>CM038225.1:44378113-45714669 GCA_021442155.1 Cymbidium sinense | reverse complement strand
ATGTCAAATTTGCTAAAAAGAATCCCACTCACCTTTTTCAAAATCAAAATTTTCCAAACAAATGAAACACTTAGGATTTTCTTAGCATACCTAAATTTGCTAAGAATCATATTTTTCAAAATCAAACAAAATACACTTGGATTCCTTACTTAGCATACCTAAATTTGCTAAGTAAGAATTCCAAAATTTTCCAAAATCAAAATCAAAACAAAATTTTCAAAAAGATACAATCACTTTCACTTTACTTAACATACATAAATTTACTAAGTAAGTGAAGCTCCAAAATATTCAAAACAAAATCAATTTGACCCTTACTTTAACATAGCCAAATTTGTTAAAGGAAAGGGTCCTCCAAATCCAAAACAAAATTCAAATTCAAAACAAAATGAACCTATGGAAGCATCTTATCAAAATCTTGAATCCATATTTCAACATACTCAAATTTGTTGAAGTTTGGATTCATACTCAAATTCCTCTTTCAATCAATCTCTCCAAATTCATTTGAACCCCACTTAACACTTCCAAGTGGTTGGATGTGGGTTCAATTTTTTTAATACAAAAAAAATTCAAAATCTATGGAGATAGAAAACTGATGCAAGTTCGTTTCTCATTTGCAGATCTCTTTCAGTCAGTGCAGTTTTCAGTTTCAGTTTCAGTTTCAGTCAGTATAATGGCAGATCATAGAAATTTGTCTTTACCTTCCCTCATGACATGGATCTTGCCTTGGATTAGGCTGACTTCCCTCACTTTGATCACACCCATTTGATCCACTTTGGCCATGGCTTTGAGGAAGCCAAGATCACTTGTGAGGGCATTCCCCTCACAACAGTCAGCAAGAAGAGGGTGGCCGGGTAGAAGCCGGTCATCATGGTAGACTTACCCTCAGATTCAGAGATTTCCTCACTGAAGAGGAAAGCTGTGGCAGTATCAAAGCCTTTAGTAGTTTTAGTTTTGGCGTCAGTCCTAGTCCAAGTAGTAGTTCATCCTCGAGTTGCTCGCATTGCCCCGGTGTGAGCTAGCACCCTATCATCTGTACCCTACAAGGGTAAGGCTCCCTTGGTTTCAGGGATTGTCTCCCCTACATTTGAGTTTGGGTCTAGCTCGTACTCCTCTCATCCTACTCGCACTCAGCACCAAAATAAGAACTATATGGTCAAATGGTTCCATACCAGGATAGCGAGGAGAGGCAACTAGGTTCCATGATGAGTCTACTATGATCACATCACCACTGGTTATAGAGAACTAGTTTCATCCTCTCTCAGGAGCAGATAGAGAGGATGCCAGGAGGATTTGTTCATCACCTCCTCCAGTGGTGCATTTTCAGCAGACAATTTCTTAGAGTAGGAGGTCGACATACGCCCTACTAGTGGTGAAAGCATATGGGAGTCGGTGCTCGGTTTGATTTATGATCTATTATCATGCATAGGGAGGAAGATCAGAGGAGGGCTCGTGAGGCCCATACATCATACATCACCAGCGGGAGCGATGGAGGTTCATCCATGGTCACCGGTCAACTTTCCGGTCGGCACTACTCGATTATACTGATAGTATCTTCCTCATAGGTACCAGCCATCACTAGAGTGCAGCTCCTGTACATAGAGAGTCGATGGTGTCTCCACCAGCTCTACTCCATGTCTACCCATCAGTTCCAGATCACCCATTCTAAGGCCATGAAGGCCGCATTCGGTAAGAAGCATACCCCGTTGGTGATCTAGTTATGACCAAAGGATCCTACTCCTTCTAAACCACCTATTATGGTAGGTCGAGCTCCCCTGCTCGACCTTCTATCCTAGTGGTGGTGCGGAAGGAGTGGCGACCCCAGAGCATCATGGTCGTTCCTTCACCAACTCCACCCATTCGGATGCGGAGATGGTGACTACTATTATGGATATTCCAGATGATAGCCTAGTGGCAACAGTGGTACAAGATCATTCCAGTATTGTTACCCCTATTACATCTAGCATCAGTCAGGATTATCATTCTACTAGTGAGTACAGTCCACACAAGATTGACTCCCTAGCTTTAGGTGAGGTCGGTGCCCCTTTAGCATGATCACGTCAGCTTTTTTTGTACTGCGAGTTAGATCGATCCTTAGATGAGATAGTTGCACACTATTTTATGGAAAAAAGGATATCTTAGGGTACACATGGCCTGATGAAGAAAGAGTCAGCTTCGATCCCAATGAAGATGACTTGATGGGGGATTTGGTGTATGTATGGCCGACACTAGAGGTTGTCTTCTTAGGGAGCAGCAAGCCATAGAAGGTGATGAGGTTGATCAAGGAGACACCACAAAATCATCCCATAACCTCCAAATTCAGTTAAGGTAGAAAGACAAACAGATTGATAGGATGACACAGTTGCAGGACTTGTTGGCAGCAGTGTCAGTGCTTCAATAGCAAGCCCTTCCAGTTCATCCTAGCACAGTCGATGTCAGTCAGCCTGAACTAGTGCATGTCTTAGATCCAGTTAAGACTCTACCTCCCATTGAGCAAGGTAGTACTAGTCTATATAGGAAGGTAGTGGACAGTACCTCCATACATGATTGAGTAGCAGGTGAAGGAAGCCTTGGCTCAAGCCTAGGGAGGATCATTGGCTCCAAAGGGTAGACCTTACTTAGAGGAATTCGATGCCATCCAGTATCCCAAGGGTTTCATGTCTACTTCCTTCAAGAGCTTCGATGGAAGTGGGAATCTGAGGCATCATATAGCTCACTTCAGGGCCAATTATTGCAATGCAGGTGGTAGTGACGCTTTACTCTTTAGACTCTTTGTCAGTAGCTTAGCTAGTATTGCCTTTGATTGGTAAGCTGAATTGCCCAATGGTTCAGTTAAGACATTTGCTGAGTTAGAGCAACTCTGCATCAATAGATTTGCTGGAGCTCAACAAAGGGTTACTGTAGGTGATCTCATTTGTAGCTCGGTGAGTCACTTGTTGATTATATTCTTCAATGGAATAACCTGAGTATGAAGTGTGAACCATAGCTATCTAAACAGCATGCCATTAAGATTCTCTTGAAGAATATCCATGGCTCGGTCATCTTTATTCTTAAAGGCTTCACCATAAAGACATTTGAGAAGCTAATCAACAAGGTGGCTAGTCTACACGGAGAGGCCAAATAGTTGCCTTTTCGGATCGTGCCAAAGAAAAATCCCAAAGGTTTATGATAAGAAACCAGGCGATGAGTGATTGACAAGGGAAGCTAGCTAGAGATCAGTTAGAGCGATCATGACCTCGGACCTCGCCTCCTTTTACCACCGAGGCCATCGGTCTCCACCTCGACTCCATGGCCGGCCACGATAGCCTTACCACATACTTGAAGCAAGACATGCATATCAGGTTGCCTACGTCCACTACTCTATTAGATAAGTTAAATAAACCTTATTCTTTTAAGAGGGAGGTAATCAAGAAAATCTTTAAGAACATTTTAAAGAAACTTGATTTTCAAATATTCGAACCTAGGAGACTGGACGAAATAGGCAAAAGTCATGATCCAAACTTTTGCTCTTACCACTATATGCTAGGCCACATTTTAGAGGATTGCTTTACATTTAAGGACTGGCTTGAACACAGTTTCAAGACCAGTGTTATCATTATTCAAAGGAATACCTTGTGGAATAACCTTCCAATTCCATTAGGGTAATCCTTGGGGATACTAGCGATCCCACCAAAACCAAAGAAGGTTGGGACATCTCTTTGTCCAAAACCTCTAAGAAGATTATCTAGAGGATCAAGAAGCTTTCCTTGCAGGTGCTTGAGTTAGCTTAAACCTCCAACACTAAGGAAGGTTTGCGGGTTGCCGCTAACTCTAAGAAAGTGGAAGCTCGATGCAAGCGGCATGTGTCGGCCGATAGCCCCCGACCAGATCATGTCCGGTTCACTTGATTGTAGCATGCTTCTACCATTTCAACTAGTTCTTCTATTTCTTCTACTAGTAGAACTCTTGTATCAGTGGGTAATGGAATCAAATCCCTTACTCCACTCACTCTACTTGACTTTTACTTTGTACCTCCAAATACTTCCAAGAAATTGAAGAATAAAGCTGATTTGAATTACATCTATGTCTCTTCTGATGAGTTATCTTCTTCTACTCCTAGCGATAACTCTTCAAGTCTAATAAATTATAATAATTTTGATCTTCCTCATTCTGATTCAGAGTGGGAACTTCCAACTCTGAATACTTTGGGTTCACCTCTTGAGATAGACTTGGAATCATCCGATTCCAAGTGTCCCATAGGAGAAGTTATAGGTGAGCCTGAAGTGCAGGTAGAACTTGCCACAACCTTGCCCCCAGAGATTATTGAAGTCAACCTACGTAGTGGCAAGGTTCTACCTCCTAGGGCAGCACCTCTAGATAGAGGGAAACAAGTCATTGGTACTGAAGATCGATAAGCACTTCCACAAGATACTCCACCCTTGGATATGCTTATGGAAGATCAGCTGAAAGTGGACTACAATATCCTTTCTCATCTAAGCTAAGCATAAATGATGCCCCTATCTTATCCAAAGAGATGAGGGAGTCACTAATTAAGGCCCTCCTTGATCTTGAAATATGCTTAGCTCAGCTGACTGGTATAGGTGAGGAAGCACACTATGCAAAAGAAGCCCAAGGGATCACCTTCACTAGATGAAGACCTTCTACTAGGGGACTTGGAGCACAACCCTATACATTGATTGACATGGAGTTACTCGGTTCTCATGGATTGGTGCATTAGTAAATATTATGAGTCTAAAGACTTTGAAGATCGACATCTCTACTCTTCGAGGAGATAGAATGATGTTGAGAGTATTCAATGATCAAGGTGAGTAGGCTTTAGGTTCCATAGTTTTGCCGTTGGAGATCGGTGACTGGAAGATTAAAGCTAAGTTCTACATCATTGATTTGAATACTTCATTCACTGCTTTGCTTGGTAGGCCTTGGATACATCAGATCATGATCATTCCATCCTCCCTTCATCAGTGCATCAAGTTTAGAAAAGATGGAATTGAGTACCGTGTCAACTGGCATGAAAAGCCATTCTCAGTAAGAGAAGTTGAGATCTATGAAGATGCGACCTATTATCTTCCTCAAAA
The DNA here is from genome assembly GCA_021442155.1 of Cymbidium sinense. Lineage (NCBI taxonomy): Eukaryota > Viridiplantae > Streptophyta > Magnoliopsida > Asparagales > Orchidaceae > Cymbidium > Cymbidium sinense. The sequence continues at coordinate 45,709,597 of CM038225.1, read as the reverse complement.
TATCTTTTCTCATGAACTTGGACAAAATTCAAATGAAAAACCAAAAGAAAAGAAAAATAAAAAAAAGAAAGATAAAAGAAAATAAAATAAAAGAAAAGTCCAAGTGAGTAAGAAATTGAAGAAGAGGATCATATCACATTCTACCTACAGTTCATTCCATCATATGGACATGTGCATAGAATGGCTCAACTTTCACCAGGTAGAGGTAGAGGTAGAAACAGAGGTAGTTCCAGAAGCGAAAGGCCCCCTAGTTAGCCTTCAACCAATAGAGGTCATGTTCCAGTTCATAGGAGTACCCCTATTATTCACATAGACTTGAAATCTAGTTCGGAGGATGAGTCTAATGTGATTAGTATACCAACCAACCCCTCTCAACGGGTTTCATTGGAGGTGACTTTTGATCTAGAGATGAAGACCGGGCCTCCAAGCAAAGCAAAGCATTTGAATCTGGTTTGTGTGAAACTATTCGACAGCAGTTGGGAACCTTAGCTCTTACCTCACTTACACCTTAGAAAGTTGAAGGTTTGATAGTTAAGAAAGTCCCTAAGTCTTTCAGTGACACAAAGCAGAAGAGGTTATTTTTAGGTTCATCATCCTCAAGTCCAGAGCTTGATGTAGGACTTGAAGAAGATACTTTAAAAGAATTAATAGAATTACCTTTTGACTTTTACTCACCTTGTTTTCAAAATCTTGTGCATAAAGGTTTAGTTCCTCACACTTGGTCCAAGTATAGGTCAGAATATTTTGAAAAATTATGGAACAATACAGGTAGAGAAGCACAATCAAGAGCAGGACTAGGATTCGGCACAGTGGTCGATAACGAAGATTATTGCTTAGTTGTTACCAACCATTTGGAATCTGATAGGTTCTTCTCACACATCCCCAACTCTTATGAGAATATGTGTTTAGAAACTTTAGATGATCAAGATGATCTCCAAGTCAAAGAGGCACCGCCAGAGTTTGAAGAGGATTCATTCAACAATCGACAAGCTGAAAGAAATCAACCTCGAGATAGAAGAAAATCCTCGCCTGACATACATCAGTTCGTTGCTGAATGAAGAAGAAAATAATAACTTAGTAAGGCTATTGGCTGAGTTTAAAGACTGCTTCACATGGAGTTATGAAGAAATGCGGATTATCTTCTGATATTGTAGTCCATAAGCTAGCAATAGACCCTAACGTTACCCTCATTAAGTAAGCTCCTAGAAGCATGAGATTAGAAATTGAACAATAGGTCATTTAAAGTCAAGAAAGCGATTGATCTTTCATCAGAGAAAAATATCCTACCTGGTTAGCTAGTGTCATCCCAGTTAAGAAAAAGAATGGCCAAATTTGCATTTGCGTTAATTTTAGGGACTTAAACAAGGCATGCCCTAAGGATGAGATTCCTCTTCTTATACCAAAATTAATGGTGGACATTGCCTCATCTCATGCAGTCTTCTCTTTCATGGATGGATCATCTAGCTATAACTAAATCAAGATGTCTCCTGAAGATGAAAGAAACACTGCTTTTTGAACCCCGATCAAAATATTCTATTATAGGGTCATGCCTTTCGGCCTTAAAAATGCTAGTGCTACATACCAACAAGCCATGACTTAGATCTTCAATGAACTCATCCATCATCAGGTTGAGAGCTACATTGATGATCTAGTAGTAAAAAAGCAGAAAAAGAGACCACCTCTTTGACTTGAGAGTAGTTTTCGAATGGTTAAGATAATATAACCTCAAAATGAATCCCCTGAAGTGTGCATTTGGAGTCACTTCAAGAAATTCCTTGGGTTTGTTGTCCGACATCAGGGAATAGAAATAGATCCTTAAATAATTAAAGCTATCTTAGAAATGCCACCTCCTAAGAGTTTAACTCAACTCAGATCCTTTTAAGGATGGTATCTAAGATGCTTTATCTCAAACTTATCAGGGAGATGCAAGCCCTTCTCAGCACTTGTCAAAAAGGATGCCAAGTTCAAGTGGGATGACAAGTGCCATCTTGCATTCGAAGACATAAAAGAATACTTGGTGAATCCACCAATTCTCGATATCCCCACAGCCATTGATCTTTTATCTTTGCATTGGATGACTCTCTCGATTGCTCTGGCCCCAAATGAGGGAAGGAAAGCGCACTCTACTACCTATCGATCCCTAGCCAACTATCCACCCATTGAAACATTACAGCTTTGATCTTTCCATCTCGAGCTACACTACATGCTTTCTCATAAGGTGAACTTGATCTCTATAATCAATCCACTGCAGTACCTCATGACACGACCAATGCTTTCCAGGCGTTTAACTCATTGGTCCATGATACTCTCGTAATTTGATATCACTTTTGTACCCCTTCGTACGATAAAAGGACATACTAGTGATTTCTTAGCGGCCACCCACTTAGTGATTCTAGTGACAATCTGATGAACAAATCATGAACTTAGGGGAGCTTGGCAACCACCGATGGGAGATGTATTTTGATGGTGCTGCTTATTTTCTTAAAGGTGAAGCACCACGATCTATTCTCTCAGGAAAGGCAGGGGTAGGAATAGTTCTCCTAACTCCAAACCGTGATGTGATGAGATTCTCATACTATCTTTCCAACCCCTATACCAATAACGAATTCGAGTATGAGGCTTTGATTATCGGTTTGGAGTTAGCCATCACTATCAGTGTCAAGAGCATCAACATCTTTGGGGATTCTCAGTTGTCATTAACCAGATTGTCGGGTCCTACCAGGTCCTCAAACCCAACCTTCGGCATTACTATGAGTATACCATGAAGTGGCGGCCAATTCACGTCACCATCTACAAGGTTCTCACAGTAAAACGATGCGCCTTGGCAAAACTTGCCAAAGAGTTAGCATGTCTGGAAAATGAGTCCATTTCAATAAGGGTCCAAAATAGACAAGTCTTATCCCTTATTGATTCGGAACTCATCGAGAGACTTTCTCTTGAAGGGGAGGTTGTCATTGCCAAAATGGACAAGGAGTTGGATTGGAGGCAATCGTTCATAGATTACTTGAACACTGGCAAACTACCTCAAGAGAAACCTCAAGCCCATCAGGTGAAACAGAGAGCTCTTTCCTATGCTCTTGTTGATGGCACCCTGTACCGACGGTCCTTTGACTAGATTGTGGTTACATTATTTAGACAAACACAAAGCCCGTGGCATTATAACCTAGGTATATTCAGGTCTATGTGGAGCTCATCAGTCTGGTCCGAAGATGAAGTCTAAGATCAAAAGACTTGGATACTACTAGCCTTCTATGATCACAGATTGCATGGACGTAGCTAGGAGATGCCATCAGTGTCAGGTGCACGGTGTGGTCCTCCACCAACCACCTAACATTCTACACCCTACTTTGGCTTCATGGCCATTTGAGAGTTGGGGTACCGACATAGTAGGTCCGATCGATCCTCCTTCTTCCAAGGGACATCGATTCATCTTAGCTGCTACGGACTACTTTTCCAAGTGGGTGGAAGCCATCCCACTCAGAGAGGTTACAGCTCACCATGTGCTTCATTTTTTCAAGAACCATATCGTATATTGGTTCGAGGTGCCTCGATGAATTATATCGATAATAAAGTGCATTCAAAAGCACGAAGATCAATCTCTGTGTGTGTGTGTGTGAAATGTATCATGTGTTAGAAATATAAATATCAAAATTTAAGTGTTAGAAATGAAACTACACAAGAAATAATATGGTATGTAATCAACATCACTTTATTAATAACAAGAAAAAGATTTTTTTTATTAATATTTTTCAAGGACTTCTAAATTTAATTTATTTTTTTAGTTTTTGCATTATTGTATCTGTGGTGGTTGTATCCATTGGTTCATTGCTAACTCAGTCTACATGTTGGCGACCCCTCATAGGGTATCTATGAGCAGATGAAGGTAGCATGCCTTAGTTGCAAATAGGTCTGCAAATAAATTGAGTTGAATCGAGTATGTTATTCTTTGAGTTCAAGCTTGTTACTATTATCAAACTTGAGCTTGATTCAAGTTTTTTAAGATGGTGTTCAACATTGAGCTTGTTTATCATATATAGTACAATTTGAGTTTATGCACGAGCTCGATTTAAATGGGATTATCAATTCAAACAAAGCCTTAATTGAATTTGTTCTGCCGAAAAGTATACATGACTTATATTAATTAAAACTTATTAAGTCTAAAAAAATAAAATAATATTGTTCACAATTAAGTTTTAATTGAGTAGTAACAGAGCTCTTTAATAAACTTACCCATGACGTTGAATGATATTATTCATGAACAATAAATTGTTTAAATTTATTCATTTAGCAATCAAGTATTTATAGAAGTTTTCAAGCTTGTTTGATTAATTAATTAAATAATCATGAACAAATTTTAATTAAGTCGAGTCACAAATAATTTGTTAAATGCTTGGTTTATTTGAAAACCAAATTGTTAATTGTAAATAATCAAACTAAGATTTCACTCCATTTGATGTAATTTTTTTATTCTTTTTTTAAAAAAATTATTAAAATTCTATTTAGTCATTAACTTTTTGTCTATATTTTTATATATATATATATAATAAGATGGTTAAAAAATGATGATAATACTCCAAATAATTTGTCAAAAAATCATTTATCTCACAATAATTTTATTTAGAAGAGAGCATAAACCATTCCCATTAGCTCTTAATATATAATGATAGCCACAACCACTATATTTTTTTTCTCCACAAGTCATCCCATCAAAAAGAGGTTTGGCAAGAAACATTCTTTTTTTTAATTAAATGTTGAGTGAACATTTGTGAATACATGATGTTAAATCTATAACCTCTTAAAGGGGAACAATATTCTTAATCATTAGAATAACTAAATGGCAATAGATTCATTATTTCTCTCACAACAGCAATGCTAATTTAACTATCACCAACCACTTAGTTGAATGGCAGTGCTTGCTCTCTCAAGTGGACTATGCAATTGGCAAAAAGAGAAAACAACTCTCAATCATGCTAAATGGCAGCATAACAACATTTCATTAAATTCATGAAACTAGATAACACTACACCATCTCTTAAAGGAAACATCTTTGAAGTTTATATACAAATATTAAAAAGCCCAAAAAAAAAAAGAAATCTGCATCTCCCAAGTTTGTAAAGCTCAAGCTGAAACTTTCTTCTCATTATTCCTCGCTCGAAATGGAGAGAGAATGGAGAATGTACAAGAAACTATAATAAAAAATAAACAGTTAGATAAAATAAAATAAACTCATCAAACTGAAAACTTTATTTCCAATATTGAATAGCGTTGGAACCACTTCTTGCAGCTATCTATTTCTGTCGTTCTCTTTTCAAAGCTTCCAACCTTCTTATCTCTTCCTCTTCCTGAAAACAGTAACACGACAAATCTTAAATACAATGTATGAGTAAATCAAGTTATCACACACATCATGCACAATTTAACTATATAAAATACTTTAGTACTGATATCATGGATTCCATCGCAACACTTCCAACTCCAGATCCTTTTATTTTAAGGAATAATCATAGCATCCAAAGTAATAACCAAAATTTAAAGAGATTAAGGGCGGAACAAATGACATTTAACTAAAAACTGAGCCAAACTGTGATGATCAAAATTTGATTTGGTTCTAGTTTGTAGGTTTGCATAACCTGATTTGTTCCATTTAGTTTAGTTAATGTAAGTACTTCAGGTTAAAAAAAATGAACCTAACTTAATCATACTAGTACATAATATATCTTTGATTCATCGAATTAAACAAATGTAGTTTATCTCAAATTTATAGTTCACAGATTATTTTTCTTTCTGCCAATACATGAAAACAAATCTAAAATTCAAAAAAAAAATATTCCCTCCTCCGATTTTCACATATATCTCTCCTTATCCAAATTGGATGAAATACACATAGTTAGAAAGCTAACAAACTTCTCTACAAGTTAAATGTTGATCACTTTTGGTAATTACCTATTATTCTATTCATAAACACATATGCAAAAAACTGAAATTCAGAAAAAAAATATGCCTTTGGTTTTTTTGCACATATCTTGTTTCTTATCAATTAGAAGAAATACACATGTTGAAAATCTAACTTCTCTACAAGCTTGTTGATCACTTTTGGTCCTATGGATTCTCTATAGCTATCACAAAAAAAATTAAAATTCGTAAAAAAAAAATATGCCCCTCTTGTGTTTTCACACATACCTCACTTGTTTCTTGTCCGAAGTAGATGAAATATGTATTGTTGCAAAGATAATGCATTTTTTACAATTAAACTCTATCCATCGTAGTGATAGGTCGACTAGATCCATTCACTTGAATCATCCAAAATAAAATTGAGCAAATTCAAGAATTTATAATGGGAAAAGAAGATTTACATGTTGATTTAATTTTAACGTATAACATAAATACATCTGAAACTAACATCAAAACTACCACAAAAACCATTTTCACTAACTCACTATGCGTAAGTCTTGTTTAAGACACATGTGAAACTATAATGAAAAATGTTGATAAAAAGCAATACAGCATAAGCTAATAATCACAGCATTGATATACTAGTGTATTTCTAATAGAAAATTATTATAACAATTGAAAACAAAAAACTCATACATACAACAAACAAAAATACAATTTGAAAGCATAATGAATTATAAACAAAAGTACCTGACGCCCACGATTGGACATAAAGCATGTCAAAGAAAGCTCCTTCATATTCACATCAACTAGGGGATAGCTTCATGAAAATAAACCTGAACATATTATAAAATAAATAGAAAGAGAAGTAATTACTAAGGTGGAATATAGAGTTTCCATATTTAATGGAAAGAAACCTAAAATAGTCCCTCCATATCAGTGCAAATAGAACCCTCCAATCAAGCTCATAAAATCAGTAAAAATGTACACAATATAGGTAGTTTTTTAGGGTGTATTTTTTCATTGCTATCAGTATAAATAGTGTGCTTAGAATTTAATGCAAAGAGAGTAACAACTAAACTTGAACCAACATAGCAACAATAAACAAAGAAAAGAAGATGATCCTGAAAAGCCATGAGTGAACAACTACTACAAATAACCACAAAATACAAAATTTTCTTCCTTGATCTCCAGCTCAAAATCACTTGTTTAGCTCCTAGAAATATCAATGTCTATAGTCTCATTATGCAGCATCAAGCGTAAAGATTTAAAAAAAATAGTGTTCAACTTTTCGGATGGAGCACTCGTCAGTGAAACAAAAAATGGAGTTTTTGAAGAAACCAAAGAATGTCCAGTTCTTCTATTAAGCGCAACCAAATACAAAAACCCCAACACATGCCTAAGCTCCAAAATCTATATTAGAAATAATGAGTATAGTTTTCAGAAAATTGAAATCTGCCAGCATTCTATAAAGTACAAAAAGATTTGCATGGTTTACTGGATTCAAGATATTAAATAGAGTAATACCTATACATGGAAGTATCAAAACTAGGGTCGAGACTATGCTTGTAGAGACCACAAGCCATGAGGAAGGAAGAAGCCACTCTTACAGAAGGATCCCCAGAGATTCTCCTCTTCAAGCCCCTCTGCAAGGCTAGCGAAGGAGGCGGCTTTCCATCTCGCGGGGGCTCTGCTTCCAGAGGTTGTGGTGGGATTTCCGTAGGAGAGGCTGCCGATACAAGATCAGGAGACAGCTGCTTCATGCTCATCATTCTCTTCATTGGAGTCCACGAAAATGAATTTGCAAGCCGAAGAAGATGAAGTGAGGATTGGCTAGTAAGAAGAGTCCTGGAGGTGAAGAACATACCTATAGTGCGGATACCCATGCGAGCAGCGACGGGAACCAGAGAATAACTGGCGATTGGTGACGAGAAGCAAAGAATCGCGATGGGAAGGAATGCTTGGTGAGGTTTCGCGAGATGCCAGTTGTTCCGCGATGTATTTCCTTTTCCCCCAAATTCGTTCAAATTTATATTACATGGGAAATGACATATTCCGTGTATTCGAAACACCCTAATATTTCACATTACTCTTACAAAGTAATCTAACCAAATACTAAAATATTAATTTACTTGTATTTAAATTACTTTACTCTAAAAATAAACAAAACAAAAAACCCCTTAGTACAACCGAAAAAAATTTAAAATCATGACAATATATAGTCCATATATTGAAGAATGCCTCAAAAAAATAAATTGCTAATTAGTCATCTGATCCACAAATTAATCAATACTTTTTTTAAATGCATTATCAATACAATCATTACAACTAAAGAAGCTCAAAAGGATATGCTCACAGAAGGGAAACAATATATATTTCCGGTTAATCTAATATAAATTGATATGAAAATAAAAGATAAATGATTAAAATAGAAAGGTATTTGTTCCAAGATAAATATAGTTTATTTAATATTTAAAATGAAATATCCTTCAATCATAATAATGTCTTGTATGTTAAATATAAAATACCTAAGATTCTTATTATATAGTCTCATATTTCATTACTAGATAAACTTATAAACTAAAAAGATACTCTTAGATCAACAAGATCTCAAGTAAATGAATATGATAGAACTCATCTGATTGATCAGAATATTATTATCACTGGCGTCATGGCTACTGCCGATATTTCTTGTATGAGATGAATAATACTTCCTTGTATAGAATTTAAAATTTTTTGGGATCCTAAAGAGATCCCACAGACAATCAACTACAATTCCATCATTCATGAGGAGCCCAAAGCTCCCTTGCTGTTGCTGCTTAATATCCACCTCATACACCATCTCATCATCTATAATAAGCTTCATCTCTGTTTCTTCCTCTCCTTCAAAGGCTATCACAATTCTATGAAAATCACCATTTGGTAAGAAACGAGCCTCTGAGAAGTTTGGGTACTTAAAGGCCCACAACAGTTGACGATTCAACAGCTCTGAAGCCTGTTCTGTGGATTGCTCTGAAGCCTTTTGTTGCCGCCAACCCAAACGACGTGGTAGCTCCATTTTAATATCAGAACTGCTGCAACAAAATGAAATGATTTTCTTCATTATTATTCAAAGAGAGTTAGATTCTTATGTTTAATTCTTTTCATGTATAATATAAGAGTTTTAGATCTCAATTTATAGAATTATAGCATGACCAAAAAACATTAATTTTTCAATATGGGTAGAGGCAAATTCTTAGTATATATTTATTCAAAAATAGGTAGGAGAAGATCAAAAGCAGTTAATGCTATGAATATGCTTCATTACTAGCAAAGAAAAAAATGTATTGATGCAAAGGTGGTAAGAAGCTGTGAATGGAAACTGATTTCGCTTTTATAAAACATTGATGGAAACTTTCAATAGAAAAGTAAATGTAAACAATCCAACCCATTAGACTCATTTAATGCACATAAAAATACTCCTATTGAGGCCATATTATTCTACCTACAACTTTCCTTCTTTGAGAAACCTCTAGCCAATGAACCAACCAATAAAATCTCAATAATGATTTGAGGAAAAATAGGAAAAAATATAATATCATTTATAAAATTATTTGTTTATAAAATGGCAATTTAAAGTAATACTCTTGAATTTTATTTTTATTCTTTTATTAAGGAGATAACTATCTTATACAACTTTCACTCTATATATTTTGTTATTCAAGGAGGTCTCCCTATACATACATGATAAATCATTGCATATTGTTATGTGATTTTTGTAAAATTTGAGTATTTAAAAAATATTTATAGACTCACAAATCAATCAATATTTTACTTAATTTAATATAAAAAATTTAACCATAATAATATATAGTCCATATATTCAAGAATTCATAAAAGTTTTTTGGGCTCCAAAAATTCGCCACCGACCTCTCGCGAATGAAGAGAGTATGATTTAAAGTATCGTTATAATTTTCAGAAGGCAGATGAAGTAGTAGATAAGATACTACCAAGAGATTTCACCCTCATTTTTTGAGGACTTTAGATATGGTTCCAAGTTTCCTATAGGCGCAAGCCCCTATAATTAATTACCCCTCTCAATAAGTGAGAGAGAACTTTCAATTAAGGTTTGTTAGATCAATCAATGCGTAGGATATATAGATGTGAAGTTTAAAATTTATAATTTATGAAATTCATCATTTTAACTTAAAGCGGATGGTTGGGGGAATGATGGCGTGCATGATATAGATTCCATGGTTCCGTCATCCCGAGCAGTCACGGTTCCTAGTCTACTTAGTCAGAGGAGGTAGTCGACCCAACCTAACCAAAGGATCCTTATCAACAATGCATCGGTTACATCATCCAAGAAATCCTTATAGACCTAGGGTGATGTTTGTTTAAGGAGACAAGCGTAAGTCTACCAACAGAGATTTTTACTATCATGTCTAATTCACAACTCAAAGGGCAGAGCCATTTGGAGCATATGGGCTACGGTCGTGATCGTAAGATAATGGTTCCATTTGGCGGCAACCACTCGATCAGAGGACTCTGGTCGTAACTGCATCATATGTGGAGCTTACTGGCCAAGCCACGTGGTCAGAGGACACGGGCCTCATCCTTACTAGTGTGAGATTGATGAGAGTCAACATAGTAGAACACTTGATTTGACATTGGCTCCTTTGTGAGCTAGAGTTTTCTTAATTTGTTACCTCTAACAAACTATTATGAAAGGTGGATTGGGTTAGATTTTACTTTAAGTTTTTAGAGATTGAATTTCATTTAGACATTTGTAGCTTAGTGAAATATTTGATTTCTCATTTGATTTGACACTTAATTTGAAATTAAAATCAAATTTTTTATGGAAGTATCCCCTCCGGTTGAAATCACCATTCAACGGCCATATCATCGCGATCATTTGGATCATGCCGTCTATTAGCTTAATAATACAGGATCAGATATACTATCATATGATAGAATTAACTTCTCAGATGTATCACTAAGATAAATTTCTTATAATATTATCATTGCATTTTTATGTTTAGTTAACCCAGACCCCTAAGACCAAATCGAGAAGCAACCCGTGCAGCATCCTTAGACACTAAAGTTAAGCATTCAGCATTGTGTCAGGGCCCATGCGGGTATTTTTTAAGAATACTTGCATAATTTTAAGATATTGAATTTTGAGTTTTAATCCTACTTCATAATATGTGCAAGAGTTTAATTGAAGCATTAATTAATGACTTTTGTTCGCTATACGAATCCAAAGTGGTGTATATTTCAACTTTGTATTTTCAATTCAAAATATTGCTTCACTTATATCTAATTTCATAGCAAAATAAAATGGCTATTTAGCTTACGCTCTTTGATAAGATATTACATCTCTACTAACCATCATGTTCAACTTTCATTCTCACCCATAAACAAACTATTATTCCTTTTTTTAACTTAGCTTATTAAATATAAGCCTTATTGCTTAATTCATGCTAAAATTGTATTTGTATTTGAATGCTAGCTCTCTTATTTTTTGATTATAAATCCAAGTAAATTTTCACTTAGATCATTTAAAGTGGCACATTGTAAGAATTATATTCATGGCTATTGACTATGTATCAAATTCTTTGTGTCTCAATTAAATTTTCTCGACACTTCTCAACTTGCTTAGTGTGAATTAAACCATAATTTATTTGTTAATCGAGCAGCTTTGTAATGCTTGTTATTGTTCAATAATTTGATATTTGGAATAATCAATGATAAATCTTGTTCATGTTAACGATGAAATATCAAAATCTAGATTTTCTCATAGGTGAGTTATCAATTTCATATTCGTTCTCCAAGCTTGATTCAATTTAAATCACTTTTAATAAGTTATACTAATTTTGTTTATTGCTTTATCCATATTCATATTTATTATCGTAGTCACATCCATATTCATGTAAGAGCTATTAAATCCAATCTAGATTTACTCTTAACTCAACATCAAATTTCATATTTATTTAAAGACACTAAACTTCAAATTTATCATGAGTCTCTTGTGAGTTTATTATCAGCCTCCTCAAGCTTCACTTGCATTTGACTTGAATATCCTCATTTGTTTCAACATATAATGCAACATACTCAAGCATTCATTTGGTGGTAAACTAAGTGAATGAAGCCCATTTTTACTTGATTCCCTCTTATATGGTATTAGTATTTATTAAGATCCTTCAAATTTAATTATAAATTTATCATTTTAGGACTTTATATTTAATATTTAACTTAATTTTAAGTCATTCTCTTATTTTTTTTGTTAAGTCCCAAAAATTTGGCAAAATTTCGGCGCATTCTACATAAGGGTCACATCTAATAATTTTGGAGGGCATCGATCCATCACGTGAAGTGTGACAACACAACACTCTTTTTCTATCTCGCCATGATGAGCATGACGAGGCCTTCAAACCTGCATATATACTTATATTCCCACATTTCTTTACACATCTACCACCAACGGCAAAAATAAATCTTGGCATCTAAACTCAATCATATAAGAAGTTTGCTAGAGTGGTAAGTTCAAAGGAAGGAAGGGAATGAAAAAATTAGCTAAAGATCGAGAGAGGAACTCACCTGATGACGGTGTTCCTTCTCAACTACGACAAAAGGAAAGGTCAGAAGAGTAATTCAGTAGCCATGCACTCGATTAGCGTAGGAATCAAGAAAGTATATCGAGAGGAACCCGCCTGATGATGGAATTGCCTCTCAGCTACCCTCAATTGTAAATAGGGGAGGTCGATTAAGGATGAATTCAGCAAATGGGAAGTTTGGCCGAGGGAGGTTCAATAGGAAAGGGAGAATGGGAGTTTGATTTGAGGAAAATTGAATCTATGATGTTTGAGTGGAGAAGGACGGGAAAGCTCTCAGTTTACTGAATGAGAAGTGGGAGGAGGAAGGAATTTCGGCCAAGGGAGGTTCAAGAGGGAAAGGGAGAAATGATCGAAGGAGGAGGGAGAGGAATAGGAAAATGAAAAGAGGAATGCTTATGGTTTCTCTGTTGGACTCTGTTCATCCGATCAGAAGGGAGAAATGATCGAAGAAGGTGGGAGAGAATAGGAAAATGGAAAGAGGAAAGCTTACGATTTGAAGTAGCATAGCGAATGGGAAGAGCCCTTCGGTTTGAAGTAGGATTGGCTAAGAGCGGGAGTAGTTCTTAGAGAACAATCAAGAAAGCGAGAGAGAGGAGGAGTACATGCGTTGCATGTGAAGGGGAGAACCAGGGAAGGAGAGGAGATGGGTGATTTGAGGATTTAGGTTATAAATAGGTTTGGTTAATTTTTCTAAGTACTTAATCATTCTTAAAATGAATTTTATGCCAAAAAAATCATATAGTTATATCAATCTTAGGTTATTCTGATATTCTGGATGCAAAGGTGCAGCTCATTTTGTGATGAAGCTGTTTGGTTCAAGTCGATGTCAAATTGGATCAATTCTCTCAAAATGCATGTTATCACTTTCGGCTGCTCGAGTTTCACATAGATTTGTTTGAATCGAGTGCAAAAAGTCTTATTTGATAGATTTTGATATTTTAGAGCTAATGATATAATCAATTTTATCAACGGAGGTCATTTGGACATCATCGTAACCTCCCAACTCGATATGTGTGTCGACACAATGACAACTCGATTGCTTGATTGGTTGATCTTTAGATTGTGCAAAATTTATATTTTGACCATTTTTGATGTTCTGAATGCAATGGCAAAGTTTGTTCATCGAGTGGAGGTCATTTCAATTAATTTTGATAATGTTTGGTGCATCTCAGCTCTAATTTGTGAGCTGTTACATTAAAGGTCCATCAAATTTGGATTTTGAGTTTGACTTGACTGATGTATCACACATGGAGGTCAACAAATTCTCCAATAAATGTGATTCACACATGGAGTGAGTCATGTTTGTTGAAAATTGGTTGACCCTTTGAGCTGGCCAGAGATCTTGGATCACTTCATCTTCAATTTCAATAGCTTATGGGGTTTTGATGGAATTCTTCATTAGTGTGATGCCTTCTATTTAGGTGAGCTAAACAGCAGGATTGCTCGATTTGTCTTGATTGACTTATCAGATTAAGAGCTTCTTCTACCATGTACTCTACTTCAATGGGTTTGCTAAAGATCTCTTTCTTCTATGTTATTGTAGATTTGGGATTCCTATGACCCTAGCTTCTTGCTTGGTCAGGTTTGATGGAGGAATTGGTTTGCTTATTTTGAGATTTAGAATTCCTTTTATCTTATCTTTAAGCTTGATGAACTTGATGAAGGATTGACCTAATTTTTCCATATTGACTTGTAAAAAAGTGTACGTATATCCTCAGCTCTATGCTTGCTGCTTTGATGGACTCGTTGAAGGATGCGTACATATGACCTAGCCTTTCGGCTTATATTAGGTCTATAATGTCAAGTTATCAGCCTAGTAATGTGTGCTTTAATAGAAATAAGTACAAAATTTTTTTAGTTCCCATCGACTTTGTATGAACTATGGAATTATTTCCCCCGGCTGCTTTGATGACTTGATGAAGATTGACCTTGATATGTGCTTTGTTCTTGATTAGATCATTTAAGAATAGATTGAAATATCACTCTATAGGTAATAAATAGATTGATTTGAGGCAGCCTTGAATTGGGAGTTGTTTCCTCAGATTGTCTTGGTCTATCGATCAAGTAGAAAGATCTTTTGGATTCTGGTTGCTTATTATCGTTAAGTTGGATCTGGTTTAAAATTGAACAACTATCATTATTATGGTGAAAATTTTCATTTCTCCTTTAGAAGAATAAGATACTTCCATCTTCACTCTATGCAATAAAATGAGGATGGAAATATACATCTCTTTCTTTTTGTGTAATTTGACTCCACATAGATCCACATATATTCTTATTAAGGGTGATGTATGATATTGAGGAGAGGTGTACTATCTCAAAATATAGAACACACCACCCTACAATGGACCCAATCACCTCAACAAGGACTCTTAAGGATAATGGGTCTACATATGTACCAAAGATTCTTCCCCTATTTTACATGGAAAAGTAAAGTAAGGTTTATTTTAAATTGGGTTCGTTAAGTTCCCTACAGGGGAAAGTCCCCATAGTTAATTACATCCTAAGGAATGAGATTCCTTAGAATACTCGAAGGTAAATTATCATTGTCTCTAAATATTTCAATAAGTAGGACTATCAATTGATTAGTTTATTCGAAAGATTAAATGGGATTGATCGAAGAGAGGGAGTTATTATCGAAGCCAAAGGAAGATAAGTAGAGATGTCCATGATGCTAGGAAACCTAGTGAGCATCTCAAACTATCCAATGGTTGGGCTTTACATTTTTGAAATTTATTTAATTTATTTGAGTTGAATTTTTCATTAGAAATTTAGGGCTTATAATTTCACAACACAAGATTATGAAATGCTTAAAGGTGAGGATTTATGCTTATGGCCCACAAAAGAGAGAAGCAACTTTAGAACCTGAATTTAGGGAGATTTGGTGAGGGCCAAAAGCATAACCTAAATCTAAGGTGAAAATGGGTATTTGGTTTACCTTCATAAGAGAGGACAAACCACCGACTATTTGGACTTACAACCGCCTAGGGGTGGCCGCTAACTAACTCCTCCTATGATTTTAAATTCATGTAGGCAAGTCATATGCTTTATGCAAGATAACTAGGCTGTTATTTATTTAGAAAGAGACTAAGTCCTTAAACTCACTCCCTAAAGAGACTAGATCATGTAAAGGTATGTTATAAATGACCTAAATCTAATGCAATTCAAATTTTATTTTATTTTTATTTTTGGACAATCATTTTGACTCAAAGTTAGGATTCATATTAATGCATGAGAAATGAGATTATTGGCCAAAATTAGCGTGAAAGGAGGAGGTGTATTTTCACCATGGCTCTCAAAGGTCAAGCTAAGTTTCTCTGGCAAAGTTGGAAGCCCTCCAATCAAGAGTGAAAATAATATGCATTTGTGCATGATATTATAAAAGAAGTACTCATCCAGCTAATGGGTTACTAATTCTTTTATCTTGATTTTTAGCCTAAGCTTTAGTGAGGTTATAAGTTCTTTATTTTTAGTTTGGAATTGTTAAATTTGATAAAAGATTTATTTTTTTTCTAAGAACCTAATTCACATCCAGGCCATACATAAAGTAAGAAAGAAACCAGGAAAAGGATGCCACTTAATGCAAAAACTAAACAAATCATCAATCAATTTGTAAAGCTAATCGCAAAAGAATAAGAGGCTATTGTGGTCAGGTACCACCACACAAACCCAAAAAACAAATTGGGTAGCTAAGCTCTACCCTTATACAACCCAGATTATGAATGGATTAAATACAGTTAAGCAAGGAACTCATTATTATGGGGGTCTTCAAGCTTCATTTCTTCATTCTTCTTTTCTTCTTTCTTCTTTGGTTCCTTCTTTTGGATGGTTGAAAAGTGGATGCTCCAAAGGCTTCACATGGTGCATAAGATGAGATCTTATGACCAATGCTCATCCTAATTCCCATAACAATCATTCCAAAATCTTAATTGCAAAAATTACATGAAAAGGAAAAGTAAATCTAGATAACACCTGCAAAGTGGATTAACTAAACAAATCATGCAAAATTCCAAGCATGTATATTGGCCTTATCACCCCACACATGGGTGACTAAGTCCACCTGGCCTATTGGATTATGCTTAGGAGTATAAGCACCTGCACAACAAAAGCATTTATATTTTTATCTATTACAGCGCCCCTTAAGCATAATCCCCTACAGAAGGCAATGGCTAGACTAAGATCTCCCTACCATTCATTCTATGCACATTCTTCCTAACATCCAGACTAAAACATATATTATAAAATAAAAGTAAACATCAAACCATGCACCACCCTAACCTAAAGCTAGAAGTGGTGACTCGGCCTAATGTGTGTGTTTTAGAGGTTTGTGTGGTATACTTAGCTATGGCTTTAAGTTAGAATTTTCTAAGTGTGAAGAATGTTCAACTTAGAGGAGGGTTTCATTTAAGTTGATTTAATTATTTTAGATTGATTTTATTTTATGTTTTGATTGTGTTCAAGTGAATCCTATAATTAATTACTATTGGATTATGCTTAGGGGTATAAGCACCTGCACAACAAAAGTATTTATATTTTTATTTATTACAGCACCCCTTAAGCACAATCCCCTACAGAAGACAATGGTTAGACTAATATCACCCTACCATTCATTCTATGCACTTTCATCCTAACTTCTAGACTAAAATATATATCACAAAACAAAAGCAAGCATCAAACCATGCAATGCCCTAACCTAAAGCTAGAAGTGATGACTTAGCCTAATGTGCGTGCTTTAGAGGTTTGTGGTATATACTTATGCTTTAAGTTAGAATTTTTTAAGTGTGAAGAATGTTCAGCTTAGAGGAGGGTTTCATTTACTTAATTATTTTGGATTGATTTTATTTTATGTCCCGATTGGGTTCAAGTAAATCTTACAATTAATTACTAAGAGAGAGGGAAAGAGAAGGGAACTCCTCTTTCCTTCCCTAACCTAAGTAATTTCTAAAGTGGATTCATGTTTTAGTTTAGTTTAGTGAATATTTTAATTAAGTGTTTTAATTAATCCTAAGTTTAGCTGAACTCTAAACAAACTTATTCAAAAAGAAAGGCATTTTATGATTAAGTAAAATAAACTAAATTCACAAAACATACATCACTTCACTTCTTTCCCAACATGTATAACATGCATATGAATGAGTCTTAAATATATCTATACATATAAATGAGAATGTTTAACACACTTTATGATGCATGCTAAGTAATTCATTTAAGAAAATTTGAAAGTATATGATGCATGATTTTCATTAAGTAGCAAAGGGGTATCTTATCCAACTTTCACATATACACATGAATGTATGAAAGACATAAGTGAGTATGACACCATTATTAACTAGCGGTGTAAGGTACAAGACCTACTTAGGGCTACTTAAAGCCTTGCAACCCTGGGTTGTCCAGACTAATATACCACTTTCCTTAAATACAAGCATGTGCACAAAAGAAATGAATGGAAAAGAAAGGATGCAAAAGTTTATGTTGGTTGATTTATTTTTCTTTATGCAATTTATATGTACAAGTATAGGTATCCTTCTTAAGTAATAGCATGGGAATGAATAAGATATGGAATTAGGCAAGTGTTAGGTTCTTTTCAAGTGAACCATACACCTTGCCAAATCTTATTCAAAACTATACTAAAAGAGAAGAGAAGGAAAACATACACTAAGCACATCCTTATATTTTACTCACATGCAAACTTATAAGTAAGATATAAGTAACACACTTTCAGTTTTGATAATTGATTCATATATTTTGAAAATAATTTGAATTTGATAGTGATAATAGCCACTCATATTCTTACTTTAGTCAACACATGCAATTTGACATAAAGAAAATATTTTTATTTTAAATTTGATTTTTGAAAAGCATGGATGCATGAAATCATATGACATACATGTTTAGAATGTTGGGGAAGAACTAAAGCAATGCATGTAAACACATTCACTTTAATTAAATCCTAAAGACAATCTTATGAAATAGGAAAGCTTAAAGTAAATCAAAGTTTATTTAATATGATTTTTGTTTGATTTTGAATTTGATTTGATTTTGAAAATGTGAAGTGAGTTTGTTGTTCCTAACCCACATGTGTTTAATATTTTTATTCAATTTTTAGATGATTAGATTTATTTTATATTTTTGATTAGGTTAAGGTATGAATTAAGCATGTTAATTACCCATTACCTACACCACCTTAGCATAATTAATCAAATAATTATGAGCCAATGAGATGACATAAAACCTCACAAGGAATTTAAATTTACAATGCACCTAGGAAGAAAGGATCCTAATGCAATTTGGCTCATGATTAATGATTAATTAAGCTAAGGGGTTTAACTTAAGAAATTTCAAAACACCCCTCACACATATGAGTTGAATCTTGATTTCCTTAACTGGGCTCTTGAACACCTAAGTATCTACCCCAAGTAGATTAATTAAGTTATGGAAAGTTTTAGTAATTAAAAATTAAAAGGGTAATTAATGAATTAGCTCTTAATTAAGAGAGGATTAAGAAAGAAAATGGGGTTTAAGGAATAGCTTAGGGGAAATGCCCTAAAATTATTCCCTAAACCTCCTATTCACTAAAACAGACCTTAATCAACTTTAACAAAGGGTTAAACCACTAATAAAACCCTTAATTAACCTTAATTACATTAATGGGGTAATTAAGAAATGAATTGGAAATTTCCCAATTAAGCCACCAATAAATCCCAAGAAAATTGAAGGTAGAAGTCATCCCCCAAAATACACTCAAGGAGTTTGAGAATAATTAGTGGATTAATTAAAGGGTAATTAGCAAATTAAGATCTCCAATAAAACCCAAACTTAGAGCAAAGAAGTATTCAAATTTAATCAAAATCAATTTTAGAATATTCTATGTTCAATTATCTTTCTAATGCAATTTATCTCATATTTTTCAAATTTTTCTAGGTTGAGATAAGAATTTTAGAAGTTTAGGTAATTAATTAGACTTAAATAAACCATAATTAATTCTCTAATCCATACAGCGTGCCTTGCAGATGCTGACGCAACTGCACTTTACACGTGGCACTTAAACATTGCATTGTAGCGCCGCATGGCGGGCGGCACTGTGCGCTTTTGCCTCGTCATCAAGGTTGGATTAAAGTCATTCAGGGATAAAATGAATTATAAAATGTGATTTAATCTCTATCATCCAACTAAAATGCATGGATGGATGGCTAGAGATCTTCCCCATTCTTCCCTGTAGAAAAATGGAGACAGTCCACTTTCAAAGAGAAGATCCGAGGTCGATCGAGCTTGGATTGGATTGAAAATCAACCCACACCATCTAAACCTAATGGCAAGCACATCTAACGGTCAAAATTCTATGGGATCAAAATTTCTTTCACAAAGCTCCACACCACATTGAGTTTAATGGTCAAAAAATGGCATACCTCACTGGAGGTGATCAATGGTGCTTGATTCCCTTGGAGAAGCTTCGTCTGGTTGAGATGAAGCTTTGGTGAAAGTTTTAGCTCTTGAGGTTGAGTGGATAGCTCTATGGACCAACTCCTCCTCATAGTGAGCTCGACTTTGATCGAATTGGATCCTCCCTTAATTTGGAGCTTGGGAAAGAGCTTGGGCAAGCTCAACTTAATCCTCTTATGGAGTGTGCAAAGTGAATTTGGTTGATATTGAGTATTGGCTAAGTTCAAAATCTTATGGAGTTCCCGTGTTTTCACCTTGTGAAAATGAGAAGATGAAGTTGGCTTGAGGGAGCTTGGGATCACGGGAAAAGTCTCCTTTGGCTCTCTGATGGAGATGTGAAGATTCAAATGAATTAGGGGGAGTATATCTCCCCCTTTGGCAATTGGATGGTCGAGAAGGGAGGAGCCATTTTGATCCAATTGAGCTTAGGAAGTGGGTTTGTTAGGCCGTTTAGGCTGTCCTTGAGTTCATTTTAGGCTAGGGAGTTGATTAGTGGAGTGACCATGTGCTCAAAAATAAGTGGGAAGAGGTATGCCATGTGGCCATTTCAAGCCATGTGCTTTGGCCCTTGGGTTGGGTTACCTAAACCCATTGGGTTGGGTGTACCACCCTCCATAGGGTTCACTTGACCTAGGAGAGTATCAAGTAGGTATGAACAGGTTTGACCAAATTCCAAGTGGAATTGGCCAAAATTTGTTCTATGGACTAGGGTAAAATAGTCATTTGGCTAATTTTGAATTTGGATATGGGTATGTTGAGAAAATAGGTTTGGCCAAGTTTCATTGGATTTGGAGTTCATTTGGTATGGTTTGGCTCATGTTGACCCATTTAGGTCAAAATGGGTAAACTTGGGTCAAGTTAACCAATTGGTCAAATTGGGTCAAACCAAGGGTTGGGTCAAGTTCATATGACCATTTGAAATGTTTTTGTGGCTTTGGTTTGATTTAATTTGGCTTAAGTTTGAATTTGGTTCATATGACTTCATTTAGGTCAAAAGGGTCAAGTTGACCAATTTGACCCATTTGACCTATTTGAGCTAGGTCATGGGTAGGATTAGGTTTGGTTAATAATATGAAGTGAATTCGTATCTTTGTTTTCAATCAATTTTGGTTAATTTTGAATTGGCTCAACATGACCCTTTAGGTCAAGTTGGGTTCAAGGTCAATTGGGCTAGGTTAGTTAATTTAGGCTTTGGTCAAGTTCAACAAGTGATTTAGAATGAACTTGGCCCATTGGTTTCAATCAATTTGGCTTAGATCAAGTTTTGACACATTTTGACCTTTAAGGTCAAGTTGGGTCAACTTGGGTCAAGTGGCCAATTGGGCTAGGTTAGGCTCAAATGTTGACTTGGTCAAGTTCAAACATTGGTCATGAATGAACTTAGATCAATGGTTTCAATCAATTTGGCCTATGGTGAATTTTGGCTATGTTAGGTTTCATTTTGGCTAAGTGTTGACTTGGTCAACCTTTAGGTTTGACTTGGTTTGACCTAATTTGAGTGATTGATCATCTCATGATGATTGTTGATCATGATGAGAGGCTTAGGTGAGTTTGATTCAATCCAATTTGGTTAGGATTAGAATTTGGCTCATAAGGGTACTTTAGGTCAATTTGGGTCAAGTGAGCCTAAGTAGGTCAAATGGCTTAGTCAAAGCCTGATTTGAGTTTGATTGAACTTACATATTGACTAATGATTGAAATATAAGTCCATTTGCAAGTGGTTTGAAGTCAAATGAGTTTTGATTCATTTGACAGTTTCAAGTTCAAAGGGTGAACATGAAATGGATTTTGGCTTGGCTTTTGAATTGAGTTTTGATTAAGTGATTGAAGTTTATGTTTATATTTGGATTCATGATTGAAGTATTGATTGAATCATGAAGAAAAATCAAGAGTTTGACTTGATTTGAAATTGATTTGGCTAAGTTCAAGATTTTGACTTGAAAGGCTTAGGTTGGATTTTGGATGAGTTTGAGTTTGAGTTTTGGAATTGGTTTTATTGATTTGAATTTATATTTCATCTATATATATGAACATAAATAAGAATATAAATAGGTTATGAGAAATTTTCAAGGATTTGAAGTGATTTGATCATGATCTAGGCTAAGTCTTTAAGAGGAAATTTAAAGGACTTAGGAATATTTTGGAGTTTGGATTTGATTTTGAGTTTAGTTTGATTGATTTGAATTTATATTTCTATATATGTGAATATAAATGAGAATATAAATGAGTTATGAGAAAATCTCATGAGTTTAAATTGATTTGAATATGATTTAGATTTGAATTAAAAGAGATTTGGAGTTTTAGATTTGAACTTTTGAATTTAGTTTGGTTTGAATTTATATTTAATTTATATATGTGAATATAAATGAGAATATAAATGAGTTATGAGAAAATTTCATGAATTTGAATTGATTTGAAGATGATTTTGGATAAGTCCTTAAGAGGGGACTTAAGAATGATTTTTTAATTAGAAATTTGAATTTTGGATTTAGTTTGATTGATTTGAATTTATATTTCATGTGAATATAAATGAGTTATAAGAAAATTTCAAGGATTTGATTTGATTTGAAGATGATTTTGGCTAAGTCCTTAAGAGAGGATTAAGGAGCTAAGAAAAATTTAAAATTTGAAATTTCATTTATGGGTTTCAATCATGTATTTCAATCATGGATTTCAATCATATGGCATTGATTTGAATTTGGAGAAAATCAATTAGGCTAGAATTGATTTAAGTTTGACGTTGAATTGATTTGGAGTTTAACTTGAATGAAGGAAGGTGAGGAATGGTTCAAGAGTAGGCAAATTTTGCTAACACCGCTAGGCATGACCTATTCCTATGGCTAACTCTTCTAAGTCTCTAGGACTAGGTTGAGTGTCCACGTAATCACTAGATGTGTCTTGGGACTAAGGATCCCTTAAAGTCTAAGAGGAGTCCATGTCTAAGATGGAGGGGTTGAGAGCTCATTCTAAAATTGAGGTCAACAAAGGGCACCCAATAGGTGTGGTGGACATGAATGGGTTTTGGTGTTGAAATGATCAACAATACCGATCACAAGCACTAACAAAGATGATCTACTCCGACTTGAGGTGTGGGGAATCAGAACTTAATGCAATGTGGCTTTACATATGTCAAGGATATAAGAGAGGGAAGGAGGAATCCACTAGGGATAAAATATGTGAACCTTCTACTAGGGAAGTAGGTTCAAGTCATTCACAAGGGGATGAGAAGTTTGACTTGATTTAAGTCTCACTAGGAGAAATTTCTACTAGGGAAGTGTGTTGAATTTGTTTCTATTTTAGATTTGGGATTTTGAGAATGTTGGTTTGCGATGGATCCTGCAAGTAGAAAAAGGGATGGATTTATTTTAGATTAGTACATTTTTAGATTTTGTTGTAGATTCCAATTGGCATGGATCTATCTTGAAAGAATTATCATTGAAGACCTATCTTAGATAATCTTGAACCAAGAAATTCTTTTCTCGATAGAACTATCCGACCAGAGGAGTGCCTTTTGGTTTGTAATGATCAATTGAAGGGAAGAAAGCTTGGGGACTCACACCTTCCACTACAAAAGACCACTGGGGTGATCGATTGCTTTGGGCAACAAATCAAAGGCTGACGGTCGATTTGTGATAATTATGCTAGAAAGAATGCATCATAGTCTTACATCTTCCAAAGCAGAATGATGGGGTAACTCAAAACCAATTGAACCCTAAGGGCCTGAGTGAGTGTCAATCCGGGGACTTATCTCAACTTAGGTAGTCAAGCAATTCCTATAGGGAGTTATGCCGACACTACCCTAAAGATAGGATGCTACTGCTTTAGAAAAGGGGGCCTTTTGGGGGCTTGAATTCCTAATCCACAAGCGAATATTTTATTTATTTATTTAGTTTGGTTATCATGGACCATAGTTTGAGATTAAAGAGAAGGAGCTTATATCTAGACTATCTCTCTTAACTAAATCAAAGGAGAATTTGTGCATCCGTTGAACAAATTCTCTCAACCACTAGAAATGGGGACTGTCTGATCCAAGAGTAACCGGATAGTGTCTAAATGTGGTCGCAAAGGATGTGATCCAAATAAAGTGCCTGCAGGAGATGGGGCGCTAAGGGCTTAATACAAAATCCTGGAGAAGATGACATGGCTAGTCATATATCCAATAGGTATTCGGTGGCCAACTCAAGGAGAATGCGTGGGGACTCACATCTTCCAAGAGTGGTGTATCCCGAGATTGACATGACATTAACCAACCTAAGGTGCCGGTTTCAATCAACCAGAAGAAAGCTCAGGGACTCACATCCTCCTATAGTAAAATTGATTGTTGGGATAGTCTATCTTTAGCTCGATAGGCCATCCAACCTAGGGCGACTACTGAGTGAATGCCACTTGGGGACTTATATCTACTCAAATGTAGTCAAGAGGAAAGGAGTCTCTAGGGACTTATCCTAAACCTCAAATATATTTTACATAGTTAGATGATGATGATTTGTTCAAGAAGAAGGCTCGGAGACTCACATCTTCTCAAACAAAATCAACATGAGGTTGCTTACCGGGCAGTTAAGTCTACCAAACTAATGAGGCGATTGTTGGTTTGCAATGGTCAAGTTAGGAAGAAAGTGCATGGACTCACATCATCCAAACAAGTGACCACTGGGGTGACATACTAGCAAAGTAACATGTAGACCCGCTAATGAGTGAGTGCCACAGGGGGCTTGCTCCCACATCAAAAAAGCTCGAGATAAAAGATTTGTGTTTGTTGTTGTGCATGTGTTAAAGGAATAGGATACCTCTGGGGGACTCTTACACCTACCTTAAACATGCTAGGGGATTTGATGAAGTGGAGCCACGGATGGAAAATAAGAATTCCCACTAAGAAAGGATGTCGCTTGGGTTCTCTTACACATAACTTAGTTGTGCTAATCGAAATAGTATGCCTCTTGGGTTCTCTTACACCTATTATAATAGCATCAGGATATTGTGTTTGTGTTATGAAAAAGGGATAGGATGCCACTGGCGGACTCTTACACCTACCCTAGCACGTCACATGATTAGCATGATAACAAACTCAAAGAAGAGAAGATGAAATGGAATTAGATTTTGTTCTTTTATTAATAATTATTTTCAAACATGATTTATTTTATGGGTAATATTTCTTTAGATAGAGCCCATTAATTGGAAGCATCGGTGTTTCCCTTTACAATCAATGAGCTGATAAGATTCTCCTTGGTAGGCCTTTTTATGACATAGGGGCCTTCCTAAGTGGTTTCAAACTTGCCTCCCATCTTTCAATAGGGTAAAAATTGGTCTCCTTAACTAGAAGTTCTCCTACTTAGAAAGACCTAGAGGACCGACTTGTTGTGAGCTTGAATCATTTTGGCCTTGTACAACTTGACGACATGCTCATAGGCGACTCTCCTACCAAACTCTTTCTAACTTTGCATTCTATTCTATAGTGATCTTGTTACCCAATGCTATCCTTAGTGATGGGAGTTGAACTTTTAGAGGTAGAATGGCTTCAGACCCATACACTAAAGAAAATAGGTAGATTGAGTTGAAGTTCAATATGTGGTGTGGTAGGCCCATAATGCTTTAACCAACTACTCATTCCACTACCGCTTATTATCATGAAGTGTCTTCTTTAGTATCTGGATGAGAGTTTTGTTGAATGCTTCTACTAAGACATTTGCTCTGGAGTAGTAGATGGTGGAGTATCTCCAAATCTATACCGTGTCTTACAATTTTGATCTTGGTGCTTTTGAATATCATTATTGGATATAATTCTTGAGGCACCCCAAACCTATATATATGGTTCCCAAAAAGCATCATGGTGACCTCTCGAGTGGGATGGCTTCCACCCAACTTGGAAAAAAAGTGGTGGCGACTAAGATGAATCAATGACCCTTCAAAGAAGGAGGATCGATCAGACCCACAATGTGGATACCCTAACACTCTAATGGCCATGAGGCCATAGTAGGGTGTAGATTGTTGGGTGGTTGGTGGAGGACCACACCATGTACCTGACACTGATGGCATCTCCTAGCTACATCTGTAATCATCGAAGGCCAGTAGTATCCTAGTCTCTTGATCTTCGTCTTCATCTTCAGACTAAATTGATCCACTCTGCATAGACTTGAGTGTACCTCGGTTACAATGCCATGGGATTCGTGTTTGTCTAACAGCATAACCACATCTGGTCAAAGGAACATCGGTACAGGGTGCCATCAATGAGAGCATAGGAGAGAGCTCTCTATTTTACTTGATGAGTTTGTGACTTTTCTTGAAGTAGTTTGGTGTTCAAGTAATCTATGAACGATTATCTCCAGTCCAGCTCCTTGTCCATTTTGGCAATGACAACCTCTCCTTCAAGAGAAAGTCTCTCGATGAGTTCAACATCAATAAGGGATAGGACTTGTCTATTTTGGATCCTTACTGAAATGGACTCATCTTCGACATGCCAATTCTTTGGAAAGTTTGGCCAAAGCATCTACTGCATTCTCTGGAACCTTGTAGATGGTGACTTGATTTGGGCCAACAAGCTTCATGGTATACTTGTGGTAATGTGAAGCTTGGGTTTGAGAACTTTGTAGGACCCAAATTGATGACCAACCGAGAATCCCCAAAGATGTTGATGCTCTTGACACGATAGTGATGGCTAACTCAATCAAAGCCTCATACTCTTTAATTTTGGTGCGGGGTTGGAAAGATAGTATGAGAATCTCATCACATCACGTGCAGTTAAGAGAACTATTCTTATTCCACCTTTTATGGAAGAGTAGATCGTGGTGCTTCCCCTTTGTGAAAAGAAGATGCACCATCAAAATACATCTCCCATCAGAGGTTGTTGGCCTCCCCTAAGTTCATGATTTGTTCATTAGGGAGATCCTCACTAAATGGAGAATCGGCCGGAAGTAGGTGTGTCTTAAGAAATCCACTACTTGCCTTTTACCACACGGAGGGTACAAAGGTGATATCAAACTACAAGAGGATCATGGACCATCGTGCCAAACGTGCAAATAGTGTTGGCCATTTCATGAGGAACTATAGTGGATTGGTTCTGGAGATCAAGTTCACCTTATGAGAAAGGATATAATGTCATAGATTTTGGGAAGCAAAGATTAAAGCTAGGCAATATTTCTCAATAGGTGAATAGTTCGCTTCAGCAGAATGAGATGATGGCTGAGGTAGTAGAGAGCATTCTCCTTCCCATCATCATTGGCTTGGGCCAACAAAGTGTCGAGATAGTTGTCTAATGCAGCAGTGTAGAGGATGAGTGGCCTACCCGTGATAGAGTAGAACTGTGGCTTCACCAAATCTTGCCTTGATGCCTTCAAAGGCATCGCGACAACTTGGCATCCTTTTGACAAGTGTTGAGAATGGTTTACATCTCCACGATGTTGGATAAAGCATCTTAGATATGCCATAATTCCTTGGATCTAAGTTGAGTTAAACTCTTAGGAGGTGGCATTTCTAAGATAGCTTTGATCTTTTCTAGATCTATTTCTATTCCCCGGGGTCGGACAATAAACTCATGGAATTTCCCTGAAGCTACTCTGAATGCACACTTAAGGAGAATAATTTTGAGGTTATATTATCTTAACCGTTCAAAAACTACTCTCAAGTCAAAGAGATGGTCTTCCATTTCTCTACTCTTGACTACTAGATCATCAACGTAGTACTCAACTTGATGATGGATGAGTTTGTCAAAGATCTGAGTCATGGCTCATTGGTATATAGCACCAGCATTTTCAGGAGACATCTTGATTTGGTTATAGCTAGATGACCCATCCATGAAAGAGAATACTGCATGAGATGAGGTGATGTCCACCATTAATTCTGGTATAGGAAGAGAAAACTCATCCTTAGGACATGCCTTATTTAAGTCCTTGAAACTGATGCATATGCAAATTTGGCCATTCTTCTTCTTAATTGGGATGACACTAGCTAACCAGGTAAGATATTTTTCTTCCCTGATGAAACTAGCATCATTCAATTTCTTGACTTTTGAAATAACCTATTGTTCGATTTCTAATCACATGCATCTAGGAGCTTGCTTAATAGGGGTAGCATTGGGATCTATTGCTAGCTTATGGACTGCTATGTTAGAAGATAATCCAGGAATCACTTCATAAGTCCATGCAAAGTAGTCTTTAAACTCAATCAATAGCCTAACTAAATCATTAGTTTCTTCTTCATTCATCAATGAACTGATGTACGTCGGGCGTGGATTTTCTTCTATCCCAAGGTTGATTTCTTTAAGCTTGTCAATTATTGAATGGATCTCCTCTTCAAATTCTGGCAGGGCCTCTTTGATTTGGAGATCATCTGGATCATCTGAGGTTTCTAAATATACATTCTCATAAGAGTTGGTGTTGTGTGAAAAGAACCTATCAGACTCCAAATGATTGGTAACAACTAGCGATCATCGTCATCATTTGGACCCCTACCAATCTAGTCCTCTTGATTTTGCTTATTTTGTTTATTCCATAGCTTTTCAAAATACTCATTGCACGGACCATGTATGAGGAACTAAACCTTTATGTATAAGATTATGAACACAAGGTGAGTAAAATTCAAATGGTAATTCCAGTAATTTTTTAAATGTATCCTCCTCAAGTTCTACATCAACTTTGGGACTTGAGGATGATGATCCCAAAAAGAATCTCTTCGGCTTCATATCACCGAAAGACTTAGGAGCTTCCTTAACTACTAAACCTTCAACTTTCTAAGATGTAAGTGAGGTTAGAACTAAGGTTCCATGCTTCTGCCTAATAGTCTCACATAAACCTGATTTGAATACTTTGCTTTGTTTGGAGGCCCGATCTTCATCACCATCTGGATCAAAAGTCACCTCGAATGGAACCTGTTGAGAGGGGTTGGCTGGTATACTAATCACATTAGACTCATCCTCTGAGCTGGATTCCAAGTCTATATGAATATTAGGGGTACTCTTATGAACTGGAACATGACCTCTATTGGTTGATGGCCAACCAAAGGGTATTCCACCTCTAGAACTGCCTCTATTTCTGCCTCTGCCTCGCCTTTTCCAGGTGGAGGTTGAGCCATCCTACCCACATGTGCATATGATGGAATGAACTATGGGTGGAATGTAATATGAGGATCTATTTCTTCCCTAATTCCCCTTTCTTGTCTCTTCAATTTTCATTTTTCTTTTCTTTTTTGAATTTGAGTTTTATCCAAGTTCACGAGAAAGGGTGTTTTGAGGAAGATAGTAGGTCGCATCCTCATAAATCTCAACCTCCCTAACTAAAAATGGATTTTCATCTCCATTGACACGGTATTCAGTCCCATATTTTATGAACTTGATGTACTGATGGAGGGAGGATGTAATTATCTTATTTTGATGTATCCAAGGCCTAGCGAGCAAAGCAGTGAACAAAGTATTTAAATCAATGATGTAAACCTTTGCTTGGTCTTCAGTCACCTATCTCCAAAGGTAACACTATGGAACCTAAAGCTCACCTTATTCATTGAATCCTCAACATCATCCGATCTCCTGAGTGTAGATGTCATCCTCAAATAGGCAGGGTCTTTAGACTCATAATGTTCACCGATGCACTGGATCAATGAGAACTCTAGCAAGTCTGAACTTGTCTATGTCGACTATGATGTAGAGGGGATGGTTGTGCTCCAAGTCCCCCGAAAAAAGGTCTTCATCTGTGAAGGTGATCTCTTGAGCTTCTTTTATGTAATGTGCCTCCTCACCTATAACGGCCAACTGAGCTAAGCATATCTGAGGATCAAGGAGAGCCTTGATTAGTGATTCCCTCATCTCTTTGGATACAAGGGCATCATGCTTAGCTTAGATGGTAACTTTTAGATGAGATAATGTCCATGAGATGGTCCACAGAGGAGGTAGAACCTTGCCACGGTTGACTTGATCTCTTTTGGCGGGTAATGGAAGGTTCTACACACTCACCTACAACTTCTCCTATGGGACCCTCAGAATCGGATGATTCCAAGTCTATCTCAAGAAGTGAAATCGTAGTATTCAGAGTGGGTAAGTCCAACTCTGAATCAGAAAGAGGTAGGTCAAAATTATTATAGTTATTTTTACTTGAAGAGTTATCATTAATAATAGAAGTAGACAACCCATCATAGATGTAATTCAAGCTAGCCTTATTCTTAAATTTCTTAGATTTTTTTGGGGGTACAAAATAGAAATCAAGTAAAGTGAGTGGGGTAAGGAATTTGATGCCCTTATCTGCCAATACAAGAGTTCTACTAGAAGAAGAGAAGAAGTAGGAGGTCACCATGTGGAAGCTACAACATAAGGTTGGGCAGCGCTTGGGTGGTTTGCTAATGGGCTCTCGGTGACACATGTTGCGCTACGAGCTCCCCTTTCCCTGAGTTGGCACTGGCAACTTGCAAACCTTCTTTAATGTTGGAGGTTTGAGCTGACTCAGGCACCTGCAAGGAAAGTTTCGTGATCTTCTGGATGATCTTTTCAGATGTTTTGGATAAAGAGATATCCCAACCATCATTGGTTTTGGAAGGATCACATGTATCCCCAAGGATTACCCTAATGGAACTGGATGTACCACAAGATATTCCTTTGGGATAACTACAACACCGGTCTTGAAGCTATATGTTCAGTAAATGTGAAGCAATCCTCCAAAACATGGCCTAGCATACGGTGGTAGGGGCAAAAGTTAGGATCATGACTTTTACCTACTTCCTCCTCTCTAGGCTTGGGTAACTAAAAATTATGCATCTTTAAGAGATTCTTAAAGATCTTTCTGATTACCTCCCTCTAAAATGAATAAGGTTTGTTAAGCTTATCTAAAATAGTAGGTGGACCATAGCTACCTGGCGGTGGGTATATGTGCCGCTGGTGGTGGTGGTATGGCTGAGGAGGTAGTGATGTTGGCCATGGAGGCTACTGTGGAGGCCGGTAGAGCTGCCTCGATAGTGGTAAAGGAGGTGGAAGCGAATGTTGCTGAGGTTGTGGTCTCTCAGACTGATCTCTAGCTGGTTGCTTTCCCTTATCTACCATGTCAATGCTTCCAATTTCTTCTCATAGACCTTCTATGGCTTTGCTTTGGGCAACTGGTCTTGAAAAGGCAACTGTTTGGCCTCTCCTTGTAGACTGGATGCCTTGTTGATTAACTTCTCAAATGTTTTGATAGTGAAGCCCTTAAGCATGAAGGCGACCGAGCCATGGATATTCTTCAAAAATCTCAATGGCATCGCTCAATAAACTCACATTTCATACTCAGGTTATGCCATCAGAGAATATAATCAACAAGGGACTCACCTGGGTATTGTTGTGCTACAACGAGATCACATACAGTAACCCTTTGTTGAGCTCCAGCAAACCTCTTGATAAAGATTTGCTCCAACTCAACAAATGTCTTTACTGAACCATTGGGAAGTTCAACATACCAATCAAAAGCAATCCCTGCTAGGCTACTAATGAAGAGGTAATATCAAAGCATCATCGTGTTGCAACAACTGAAGTATGCTATGTATCACGGTTTTCACTACCATCAAAGCTCTTCAAGGAAGGTGACATTAAACCCTTGGGATTGCATTGGAT
The DNA here is from genome assembly GCA_021442155.1 of Cymbidium sinense. Lineage (NCBI taxonomy): Eukaryota > Viridiplantae > Streptophyta > Magnoliopsida > Asparagales > Orchidaceae > Cymbidium > Cymbidium sinense. The sequence continues at coordinate 45,678,112 of CM038225.1, read as the reverse complement.
TGCAGGTCTACCCAGGCGATGATCCTCCCTGGCTTAAGCCAACGCTTCCTTCACTTCTGCTCAACCATGGATCGATGTCTTTCTCCTATATGGAGGTACTTTCCACTACCTTCCTATACATGCTACTTCTCACAGAGTAAGGACTTGGCTGGGTCCAAGACATGCACTAACTCTGGCTGACTAATGTTGGCTGTAGTAAGATGAACTGGTTCTTATTTCTGAATTACTAAAATTGCTGGTAATAAGTCCTCAAGCTGCCTCACCATCCTATATATTTGCTCATCTTTCTGCTTTAACTGATATCGAAGGTGTTAGGCTGATTGGGTTGTGTCTTCTTGATCAACCTCATCACCTTCCATGGCCTGCCATTCTTTGAGAGATCCCGTATCCCTCTCTGAACTGGTGAGTCTCCCAACAAATCATCTTCATTGGGATCGAAGCTGATCTTCTCTTCATCTGACCAGTCATACCCCATAATTTTCTTCTTCTCTACAAGATAATGTGCTACTATCTCCTTGAGAGAACGATCACTCTGAATGAGAACAAATGATTTTGGCTGATCGATGTGATCACTGTCATGTACTGAGAGGCATCGAACCTTGTCTGCTGCTGGAGTGTCAATCTTATGGGGACTGTACTCACTAGAAGAGAGACACTCTCACTAACTTAGAAAGAGGTGACACTCCTAGGAGTCTCCACTATCATCAGTGCAACTGAGCTAACATCTGCTACCTCTGTAACAACTGCTACCATCTCCATGTCTTACTGAACTAGTGCAGTTGGTGAAGGGATGACCACTATTCTTCGGGGTCACCATATCATCCGCACCACCATTGGGGCAGAAGGTCGAGCAAGAGAGCTCAGCCTTACCATAGTAGGTGTAGATGGAGTAGGATCCCTCGGTCGTAGCCGGTTCACCAACGGGGTATGCTTCTCCCCGGATATGGCCTTCATGGCCTTATGGAACTAGAGATGTTGTGGTGATGGCGGATGGGGGTAGAGTGGTGTGGTGGAGACACCACCGACTCTCTATGAACAAGAGCTGTCCTCATGTGATGACTGGTCCCAGTAAGTATGATGCTATATGTATGGTCGGTGCGGGTAGCAAAGCTGAAAATAATGAGTGCAAGTGGCCCGAACCTTCCTCTCCCTACTAGTGATATGAATAGATGTATGGGCCTCTCTGGCCCTCTCCTGTCGAATGTGTTTCCCCACATTGTGGGGGATGATGGATCTCAAATCAAATTGAGCTTCAAACTCTGAATGTCCATAAGCTCGCATAAGGGCAGGTGGCACCTCCTATCAGTAACAGGGGCTGGTGTTGAACCACTGGTGAAGGTTAAGTACAGATCCTCCTAGCATCCTCTCTGTCTGACCCAAAGAGAGGATAAAATTGGTTCTCTATAACCCAGGTGATCAAAGTAGGTACCTCCTCTACTACTAACCGTGTAGTGGCCTCCATCTCCATGACAATCCTAGTATGATACCGCTTGATCATGCAATTTTTATTTCTCCTCTATGTCCAACTAGGATGAGTAAAGTAAGAACTAGACCCAACCTCAAAGGCTGGGGAGGCAATCTCTAGAATCAGAGGAGCTTTACCCTTAGAGGGTGCCAAAGAGTGGGTGGTAGCCCTTACTAAGGCATCACGAGAAACCATGGGGCACGTAGGCACTGTCATTGCTAAAACTGGTGGGACTGCCACTGCTTTCCTCTTTAATGAGGAGATGTCAGAATCTGAAGGTAGATCGATCATGGATGACGGCCGCCACCGCAGTCCTATTGATGATTGTGAGGAGAGTGCCCTCACATGTGATCTTCACTCCCTCAAATCGCCTACTGAAATGGATAAGGTGGGCATGATCAGCTCGGGGGAGGTTGGCCTGATCCAACGCTAAGTCCATGCCATGTGGGAAAGTGAACGCAAACTTCTATGAGCTTGCCATTTCAAATCAGCTATAAAAATTGAAGCACTGAACTGTAATTGTAGGTGTGACTGATGCTAAGAATCTGCAATATAGGAAATGAGCTTGGCTTAGATTTCTATTTTTGTTGATTTTTGAATTTGAATTTAGAATTTGAACCCACATCCAACATCTTGGAAGTGTTAAGTGGCGTTCAAATGGATTAATGAAGATTTAGAAACTTGATTGGAAAGAGGAATTTTGAATATGAATCCAACTTCAATAATTTAAGTATGTTAAAATATGGATTCAAATATTTTTAGAAGAATGCTTCCATAGGTTAATGTTTGAAATTAAATTTTGATTTGAGGACCCTTTCCTTTAACAAATTTGGGTATGTTAAAGTACGGGTTAGTTGATTTTGTTTTTGATTTGGTATTTTGGAATTTTACTTATCAAATTTGGGTATGCTAAGTGAAGTGTTTAAAATAATTATTTCTTTTAGTGAATTGTTGTTGATTTTAAAAATTGGAATTCCCACTTAGCAAATTTAGGTATGCTAAGGGAACCCAAGTGTGTTTTGAAAGATTTTGAAAATAGGATTCTTAGCAAATTTGAGTATGCTAAGAAAATCCTAAAGTGTTTCATTTGTTTTGGATATTTTGATTTTTGAAAAAGTAGGATCCTTAGCAAATTTGGGTATGCTAAAGAAATCTAATGTGTTTCCTTTTGTTTTGATTTGTTTTGATTGAAAGTGGAGATTTTACTTTAGCAAATATGGTATGCTAAAGATGAAGTTCTACTTAATGGAAATTTAGCAAATTTGAGTATGCTAAATGAAATTCCAAAAGATGTGTTTAAAGATTTTATTTTTGTTTTGAAAATGGAAACTTCACTTTAGCACATTTGGTACGCTAAAGAGTGAAGTTCCAAAAGTGCCTAAGAATTTTTTGGTTTTGAATTTGGAGACTTCGCTTAGCAAATTTGATTATGCTAAATGAGGTCCCAAATGTGTTTAAAAATTTTTGGTTTTGAATTTGGAGACTTCACTTAGCAAATTTGAGCATGCTAAATGAAGTTCCAAATTTGTTTGAAAGTTTTTGGCTTCGAATTTGGAGACTTCACTTAGCAAATTTGAGCATGCTAAATGAAGTTCCAAATGTGTTTGAAAATTTTTGGTTTTGAATTTGGAAACTTTGTTTAGCAAATTTGAGTATTCTAAATGAAGTTCCAAATGTGATTTGAATTTTGAAAATATGAATGTTAAGTTTTGATTTTTGAAAAGAAGGCTTCCATTCAACAAATTTGGGTATGTAGGAATGGAAATCAATCTTATTTTTGCTAATGTGAAAATTTTGGTTTGTGTGTGATTATTGCTTTTTGAAAGAGGGAATTCTAACTTAATCATATATGGGATATGTTTAAGTGGGATTTCCAAATGATGTTATTTTTATTTGGGAATGAAATATTCATTCAATAAATTTGAGTATGTTGAATGAAGATATTCATATGTGCTTTTGAAAAATTTAGTTTTGTTTAAAAATGAAACTCCCATTCAATAGGTATGCGTGTATTGAAAGGAGAGGTTCATATATGCTTTTTGAAAAAAAATATTTATTTTTTCTTTATTTTGATTTATATTTTTGGAAAGATGTTTGTTCATTTTATTTTGAAAATGAAATCTTCATCAAAATGAATTGAGGCAAGATGTTCATTTGTGCTTTTGGAAAAGATTGTTAGTTTTATTTTTGAAGATTCTCACATATAACAATTATGAGAATTGTTAAATGAGGGTGATTTAAGAAAGTTTTGTGGCAAATATTTTATTATGTGCAATTTTTTAAAGAGTGCTTTTTGAAAAGCAAGAGTTTTATGAAAAATTTATTTTATCTTTATTATTTTAGAATGAACCTTTCCTTATCATAAAAAAATGATTAGGAGGAAGTCTTTAAATGTTTTTTTTATTTAGATCTTTTTATTTTTACTCATTGGACATGAGGTGAGGTCCTAAAACCTAAAGATGTTGGCTAACTTAACTCAAGAATGAAATAAGCTAAGTGCTAATGGAAAGAAAGATAATCTTGGATTCATACTAAAGTGCAAACCCACTATCGATACCTGGAGACAATGATCATTTACAAAATATGGAGAGAGGAACCATCCCTAATGGAGTCGCCAAAAAAATCTATGGTGAAAATTTTCATTTCTCTTTTAGAAGAATAAGATACATACTTCCATCTTCACTCTATGCAGAATAAAATGAGGATGGAAATATACATATCTTTCTTTTTATGCAATTTGACACCACGTAGATCTACAGATGTTCTTATTGAGGGTGATCGGGCATGACATTGAGGAGAGGTGTACTATCTCGAAAGATAGAAGTCACCACCCTACAATGGACTCAATCACCTCAACAAGGACTCCTAAGGACAATGGGTCTGCATATGTTCCAAAGATTCCTCCCCTACTTTACATGGAAAAGTAAAGTAAGGTTTATTTTAAATCGGGTTCGTTAAGTTCTACAGGGGCAAGCCCCCATAGTTAATTACATCCTAAGGAATGAGATCCCTCAGGAATACTCTCGATTAAGGTAAATGATTGTTGTCTCCAAAGATTTCAATAGGTAGGACTATCAATCAATTAGTTTATTCAGAAGATCAAATGGGATTCATCGAAGATAGGGAGTTATTATCGAAGCCAAAGGAAGAGAAGTAGGAGATGTCCAATGCTAAGAAACCTAGCATCACAAACTATCTTATGGTTGGTCTTTACATTTATGAAATTGATTGAGTTAAATTTTTCATTAAAAATTTAGGGCTTATGATTCCACAACATAAGATTATGGAAATGCCTAAGAGGTGAGGATTTATGCTTATGGCCAACAAAAGGGAGAAGCAACCTCAAAACTTGAATCTAGGGAACTTTGGCGAGGGCCAAAAGCACAACCTAAATTTAAGGCAAAATGGTATTTGGTTTGCCTCCATAAGAGAGGACAAATCAGCCGACTATTTGCACTTACAACTATCTGGGGGTGGCCACCAAGTAACTCCTCCTATGGTTTTAATTTCATTTAGGCAAGTCATATGATAGCTAGAGTTTTATTTATTTAGAAGGAGATTATGTCCTTAAACTCACTCCCTAAAGAGACTAGTTCATGTTAGGGTATGTTGCAAATGACCTAAATCTAATGCAATTTATATTTCATTTTATTTTTATTTTTGGACAATCATTTTGACTTAGGCTAATAGGATTCATATGCATGAGAAATGAGATTATTGGCCAAAATCGAGAAGGGAGGTGTATTTCCACCATGGCTCTCAAAGGTCAAGCCAAGTTTCTCTGGCAAAGGTGAAATCCCTCCAATCAAGAGTGAAAATAATATGCATTTATGCATGATGTTATAAAAGAAGTACTCATCCAGTTAAGGGGTTGCTAATTCTTTTATGTTGATTTTTAGCCTAAGCTTTAGGTGAGGTTATGAGTTCTTTCTTTTTAGTTTTGAATTGTTAAATTTGGTAAAAGATTTATTTTTTCCTAAGAGCCTAATCCACACTAGGCCATACATAAAGCAAGAAAGAAACTAGAAAAAGGATGCCACTTAATGCACAAGCTAAATAAATCATCAATCAATTTATAAAGCTAATCACAAAAGAAGAAGAGGCCATTGTGGTCGGGTACCACCGCACAAAAAATAAATTGGGTAGCTGAGCTCTACCCTTATACAACTTGGATTACAAATGAATTAAATATAGTTAAGCAATGAACTCATTGTTATGGGGGTCTTCAAGCTTCATTTCTTCATTCTTCTTTTCTTCTTTCTTCTCCTTTTCTTCTTTTTTCTTTGGTTCCTTCTTTTGGATGGTTGGAAGGTGGATGCTCCAAAGGCATCACATGGTGCATAAGATGAGATTTTATGACCAATGCTCATCCTAATTCCCATAACAATCATTCCAAAATCCTAATTGCAAAAATTACATGAAAAGGAAAAGTAAATCTAGATAATACATGCAAAGAGGAGATTAGCTAAATAAACCATGCAAAATTCCAAGCATGTATATTGGTCTTGTCACCCCATGGGTGACTAAGTCCACTGCCTATTGGATTATGCTTAGGTATAAGCACACAACAAATGCATTTATATTTTTATCTATTACATAAGCACAATCCCCAAGAGGCAATGGCTAGACTAAGAACGCCCTACCATTTATTCTATGAAAATTGATCTTAACATCCAGACTAAAACTTATATCACAAAATAAAAGCAAGCATCAAACCATGCACCACCCTAACCTAAAGCTAGAAGTGGTGACTTAGCCTAATATGTGTGCTTTAGAGGTTTGTGTGGTATACTTAGCTATGGCTTTAAGTCAGAATTTTCTAAGTGTGAAGAATGTTCAACTTAGAGGAGGGTTTCATTTATGTGATTTAATTATTTTGGATTGATTTTATTTTATATTTTGATTGGGTTCAAGTGAATCCTATAATTAATTACTAAGTTATAAAGAGAGGGAAAGAGAAGGGAACTCCTCTTTCCTTCCTAAGTAATTCTAAAGTGAATTCATGTTTTAGTTTTGTTTAGTGAATGTTTTAATTAAGTGTTTTAATTAATCCTAAGTTTAGATGAACTCTAAATAAACTTATTCAAAAAGAAAGGTATTTTAAGATTAAGTAAAATGAACTAAATTCATAAAATATACATCACTTCACTTCTTTCCCAACATTTATAACATGCATATGAATGAGTCCTAAACATATCTATACATATAAATGGGAATGTTTAACACACTTTATGATGCATGCTAAGTAATTCATTTAAGAAAATTTGAAAGTTTATGATGCATGATTTTCATTAAGTAGCAAAGGGGTTTCTTATCCAACTTTCACATATTTGTGTATGACATAAGTGAGTACAACACCATTGTTAACCAGTGTAAGGTACAAGACCTACTTAGGGCTACCTAAAGTCTCATAATCTCAGGGTTGTCCAGACTAATATACCACTTTCCTTAAATACAAGCATGTGTACAAAAGAAATGAATGGAAAAGAAAGGATGCAAAAGTTTATGTTGGTTGATTTATTTTTGTTTATGCAATTTATATGTACAAGTATTGGTATCCTTCTTAAGTAATAGCATGGAAATGAATAGGATATGGAATTAGGCAAGTGTAAGGTTCTTTTCAAATGAACCATACACCTTGCCAAATCCTATTCAAAACTATCTTGAAGAGAAGAGAAGGAAAACCTACACCTACATCCTTATATTTTACTCACATGCAAACTTATAAGTAAGATATAAGTAATACACTTTCAGATAATTGATTCATATATTTTGAAAATAATTTGAATTTAATAGTGATAATAGCCACTCATATTCTTACTTTAGTCAACACATGCAATTTGACATAAAGGAAATATTTCATTTTAAATTTGATTTTTGAAAAGCATGGATGCATGAAATCATATGACATACATGTTTAGCATGTTGGGGAAGAACTAAAGTAATGAAAGCATGTAAACACATTCACTTTAATTAAATCCTAAAGACAATCTTATGAAATAAAAAAGCTTAAAGTAAATTAGAGTTTATTTAATATGATTTTTTTTTGATTTTGAATTTGATTTGATTTTGAAAATGTGGAGTGAGTTTAGTGTTTCTAATCCATTCTCACATGTGTTTAATATTTTTGTTCAATTTTCAGATGATTAGATTTATTTTATATTTTTGATTAGGTTAAGGTATGAATTAAGCATGTTAATTACCCCTTACCTGCACCACCTTAGCATAGTTAATCAAATAATTATGAGCCAATGAGATGACATAAAATATCACAAGGAATTTAAATTTGCAATGCACCAAAGAAGAAAGGGGCGTAATGTAAATTTGCTCACGATTAATGATTAATTAATCTAAGGGGTTTAACTTAAGTAATTTCAAAACACCCCTCACACATATGAGTTGAATCTTAATTTCCATAATTGAACTTAGGCTCTTGAACACCTAAGTATCTACCCCAAGTAGATTAATTAAGTTTTAGATAGTTTTAGCATTGTATGAAATTAAAGGATAATTAGTGAATTAGCCCTTAATTAAGAGAGGATTAAAAAGAGGGGGTGGGGTTTAACGAATAGCTTAAGAGTAATGCCCCAAAATTATTCCCTAAACCTCCCATTCACTGAAACATATCATAATCAACTTCAACAAAGGGTTAAACCACTAATCAAACCCTTAATTCCCTAATCCCTATGGCATGCCACATGTGACAGAATTTGAACTTTACATGCTCGAGTGGCCACTTATATGCATCGTATACCGGTGGTGCTTTGCTTTTCACCATTTGATCAATCGGATGGTGAGAATAATGTTTCATTCGGGGATAAAATGAATTATAAAATGTGATTTAATCTCGATCGTCCATCCAAAATGCACGGATGGATGGCCAGAGATCTTCCCTATTCTTCCCTGTGAAAAAATGGAGACCGTCCACATTCAAAGAGAAGATCTGAGCTTGATCGAGCTTGGTTGGATTAAAAATCATCCCACACCATCTAAACCTAATGGAAAGCACATCTAATGATCAAAATTCCATGGGATCAAAATTTCTTTCATAAAGCTCCACACCACATTGAGTTTAATGGTCAAAAAATGGAATACCTCACCAGAGGTTATCATCGACACTCGATACCCTTGGAGAAGCTTCATCTGGTTCAGATGAAGCTTTGGTGAAATTTTTAGCTCTTGAGGTTGAGTGGATAGCTCTATGGACCAACTCCTCCTCCTAGTGAGCACAATTTTGATCGAATTGGATCCTCCCTTGCCTTTGGAGCTTGGGAAAGAGCTTGGGCAAGCACAACTTGATCCTCTCTTGCCTTTGGAGCTTAAAGCTAGGCAAGCTTGACTCTCGATGGAGTGTGCAAAGTGAATTTGGTTGATATTGAGTATTGGCTAAGTTCAAAATCCTATGGAGCTCTGTTGTTCTACCTTGTGAAAATTGAGAAGATGAAGTTGGCAAGTGCTTGAGGGAGCTTGGGATTACTGGGAAAAGACTCCTATGGCTCTCTCACACTCAATCGACAATGGGGATATAAAGATTCAAATGAATTAGGGGGAGTATATCTCCCCCTTTGGCAATCAGACTATCGAGAAGAGAGGAGCCATTTTGATCCAATTGAGCTTAGGAAGTGGGTTTGTTAGGCCATTTAGGCTATCCTTGAGTTTGTTTTAGGCTAGGGAGTGGATTAGTGGAGTGGCCATGTGCTCAAAATAAGTGGGAAGAGGTTTTCCATGTGGCTATTCCAAGCCATGTGCTCAGTTTGGCCCTCTGGTCAAGTTGGGCTAACCCAAACTCATTGGGTTGGGTGTACCATCCTCCATAGGGTTCACTTGACCTGCTAGGAGAGTATCAAGTAGGTATGGAGAGGGTTTAACCAAATTCCAAGTGGAATTGGCCAAAATTTGTTCTATGGCCTAGAGGTAAAATGGTCGTTTGGCTAATTTTTAAATTTGGATATGTTGGGTGTGTTGAGAAAATAGGTTTGGCCAAGTTTTATTGGATTTGGAGTTCATTTGGTATGGTTTGGCTCATGTTGACCCATTTAGGTCAAATAATCAAGTTAGTCAAACCAAGGGTTGGGTCAAGTTCATATGCCATTTGAAATGTTTTGGCAGCTTTGGTTTGATTCAATTTGGCTTAACTTTGAATAATGTTCATATGACTTCATTTAGGTCAAATGGGTCAAGTTGATCAATTTGACCCATTTGACCTATTTGAGCTAGGTCATGGGTAGGTTTAGGTTCAGTTAATCATATGAAGTGGATTGGTATCTTTGTTTCCAATAAATTTTGGTTAAGTTTGAATTTGGCTCAACATGACCCTTTAGGTCAAGTTAGGTTCAAGGTTAATTTGGCTAGGTTAGGTCTAGTTGGCCAATTGAGGCTTTGGTCAAGTTCAACAAGTGATTTAGAATGAACTTGACCCATTAGTTTCAATCAATTTAGCTTAGATCAATGTTTGACACATTTTGACCTTTTAGGTCAAGTTGGGTCAAGTTGGGTCAAGTGGCCAATTGGGCTAGGTTAGGCTCAAATGTTGACTTGGTTAAGTTCAAACATTGGTCATGAATGAACTTAGATCAATGGTTTCAATCAATTTGGCCTATGGTGGATTTTGGCGATGTTATATTTCATTTTCGCTAAGTGTTGACTTGGCCAACCCTTAGGTTTGACTTGGTTTGACCTAATTTGAGTGATTGATCATCTCATGATGATAGTTGATCATGATGAGAGGCTTAGGTGAGTTTGATTCAATCCAATTTGGTTAGGATTAAAATTTGGCTCATAAGGGTACTTTAGGTCACTTTGGGTCAAGTGAGCCTAAGTTGGTCAAATGGCTTGGTCAAAGCTTGATTTGAGTTTTATTGATCTTATATATGGACTTATGATTGAAATATAAATCCATTTGCAAGTGGTTTGAAGTCAAATGAGTTTTGTTTCATTTGACAATTTCAAGTTCAAAGGGTGAACATGAAATGGATTTTGGCTTGATTTTGAATTGAGTTTTGATTAAGTGATTGAAGTTTATGTTTATATTTGGATTCATGATTGAAATATTGAATCATGAAGAAAAACTAAGAGTTTGCTTGATTTGAAATAGATTTGGCTAAGTTCAAGATTTTGGCTTGAAAAGGTTGGATTTGGATGAGTTTGAGTTTGAGTTTTGGAATTGGTTTTATTGATTTGAATATATTTCATTTATATATGTGAATATAAATGAGAATATAAATGGGTTATGAGAATGTTTCAAGGATTTGAAGTGATTTGATCATGATCTAAGTCCTTAAGAGGAAATTTAAAGGACATAGAATATTTTGGAGTTTGGATTTGATTTTTGAGTTTAGTTTGATTGATTTGAATTTATATTTCATTTATATATGTGAATATAAATGAGAATATAAATGAATTATGAGAAAATCTCTAGATTTTAAATCGATTTGAATATGATTTAGATTAAGTCCTTAAGAGGGATTTAAGGACTTAAGAGAGATTTGGAGTTTTAGATTTGAATTTTTGAATTTAGTTTTATTGGTTTGAGTTTATATTTAATTTATATATGTGAATATAAATGAGTTATGAGAAAATTTTATGAATTTGAATTGATTTGAAGATGATTTTGGATAAGCCGAGGAAATTAAGAACTTAAGAATGATTTTGAATTAAGAATTTGAATTTTGGATTTAGTTTGATTGATTTAAATTTATATTTCATTTATATATGTGAATATAAATGATAATATAAATGCATTATAAGAAAATTTCAAGAATTTGATTTGATTTGAAGATGATTTTGGCTAAGTCCTTAAGAGAGAATTAAGGACTTAAAATTTAGAATTTGAAATTCCATTCATGGGTTTCAATCATGGATTTCAATCATAGATTTCAATCATGTATTTCAATCATGGATTTCAATCATATGGCATTGATTTGAATTTGGAGAAAATCAATTAGACTAGAATTGATTTAAGTTTGATGTTTATTTGATTTGGAGTTTAACTTGAAGGAAGGAAGGTGAGGAATGGTTCAAGCTAAGAGTAGGCAAATTTTGCTAACACCCCTAAGGCATGACCTATTCCTATGGCTAAGTCTTCTAATTCTTTAGGGCTAGGTTGAGTGTCCACCTAATCACTAGATGTGTCTTAGGACTAAGGATCCCTTAAAGTCTAAGAGGAGTGATATGTCTAAGATGGAGGGGTTGAGAGCTCATTCTAAAAATGAGGTCAACAGTCATTAGACTGACGAGAAGGGGTTCTTTTACTACAACCTTTTCTTATGGCTTGTTGAGTGAGAAGAACGTTAGCTGTGTAGGCTTGGTGAGTTTGACCTTTAGAACCTACTTCAGTCTTCGACTTAAGCTGTGATGGGTTGGTGATTTGGTCATTAGACTAACGAACGGGGGCTCTTTCATTGCGACCTTTTCTCACAGCTTGTTGAGTAAGGAGAGCATCAGCAACTCAACCATTTGTGGGCTTATTTAGTTCGACCTTTAGAACTCATCCGTGTCCTAAACTTCAGGATGTAGAGGTTGATATTTTTTTCAACTCAGTTGATTGAAGCTTCCAAGCTTGGGAGTTCTTCTAACTTGATCTCCGAAATTTGACGAATCTTGGAGAGAAATTTTTGATATTTAGGGCTATCTTTTCATGCATATAAATAAATTCTTTTTGTTTTTATAGGAGCCTGCAACTTTAACAATAATAGTTGTGATTAAATTCAAGGATTTCAGAGTAAAGTTTGATGTCAACCTGAATCAGAATATATTTAAGGATCTCACTTTATAGCACGATGTCAACTCAAATAAACTTAACATAAAATAAAAATACCCCTTTTCTTGTAAGGGAATTCTAATCACATTTAGAAGAACTTTCAAGATAAAATTTGGCAAACACATCAATATTTGAGTTAATATGCTTTTAAGAGGGTTTTAACATGTAACATTGATTTCATCTATGTATATAAATCTAAATATGCCCCTTGTGTAATAGGAGAATTTTCATAAAAAATTTTTCTCATCTTGAGTAGGTATATTTATTTAGGGATCTCGGCTTGAAGCATGATGTCAACCTAAATACATATATTAAAAATAATGCCCCCTATATTGTAGGGGATTTCTATACCCCGAGAATGTATTTATCATGCATAATATTTTTTTAGGTATCGACCATTAATTGGCGGCATTGGTCTTTCACCCTTTAGGTTAATGAGTTGGTATTCCCCTCCTTGATACACTTTCTCAATTACAAAAGGGTCCTCCCAATTAGGCTCAAATTTGCCATCAAATTTTTGATTGAGAATAATTGATCTTCTCAGCACTAAGACTAATTCCCCATTTTGGAATGTTTGAAACCACACCGTATGGTAAAAAGCCCAGGACATCTTTGCTCAATAAACCTCCAAATTTTGATGAGCTTACAATTTAACTTCATCAAGTGTGTTGAGTTCCTCCATTCTCAAATGAGAATTTTGATTTTCAATAAGATTGTATTAGATGGCTACTTGAAGTGAAAGAACCACTTCAGTTCCAAATAATAATGAATAGGGAGTGGCTTTAGTCGGCGTCTTATAGGTAGTTCGATATACCCATAATGCCTCTATTAGTTTGGTATTTCATTCTCTTTTATTTTTAGTGAGGATCTTCTTGAGTAGTTTGACCAATGTTGTGTTGAAGGCTTCTACCAAACCATTTGCCCTTGGATTATATATTGAAGAATATCGATAATCAATTCTATGTCAATCGACAAATCTATAAATCTTTGTATTTTTGAAGGCTGTTCCATTATCAAAAATTATTCAGCGTGACACTCTAAATTTATAGACCACATTATGCGTGAAGAAGTTGATCACTCGATCAGCAGTGACTTCTTTAAATAGGGTAGCTTCAGCCTACTTAGAGATATAATCAGTCATGCTAGGATGAAGCGGTGACCAGCAGATGATGGTGGATCAATCGGTCCAATTACATTTATACTCTAACATTCAAAATGCCATGATGTTATTATTAGGTGTAATGAATTCGGAGGTTGGTTGATTATATTCCCATGTACTTGACATTCATGACACCTCTTGGCATGATTGATATAATCTCTCACCATAGATGGCCAATAACAGCCCATCCTTTTGATCTTTACTACCATCTTAGGACCTGACTGTTGTGCACCACAAAGTCCTTCATGCACTTCAACCATCACTTTACTAGCTTCATCTGTATTTAGGCATCGTAGCCATATTTGTTCAAAGGATCTACGATATAAAGTGTTGTTGATGAAAGCATAGCGCAACATTCTCTTTTTGATTTGAGTTGCCAGTGATTTATTATTTAGTAACTTGCCTTCTTTAAAGTAGTTGATGAAGGGTTGCCTCCAACAATGTGGCTCTTCTACAATAAAGGCTTCACACTGCTTTTTTGAGATAATATCATGCTTAGTTGTTCTTGTTATAACTCCTTGTTGATTTTGGAAAGAATGAGAGGAGCAAGTCACATCTCGTCAATTTAGTAACCCCTCTACCTGCAGGGATTGGTACTTCGCTAGCTCTAGAATTTATGGAGTAAATATCCCGATCATGACATAATCACCATTCATCCTTGTCATTTCTTTAGCAAATTTTGCTAAACAATCTACTTAGCTATTCTCAGATCGAAAGAGTTGAGTTAATGAAATATTTGGTATTTGCTTCATAAGCTTGAGAACTCGCTTGTGATAGAAAGCTAACTCAAGCTTGTTGATTTTTTAGATGCAAAGTACTTGATTTATAATAAATTGAGAATCGCCAAAAATATACAAGTTTTGAATGCCTATGAAAATAGCTTCTTCAAGACCTGCCACTAATGCTTCATACTCAGCTTTATTATTAGTTCTTGGCTCGGTCAACCCATATGATCATCTCATTATCCCTTCTTCTGGTGTTATGAAGATGATGTCGATTCCTACTTTTGCCTTAGGAAATTTAGAGGTTGGACTTGTTTGATGAGATTCCATCAAAGTATATTTTCTAAATTTGTGATTTTTCTCCTTCATGAATGAGCATAATTTGTTCATCAGGCAAATCGTCATTAAGAGAAGAGTCCGTAGGGATGGGATGTGCAGCAAGAAAATATGCTTAGACTTGTCCCTTCACTATTTTCTGTGAAATATATGTGATATCAAATTGTAAAAGTAATATTATCCATATTTCCAAGCAACCTGTCAACGCTGATCTTGTCATCAAGTACTTCAGCGGATCAATCCTTAAGATGTGGGTAATTTTTTGAGTTAACATATAGTAACAGAGCTTTTGGACTGCAAAGATCAATGCCAAACAATGCTTCTCTATCGGAGAGTAACTCATTTCTACTTCTATCAACCTCTGACTGATATAATAAAGAGCATTCTCTTTGCTTTCTTCATTGTGTTGTGCAAATAATGCTCTGAGGGACTGTTCTAATGTAGCTATGTATAGAATGAGGGGCTTCTCAAGAGTAGGCGCTACAAAGATTGGTGGATTTAACAGGTAGCTTTTAATGCTATTGAAGGCTTCTTGGCACTCATTGTCCCATTTGAATGGAGCATCCTTCTTCATCAACTTTGCAAATGGTTGACAACATCCTGATAGGTTTGATATAACTTGACGGATGAATGCAAGCTGCCCTTGTTAAGAAAGGAGCTAACGCAAACTCTTTGGTGGAGGCATCTCCACAATTGCCTTGATTTTAGCAAGATCAATTTAAATTCTTCTATGGCATACAATAAACCCAAGGAATTTTTGGAGGATACCCCGAATGAGCATTTTAGAGGATTCATCTTAAGATCATATTTTCTGATTCTCTCCAATACAATTCTCAAGTCTTCAAAGTGATTTTCATGATTTAAGCACCTCACCACCAAATTATCAACATAACATTCCACTTATGGTGAATCAACTCATCAAAAATTCATGTCATGGATCTTTGGTATGTAGCTCCAGCATTCTTCAATCTGAAGGGCATGATTGTGTTGCAGTATATACCAAATTGGCATCCTAAATGATGTGTGCTTCTCATCTTCAAGAGCCATCTTGATTTGGTTGTATTAGTATATACCTATAGGCATTATCTTCTCCAGGGGTTTGGATAGATCCCTTAACATCCCCTCCCCTACGAGCACTCTACTTGGATCACATCCTTTACAACTTCATTTAGACACCACTTGGGCTACTCTTAGACTGGACAGTCCCCCTTTCCTAGTAGCCACCCCTGTGGTTGGAGAGTTTGTTCAGCGGATGCACAGATTCTCCCTTGGTTCAGTAAATCTAAGATAGGTCTAGGCTGATATAAGCTCCTTCTCAATGTGATCCCTCGTAAACCAATAGGGCCCATGATAAATAAACAAACAAATTTATTCACTTGTTGATTGGGAATTCAAGCCCCAATGGCCCCCTTTCCTATGCAGGGCAGTGTTAGAACTCCCTTAAGAATTGCCTAACTACTCTTGAGTATAGATAAGTCCCCGGGTCAGCACTCTCTCAGAAGTTGCCCTTAGGTCAGGTTCAATCTATTTTTCCATAAACAGGTTACCTCGGTAGTCATTTCAGTCTGAAAGATATAAGTCTACTACGCATTCTTTCTAGCATGATTGACGGAGGAAACTCTAGGTTGGGTTGCCTTGTTACCTTGCTAATATGTTGCCCTAGTGGACTTTTATTCAAGAGAGATATGAGTCGTATTTTCTTCCCTAAATTAGTTGCTGCAAATCAAAAGGCACCCATTTGATTGGATAATTCTTCCCTCAGCCGGGAAAGTACTCCCTTTAGATTGGTAAATCTAAAGTAGATCATTGGCCCCTACTAAATCACAAACCAATGGGATCCATTAAATATAATTAAAAAAATGAAATTGACTATCTTTGAGCTGATTTAAGTCCCCAATGACACTCACTCGTAGTATACAGGTTAACATGTTACCTTGCTAATGTGTCAGCCCAATGATCTTTTGTTCAGGAAGATGTGAGTCCCCATACTTTTTTTCTTGAATTAATCATTGCAAACCGAAAGCGAACCCCTTTGGTTGGATAGTCCTACTATGTGGTTAGTAGACTACCCCTTTGAATTAGTAAATTAGATGTAGATTAAGGCGATATATTTTACTCAATCAATCAATGTGATGGGATCTAGCAAATATAATTAAAAAAATTAAATTAACTTTAAATATCTTTGAGCTGATTTTGGTCCCCCAGTGACATTCACTCAGTAGTCAGCCTTAGGTTGGTTTGATTCATTGTGTCCATAATTGATCACCCCAGCAACTGATCCCTACTTTGGAAGATGTAAGCGTGCTATGCTTTCTTCCTAGTATAATCGCTACACACCGAAAGGCAACCCTTTTGGTTGGTTAGTCCTACTATGTGGTTGGTAGACTACCCCTTTGGATTGATAAATCTAAGATAGGTCTAGGTTGATATATGCTCCTTCTTAGTATGATCCACCTCAAAAATTTAAAACTTAAAATCTGAAACAAAATCAACCAACCTCTCTCAGTGGAGTCAATTAATCAATCAAATCAATCAGCTTCTCCTCAGTGAGATGTAAATATTTCTGATTTCCCCTGTTGAATCAATTTAGTCTAACCTGAACTTGCTCCCCTAGTGGAGGGTTCACACTTTTATCCTCGCTGAAGCACCAAATCATACATCAACAAATCAAATTAAATTTCTCTTGAGTGAGACGCAAATTAAATCAAACCATCCCTAGTGGATAACTTGAACCTTTTCCCCTAGTGGAAGGCTCATATACTCAATCTCTTGTGGATCCCTCCTTCACTCTCTTATGTCTTTAACATGAGTGGAGTTACAACACTCTAAAGCTATTGATTCCTTCTACACCTCTGGTTTAGGAGTAGATCATTTCTATTAAGTGCTTGCGATTGTTCGAGCATTGTTGATCATCGGTCAACACCAATAAGTGCGGTATGCATTGTCAATCACACCACACCTATTGGGCTTTATTGAACTCACTTTTGGAGTGAGCTCTCAATTTCTCCATCTTAGACATAGGACTCCTCTAAACAGTAAGAGTTCTTTAGTCTTAAGACACTTCTAGTGATTAGGTGAACACTTAACCTAACTCTAGAGACTTAGAAGAGTTAGCTATAGAATAGGTTGTGCCTATAGCTTGAACCAAATCCTTACTTCTTCTTTCAATTAAAATTCCAAATTCAAATCAATTCCAAATTCAAATCAATTCTAATTCAAATCAATTCCAAACTCAAATCGATTCCAACTCAATTGATTTCCTAAAATCAAATTGTGAATCAATTCCAACTCAGTTGATTTTCTCAAATCATAAATCAACTCTAAATCATAACTCAATTCCAAGTCAAATGATTAAAAGTCATGATTAAATTCAAATCCCAAAATCTTTTCTAAGCCCTTTGATTTGATTATATGGACTTAGCCCAAATTCCAAATCCAAACAAACTAAAAAGATTTTCTCATAACTTATTCTATATTTATATTTACATAAATATAAATTCAAATAACTAAAATTAATTCAAAACTCAAATATTTAAATCCAACTTATACCCTTTTAAGTAAAATTCTTGAACTTAGCCAAATCATTCTCAAATCAATCCAAACCCTTGGATTTTCACTTAAAATAATCAACCCTTTAAACATATGCCCAAATATAAGCTAAAACTACAATCACCAAGCCAAAATCAAACTAACCCAAGTCAAACCCATGTTCACCCTGTTGACTTGAAATTATCAAATGAACTAAAACTCATTTGACTCTAAATCACTTACAATTAGATTTATATTTCCATCATAAGTCTATATGTGAGTTCAACCAAACTTGAATCAAGCCTTGATTAAGTCAATTGACCAATTTAGGCTCACTTGACCCAAAGTGACCTAAAGGACCTTTTTGAGCCAAATTCTAATCCAACCCAAATTGGATTGAACTAAGCCCATCTAAACCTCACATTGTGAGCAACAATCATCCTAGGATGATCAACCACTCAAATTGGGTCAAACCAAGTCAAACCTAGCCTTTCATCAAGTCAACACTTAGCCAATTGATACCCAAACTAGCCAAAATCTACCATAAGCCAAATTGATTGAAACCATTGATCTAAATCATTCATTAATTAAAGATTGAACATGATCATGCCTTAAATTGAGCCAAATCAAGCCTAATTGGCCACTTGACCCAAGTTGACCAAAATTTACCTAAAAAGCAAAATAGGTCTAATCTTGATCTAAGCCAAATTGATTGCAACCAATGGGTCAAATTTATTCTAAATCACTTGTTGAACTTGACCAAAGCTTCAATTGGCCAACTAGACCCAACCTAGCCCAATTGACCATGAATCCAACTTGACCTGAAAGGTTAAATCAACTTGACATCAAACCAAACCAAACCAAAATTGATTGAAACCAAAGCTTGAAATACATTTCAAATGATCAACCAAGCCTAAACCAACCCATGACCTAACCCAATTGGGTCAAATGGGTTAAATTGGTCAACTTGACCCATTTGACCTAAATGAACCTAAAAGAATAAAACCAAATATAAATCAAATTGAACCAAACCAATGATACCCATAGACTCCAAATGATCATTTGAACTTGACCTAACCCATGGTTTGACCCAATTTGACCAATTGGTCAACCTAACCCAAATTGACCCAACTTGACCTAAATGGGTCAAATTGAACCAATTCAAACCAAATGAACTCCAAATCACTTGAAATTTGGCCCAACCTATTTTTGAATCATTTCAAATCAATCCAAATCAAAATCAAGGATAAATGACCATTTTACCCTTGGGTCAAAGGGTAACCTATGGCCAAATCCACTTGGAATTTGGCTAATTCTTTTTCAAGGCCACTTGACATTCTCCTAGTAGTCCACATGGACACCAAGAAGGGTGGTGAACATGACCCAATGGGTTTGGGTCAGCCATGACCCAACCCAAGGCCAAACTGACTACTCTAATGGAATTGACCACTTGGATCACCCTATATACTCACCTAGCATATGGCACTCACTCTCCTTCCCTCCACTACCTAAAATGAATAACATGGGATAATAAACAGCCCAAACCAATTAGCCAATCTCCTCCATTGAAAAAAATAGCATTTTTAGTCTTCACTGTTTGATCCAAGGAGGGGGAGAAATACTCCCCCTCATTCCCACTCAAATGGAGTGGATTGAATTCGATTGAGCTCTAGGAATTGAAAGCAAGCTTCTCCAAGCCTTGGTAAGCATTCCCGAGCTCTCCCCATTTTCACCCTCTCAATTTTACTCAAGTGAAATAGGGGAGGCCAATCCAAATTCCAACTCACTCTACTCTTCATCAAATTGAAATTACTCTTACAAGCACCATCAAGGGACCTCATCAAGCTCAATCGAGTTGTTTCCCAAGTCACAAAGCCAAAATAGGGAGGACTTTGATCAAAGTCAATTGCCATTGAAGGGGAGCTTGACCAACCAAGCCATCCACTTCAAATCAAAGCTTGATACCTTCAACAGGGCTTTGTCTCTACTAGATGAAGCTACCTACTCATTGGAAGTGCCAATGATAGCCTCCGATGAGGTATTGCTTAAAATTGATCCTAAGATAAAAATTGCTTGGTCCTTTATGAAGGGAATTATAATCTCTTTAGATCTTGACCGCTAGATCCCTTGCTTGTGCTTCCTCGAAGGTGTGGGGTGAGTTTGAACTCTATCCGAGCTCAGGTGAGCACAGATCGAGCGACGATCGATGGATGGCATCCGCCTCTCGCCGCTCGGGAGGAGATATATCACATATCATTCATTCCGCGTGATTGGAATGGATGGTTGGGATTAAATCATAAAATATCCCTCTAATTTTTTAGCAGATTAATCATGGTCATCCGATCTTACGGATGGTGGTAGAAATGGTCGCCACCACTATGGATGATGTGACAACTTAAATAACCTATCACATCGTGCCATGTGGAAAGTGCGTCGCGTTACCACATGGCCCTACGGGATTAGGGGGTTATTTAGCTTTAATTAATTCATTTTTAATACTAAAACTTCTAAAATTTATAACTAAATATAGAAAAATCTAAAAAATACAAACTCAAGTTCATTTTAAAGATAATTCAATGAAGAATAATATAAAATTAAGATAAATTGATTTTGAATAGTAGCTTTCAATCAATTTGGGTTTTATTGGGAATATAGTTATGCTAACTACTCCTTAATTACTTCACAATTAATTTCAAACTTCCTAGGGTTGATTAGCGGGATGACCTCTACCTCCCATGATTTTCTTGGAATTTATTATTTAATTAATTATGGGAATAGCTTGATTCACCCCTAGTCACTCTATTAATTGAGTGATTAATTAACCTATTAAATGTGATAAATCAATTAATTAAGCTTGTTAATCTTTATGAAATAGTGAATGGACTTAGGGAATGAGATTAGAATTTCTTTTCCAAATCTTTCCCCTAAGTTCATTTCATTTGGAAAACACTTAATTAATTTGCAAGTCAATCAATGACTTAATCACTTTATTAATGGCTTAATTAACTGAACTCGAAACCAAATCATTTGAGAACTTAATCACTTAATTCTTGGGTAGATTCTTAGGTGTTCAATAATCTAAGAGGCTTTAAAGGAAATTATAATCAAACTACATGTATAGGATGGTTATGAAAGTACTTAATTAAACCCTTTAGCTTAATTAATCAATAATTATGAGCCAAATTGTATTAGGCCCCTTTATTTCTTAGGTGTATTTGCTGATTCAAATTCCATGTGGTTGAATATCAAATGTTGGCTCATGATTACTTGAATAATTATGTTAAAGATATATAGGTATGGGGTAATTAATGGATTTAATTCATACCTTAACCTAACCAAAATATAAAATTGACCTAATTGTTCTAAAATTAAACTAAATTGATTCACACATGTGGGAAATGGATTAAGACCAGCAAACCCTCTTCACATTTCCTAAGTTAAATCAAATTGAAAAAAATAAAAAATCTCTTTAAAGAATTTTGATTCATTTTAAATAATCCCATTTTATATGACTGTCCTTAGGAAGTAATTAGGGTAAATGAAGTCATGTGCTTACATCCCTTTATTTCTTTCCAAGCATGTTAAATATTATTTTCCATATGAAATCATGCATTCATTTCTTTTAAAAAAGATCAAATAAAGAAAATGTTTCCTTTATGTCAAATTGTATGTTTTGGGTAAAGTTAAGAATATGAATGGATATTATCACTATTAAATCAAAAATTATTTTCAAAACTTATAAATCAAAGATATGAAAGAAGTGATGTAACTTATAAGTACTTATAAGCTTGCATGTGATTATCGCATACGATGTTATCTCTTCTCTTAACATTGATTTGAATAGGATTTGCAAAGTTTATTGTTCCATTGAAAAGAACACAACACTAGCTTAAATCTATTTCTATGCATTTCTATGTTATGACTTAAGAAGGATCTTCACATTTACACATGTAAATTGTATAACTAAATCAAACATAATCTTTTGCATGATTCTTCATCCATTTGGTTTCTTTTTGTACATTCACCTGTATTTAAGAAAAGCGATATATTAATATGAACATCCCGAGGCTGCGAGGCTTTAAGTAGCCCTAAGTAGGTCTTGGACCTTACACCCCTGGTGTAGAAAATAATGACACTATACTCACTTATGTCTTTTATACATATGGATATGCATTTGATTGATGGATAAAAGAGTCCATCTTTTTTACATAACAAAAACATGCATTCATGGGATATTCAAATTTCCAAATCATATCTCTTAGCATTCAACATCAAAGTGTGCTAAAATTCACATTGTATGTATAGCTATGCTTAGGATCATTCATATGCATGATATACATGGGAGAATGAAATAAATAGGTGTGTGTTATGTGATAATAATTCACCCCAACTAATCCTAAGAGGCCTTTCTTGTTGAATAGGACTATTTAGAGTAAATCCACACTTAGGATTAAATAAAAATACATAATATAACATTCACCAAAAAAATCATTAATGAATCTACCTTAGGAATTACTTAAGGTAGGGATGAAGGAGAAGTTTTCTTCTCTTTTCTTCTCTTTACAACATTTAGTAACTAAATGTAGGTTCATTCAAACCAAATCAAATCATCAAATAAAATTGATAAATCAATTAAGTCACTTAAAATGAAACAACCCTCTAAATTGAATCCTTCACAATTAGAAAATTCCAACCTTAAAGCATAGATAAGACATGCCACACAAGCCTTAAATGAAACACACATTAGGGTAAGTTACTATTTCTAACTCTATGTTAGGGTGACGCATGGTTTATTGCCTAATTTTGTTTTTTGATGTAATGTTTTTAGACTGGATGTTAGGGTGTATGAGTGTAGATTGGATGGTAGGATTATCTAATCCTAACCATATCTTCTATAGGGGATTGTGCTTAAGGGGTGCTATAATAAAAATATAAATGCTTTTGTGTGCAGGTTACTTATACCCCTAAGCATGATCCAAACTAGGATAGGTGGGCTTGGTTACCCATGTGTGGGGTGCTAGGCCCAATTTATTCATATAACTGCTAGGGTTGTGGTATGTTTAGCTAATCTCTATTTTGTAGGTTTAGTTAAATTTAGCTTTCCCATTTTGATGTAATTTTTATAATTAAGATTTAATGAATGTTATGGAGGATTAGGATGCACATTGGTCATAATACCAAGCCTTATGCACCATTTGATGTCTTTGGAACAACCATATTCCAATCAAGACAAAAGAAGAAAAGGAATGAAGAAAGAAAGAAATAAAGAAAGAAAGAAAAGAAGAAAAGAAGAAATGAAGAAATGAAAAATGGAGACCCCCATAACATAAATTCCTTCTAAATTGTAAATATTCATTTGCAATATGGGTTGTATAAGGGTAGAGCTTCATTTTCATTTTTCTTTCAGCTTGTGTGGAGCCCATCCACATCGGTCTTTTATTCTTTTGTGCTAATTTTATAAATTGATTGATGTTTTGTTTATTAATGGGCAATTAGGATGACATGATTTCCCTAGTTTCTTCATTGTTTGATGAATGACCTGGATATGATTAGACTCTTGGGGAAAAATAAATTTTTATCCAGTTAATTAACTCAAAATTTAAATTAAGCAACTCATAACCTCACCTAAATCCTAAGACATAAATTAAGATAATAAAAGATAAAAAAAGACTATCCTTCTCTTCCGTTGGCACTTAGCTTATTTCATTCTTAAGCTAAGCTAGCCAATATCCTTTAGGTTTTAGGACCTGACTACATGTAGGTCTTAAAACCCCTATTGGATCCCCCAATAGGTAAAAACAAAATTTAATAAAGAGATAACTAAAGCCCTTTTTCAAACCATCTCTATGGTAAGTAAAGTTCATTCCAAAAATAAAGAAAGACAAATCCTTCATAAAAATATCGAGTTTCAAAAGCACATTTCCAAAATTCATGCAATAAAATATTTGCACAAAAAAGTTTCACAATATATATATTATGTGAAATCAAAATCATCTAACAATCCTCAAGATTGTTACATAAAGGAGCTTTTCAAAAATCAAAATCAAAATCATCTTTCAAAAAGTACATATGAACATCATCATTCAATATACCCAAATTTATTGAATGAAGATTTCATTTCCAAATAAAAGTAAAATCATCTTTCAAAAAGTACATATGAACATACTCATTCAATATACCCAAATTTATTGAATGAATATTTCAATTCCAAATAAATCAAAATTATGTTTCAAAAAGTACATATGTACATCCTCATTCAATATACCTGAATTTATTGAATGAAGATTTACTTGAATTTATTGAATGAAGATTTCATTTTAAAATAAATCAAAATCATCTTTCAAAAAGCACATATGAACATCCTCATTCAATATATCCAAATTTAATGAATAAAGATTTCATTTCCAATCAAAATCAAAATTAACTTTCAAAAAGCACATATGAACATCCTCATTCAGTATACCTAAATTTATTGAATGAAGATTTCATTTCCAATCAAAATCAAAATCATCTTTCAAAAAGCACATATTACCATCCTCATTTAATATACCCAAATTTGTTGAATGAAGATTTTATTTCCAAATAAAATCAAAACCATCTTTCAAAAGCACATATTTGAAAATGAACATCCTCATTCAATATACCAAAATTTATTGAATGAAGATTTCTTTTCCAAATATAATCATAGTCACCTTTTCAAAAAAAAGCACATATTTGAAATGAACATCCTCATTCAATATACCCAGATTTATTGAATGAAGATTTCACTTCCAAATAATATCATATCAAGAAATTAAAATTCCATTTCAATATATCTTACATATGTTGAAGTTGGAATTTCTTCTTTTGCAAAAATTACAAATTTGAAGATAAGCCTCTTCATTCAATATATCAAAACTTGTTGAATGGAGGCTTTGTCTTCAAACAAAATCACACCATTTGAAACTCCACCCAACACATTCCATATGTGTTAAGTTGGAATTTCCATCTTTTCAAAAAGCAATAAATCACACACAAACTTTTTATCTTTGAAATATAAAAATAAAAAAAATGACTTCCATTTTGCTTACCCAAATTTGTTAAATAGAAGTCTACTTTGCAAAAACCATGAGAATCAAAATACATTGGAATTCTATTTGACATACCCAAAATTGTCAAATGAGAGTTTCATTTTTCAAAAAAACTGAAAATAAATTGGATTTCGTTTAACACACCATGTTTGTTAAATAGAAATTCGTTCTCTCAAAAATAACACAAAATAAAAAAAAATCAAACAAATTTGGACTTCACATAGCATACCCAAATTTGCTAAGTAAAGATCCACTTTTCAAAATCAAAACACAAAATCAAACACACTTGGGCATTTTTTGATATAAGTATTAAATCACCACCATCAAACATGAAAACAAAGACATTAACAATCAAAATCATCTCAAACAAAATCAATTGACCCTATTTTCATACTCAAATTTGTTAAATAAAGGGTCTTCAAATATAAAAAAAATCAAATTCAAATATGATCCAATGGAAGCATCAAAAACCTCTTCAAAATATTTGAACCCATTTTCAACATACACAAATTTGTTGAAAGTGGATTCTAAACTCAAAACCTCCTCTTCAATTCTTTCAAAATCTCTCTCTAAATTCAGAGCCCTTAACATATTCAAATTGTTGAGTGTGTGTACAGATTCTAATCAAAATTCAAAAAGTTAGCAGAATACAAAAGTAAAATCGATTTAAGTTTGTTTCCAACAATTGCAGAATTTTAACTCAGTTTCAGTCAACTTTTCCCAAGTTCAATTTAGTTCAAATGGATGCCCAAAATTATATGTTCACTTTCTCCTTTGGGATGGATTTGGCCTTGGATCGGGCCAGCCTCCCATAAATTGATTTTTCTTATCTGATACACTTTGGTAGAGGATTCGAGGGGGCTAGGATCACTTGTGAGGGGGCAACCCTCATAACTGTCAGTAGGAATGTGGTGATTGGGAAGAAGCCAATCATCCATGTTGAGATGCCTTTAGATTGTTTCCCCATTGAAAGAGGAAGGCTGGAAGTTCTTAGCAGTTTTAGTGCGTTTTGGTTAGTTGTTCTTGTCAACCCATCATTAGTACCCACTCACTAGCTTCTTGGGAAGGCGCCGACTTGGGGATAGTCTCCCTTACCTTTAAAGGTTTAGTTCCCATGCTCTCCCAATAGAAATTCGATTAATAGCTGCAAGATCAAATGACATCATGTGCACATAACCAAGGAGATGGAGGAAGTCTCTCAGGTTGCAGTAGAGGAGTCACCCAGGGTAGTTTCTCCTCTGATTACACAGAACAAGCTCCATCCTCTTTCCAGATCTGATGAAGAGGAAGATGTTAAGAGGATCACAGTGTCACCTCCATCTATGGTTCACTATGAGGCACCTACCAGAGATAGGAGGAGGTTGTATGTCAGCCTCAAAATAGTTCTGTGCCAAGTTGGTGAGGCTTATGAACGGTCAGAGTCCGATGGCCAATTTGATTTATGATAGATTATTCCTCACAGTGTGGGCAAGAATATCCGTCAGGAAAGGCTAGAGATGCCTGTATCCTCATGTTACTATAGGAGAGGCTAAGGTACTTGTAGATTTCCGACAAGGTGCTACCCGCACCGATCATACAGATAATATTCTATTGACTAGTACTACCCATCACGGGAAGAGAGCCCCCGCATAGAGAAAGTCGGTGGTGTCTCGACCACACCGCTCTACTCCATGTCCACCATCGCCAGTGGAAGTTCCATCTTTCACAGTTCCATCTAAAGCCATGAAGGCAACATCAGGGGAAAAGAAAGCCCCAATAGAGATCCAAGCACCATGAGATCTCATTTCACACACCACCAATAAGGCAAGAGCTCTCCTACTCGACCTCCTACTTCAGTTATGGTGAAGAGGGAGTGGTGACCTTGTAGCATCATAGTCATGCCATCACTGCCACCACCTCAGTAGATCATGGAGATAGTAGTAGTAGAGAGAGAAGGAGATAGTTCTATTATCCCCATGGTGATAGATCCTCCCAGGAGTAGCACTCCACCCACATCAGGTGATAGCCATGAGCATGTATCCTCCAGTGAGCATAGCCCTTACATGGTTAGCATTCCAATTCTAGGGGAGGTCAAATGTATCTCTATTCATGAACATGATCCCACCATTGGTCATCCACGATCATTTGTACCCGCACAGTTGTACCTCTCCTTGGATGATATCATAGCAAAGTATCTCATTGAGAAGAAGGAAATCCTAGGATATGACTAGTCTGACCTACAGGAAGAGAAGGTTAGTTTTGATCCCAATGATGATGATTTATTGGAAGACTCAATAGAGGTGAAAATGGTTGTTACTAGAGGTTCTCTCCTTTGAGGATGATAGCTTGGAAGGCAGAGGATGATACAACCTTTCAACCCAACATCTCATTCAACAACTCAAACAAATGGATGAGAAGATTGATAAAATGGGAAAGAGTCTTGAAGATTTTTTAGTGGCAGTTCTAGCACTTCAGAATCAAGCCCTAGCAGCACATCCTACTATTGTGAAGCGGTGACTGAGTTGTTGCATGTCTAGCGTTCACCTCCAATAGAGCAGGGTAGCACTAGCTTGTATAGGAAGGTAGTGGACAGTACTTCCATACAAGAGAAGGATATTAAACTCATGGTTGAACAAGTGAGAAAAGCACTGGTGCAAGCCCGAAGTGGTTCATCAATTCCAGAGGGTAGACCCTACCCAAAGGATATCGTTACTATCGAATATCCTAAGAGTTTTGTGCCTCCTTCTTTCAAGAGCTTTGTTGGCGGGAACCCTTGCCAACACATAGCGCTCTTCAGGGTAAGCTGTTGCAATGCTGATGGTAGCGGTGCACTACTGTTCTATCTTTTTATTAGCAGTTTAATAGGCATAGCCTTTGATTGGTACACTAAACTCCCCAACAGTTCAGTGAAGACTTTTTCCAAGTTGGAGCAACTTTTTATTAAGAGGTTTATTGGAGCTCAGCAAAGGGTAATTGTGGGCGATCTCGTTGTAGCACAATAACACCCTAGTGAGTCCCTCATTGATTATATTCTTAGATGGCATAATTTGAGTATGAAATGCAAACCAAAGATGTTTGAACAACATGCCATTAAAATTCTACTAAAGAATATTCATGGCCAGGATGCCTTCAAGATCAAAGGTTTCACCATCAAGACATTTAGAAAGCTAATCAATAAGGCGGCTAGTCTACAAGGAGAGGTCAAATAGTTACCTTTTCAAGATCAGTCATCAAAGCCAAAGCGGCAGAAATCTTATGAAAAGAAGCATTGGATAAGGGGAAGCAGCCGGCTAGAGATCAATATGAAAGATATCGAGCTCCACAGCAGTCACTTCCACCTCCTTTACCACCACCTATGCCATTCTATTGGCCGCCACAACAGCCTCCATGGCCTTCGCCTCCTCCTCCTCAGTGATACTCTCAGCAACAATACACATACCCACCCCCAAGTAGCTATCATCCACCTACTCTATTGAATAAATTAAACAAACCTTGTTCATTTAAGAGGAGGAAGTTAGGAAAATCTTTAAAAAACTCTTGAAGAAACCTGAATTTTAGCTACCCGAGCCTAGGAAGCTGGAGGAAGTGGGTAGGAGTAATGATCCTAACTTTTTCCCCTACCAACACATGCTAGGCCATGTTTTGAAAGATTACTTTACATTTAAGGACTAGCTTTAACATAGCTACAAGTCAGGCACTATAGTTATCCCAAAGAAATATCTAGTTGAAGAACCATCTAATTTTGTTAGAGTAATCCTTGGGGATACTTATGATCCTCTCAAAATAAAAGAAGGTTGGGATATCTCTTTATCCGAAACCTCTAAAAAAATTACTTCTAAAATAAAGAAACTTTCTATACAGGTACCTGAGGTAGCTCAAACCTCCAACATCAAGGAGGGTTTGCAAGTTGCTGAGGACAACTTAGGGAAAGTGGGAGCTCAACAGCAGTAGCAGCAGCCCATTCTTGCCCGGGATAGCCAAGTAGCGCAACCATCGACCAAGTCTAGCCTTCATTCCACCATTGCAGCTACTACTTCAGCCAACACTTCTACTTAAGCTAGCTCTTCTTCTAGTAGACATATTATATCAATGGATGAGTGCATCAAATCCCTCACCCACTTACTTTACTAGATTTCTACTATGTACCTCCTTCTAAATCTAAGAAATTGAGGAATAAAGCTAGTTTGAATTACATCTGTGTCACTTCTAATGGGTTATCTAATTCTACTCTTTTAGAAAACTCTTCAAGTCTAAATAATTATAACAACTCTGATCATCCTCTTTCTAATTCAGAAATGGACTTTCCTCTTCTAAATACTATGGGTTCACCTCTAGAGATAGACTTGGAATCATCTGATTCTGAGGATCCTATATGAGAAGCTATAGGTAAACCTAATGAGCAGGTAGAATTTTCCACTAAATCAGAGGTCACCGAAGTTAACCTCTGTAGTGGCAAGGTTCTACCTCCTAGGGCAGCACCTTAAGATAAGGAAAACTAGTCATTGGTACCAATGAGCAAGAAGCCCCTCCACAGGATGCTCCACCCATGGATATGGTAGTAGGATCAACCCAAAGTTGATTATAATGTCCTCGCTCCCCTAAAAAAGTTGTTAGCTAAGTTAAGCATTTATGATGCCCTTATCTTATCCAAAGAGATGAGGGAATCATTAATCAAGGCTCTTCTTGATCTAGAGATATGCTTAACTCAGCTGACCGCTATTATAGAGGAGGCACATTATTCAAGTGAAGCCCAGGGAGTCACATTCACTGATGAAGACCTTCTTCTGAGGGACATGGAGCATAATCGTCCCCTCTACATCACAGTGGATATGGGTAGGTTCATACTTTCTAGGGGTTTGATTGACTCAGGTGCATCGATAAATATTATTAGCCTGAAAACCCTTGCTTATTTGAAGATTGACATCTCTAAACTCTGAGGAGATCAAATAATGTTGAGAGGATTCAATGAACAGGGAGAGAGGGCTTTAGGCTCCATAGTGTTACCTCCTGAAATAGGTGACTAGAAGATTGAAGACAAGTTCTATATAATTGATTAGAATACATCATTGACTGCTTTGCTTGGTATGCCTTGGATACACCAGAATAAGATGATTCCTTCCACTATTCATCAATGCTTCAAGTTTCAAAAAGATGGAATTGAATACTGTGTTAAAGGAGATGAAAAGCTATTTTCAGTTAGAGAGGTCGAGATATATGAAGATGCGACCTATTATATTCCTGAACTCATCGAGAGACTTTCTCTTGAAGGGGAGGTTGACATTGTTGAAAAGGATGAGGAGCTAGATTAGAGGCAACCATTTATGGATTACTTGAACACAGGAAAACTACCTCAATAGAAATCACAAGCCCATCAGATAAAGTAGAGAGCTCTCTTCTACACTCTCGTGGATGGCACCTTATATCGATAGTCTTTGAATCAAATGTGGTTACACTATTTAGACAAACATGAAGCCTATAAGATTGTAACCAAGGTACATTCAGGTCTATGTGGAGTGCATCAATCCAGTCCAAAGATGAAAGCAAAGATCAAGAGACTAGGATACTACTAGCCTTCGATGATTACATCATGAACTTAACTAGAAGATGCCATCAGTGTTAGGTACACGGTGTGGTCCTACATCAACCACCCAACATTCTACACCCCACATTGGCCTCATGGCCACTTGAGTGTTTGGGTACTGACATTGTGGGTCCTATTGATGCTCCTTCTTCCAAAGGTCATTAGTTCATCCTAGCTGCCATCGACTACTTTTCCAAGTGGGGAGGCAATCCCACTCAGAGAGGTCACATGTTCTCCCCTTTTTTAGGAACCATATCATATATAGGTTTGTGGTGCCTCGATGAATTATATCTGATAATGGTACTGTATTCAATACCACCAAGATCAACAGCTTCGCCAGGAGGCACGGTATAGATTGGAGATACTCCATTATATACTATCCTAGGACAAATGTCCTAGCAGAAGCATTCAACAAAACTATCATCCAGATACTAAAGAAAATACTTGATGATAATAAGTGATAGTGGCATGAGTAGCTTGTTGAAGCCTTGTAGGCATATCACGCCACATACAAAACTCCAACTCAATCTAGCCCATTCCCCTTAGTGTATTAGTCCGAAGCTGTTCTACCATTAGAAGTTCAGCTCCTATCACTAAGGATAGCAATGGGTAGTAGAATCACTACATAGCAGAATGCCAAGTTACGGTTAGAGGAGCTCGAAGGTTTGGAGGAGAGATGCCTATGGGCGTGCTTGAACCTCAACTTATACAAAGCCAAGATGATTCAAGCTCATAGCAAGCTGGTCTGCCCTAGAGCTTTTTAAGTAGGAGAGCTTGTTCTAATTCTAAGGAGACCAATTGTTGCCCGTCAAAAGTTTAAACCACTTGGGAAGGCCCTTTTGTCATAGAGAAGGCTTACCAAGGAGGATCTTATTAGCTTGTTGATTGTAAAGGGGAACACCCGATGCTTCCAATTAACAAGCTCTATTTGAAGAAATACTACCCATAAAATCAAGTTTGAAAATAATTATCTTCAAAATTTTTGTTTCAATTCATCAAAATATTTTCATTTTTTGAAGCATTGTTTACTTGTTTACGAATCCACTGTGATTGTAAAGGGGATACACCACTCTTGACAGATATGAGTCCCCAAGCTTTCTCCTTGAGTTGGCCACCAATACCTATAGACATTATCTTCTTCAGGGTTTTGGATAAAGCCCTTAACACCCCTCCCCTGCGGGCACTCTACTTGGATCACATCCTTTGTGACCCCATTTAGAAACTACCTAGGCTACTCTTGGACTAGACAGTCCCCCTTTCTAAGTAGCCACCCAAGTGGTTGGAGAGTTTATTCAGCATATGCATAGATTCTCCCTTGGTTTAGTCAATCAGAGATAGGTCTAGGATGATATAAGCTCCTTCTCAGTGTCATCCCTCGCAAACCAATAGGGCCCATGATAAACAAACAAACAAAAAAATAAATTTATTCGCTTGTGGATTAGGAATTCAAGATCCATTCCCAAGCATCCTATCTTTTGGGCAGTGTTAGCAGAACTCCCTATAGGAATTACCTGACTACTCTTGAGTAGAGATAAGTCCTTGGGTATGCAGTCTCTTAGTAGTTGCCCTTAGGTCGGGTTCAATCTATTTTGCCACAAACAGGTTACCCGATAGTCATTTTTCTCTAGAAAATATAAGTCTACTACACATTTTTTCGAGCATGTCTATCACAAACTGATGAGCACTAGGTTAGGTTGACATGTTACCTTGCTAATATATTGTCCTAGTCATCTTTTACTCAAAAAAGATATGAGTCACTGTGCTTTCTTCCTAAAATCAACCGCTACAAATTGGAAGGCACCCCTTTGGTTGGATAGTTCTCCCTCCGAGAAATTACTCCCTTTGGATTGATAAATTTGAAATAGATCAAGGCCAACTTGTCCCCTACTCAGTGCAGCCCATCATAAATTGATGGGATCCATTAAATATAATTAAAAAATGAAATTGACTTTGACTATCTTTGAGCTGATTTAAGTCCCCCAGTGGTACTCACTCAGTAGTCAGCCATAGGTTGGGTTAACATGTTACCTTGCTAATATGTCACCCCAGCAGTCTTTTGTTCAGGAAGATGTGAGTCCCCATGCTTTCTTCCTTGAATTAACCATTGTAAACCGAAAGACAACCCCTTTGGTTGGATAGTCCTACTATGTGGTTGGTAGACTACCCCTTTGAATTGGTAAATCTGAAGTAGATTAAGGCATATAGCCCCTACTCAGTGCAGTCCATCACAAACTGATGGGATCCATCAAATATAAATAAATAAAATTAAATTAACTTTGACTATCTTTGAGCTGATTTAAGTCCCCGATATTCACTCAGTAGTCAACCTTAGGTTGGGTTTGATTCGTTGCATCGCTAATTGATCACCCCAGCAATTGATCCCTACTTTGGAAGATGTAAGCCTGCTACATTTTCTTCCTAGTATAATTGTTGCACACCGAAAGGCAATCCTTTTGGTTGGTTAGTACTACTATGTGGTTGGTAGACTACCCCTTTGGATTGGTAAATCTGAGATAGGTCTAGACTGATATATGCTCATTCTTAGTATGATCCATCACAAACTGATAGGGTCCACCTCAAAAATTTAAAACTTAAAATTTGAAATAAAATCAACCAACCTCCCTCAGTGGAGTCAATTAAATAATCAAATCAATTAACTTCTCCTCAGTGAGATGCAAATCTTCCTGATTTCCCCCAATGGAATCAATTCAATCTAACCTGAACTTTCTCCCCTAGTGGAGGGTTCTCACTTTTATCCCCGTGGAGCACCAAATCATAAATAAACAAATCAAATCAAATTTCTCTCCAGTGAGATGCAAATTAAATCAAACCTCTTATCCCCAGTGGATAACTTGAACCATTTCCCCTAGTGGAAGGCTCATATACTCAATCTCTAGTGGATCCCTCCTTCACACTCTTTTATCTTTAACATGAGTGGAGTTGCAATGAACTAAAGCTATTGATTCCTTCTACACCTGGTTTAGGAGTAGATCATTTCTATTAAGTGCTTGTGATCGTTCGAGCATTGTTGATCATCTCGATCAACACTAATACATGTGATATGGCTTGTTAGTTACACCATGCCTATTGGGCACCCTTTGTTGACCTCACTTTTGGAGTGAGCTATCGACTTCTCCATCTTAGACATAGGACTCCTCTAAACACTAAGAGTTATTTAATCTTAAGACACTTCTAGTAATTAGGTGAACTCTTAGCTAACCTTAGAGACTTAGAAGAGTTAGCCATAGGAATAGGTTATTCCTTAAGGGTATTTAGATGACTTGCCTACCCTCTAATTTGAACCAAATCCTTGCTTCCTTATTTCAAGTCAAATTCCAAATTCAAATCACAAATCAATTCCAAATTCAAATCAATTCCAAACTCAAATCAATTCCAAACTCAAATCAATTCCAAACTCAAATCGATTCCAACACAATTGAATTTCTCAAATCAAATCTTGAATCAATTCCAACTCAATTGATTTTCTCAAATCATAAATCAACTCCAAATCATAACTCAATTCCAAATCAAATGATTGACACCCATGATTGAACTCAAATCCCAAAATCTTTCCTAATCCCTTTGATTTGATTTTATGTACTTAGCCCAAATTTGAAATCCAAATCACTCCAAACTCAAAAGATTTTCTCATAACCCATTTATATTCTCATTTATATTCACAAATATAAATGAAATATAAATTCAAATAACCAAAATCAATTCAAAACTCAAATCCAAATCCAACTTAAATCCAACTTATACCCTTTCAAGTCAAATTCTTGAACTTAGCCAAATCATTCTCAAATCAATCCAAACCCTTGAATTTTCTCTTCAAACAATGTACTCTTCAATCATATTCCCAAATATAAATATAAACTACAATCACCAAACTAAAATCAAACTAACCCAAGTCAAACACATGTTCACCCTTTTGACTTGAAATTGTCAAATGAACCTATTGACCTCATTTTTAGGATGAGCTCTCAACCCCTCCATCTTAGACATAAGACTCCTCTTAGACTTTAAGAGGTCCTTGGACTTAAGACACATCTAGTGATTAGGTGGACACTCAACCTAGCCCAGACTTAGAAGAGTTAACCATAGGAATAGGTCATGCCTTAGGGGTGTTAAGAAAATTTGCCTACCCTATAGCTTGAACCAAATTCCTCACTTCCTTCCTTCAAGTCAAATTTAAATAAATTCTAACTTAATTAATTTTTCCAAACTCAAATAAATTCCAAATAATTGAAATCCATGGTCAATTCTAAATGATTGAAGCTTATAAATTCAAATTCCAAGCTCAAAATATTTCCTAAGTCCTTTGATTCCCTCTCATGGACTTAGCCTAAATCAAATCCAAATCAATTCAAATTCATGAAATTTTCTCACAACCCATTTATATTCTCATTTATATTCACATATATAAATGAAATATAAATTCAAATCAATCAAACTAAATCCAAAATTCAAATCTAATTCAAAAATCATTTCTATGTCCTTAGATTCCTTCTTATGGACTTAGCCTAAATCAAATCTAAATCAATTCAAATTCATAAAATTTTCTTACAATCCATTTATATTCTCATTTATATTCACATATATAAATGAAATATAAATTCAAATCAATCAAACTAAATCCAAAATTGAAATTCCAAGTTCAAAATATTTTCTAAGTCCATGGATTCCCTCTTAAGGACTTAGCCCAAATTAAGTTCAAATCACTTCTAATTCATGAAATTTTCTCATAACCCCTTTATATTTTCATTTATATTCACATATATAAATTCAAACAACCAAAAAAACTCCAAAGTCAAACTCAAATTCAATCAAAATCCAACTTAAGCCTTTTAAGTCAAAATCTTGAACTTAGCAAAATCAATTTCAGATCAAGCCAAACTCCTGATTTTTCTTCATGTTTCAATCAATCCTTCAATCATGAATCCAAATATAAATACAAACTTCAATCATCAAACTAAAACTCAATTCAAAAATCAAACCTAAGTCAAATTCATGTTCACCCTTTTGAACTTGAAATTATCAAATGAATCAAAACCCATTTAACTTCAACCACTTGCAAATAGATTTATATTTCAATCATAAATCTATATGTGAGTTCAATCAAACTCCAATCAAGCTTTGACCAGGCCATTTGACCTACTTAGGCTCACTTGACCCAAAGTGGCCTAAAGTACCCTTATGAGCCAAATTCTAATCCTAACCAAATTGGATTCAAAGAAGCCCACCTAAGCCTCTCATCATGATCAACAATCATCATAAGATGATCAATCACTCAAATTAGGTCAAACCAAGTTAGACCTAAGGGTTGACCAAGTCAACACATAGCCAAAATGAAATCTAAACTAGCCAAAATCCATAATAGGCCAAATTGATTGAAACCATTGATCAAAACTCATTCATGATCAATGTTTGAACTTTTCCAAGTCAACATTTGAGCCTAACCTAGCCCAATTGGCCACTTGACCCAAGTTGACCCAACTTGACCTAAAAAGTCAAAATATGTCCAAACTTGATCTAAGCCAAATTGATTAAAATCAATGGGTCAAGTTCATTCTGAAATGATAGTTGAATTTGACCAAAGCTCCAACTGCCCAACTAGACCTAACTTAGCCCAATTAACCTTGAACCCAACTTGACCTAAAGGGTCATATTGAGCTAAAATCAAATTAAAAAAAAATTGATTCGAAACAAAGACACCAATCTATTTCATATGACCAATGAAACCTAAGCCAATGACTAAAAGGGTCAAATGGGTCAGATTGGTTAACTTGACCCATTTGACCTAAATGAAATCAAATGAACCAAATTCAAATCTAAACTAAATTGAACCAAACCAAAGATGTCAAAATATTTCAAATGGTCATATGAACTTGACCCAACCCTTGGTTTGATCCAATTTGATGAATTGATCAACTTGACCCAAGTAGACCCATTTTGACCTAAATGGGTCAACACAAATCATATCAAACCAACTCCAAATTCAATGAAACTTAACCCATTTTACAATCATACAAAATATATTCAAATTGAAATCCAAGTGAAATGACCATTTTGACCATAGACCATAGGGTAAATTTTGGCAAAATTCACTTTGCATTTGGTCAAATCCTCTTCATGACCACTTGGCACTCTCTTAGTGGACTAAGTGGATACTAGTGAATGTGGTGCACCTAACCCAATGGGTTAAGGTCAGCCCAACCCAACCTAAGGCTTAAACTAACCACTTGCATGAATATAAGCACATGAAATCCCTTCTTCATTTGATTTAAGCACATGGGAGCTCCACTACTCCACTCCTTAGGCCAAATTGAATGCAAGGACACCTCTAACAACCTAACAAACCCACTCAAGGTGGTCAATTGGATCAAAATGGCAAGCTCCTTCACGGTCATCCGATTTCTCTAGGAGATATACTCCACCTAATTTCACTTGAATTTCATTCAAAGGATTGAACTTAGGGAAGCCAAAGAATTTGGAACTCTCCCAAGCTCTCTCAAGAACTTCTCCACTTTTGGTTTCTCAAACCAAAAATAGGGGAACTCAACTTAAAATCCAACTTACTCCACACTCAATATCAAGCAAATTCCTCCTTTGAGAACCCTTAGAGGATCAAATTGAACTCACTCCAAGCTTCATTGAAGTTCTTAAGGCAAGGGAAGAGTACTCTTGACCAAAATTGAGCTCAAGTGAAGGTGAAGTTAGCCTCTAGGAGGATCTACCCAATTTCAACACCTCAAAACTTCAACAAATCTTCATCTCCACTAGATGAAGCTTCTCCAAGAGAATTGAGCACCGGTGATAGCCTCCGGTGAGGTAAACCATTAAACCAAGCTCAAATTTTCCATGGTCTAGTCCTTTGTGAAGTGAAGTTTTATCTCATGAGAATCTAGCCGTTAGACGTGATCTCCCTTGCATGGTGATGGTGTGGGTTGAATTTGAGATCAATCTGAGATCAATCGAGCTCAGATCATGCCATGGAAGATGCATAGTGGCCATCTACCGCAAGCGATCTCAGGGTAGAATCATGGGCCGTCCATCCGCGTGTTTTGGATGGATGACCATGATTAAAACACGTAGGATCCACAGATTATCCCTTAAGAACCATGGATCTAACCTCAGTCATCCGATCCTTGATTGGACGGATGAGGAGAAAGCGCTCAGCGCCACCGCTAACGATCTATAATGTGACAACTTAAGTGACTATTCCCTTCGCGCCACATGGAAAGCGCGTGCCATGTCAGCCTCCACGTGGCGTCGATGGGACTAGTCACATAATTAGGCTATTTGATTATCTAATTAAGCATAAAAACTTCAAATATTCATATCTAAGTGTAGAAAAAGAAAAATGTAAAAGAAATTGCATATGAAAGGTATTTACATCTAAAATATTATAAAATTGATTTCAATGGATTTTGAATAGTGTTATTTTTTAGATTTGGATTTTATTAGGAATTTTATTTTGCTAATTACTCTCTAATTACCCCACTAATTAATTCCAAACCTCTTTTGTATGATTAGTGGGATAACTTCCGCCTCCCCTAATTTTCTTGGGATTTATTGATATTTTAATTAGAGAAATTGCTAAATTAATTTCTAATTACCCTTTTAATGTAATTAAGCCTAATTAAGTGTATAATCAGTGGTTTAAACCTTTGATTGAGTTAATTAATGTTCATTTAAATGAATAGGAGGTTTAGGGAATAATTTTTGGATATTTTCTCTAAGCTATTCCTTAAACCCCCTCTTTCTTCCTTAATCTAAATTCAATTAAGGGTTAATCCACTAATTACCTACCTAATTAATTTGATAAAATTCTAATACATTCTAGAACTTAACTAATTCACTTTAGGAAGATGCTTATGTGTTCAATAACTATGTACATTAAGGAAATCAAATCCAACTCACATGTGTGATAAGGATTATGAAATTACTTAACTTAAACCACTTAGCTTAATTAATCATTAATCATGAGCCAAATGCATTAGGCCCTTTTCTTCTTAGGTGCATTGCTAATTTAAATTTCTTCTATGATTTTATGTCATATCATTGGCTCATAATTATTTGATTAAGTGTGCTAATATGGAGTAAGTAAGGGGTAATTAATACACTTAATTCACACCTTAACCTAAATAAAGTATAAAAATCACCTAATGATCCTAAGAACAAACTAAATTAACTCATATATGGGGAAATGGGTTAGGACCAACAAACATTCTTTCACATTTCCCAAATCAAACATAAAATAAATTCAAAACAAAAAATCACATTAAACAAACTTTGATTCACTTTGAACTTTCTTATTTCATAGGATTGTCTTTAGTAATTAATTAGGGTGAATGAATTTACATTACTTTCATCACTTTATTTCTTTCCTAGCATGCTAAATGTGTATATCATTTGAAATTCATGCATTCATACTTTTTCTAAAATCAAATTAAAAATGGAATGTTTTTTTAATGTCAAATTGCATGTTTTGGCTAAAGTAAAAAATATGAATGGCTATTATCACTACTAAATACAAAACTATTTTCAAAATTTATAAATCAAACACCTAAAACTAAAGTGTGCTACTTATAATTACTTATAAGCTTACATGTGGATATAAATATGAAGATGCACATAGTGTGGCTTTCCTTCTCTTTTCTTTTAGCATAGTTTTGAATAGATTTGACAAAGTGTATAGTTCATTTGAAAAAGAACATAGCACTTCTATCCATTCCTATCCATTCTATGCTATTACCTAAGAAGGACATCCACACTCATACATATAAATTGCATAAAAAAATAAACAAACAAATACAAACTTTTTGCATCTTTCTTTCTCCATTCATTTCTTTTGTACATGTGTTTGTATTTAAGGAAAGTGTTATATTAGTTTGGATAATCCCAGGGTTGCGAGGCTTTAAGTAACAAGTAGGTCTTGTACCTTACACCCCTAGTGCTAATAATGGCGACGTACTCACTTATGCCTTTCATACATACACATGTGTATGTAAATAATGGATAAAAGAAACCCCTATTTTCCACTTAATGAAAATCATGCATCATAAAGCATTCTAATTTTCTTAAGTAACATTTCTTAGCATTCATCATAAGGTGTTCTAAACATTTTAATTTGTATGAATAGATAAGGTTAGGATTCATTCATATGCACGTTATGCATGTTGGGAAAGAGATGAAGTGATGTGTGTTTTGTAATATTAGTTCACTTTACTTAATCTTAAAATGCCTTTCTTTTGGATAGGTTTATTTAAGGAAGATCTAAACTTAGGATTAATTAAAAGACATAATTCACTAAATAAGATCAAATATGAATCCACTTTAGAAATTACTTAAGGTAGGAAAGGAAAGAAGAGTTCTCTTCTCTTTTCCTTCTCTTTACAACTTGGTAATTAATTATAGGATTCACTTAAACCAAATCAAAATATATAAAAAAAATCAACCTAAATCAACTAAGCACTTAAATGGAACCACCCATCTATGTTGAACATCTTCACACTTAGAAAAATCTAAGCCTTATATCCATAGCTAAGCATACCACACAAACCATTTAAAGCACACACATTAGATTAAGCCACCATTTCTAGCTTTAGGTTAGGGCGGTGCAAGATTTGATATTTGCTTTTATTTTGTGATGTATTTTTTCTAGTCTAGATGTTAGGGTGAATGAATGGTAGAATGAATGGTAAGATCTTAGTCCCATTATCTTCTAGGATTGTGCTTAAGTATAATAAAAATATAAATGCTTTTGCTGTGTAGGTGCTTATACCCCCAATCATAATCTAATAGCCCAAGTGGACTTGGTTACCCATGTGGGGTGCTAAGTCTAATATACATTCTTGGGGTTTGTATGTTTGTTTAGCTAATCTCTATTTTGTAGGTGTTAGTTAGATTTACTTTTTCTCTCTATGTAATTTTTCTTAGGATTTTGGAATGAATGTTATGAGGTATTAGGATGAGCATTGGTCATAAGATTACATCTATTGTACCATGCAAAGCCTTTGGAGTAACCACCTTCCAGCCATCCAAAAGAAGGAACCAAAAGAAGAAAAAAGAAAGAAGAAAGAGGAAAGAAGAAAAGAAGAAATGAAGACCCCCATAACATGAATTTTCCTACTTGATTGTAAATTAATACATTTGTAATCCGAGTTGTATAAGGGTAGAGCTCGGCTATCCAATTTATTTTTGGGTTTGTGCGGTGGTGCCCAACCACAAATGGACTTTTATTCTTTTGCATTAGCTTTATAAAATGTTTGATATTTTATTTAGCTTGTGCATTAAGATGTCATGTTTTCTTAGTTCCTCCTTGCTTGATGTATGGCCTGGATGAAGATTAGGCTCTTAGAGAAAAATAAATCTTCTACCAAACTGAACAACTCAAAATTAAAAATAAACAACTCATAACCTCATCTAAAGCTTAGGATAAAAATCAAGATAAAAGAATTAGCAACCTCTTAGTTGGATGAGTATTTCTTTTCTAATATCATTCATAAAAGCATATTATTCCACTCTTGATTGGAGGGCTTCACCTTTTCAGAGCTCTCTCCTCTTGATAGATCCCACTTAACTTTCTAAAAATAAACCAATCGACTGATAGTCCTACCTTTCCAAAATCTTTGGAGACAACAATCATTTATCTTAATCGAAAGTATTCTTAAAGAATCTCATTCCTTAAGATGTAATTAACTATGGGGGCTTGCCTCCATAGAAAACTTAATGAACCCGATTTAAAATAAACCCTATTTTACTTTTCATATAAAGTAGGGGAAGAATCTCTAGTACATGTGCAGAACCATTGTCCTTAGGAGTCCTTATTGAG
This sequence comes from Cymbidium sinense, assembly GCA_021442155.1. Classification (NCBI taxonomy): domain Eukaryota; kingdom Viridiplantae; phylum Streptophyta; class Magnoliopsida; order Asparagales; family Orchidaceae; genus Cymbidium; species Cymbidium sinense. Next base: position 45,636,676 of record CM038225.1, on the reverse strand, counting down.
GTGATTAGGTTCATTATAGGGTGGTGACTTCTATCTTTCGAGATTGTTTCCTCAATGTCATACTCGATCACCTTAATAAGAACATCTACAGATCTACGTGGTGTCCAAATGCAAAAGAGTATATTTCTATCTTCATTTTATTTTCATAGATTGAAGATGGAAGTATCTATCCAAGAAATTTTTAAATATTTCACCACAGATTTATCTGGCGACACCGCTGGGGAAGGTTTCTCTATCCATCTTTGGTAAATGATTGTTGTCTCCAAGTATTGATAGTGGGTTTGTACTTTTGTATGAATCCAAGACTATCTTTCTTTATGTTGGCACTTAGCTTATTTCATCCTGAAGTTAAGCTAGCCAACATCTTTAGGTTTTAGGATCTCACCCTATGTTGGTCTTAAAACCCTCGTTGGGTTCCCCAATGGGTAAAAAAAATAAAAATTGAATGAAAAGAGAATGATCAAAGACTTCCTCCTTACCATTTTTATGATAAGGAAAGGTTCCTTCATAAAAATCTTGCTTTTCAAATAACACTCTTTCAAAAATGCACATAATAAAATGTTTTGCACAAAAAATTTTCTAAATCACCTTCATCTAGAAATCTTCATAATTATTATATGTAAGATCATCTTTACAAAAATAAGATTCTAACAATCACATTTTCTAAAAGCACAAATGAGCTTCTTCACTCAATTCATTTTGGTAAAAACCTCATTTTCAAAAATAAAATTTCAACAATCATGTTTTCAAAAGCATAAAATTTGAAGATGGGCTTTTCCATTCAATACATCCAAATGTGTTGAATTGATATTACATCTTCAAGCAAAATCACAACTTTGAAATTCCACTCAACACATTCCACACATGTTAGGATGGAATTTTCACATTTTTAAAAAGCACATATGAAACCTCTCCATTCAATATACCCATATTTATTGAATGGAGGTTTCATTTCCAATCAAAATCAAAAAAATAAACTTTCAAAAAGCACATATGAATATCTCCATTCAATATGCCCAAATTTATTGAATGGAAATTTTATTTCCAAATAAAATGACACTATTTTTAAATACCACTTAACATATTAGATATATGATTAGTTGGAATTTCCTCTTCCAAAAGTAATAATCACACAAAATAATACATCTTTGAAAAAGAAACATAATTAATTTGTATCTTACATACCCAAATTTGTTAAATGGAAATATTTCTTTTCAAAATTAACAAAAACAAAAAATTTTCAAAATATATTTGGAACTTCATTCTAGGATACCCCATTTGCTAAAATAAAGTTTCCCTTTTCCAAAAACAAAATTTGAATACACTTTTGGAATTTCATTTAGCATACTCAAATTTGTTAAGTAAAATGTCCATTCCACAAAATTTTCAAAAACACTTTTAGAACTTCATTCTTTAGCATGCTATATTTGCTAAAGTGAAGTCTCCATTTTCAAAACAAATTCAAAACACAAAAATTTTAAACACATTTTTTGAATTACATTTAGCATGCTCAAATTTGCTAAGTGAAATTTCCATTTCACAAAATTAAGAAATACATTGGAACTTCATTTTAGCATACCATATTTGCTAAAATGAAGTCTCCATTTTCAATCAAAATCAAATCAAAATCAAAAGAAATACATTAGGACTCCCTTAACATACTTAAATTTGCTAAGGATCCTACTTTTTCAAAATCAAATTAAAATCATAAGAAACACATTAGGATTTTCTTAGCATGCTCAAATTTGCTAAGAGTCCTACTTTTCATAATTTTCCAAGAACAAAACACTTGATTTTCTCATTTAGCATACCCAAATTTGCTAAATGAGAATTCCATTTTTCTTTTCAAACCACAAATGATTCACAAAATAAAGCAAACAAAGAAACAAAAAGAAGAAATTCTTTTCAAACATCTCTCTTAGCATACCCAAATTTGCTAAGTGAGTAAATTCCAAAAATTACAAATCCAAAATAAAAGCAAATTGACCATTTACTTTAACATTCCCAAATTTGTGAAATAAAGGATCCTCAAAATTATAATTCAAATATGAACCTATGGAAAAATCTCTTCAAAATTATTTGAACCCATTTTCAACATATCCAAATTTGTTGAAAATGCATTCTAGAAAAATTCCTCTTTCCAATCAAATCTCAAAATCTATTCTAAATCATTTGAACCCGACTTAACACTTTCAAGATGTTGAGTATGGGTTCAAATTTTAAATTCAAAACTCAAAATCAACAAAAATCTGATTCAAGTTTATTTTTAACATTGCAGACTCTCATTCAGTGATGGTTTCAATTTCAGTCTCAGTTCAATTTTCAATTGATAGAAGTGGCAGTGCTCAAATATGTGTTTACCTTTGCCCACGAGATGGATTTGGCCTTGGATCAGGCCAGCCTTCCCCACTTTGACTACTCCCATCTCATCCACTTTGGATGAGGTTTTGAGGGGGCAAGGATTACCTGTGAAGGCACTCCCTCTATTTGGAGAATGCGGTGTGGCTGATGTTCATTGACATGCCATCGATTCGATATTCCCTCACTAAAGAGGAAGGCGGTGGTGTTTCTATTGCGGTGTCATGCGACATGTGATAGTGCTAGTGCGATCGGTTGTTTCCCATGCTGCCCTAGTGAGTGCTAGCACCCACTCATTAACACCTTCCAAGGGGAAGGCTCCCCTGATCCTAGGGATTGTCTCCCCTACTTTTGAGGTCGGGTCTAGCTCTTACTCGCCCCACCAAGACCTAGAGGAGGAACAAGAACCGCATGGCAAAGTGGTACCATATTCACATTGCTATGGAGATGAAGGTAGCTACATGGTCTATTGTTGAGGAGTTGCCCACTTTGGTTTCCCCATTGGTTACAGTGAACCCATTTCATCCTCTCTCTGGGTCTGACAAAGAGGATGTTAGGAGGATATCTACTTCACCTCCACAGTGGTTCAATTTTAGCCACCATTCAGTCAGAGTAGGAGGTCATATGTTAGCCTCCCTTCAATTTTATGGCAGGTTGGTGGAGCCTATGGACAATCTGAGTCTTGGGTTCAATTTCATTTGAGATATGTTATCCCCCACAGTGTGGGGAAGCATCTTCGACAAGAGAAGGCTAGGGAGGCCCATACTTCAATTCATATCACCAGCTGAGAGAGGGGGAGGTTTAGTCGGCAGTCAGTGGCCTCTACACTCGTTGATTTCTTTGATCAATGTATTTCTTGCATCGATCATAGATAATATTCTACTTACGGGACTACCCATCATAAGAGAGAGAGAGTCGGTGGTGCCTCTACCACACCGCTCTACCCCCAGTCCATCATCTCTGATCTATGTTTCAGCATCTCTAGTTCTGCCAAAGGCCATGAAGGCCACATCTGGGGAGAAGAGGACCACATTGGTGATCTGGCTACGACCATGGGATCCCACTCCATCTACATCGCCTACTGTAGTGACGAGCTCTCCTGCTCGCCTTCTACTCTAATTATGGTGCGAAAGGAATGGAGACCCCAAAGCATAGTGGTCATCCCTTCAACACCACCACCGTAGTAGAACATAGAGATGGTTACAAGTTGTAGAGGGAGAAGGTGACAACCCATTTGCACCTATGATGATAGATCCTCCTAAGAGTGTCACCCCATACAAAGTCGGTGGCGTCGAGTGTATTTCTTCCAGCGAGTACAACCCTCATAGGGTTGATTCTCCAACAGGAGGAGGTGCATCACAGTACATGATAGTGATCCCACCACTAATCAACCAAAGTCATTTGTGCCAGCTTCAATAGATCATTCTCTAGATGATATAGTGGCTCATTATTTCATGGAGATGAAAGAGATCCTAGGATATGACTGGTATGATGAGGATAAGGTCATCTTTGATCCTAATGAAGATGACTTATTAGAGAACTCAATAGGGGTTTGCATCGTAGATATGAGGGGATCCCTCCTTAAAGAGCAGCAGACTAGGGAAGGTGTTGAGGCCGAGCAGGAAGATACAACCCACTCAGTCCAATACCTCCTAGCATAGATAAAATAGAAAGATGAAGAGATAGATAGGATGGAGAAGAGTCTCAAAGATTTGTTAGCAGCTGTCTTAGCAATGCAGAACCAAGCCCCGATAGTTCATCCTACCATAGCTGAGACTAGTCAGCCAAAGTTGGTGCATGTCTTGGACCCAACCAAGACTTTACCTTTAGTAGAAGGTAGCACTAGCATGTATAGGAAGGTAGTGGATAGTACCTCCATACAGGAGAAAGATATCAAGTCCATGGTTGAGCAGTAGGTGAAGGAAGCATTGGCTCAAGCCCGAGGAAAATCATCAATTCCAAAAGATAGACCTAACCTAGAGGAATTTGATGCAATCATATATCCTAAGGGTTTTCATGCCACCTTCCTTCAAGAGTTTTGATGGCAAGAACTGGTATAACACATTTCTAGTTATTGCAATATGGTGGAAGTGATGCTTTACACTTCCGTCTCTTCTTCAGTAGCTTAACAGAGATAGCATTTGATTGGTATGTTGAACTTCCCAATAGTTCAGTAAATACTTTTGCTAAGTTGGAGCAACTCTTTATCAAAAGGTTTGTTGGAGCTCAACAAAGGGTCATTGTTGGTGATCTCATTATGGCCCAACAAAATCCTGGTGAGTCCCTCATTGATTACATTCTCAGATGGCATAATTTGAGTATGAAATGTGAACCTATCTGAATATCACACCATTAAGATTTTTCTTAAGAATATCCATGGCCGGTTGCCTTCTTGCTCAAAGGTTTCACCATCAAAATCTTTGAGAAATTAATCAACAAGGCGGCTAGCTTGCAAGGAGAAGCCAAATAGTTACCTTCTCCAGATCTACCAACAAAGCCAAAGTCATAGAAGGTATATGAGAAGAAGCCCAGGACAGTGACAACAATGGATAAGGGAAATAGGCCGAGAGGTTTGAGAGACCTCATGCTCCCTGCCCATCTCCTCACCACCAAGGCACCCTGCCAAAAACTTTCCTTGCGGTGCACAGTCGCTCAAACCTCCAACATGGGAAGGTTTGTAAGTTGCCGAGCCAAACTCAAGGAAAGGGAACTCGGCGATAGTAGCTGCTGTGGATAGCCCAAGATAACCACCAAGTCTAGCCTCCACCATTACAGTTACCACATCAGTGACGATCACTATTTTAACTAGTTATTCTTTCTCTATTAGATATCTTGTATCGACGGATGAGGGCATCAAATCCCTCACCCCTCTTACTTTACTTGATTTCTACTTTGTACCTTCTATCAAATCCAAGAAATTGAAGAATAAAGCTAGCTTGAATTATATATGTGTCACTTTTGATGGGTTGTCTGAATCTATTCCTAATAACTCTTCAAGTCTAAATAATAATTATAACAATTATGATCTTCCTCTTTCTAATTCAGAGTTGGATTTTCCTACTCTGAATACTAAGGGTTCACCTCTTGAGATAGACTTAGAATTATCCGATTCCAAGGATCCCATAGAAGAACATGTAGGTGAGCCTAATGTGCAGGTAGAACCTTCCATTAGCCTGCCACAAGAATTCCATGTCAACCTCAGAAGGTTCTACCTCCTAGGCTGCCTCAAGATGGGGAAATAAGTCATTGGTTCAAAGGATGAAGCCCCTCCATAGATTCTTTCCCTTGGATATGCTTGTGGAGGATCAGCCCAAGGTGGACTACAATGTCCTCTCTCACCTAAGAAAGTTGCCATCTAAGCTAAGCATATATGATGCTCTTATCTTATCCAAAGAGATGAGAAAATCATTAATCAAGGCTCTCCTTGATCCTAAGATATGCTTAGCTCAGTTGACCATTATTGGTGAGGAGGCACATTATTCCAGAGAAGCTCAAGAGATTACTTTCACAAATGAAGGCCTTCTTCTGGGGGACATGGAGCACAACCGTCCCCTCTACATTACAGTTGACATGGGAAGATTCAGACTTGCAGTTCTCTTCGATCCAGGTGCATCAGTGAACATTATGAGTCTAAAAACCTTGCATATTTGAAGATCAATATCTCCACACTCTAAGGAGATCGAATGATGTTGAAAGGATTCAATGAACAAGGTGAGAGTGCTTTAGGGTACATAGTGTTACCTTTGGAGATAGGTGACTGGAAGACTGAAGTCAAGTTTTATATCATTGATTTGAATACTTATTCCTTTGCTTTTGGTAGATCTACATTAGAACAAGATGATTACATCCTCCCTCCATCAGTGCATCAAGTTAGAGGATGGGAAAGCTCTAACCTATTTCACCCCAAAAGTTGAAGGTTTAATAGTGGAAGCCCTAAGTCTTCTCAAAGAATTCTTTTTTGGATCATCTCAAATTCAAAGTTGATGTAAGAAAATGAGAAAAGAGTATTCATATAAATAATTAAGGGAAATTTGACACATTAGTGTTCATAATCTTATAGGTTTGGACATGTGGATGGTCCAACCTGGTCAAAGTATTTTGAGAGTTATAGAATGCAATCCTGAGAGAGGACTAGGATTTAGTACTGGTCCACCATGATGATGATTGCAGTTTGTTGTCAATCATTTGGAATGGATAGGTTATTTTCACACACAAACTCTTATGAGAACATGTGTTTAAACTTGAATGGTGAATGACCTCCAAATCAAAGATGCAAATAAAATTTAAAGAGGAGATTCATTCAATAATGACAAGCTTTAGAAATCAATCTGGGAGAAGAAAATCCACACGACATATATCATTCGTTCAATGAAGAAGAAACCAATTATAGCTATTGGTGAGTTTAAAGCTTTGCATGGAGTTATGAAGAGATGCCTGTATTATCTCCTAATATTGTAGTCCACAAAATAGAAATAGATCCTAACATTGACCCTAGCAAGCAAGGTTCTAAACGCATGTGATTAGAAATTGAGTAATAGGTCATTTCTAAGAAATTGATCGATGTTGGTTTCGAAGATACACTACGGTTGAGTGTCATCCTTAAGAAGAAGAATGGCCAAATGCATATGCGATTTTAGGATTTAAATAAGGCATGTCAAGGATGAGTTCTTCCTATACATGGTGGACATCACCTCATCTCATGTAGTTTCTCTTTATGGATGGGTCATCTATAACCAAATCAAGATGGCGAGGATAAAAAAAATTCCTTTTGAACTTCGATCTATTATTATAGTCATGCATTTTGGCCTTAAAATCTAATTGACATACCAGCGGTCATGACTTGATCTTCAATGAACTCATCAATTATCGTTGAGTCTATGTTGATGATCTAGTAAAAGAGAAAAGGAAGACCATCTCTTTGACTTGAGAGTAGTTTTTGAATGGTTAAGATAATATAACCTAAAAATAAATCCCCTGAAGTGTGCATTTGGAGTAGCTTCAAGGAAATTCCTTGGGTTTGTTGTCCGACACCAGGGAAAAGAAATATATCTTGAAAAGATCAAAGATTTCTTAGAAATTCCACCTCCTAAGAGTTTAACTAAACTTAGATCTTTCCAAGGATAGTTAGCGTATCTAAGACACTTTATTTTCAACCTATCAAGGAGATGCAAGCCATTCTCAATACTTATCAAAAAGGATGCCAAGTTTAAGTGGGATGATAAGTGCCAATATGCCTTTGAAGATATCAAACAGTATTTGGTCCAGGTTATATATAGCACTCATCTCTCTACTGCATTGGGCGACTCTCTATGCTCTATTAACTAAGCCATGAAAGGAAAAGAGAGTTCTCTTACCTTAATCATTATTTAATTCTTTTGAAGTGAACTATCCACCTAAACATTGCTTAGCTTTGATTTTCATCTCAAAAGCTATGGCACTATATGCTTTCTCATAAGGTGAACTTGATTTCAGAACCAATCCACTGATCTCATGACCCATTGCTATGATTTTGGCATGATGGTCCATGATTCTCTCATTTGATATCACATCATCCATTAAAGGACAACTAGTGGATTCCTTATACACCCACTTCCTCGATTCTCCATGATGATCTCCACGATGAACAAATCATGAACTTAGGGAGGTTGACAACCAATGGGAGATGTATTTTGATGGTGCTTATTTTCATAAAGGGAAGCATGATCTACTCTTCCAGAGAAGGAAGGGGTAGGAATAGTTCTCCTGACTATAGACCACAATGTGATGAGATTCTTATACTATCCATCCAATCCCCACAGCAACAATGAAGCTGAGTAAGAGGCATTGATTGCCAATCTAGAGTTAGCTATCACAGTCAGTGTCAAGAGCGTCAACATCTTGAGGGATTTTTAGTTGATCTTCAACCAGATTCCTATGTCCCACAAGGTTCTCAAACCTAAGCTTCATCATTACCATGAGTATACCATGAAGTTGTTGGCCCAAATTCTTGAAGTCACCATCTACAAGGTTCCCTGAGCAAAAATATAGTAGCAGATGCTTTGGCCAAACTTGCCAAAGAATTGACATGTTTGGAAGATGAGTCCATTCCCTAAAATAGATAAGTCCTATCGCTTATTGATGTTGAACTCATCGAGAGATTTTCTCTTGAAGGGGAGGTTGTTGTTGCCTATAAGGACAAGGAGTTGGATTGGAGGCAATCGTTCATAGACTATTTGAACACTGGTAAACTACCTCAAGAAAAGTCACAAGACCATTAGGTGAAACAAAGAGCTCTCTCCTATGCTCTCGTTGATGGAACCCTATATTAATGATCCTTTGATCAAATATGGTTACATTATTTAGATAAATATGAAGCCCATGGAATTGTAACTGAGGAACATTCAGGTCTATATGGAGCTCATCAATCCGGTTCGAAGATGAAGATAAAGATTAAGATACTATGATACTCGGCCTTGATTAAAGACTACATGGACATAGCTAGGAGATGACATCTGTCAAGTACAGTGATCCCATCCACCCAACATTCTACACCTTATATTGGCCTCATAGCCATACGAGTATTGGGGTATCGACATTGTGGGTCTGATCGATCCTTCTTCTTCCAAGGGTCATCAGTTCATCTTAGCCCAACTTTTCCAATTGGTAGAGGCGATCTCAGAGGTCACAACTCGGCATGTTCTTCACTTTTCAGAACCATATCATATATAGTTGAGGTACCTGAATTATATCCTAATGGTACTGCATTCAAAAGCACCAAGATCAATAACTTCACCAGAAGACACAGTATAGATTGGATATCTTTCATCTAGAGCAAATGGCAAAGCATTCAACAAAACTCTCATCTAAATACTAAAGAACACTCTTGATGACAACAAGCGTAGTGGAATGAGCAGTTGGTTGAAGCCTTGTGAGCCTACTGCACCACATACCAAACTACAACTAAATCCACCCCATTTTCCTTAGTGTATGGGTCTGAAGCCGTTCTACCTTTAGAAGTTCAACTACCATCACTAAGGGTAGTATTGGGTAGCAAGAGAGCAGAATGTAAAGTTGCGATTAGAAGAGCTCGAAGGTTTGGAGGAGTCTATGGGTTTAAATCCGATTGCTCTAGGGGGAGATATACTACCCCTAATTTCACTTGAATTTCATTATGACATACTTGATTGAACTTAGGGAAGCCATAGCAAGCATTTGGAACTCTCCCCAAGCTCTCTCAAGCAACTTGAACTTCACCATTTCTCGATTTCTCAAATCAAAAATAGGGGAACTCAAGCTAAAATCTAACTTACTCCACACTCAATACCAAGCCAATTCCACCTTTGAACACCCTCAGAAGATCAAATCGAACTCACTCCAAACTTCATTGAAGTTCCTAAGTTAAGGGAGGAGTACTCTTGACCAAGACCAAGCTCAAGTGAAGGTGAAGTTGACCTCTAGAAGGATCTACCCAATTTTAAAACCTCAAAACTTCAACAAAGCTTCACCTCCACTAGACAAAGCTTCTCCAAGGGAATCGAGCGATGGTGATAGCCTCCAGCAAAGTAAGGCATTAAACTAAGCTCAATTTATCCATGGTTTGGTCCTTTGTGAAGTGAAGTTTTATCTCATGAGAATCTAGCTGTTAGATGTGATTTTTTTTGCATGGTGATGGTGTGGCTTGAATTTGAGATCAATCTGAGCTCAATTAAGCTTAGTTCATGCCATGGAAGATGGATGGTGGTCATCTCCCACAGGCGATCTTAAGGAAGAATCATGGGCCGTCTTTCCATGCATTTGATGGATGACCATGATTAAAACACATAGAATCCACAAACTATCCCTTAAGAATTATGGATCTAACCTTAGCCATCCGATCCTTGATCGGATGGATGAGAAATCATGTAGCACAAATTGTGATGATGACATCTTAAGTGACTATTCCCATCATGCCACATGGAAAGCGCATGCCGTGTCAGCCTCCATGTGGCACCAACAGGATTAGTCACATAATTAGGCTATTTAATTATCTAATTAAGCATGGAAACTTCAAATATTCATATCTATGTGTAGAAAAATAAAACAAATGTGAAATAAATTGCATATGAAAGGTATTTACATCTAGAATATTATAAATTTGATTTCAATGGATTTTAAAAGGTGTTATTTTCTAGATTTGGATTTTATTGGGAATTTAAGTTTACTAATTACTCTCTAATTAACCCATTGATTAATTCCAAACCTCTTGTGTATGATTAGTGGGATGACTTCTATCACCCCTAGTTTTCTTGGGATTTATTGATGGTTTAATTAGAGGAATTGCTAGATTAATTTCTAATTACCCTCTTAATGTAATTAAGCCTAATTAAGTGTGTAATTAGTGATTTAAATCCTTGATTGAGTTAATTAAAGTTTGTTTAAATGAATGGAGGTTTAGGAAATAATTTTGGGATATTTTTCCTAAGCTATTCCTTAAACCCATTCTTTCTTCCTTAATCCAAAATCAACTAAGGGTTAATCCACTAATTACCTACCTAACTAATTTGATAAAATTTTAAAACCTTCTAGAACTTAATCAATTCACTTTGGGTAGATGCTTAGGTGTTCAATAACTTAAGTACATTAAGGAAATTAAAATCCAACTCACATGTGTGAGAAGGATTATGAAATTACTTAACTTAAACCCCTTAGCTTAATTTATCATTAAACATGAGCCAAATGCATTAGTCCCTTTTCGTCTTAGGTGCATTCTTTAAATTCCTTGTGTTGTTTTATGTCATATCATTTGCTCATAATTATTTGATTAAGTATGCTAAGGTGGTGTAGGTAAGGGGTAATTAACACACTTATTTCACACCTTAACCTAAATAAAGTATAAAAATCACCTAATGAACCTAAGAACAAACTAAATTAACTCAGATGTGTGGGAAATGGGTAGGACCAGCAAACATTCTTTTACATTTCCCAAATCAAACATAAAACAAATTCATAACAAAAATCATATTAAACAAATTTTGATTCACTTTGAACTTTCTTATTTCTTAGGATTGTCTTTAGGAAAAAATTGGGGTGAATGAATTTACATTGCTTTCATCACTTTATTTCTTTCCTAGCATACTAAATGTGTATGTCATATGAAATTCATGCATTCATACTTTTTCTAAATTCAAATTAAAAATGGAATGTTTTCTTTATGTCAAATTGCATGTTTTGGCTAAAGTTAAAATATGAATGGCTATTATCACTACTAAATCAAAAACTATTTACAAAATTTATAAATCAAACACTTAAAACTAAAAGTGTGCTACTTATAAATATTTATAAGCTTGCATGTGGTTATAAATATGAAGATGTGCAAAGTGTGGCTTTCCTTCTCTTTTCTTTTAGCATAGTTTTGAATAGGATTTGGCAAAGTGTATAGTTCATTTGAAAAGAACACATCACTTGCTTAACCCCATTCCTATCCATTCCTATGCTATTACCTAAGAAGCACATCCACACTTGTACATATAAATTGCATAAACAAAACAAACAAACAAATTCAAACTTTTTGCATCTTTCTTTCTCCATTCATTTCTTTTGTACATGTGTTTGTATTTAAGGAAAGTGGTATATTAGTCTGGACAACCATGATGTTGAGGCTTTAGCCCTAAGTAGGTCTTATACCTTACACCCAGTGCTTGCTGTGTCACTCACTTATGCCTTTCTTACATACACATGTGCATGTGAATAATGGATAAAAGAAACCCCTCTTTTCCACTTAATGAAAATCATGCATCATAAAGCATTCCAATTTTCTTAAGTAACATTTCTTAGCATTCATCATAAAGTGTGTTAAACATTTCCATTTGTATGTATAGATATGCTTAGGATTCATTCATATGCATGTTATGCATATTGGGAAAGAGATGAAGTGATGTGTGTTTTGTGATATTAGTTCACTTTACTTAATCTTAAAATGCCTTCTTTTGGATAGGTTTGTTTAGGGTAGATCTAAACTTAGGATTACTTAAAACATCTAATAAAGCATTCACTAAATAAGATCAAATATGAATCCACTTTAGAAATTACTTAAGGTAGGGAAGGAAAGAGGAGTTCTCTTCTCTTTTTCCTATCTTTATAACTCTGTAAATAATTGTAAGATTCACTTAAACCAAATCAAAATATAAAAATAAAATCAACCTAAATCAACTAAGCACTTAAATTAAACCAGCCATCTAAGTTGAACATTTTCACACTTAGAAAATCTAAGCCTTAAAGCCATAGCTAAGCATACAACACAAACCATTTAAAGCACACACATTAGATTAAGTCACCATTTCTAGCTTTAGGTTAGGGTGGTGCATGGTTTGATGCTTTCTTTTATTTTGTGATATATTATTTCTAGTCTAGATGTTAGGGTGAATGTGCATAAAATGAATGGTAAGGCGATCTTAGTCAAACCATTGTCTTCTGTAGGGGATTGTCCTTAAGGGGCGCTGTAATAAAAATATAAATGCTTTTGCTATGCAGATGTTTATTCCCCAAGCATAATACAATAGTCCAGGTGGCCTTGGTTACCCATGTGTGGGGTGCTAAGTCCAATATACATGCTTGAGATTTGTATGATTTGTTTAGCTAATCTTTATTTTGCATGTGCTAGTTAGATTTACTTTTTCTCTCTATGTAATTTTTACAATTAAGATTTTAGAATGAATGTTATGGGGATTAGGATGAGCAATGGCCATAAGATTACATCTTATGTATCATGTGAAGCCTTTAGAGCAACCACCTTCAACCATCCAAAAGATGAAACCAAAAGAAGAAAGAAGAAAGAAGAAAGAAGAAAAGAAGAAATGAAGACCCTCATAACCTCACCTAAAGCTTAGGCTAAAAATCAAGATAAAAGAATTAGCAACTTCTTAGTTGGATGAGTATTTATTGTTCCACTCTTGATTGAGGGCTTCCACCTTTTCCAGAGAACTTGGCTTAATCTTTGAGAGCCATGGTGGAAACATACCTCCCCCTTCTCGTTGATTTTGGCCCATATTCTATTTTCTCATGCATTAGGCATATGAATCCTATAAGAATGAGTCAAATGATTGTCCAAAACTAAAAGTAAAAAATGTAATATGTTTTACATTAGATCTAGGTCATTTTTCATGCCCTTACTTGATCTAGTCTCTTAGGAGTGAGTTTAAGGACTTAGTCTCTTTCTAAAATAAATAACAACCTTGTTATCTTGCATAAACATATGACTTACCTACATGAATTTAAAATCATAGGAGGAGTTAGTTGACGGCCGCCCCTAGGTGATTGTAAGTCCAACAGTCATGTGGTTTATCCTCTCTTGTGGAGGTAAACCAAATACCCATTTTCATCTTAGATTTAGGTCGTGCCTTTGGCCCTCTCCAAAGCTCCCTATATTTAAGTTCTGAGGTTGCTTCTTCCCTTTGCGGGCCATAAGTATAAATACTCATCTCTTAGGCATTTCCATAGCCTTGTACTATGAAATTGTAAGCCCTAGCATTCTAATAAAAAAATCAACTCAAATAAATTAATTCAAAATTTTGAAATGTAAAGCCAAACCATAGGGCAGTTTGGGATGCTTACTAGGCTTCCTAGTATCTTATGCATCCCCTACTTGTTTCCGTTTGGCTTCGATAAGAACTCCCTCCTCTTGATCGATCCCACTTGACTTTCTAAAAATAAACCAATTGATTGATAGTCTTACTTTTTGAAATCTTTAGAGACAATGATCATTTACCTTAATCAAGAGTATTCTTAAAGAATCTCATTCCTTAAGATGTAATTAACTATGGGGGCTTGCCTCCATTTAATGAACCCAATTTGAAATAAACTCTACTTTACTTTTCCATCTAAAGTAGGGAAGAATCTCTGGTACATATGCAGACCCATTGTCCTTAGGAGTCCTTATTGAGGTGATTAGGTCCATTATAGGGTGGTGACTTCTATCTTTTGAGATAGTACACCTCTCCTTAATGTCATACCGATCACCTGAAATAAGAATATCAGATCTATGTTGTGTCCAAATGCAAAAGAGTATATTTTTATCTTCATTTTATTCTGCATAGATTGAAGATGGAAGTATATATTTTAGAAATTTTTAAATATTTCACCACTGAACCAGAACTTGTTTGACTCTAAGTCACTTGCAATTGGATTTATATTTCCATCATAAGTCCATATATGAGTTCAACCAAACTTGAATCAAGCCTTGATCAAGTCAATTGACCCATTTAGGCTCACTTGACCTAAAGTGACCTAAAGGACCTTTTTGAGCCAAATTCTAATCCAACCCAAATGGGATTGAACTAAGCCCATCTAAGCCTCACATTGTGAGCAACAATCATCCTAGGATGATCAACCACTCAATTTGGGTCAAACCAAGTCAAACATAGCCTTTGACTAAGTCAACACTTAGCCCAAATGAAACCCAAACTAGCCAAAATCTACCATAAGCCAAATTGATTGAAACCAATGATCTAAACCAATCCTTAATCAATGATTTAACATGATAAAGCCATCAATTGAGCCAAACCAAGCCTAATTGGCCACTTGACCCAAATTGACCCAAATTAACCTAAAAAGTTAAAATAGGTCAAATCTTGATCTAAGCCAAATTGATTGCAACCAATGGGTCAAATTCATTCTAAATCACATGTTGAACTTGACCAAAGCTTCAATTGGCCAACTAGACGCAACCTAGCTCAATTGACCATGAACGCAACTTGATGTGAAAGGTCAAATCAACTTGAAATCAAATCAAACCAAAATTAATTAAAACCAAAGCTTGCAATACATTTCATATGATCAACCAAGCCTAAACCAACCCATGACCTAACCCAATTGGGTCAAATTGGTCAACTTAACCCAATTAACCTAAATGAACCTAAATGAATCAAAACCAAATATAAATCAAATTGAACCAAACAAATAATACCCATAGGCTCTAAATGATCATTTAAACTTGACCCATATGACCCAATTTGACCAATTTGACCAATTGGTCAACTAACCCAAATTGACCCAACTTGACCTAAATGGGTCAAATTGAACTAATTCAAACCAAATGAACTCCAAATCTCTTGAAATTTGGCCCAACCTATTTTTGAATCATTTCAAATCTGCCCAAATCAAAAGTAAGACCAAATGACCATTTTACCCTTGGGTCAAAGGGTAACCTATGGCCAATCCACTTGGAATTTGGCCAATTCTTTCTCAAAGCCACTTATCATCCTCCTAGTAGTCCACATGGACACCAAAGAGGGTGGTGAACATGACCCAATGGGTTTGAGTCAGCCATGACCCAACCCAAGGCCAAACTAACCCCTCCAATGAGAATTGACCACTTGGATCACCCCGTACACTCACCTAGCACATGGGCACTCACTCTCTTCCCTCCACTACCTAAAATGAATCCCATGGGATGCCAAAACAAACCAATCTCCTCCATTAATCAAAAATGACATTTCTAGTCTTTATCATCCAATCCAAGGAGGGGAAGATATACTCCCCTCATTCCCACTCAAATGAAGAGGACTAAATTTGATTGAGCTCTAAGAATAGAAAGCAAGCTTCTCCAAGCCTTGGCAAGCATTCCTGAGCTCTCCCCATTTTCTCCCTCTCGTTTTGCTCAAGCCTAAATAGAAGAGGCCAATCCAAATTCCAACTCACTCAACTCTCCATCAAATCCAAATTACTCTTGCAAGCACCATCAAGGGACCTCATCAAGCTCAATCGAGTTATTTCCCAAGCCACCAAGCCACGGGAAGGAGGACTTTGATCAAAGCCCATTTCCATTGAAGGGGAGCTTGACCAAGACCAATCCACTTCAAATCAAAGCTTGATACCTTCAATAGGGCTTCGTCTCTACCAGATGAAGCTACCTCCTCCGTTGGAAGTGCCAGTGATAGCCTCTAATGAGGTATTGTTCAAAATCAATCCTAAGATAAAAATTGCTTGGTCCTTTGTGAAGGAAATTGTAATCCTATTAGATCTTGATAGTTGAATCACTTGCTTGTGCTTCCCCGAAGGTGTGGGGTGAGTTTGAACTCTATCCGAGCTTAGGTTAGCTTGGATCGAATAATCAATCTCATCTGGGAGGAGATGGATCACACACCATTCATTTCGCATGATTGGAACGGACGGTTGTGATTAAATCATGATAGATCCCTCTCTAATTTTAGCCTAAATCACAGATTAATCGTGGCCATCTAATCTTAGATCGGATGGCCCGTGGAGAAAGTGCATCCACCACTAGCTCACTCGGCAGTGGATGTGATAACTTAAATAACCTATCCCATCACGCCATGCAAAAAGTGTGCTGCGTCAGCCGCCACGTGCCATGATGGGATTAGGGGGTTAATTAGCTCTAATTAATTCATTTTTAATGCTAAAACTTTCAAAATTCATAACTAAATATAGAAAAATCCAAAAAATACAAACTTAAGTTCATTTTAAAGATAATTCAGTTAGAAATAATATAAAATTAAGATAAATTAATTTTGAATAATAGCTTTCACTCAATTTGGGTTTTATTTGGAATGTAATTATGCTAATTACTCCTTAATTACTTCAACAATTAATTCCTGTTGACCTCATTTTTAGAATAAGTTCTCAACCCCTCAATATTAGACATAGGACTCCTCTTAGACTTTAAGAGATTCTTAGTCCTAAGACATGTCTAGTGATTAGGTGGACACTCAACCTAACCCAAGAAACTTAGAAGAGTTAGCCATAGGAGTAGGTCATGCCTTAGGGGTGTTAGGAAAATCACTACTACTTGAACCACTCTCCTTCTTTCCTTCAAGTCAAACTCTAAATCAAATCAACATCAAACCTAAATCAATTCCTAATTGATTTTCTCCAAACTCAAATCAATGCCACATGATTGAAATCCATGGTTGAAATCCATGATTCAATTCCAAGTTGTAATTCCAAATTCAAAATATTTTCTAAGTCCTTAATTTCCATCTTAAGGACTTAGCCTAGATCATCTTCAAATCACTTCAAAATCATGAAATTTTCTTATGACTCATTTTTATTCTCATTTATATTCACATATATAAATGAAATATAAATTCAAAGAACCAAACTAAATCCAAAATTCAAGTTTAAATTCAATCAAAATCTAAGCTAAGTCTTTCAAGTCAAATTCTTGAACTTAGCCAAATCAACTTCAAATCAAACTTAATTTTTTTTCATGATTCAATCAATCCTTCAATCATGAACCCAAATATAAATACAAACTTCAATCACCAAATCAAAACTCAAATCAAAAATCGAGCCAAAATCCATTTTATGTTCACTCTTTGAACTTGAATTTGTCAAATGAATCAAAACCCATTTGACTTTAAACCACTTGCAAATGGATTTATATTTTAATCATAAGTTCAAATGCAAGTTCAATCAAACTTAAATCAAGCCTTGACCAAGCCATTTGACCCACTTAGGTTCACTTGACCCAAAGTGACCTAAAGTACCCTTATGAGCCAAATTCTAATCCCTAACCAAATTGGATTCTCAAACCTCTCATCATGATCAAAAATCATCATGAGATGATCAATCACTCAAATTAGGTCAAATAAAGTCAAACCTAAGGGTTGACCATGATAACAGTAGGCCAAAATGAAACCCAATCTAGCCAAAATCACCATAGGCCAAATTGATTGAAACCATTAATCTAAGTTAATTCATGACCGATGTTTGAACTTGACCAAGTCAACATTTGAGCCTAACCTAGCCCAATTGGCCACTTGACCCAAGTTGACCCAACTTGACCTAAAAAATCAAAATGTGTTAAAACTTGATCTAAGCTAAATTGATTGAAACTAATGGGTTAAGTTCATTCTAAATCATTTGTTTAACTTGACCAAAGCCTCAATTGGCCAACTAGACCTAACCTAGCCCAATTGACCTTAATCCCAACTTGATCTAAAGGGTAATATTGAGCCAAATTCAAACTTAACCAAAATTGATTGGAAACAAAGATACCAATCCACTTCATATGACTAACTAAACCTAAACCTACCCATGACCTAGCTCAAATAGGTCAAATGGGTCAAATTGGTCAACTTGACCCATTTGACCTAAATGAAATCATATGAACCAAATTCAAACCTAAACCAAATTGAATCAAACCAAAACCACCAAAACATTCCAAATGGTCATATGAACTTAACCCAACCCTTGCTTTGACCCAATTTGACCCATTTTGACCTAAATGGGTCAATATGAGCCAAACCATACCAAATGAACTCCAAATCTAATGAAACTTGGCCAAACCTATTTTCTCAACATACCAAATATACCCAAATTCAAAAATCAGCCAAATGATCATTTTACCCCTATGCCATAGGGTAAATTTTGGCCAATTCCACTTGGAATTTGGTCAAATCCTCTTCATACTCACTTGGCACTCTCTTAGTGGATCAAGTAAACACTAGGGAGTGTAGTGCACCTAACCCAATGGGTTTGGGTCAGCCAAACCCAACCTAATGGCCAAACCGACCATGTGCATGGAAATGGCCACATGGAAAACCTCTTCCCACTCAATTGAAGCACATGGCCACTTCACCATTCCACTCCTTGGCCAAAATTGAATTCAAGAACATCTTAAATAGCCTAATAAATCCTTTGAATTAGGGAAATTGATCAAAAATTGCTTCTCCTTGCTCGACCATCTGATTGCCAAAGGAGATATACTCCCCTTAATTCACTCTCATTCCAAGGGAGCCATTGTCGATTGAGTGTTATGAAGCCAGAGGAGCCATTTGCAAGTGATCCTAAGCTTCTTAGAGGGAGATTAAATGTTCATCTTCTTGATTTTACATTGAAAATAGGGGAGCTCAACTTGATTGCCAACTTACTCCACACTCAAAATCATTGCAATCTCTTTTGCAAGCTCCATCAGTGAGCTCAATCAAACTCACCCAAACTCTTTCCCAAGCTCCAAAGGTAGAGGAAGAATGTTCTAGACCAAAGTCGAGCTCAATTGCAGGAGGAGTTAGTCCATAGGAGAAGTTACTCAACCTCAACCCCTCAAACTTTCAGCAAAGCATCGTCTCAACCATACAAAGCTTCTCCAAGGGAATCGAGCACTGGTGATCAGCGTGAGGTTAGCCATTTTTCGAGCTTAAATTCGATGCGATTTGGAACTTTGTGAAAGAAATTTTCATGGCATAGGATTTTGACCATTAGATGTGATCTAGGATGCATGATGAAGGTATGGGCCAAATTCTAGCCCAATCTGAGCTCAATCGAGATCGGATCATGGACTAGAAGATGGACGGATCCCTTTCCCTATAGGGAATTATAGGATGGATCTCTGGCCGTCCATCCACGCATTTTAGATGGATGGGTGAGATTAAAATGCATAGTATATTTATTTTTCTTCCTCAAATCGATTCTCACCATATCCTTGATCGATGAGGAGAAAGCGCGCCACCATGGCACTACGATGTGATGGGTTAAGCATCCGGTTGACTACGATGTGTGTAAAGCACATGCCGCATCAGTGGCATGCATGGCGTCGTGGGATTAATGATTTAATTAGAGATTTAAATAATTCTAATTAATCACCTAAGCTTCTAAAATTCATATCTCAAAATAGAAAATCAAAAAAATATGAAATAAATTGCATTAGAAAGATAATTGAACATAAAATATTTTAAAATTGATTTTGATTGATTTTGAATAGTTCTTTTCTCTAAATTTAGGTTTTATTGGAAATATTAATTTGCTAATTACCCTCTAATTAATCCAATGATTAATCCTAAATTTCTTGGGTGTAATTAGAGGGATGTCTTCTGCCTCCTCTAATTTTCTTGGGATTTATTGGTGCCTTAATTAAGGTAATTTCTAGTTCATTCCTTAATCACTCCCTTAATATAATTAGACTTAATTAAGAGTATAATTAGTGATTTGACCCTCTGATTGAGCCAATTAAGTATTGATTAAGTGAATATGAGATTTAGGGAATAATTTTGGGATAATTCTTATCTTGGCATTTGTCATTTCTAGGATTTTAGCCCCAATTAGGTCTCCTTAAGATATTTCTTAAACCCTTTTTATTCTTTAATCTAACCTTAATTAAAGGTTAATTCACTAATTATCCCCTTAATTAATTTATAAAATTCTAAAACTTTCCAAAACTCAATTAATTCTTCTTGGGTAGATGCTTAGGTGTTCAAGAGCTTAAGTACAATTAAGGAAATTAAAATTCAACTCATATGTTTGAGGAGTGTTTTGAAATTACTTAAGTTAAACCACTTAGCTTAATTAAGCATTAATCATAAGCCAAATTGCATTAGGCCCTTTTCCTCCTAGGTGCATTGTTGATTTAAATTCCTTGTGTGGTTTTATATCATTTCATTGGCTCATAATTATTTGATTAACTATGCTAAGGTGGTGTAACAAGGTATTAATGTGCTTAATTCATACCTTAACCTAATCAAAATATAAAATTAATCTATTCACCTAAAAATTGAACAAAAATATCAAACACATGTGGTAATGGGTTGGGAGCAACAAACTCACCACACATTTTCCAAATTAAATCAAACAAAAATCACATTAAACAAACTTTGATTTGCTTTAAGCTTTCTTATTTCATAAGATTGTCTTTAGGAATTAATTAAGGTGAATATTTTTACATGCTTTCATTACTTTAGTTCTTTCATAACATGCTAAATGTCTGTGTCATATGATTTTATACATTCATGCTTTTTAAAAATCAAATTTAAGATGAAAATATTTCATTTATGTCAAATTGCATGTTTTGGCTAAACTAAGAATATGAGTGCCTATTATCACTATTAAATCCAAATTATTTTCAAAATATATGAATTAATTATTAAAACTGAAAGTGTGTTACTTATATCTTACTTATAAGCTTGCATCTAAGTAAAATATAAGGATATGCTGAGTGTAGTTTTTCTTGTCCTCTCTTTTGGTATAGTTTTGAATAGGATTTGGCAAAGTGTATAGTTCATTTGAAAATAATACAATACTTGCCTAATTCCATTTCATATTCATTCCTATGCTATGACTTAAGAAGGACACCTACACTTACATATATAATTTGCATAAACAAAAAAATAAAATAAATACCAACTATTGCATTCGTTCTTTTCTGTTTATTTCTTTTGTACATGTGCTTGTATTTAAGGAAAGTGGTATCTTAGTTTGGACAACCACGGGGTTGTGAGGCTTTAAGTAGGCTTAAGTAGGTCTTGTACCTTACACCCCTAATTAATAATAGCATCGTACTCACTTATTCCTTTCATACATTCATATGTGCATGTGAAAATTGGATAAGAGACCCTTTTTCTACTTAATGAAAATCATGTATCATAAGTATTCAAATTTTCTTAAATAAATTATTTAGCATGCATCATAAAGTATGCTAAATATTCCCATTTGGTATGTATAGATATGCTTAGGATTCATTCATATGCATGTTATACATGTTGGGAAAGAAATGAAGTGATGTGCATTTTGTGATATTAACTCTTTATTTAATCTTAAAATGCTTTTCTTTTTGAATAGGTTTGTTTTGAGTTCATTTAAACTTAGGACTAATTAAAACACATAATAAAACATTCACTAAATAAAACTAAAACATGAATCCACTTTAGAAACTAGGTTAGGGAAGGAAAGAGAAGTTCTCTTCTTTCCTCTCTTTACAACTTAGTAATTAATTGTAGGATTCACTTGAACCCAATCAAAACATAAAATAAAATCAACCCAAAACAACTAAACCACTTAAATGAAACCCTCCTCTAAGTTGAAATTTCTTCACACTTAGAAAATTCTAACTTAAAGCCATAGCTAAGCATACCACACAAATCTTAAAAGCACACACTTTAGACTAGGTCACCACTTCTAGCTTTAGGTTAGGGCGGTGCATGGTTTGATGTTCACTTTTGTGATATATGTACTAGTCTAAATGTTAGGGTGAATGTGCATAGAATGAATGATAGGATGATTTAGTCTAATCATTATTTTATGTAGGGGATTATGCTTAAGAGGCATTGTAATAAATAAAAATATAAATGCTTTTGTTGTGCAGGTGCTTATACCTCTAAGCATAATCCAATAGGTTAGGTGGACTTAGTCACCCATGTGTGGGGTGATAAGTCCAATATACATGCTTGAAATTTATGTGATTTGTTTAGCTAATCTCTATTTTGCACGTGTTAGCTAGATTTACTTTTCCTTTTCATGTAATTTTTGTAATTAGGATTTTGGAATGATTGTTATAGGAATTAAGATGAGCATTGGTCATAAGATTACATCTTATGTATCATATGAAGCCTTTGGAGCAACCACCTTCTAACCATCTAAAAGAAAGAACCAAAGAAGAAAGAAAAGAATAAAAGAAGAATGAAGATATGAAGCTTGAAGACCCCCACAACATTGAATTCCTTGCTCAATTGTTCTTAATTCATTTGTAATCCGGGTTGATAAGGGTAGAGCTCAGTTGCTCAATTTATTTTTGGGTTTGTGCGGTGGTGCCCGACCACAAATGGCCTCTTATTCTTTTCGTTAGCTTTATAAATTGATTGATGATTTATTTAGCTTTTGCATTAAGATGGCATCTTTTTCTTAGTTTCTTTCTTGCTTGATGTATGGCCTAGATGTGGATTAGGCTCTTAGAAAAAAATAAATCTTCTACCAAATTTAATAATTTAAAATTAAAAATAAAGAACTCATAACCTCACCTAAAGCTTAGGCTAAAATCATGATAAAAGAATTAGCAACCCCTTAGCTGGATGAGTATTTATTTTGTAACATCATGCACAAATGCATATTATTTTCACTCTTTATTGGAGGGCTTCCACCTTTTCAAGAAAAACTTGGCTTGACCTTTGATAGCCATGGTGGAAACACGCCTCCTCCCTTCTCGTTGATTTTGGCCAATAATCTTACTTCTCATGCATTAGGCATATGAATCCTATAAGCTAGAGTCAAATGATTGTCTAAAAATTAAAATAAATGGTAATATGATTTGCATTAGATTTAGGTCATTTGAAGCATACCCTTACATGATCTAGTCTCTTTATGGAGTGAGTTTAAATACTTAGTTTCTTTCTAAATAAATAATAGCATGGCTATCTTGCATAAAGCATATGACTTGCCTAAATGAATTTAAAACCCATAGGAGGAGTTAGTTGTCCCCAAGCGGCCAAGCCCTCTTTTATGGAGGCAAACCAAATACCCATTTTCACCTTAGATTTAGGTTGTGCTTTTGGCCCTCGCCAAAGCTCCCTAGATTTATGTTCTGAGGTTGCTTCTCCCTTCCATGGGTCATAAGCATAAATCCTCATCTCTTAGGCATTTCCATAATCTAATGTTGTGGAATCATAAGCCCTAAATTTCTAATGAAAAAATTCAACACAAATAAATTAAATCAATTTCAAAAATGTAAACCCAACCATAGGATAGTTTGATATGCTTGCTAGGTTTCTTAGCATCATCAGTATCTCCTACTTATCTTCCTTTGGCTTCAATAAATAACTCTCTCTCTTTGATCAATCTCATTTGATCTTCCAAAATAAACTAATCGATTGATAGTCCTACTTATTGAAATCTTTGGAGACAATGATCATTTACCTTAATTGAGAGTATTCCTAAGGGATCTCATTCCTTAGGATGTAATTAACTATGGGGGCTTACCTATAGGGAACTTAATGAACCTGATTTAAAATAAACCCTACTTTATTTTTCCATGTAAAGTAGGGAAGAATCTTTGGTACATACGTAGACCCATTGTCCTTAAGAGTCCTTGTTGAGGTGATTAGGTCCATTGTAAGGTGGTGACTTCTATCTTTTGAGATAGTACACCTCTCCTCAATGTCATACCTGATCACCCAATAAGAACATCTGCGGATCTATGAGGTGTCAAAATGCATAAAAAGTAGATGTATATTTCTATCTTCACTTTATTCCGCATAGAGTGAAGATTGAAGTATATTTTTCTTTAGAAATATAAAAATTTCACCACACTTCCTAGGGTTGATTAGTGGGATGACCTCTGCCTCCCATGATTTTCTTTGAATTTTTTATTGGATTAATTAGGGGAATTGCTTGATTCACCCTTAATCACTCTCTTAATTAATTAAGTGATTAATTAACCTATTAAATAGTGATAAATCCATTAATTAAGCTTGCTAATCATCATGAATTAGCGAATGGACTTAGGGAATTAGATTAGAATTTCTTTTCCAATCTTTTCCCCTAAGTTCATTTCATTTGGAAAACACTTAATTAATTTGCAAGTTAATCAATGACTTAATCACTTTATTAATGGCTTAATTAACCAAACTCAAAACTAAATCATTCCAGAACTTAATCACTTACTTGTTGGGTAGATTCTTGGGTGTTCAATAACCTAAGAGGCTTCAAAGGAAATTATAGTCAAACTATATGTGTAGGATGGTTATGAAAGTACTTAATTAATCAATAATTATGAGCCAATTGCATTAGGCCCCTTTATTTCTTAGGTGCATTTCTAATTCAAATTCCATGTGGTTGCATATCATATCTTGTCCCATGATTACTTAATAATTATGTTAAAGTGGTATAGATAAGGGATAATTAATGGATTTAATTCACACCTTAACCTAACCAAAACATAAAATCAACCTAATTATTCTAAAATTAAACTAAATTGATTCACACATGTGGGAAATAGATTAGGAACAACAAACCCTCTTCACATTTTCTAAGTCAAATCAAATCCAAAAAAATAAAAATCTCTTTAAAGAATTTTGATTCATTTTAAATAATCCCATTTTATATGATTGTCCTTAGGAAGTAATTAGGGTGAATGAAGTCATGTGTTTACATCCCTTTATTTCTTTCCAAGCATGTTAAATATTGTTTTGCCATATGAAATCATGCATTCATTTCTTTTGAAAAATCAAATAAAGAAAATGTTTCCTTTATGTCAAATTGCATGTTTTTGCTAAAGTTAAGAATATGAATGACTATTATCACTATTAATTCAAAAATTATTTTCAAAACTTATAAATTAAAGATTATGAAGGAAGTGATGCCACTTATAACTACTTATAAGCTTGCATGTGATTATGGCATAAGATGTGTCTTCTATTAACATGGATTTGAATAGGATTTGTAAAGTGTATAGTTCCTTTGAAAAGAACAAAACACTTGCTTAAATTTATTCCTATGCATTTCTATATTATGACTTAAGAAGGATCTTCACATTTACATATCTAAATTATATAACTTAATCAAACATAATCTTTTACCATTTCCTTTCTTTTGTACATTTACATGTATTTAAGAAAAGTGGTATATTAGTCTGGACACCCTAGGGCTGTGAGGCTTTAAGTAGCTTTAAGTAGGTCTTCTGTACCTTATGCCCCTGGGGTAAAAAATAATGGTGTCGTACTCACTTATCTTATATACATATGGATGTGCATTTGATTAATAGATAAAAGAGTCCTTCTTTTCTATATAATAAAAACATGCATTCATGGGATATTCAAATTTCCAAATCATGTCTCTTTGCATTCATCATCAAAGTGTGCAAAAATTTACATTGCATGTATAACTATGCTTAGGATCATTCATATGCATGGTATACACGGTGGAAAGAAATAAATGTGTGTGTGTGTTATGTGATAATAATTCACCCCAATTAATCCTATGAGGCCTTTCTTATTGAATAAGACTATTTAGAGTAAATTTAAACTTAGGATTAAATAAAAATACATAATAAAATATTCACTAAAGGAAAATCATTAATGAATCAACCTTAGGAATTACTTAAGGTAGGGATGAAAAAAAGTTCTCTTCGCTTTTCTTCTCTTTACAATATTTAGTAACTAAATGTAAGGTTCATTCAAAAAATCAAATCATCAAATAAAATTGAAAAATCAACTAAATCACTTAAAATGAAACCATCCTCTAAATTGAATCCTTCACACTTAGAAAATTTCAAACTTAAAGCCTAGCTAAGACATGCCACACAAGCCTTAAATGGCACACACATTAGGCTAAGTCACCATTTCTAGCTCTATGTTAGGGCGATGCATGGTTTGATGCCTGATTTTGTTTTGTGATATAATGTTTTAGACTGGATGTTAGAGTCTATGTGCATAGACTGGATGGTAGGGCGATCTTAGCCTAATCATGTCTTCTACAGTGGATTTTGCTTAAGAGGCAATGTAATAAGAATATAAATGTTTTTGTTGTGCAGGTTGCTTATACTCCTAAGCATGATCCAAACTAGGACAGGTGGGCTTGGTTACCCATGTGTGGGGTGTTAAGTCCAATTTATTCATATAACTGCTTGGGTTGTGTGATATGTTTAGCTAATTTCTATTTTGCAAGTTTAGTTAAATTTATCTTTCTCATTTTGATGTAATTTTTGCAATTAAGATTTGGAATGAATGTTATGGGGGATTAGGATGCACGTTGGTCATAAGACCAAGTCTTATATACCATGTGATGTCTTTGGAGCAACCATATTTCAATCAAGCCAAAATAAGAAAAGGAATGAAGAAAGAAAGAAATGAAGAAAGATAGAAATGAAGAAAAGAAGAAATGAAGAAATAAAGAATGAATAACCCCATAACATAAATTCCTTCTAAATTGTAATTATTCATTTGTAATCCGGGTTGTATAAGGGTAGAGCTCGACTAACCATTTTTTCGGGCTTCTGCGGTGGAGCCTCAACTTTTATTCTTTTGTGCCAATTTTATAAATTGATTGATATTTTTTTTTTATGATTGGGCAATTAGGATGACATTATTTTCCTAATTTCTTTATTGTTTGATGAATGGCCTGGATGCGATTAGGCTCTTAGGGAAAAATAATTTTCTATCCAATTAATCAACTAAAAATTAAAATTAAATAACTCATAACCTCACTTAAAACTTAGGACATAAATCAAGATAATAAAAGATTTAGCAACCCATTATGGATGTTGTATGTCTCACATCATGCATAAAACATATTACTTCACTCTTGCTAATGGAGGGCTTCCACCTTTGCTAGAGAAAATGGTTTGACCTTTGAGAGCCATGGTGGAAACACACCTCATTCTTTCTGATTTTGGGCCATAATTAATCTTCTTTGAAATCCCATAGCCTGTGTCAAATAAAAATATCTAAAAATCAAAATAAAACTTAATGAAATTTGCATCAGATTAAGTCATTACTCATACCCTTCATGATCTAGTCTCTTAGAGAGTTTGTTTAAAAATTTAGTCTCTTTTCTAAATAAACAACATCCTAGCTATCTTGTAATGCATAAGACTTGCCTACATGTATTTAAAATTGTAAGAGAAGTTAGTTGGCAGCCACCCCAAGGTGATTATAAGTCCAACAGTCGTGTGGTTTATCCTCTATTGTGGAAGTAAACCATGTACCCATTTTTTGCCTTAGATTTAGGTCGTGTCTTGGCCCTCTCCAAAGCTCTCTAGATTTAGATATGAGGTCGATATTTCCCTTTGCAGGCTATAAGCATAAATCCTCACCTCTTAGGCATTTCTGAAATCTTGTTGTACAATTGTATATCTAGATTTCTAATAAAAATTTAATCCAAATAAATAATTCTCCTTAATTTCAAAAATATAAAACCCAACCATAAGATTGTTTGGGATGCTCACTAGGTTTTCTAGTATCATGAGCATTCCCTACTTATCCCCCTTTTGTTTTGATAATAACTCCCTCCTTTTGATCAATCCCACTTGATTTTCCCAAAATAACCAATTTGTTGATAGTTCTATCTTTGAAATCTTTTGAGACAATGATCATTTACCATAATTGAGAGTATTCTTAAAGAATCTCATTCCTTATGATGTAATTAACTATGGGGGCTTGCCTCCATAGGGAACTTAATGAACTCGATTTAAAGTAAACCCTACTTTACTTTTTCATGTAAAGTAAGGGAAAGATCTCTTGTACATTCGAAGACCCATTATTCTTAGGAATCATTATTAGGTGATCAGGTATATTGTAGGATGGTGAATTCTATCTCTCAAGGTAGTACATCATTCCACAATATCATACTTGATCACCCTAATAAGTACATCTATGGATCTACATGGTGTCCTAACCCTCATCCCAAAAAAAAAAAATAAACACCACAGTCATCTTTGGTTACTTATTTTTTGGTCCCAGTCAATGTGAATTTTGACCATTGTTCTTTCTAACTAAGATAATGTTGGCATTCCAATCTGCATACTTCTCCTCTTGGATGAAGCTTGCTTTGATCAACTTCTTAGTTTTGTAATTATCTATTCTTTAATCTCCAATCTCATTCTCCTAGGAGTTTGCTTAATAGCCATCACATCTAGTTTAATGGCAAGTTTATGAACTACTATATGTGGGATAACATTTAATGTGTCTGAAAAATAATCTCTGAATTCATAAAGTAGTATTTTTAGCTCTTCAACTTTCTTATTAGGTAGAAGGGCACTAATGAAAGTTAGACGGGGATCATCCTCAACTCCTAGGTTGATTTTTTGAGTTCATCCATAGTAGTCATTTGTCCACCATCTTCAAGTTTTTCAGGTGCAGGCTTGGCTTTTACTTCTTCATTGTTTGTAAAAAAAATTTCATAGAGATCATCTTCATTACATTATATTTTATAAATTTTATGGTTTGGGACTTCTTTTATCCCATATTAAAGATTTCTTCTATGTTTAGTAGTTCCAATATGAATTTCAAGCTTATGCATCATTCTTCACAATTTTTGGATAGTATATTGGTATTCTTGGCACTATCTCATCAAAATTTTCATGTTGAGTAGGCCGATCAAAAAATTTGAGGGATACTTTGATTTTTTAAAATAGAGTTACTATTTTACCACTCTCACTCAACGGTGACACATAGAATGTTATCAATTCTTCAATATTATGAATCTCTAGTGGAGTGATTTGTTTGAAGTACTTATGAGGGATGGGTATAATTTTGAAGGAGTCCTCTAACACTGCTAAAAGAGCTATCCTTCTTGATGTGATCATCTGAACCCTATTTTCATAAGTAGATTCAAAATCATAGTCAGAATCAGAATCACTTATTTCATACTTTGTCTTTCTTGAAAGTTTATAAGTTCTCTTAGGTTTGACAGAAATATTTTCTTCTTCTTGTGTGTCACTTCCCATGTGAGGAACTGATCTTCTTGATTTAGGTGTAAAATCAAGTTCTTTAGGGAGAGTCGGCATTGCCTTCTTTATTTTTTTTTTTGCTTCTACTCTTTCTCCTTATAAATTTGTTTTAGTTCTTGAAGTGGATGCTACTAACTCAAGAGGCTATGTTGGCTTAGGCTCTTTAAGAATAAAATATTTTGAATCTTCATAAATCTTTGCTTCATGGATGGATAATGGTTGTAGGTTACCAAGAATTCTAAACTCTTTTCCATCTTTTAGGTACTATATACAATGTGAGTTGTGACCATACCACATACAATACCATGCCTGGTCAAGAGAGCTCTAAAAGATGTATCAGCATCAATTATATGAAACTTGGCTTCTGTATTCAAATCCTAAAACTTGAGTGGGAGAATAAAAGAACCCAGGGTTTTATGCCCTTTCTCATTGAAACCATGAACAATCAACTTATCCCTCCCAAGATGTTGGATATCAAGTGATAATCTTCTTAATACTTTTAAACTCATAAGATTGATAGACGGTCCCGGATCAATTAGTATTCTATTGATCAAGATGTCATCACTCTCTGAGATAACATATAGAGGATGGTTGTGATATGCTATCCTCAACATAAGATCTTTTTTAGAAAATATAACTACTGGGAGATCTTGAGTTAGTAATGATTCAGTCATACATTTTTTGGCAAAGTAAGCTTCATAACTCTCCAGATCTCTGAGGGCCTATATCAAAGTTTCTCGGAGGCCTTTTGACATTAAGAGAGCCTCATACACACTCAGTTGTACATGGATCTTTCTCAGATGTGATAGAATATTATAATATATCTTTTCGCTTGATTTAGGCTTTATTCTATTTTAGGAATGATATCTTCATTGACTTTGATTTATTTTCCTTTCTCATTATTTGAATTCCCGTTCTTTGATGATGGTGGTAAGACTTTACCACTTCTTAATTGAACTTTAATCACCTTGTCTTGCTCAGATTCTTTTGAAGAGGTAGTTTCTTCAAATTCACTTCTTATTCTGGAGGATTGACCAAAAGGGCTAGACTCATTTCTCAACTTCATACATTTCATATGTGATGATATCGATGAGACCAACTCTTCTCCATCAAGAAAATATAAATCTTCATCTAAACTATTATCTTTTTGATGAGTCATTAAACAAAATTTAGATGTTAACTCCTCGAGCTCTTCTTACTTTCCTAATAAGAATTTTGATGGGTTGGTCGAGTCTATCTGACTACCCTGGACATTTTGGAGTGAATGATGCTAAAGAACATCTGACATCACATAAATGATTCAGCATGTCTCTATTGGACAAGATTCACCATTATCTTCTTCATCCCATTCAACAATACAAAGTTTAGGCATAAAGTATGCAAGTCTAAATGGTTGTCTTGTTGGTTGGTGATACTCCTCTAAATTATTAATAATCTTTTGAGTTATAGTCTTCTTCTTGCTATACTTTTTCTTAGCTGGATTTTTTGATTTATGAGGCCTACATTTAGTAGACTACTCCTCATGCTGTGATGAAGTAGCCTTATCAAAATGCCACTGAGAAGCCCAAATACTTGGTTTAGGCATCTCTTTTAAGTCCAATATAGGTTCAAGTGGTGATTTTCACTTAACACTAGGGACACCTTTTAGTTGCTTCAACATTTTCACAGTCTTCTTGGAGACTATTGTTTCCCATTCTTCAATCTAAACTAATTTTTCCATCTTTTGTCTTTAACGGATGATACAGAAGAGGTCATAATCATCCTTGTAGACTCTCTTTTTGGGTTGACTAGAACACTATCAGATAATGTAAATTCACCTCATCGATACTTCCTTTCTAGCTAATCTTTGAAGACATAACAATCTTCAATATGATGGATGATCATCCGATGATAGGGACAATAATTTGGATTATTTACTTGATCAGCTTCTTTAGGCCTTTTAATTTTTGGTAATTGTAGACGCTTTGACTGCTTATCAAAATAATTTAGCCACACTATCCCTTCTAAAGGAATATTATTTGTTCATCTTTTCCTTAAGAGATGGCCTCATTCAATCATCTCTTGTTACTTGTTTTGGACTCTCTCCACCACCTAGAAAAGTCTGAGGTTTATTATTGCCTCCCAATACTAATTTTGGCTGTGGATTAGAATGGACAAGCTTCTTTCCCTTATCATTATTATACATTGGCTATTTTCCTTTATCTACATTATAGATTACTCATTTTTCACCACTTAAGCTATAGGAAGTGGCATTAGTTTCATTTCTTCTTGAGTATGAAGGTTTATTTCTCTTTGATTTATTTGTATAGATTTCAGACTTAGGGCGATTTAGCTTTTTAAATTTGTCCACCCTTTCAAGCAAGTCCTGGAATGTTGTAATTGACACCATACATAAATATGGTGTCATTTTATCATCCATATTGCCCATTAACATTTGGATCGCATGTTCTTTCTCCAATTGTTATTCACATTTCATGCTTAGGTTACACCAACGAGTTACAAATTTTATCATTGACTCATCTTTTCTCTTTTTTAACAAGGCAAGGTCAGCGATCATTATCTTTTCGGTTGCACTAGCAAACCTTTTCATGAACATTGTCTCTATCTCAGTGAAGGTTTAGATCGGATCATTCGACAATTCTGTGTATAACTCAAAAGTAGTTGAGACTAGGGTGCTGACAAACTAGCGAAAGAGCAGCGCATCATTCCCTCCAATGTTACCACAAGTAGCCTTGAATTGGGCTAAATGTTATTTTGGATTACCATACCCCCTGAAAATATTAAATTTTGATACTGAGTAACCTTTTGGGTATGACACTTGATCATATTCAACTAGGTAAAGGTGACCCTTACTCACCAACTTTTTAGCCTACTCTAAAACTAAAACTACCTTTATCTTTTTTTAATTATTATTTCCAATTATTATTGTTCTACATTCTTAATTATAGGTTGAAGAGCTAGTTGATTTCCTCAGCATTCTGTATTGTGAGCTTGTATGAGAGGCGGTGGTATAGAGGTTATATTATTAGCTACCTGTTGATTAGCAGATGAAATAGGTTCTACATTTGATATGATATTATTCTACAACATGCCCATCATGATATTCATTTGTACCATCATGTCATTCATCTTGGTACCAAGCTGTGTAATTTCTTTATCTTTGACTTCCTTTTGATGCTACATTTCTCTTTGCTCTCTAGCTAGCGCCACGGTGTCAATCAATACGAGCTCTTCTTCTTCCTCTATTTCTTTTTATTGTTCTACTCTATACTTATCTTTAGGGGAAGAACTTGACTATCCTTCTCCTTGTGTATTTGCAGGGACAGCTGTTGTTGGGGCTAAACGATGATGCTAACTGTAAAAGCATATACCAGGCTGATCATTTCTTGGTTCAACCATATAAACTGCTTCAACTCCCATAACTTTCTTTTCATTTTGATCTTCTTCTTCTTCCTCTTGTTGCACATAAGATAGTGTTGTTTTTTTCCTCTTTTGGTATTTGTTAGATGAGGATGAATATATAAGGTCAGGTTTTTGAGCGAACTGGTGTCGCTATCAGTCTTGTGATCTCCGTGGATGGTCAGAAGCCTAATACTAAGTTATTATCTCTTTTCTTTATCAGTTGAAGGCTATTTCTTCTGAATGATAAGATTTTTGAGAGAGAAAGTTTTCTCTATGTTCATGGTCTTGGGTTGTTCACTCCTGTTATCTTTATGCGCTCCTAGAGGGTTTATTATGAGTTTAATGTTTTCTATTTTAGCGGAGATCACTTGGCTATAGGAGAACTTGTTTTTGTTGTTGCTTAGCCTTACTATGAGTCCATTTTGGTTTTTGGGATCCTTAGTATCCTTTTTGTCTTCTTCTCTTTTCTCTCTACTTATTTTTTCTCCCTTTTGGGTAATATAATTGGGCTCTACCCTCATTTTTCCCAAAAAAAAAACAATGTAATGCCTCTTAGTGATGGTTGCCATCATGACGATGGGACTAGTTAGAATTTAATGATAATGATTGCATAATAGGAGGTCTCGAGACTTCTAGAATTTATATCATCTTTTATTAAAAAAAAATCTTAGTTTTTTAAATGATAAACTCAATCACAAATGATAAATAAAGTTAGCGTAAGTAAAGAATTGTTTCATCAACTTCATTTATGATGTAAAATAATTTTATATATTTTAAAAATTATAAATATTTGATTCATTGCATTTGAAATATAATATATTTTATTAATATATTTCAAAATTTTCATCTAATTCATCTTTGATGTATTTGAAATTCATTTAAATAAGATGATTTTAATTCAAATGTATTGTAAATTCTCTCTTGCCATTTATATCTACCGCAACACATCGACCTCTACCCCACGATCATGAAGAATTGTTGCTATTTTATTTTATATTATTGTATCAAATAAGAGAAAAAAAAAACAAACTCATATATTTATAATTATTTCATTCAAAGAACTTAAAGTATTCAAAATATATTATTTTTATTTTACACTTCATTCTTTTATTTGTATTTTTTCTAGCCAACCAAACACCTCTTGTTTGGATTCAAATCAATAATGG
The DNA here is from genome assembly GCA_021442155.1 of Cymbidium sinense. Classification (NCBI taxonomy): domain Eukaryota; kingdom Viridiplantae; phylum Streptophyta; class Magnoliopsida; order Asparagales; family Orchidaceae; genus Cymbidium; species Cymbidium sinense. Next base: position 45,602,626 of record CM038225.1, on the reverse strand, counting down.
GAGGTAAGAACTCCTATTAATATATTTATGGAGTAATATAATTTCATACATTTTAAAAATGTAGGTGCTTGAGCTACTACATTTCAAATACAATCTATTTCATGAATAGATTATAAATTCATCACTTAATCCCTTTTTTTGAATTTAAAATTCATTCAAATAGGATGATTTTTAAATGCATTTCAAATTCTTTGTTCCCATTGCTATTTACTGCAACATGCCAACCTCCATCTCCCGCCATCACAATAATCACTTCTATTTTACTTTGAATTATCTTATCAAATAAAGAAGTAAACTCATACATTTATAGTATTTTCAATCCAACAACTTAATAGTATTTCAATATATTATATTTATTTTACAATGTATTTTTTACATGTATTCTTTTTTTAGCCAACAAAGCATCCCCTTAATTGGACTTAGATCAATAATAGGAGGGAAGAACTCTTGACACACACGCACACACACACACACACACACACACACACACACACACACACACACACACACACACACACACACACACACACACATACATACACAGGTACATATACCTACATATACATACATACATACATACATACATACATACATACATACATACATACATACATACATGCATACAAACATGCATACATGCATGCATACATATATTCATATATACATACATACATACATACATATATTCTTATGTGAAATTAATTGTTCGGTAGAGCTTTATAATATGTCATACCTCTAAGCTCACCCTAAACTCAAATCCAGGCCCCTCTCATTTAGAGAATGTGAGTCTATTTATAATTTTTGAGAATGATATTTTGATAAATCTAACTAATATTCAAAAAAATACTCAATTGAAAGAATCAATCATGTTGATTCTTTTGATCATAAAATGATATTTTGATAAATTTAACTAACATTAAAAAAATACTCCATTGAAAGAATCAATCATGTTGATTCTTTTGATCATAAAATGATCTTCTAATATTAGGTGGTTAATATCTGAGAATTTAGTGATCTTAGACTTGTTAGATTCCTCTCATCGAGATACTTGATTTAATTACATTAATATAAAATATAGGGGTAGTCTTACCTTAAACCTTTAATGTATTGAAATTTTTATCCATACATTATATACTTGATCCATGGTCATTTGGACTTTGATCAAATCATTTTTTATATTGTTGAGTTCATATTGATGAAACTTTTGATTTGAATATAAACTTAATGAAATTGGAGTTTTTTTTGGGGAATAGAATTTTATTGCTCACAAAAAGGGGTTACAAGATCCTTAAGGGGATAAACTAATCTACTCAAGAGCTACAATCATCCTAAAGAGTGAATCCCCTGTATAAGTACAACCCACTTAGAAAAAGGAAAAAGACACTACCAAAGAAAGAGACACATGAGCAAACCATAAAGCTAACCAATGACAAAGATGTTGATTGAAGAAGTTTATACCTCCAAAAGAAATGACACATGAGATGAAGAAAGCAATCAAACATCTAGATGAAAAGTTAGCATCGTTAAAATGAAATGAGATAAATCGATGGAATAAACATAACAGTTGAAAGAGAGAGGGGAGTTGTAGAAAGAGCTCCGAAACCCTCACACCAACTTGGAGCAGCCACAAACATGTGCATCCAGCACCAAAGGAGGGATACAACATACATGCTACTACCAACCAAAGAAGGGGTGAAGACAACCACCCATCAAGCTAACAAACTGGAGACATTCTATCCATTGGAAGATCGTGTGGCCCAAAAGCAGCCAACCGCACAACACCAAACAAAAAAATAACAACCACAACCTCCAAGTTGTTATAGACCGAATGCCATAAAAGACCCAATAAAAAAGGAAATAGTGATTGCCAAAACATCAAGCAGTTCACAACAGGAAATTGAAGCAATCCCTGGTATTGAAAGAAGAGCACCAGGCCAAACAAGAGAACATATAGCCAAAATATAGAATAAGAGAAGCATTCTAGTAGTTAGAAATATAGAAGGAACCCTTGGAATACATCCAGAAAGGCTGCCAAGGAAGACTTAAGAAATGCACACAATACAAAAATGATACAACAATATCAGCATAACCCAAAAGAACATTAAATCATTCCCATGGTAGCAGCGAGAGAATATTCTACTTAAAAGGGGATACAAGTACCACACCAACCTAAAATGGGAGGTAAACCCCCACCCATCCAAGAAATTGAAACAAAAAGCAATAATATAAATTTACAGGTTTCTAACATAAGGCAAACCCATTTTATCTAAATTCACAAGCCCCCGTAATAAGGAAGAGATATTATCATAAGAGAATAAATTCATAGAAGAAGATTTTGCACCCCAATTAGTAAGGAAATCAGTACAAAAGTTGCCTTCCCGATAGATATGAGAAATATGGTATTCAAGGGTGGCAAGAAGTCTCCTCGTGTGGTTAAGTAAATAGAAAACTTCAGCATTTCCATGAGCTCCTGAATTTAATAAATCCAAGAGAAGGAGAGCATCAATTTCAAACCAGATTATTTTGAATCCTTTTTGAATGCAGAATGAAATAGCATAATGAAGACCATAAAGTTCAGCAAAAAGCACAGAACAGGGTCTTAAAGGAACATCAAAAGCAGCAATCACCTTTCCTATAGTCCCTTAAAATCCCTCCACAACCATAAAACCCATTAGAAACTAATCCATCAGTGTTTACCTTAATGACATGATAATTGGGCTTTATCCAATGTATAATTTTATAAGTAAACTCAACCTCAAAAGAGGGGAGGTTAATCCCAAGATTAAGAGCGAGATGTTTGAATCCTTTGAAGCTAGAGGGAGTAAGGAGGTTAGCTTTATAAAGGGAAGTAATTTTACATTTAGTTCTAATAATAATACGGTGGAAGTTCATAGGAATGCCACGATGCTTAGCATCATTTCTTTCCCACCAGATATACCACAGCAAAGTAGTAGCAAGCACACCTTTGACATGACCCTTTGGTGTATGAGAGAAAGTTTTTAGAAGGTGCAAGATAGAGGGATCCATCAAAGAGAAGAGTATTAGACATACTATCATACTAGTTCCAAACCTTAGCAGCAATAGGTCCATTCACGAAGCCATGATCCACAGTTTTAATGTGGAAGCAACAGTGGTATTTGGATAGAAGATAAAAGCCTTTTTTCAGGAGAGTGGCATCAACATGAATGTAGTGTTTAATGATGCGCCAAGTTAGAATCGAGAAAGAGGAAGGGATAGAATTACTCCAGATTTTAGAAAAACTAAAGATTCTTGACTTTTAACTCTGAATGTATGCCACACATCCTTGAAGGCAAACTCTCTAGAGGAGGAATTTTTAAACAGGATTTGGTCAGGTTTATCAGATGTTGGATTAATATTAAGGATTTCATTAATGATCACATTGGGATCATAGGAAACTAATTGAGCTATATCCCAAGTGTTATGTGTAATGAAATGGTGGACCTTAAGCCTCTTAGTAGAGTGAGTATTGAGCAAGGAGTCAATAGAGCCCAAACCCAGCCAATTATCTTGCCAAAAGAACGAGGAACCCAAATTCACACCCCAGGAGATCAGATTCTCAGCAGCCCACTTGATATTGCAAAGTATTCTCCACACTAGGGAATCCAGGTTTGAAAGAACAAATGAGCGGGTGTTTACCCTTACACTATTTGGCGAGGATAAATTTTGACCAGAAACTGTGATTGCATCTAAGATTCTACCACATTTTATATGAAAAGTATTTAATGGAATCTTCTAAGGTTTTACATCCTAAACCACCTTCATTCAAAGGCCCACAATAGGTGTACAAGCTAGCCCAATGTGTTTTTTTGGAAGATGAGGTAGAAGCCCAAAAGAATTTGTTAATAAGCCGGTTAATCTTTTTAATAATAGAAGTGGTAGGTACAATAGTGGATAGCAGATAGAAAAGCAAAGAGCAAAGAATGCTTTTAATCATAATAAGTCTAGCTCCAAAGGATAGTAAATGAAATTCCTAAGAGGAAGTTTTTTTATAAATTTTCTGAATCACTTCATCAAAAATGTTAGATCTTTTTGCACCATGATATAAAGGAGTACCCAGGTACTTAATAGGTAGGCTATGAGCAAACCCTGTAAAACTCTTAATAACATTGATCCTAGGAGGAGAAATCAACTTACTAGTAATAAAACCACTTTTATCAGGGTTAATTTTCAAGCCACATTCCCTCCCAAATAGAATAAGGAATTTACAAAGTTTTTAACATAACAGGTAGATCCATTGTAGAATATAATGAAATCATACACAAAGCTGAGGTGGGAGATAGGAAAGCCACCCCTAATTTTATAGAACATATTATGCATTTTATTAAACATCTGATCAAGACTTCTAGAGGGATATTCCACTGTGATAATGAAAAGGGGCGGAGAAAGGGGATCCCCTTTCCTTATCCCATGAGAGGAAGAGAAGAAGCCATGAACCTTGCCATTAATAAGTAATGAGAACCAAGAGTTCTAAATACCATTCTTGATTAATGTAATAAAAAATTGGAAAATCCAAAAAGAGGACAAAATTTTATATATGAAAGTCCAACCAATGTTATCATAAGCTTTGGAAATGTCCACTTAAAACATAGGTTCCCAAACCTTAAATCATGAACAATTTCTGGCTAACATTATAGATAGATATTATGACAAGACCCATGGAGAGATAATTTTAGGAAGTAAACTGCCTAATCTTTTGGCCAGGATCTTAGAGATGAGCTTATTGAAAAGGGTACAAAGGCTAATAGGCCTAAAGTGGTTCCAAAGTTTTGGATTATCGATTTTAGGGATTAGGACAATGGAAGTGCTAGAAAAATATTTGGGGAGGATACACCCTTTAAAAAAAATCCAAAACAACTTTAATAAAATCTTCTTTGATAATATGCCAACACGTTTGAAAAAATAAGATCTTAAACCTATGCTAAGAATCATATTCATATTCTAAGTGGAAGCTATTTAGGGTAAAAAAGTAAGCATATTATTATCTTCTTCAGTAATGATCTTAGGGATAACTTTAGGCCAGGATAACACATCATATATCACATTATTGTTAAGAAGTTTAGTGAAGAAAGATACATGAATCCCATTATAGATACCATCATTAGTTTTATTTATTTTTAATGTGATTGAGAGCCTTTTCTTTTGACAAGCATGAAAATATTTTCTCCATCTATTCCTTTTAAGGAAGCCTTTTGCCTCAATAGGTCTCCTCCATGTCTTGGTAGCATGTTAACCTATCTTTGGCTTGGTTTAATAAGATAATTTTGGGGATCATGAGAAGCTTCTTCTAAAAGTATGACTTCTCTAAATCTTTGATGTTTGTGAAAAGATTTTTGAAGCGGTGTTTGTTCCACCATTTAAGGTATTATTTAAGTCTTTTTAATTTAAGCCATAATCTCATCCCAACAGAGTCATCGAGTAGAGGATCCAATTAGTAGCAACCACCTAAATCTCATAAGCCATATATTTTGAAATCAGAATAGAGAAGAGGGGTATAACCTTAGAGATGAGCAAGGGGAATGGTGGATAATGTTCTACTTGTTCAAAAAATAGAGAAAAGAATTGATCCATAGGTCGTTAGACAGAATCCTATCTAATATTTGCCAAAGTATGTGATTATTCTAGGTGAATTGAGATCCAATAAAACCAAGATCGGTAAGGTGACAATCCAGGATCATGTTATTGAAGTCCTCCATGGAGAATAGGTTAGGCACATTGCCACCAACACGTTCCAAAGAGGAAGTGATAGTGTTGCAATCCCCACCACAAACCAAGGAGCATTAACTGAAGACGAGAAATTAACTAGATCTTCCCACTGGATCCTTCTACCATACTTATTACAAGAGGCATAAACAAAGGATCCAAAACAACACCAATTATCAAAGGTGATTTTAACATTAACAACCTGGTGGAAATCCTGCATCACATGTAAAACAAAAGGACTTCTCCAAAAAATCCAAATTTATTACTCGAGTTAGCAAAGAAACTATCAAAACCAATCATTCTAGCGACAGATTGGATGTTAGAAGGAAAGATAAAGGGTTCCAAGATCGAAAAGAAATATTATGGTCCGAACTAAATTGTTGAATCTATTATGAATAGAGGGAACCTATCCCTCTCGCATTCCAAATCAAAAAAGAAACCATTTATTTTGGATGAGAGAAGCCAGATCTAGTAACTCTGGCAAAGTTAGAAATTTATATTTAGAGGATTTGTTTCTCTTTTTTATAATTGTTTGAAAATTATTGGCCAAATCTATAACCTCACCACCAGATAAAGAGTGATCAGTAAAGTGTTTCGTGAAATGAGGTGCCTAGGGATTGAAGGCCATTCTTCTTCTTTCAATGTTGTTTTCCTAATGTAAATTCGGCTTTGGATTTAGGTTAGGGTTAGAAGAAGAAGCACATGAGGGATTAGAATTGGGCAAAACACAAATACCTAAATCAGGAGTAGAAGTTATCTCTAAGTACTGCACATTAGCCATTCCTATAAGAGCATTCACTTGACCTTTAGTTAATGGAGACATAGAGGTAAGGATATTTGCATCAGTTTGGGAATTGGAAACCATGGGGGAACCAGAGCTGCTATTAGTACCATTAATGTCACTATTATTGCATTGTGATGGTTTCCAACATGAGGAACCTGTTCATTATTAGGAAGTGAACCAACCTGCAAATGATCAGTCCTAGCCACCTTAGAATCGGGTTGGTGGCTAGGAATCTGAAGTTCATGACTATCAGGTATCAGAACGGGTGTATTTGTGGCCATAACATTTTGTGGTTCACTCAAAGGAGCCTTAATGGACGGTGCAGCTTTGGATGACACTACAAGATTTTTCTTTAAGTACCGGTGAGCCACAAAATAATCAGCAAATCCGTGCCCATGAATTCTACAATGAGAGCAAAATACAAGAATGTTTTCAAACTCCACTTTTTGTAAATAACCATATTTTTCTAATCCTACCCAGAGTTCCTTAGGATATTTTTTAGTTATATCCAATTCCACAAGTATCCGGGAAACAAAAGGTCTAGTGTTAAAAGCGGTCGCTTGGTCCAACTGGAGAGCCAACCGAACAACCCAGCCACAACATAGAGAAATTTTGGATTAAAAAATACACGCGAAGGTAAGGAATAGACAGCCAGATAGGAACAATAGGAGATTCCTCCTTAATATCAAAAAATGGTGTCCATTTCAACAAACGCATATGACAATTAAAAACAAAATATGAGCGTCTAGCAAAAAACACGAGTAATCCAAATCATTAGAAAGTTGAATCAGTACATGCCGTGAATCAATCAATCCCATAGAAAATACACCAGAAAGTTTCAGGTTATGGAAAATGGCTCGGATATTTTCCATGGAGGGATGTCGCAGTGCAAATTTACCAACCAATGCAAATTCAAAAGGCTTAGTAAGCTTTTCAACCACCAAATCCACACACATGATTGTGGGTACACCCCGAAAGGACATAGTGACAAAATCGAGAGACTCACCTGAAAATTTTGCCTTACCCGCAAGCACGTCTTTGAAGGATTTAGACACCATGGAGGGATTTGAGCCAGAGATTCCGGAGGGTTCAGTACCTTTGACATCCGCAAGAGAGGATATAGGGTTCCCCCAAGGGGGAGCCGAAGTAGAATCCATAATCAGCAGTCTTGCATTTCAAAGGAAATCGAAATCGGCCAAGCCGTCGAGAAGAAACAAGATCCGGGAGCCGCACGCAGAGAGGGGAAAAGAAAATCGCCAGAGCATGGGCGAGCTTCACAACATATGATAATGAAATTGGAGTTAGGTGAGCATGAACTTGATTTTTAAGTTATCTAAGATGATATACATTGAGATTCCTAGTTCATGAAGTGATTTTTTTGGTGATATATCAAGCATAAAATCATAATTTCAAAAACAAATAAATAAATAAAGAACAAAAAAAATAAAGAAAGAACAATCACTCTTAGATGTCAATATGGAGCTTACCTTAGTTTGGGTTGTAAACAAAGTAAGTTTTTTAATTATAATTTTAAGTTTCTCAATTATCTAAGTATTAGTTAAAGAAAAATTAAAAAAAATATATTTAAGCTTATCAAAATTATGTAAAATTGGTCATAGGGTCTTTGTTGGATATTGAAGTATTAAAATTAAGCTTGAAACATTAAAAAATGATCCCTGGACTAAAAATGTCATAAATGACCTCTAAAGGCTCAAAATTAGGACCAAATAGGTGTGGTCGACCGGCTGCCCAGGTGACGCTTATATATGTATGTGTGTATGTATATATATATTTATATGATGATGTTAGAAATTATATATTTATTATTAACATTTCACTGAAAAACCTTCAAAATAATCAGCTTATATATCTAACTTTAAGAGTGCGTTATATTCCTTCTCTTTATGTCTATTCAACATACTAATTCATCATTATTTGTACATTAAGTAATCTATTTAAACAAAATTCTCACATTTTAATTTTAATTTTTTTTATCAATAAAATCAGCTTATATTTCTTAGCATGTTGTATAAATTTATTCAAAAAGACATGTCTATATGCGCACAGTTGTTTGTGATTTTGTAAAATTTGATTTTTTTTAAAATATGAAGACTATCATAAGGAACTTTTTGTATACATAGTTATTATAAAAATATTTTAAGAGAAGAGTTAAAAAATAAAATTCATATGTATTTTATGATAAAATGCATGAGATTATCTTTCTAATTTTATTTTTACTTGCATGCATGATTTGTCAGAAAAATTAAATTATAGTTTTAGAGTTTTGCCACTTTTTATAAAAATTAAATGATAATTTTAGATCTCAATTTTTTTATTCTTAACTACATTGCATAAACTTATTTTTCTATGACATAAAAAATTAAAAAAATCTAATTAAATGACACTGGGTGATGAAAGTTACCAAATTTAAGAAATAGTAGTGAAATTTCATAAAATAGGGGCCATTAAAGATATTTTATTAGAAAGGTATAGTGAAAAATAAATGGATTTATATACATACTTTATAATTTTTAAGTATTTGCATATTTAGTATATAAATTTGGATATTTACTTATATAATACTTAAATCTTTAAATTATATAAAAATGCCACTATAATCAATTTTCAAAGTAAAATACAAAATTTTATCATAAATTGTGATTTTGACACTAAAATATTATATAAGTAAATATAAAGTTTAGATATTAGATACGTAAATACAAAAAAAGTATGATATGTATGTAAATCTACTAAAAAATTATTATGTACAAACCATATGCTTTTTAAATTTGATAACACTAAATTGCAATGGAACAACTATCTAAAATATTAAATCATAACTATATATAGTCCCCATTCTCAAGAATACATCAAAAATCATAAAAAAACTTATTAATCATCAATCCACAACTAAATTAATACCTTTTCAATTTATTAACAAATGGAATTATTGTTATCAATATTACTATGCTAGCCCTTAAAACTAGAAACTTAAAAAGTGAAACACCATAACTTTTCACTTTTCTGATAGAAAATGATATAAATTTATGTGAAAATTTAAGATAAATGATTTAAATAAAAGGATATTGATCAATAGTTCACAAATTGTCATAAAAAATTTAGATTATTTTATATTTATATTCAAATATTCTTCAATTATAATCATTTGTCCTACACTTTAAACATAAATATCAGAGAATCTTATAATATAATCTTATATTTCATTGCAAAATTAACTTATAGACAAAAAAAGTTATCGTGGTGCCCTAATATCTCAAGTGAATGAATATGATGATAAGCATTCGATTGCTTAGGATTAGCACCATCACCACTGCCATGATTGTTGCTCCCGATAGTTCTTGTATGGGATGAATAATACTTCCTTGTATAAAATAAAAGTAATTTGGAAGTCAATGATATCCCAAAAACAATCAACCACCATTCAATCACTCATATGGATTTCAAAAATACCTTGAAGTTGTTGTCTAGTTTCCACCTCAAAAATCATTTTATCATCTATTATAAACTTCATTTGTGTTCCTCCCTCTCTAACAAAGCTTATCACAATGTTATGCAAGTCACCATTAGGTAAGAAATGAGCCTTTGGGATGGAGTAAGAGTTTTGTTACTTGGTGGTTGTTAATATTAGTTGATTTGACTTCTCGATAACTTGTCCTGAAGAATGCTTTGAACTCTTTTTTGAATGCCATTCCAAATGGGGTGGTACCTCCTCATCACTATCAAAGTGACCGCAACAAAATATAATGATTTTCTTCATTGTTGTCAATAAGAGTTAAATTTTTTTGTTTAATTCTTCTCATCTAACTAAGGCCATGTGTTAGTGTTTTAAGTAATGGTCATTGAGACCTTAGTCATGGCTACTATTTGGAGAGATATTTTGCTCGAGATTTGATGTAGATGATTTATAGAATAATATGGCCTTGAAATTTCAAGCATTTGAATGATTTTAATAAAAAAAATTTCTTTGTTTTTTTAATTATTTTAAAATGATAAGCTCATAAATGTAAATGTTAAATAATATTTTTGATAATTTTGATCAAGCCATAATATGTTCTAACTTAAGACATTCAATATAATTTCTAAGTTCTTCACCAATAAATTTATTGAGATAACAAAAAAAAAGTTTCTCTACCAATAATTTTAAAGGAGTCTTATGAGTAGTACCAAGATAAGATAAAGAAAATTTGATTGTCTTATATGATTGAAAGTTGCATTGCATATAGCATATAAATGTATAAATACTTTTTTATCTATGAATATAATGATGCAAAATTACGATTTTGAAAATAATATTTTCAAATAAAAGCTATTATAATTTTATTTCCATATTAAGGAAATAATCAACTTATATTCCCGACCTTAGATGTACATTACATTAAATCTCTTTATGTCAACTCATGATGATGATACATTAACACTTTTAGAAGGCTATAAGTAAAATAATACAAAATTATTTGTTTATAATGTAATATTTTAACACGAAACTCTTGAATTTTTTTTCTTTTACAAGGAAAGTAATTAGCTTGTATGGCTTTCACTATAAACATTTTGTTATTTAAGAAGGCCTTCCTATATTTGCATTATACATCGATAATTATATGTGATTATGCAAAATATAATTATTTTGAAATATGAAGACTAACTAAAGAGAATTTCTTTAGTTATAATTATTATAAAATTAATTCTTTTTGAGAGAATTCAAATAAAAATTAAAACTTAGTTGGATTTGATGACGAAACTCAAGTGTTAGCTAGGCTCAGGCGTGCTGCATAATGTATTTCATTTTTCATTTCTATGGATAGTTATCACAGTTTCAAGTGTTAACGTTTTAATTGATGGTCATTATTTCGTTTGTTATAGTTGGCATGCAGTGATTGTATATCGGGATCTTGAAAATAAGTTTTAGGGTCATCATAAATTAAACTACTAGACATAGGTCTTATGATTATTATTAAAGAGAGAGAGAGAGAGAGAAAATATTACATATAGAGTCTGTCCAAACTCCAATCAAATTCAGACACATGACTCCAAATAAATTTTTATGCTATTTTGAATAAAATTTAAGAGTAATTGAGCCATGTGTCTGAATGTGATTGGAGTTCAGATGCAAAGCTATATCTGAACTCCGCATGCAATATTTGAGAGAGAGAGAGAGAGAGAGAGAGAGAGAGAGATAATGTGATTGTATATCACATCCAATACCTCAAACCAAGTATCATGCCAAAATAGTAAATTTTTTAGGGCTATGAATATGAAAGTTTATATTTATGCTTTTATAAAATTAAATTTCCAAATAAAATTATCTTTAATTTTTTATATTTTATATTGTTGTTCTCATATTAGCAAAACAATGAACTTATATGTCTAACCTCATATGTGTATTATATTCATTATCATTATGTCAATTCAAAATACTAATTCAGAGTTATTTGTTTATAAAGTATTATTTTGAAATAAAACTCTAAATTTTAGATTTTTATTCTTTTACTAGAAAATTAATGAGTTTATTATGCACTAAAAAATCTCAATGATAGAGTTAAATTATGTCATTGCTTAATAAGAATAATTAGAATACACATAGAAGTGATATGAGAGAAGAAGAATTTTACATGAAACATAAAAAAAAAAGACATTATCTAGTCTTCTCTTCCACTAAGAAAATGAGAGCTATAAAATTATGAATACTTGTTCCTTTATAATTACAATATGAGTTATTAAAATACAATGTCAAATGAGTTATAATGATTAGAAAATAGTAGTTGTAGGATGGTAGTTGGCTTACAATGATCACTAGTGGTAGTCAACATCAATTAGTGATTGTTGATTTCAAGCTCAAAAACTTAATTGTTAGCTTATTTCTTTTCTTCTCATGTTGAGATGGAGTACTAATAATAGAATTTCGATAGTGATATTTTGTAAATTTAGTAAAATTCTAAAATACTCTATTAGATGGTCCATGTTGATTTGTTTATTATAGATCATGCTTTTAATATTTAAGATCAACTAAGAGAGATCATTTGAAATTAATAATAATTGACCATTTTAGTATTAGAGATCATATGACACTTTATTAAATGTTTAAAAGCTTCAAATTATACTTATATTTAAAGCTTCAAGATCTATGCATGATTGACCATATTTTAGATGATATATCATTTATCCATTTATTTTTAAATATAAACCTTTTGCCTTTCAAATATACATTAAATTTGCATAAAATCATAATTCTATTATATTATAAGGTACAATTGCCCTCTAGCAACATAGAACTCCCCCCTCATGAATAAAATAGACCATTCATAATAATAATTTCAAACTTCGTTAGACTTGGCACATCGATTGATGTAAAATTAAAAAAATTTGGCACCAAATTTGTTTAAAACTAGATATAAACATTTTATTATGCTTCAAAAATGTCAAAATTAAGTACGAAATAACAAAAATAAGATTTTGAGTACCCTAAAAAAGTCATAATTTTATAGTTCGAACGCAAATTTGAGTTTGAATTTATGCGGACAGCCGAACTGGACAACAACGACGAATGGGGGTGCATGTATAGTAACCTCTTTTGGTGCCTATAAACATCATTTTATTTCCTTAAAATTTTTATAGTAGCACTTCAAGGGTGTGCGTTCAAGTGCGATACACATGCCTATCGCTTGTCTTATTTGGTTCTCTCTATACTAACTAAAATATTTAAATAAAATTTAGAAATTAAAAAAATTAAAATTTTCTTAAGTAGTCCACAAGTATAATTACCCTCTCAACGACGGGGGATCTACTTCTCCCTTCTCTTTCTTTGAAATCACTAAAAGCTCTATCTGAAAGATTGATATAGGATCATAAGGAGAATAAAATATATCTTTGGGTGAAGAAGAAAATAAATGATGCCTTGGCAATGCCACTAAATTTTAAAGGTCATAAGCATTCTTCGAGTAGTCCTTAAAATATTTCTTTACCAAAGATTCATATTCCCAGAGAGATATTGAACCACTCATTGAAATGACACTAGTGGGATAATAAATTGGTGATTTATCTATCATTTAGTCTTTATTTATGTCTAATATATGTGCTTAATTTTAAATAAGAAAAAAAAATATTGGCTTCAAATTGGAGACTATCTTGAAGGTGTGGAATACATAATTTGTGAAAATTAAATATTTTTATTATGAATATAAATAATGGTACGAGGCTAGGGATAAATATGTAATAGCCTTAAAAATTTAGGTATTAGAATATATGAATGTTGCCTATTATAACAACTTCTTTTTATGTGCAAGGCTAAAAAGTTGATCGAACTCAAGATGAGCTAGTAGTTGCATAAGCTAAAATTGGTCATACGACGAGGACTTTGAAGATTATTAAAGTGATGATGATGTCACTTAAGGTAGTGAATAAAAGATCTCTTGCTAAATTATCAAAGAGAGAAATTACTGAGGTTAGAGTTGAATAAAAAGCCAAAAATTTTGAAAAAAATATTTAGGTTTGAAGAATATAATTCAAGACCATGTTTAGAAAGCTCATGATCACATATATCATGCTAAGGTGAAGGGCTTAGAGCATCAATATTTTTAGAAAAGTTTTATTCGAGTCTTTCTAAAATGAATTTATTTAATGCATCATATGATTGAAGCAAATATTAGATCTCTTGCTAAATTATCAAAGAGAGAAATTACTGAGGTTAGAGTTGAATAAAAAACCAAATTTTTTGAAAAATATTTAGGTTTGAAGAATATAATTCAAGACCATGTTTAGAAAGCTCATGATCACATATATCATGCTAAGGTGAAGGGCTTAGACATCAATATTTTTAGGAAAGTTTTATTCAAGTCTTTCTAAAATGAATTTATTTAATGCATCATATGATTGAAGCAAATATTAGGTGTCTTTTTTTTAATCATGCTTTTGAAGATTCTTCCTCAGACAAAAAACAAGATGTCAAGAGAGCTTCATTCTCTAAAGATGGTAGTAAAAAGAATATTGATGTTGTCTTACTGTATTTTCTTTATACGAATTAAAAGCTTTTATTCTACTTTTGAATGCTTGTTTTCCTTTTATTTTGTATTCAAATTTTATGTATTAATATGATAAAGTTAATTTCATTATATGACACGAATTGGATTATTCTCTCTTTTCTATTGAAAAGATTATAATATTTTTTAGGAATTTAGTTCATCTTTGGTTGTTAAGATATAGTTGTCATATCAAATACTAACTGTGTTAATCAAAATTTTTAGAAGTTCATTAAAGGCTTTTGACCTATCTAAAGTTGTTTATTAAAATATTGTTCGATAACTTTAATCTATATGGAATAGATTAAGAAAAAATAATTAAAAAATTAATATATTTTAGATTAATTATGAAAGTGTTACTCGATAATGTTAGCATATTTAGAAGATTTTTGACTTATCCAAAATTGTGCGATAAAGTGTTACTTTATAATGTTAATATGTACGAAAAAGGTGATTAAGATGGGACAAATGCCAGGTGCATCTTAATTGAAAGATGAAAGTAAAATATCTTTAGATTATTATCATTCTTCTGAGGTCATGAATGCGATATTGCTTCAGAAATAAGAATTCAGTTGAAATCTATATATTGGATTTAAAATTCTCATTATTTTCATGTAAATGTTCTTACATTTGAAAAAGGATTTTACATGTGAAAATTGCTTAAAATTATTGATAAGACCTATAAAGATCCACTACATTCCAAGTATACAGTAATGATATGACACTAAAAATTCTACTAGAAAGACGAATCTAATGTCAAAGTTGATTTAGGTTGGTCGAGATCAACTTAAAATATCCTTAGAAACTTGGGATGTCAATTAAATCTCTAAATAACTATCAAATATGTATTTATAGTCAAATCAACGTCTCGGAGCGGATCTAAGCCAGATCTCATAATTCGACTTCATTTGAGCATTCAAATACACAAAATACATCTATGATTAAGGAATCATGAGTCCGATGGAGAGTGGTTGGTTGCATGTATTTGAGCGCCACTCTCCAATCTATAAATAGCCTCATTCCTCATATGAGGGAAGCAAGAAAGAGAGGAGAGAGCTCTAAAGATCCTCCAAGCACAATGTCGTCTGCCACTCGGCGGTCGTCAACCACGCCGTCAGCGTCGTTGATCCTTGCCGTATTCACTGGTATTGTTCCATTTTCACCGTGATTGCTCTTCCATCATCAACTACTAACAACATTGTAGCGATTGTTGTCACATATTGTTCCTTTCTCACAATTCGTAATCCGTTGTCGGAAGATCTTGTACTCTAAAATAGATACTGAGTGGAAGCGTTTACTAGGCTAGGCCGTGGTTTTCCCTCCGAGATTTTCCGTAAAATTGAGTTTTCTTGTTCACTCTTTAAATATGTGTGTGTCTTTGGATTTCAAAGCGAAAACTTTTACTCTACCATAACTGGTTTTCTAGCACGCAATAGTTTGGCGCCGTCTGTGGGAATTGTCCCTTCAATCATAATTCCTGTGAACACCCTCGTTATGGCCAATAAGCAATACCGTGGCAGCCTCGCTCAACTCCGTCACTCTCAAAACTAATCCTTGAACCAAGGACTCCAACCTTCTGCCTCACTTTCCCCTGATAGGTGCGGCCCTGTCGGTGAAGGCGCGGCAAAAATCTCTTTAGAAGATCGTGTGCGCCGAATGGAAGAGTCTCAAAATGAGTGATCCAACTTTGCGAACACAACGGCCACTGCGGAAAACACATCTCCCCAAGATCGATCGTTAGCCGGAGGAGGTCAAAATGCTAATTTCCTTGACGCTGAAGTTCCTCCGCGCAGAGACCGTGATGCCGATCTCCTTGACACCACTAGTTCTACTCATCCATCACGCGCTCAACCGCTAATCCACCATTATTCTTTGGTAGCTTGACACATTCTCGTCTGACCCCTCATCATGTTATTAATGCATGCAATGAATTTCACCTTCAAGATAGAAATCATTTTTCCCCTCACCGCGGCTATGAGAAATCCTCACCTTTAGCTGAAGCTATTCTTCAACATCTTATTCCCGTGGGTTTCAAGCTTCCGAATATTGATTCCTATGATGGGGCGACTGACCCACATGAACACATCGACCATTACAGGACTATCATGCATATCCAATGACCCGCTTTGTCGTTCCAGGTTACCCTCAAGGGACAAGCTCGCACTTGGTTTACTCCCTTCCAGGGAATCCATCCATACCTTTGACAACAAGATTTTTGTAGAGCAGTTCATTGCAAGCGGATCATTAAAGATTCCTCCCATCTCTCAGGCATTATCAAAATGAGGAGGCGAATCACTTAAGGAATACTTCCGGAGGTTCTCCTTAGAAGCTTCGCCAAATAGAGGTAGACCACGAACTATTAGAGGAGTTTTCCTTGGAGGACTCCGTCAGATTTTCGTCACTTGTCACGAGAACCGGTCTCATATCGACTTGGTTCATCGTGTGGAAGCATAAATCTCCGATGAAGCTATTCGCCCATCATGACAATTTGAGCAATCTGGAAAAGCGTAAAGCACCCAGGGAATCTGGACCGGTCTATCAAAAGAAGCAACAAGGCAGTCGTGATCTCCCTCCATGACCCCCATATCAGCGTGTGAACCACTGACCCAAAAGGAATACGCAGAACACATCTCATGTTAACCTCCTAATGGCTATTGAGATGAAGAAAATATCAAGTGGGCATCCATTGAAACCAAATTGATCGAGCAATATTGTCACTTCCATGGTCGGGGACATACTTGAGGCATGCAAACAACTCAAAGAAAGAATTGAAAGGCTCATTGCAAGGATATCTACATCGATTTGTGAAGAATCAATCGACTCAAACAAACATACCTCCAGGGGGCAACCAGGGATCATCACGAAACAACAAAATAATCATCAAGCGGTTGGAGAAATTGAAACAATTGCGGGAGGACCAATACTATCTAATCAAGTTCTCATTACCATCTCGAAGAGCGAGTTAAAGAAGTCTCGTACTGATCATTCCATCACTTTTAATGACTCAGATTTAGAAGGGGTACATGTTCCTCATCAAGATCCACTTGTCATCAGCGCAGGAATAGGTGACCCATGCTATAATGTTAAGAGAATTTTGATTGACAATGGGAGTTCTGTTGATGTCTTATTTTACTCCACATTTCTTAACATGGGCACGGTTGAAAAGCTCCAACTTGCGGGACCATTATGCGGGTTTGATAATGCCTGCGATAGGGGACAATCACCCTTCTGTTGTCCTTGGTGAATTTCCGATAAGTGGCTCATTTAATCCAATTCATGGTGGTCAAGTCGATTCATATAGCTATCTTTGGAAGGCCCCTTCAATCAATTTTCGGTGCAGTCACTTCGGTATCTCATCTTAAGATGAAATTTCCAACCCCCGTTGGAGTTAGAATAGTCTGTGGAAATCAACAGATAGCACAATCATGTTATCTCGGACAAGCTCAACCATACGCGACCTTGACGAAGATTTTAATTTTGAGATGAAGAAGTATCGAAGCTTGTAGAAGACTTGCTCTCTGTTGTATTATCAAATGGTCAACCACCACGAACAGTGCAAGTGGGATCCATGCTCTCAGAAGAACAAAGGGAAAAATACATAGACTTCTTGCACAGAAATCAAGACATCTTCGCTTGGAGTCAGCGGATATGCGGTGCGACCCCAATGTGATCATGCACTCCCAAATTGATCCAACATTCAAACCGATCATCCGAAGAAGCAAAGTTTTACACACGATGCCTCAGGGCTATTGAGCAAGAAGTTAATAAGCTTGATTCATCTGAGAGGTACATTACCCTACATGGCTAGCAAATGTTGTCATGGTTAAGAAAACAAAGCGGAACATGGAGAATGTGTATTGATTACACGACCTTAACAAGGCTTGCCCGAAAGATAGTTTTCCTCTTCCTCGAATTGATCAGTTGATTGATACTACATCTGGACATCAAATGCTCAGTTTTTTAGATGCTTACTCTGGTTACAACCAAATAAGATGGATCCAACGGATGAAGAAGCTGCATTTCAAACATATAAATGTTTATACTGTTACCAAGTCATACCGTTTGGGTTAAAAAATGCTAGTGCTACTTATCAATGACTTATGAATAAGGTTTTAAAGACTAACTGTAGCACAATGGAGGTATATGTGGATGACATGTTAGTGAAAAGCTTGGAAGAATCACAACATATTACTGACTTAGAAATATATTTTAACCTTCTTCGACGTTATAACATGCGACTCAACCCGACCAAATGTGCTTTTGGAGTTACGTCGGGAAAATTTCTTGGATTTATGGTAACCCGTGGGATAGAAGCCAACCCCGAGAAAATCAAAGCTCTCAAAAATATGACTCCTCAAAGAATATTAAGGAAGTTCAACATTTGAATGGACAAATTATGCGTTATCCCTTCTAGCCGTTACGGGGATAGATACTTGTCATTCTTTAAAATATTAAAGGGATATAAAAATAATAATAATTTTCAGTGGACTATTGAATGTCAGTCTGCTTTTGAGCAACTAAAGAAGTATCTAGCATCTTACGTATTTTCCCCCAACAGAATACCCTAGAATATGGACTTCGCCTAAAATTTCTTGTAACTAATAATATGGCTAAATATGAGGCTCTTATAGTAGGGTTGAGACTCGCCATTGACTGTGAAGCTCAAGACTTAGTGATAGACACTGACTCTCAACTTATCACCTCCCAAGTTGAGGGAAACTTTAATACTCATAATCCCCAGCTAGTGCAATATCTCCACTTGGTGAAGTCACTTCTTGACCATTTCAAGACACATCAAATCATTCACATACTATGAGAGAAGAATACTCGAGCTGACGCTCTTGCTAAGCTTGCTTCATCTACTACTGGGGATCTATTTAAGAGAAGGCATGTTGAAGAAATACATTTTTTGAGTATTCAAGGGTCATGGGTAATTCAAGCAATTGATGAGATAAAGGAACATTCATGGATGGACCCCATCCTGTCTTTTCTACAAGAAGGAACTCTTCAAGAAGACCCAACTTCTATAATTCATCTTTGAAGACAAGCTTCAAACTTTACTATTATCGGAGGTGAACTATACAAATGAGCTTTCTCTGGACCATACCTCAAATGTCTCTCACCTTCAGAGGAAGATTACGCATTAGAGGTCCACTCGGGGATATGTGGAGAACACTTAGGAGGAAGGGCACTAGCCCTTAAAATTATAGGCAAGGGTTCTATTGGTCAATGAAACAAGATGCCTTGGAGTTCACAAAAAAATGTGCATATTGTTTTCTAACACCCCTCACATGCCTCTGAGCTCTCATCCATTCAAAGCGTGGCCTTTTGCTCATTGGGGATTGATATCATGGGACCTTTTCGATAGCATCGATAACGAAGTTCATCATTTTAATCGACTACTTCTAAATGGGTAAAGGAACCACTCACTAAAATTACGAGGCAAATGCTAAATAATTTGTTTAGAAAAATATAGTATGTCGATTGGTCTTCTGCAAAGATCATCCGACAATGGAACCCAATTCTGGAAAAGTTTTACGTCCTTTTGCAAAGATCTTCACATTCATTGGCTGGGCATGTAGCATCCTCAAACTAGCAGGCTGAAGCTATGGGACTATACTCAAGGACTAAAACACATCTTGAGAAGGCCGAGGCAATGGGTTGATTTGCTTTCTAATGTTCTTTGGGCTTCTCACTACATCAGCATGGTGAGACACCATATAACTTGTGTTTAATAAGCTATTATATCGAGATATGTCGGCGTTCAAACCAAGAGTTCAATCATTCGATCATGATAGTAATGAAGAAAAACTCGACGACACGGACTTACTTCCACTTGTGACATGGCCTTTTCTTCCTATCACTGGTAGCTCATCACTTCAGCAGGAAAGTAAAACCTCATCCCATATCACTTGTGACTTGGTCCTCAAGTCTGTGCAGTTCAACACAATAAACTCTCACCTCTTTGGGATGGCCCATATGTGGTTATAGCTATGGTGAAGCCGGAACTTTCAAGCTTAAGGATTGGAGGAAAAACTTTACCTCGAACTTGGAACACTAAGAATCTCGAAAATATTATCGGTTCTTGCATAATTATTGACTTTTATTTTGTCTCGTTTATCATTTCCTCTTCGTGTAGCCAACCCCACTTAGTAGAATAAAAACTTATTGTTGTTATTGTTGTTGTTGTTGTTATTGTCATCATTTTCTCTTAAAACTCATATCCATGTTAAAATCATCTTTTGATTATATCACTGAACTTATCAGAGTAATGAATTTATAGCTTTCTTCTTACAAACTTATTTCTTCTTCATTTAATCTTCCCACTTGAAATATACAACTCACGTTATATCTCGATCGAGCATGATCAATCCCGGGAGACTTCACGGCCTCTTCCACAGGTTAAATCGTGGCGAAAATTCAACAAACAACCTAGGATAGGTCAAAAGATCCTTGGTGGACTTCTCGCGGCCTTTTCCACACAGGTTAACGTCATCGAGTGAAGACTCTGACAAACAACCTAGGATAGGTTAAAAGGTCCTTGGTGGACTCCTCACGACCTCTTCCATACAGGTTAATGTCATCGAGCGAAGACTCTGACAAATAACCTTGGATAAGTCAAAATCTCGGGATTCAATTCAACCTCTTCCATATAGGTTAACGTCGCGGTAACACCCGACAACCCGGATAGGTCGTCAGGATTAAGTTCAATCTCTTCCACGAGTTAACATCGTGGTGCTTTGACAAACAACCTTGGATAGGTCAAAATCCTCGCCGTCGCCCGGTCACGCGATTACCATCGCAATCTAGGTCACCATATCGACACCGATCCCTCGACTACCGTTGCGGTTGCCCGTCGACCACCCCATCGGTCGCTAACCACTATAGCGGTCACCTCGTCACTTTGGCCCGGTCATGCGACCATCACCTCAAATTTTGCGGTTATCCCATATCAGCGCCGGTTGAAACGCCATTGACGTCCCGGTTTATCGACAACCCCGTCGGTTGCAACCCACATGGCGGTCGCCGACTACCGTCACTTGTCTTCGCCCGACCATCGCGGCAATCTCATCGGTCACCACCATTCGTTGCTATCACCGTCGACCATCGTTGCGTCACCGTCGCGCCACCATCATCGATTCGTCAAGTCTCGGTTATCATCTCCTTGATAGCCTCCAAACCGGTTCCGGCGAGTTAGACTACGGGTCTTGATTGCCTTCGATCCCGGTCGGTCCGATGAGGTTAGTTAACACCTCTTTCAAGGGAAAACTGGAGCCTTGCCATATGAACTATGGGTCTTGATTGCCTCCGATCCCGGTCGGTCCGACGAGGTTAGTTAACACCTCTTTCAAGAGAAAATTGGAGCCTTGTATGAACTACGGGTCTTGATCGCCTCCGATCCCGGTCGGTCCGACGAGGTTAGTTAACACCTCTTTTGAGGGAAAACTGGAGCCTTGCTGTATGAACTACGGGTTTTGATCGCCTCTGAACGACCTTCTTTCAAGAAGAAAAAGAGAAGGTGCCTTCTCCCTTAGCCTTAAGGGGGTTTTTATAGATCCACCATAGGGGGAAAAAAAGAATAAATTCAAAAAAAAAAACCTCTATTCATTATAACATTTAATTTAAAAAAAACCCTCCATTCATTATGACATTTAATTAAAAAAAATCTCTCTTTTTTATGATATTTAATTAAAAAAAACCTCTATTCATTATGACATTTAATTTTAAAAAAAACCCTCCATTCATTATGACATTTAATTAAAAAAAAAATCTCTCTTCATTATGACATTTAGTTTTTATTTTTTATTTTTTAAAAAACCCTTCTACTCATTATGACATTTAATTAGAAAAAAATTTCAGTTATTTTTGGATGAATTAGGATAATGTCATCCAAAAATAGAGGGGCAACTGATATGACACTAAAAATTCTACTAGTCGAAACATGAATCTTAATGTCAAAAGTAAGTTGATTCTAAGTTGAAACTGGTCGAGATCAAGCACTTAAAATATCCTTAGAAACTCTGGGATGTCAATTAAATCTCTAAATAACTCTTAAACATGGAGTGTTTATAATCAAATCGAGCATCTCGATGAGCCGGATCTAACGAGCCTAGGATCTCATAATTTTGACTTTATTTGAGCATTCAAATACATAAAATACATCATATGATCAAGGGAATCATCATGAGCCGTTCGATGGAGAGGAGTGGTTCGGATTTTATATGTATTTATAGAGACGCCACTCCTCCAATCTATAAATAGCCCCTCATTCCTCATATGAGGGAGGAAGAGAAGAGAGAGGAGAGCTCTAAAGATCCTCCCAACCTGTCGTCGCCACTCGGCGTCATCAACCACCGCCGCCAGCCGCCGCCGTCGTTGATCCTTGCCGTATTTCTGCCAGTAATTGTTCCCCGCATTTTCACCGGTGATTGCTCCGCGATTCACCATCATCACTACTACTATCAGCGATTGTTGTCACATGCAGTTGTTCCTTTCTCATATACAATTCTGTAATCCCGGTATTAGCAAGATCTTGTACTCTGAAACAGATACATAGTGGAAGCTTTTTACTGGGCTAGGCCTCGTGGTTTTTCCCTCATTTCGAGGTTTTTCACGTAAAAATTCTAGAGTTTTCTTATTCACTCTTTAAATATATGTGTGTGTTTCTTTGGATTTCAGAAGCTAAAACTTTTACTCTACCGCAATTGATTTTCTAGCACGCAACAAGTAACATCTTTCCTTATAAGTCTTCAAATTTAAATGTTCTTGGTTTAGCCATAACAACCTCCACATAATGTCCCTCTTAACGAGGTGAAAGTTTATTGTAATAGGGTCCATGTCTAGCAACATAAGACTATATAAAATTATATCTCCAATGAAAATAAATCAAACTTTCACCTACCAATTAAAACAATAAGTAACCCACAAGTAATAGAAAGCATTTCTAAGTAAGGCTATGTCATAAGTTTTTGAAAATCGATCAAGATGAATGTCAAAATTTTCTTGGACTCATCAAACTCATCAACATTGTTAATCCTACTATGATGCCTCAAACTCATTAACATTGTTAGAGGCAATTAATTTTGTGCAAAATTCACATTTTAAGTTATCATGTTGAGAAGAAATAAACAAGATTTTTGCCCCAACACTAGAACTCGCAAATGCTCCATCAATATATAATGTCCAATGATGCGGAAAAAATGAAGGAGGTAATTAAATAAAGTCAAGAATTATGCGTTCAATCATAAAGTTAGTAAGTACTTGTGATTTGATATCATCGTGTGAAAAGTGAAAATCAAAATTTCCAAACTCTGCTATTCACATAATTAATTGGCAAAAGGTTTCAGATTTTGAAGGATATCCTTATGTGGAAGTTGCATATAAACTCTAATGGAGTGAGCTTAAAAATAGAAACATAATTTTCTTATGAGAACTCCAATGCCCAATTTATCTTCTTTGTCCAAGAATAGTACTTATGCACTTATATAATGTGCTCCTCATTCTCTTCTTGTACCAACACTAATCTTATTATGTGAGTTGAAATAACAAGATATATGTAGAACATTTCTTCTCAAATTGATTTTAATAATGGTGACGATGAATTTAAATTTACTTTTAGCTACTTAGATGCAATTTGATACTTATTTGTTCATTGGTAGCCATTATTTTAGGCATCTTTGAGTATTTTAAAAAATTGCAAATACTAATCTCTTAAAAAAGCCAAGAATCAAGATAAAGCATTTATTCCTACATTTAAGAATTGCATTTCTTTAATATTTTTTGGAGGTTTTATATTTTTCATAGCCTTAATCTTTTTGCTTTGGCTTCAATTCATTGATGAGTGGTCATAAAATACAAGATGTTTTTAGATGTAACCCCAAAACCCACTTGGTGGGTTCAACTACATCATTTATTATCAGAGGAGGTCAAAATATAATTCAAGATTAGAGAGATATTAAATTTTCTCAATACTTTAATTAGCATATCATCTACATGTACCTCCAAATTTTGTCCAATAAAATTTTTAAAATTTTTATTCATTAAGTTCTGATAAGTGGCATCCACATTATTCAATATGAATGACATTACAAGGTAGCAAGATAGTCTCATATTAATTTGAAAATAAGTTTTTTTTTCAATATCAAGATTCAATTTTATTGGATTGTATCTTAAATAAGCATTCATATAGTTAAGCAATTGATGACCAAAGGTGACATCTAAAAATGGATCTATACATAAGAAGTAAAACTATCCTTTGGACAAAATTTATTGAGGTTTGTGTAATCTACACACACACTCTATGCCCTTCTTTATATTTCTTAACAATGACCACATTTGTTGACCAGGTGGGATAATATACCTCAGGAATGAATTAAACATCTAAAATTTAATCAATTTGTTCAATTAATTGTAGATAGTGAAGCTTCTTTTCTTTTCAATGATTGATTTGAATTTTGGGTCAACCTTAAGATAGTGTGAGACTATCCTCAAATCAATTTTTGATATATCTATTGAAATTGAAGTTGTTGTATTGATTTTGGTGCAAAAATTAGTATACTCTTGCTTCTTAGAAAGTGAGGAACCCACTTGTATCATTCGTGGAGGGTGTCCTTCTAATAATAGTCTATGAGCTAACTCTTAAACAAGTGGTGACATTTAAGTAATATTTTCATCTTATAAATTAAAATTTTCAATAATTAAAGTTATTTAGGGTCATGATATAGCTTGTGTTAGATAACATGTCTCTATAATCTATTAATTGTTAAGTTTTTCATAGATCCTAGCAAGATTTGAAAATTTTATCTTTAGATGTGATATCGAGGCAAGATTATTAACGATTAATTCTAAGGGTCATCCAAAGATGACATTATAAGTTGATTCCTATTTAACAACTATGTATTAAATCAAGTGAGCTGCTTGCCTAAGAAATTCTTCAAGAATGATAGAGAAAGTAATTGTTTGTTCTACACTAACTAGTTGATTATGAAATTCATATAAATGTCTAATGCCTGATTGGAGCTCCTGGATCTAACATAAGCTAAAAAAATGTAGATTAAAATATGATATAAAAAAGAATATATAGCAAACCCATAGATAGAGGTGATAACAAGAATTATACATTAAAAAAAAAATTTATGAGATGACTTTGTCAAAATCTTCTATTATATAGTATATTTATAAATTTCCACTCTTCTTGCTAATTGGAGAAGATGGGAGTTACAAAATTATGGCAATGTTAGTTGAGTTATAATGATTAGATAATAACATTTTGGAGATCATAACTTGTCTACACCATTTTTATGATAGTAATTAGGCTATAATTACTAGCAGTGATCAGCATCGATTAATAGTAGTTATTAGTTTTAAGCTCTCATACTTTGGTCTTATCTTTATTTTCATTCTATCAAATTAAAAAAGAGATCTTATTTATAGATTATATGAAAATTACATTTTGATAAATTTAGCTAAAATTTTAAAGCACACTATTGTATAGTCCCTGTTTACCTATAAGTATTAGTGTCATGATCTAGATTTGATTGATCTTAGACTCATTAAATATTTCTAATCAAGCCACTAGATAGAACTATAAGAAACCCAAATTGTGAGATTATTTGTTCCATTAATTGATGATTTTAACTTTCTAATTAATTATACTTCAAGCACTTGATTTTGACTTATTTGAATTTGGATTGTATCACTTTTAATGATGTTCATTTCATTGAGATATTTAATTTTTCTATAACTTTATTAAAATTAAAACATGATTGATTTTGAATTTAATTCATGAAATTTACACACAGATATACTCGCATTGAGATCTATGCTAAATTGACTAGATTTTTTGATGACATATCACAACTTATATGTTATAAAACATTTGTAGTTCAAAAATGGCAATCTATATGTATATCACTATATGTGATTTTATGGTTATGCAGGTTATAGGGAATCTTGTATTTATAAACATTATATATATATATATATATATATATATATATATATATATATATATATATATATATATATATATATATATATATATATATATAATGAAAGCAGCTTAAAAATAAAATTTATTTGAATTTAATGGTAAAACACATGAAAAATAAAGTTTCAAACTTCGACAGATAATTACTAATTCTAGGTAGGTGAGGTAGTCATGGCTGCCTAGGGCATCAAGGGTTCCGGCGTGGCTTTCTAGGTAACCATCAAGAAAAAGGTCACCCCTCTCTCTTCCCCGCCTCCTTCTCCCTGATCGGCCTCGCTCTGATTCTTCCCACATGGAATCAGGCCTCACTTGATAAACTTCCCTATGTCCTCTAATCCCTCCCTCACTGGCTCCATTCTTGGTACTCCCTAAGATGGGACCTCCTCCCCAGAGCCCCGTGAATCGTGGAAGGACCTCCTTACCTCCCAACGTTAAGAGCAATTCCTACTCCTCTCCTACATCCCTCCGACTCTAAAATTACCTTCTCTCAAGATGAATTAAATCTTGGCGCCAAGAATGGAACCTCTCCCTTGTGGGTTATGCTATTGGAAAGCGCCCATTCTATGGTTCGTTAGCCGATTAAGAAAAATGGCAATTCAAGGGTAGCGTAGATCTTCTTACTTTAGAGGGAGATTTTTCTGCTTCAAATTGTGTATTATAACCAAGTCTGGGATAACGGCCCCTGCTTCCTAAACGGCCGTCCATTCATCTTTCAGAAATGGACCTGGAACTTTCGGCCGTCGAAGGAACATGTCTCTGAGATTCCGCTGTGGATAAAATTGCCTAATTTCCCTCTTTGTTGCTGGAATGAGCAGGGTTTCTCCAAAGTTGCGAGTAGAGTCGGGATCCGTTGGCGGAGTGCCCACTAAATCTAGAATTTCCTTTGCTGGTTTGGGGTCTGATCAACACCTGCCTCCTCTTCGACTCCCTCTATGAATCTCAATGGCTTTAAATTTGAGCAAGATATTCAATCGATTGGAAGCCAAACTTGCTTGCCTTTACATGACGAGCCTTCGCTTGCCCTCTCTCAACCCTAGTTCTAATGGATTGGTAGAGGTAGAGTCGCAGAGTCTCCCGGCCCTTCGCCATATGCCTCCTCCAACACAATCCAGCCCTTGAGCCACGCCAACTCACCACTTCATAAAGACGCTTCCTCTTTACCATCAACTGTGACCCCTTGAGCAAAACCCTACATCCCACCCTCGCCTCAATAAATGACCTTAATCATCCTCCGCTCATTCTCCCCTCACGAGGAAGGTTTAGGTAATGTTCCCTCTTCCCTACCAAACACTTTTCATGTTGACAGCAACACCACCTCCTCTTCTTCCTATGGTGTGCTGACCAGATCGGCAGCTACTTCCCCGAGCCGCCTTGCCTCTACCAAGCTGAGTCTCCTCTCAAACGCGCTGGACTCTAACCTGGTAAAGTCAATCTCATCCAAAGCTCTAACCAAAATCAATCAAAAGAAAAGGGCAAGAAGCCCTCTCAACCTCGTCCAATTCCCAATGACTAATGTCCCCATGGGTTGTTGGAACGTTAGGTCTACAGTGACTTGACATTGTGTGAGACTCATCAAGGAAAACAAACCGATGATGTGCTTACTAGAGACTAAGTTGTCTCGGATTCTCTTAACGATAAGCTACCGATAAATCGTGCTAAACTCTTCCAGTGAGTTTTGTCATAACTTCATCCAAAGTGGTGGCCAAATTTGGCTCAAATGGAATCCATCCTCTATCCATTTCAAGTCACTGCATAGGACATCTCAACTCATTCACGGGAGGTCTCCCCGTGTACTTCCTCTTCTGTATCCCGGGTTTATGCGATGCTTGGCTTGTGGGTGGTGTTTAGAATCTTTCTTCCTATAAGGAGAAAAGTGGTGGTAATACTATTACCAACCGTATTTAAGGAGTGTGTGCATCGTGTTGGATCTCCCAAGCACGGCCTTTTTTCAACCAACAACCTGGATAATCCAATCTCCTCTAAAATTGATAGAGTCCTCTAACTCCCTATGGTTGGACTCCTTCCCATCTTCCTTTATAATGTGGCTAACCCTCTCTCCTCGATCACTCCCCACTCATCACCAAATCCAAAATTTTACTAGACCATGTTCAATTATTGGACCAAAATTGACAATCTTAAGGAGGTTATTCAAAGTGTTTGGGCTGGTTACATCCTTGGAGACCCTCTATTTGTCTTCTCCAAGAAACTTCAAACTACTAGAAGATTTCTTAAATTCTATGCTAAGGAAAGGTGTCCAATTAAAGAGGACATAAAGTCGGAGAGAATTTTCTCCTTCGTGAACTTGACAAAGACCCTTCTAATATCATTTTGTCCAGGGAGGCTAAGGAATTAAAGGACAGATATCTTAACACTTTAATTAAGGAACAATCTTGGGCCCAGCAAAGGGCTAAAGCTCATTGGTTGAAAAATTCTGAAGACGATCTAAAATTTCTTTATGGCTTCATAAAAGAAAGGAAGAGTACTAATCTGATCCGTTCTATCCAATCCTCTAATGGCATCTTGAGTGATCCCCAAGATATTGTGAAGGAAATCTGCAACTATGCCTCTCTTCAATCGGTCATGTAGCCACCAAACTTCACCGATGTTGCAATTGGTACTACCCTCTCATTGGATCAAATCAATGAGTTGAACATTGAGATAAGTGATGCAAATTGTCCAAGCTCTCCACAACATAAATGAGAACAAAACTCGGGATGGGTTCAACACCAAATTTTTCACTCACTATTGGGATATCCTGGGTGGACATTTCTTAAAAGCTGCTCATTTCTTTTTCAGGTCAAGGAAGATGCCTAATATTTATAAACACAGCCTTATCACCTTGATACCAAAGAAAACGCATTCCAACTCCCTCTCTGACTATCGTCCTATCTCTCTCTGTAATACATTCTACAAGGTAATAGCAAAGGTATTAGCCAAGCCAAAGCAAAGTTCTCCCTCATATCATTCACAAATCGCAATCGCCTTTTATTAAAGAAAGGGATATAGAAAACATTGTTCTTGCACATGAATTCAGAATGACTTTCATCTTCCTAACATGGAAGAAAAGTTTATTGCAAAGTTTGATCTCAAAAAAGCATTTGACATGGTTAATCGTGACTCTCTTTGCAAAGGCTTAAATCCAAAGGCTTCCCTCCCTTTTTCATTCATTGAGGCTTGCATCACCAATGTGCCTTTCTCTTTGGTATTAAATGGAGAGATTAAAGGGTACTTTCAATCTACTAATGGTTTAAGGCAGGGATGCCCCTTATCCCCTTATCTATTCTCTCGTGGTTATGGACTCATTCTCATGCTTTATGGATAGAGAAGTTCAACAACGAAGGTACACCCCCTTACTTTCTGGGAATTGTGGCATTTCTCATCTTCTGTTTGCAGATGATCTGTTAGCTGTTGGTAGAGCTGATTAACCGGTGGCATCTCTTAAATCGCTCTCGACTTTCTTTCTTCTACTATGGGGCTCTCGTGAATGGGGAAAAATCCCAAATCTTTTCTCCAAGAAGTGTAGTGTGGACACCTTTTGTAGTTTGTTGCATGTTAACTGGCATCCTTCCTTTTCACTACTTAGGGCTTCCTTTGGTGCATGGTAAACTACAATCTATTCACTTTACTCCCCTGCTTGATAAATTATATAAATGGTTAGCCGGATGGAAGAGCAAGCTTCTATCATTTGGCGGCAGGTATCAACTTATAAGATCTTCCATAAATGGCTTTATCTTATTGGTTTCAGCTATGGCTTGCCCTAAAGGTGTTCTCAAAAAAATTAACTCTATCACTTCAAACTTCTTCTTTCACAGTGGTGATAGTAAGAAACTTCATATGATTTCTTGGTATAACACCACTTTGCCTAGGGATTGTGGAGGATCGGGCCTCACTTCATGCACTACATTATACACAATATGCAAGGTTAAATTAATTGGCAGGATTTTCAATGGTTCTTCTCTCTTATCTTCATGGCTTTTTAACAAATATGGTTCCCTTTGGATGAATGTCACTTCTAAGTCTTCCCCTCATTGGAAAGAGTTGATTACTATAGCCGGAAGGTTCAGAGTTTGCTTCCAACTTAACATCAGATGTAACTCTTCCTTTTCTCTCTATTTTGACCCTTGGTGTGAGGGGTACTCCCTTTATGAAATTTTGGGTCAAGGTAGTTTCTCCATTTTCAAGAAGCCCCCTACATCACAACTTAGAGAGATTCTTCAAAATGAGAGTTGGGTCCTTCCTGATGAGCTGAAATTACATGCCCCTCATTGCTATGCTTGTATAAGTAGATTGCTCAGAACATGTAAAATTTGCTTTTGGAAGGAAAATAAGCCTATTACATCACACTTGATTAAATTGGCCATTTTGATCAAATTCCCAAAGTCAATTGGCATGGGGAATTATGGTTCATATGGCCATCAATCAAGCTTTTTTGGATGGCGATGATTGGTGGTCTCAAGACCTCGATGTGTTTCACAAGTAGGGTTTGGGTTCTAACACTAGATCGGTTTTGTGATGAAGCTAATGAATCTCACTCACACCTTTTTTTGAATGCAATTTCTCAATGCTGATCAGAGCCTCCGAATGGTGATTTTTTCTTTTAAACATGAAGTCGGCTCAAGTTTTAAGCTCCTTCTCATCATTAGAACATACTTTAATGCTCGGCTATCTTATATACTTACATTGTTTATCATATATGGAGGGAGAGGAATAGGAGAATGCATCAATGGAAGTGTCTTCTTCCACGAGTCTAATTACTCAGATAAAAGCTCGATTGGATTTAAACTTAGGAGATGGAAATTTAACCTACCTCGCTGCCGCTTTGAGAATTGGTTGAATGTCGGAACTAATAGTATATTTTGTCTTCTTTACAAGGCGATGATTTTGGTTTTTCTCCTCTGCCTTTTTTTTCGCTCGCTTGTTCAATTGCTAACACATTGGTTGGAGGGCCCTCTTTTGGTCTGGACGACGATGACTAGTTTTTGCATTTTTCTTGGAAGTTTGGTGCCTTTTCTTTTTACTGATAGTGAGTATTCTCGATTTAATTTATCTGTTTTGGTGGGTTTTTCCGGAAAGGTTGATGATGCCTTCGTGCTCTTATTATTTTGTGCAATCTTCATATCTTGGGAGGTCCTTCTTTACAACCCGGTAGAGGTGTTTTATCCTCATCCATGGAGGGATGGGAACCTGTATTCTGTCGCTTTTCTATTCTCTTCATCTCGGTCGGTGGCTGTGGGTGTTTCTGGACGATGATGACGATGCCTTGTGCACCTTGTAAGTTTACAATATCGGCATCTGCTTGGAAGCCCTTCAACCTGGCAGAGGTGTTTTATCCTATCATCCATTGACGGCGTAGGGAACCGCAGTGTTTTCTTCCTCGATCAAATGCTCCTTGGTATGCGATATCCGATATTAGTCCGAGTCCAGATTATAAATCAAAGTTTATGTATTTTGATTGTTTTAGTTCTTGCTTTTGTTAGTTGTCTCTTTTTGATCCATCTGATTTCTGTCTTTTGGGTAGTTGTCGGCAAGCTAATCCCGCTTCTTAGATGTGTCTTTTCAAGAGTTTTCTTTGTCTCACATTGTAACTACTTTTTTTACATTTTGGAA
The DNA here is from genome assembly GCA_021442155.1 of Cymbidium sinense. Taxonomy (NCBI): domain Eukaryota; kingdom Viridiplantae; phylum Streptophyta; class Magnoliopsida; order Asparagales; family Orchidaceae; genus Cymbidium; species Cymbidium sinense. The sequence continues at coordinate 45,570,492 of CM038225.1, read as the reverse complement.
TGAATTGGGTGCAAGCCCTCAAAATTTTCCAAAAAAAAAAAAAAAAAAAAACACATGAAATTATCATTCTCACTTTTTTTACTCACACAATTGGTTAGGAAATTGAATGATAATTTTAGCATAATACAATTTTTTTACAAAATTTTAATAAAATTGTAATTTTGGAATGCTCAGCATAGTTGATCTCATATTTTTTTATTCTGAAATATATTGCATAAAATTATTCTCCTTTAACATATAAAAATTGAAATAACAAATATACTTAAATGATAGTTGGTGATGAAAATGAACATAGCCAAGAAATAGTAGTAAAATTAAAACAATTTTATTAACAATAATATATTTGAATGGCATATTAAGTAATAAAGGGATTTACATACATATCATAAAATTCTTAAGAATTGAATATTTAATCTCTAAACTTCTAGAAAAGTTTTATTCAAGTCTTTCTAAAATAAAATTATTTAATGCATAATATGATTGAAGCAAATATTATATGTTTTTTTTTAAGTCATGCTTTTGAAGATTCTTACTCAAACAAAAAACAAGTTGTCAAGAGTGCTTCATTGGCAGTAAAAATAATATTGATGTTATCTAATCGTATTTTCTTTATGTGAATTAAAAGCTTTTACTCTACTTTCAAATGTTTGTTTTCCTTTATTTTGAATTCAAATTATTTGTATTAATAAGATAAAGTTAATTTCATTATATGACATGAATTGGATTCTTCTCTCTTCTCTATCAAAAAGATTATATATATTTTTTTAGAAATTTAGTTCATCTTTGATTGTTAAGATATAGTTGTCATATCAAACACAAACTATGATAATTAAAATTTTGAGAAGTTCATTAAAGGTTTTTGACCTATCTAAAGTTTTTTATTAAAATATTGTTCGATAACTTTAATCTATGTGGAATAGATTAAGAAAAAATAATTAAAACAATTAATATATTTTAGATTAATTATGAAAGTGTTACTTTATAACATTAGCATATTTAGAAAAGGTTAAGATAAATCTATCAAACATTTTTGACTTATCCAAAGTTGTGTGATAAAGTGTTACTTTGTAATGTTAATATGTACAAAAAAGGTGATTAAGATGGGACAAATGCCAAGTGCATCTTAATTGAAAGATAAAACTAATATATCTTTAGATTATTATCATTCTTCTAAGGTCTTGAATGTGACATTGTTTAGGGAATAAGAATTTAGTTGAAATTTATATATTGGATTTAAAATTCTCATTATTTTTATGTAAATGTTCTCATTTGAAAAAAAGGATCTCATATATGAAAATTGCTTAAAATTATTGATAAAACCTATAAAGATTCTCTACATTCCAAGTATACAATAACATCTTTCCTTATAAGTCTTTAAGTTTAAATGTTCTTGATTTGACCATAACAACCTCCACATAAGGTCCCTCTTAGTGAGGTGAAAGTTTATTGTAATAGGGTCCATGTCTAACAACTTAAGACTATATAAGATTATATCTCCAATAAAAACAAATCAGACTTCACCTTCCAATTAAAATAATGAGTAACCCACTATGGGCTCCCAAAATTTACCACCAAGCTCTCGACATTAAAGAAAGTATGAATTAAATGTGTCAGTATAAGTTTCAGAAGGCAGATGAAATAGTAGATAAGACACTACCGAGATATTTCACCCTCATTTTGTGAAGACTTTAGATCTAGTTTTAGATTTCTTATAGGTGCAAGCCCCAATAGTTAATTACCCCTCTCAATAAGTGAGTGAGAACTTTCGATTAAGGCTAGTCATTAGATCGCTGAATATGTAGAGTATAGTAGCAGCTTGTGGAGTTATAAAATTTGGATTTATAAAATTCATCATCTTTTAACTTAAAGAGGATGGTTGGGGGAGTGATGACACACCTGATGTAGATCTCATGGTTCCATCATCCCGAGCTATTGTAGTCCCTAGTCTACTTAGTCAGAGGAGATAGTCAACCTAACCTGACCAAAGGATCCTTATCAGCAACGCATGGGTTATGTCGTCCAAGAAATCCTTGTATGCTTGTGGTGGTGTTTGTCTAAGGAGGTAGGCTTAAGTCAACCTTAAATAATACAGGGCTTTTTGCCCATTTAGGTGTACCCTATGATTCATAACTCAAAGGGAAGAGCCATTGGAGAGCATACGAACTACAGTTGTGATTGTAATATAATGATTTCATTTGGCAGAAACTACTCGATCAGAGGACTTTGGTTTGTGGTGTTTATTTTTATATTTTGTGTGTGTGTTTATGTGAGGACACCACAGATCAGATGTAATTTTATTGGGTGATTGACATTAAGGAATAGTATACTTTCTCAAGAGATAAAAGTCACTACCCTATAATGGACCTAATCACCTAATAAAGACTCCTATGGGTCTTCGAATATACCAGAGATTTTTTCCCATACTTCACATGGAAAAGTAAAGCGGAGTTTATTTAAACTGGGTTCATTAAGTTCCCTATGGAGGCAAGCTTCTATAGTTAATTATATCTTATGGAAAAATGAATGCCTTAAGAATACTCTAGATTAAAGTAGGCGATTATTGTCTCCAAAGGATTCAAAGATAGGACTATCAAAAGATTAGTTGTATTTTTTGAAAAGCAAGTGGGAGAGATCAAAAGGGAAGAGTTCTTATCAAAAGGGAGATGGGTAGGGAGTTCTCATGATACTAGGAAGCCTAGTGAGCACTCCAATCTATCCTATGGTTAGACTTTATATATTTAAATTTGAGAAGATTTATTTGTTTGAGTTGAATTTTTATTAGAAATCTAGGACTTATAATTCCACAATACAAGATTGTGGAAATGCCTAAGAGGTGAGGATTTATGCTTATAGCCTACAAAGAAAAATAGTAATCTCAGATCTTAAATCTAGGGAGTTTTGGCATGGACCAAAGCATGACCTAAATCTAAAAAATGGGTGTTTGGTTTACCTATACAAAAGAGAGTAAACCACTTGACTGCTGGGCTTATTACCACCTAGAGTGGCAGCCAGCTAACTCCTCTTATGCTTTAAATTCATGTAGGAAAGTCATATGCTTCACAAGATGGTTTAGATTGTTATTTATTTAGAAAAGAAACTAAGTCCTTAAACATACTCCCTAAGAGACTTGATCATAAAGGGCATGAATTATGACTTAACTCTAATGCAAATTTTGTCAAGTTTTATTTAATTTTTGGACTTTTATTTTGACACAGGCTATAGGATTTTGTATGCCTAAATGCATGAGAAATTGATTATGAGCTAAATCCAAAGAGATAGAGGTGTCTTTCCATCAAAGGCTCTTACGGTTAAGCCTTTATTCATTAGCATAGATGAAAGCTCTCTCTTAACAAAAGTGGAAGAATATGAAATGGATAATATTATACATTCAATCATCCAACTAAGGGGTTGCTAAAAATTTTATTATCTTGATTTAATTCCTAGGCTATTTTGTGAGATTATGAATTATTTTAAAATTTTAGTTATGAGTTATTAATGGGATTGAAAATTTATTTTTATCCTAGGAGCCTAATCGCATCCAAGCCACACAACAATCACCAATCATAAAGAAACTATGAAAATGCATGTTATTTCTAATGCACAAGCAAAACAAAATATCAAATAATTTTATAAAGTTATCATAAAAGAATAAAAGGTCGGTGTGGTCGGGTACTGCCGTACAACCTGAAAAGAAATGTGGGTAGCCAAGTTCTACCCTTATACATCCCGATATAATGAAAGAATAATTACAATTATGAAATGATAAGTGTTATGGGGTCTTCATTCTTCATCTCCATTCTTCACTCTTCATCTTTCATTTCTTCATTTTTGATTTGCTCCATTTCTTTCTTTCTTTTGGCTTGATTGGGATGTTGTTTGCTCCAAAGGCATCACATGGTATATAAGATATAGTCTTATAACCAATGCTTATCCTAATCCTCATAACACTTATCCTAATCAATGCAAAAAATTATATTAAAAGAAAGGAAAGTAAATCTAGCTACACCTAAATGTTAGCTAAACACACCATACAACCCAAGAAGAAAAGAATAAGTTGGACTTGGGTAACTAAGTCCACCTATCCTAACTTGGGCTATGCTTAGGGGCTAAGCAACCTAGACATCAAAAAGCATTTATATTTTTTACAGCGATCCCTTAAGCACAACCCCCTACATGAAACATGATTAGCCTAATATCAGCCTAACATTTAGACTACACACATACACCCTAACATCCAGTCTAAAATAGTACATAACAAAACTAAACATTCTTCAAAGCATGCAATGCCCTAACATAAAGCTAGAAATGGTGACTTAGCCTAATGTGCATGTGTTAGAGCTTGTGTGATATGTCCTAACTAGGCTTTAGAGTTATGATTTACTAAGTGTGAGGATTTAATTTATAAAAGGTTTGATTTCTTTAAGTGGTTTAGTTGATTAGGATTTTACTTAAATTTTCTTTGTTTCATACTAGCAATTTTAGCAAATAAAGAAAGAGAAATCTCTTTATCCCTACCTTTTAATAAGGTAAGTTGATTAATGAATTTCCTTTAATGAATGGTTTATATATGTGTTTTAATTAAATAAGTTTAGATTCATTCTAAATAACATATTCAATAAGAAAGGCATCTTATGAATTAGAATGGATTACTATCACATAACACACACTCATCCATTTCTTATCATGTATATAATGCATATGAATAATCTTAAGCATACCTATACATGCAATGTAAATTTTAGGATACTTTCATGATGAATACAAAGAAATGTATTTTGAAATCTTAAATATTTCATTTGTTAATTGAATTATGAATGCATTTCTTTGTTATGTAGAAAAGGATTTACATTCATTATAAATACATTACATGTAAAAAATTATAAGTGAGTATGACGCCATTATTTTCTACATATGAAGGTACAAGACCTACTGGGCTACTTAAAGCTCTATATGTCAACTAATATATCACTTTTCAGATACATGTAAATGTATGAATAACTATAAGGATAGAAATCCATGCAAAAGTTATATTTAATTTGGTTGATTTTTTATTCTTTATTCATTGTCCACATCATATGCATATTATAAATTTTTTGATTATTTTTAATGAATGAAGAAATTAGATACTTAAAGATCAGGATCCTCAATACCACTTTTCTCAAATACATAATTACAACCATTCAATGAATCATGCAAGAAATTATGTTTGATTTTTGAAGGATTTATATTTATGAAAATTCCTAAGTCTTACATGAGATTATGAATTTTAAAGTGATAAATGAACTATGAATGAATTAGGAAAAAAAAAGAGATATAGTACACATCTTATACTATCATTACATTCAAGCTTATAAGTATTTGTAATTAACATTACTTCATTTGTAATAGTTGATTTATATATTAAAAATATTTTTTTGGTTTAATAGTGATCTCCAATTCATATTCTAAATTTTAGCCAACACATAATTTGACATAAAGAAAATATTTTATTTAATAATTAAAGAAATGAATGCATGATTTTATATGACAAACAATATTTAGCATGGTTGGAAAGAAGTAAAGGAATCAAACATATGATTTCATTAATAATTCCTAGACAATCATATTAAATAAGGTTATTTAAAATGAATCAAAATTTTTTAAGACATTTTGATCTTTGAATTTGATTTGATTTAGGAAATATGATAGATTTGTTAATCCTAATATTTCCATGTGTGAATTAGTTTGGTTTAATGAAAAAAATTAAGTTGATTTTATATTTTGATTAGGTATGAATTAAAATGAATTAATTAACCCTACCTATATGACCTTAAGTTAACCATAATAATTAGCCAATATGATATGCAACCACATGAAAAGTAAATTTATAATGCACCTAAGAAATGAAAATGACCTAATGCAATTGGCTTATGATTGATAATTAATTAGGCTTAAGGGATCTCACTTAATTACTCTTATAATTTTCTCACACATGTAAGCCAATCATAATTTCATTATCTCTCACCTTGGGTTATTGAACACCCAAGGAGCTAACCAAAATCAAATAAAGGTTGCTTAGGTGAGGATGATTTGATTTTTTTTAATTTTAAAGAATGAATTATTAAATATTTTGGGTGATGTTTAATTTGAATGATGAAATTAAATTAGGAAAGGATCAAGGGCAATTAATCCTAATTCCTAAATCATTTAAACATTAAATATGTTTTGATTTCCTTATTTTTGAATATTTAGTCACTTAATTAATCAATTAATCATTACATTAAGAATTAATTTGATTTTTTAAAGATAAAGAAGACTTAGAAAAGGAGTATTGAAAGGCATTTATGATTTACTATTTAACAGGGATAATGTTCAAATGATTAATCAAGTTGTCATTCTTAATTAAATTAAATTAAGAGTGATTAGAGGCTTACTCAAATAATCTAATTTGTCAATAAAATCTGATAGGGAGGTCACAAACATCCACAGTTAATTGATTGCTTAATTGGTGTAATTGCTAATTGATTTTTTTCCCTCTAAGCCAAAGTCATGTTCAAAATAAATTAATTATAATTTTCCTAGATCTAAAATATCTTCAAAATGAGCTTTTATATTTTTTCTTAAATTTTCTACAATTAGTTATAATTTTGAAGTTTCAAGTTTTAAACCTCCCAAAGGTCCTTAACCTAGATGGATACTGAGTGTGCACTTTCCATGAAGTGTATGAGTGATCAGGGGACAAGTTGCATTGATCTTTCTTTTAAGGTTTATGGTTTGATTAATTGGGGGTCCACTTAGCTTTTAGGTTAATTTAGGAATGAAGTAGGCATGGTTGGGTCTGGTTTGACTAAGTCCTAGGGTCCCATAAGTTGGTTTAGAGGAATTTTGCTTCATTTGGTCAAAATAGTTTCAGTTGGGTTAGGTTGGGTTGACCAATTGGTCAAATTGGGTCAAATAAAAGCTTGGGTTAGGTTCATATGATGATTTGAGATGTTTTGATTTAATTAATTTGGATTGGTTTGGCCTAGGTTTGAATTTGGCTCATTTGGATTCAAAAGGGTCAAATTGGTCAACTTGACCAATTTGATCAATTTGACCAAATTAGGTTGGGTTAGGTGTTGAGTCAAGTTCAATTGGTTGATTAAAAATGATTGTAGGCTTTGGTTTAGTTTAATTTGAAATTAATTTGAATTTTGCTTTAGACCTTTTAGATCAATTTGCTAGGTCAAGTTGACCAATTGGTCAACTTGGGCTCAATCATGGCTTTGTTCAACAAGTGATTTGGAATAAACTTGAGCCATTGGTTGCAGTCAATTTGGATTAAATCATGATTTGACTCATTTTGGCTTTTTAGGTCAATTTGGGTCAACTTAGGGCAAGTGGCCAATTAGACTTGGTTTGGCTCAATTGATGGCTTGGTCATATTTAATCATTGATTATGAGATGGTTTCAATCAATTTGGCATATGGTGGATTTTTGATAGTTTTGGTTTCATTTGGGCTAAGTATTGACTTGGTCAAAGGCTAGGTTTGACTTGGTTTGACCCAACTCAAGCTGGTTGATCACCCCATGATTGACCATGTTGACCAGATTGGGTTTAGACGAAGCTTAGTTCAAACCAATTTGGGTTGGATTAGAACTTGCTCAAAAAAAGGTCCTATTGGTCACTCTGAGCCTTGAGGTCAAGAGTCACATGATCAAGGCTTATCAAGGCATTCAAGTTTGGTTGAACTCACATATGAGCTTAGATTGAAATATAACCAAATTGTGGTTTGGAACCAAATGAGTTTTGGTTCATATGACAATTTCAAGTCATAGGGTTAACTTGGGCTTGATTTGGGTTGACTTGGTTTTAGTTTGATAATCATGGTGGTTTATGTTTATATTTGGATCTTTTGATTGAAGGAATGATTGAATCATGAAGAAATCTATGTTAGCTGATTAGTTTCATTTAGCCAAGTTCAAAAGTTTGGCTAAAAGGATAAAATTGGGATTTTGATTTGATTTAAGTTTGGTTTTTGTCATTTGATTTCATTTCATATTTATGAACATAAAATGAAGATATAAATGGTCACAAGAAAATCAACAGTTTGAGTGATTTGGAAGCAAATTTGATTAAGCTTTGGGGTGGTTAAAAGGGTTAACTGATTTTGATTTGGTTTGATTTATTTTTGATTTGATTTGAATTTATATTTATTTATATTTATGAACATAAATGAAGGAATGATTGATTTATTAAAAAATCAACCAAATTTGAGTTGGTTTGAAGGATTTTTGGTTAGGTTTATGGAGGCAAAAGCGATATGGCTAAGAAGGTTAAGAAGTCTTGATTTGGAATTTGGAGTTGATCATGGATTTTAGTCATTTGAATTTAGAATTAATTTTTGGAATTTGAGATTTGAATTGAGATTGATAATCGATCTGGATTAGAGTTGATTGATTGGATTTGGTTAAGGCTAAGTCCATAAGTCAAAGTCCTCAGTGAAGGGATTTGAGTTTGAATTGGTGATGGATTTCAATCATTGGATAGATGGATTTGATTTTAGCATTTGAATTTGAGGTTTAGTTTGAAAGAGGGAAGCAAGAATTAGGTTTGGGTTATTGGGTAAACAAGTCTCTTCTAAATCACTAAGGCACAACCTATTCTTATGGTTAACTCTTCAAGTCTTGTGTTAAATGTTCACCCAATCATTGTGTCTAAGACCAAGGAACTCTAGTGTCTATAAGAGTCCCAGATTTATGATGAGGAAGTTAAGAGCTACTCCAAACCGGAGGTCAACATGGTCGAATCGCATCATATGTGGAGATCTACTGGGGACAAGCTACAGACCATTGGACATGGGTCACTTTTACAGATTGATTGAGAGTGAATACAATAAAATACTTGATTTGACATTAGCTCCTTTGTGAGCTAGAGTTTTCTTAATTTGTCTCCTTCAACAAACTATTGTAGAAGGTGGATTGAATGGAGCTTTTAAACTTTAAAGATTGAATTTCATTTAAGCATTTTTAGATTAGATTTGAGTTAATTTGATTTGAATTTAGAATCACAGTATCCTCGATTGAAATCACCATTCAACATAGCAATCATTAGTCCTCAGATCCCCACTCTATTAATCGGATCTACTTAATTTTACAAGACTATCTCGTGATATATTTTAATAAGAAAATTTATATAATTAAATTTTTAAGTTTTGCAACCCGCACTTTTTTAAGACCAAATCAAAGAAGCAACCCATAACACACCAATTCTATAAGTATTCACATTTGTTAGCCTGTATGTAAATTTTACAAAGCTCAAATTGAAGATTGGTTTATATTTACAAGAATTCATTTTCAAATGATTGCATATATTATGAAGCACTTGAATTGATGGCTCCAAAATTTGTGCAAAATTTTACAATACATTTGAAGTTCCATCTAACGCTCTCTGCTAGGAAGTAGATCCTTGGTATCATTGAAGACATTTTAAATTGTTTCTAGTAGTTTACTAGATTCCTTCAAATAATATATTCTTCAATAATATTTGAACCTTTAATAGATTGTCATTTATTTTTGTTAGCAATCCTTGGACTCATTAAGAGCTCTATTCAATTTCTCCTTGATTCACTTCAAGTATTTGAGAATACAAATAACATGCTTCAAATATTTTTCAAGAATTCCTTGAACATGCCTTTTTACAATCTTTCAATTTCATTAGGGATCTCCTATGGATTCTTTGATTTTCTTCAATTTATTTGGATGTATGTCGGGAAGATGTCTTAATTTCAAGGGTTCTTTATGCTTCTATTTGACATTCAATGGATTCTTACTTATTTAACATCAAATATGATTCTTCAATTGTTCAATTAGTTTTATAATTACTTGTTTGTGAATTTAATACTTTGAGTATTCTTCTATTCACATAAACAAATATCAACTCCACATCAGGTTTCATATTTATTGAATAACTAGACTTCAAGTTTGTTATAACTCCTTTATGAGTTTAATATTTGACTCCCCCCATTTCAGCTAAAAATTATTTAGTTCTCTTTTTATTTTTATTTTTTTGCTTGAGGAACTTGCAAGAACACAGGCTCACTTTATTAAGAAGTTAATTTTTAATAAGAATGAGTCCCTCATTGCTTCCTCCAATCCCTATAAATACAGATAAGAGTGAGAGCTTGCTTGAGTTTAGAGCACTTGAGAGAGAAGGGTAAGTATTTTAGTTCAAACTTTGGGAGGGTTTTTAACTTACTTAAATAAGTTTTATAAGTGCTTTTCCTCTTTTCCTCTTTTCCTCTTTTCCTCTTTGGTTTGATATTCATTTTCATATTTATCATCTATTTTCTTATTTAACTTAGGTTTAGACGATTTCAGTTTGAATTTATTTAAGTTCCAAATTTCAGTCAAAATTTTGCAAGATTCCCAAGATATCACATTATCTAATTTGCCTTCTGATCATGCCTTCAAACGTGATCTCAAACCATAAAGCACAAGCATGTATACTTACATTCACATACTTCTTTACACATCTACCACCAACCACAAAGATAAATCTTGGCATCTAAACCTAATCATATAAGAAGTTTGTTGGAGTGGAAAACCCAAAGGAAGGGAATGGAAAAATATCGAAGATCGAGAGAAGAACCCACTTGATGATGGTGTTCCTTCTCAACTGCGGAAAAGGAAAGCTCAGAAGAGTAATTCAGTGGCTAAGTCCTCGATTAGAGGAGGAATCCAAGGTAACGAGAAACTCACTTGATGACGAGTTGCCTCCTTACAAGGGGAGGTCGCCAAGGATGAATTTCGGCCAAGGGAATGAGGAGGGAGAAGAAAAGATTTTTGGTAGCTTTAGGTGAAGTGAGAGGGATGTGGTTCAAGGCCAATAGAAGGAAGGATTAGGAAGGATTTTCAGATGGTTTTGGTGAACCCGCTTGAAATCGAAAGGAGGAGGCAGACGAGGAAGAGAAAGTGTGGGTGAGGGTTTCCAATGAGAACCGAGGCTTCATTCCTTCGATTCAGAGGAAATTAGAATGAATGCCCTCGGCTTCTGTTACGTGCGTGATTTTAAGGAGATCCCACGCAAGGAGGGAATGGGTGAGGTGGTTGCTTACTGTTGCCTGGAATTCGGATGTAAGAGGAGGAAGAAAAAGATCGAGGAGGAACGAACAAAGGGAAAGCCGATCGAGCGAGATGAACAAACCAGTGTGTTTTTGGCCGTGAACGGAAAATAGGGTCGGTTTGAGGATTTAGGTTATAAATAGGATTTGTTAATTTTCTAAGTATTTAATCGATCTAAATAACAAATTTTATATGAAAAAATATATATATATATATATATATATATATATATATATATATATATATATATATATATATATATATATATATATTACCGATATTCCAGATGAAACGACTCAATCCATTTCACAATCAGAGGATGTTTGGTTTAAGTCGGTGTCGAATCGAGTCAATTTTAGCTCAAAATGTGCGTTATCACTTTTGTCCGCTCAATTTTTGCATAGATTGTCCGAATCAAGCACAGACAGTCTCATTTAATAGATTTCAATATTTTGAAGCTAATGATGGATTTAATTTTGCGAATGGAGGTCCTTTGGGTGTCGTTTCAACTCGAGTAAGTATATGCGCATACAGGAATTTGATCTCTTGATGTTGACCTTTAAATTGTGAATATATATATATATATATATATATATTGATGTGTTCGCATGGTGAAATCCATTCATCTATCGAGGTTATTTGGGCATCCTCCCCGCTCGAGCATGCACGCTACATCGAATATCTTTGATGTTGATTGCTGATCGGTTCGTTGTGTAATATTTATAAAATGATCGTTTGATGTTCAACTCGATGGAAAGTTACCATCATAGTCTCCCCAACTCACATATAATTGCTTCGATCACTTTATCGGTTGATTATTAGATTGTGCAATATTTATATTCTAATCAATTTCGATGTTTTGAACACAATGACCCAAGTCTATACCATCGAGGTCGTCAATAATTTGATATTTGGTGCATATCAGTTTTGATTTGTGAGGTGTTAGATCAAAGGTCTGTCGAATTTGATTTCTGACTGAATGTATCGGTAGTAGTCGCGTCCACAACAAGTAATAGAAAGCATTTCTAAGTGAGGCTATATCATATGTTTTTGAAAATCGATCAAGATGAATGTCAAAATTTTTTTGAACTTGGGATATCATGAGGTGTTAATCAATATGAATCATTAGTTATATAGCTATGTAATTAATGACAAGTGTTAATCCTACTATGATGCCTCATCATCATCAACATTGTAATTTTGTGCAAAAATTAATTTTAAATTAGATCATGTTGAAAAGATTTTTGCCCCATCAATATATAATGTCCAATGATGCGGCAAAAATGGAGGTAATTAAATAAAGTCAAGAATTGTGTGTTCAATCACAAAGTAAGTAAGTGCTTGTGATTTGTTATCATGCCTGAGTGAAAAGTGAAAATCAAAATTCCAAACTCTACTGTTCACTTAATTAATTGACAAAAGGTTTCAGATTTTGTAGGATATCCTTAAGTGGAAGTTGCTTATAACATCTAATGGAGGGAGCTAAAAATATGAACATAATTTTCTAATGCCCAATTTATCTTCTTTGTCCAAGAATAGTGCCACTTAGTTTCAAATAAGATTTTACTAATATAATAAATAGTGAGTGGTGCTGCTCGTCATTCTCCTCTTCTACTAACACTAATCTTATTATTTGAGCTGAAATAACAAGATATATGTAGAACATTTCTTCTCGAATTTATTTTAATAGTGGTGACGATGAATTTAGATTTACTTTAGCTACTTAGATGCAGTTTGATACTTATTTGTTCATTGGAAGCCATTATTTCGTGGCATCTCGAGTATTTTAAAAAAATTCCAAATACTTATCTCTTAAAAATGCCAAGAATCAAGATAGAACATTTATTCCTACATTTAAGATTTTCATTTAATTTATATTTTGAGGTTTCATATTTTCATAGCCTTGATCTTTTCTTTGGCTTCAATTCATCAATGAGTGGCCATAAACAATATGTTTTTTAGATGAAACCCACTTGGTGGGTTCAACCACATCATTTATTATTGTAGGAGGTAAAAATATAATTCAATATTAGAGAGATATTACATTTTCTCAATATCATTATATAGCATATCATCTTGTACCACAAAAAATAAAGTTTTATATTTTTAAAAGTTTTATTCATTATTTTTTTCAATATGAATGAAAATACAAGGTAGTAAAGATACTCTCATATTAATTTGAAAATAAGTTGTTTTTCAATATCAATATTCAATTTTATTTTATCCTAAATAAGCATCAATATATATAAGCAATTGATGTCCAAAGGTGACATCTAAAAATTGATCTATACATAAGAAGCAAAACTTTCCGTTGGACAAAATTTATTGATGTTTGTGTAATGCACACACACACTCTACACTCTTTTATCTTTCTTAACAATGACCATATATGTTGATCAAATGAAATACTATACCTCAGGAATGAACTCAACAACTAAAATGTAATCAACCTATTTAATTAATTGTAGATAGTGAAGCTTCTTTTCATTTCATTGATTGATTTGAATTTTGGTTCAACCTTAAGATAGAGTGAGATCCTTAATTCAATTTTTTGGTATATCTATTGAAATTGAAGTGAGTATTGATTTTGGTGCAAAAATTAGTATACTCTTGCTTCTTAGAAAGTGAGGAACCCACTTGTATCATTCATGGAGGGTGTCCACCTGATAATAGTTTATGAGCTAACTCTTAAACAAGTGGTGACATTTAAGTTTTTCATAGATCATAGTAAGATTTGAAAATTTTATCTTTATATGTGATATTGAGGCAAGATTATTAAAGGTTAATTTTAAGGGTCATCCAAAGATGACATTATAAGTTGATTCCTATTTAACAACTATGTATTGAATCAAGTGAGTTGCTTTCCTAAGAAATTCTTCAAGAATGATTGAGAAAGTAATTGTTCATTATGCCCTAACTAGTTGATTATGACATTCATTTAAAGGTCTAATCGATGATTGGAACTCCTTGATCTAACTTAAGCTAAAAAAATGTAGAGTAAAATATGATATGAAAAAGAATATATAGCAAACACACAAATAGAAGTGATAACAAGAAGTATACATAAAAAACATTATGAGGCCCAACTTTGTCAAAATCTTCTATTATATAGTATAGTTATAAAGTTCCACTCTTCTTGCTAATTGGAGAAGATGGGAGTTACAAAGGTATGAATACTTACTTGTCCTTCTGTTGTTACAATAGGATTTCTAAAATGGCAATGTTAGTTGAGTTATAATGATTATATAATAACATTCTGGAGATCATAAGTAGTCTACACCATTTTTATGATAGTAATTAGGCTATAATTACTAGCAATGATCATCATGGATTACTAGTAGTTATTAGTTTTAAATTCTCACACTTTGGTATTATCTTTATTTTCATTCTATCAAATTAAAAATGAAATCTTATTTATAGAGTTTTGAAAATTACATTTTTGATAAATTAAGCTAAAATTTTAAAACACACTATGGTATAACCCCTATTTACCTATAAGTATTAAGTGTCATAATGGTCTAGATTTGATTGATCTTAGGCTCATTAAATTTTCCAATCAAGCCACTAGATAGGACTATAAGCATGCCAAATTGTGAGATTATTGTTCCATTAATTGATGATTTTAACCTTCTAGTTAATTATACTTCAAGTACTTGATTTCAACGTATTTGAATTTGGATTGTACTACTTTTAATGATGTTCGTTTCATTGAGATATTTAATTTTGCTATAACTTTATTAAAATTAAAGCCTCGTTGATTTTGAATTTAATTGATGAAATTTACCCACAGATATACTGCATTGAGATCTATGCTAAATTGACTAGATTTTTTTGAAGACGCCGTATATATGTTATAGCATGTTGTAAAAAAATAGTTCAAAAATGCCAATCTATATGTATATGTGATTTTATGGTTATGCAAAATAAGATTATTTAAAGATATGAAGACTAGCCGAGAGGAGGGAATCTTGTATTTATAAACATTATACATTATATATATATATATATATATACATATATATATATATATATATATATATATATATATATATATATATATATATATATATATATATATATATATATATATATATATATATATATATATATATATATATATATATATATATATATATATATATATATATATATATATATATATATATATATAATTTAAAACAAAAATAAAATTCATTTGAATTTAATGGTAAAACACATGAAATTGTCATTCACTTTTTATTCACACGATTGGTTGGTTAGGAAATTGAATGATAATTTTAGCATAATACTTTTTTTTTACAAAACTTTAATAAAATTGTAATTTTGGAATGCAAAACATAGTTGATCTTATATTTTTTTATTCTCAAATATATTGCATTAAATTATTCTCCTTTAACATATAAAAAATGAAATAACAAATATACTTAATTGATAGTTGGTGATGAAAATGACCATAGCCAAGAAACAGCAGTAAAATTAAAACAATTTATTAACAATAATATATTTGAATGTCATATTAAGTAATAAAGGGATTTACATACATATCACAAAACTCATAAGTATTGAATATTTAATATCTAAACTTTGATATTTACATATATAACACTTAAATTTTAAATCATTAAATCATACAAATATCACTAATATCAACTTACAATGCAAAACACGTGCAAAGATTTTGATGTGATTTTGACACTTACATAAGTAAATATAAAGTTTAGATTGGATATATAAAAATAATTTAATATGTATATATCCTCATATAAATAATATGATCATAAAAATGCACTGTATAAATATGTTCTTATGAAACTATTTCACATGTTATATACTTTTCAAAATAGGCTTTTAAGATTTAATAGCATTAATTTGCATCAGAACTATAAAAATTAAAATAGTTGAAAAATATTAAATCATAACAATATGTAGTTCACATACTGAAGAATACATCAAAAATCATATAAAATAAATTTATCACCAAATCCACAAATTAATCAATTCTTTTCGTTATACTATTTAAACATTTGTTTTACATTAATTACTACTGAAGAAACGCCCAATACTAGAAGCTCAAAGAAGTGAAACACCATACAGTTTCACTTTATGGAAAATATTATAAATTTATGAGAAAATATAAAATGAATGATTAAAATAGAAGAATATTTGACCAAAAGTACATAATTTGTTTTAAGATAAAATTAGATTAGTTTATATTTATGTTCACCTTTAATTATAATCATTTATCCTACACTTTAAGTCTAAAATACCTAAGAATCTTATTATATAATCTCATATTTTATTACTAAATAAACTTATAAACTAAAAACATACTCTTATCACCCCATGATCTCGAGTAAGTGAATATGGTAATAATCATCTGATTGCTCAAGATTATCATCATTGCCACCGCTATGGCTACTACTGCTGGCAATTTTGGTATTTGTTGAAAAATGCTTTCTCGTATTAAATTTTAAGTTTATTGGCATCTCATCGAGATCCCACAGACAATCAACCACTGTTCCATCACTCATGTGGAGCTCAAACTTCTCTTGACGTTGATGCTTAGTATCCTCCACATGAATTATCTCATTATCTATTATAAATTCCATTTGTGTTCCGTCTTCTCCTTCAAATCTTATTGCAATTGTATTAACGTTATAAATAGGTAAGAAGTGAGCCCCATAGCTCAAAGTAACTATCAAGAAAAACACAATATAATCTAGTATAACTAGATAAAGTGTAACATTTATTAAAATAAATAAATTTATTATAAATATTAAAATGTATTGATAAGTTTCTTTAAATACATTTTTTTTCAAGTTTGTTTTGACAATTAATTTATTACTAAATTTGTCAGGTTTCATTATAGATTAGTTGGATTTGAGCTAAGTGTGATCTAATTGCTATTCTACGTGTAAATAATTAAGGCCATGTGTCAATATTTTAAGTATGGTTGTTATCCTCTTGGTCACTATTACTATCATAGAGGAAGGCTCTACTCAAGTTTTGATGTGTAACATAATTTTAACAATTTACTTATTTGGTATCTAAATTTTGATATTTATTTATATAACACTTATATCTTAAATTATATAAAAAAATATGGCTAATATCAACTTTAAAGTGAAATAGATTTTTTTCATAGACTTTGATGTGATTTAGATACCAATGTATTATATAATTAAATAAAAAGTTTAAATGTGATATATATTAATGCATAAAAAGTAAATCCCATTAAAAAAAAATTTTTAAAGAAATGCCATCTAAAAATATATTCTTATGAAACTATTTTACATACCACACTTTTTGAATTTAAATGTTTTGGTGTAATAATGTTAATTTGCATTGGGAGAACTTTCTAAACAATTAGGGTTGTTAGGCTAAAAAAAGTTGAATACAAGAACACAAAAAGTGAATATTAATTTGAATATACAAGCTGTATTGTATGTAAAAGTAAAATACATAAAACTATATTTTCTATTTGTTGGATATATGTAAAGTAAAGTAAATGTTTGTATGTATGTTAGAAGATTTTTTTCTCATTAATTAAATTATTAAATTAATAAATTAAATATATATTAAATTATAAATAAAGACATATATATAAAAAAATTAAATATATTAAAAATATAAATTATATGAATATTTTGCCTTAGATATATAAACTTCACATTAAAAATAGTATATATATTGTTGACTCATTTTAGAATGAGTTCTCACACATCTTAAGCATAGAACTTCTCTTAGACTTTAAGAGTTCCTGGTCTTAAGATTCATCTAGTGATTAGGACACTCCCCCATCCTAGAAGACTAGCCATAAGAATGCCCATTCCTGGGAAAAAAAGAAACCTTTCAAACTTCAAAACCCTAAATTATTCAATTCCATGATTGAAATCACTCATCCCATGATTAAAATTCCTTGTGTCAAAAAATTCTAAGTCCCAATCCTTCCTTAAGGATTCAAAAAATCACAGAAACCTATTCCAAAGTTTTGAGATTTTCTAGATATTCTCATTTCTCATTCACATTTATAAATGAAATATAAATTCAAACCCATCAAATAAAGTTCAAAATTCCAAAACAATTCACAAAAGTTTCCTAAATTCCTTTAATTTTTTTTTTATTAAAGGACTTAGCCAAAATCCACTCCAAATCTTGATCAAACCTATTCAAAATCTTGCGATTTTTCTCATTTTTATTTATAACCTCATTTATATTCTCATATATAAATGAGATATAAATTTAACTCAATCAAAATCCAAAGCAAAAATTAAATTCCAAATTAAAAAATGAAATTCCCATAAATCCCTTAATTTTTCATTAATGTATTTAACCTAAACTTTGATCAAACTCCTTCAAACTCATGGGATTTTCTATATTTGTATTCTCATATATATAATAATGAAATATAAATATAAATCAATCAAATTCAGTCAAAAAAAATTAAATTTCAAATTAAAAATCCCATTAAATCCTTTAAATTCCCTTTAATGGATTTAACGTTAAATCAGATTAAATTCTTTCAAATCCTTGAAATTTTATTATGATCAATTTATATTATCATTTATATTCATATATAAATGAAATATAAATTAAAACAATCAAAACCAACTTCTAAAAATCAAACTTAAATCAATCTAAGTTTCAAGTCAAAATCTTGAACTTAGCCAAAAATTTGTTCCAAACTCTTGATTTTCTCTCATGGTTCAATCAATCCTACAATTCATGAGCTCATATATCCAAACCTCAATCCTGCAATCAAAACCAAAATCAAAATCAAATCCAAAACTCTTTCATTTTCTTTGAATATTAAATTTTCAATGGATAAAAATCCATTTGACTTCAAACCTCTTGTAAATGGTATTTCAATCATAAGTCTATATGCAAAAGATCAATAAACTTCAAGCTTTATTTGACCCACTTAGTCACTTGACCCAAAGTGACCTATGAGCCAACCCAACCAAATTGGATTGAATCCAAACTCATATTTTCCTCATCATGATCAACAATCATCATGGGATGATTAATCAATCAAATTAGGTCAAACCAAGTCAAACCAGGGTTGACTAAGTCGCAAGACTTAACCTAAAAATGAAACCTAACATAGCCAAAATCTACCAAAACCAATTGATCAAGTTCCACGATCTAAGTTCACTCATGGCCTATGTTTGAACTTTCCAAGTCAACCTTTGAGCCTAACCGCTCGACTGTTAACCCATTTTGACCTAAAGGGTCAAAATGTGTCAAAGTTGATCTAAGACAAAGATTAAAATGGGTCAAGTCCATCCCAAATCACTATGGAATTGACTAAAGCCTCAACCAATTAACTAGACCCAGTTTTACATTAGATCTTGACCCAACATAAAAGGGATCAAGGTGAACCCAATTTCATTGATTAGAAATAAGATACCAATCTAATCCATATGACTAACAAACCCACCAAACGTATTCCATGACCCACCTTCAAATGGGTCAAATGGTCAAATCAACTTGACCCCATTTGCCCAATGAGTCATATGAGTCAACTGGAAAACCAACTAAATTGAACCAAACCAAGTGGAACCAAAAACATTTCAAATGGTCAACATGAAACTTGTCCAACCCTTGGTTTGACCCAATTTGACCTATTGGTCAACCACTGTTGACCTTTGACCTAAATGGGTCAACAAAACTCAATGGATTCCAAATCCATTGAAACTGCCCAACCTATTTTCTCAACATACCAAACATCACCCAAACATACCCAAATTGAAAAAATAGCAAAATGATCTCTTTATACACTCTAAATGAAGAGTCTTAATGTCATGGTCATCTGAAGGCTCCTCCCTAAAACCATGGACCTTGTGATGAGTGGGTCCCAACCCATTTGGTTTGGCCCATGGACCAAACTCACCACCCATGGCCAAATTGAAAATTCAAACTCCCCTTAATTGATGCACATGAGAGGCTAGGCTTGCACCCTCCTCAAATCAACCATGTGCACACCTCTAACCACCCAAACAACTCATCCCATATGGACAATTGGATCAAAATGGAAAACTTGTGCTCATCCGTCCGACATATATGGGGAAATACTCACTAAATTCAAAGTTTCACTTCCATACCGATGGAGGTCTAAGGAGGTCAGTAGCTCATCAAAGAGCATCCCCAAGCCTTCTAAGCTTAGAGCTTCTCTCAATTTTGCAAAAATCGTGAAAAATAGGTGGAGTGATTAGCAAACCTTGATCCTATACTTGATCCTTCACACTCATCATTCAATGACTCAATTGAGATTGCTTAAGCATCTAATTGAGTTATATATAGGCAAGGGGAGATCAATTCACCAAAGAAGAGCCAAAAGAAAAGGAGTTGGTTCACCCACCCACTACCAACCTCAAGAGCTAGAAACTTCAGGGCTTCATCTCCACTAGAAGAAACAGAATCGCATCGTCACCTCATGAGGTGTGTGAATTTTGACCACTTAAGCTAAAAGGTGCTGGTCTTTTGTGAAGTGGATTTTAACCTCATATGATCTTAGCCATTGGATTGGCCACTTTGGCCCTTTAGATGGTGTGGGTTGAGTCTTGATTGAATCCATGAAGGATCGAACTTGGATCTCCCCTTGGATTGTGAATGGTTCACATTCGTCCCTCGTGGACGCTTCATCTCAACTGAATTTTTAGATGGGATGAGATTATTCTCACATTTTAGAATTTTAAAATGGGGTATCCTTCCCGCCTATCCCGATCTTAATGGATGGTGGTTGTTCTCCCGATTTAATAACTTAAGTAAAGGCTCACAACGTGATGCATGTAAAGCATCTTCACGCCACCAGAACAGGAGTGAGTTAATTTTAATTAATTCAGATAACTTCAAAAAATCATAACTAAACCTAGAAAATTAAAACAAATAAAAGGAAAAATGCCTTGGGTAGATAATTCCATCAAGAATATTCTAAAATTGTTTTCAATGTGTTTTGATTTCACTTTTTCTTTGAATTTAGGTTTCTTCGGAAATGTTAATTAGCTAATTATTCCCTAATTAAGTCACCAATTAATTTCAAACTTAGGTTCATTTCAGGGATGACCTCCTCCCTAATTTTCTTAGATGAGGCCTTGATTGGAAAAAATTGCTAGCTCATTCCCTAATTACCCCTTCATGTAATTAAGGTATAATTAGGGTTTCCTATGATTAAGTTGGATTAGATCCAGTGAGTAGGGTTTTTATGAAATAATTTTGGGTTTTTTCCCTTCTCCCTAAACCCCCTCCCTTAATCTCTTAATAATAGTTAATTCATTAGTTACCCTTTAAACAATAAACAATTCAAAAATTCTAAAATCTCTAATTAATCTAATCTAGATACTTGGGTGCTCAATAGCCTAAGTCTAATTAAGGAAATTAAAACCTCTTTCATAAGTATGAAAGGGTGTTTTAAATGTACTTAAGCTAAATTCCTTAGCTTAATTAACTTTTAATTGTGAGCCAAATTGCATTAGGCCTTTTCATTACTAGGTGCATTATAAATTTACATACCTTGTGAGTTTTTTGTAATCTCATTGGCTCATAATTATTTAGTTAATTTTCTCTGGGTGTAGGTAAGGGTTAATTGAGTCACTTAATGCATTCCTTAACCTAATCAACACTTAAAAATGGATTTAATTATCTAAAAATTAAACTAAAATACAAAACACATGTGGGAATGGGTTAGAAACAGCAAACTAATCTCACCCTTCCAAAATTAAATCAAACTTCAAACAAATAAAAACCATTTTGAAATTCACTTTGATTTATTTTAAGTTTTCTTATTCTTTAAGAATGTCTTTAGGAATTAAGTAAAGTGAGTTTGTTCATGTGATTACATTGCTTTAGATCTTTCCCAACATGCTAAATTATATGCCATGTGACTTATGCATCCATGATTTCATGTTTTCAAAGTTTTAAAAAAGAAATTATTTACTTTATGTCAAATGTGCATGTGTTGGCTAAAGTAAAATATGAATGGCTATTATGACAACTAAATCCAAAGTATTTTCAAAATCTATAAATGAAAAATTAAATATGAAAGTGTGTTATTCATTATTATCTTGCATATGGTAGATTATAAAATATGTTTAGTGTAGCCTTTCCTTTCTCTCTTATGTTAGCATAGCTTTGAATATGGGTTAGTAAGATGTAAGGTTCATTTGAAAAGAACCCAACCCTTACAGAATTCTAAACCCTATTTATCCTTATGCTCTCACTTAAGAAGGATGGTCAACACTTGCATAAATAAATATCAAAATGAAATAAAACCATTTAGTAAACTTTTGCATATTCTTTCTCTATTTCATTTCTTTTATATGCATGCTAATACTTAAGGAAAGTGGTATATTAGTCTGGAAAATCCTGAGGTTGCGAGGCTTTAAGTAGCCCTAAGTAGGTCCTGTACTTTACACCTCTAGTTAACAATGGCGTTGTACTCACTTATGCCTTTCTTTCTGTCATGCATGTATATGAAATTTTGGATAAGAAAAATCTTTTCTAGTTAAGAAAATCTATGCATCTAAAACTTCTAAATTTTCTTAAATGGATTACTTAGCATGCATCATAAAGTGTGTTAACTATCTTCATTTACATGTATAGATATGTTTAGGGTCCATCCTTATGCATGATATATATGTTGGGAAAGAATTGATGTAATGTGTGTTATGTGAATTTTGATTCACTTTTCTTAATCTTAAAATGCCTTTCTTTTTGATGGGTTTGTTTAGAGTTTATCTAAACTTAAGATTAATTAAAAGATTTAATCAAAACACTCACCTAAATGAAATTAAATTACAAACTTACTTTAGAAACTTTATAACTTAATAATTAATTGTAGGTTTCACTCAAACTAGACTAAAAAATGAAATAAAATCAACCCAAAACCACTAAACAATTTAAATGAAACTCTCCTCTAAGTTGAACATGTTCTTCACACTTAGAAAATTCAAACCTAAAGTCCTATGCTAAGCATACCACACAAACCAAAGCACACACATTAGCCTAAGTCACGACTTCTAGCTTTTGGTTAGGTCAGTGCATGGTTTGATGTTATATCTTATTTTATGATGAATGTTTTAGACTTGATGTTAAGGTGTATGCTCATAGAATGATTGGTATGACGTGCTTAGTCTAACCATTCTTTTCTGTAGGGGATTATGCTAAAGGGGCGCTATCATACATAAAAATATAAATGCTTCTTGCTCATAGGAAGCACACTATGCAAAAGAAGCCCATGGGATCACCTTCACAGATGAAGACCTTCTACTATGGGACTTGGAGCACAACCGTCCCCTATACATTACAGTTGACATGGATAGGTTCAGACTCATCATGGTTCTCATAGATTCATGTGCATTAGTAAATATTATTAGTCTAAAGACCCTTGCCTCTTTGAAGATTGACATCTCTACTCTCCAAGGAGATAGAATGATGTTGAGAGTATTCAATGATCAAGGTGAGTAGGCTTTAGGTTCCATAGTGTTGCCGTTGGAGATTGGTGACTGGAAGATTAAAGCTAAGTTCTACATCATTGATTCAAATACTTCATTCATTACTTTGCTTGGTAGGCCTTGGATACATCAGATCATGATCATTCCATCCTCCCTTCATCAGTGCATCAAGTTTAGAAAAGATGGAATTGTGTACCGTATCAACGGATAAAAAAGCCATTCTTAGTGAGAGAAGTTGAGATCTATGAAGATGCAACCTATTATCTTCCTCAAAACACCTTTTCTCATGAACTTGGACAAAATTCAAATGAAAAACCAAAAGAAAAGATAAAAGAAAATAAAAAGAAAAAGAAAACAACAAGTGAGAAAGAAAGGGGAATTGAAGAAGAAGTGGATTTGCATATCACATTCCACCTACAGTTCATTCCATCATATGGCATGTGCATAGAATGGCTCAACTTTCACCAGGTAGAGGCAAAGGTAGAAATAGAGGTAGTTCCAGAGGCGGAAGACCCCCTAGTTAGCCTGCAACCAATAGAGGTCATGTTCCAGTTCATAGGAGTACCCCTACTATTCACATAGACTTGGAATCTAGTTCAGAGGATGAGTCTAATTTGATTAGTATACCAGCCAACCCCTCTCAACAGGTTCCATTGGAGGTGACTTTTGATCTATCCAGAGATGAAGACCGGGCCGCCAAGCAAAGCAAAGCATTCGAATCTGGTTTGTGTGAAACTATTCACCAGCAGTTGGGAACCTTAGCTCTTACCCCACTTACATCTTAGAAAGTTGAAGGTTTGATAGTTAAGGAAGTCCCTAAGTCTTTCAGTGGCACAAAGCAGAAGAGGTTATTTTTAGGTTCATCATCCTCAAGTCCAGAGCTCGATGTAGGACTTGAAGAAGATACTTTAAAAGAATTAATAGAATTACCTTTTGACTTTTACTCACCTTGTTTTCAAAATCTTGCACAGAAAGGTTTAGTTCCTCACACTTGGTCCAAGTATAGGTCAAAATATTTTGAAAAATTATGGAACAATATAGGTAGAGAAGCACAATTAAGAGCAGGCCTAGGATTCGACATAGTGGGTCCGGTCGATGACAAAGATTATTGCTTAGTTGTTACCAACCATTTAGAATCTGATAGATTCTTTTCACACATCCCTAACTCTTATGAGAATGTGTGTTTAGAAACTTTAGATGATTAAGATGATCTCCAAGTCAAAGAGGCACCGCCAGAGTTTGAAGATGAGATTCATTCAATAATTGATAAGCTAAAAGAAATCAACCTCGAGATAGAAGAAAATTCTCGCCTGACATTCATTAGTTCGTTGTTGAATGAAGAAGAAAACAATGACTTAGTAAGGCTATTGGCTGAGTTTAAAGACTGCTTCACATGGAGTTATGAAGAAATGTTTGGATTATCTTCTGACATTGCAGTCCATAAGCTAGCAATAGACCCTAACATTACCCTTATTAAGTAAGCTCCTAGAAGCATGAGATTTGAAATTGAACAATAGGTCATAACTGAAGTCAAGAAATTGATTGATACTGGTTTCATCAGGGAAGAAAAATATCCTACCTGGTTAGCTAGTGTCATCCCAATTAAGAAAAATAATGGCCAAATTCACATTTACATTGATTTTAGGGACTTAAACAAGGCATGCCCTAAGGATGAGATTCTTCTTCTTATACTAAAATTAATGGTGGACATTGCCTCATCTCATGCTTTCTTCTCTTTCATGGATGGATCATCTAGCTATAACCAAATCAAGATGTCTCCTGAAGATAAAAGAAACACTACTTTTTGAACCCCGATCGAAATCTTCTGTTATAGGGTCATGCCTTTCGGCCTTAGAAATGCTAGTGCTACATATCAATAAGCCATGACTTAGATCTTCAATGAACTCATCCATCATCGTTGAGTTACTTGATGATCTAGTAGTAAAGAGCAAAGAAAAGGAAGACCACCTCTTTGACTTGAGAGTAGTTTTCAAGTGGTTAAGATAATATAACCTCAAAATGAATCCCCTGAAGTGTGCATTCGGAGTCGCTTCAAGGAAATTCCTTGGGTTTGTTGTCCGAAACTAGGGAATAGAAATAGATCCTGAAAAAATTAAAGATATCTTAGAAATGCCATCTCTTGAGAGTTTAACTCAACTCAGATTCTTTTAAAGATGATTGCCGTATCAAAGATGCTTTATCTCCCTTCTCAGCACTTGTCAAAAAGGATGTCAAGTTCAAGTAGGATGACAAGTGCCAGCATGAATTCAAAGACATAAAAGAATACTTGGTGAATCCACCAATTCTCGCAGCCCCTATCCCTAGTAGGCCATTGATCTTTTATACTGCTGCATTGGATGACTCTCTCGGTGCTCTGTTGGCCCAAGCCAATGATGAGGGGAAGGAAAGCGCACTCTACTACCTTAGTCGTTGTCTGATCCCTGCTGAAGCCAACTATCCACCCATTGAGAAACATTACCTAGCTTTGATCTTTCCATCTCAGAAGCTATGACACTACATTCTTTCTCATAAGGTGAACTTGATCTCTAGAACCAATCCATTACAGTAACTCATGACATGACCAATGCTTTCTGAATGTTTGACTCATTGGTCCATGATACTCACGCAATTTGATATCACTTTTGTACCCCTCCGTGCGGTAAAAGGATATGCACTAGCACATTTCTTAGCAGCACACCCACTTCCGGCTGATTCTCCGCTTAGTGACAATCTCCCCGATGAACAAATCATGAACTCAGGGGAGGTCAGTAACCACCAATGGGAGATGTATTTTGATGCTGCTACTTATTTTCTTAAAGGTGAAGCACCACGATCTATTCTCTCTTGAAAGGTAGGGGTAGGAATAGTTATCCTAACTCCAAACAGTGATGTGATGAGATTCTCATACTATCTTTCTAACCCCTACACCAATAACAAATTAGAGTATGAGGCTTTGATTGTCAGTTTGGAGTTAGCCATCACTATCAGTGTCAAGAGCATCAACATCTTTGGGGATTCTTAATTATCATTAACCCGATTGTTGGGTCCTACCAGGTCCTCAAACCCAACCTTCATCATTACTATGAGAATACCATGAAGCTGCTGGCCCAGATTCTCAAAATTGAGTAGAGAACGTAGTATTAGATGCCTTGGCAAAACTTGCCAAAGAGTTAGCATGTCTGGAAAATGAATCCATTTCAATAAGGGTCCAAAATAGATAAGTCTTATCCCTTATTGATTCAGAACTCATCAAGAGACTTTCTCTTGAAGGGGAGGTTGTCGTTGCCAAAATGGACAAGGAGCTGGATTGGAGGCAATCATTTATAGATTACTTGAACACTGGTAAACTACCTCAAGAGAAATCTCAAGCCATCAAGTGAAATAGAGAGCTCTTTCCTATGCTCTTACTGATGGCACCCTGTAATGACGGTCCTTTGATTAGATTATGGTTACGTTGTTTAGACAAACACGAAGCCCGTAGCATTGTAACCTAGGTATATTCAGGTCTATGTGGAGCTCATCAGTCTGGTCCAAAGATGAAGTCTAAGATCAAAAGACTTGGATACTACTAACCTTCTATGATCACAGATTGCATAAACGTAGCTAGGAGATGCCATCAGTGTCAGGTGCACGGTGTGGTCCTCCACCAACCACCCAACATTCTACACCCTACTTTGGCTTCATGGCCATTTAAGAGTTGGGGTATCGACATAGTAGGTCTGATCGATCCTCCTTCTTCCAAGGGGCATTGATTCATCTTAGCTACTATCGACTACTTTTCCAAGTGGGCGGAAGCCATCCCACTCAGAGAGGTTACAGTTCACCATGTGCTTCAATTTTCAGGAACCATATCGTATATAGGTTCGGGGTGCCTCGATAAATTATATCTGATAATGGTACTGCATTCAAAATCATGAAGATCAATCGTGTGTGTGTGTGTGTGTGTGTGTGAAATGTATCATGTGTTAGAAATATAAATATCAAAATTTAAGTGTTAGAAATGAAACTACACAAGAGATAATATGGTATGTAATCAACATCACTTTATTAACAAAAAGAAAAAGATTTTTTATTAATATTTTTCAAGGACTTCTAAATTTAATTTATTTTTTCAGTTTTTGCATTATTGTATCTGTGGTGGTTGTATCCATTGGTTCATTGCTAACTCAGTCTATGTGTTGGTGACCCCTCATAGGGTATCTATGAGCAGATGAAGGTAGCATGCCTTAGTTGCAAATAGGCCTGCAAATAAATTGAGTTGAATCGAGTATGTTCTTGTTTGAGTTCAAGCTTGTTACTATTGTCAAACTTGAGATTGATTCAAGTTTTTTAAGATGGTGTTCAACATTGAGCTTGTTTATCATATATTGTACAATTTGAGTTTATGCACGAGCTTGATTTAAATGGGATTATCAATTCAAACAAAGCCTTAATTGAATTTGTTCTGCTGAAAAGTATACATGACTTATATTAATTAAAACTTATTAAGTCTAAAAAAATAAAATAATATTGTTCACAATTAAGTTTTAATTGAGTAGTAATAGAGCTCTTAATAAACTTACCCATGACTTTGAACGATATTATTCATGAACAATAAATTGTTTAAATTTATTCATTTAGCAATCAAGTATTATTTTCAAGCTTGTTCGAATTAATTAAATAATCATAAACAAATTTTAATTAAGTCGAGTCGCAAATAATTTGTTAAATGCTTGGTTTATTTGAAAACCTAATTGTTAATTGTAAATAATCAAACTAAGATTTCACTCCATTTGATGTAATTTTTTTACTCTTTCTAAAACAATAATTTAAATTCTATTTAGTCATTAACTTTTTGTCTCTCTCTCTCTCTCTCTCTCTTCTCTCTTCTATATATATATATATATATATATATATATATATATATATATATATATATATATATATATATATATATATATATATATATATAATAAGATTAAAAAATGATAATACTCCAAATAATTTCTCAAAAAATCATTTATCTCACAATAATTTTATTTAGAAGAGCATAAACCATTCCCATTAGCTCTTAATATATAATGATAACCACAACCACTATATTTTTTTCTCCACAAGTCATCCCATCAAAAAGAGGTTTGGCAAGAAACATTCTTTTTTTTTTAATTAAATGTTGAGTGAACATTTGTGAATACATGATGTTAAATCTATAACCTCTTAATGGGGAACAATATTCTTAATCATTAGAATAACTAAATGGCAATAGATTCATTATTTCTCTCACAACAACAATGCTAATTTAACTATCACCAACCACTAAGTTGAATGGCAGTGCTTGCTCTCTTAAGTGGACTATGCAATTGGAAAAAAGAGAACAACTCTCAATCATGCTTGAAACTAGATAACAACACCATCTCTTAAAGGAAACATCTTTGAAGTTTATATACAAATATTAAAAGCCCAAAAAAAAAAAGAAATATGCATCTCCCAAGTTTGTTAATCTCAAGCTAAAACTTTCTTCTCATTATTCCTCGCTCAAAATGGAGAGAGAATGGAGAATGTACAAGAAACTATAAAAAAAAAAATAGTTAGATAAAATGAAATAAACTCATCAAACTGAAATCTTTATTTCCAGTTAATCTAATATAAATTGATATGAATTGATATGAAAATAAAAGATAAATGATTATAATAGAAAGGTATTTGTTCTAAGATAAATATAGTTTATTTAATATTTATGTTGAAATATCCTTCAATTATAATAATATCTTGTATGTTAAATATAAAATTCCTAAGATTCTTATTACATAGTCTCATATTTCATTACTAGATAAACCTATAAACTAAAGATACTCTTAGATCAACAAGATCTCAAGTAAATGAATATGATAGAACTCATCTGATTGATTAGCAATATTATTATCACGGCGTCACTCTTATCGATATTTCTTGTATGAGATGAATAATACTTCCTTGTATAGAATTTAAAATTTTTTGGGATCCTAAAAAGATCCCACAAACAATCAACTACAATTCCATCATTCATGAGGAGCCCAAAGCTCCCTTGATGTTGCTGCTTAATATCCACCTCATACACCATCTCATCATCTATAATAAGCTTCATCTCTGTTTCTTCCTCTCCTTCAAAGGCTATCACAATTCTATGAAAATCACCATTTGGTAAGAAAGCGAGCCTCGAAGTTTGGGTACTTAAACAACAAGGTTGATTCAACACTCAAGCTGTTCGGATTGCTCAAGCCTTTTGTTGCCGCCAACCCAAAGCGGCGTGGTAGCTCCATTTTAATATCAGAACTGCTACAACAAAATGAAATGATTTTCTTCATTATTATTCAAAGAGAGTTAGAATCTTATGTTTAATTCTTTTCATGTATAATATAAGAGTTTTAGATCTCAATTTATAGAATTATAGCATGACCAAAAACATTAATTTTTCAATATGGGTAGAGGCAAATTCTTAGTATATATTTATTCAAAAATAGGTAGGAGAAGATCAAAAGCATTTAATGCTATGAATATGCTTCATTACTAACAAAGAAAAAAAATGTATTGATGCAAAGGTGGTAAGAAGCTGTGAATGGAAATTGATTTCGTTTTTATAAAACATTGATGGAAACTTTCAATAGAAAAGTAAATGTAAACAATCCAACCCATTAGACTCATTTAATGCACATAAAAATACTCCTATTGAGGCCATAATATTCTACCTACAACTTTCCTTCTTTGAGAAACCTCTAGCCAATGAACCAACCAATAAAATCTAAATAAAGATATGAGGAAAAATAGGAAAAAAAATATAATATCATTTATAAAATTATTTGTTTATAAAATGGAAATTTAAAGTAATACTCTTGAATTTTATTTTTATTCTTTTATTAAGGAGATAACTATCTTATACAACTTTCACTATATATATTTTGTTATTCAAGGAGGTCCTATACATACATGATAAATCATTGCATATTGTTATGTGATTTTGTAAAATTTGAGTATTTAAAAAAATATTTATATTTAAATATATTTTAAAGAGAATTCATAAAATGGGTGTGGTATTTTAAAGGCGATGGGTAGTAGATAAGACACTACCCAGAGATTTCAACCTCATTTTTGTGAGGACTTTAGATATGGTTCCAAGTTTCATATAGGTGCAAGCCCCTATAGTTAATTACCCATCTTAATAAGTGAGAGAGAACTTTCAATTAAGGCTAGTTGTTAGATCCCTGAATGCGTAGGGTATAATAGCATCAGGTGAAGTTTAAAATTTATAATTTATGAAATTCAACATTTTAACTTAAAGCAGATGGTTGGGGAATGATGACGTGCACGATATAGATTCCATGGTTCCATCCGAGCGAGTCCACAGTGTACTTAATGAGGAGGTAGTCAACCTAAGGATCCTTATCAACAATGCATAGGTTATGTCATCCAAGAAATCCTTGTAGACTTAGGGTGGTGTTTGTTTAAGGAGATATGCATAAGTCTACCTTAGCTAACAGAGGGCTTTTTTTCCTATCAATACCACAGCAATTCACTCAAAGGCGATTTAAGCATATGGGCTGATCGTAAGATAATGGTTCTATTTGGTGGCAACCACCCGATCAGAGGACTCTAGTCATAATTGCATCATACATGGAGCCTACTGGCCAAGCCATGTAGTCAGGACACGAGCCTCATCCTTACTGGTGTGAGATTGATTGAGAGTCAACATAGTAGAACACTTGATTTGACATTGGCTCCTTTGTGAGCTAGAGTTTTCTTAATTTGTTACCTCTAACAAACTATTTCTTGAGATTGAATTTCATTTAGACATTTGTAGCTTAATGAAATATTTGATTTCTCATTTAATTTGACACTTAATTTGAAATTAAAATCAAATTTTTTATGGAAGTATCCCCTCCAGTTGAAATCACCATTCAATACAGCCATCATCGGGTTAGACGTATCATTTAGATCCTGTTGACTCTATTAGTTTAATAATAGAGGATCATATCTATATCATATGATAGAATTAACTTCTCAGATGTATCACTAAGTTAAATTTCTTATAATATTATCATTGCATTTTTATGTTTAGTTAACCCAACGTCCCAGACCAAACGGCGAAAGCGACATCCTTAGACATAAAGTTAAGCATTCAACATTGTGTTAGGGCCCATGCGAGTATTTTTTAAGAATACTTGCATAATTTTAAGATATTGAATTTTGAGTTTTAATCCTACTTCATAATATGTGCAAGAGTTTAATTGAAGCCTTAATTAACGACTTCTGTTCGCTTATACAGTGTGTTGTGAATCCAGTGGTGTATATTTCAACTTTGTATTTTCAATTCAAAATATTGCAGCTTCACTTATATCTAATTTCATAGCAAAATAAAATGGCTATTTAGCTTATGCACTTTGATAAGATTTTACATCTCTACTAATCATCATGTTCAACTTTCATTCTCACCCATAAACAAACTATTATACCTTTTTTTAACTTAGCTTATTAAATATAAGCCTTATTGCTTAATTCACGCTAAAATTGTATTTGTATTTGAATGCTAGCTCTCAAGCTTAATATAAGTGTCTTGTGATTTTGATTATAAATCTAATTAAATTTTCACTTAGATCATTTAAAGTGGCACATTGTAAGAATTATATTCATTCATGGTTGACTATGTATCAAATTCTTTATGTGTCTCAATTAAATTTTCTCGACACTTCTCAACTTGCTTAGTGTGAATTAAACCATAATTTATTTGTTAATCGAGCAGCTTTGTAATGCTTGTTATTGTTCAATAATTTGATATTTGGAATAATCAATGATAAATCTTGTTCATGTTAGCTGATGAAATATCAAAATCTAGATTTTC
Source organism: Cymbidium sinense (assembly GCA_021442155.1). Taxonomy (NCBI): domain Eukaryota; kingdom Viridiplantae; phylum Streptophyta; class Magnoliopsida; order Asparagales; family Orchidaceae; genus Cymbidium; species Cymbidium sinense. Next base: position 45,538,107 of record CM038225.1, on the reverse strand, counting down.
TCATAGGTGAGTTATCGAATTTCATATTAGTTCTTCAAGCTTGATTGTGTTCAATTTAAATCACTTTTAATAAGTTATACTAATTTCAATGTTTATTGCTTTATCCATATTCATATTTATTAGCTAGCATCGTAGTCACATCCATATTCATGTAAGAGCTATTAAATCCAATCTGGATTTACTCTTAACTCTACATCAAATTTCATATTTATTTAAAAGACACTAAACTTCAAATTTATCATGAGTCTCTTGTGAGTTTATTATCAGCCTCCTCAAGCTTCACTTGCATTTGACTTGAATATCCTCATTTGTTTCAACATATAATGCAACATACTCAAGCATTCATTTGGTGGTAAACTAAGTGAATGAAGCCCATTTTTACTTGATTCCCTCTTATATGGTATTAGTATTTATTAAGATCCTTCAAATTTAATTATAAATTCATCATTTTAGGACTTTATATTTAATATTTAACTTAATTTTAAGTCATTCTCTTCTTTTTTTGTTAAGTCCCAAAAATTTGGCAAAATTTTGGCAGCATTCTACATAGGGGTCTCATCTAATAGTTTTGGAGGGCATCCCGTCATGCCCTGATGAGTGTGATAGTTGGTGTTTTGCAACACCTCAGCCAATTTCTATTTTGTCACACCCTTATGAGCATGGAGGCCTTCAAACCTGCATATATACTTATATTCCCACATTTCTTTACACATCTACCACCAACCACAAAGATAAATCTTGGCATCTAAACTCAATCATATAAGAAGTTTTCTAGAGTGGTAAGTTCAAAGGAAGGAAGGGAATGAAAAAATAGCTGAAGATCAAGAGAGGAACTCACCTGATGATGGTGTTCCTTCTCAACTAAGGCAAAAGGAAAGGTCAGAAGAGTAATTCAGCAGCCATGCACTCGATTAGAGTAGGAATCAAGAAAGTATACCGAGAGGAACCCGCCTGATGACGAGTTGCCTATTAGCTACCCTCACTTGTAAATAGGGGAGGTCGATTAAGGATGAATTCAGCAAATGGGAAGTTTGGCCAAGGTAGCTTCAATAGGAATAGGAGTATGATTTGAGGAAAATTGAATATATGATGTTTGAGTGGAGAAGGTTGGGAAAGCTCTCAGTTTATTGAATGAGAAGTGAGAGGAGGAAGGATTTTTGGCCAAGGGAGGTTCAAGAGGGAAAGGGAGAAACGATCGAAGGAGGAGGGAGGGTAATAGAAAAATGGAAAGAGGAATGCTTACAATTTCCTCTGTTGGACTCTTTCATCAATCGAAGAAAATGATCGGAGAAGGTGGAGAGGAATAGAAAATGGAAAGAGGAAAACTTAATTTGAAGCATATGGGAAGAAACCCCAGGTTTGAAGTAGGATTGGCTAAGCGAGTAGTTCTTAGGGGAATAGTCGAAAACGAATGAGAGAGGAGAGTGGCTTCACATGTTTTTGCATGAAGAGAAGATTGGAAACCGACGAGGGAGATGGGTTGATTTGAGGGATTTAGGTTATAAATAGGTTTGGTTAATTTTTCTAAGTACTTAATCATTCTTAAAATGAATTTTATGTCAAAAAAATCATATAGTTATATCAATCTTAGGTTATTTGATATTGGATGCAATGCATCATTTTTTGATGAAAGTTTGGTTCAAGTCAACATCAAATTGGATCAATTTTGGCTCACAATTCATATTATCCCTTCCAGCTACTCGAGTTTCACATAGATTTGTCTGAATTAGGTGTGAAAAGTATTATTTGATAGATTTTGATATTTTAGAGCTAATGGCATAATCAATTTCATGAATCGGAGGTCATTTGGACATCATCGTAACCTCCCAACTCTGATATGTGCATCGACACATTGACAGCTCGATTGCTTGATTGGTTGATTGTTAGATTGTGAAAAATTTATATTTTGACCATTTTTGATGTTTTGAATGCAATGGTGAAGTTTGTTCATCGAGTGGAGGTCATTTCAATTAATTTTGATAATGTTTGGTGCATCTCAGCTCTAATTTGCAAGCAGTTACATTAAAGGTCCATCAAATTTGGATTTTGAGTTTGACTTGATTGATGTATCACACATGGAGGTCAACAAATTCCTCCCAACAAATGTGATTTGCACATGGAGCGGGTCATGTTTATTGAAAACTGGTTGACCCTTTGAACTGGCCAAAGATCTTGGTTCACTTCATCTTCCATTTCAATAGGTTATGGGGTTTTGATGGAATTCTTCATCAGTGTGATGCCTTTTGTTTAGGTGAGCTAAATAGTAGGATTGCTCAATTTGTCTTGATTGACTTATCGACAGCTTCTACCATGTACTCTGCTCAATGGGTTTGCTAAAGATCTTTCTTTCTTCTATGTTATTGTAGATTTGGGATTCCTATGACCCTAGCTTCTTTGCTTGGTCTTTGATGGAGATTAGTTTGCTTATTTTTTTAGAATCTTTTAAGCTTAGCTTTAAGCTTGACGATGAAGGATTGACCTAACCATATTGACTTGTCAAGAAGTGTATGTATATCCCCTCCATTGCTTGGACTTCGTTGAAGGATGCATACAGATGACCTAGCCTTTCAACTTATATTAGGTCTATAATGTGAGTTATCAGCCTAGTAATGTGTGCTTTAATAGATCGAATAAGTATAAAATTTCTTTAGTTCAGCCATCAACTTTGTATGAACTATGGAATTAATTTCTTGATTTTGTGCTTTTTACTTTGACGGACTTGATGAAGATTGACCTTCATATGTGCTTTGTGATTGATTAGATCATTTAAGAATAGATAGAAATATCACTCTGTAGGTAATAAATAGATTGATTTGAGGCAGCCTTGAATTGGGAGTTATTTCCTCAGATTGTCTTAGTCTATCGATCAAGTAGAAAGATCTTTTGGATTCTAGTTGCTCATTATCGTTAAGTTGGATCTGGTTTAAAATTGAACAACTATCATTATTATGGTAAAAATTTTCATTTCTCCTTTAGAAGAATAAGATACATACTTCCATCTTCACTCTTTGCGGAATAAAATGAGGATGGAAATATACATCTCTTTCTTTTTGTGCAATTTGACACCACGTAGATCCACAGATATTCTTATTGAGGGTGATCAGGCATGATATTGAGGAGATGTGTACTATCTCAAAATACAGAACACACCACCCTACAATGGACCCAATCACCTCAACAAGGACTCTTAAGGACAATGGGTCTTACCAAAGATTCTTCACCTATTTTACATGGAAAAGTAAAGTAAGGTTTATTTTAAATTGGGTTCATTAAAGTCTCCACAAATAGCCTCATATTAATTACATCCTAAGGAATGAGATTCTTAGAATACTCTATTAAGGTAAATGATCATTGTCTCCAAAGATTTCAATAAGTAGGACTATCAATTGATTAGTTTATTTTGAAGATCAAATGGGATTGATCAAAGAGAGGGAGTTATCAAGCCAAAGGAAGATAAGTAGGAGATGCCATGATGCTAGGAAACCTAGCGAGCATCTCAAACTATCCTATGGTTGGGCTTTATATTTTGAAATTGATTTAATTTATTTGAGTTGAATTTTTCATTAGAAATTTAGGGCTTATGATTCCACAACACAAGATTATGGAAATGCCTAAGAGGTGAGGATTTATGCTTATGGCCCACAAAGGAGAAGCAACCTCAGAACCTAAATCTAGGGAGCTTTGGTGAGGGCCAAAAGCATAACCTAAATCTAAGGCAAAAAATGGGTATTTGGTTTGCCTTCACAAGAGAGGACAAACCACCCAATTGCTTGGACTTACAACCTAGGCCCAACTAACTCCTCATTTTAAATTCATGTAGGCAAGTCATATGCTTTATGCAAGATAGCTAGGTCATATTTATTTAGAAAGAGACTAAGTCCTTAAACTCACTCCCTAAAGAGACTAGATCATGTAAGGTATGTTTAAATGACCTAAATCTAATGCAATTCAGATTTTATTTTTTTTTATTTTGGACAATCATTTTGACTCGCTAATAGGATTCATATTTAATGCATGAGAAATGAGATTATTGGCCAAAATTAGTGAAAGGAGGAGGTGTATTTTCCACCATGGCTCTCAAAGGTCAAGCCAAGTTTCTCGAAAGGTGGAAGCCCTCCAATCAAGAGTGAAAATAATATGCATTTGTGCATGATATTATAAAAGAAGTACTCATCCTTGGGGTTACTAATTCTTTTATCTTGATTTTAGCCTAAGCTTTAGGTGAGGTTATGAGTTTTTATTTTAGTTTTGAATTATTAAATTTGATAAAAGATTTATTTTTCCTAAGAGCCTAATTCACATCCGGCCATACATAAAGGAAGAAACTAGAAAAGGATGCCACTTAATGCACAAGCTAAACAAATCATCAATCAATTTATAAAGCTAATCAAAAGAATAAGAGGCTATTGTGGTCGTACACCGCAAAACCAAAAAAACAAATTGGGTAAAGCTTTACCCTTATACAACCCAGATTATGAATGAAATTAAATACTTAAGCAAGGAACTCATTGTTATGGGGTCTTCAAGCTTCATTTCTTCATTCTTCTTTTTCTTTCTTCTTTGGTTCCTTCTTTTGATGGTTGAAAAGTGGATGCTAAAGGTTTCACATGGTGCATAAGATGAGATCTTATGACCAATGCTCATCCTAATCCCATAACAATCATTCCAAAATCTTAACTGCAAAAATTACATGAAAAGAAAAAGTAAATCTAGATAACACCTTAAAGGATTAACTAAACAAATCACAAAATTCCGCATATATTGGACTTATCACCCCACACATGGGTGACTAAGTCCACGCCTATTGATTATCTTAGAGTATAAAGACCTATCACAAAAACAAAAGTAAGCATCAAACCATGCCCGCCCTAACCTAAAGCTAGAAGTGGATGACTTAGCCTAATGTGTGCTTTTAGAGGTTTGTGTGGTATACTTAGCTATGGCTTTAAGTTAGAATTTTTGTGAAGAATGTTCAGCTTAGAGGAGGGTTTCATTTAAGTGACTTAATTATTTTGGATTGATTTTATTTTATGTCGATTGTTCAAGTAAATACAATTAATTACTAAGTTATAAAGAGAGGGAAAAAGAAGGGAACTCCTCATTCCTTCCCTAGCCTAAGTAATTTCTAAAGTGGATTCATGTTTTAGTTTTGTTTAGTGAATATTTCATTAAGTGTTTTAATTAATCCTAAATTTAGATGAACTCTAAACAAACTTATTCAAAATGAAAGGCATTTTAAGATTAAGTAAAATAAACTAAATTCACAAAATATACATCACTTCACTTCTTTCCCAACATGTATAACATGCATATGAATGAGTCTTAAACATATCTATACATATAAATGAGAATGTTTAACACACTTTATGATGCATGCTAAGTAATTCATTTAAGAAAATTTGAAAGTATATGATGCATGATTTTATTAAGAAAAGGGTATCTTATCCAACTTTCACATATACACATGAATGTATGAAAGACATAAGTGAGTATGACGCCATTATTAACTAGTGTAAGGTACAAGACCTACTTAGGGCTACTTAAAGCCTTGCAACCTCGGGGTTGTCCAGACTAATATACCACTTTCCTTAAATACAAGCATGTGCCCAAAAGAAATGAATGGAAAAGAAAGGATGCAAAAGTTTATGTTGGTTGATTTATTTTTCTTATGCAATTTATATGTACAAGTATAGGTATCCTTCTTAAGTAATAGCATGGGAATGAATAGGATATGGAATTAGGCAAGTGTTAGGTTCTTTTCAAGTGAACCATACACCTTGCCAAATCCTATTCAAAACTATACTAAAAGAGAAGAGAAGGAAAACATACACTAAGCACATCCTTATATTTTACTCACATGCAAACTTATAAGTAAGATATAAGTAACACACTTTCAGTTTTGATAATTGATTCATATATTTTGAAAATAATTTGAATTTGATAGTGATAATAGCCACTCATATTCTTACTTTAGTCAACACATGCAATATTTTTATTTTAAATTTGATTTTTGAAAAGCATGGATGCATGAAATCATATGACATACATGTTTAGAATGTTGGGGAAGAACTAAAGCAATGAATGCATGTAAACACATTCACTTTAATTAAATCCTAAAGACAATCTTATGAAATAGAAAGCTTAAAGTAAATCAAAGTTTATTTAATATGATTTTTGTTTGATTTTGAATTTGATTTGATTTTGAAAATGTGAAGTGAATTTGTTTTTCCTAACCCAACCCCACATGTGTTTAATATTTTTATTCAATTTTTAGATGATTAGATTTATTTTATATTTTTGATTAGGTTAAGGTATGAATTAAGCATGTTAATTACCCTTATTTACACACCAAGCATAATTAATCAAATAATTATGAGCCAATGAGATGACATAAAACCTCACAAGGAATTTAAATTTACAATGCACCTAGGAAGAAAGGATCCTAATGCAATTTGGCTCATGATTAATGATTTAAGGGGTTTAACTTAAGAAATTTCAAAACACCCCTCACACATATGAGTTGAATCTTGATTTCCTTAACTAAATTTATGCTCTTGAACACCTAAGTATCTACCCCAAGTAGATTAATTAAGTTATGGAAAGTTTTAGAATTGTAAGAAATTAATTAAAAGGGTAATTAATGAATTAGCTCTAATTAAGAGACGATTAAAAAAGAAAAGGGGGTTTAAGGAATAGCTTAAGGGAAATACCCAAAAAATTATTCCCTAAACCTCCTATTCACTAAAAAAGACATTAATCAACTTTAATAAAGGGTTAAACCACTAATCAAACCCTTAATTAACCTTAATTACATTGAGGGGTAATTAGGAAATGAATTAGCAATTTCCCCAATACCACAATAAGAAAATTAGAAGGTAAGTCATCCCCAAAATACACTCAAGGAGTTTGAGAATAATGGATTAATTAAAGGGTAATTAGCAAATTAAGATCTCTAATAAAACCCAAACTTAGAGCAAAGAAGTATTCAAATTTAATCATAATCAATTTTAGAATATTCTATGTTCAATTATCTTTCTAATGCAATTTATCTCGTATTTTTTTGATTTTTCTAGGTTGAGATAAGAATTTTAGAAGTTTAGGTAATTAATTAGACTTAAATAAACCATAATTAATTCTCTAATCCATGCATCTCGCAGACGTGAAATGCACTTTACATGCGCACTTAAACATTGCATTGTACGCATCATGACTGCGGCGCTTTTGCCTTACCGTAATCAAGGTTGATCTGAGATTAAAGTCAGGGGATAAAATGAATTATAAATGTGATTTAATCTCTGTCATCCATCTAAAATGCAGGATGGACGCTAGAGATCTTCCTATTCTTCCAGAAAAAATGGAGACATCCACTTTCAAAGAGAGAAGATCATCGAGCTTGGATTGGATTGAAAATCAACCCACACCATCTAAACATAATGGCAAAGCACATCTAACGGTCAAAATTCGTGGATCAAAATTTCTTTCACAAAGCTCCACACCACATTGAGTTTAATGGTCAAAAATGGCATACCTCACTGAGGTGATCAATGGTGCTCGATTCTTGGAGAAGCTTAGGTTGAGATGAAGCTTTGGTGAAAGTTTTAGCTCTTGAGGTTGAGTGGATAGCTCTATGGACCAACTCCTCTTCCTAGTGAGCTCGACTTTGATCGAATTGGATCCTCCCTTGCCTTTGGAGCTTAGGAAAGATCTTGGGCAAGCTCAACTTGATCCTCTAATGGAGTGTGCAAAGTGAATTTGGTTGATATTGAGTATTGGCTAAGTTCAAAATCTTATGGAGTTCCCGTGTTTTCACCTTGTGAAAATTGAGAAGATGAAGTTGGCAAGTGCTTGAGGGAGCTTGGGATCACTGGGAAAAGTCTCCTTTGGATCTCTCACACATAATCGCCAATGGAGATGTGAAGATTCAAATGAATTAGGGGGAGTATATCTCCCCCTTTGGCAATTGGATGGTCAAGAAGGGAGGAGCCATTTTGATCCAATTGAGCTTAGGAAGTGGGTTTGTTAGGCCAGTTGTCCTTGAGTTCATTTTAGGCTGGAGTTGATTAGTGGAGTGACCATGTGCTCAAAAATAAGTGGGAAGAGGTATGCCATGTGGCCATTTCAAGCCATGTGCTCGGTTTGGCCCTTGGGTCAGGTTGGGCTTACCTAAACCCATTGGGTTGGGTGTACCACCCTCCATAGGGTTCACTTGACCTACTAGGAGAGTATCAAGTAGGTATGAACAGGGTTTGACCAAATTCCAAGTGGAATTGGCCAAAATTTGTTCTATGGACTAGGGGTAAAATAGTCATTTGGCTAATTTTTGAATTTGGATATGTTGGGTATGTTGAGAAAATAGGTTTGGCCAAGTTTCATTGGATTTGGAGTTCATTTGGTATGGTTTGGCTCATGTTGACCCATTTAGGTCAAAATGGGTAAACTTGGGTCAAGTTAACCAATTGGTCAAATTGGGTCAAACCAAGGGTCAAGTTCATATGACCATTTGAAATGTTTTTGTGGCTTTGGTTTGATTTAATTTGGCTTAAGTTTGAATTTGGTTCATATGACTTCATTAGGTCAAAGGGTCAAGTTGACCAATTTGACCCATTTGACCTATTGAGCTAGGTCATGGGTAGGATTAATAATATGAAGTGAATTCGTATCTTTGTTTTCAATCAATTTTGGTTAATTTTGAATTGGCTCAACATGACCCTTTAGGTCAAGTTGGGTTCAAGGTCAATTGGGCTAGGTTAGGTCTAGTTGGCCAATTTAGGTTTTGGTCAAGTTCAACAAGTGATTTAGAATGAACTTGGCCCATTGGTTTCAATCAATTTGGCTTAGATCAAGTTTTGACACATTTTGACCTTTAAGGTCAAGTTGGGTCAACTTGGGTCAAGTGGCCAATTGGACTAGGTTAGGCTCAAATGTTGACTTGGTCAAGTTCAAACATTGGTCATGAATGAACTTAGATCAATGGTTTCAATCAATTTGGCCTATGGTGAATTTTGGCTATGTTAGGTTTCATTTTGGCTAAGTGTTGACTTGGTCAACCCTTAGGTTTGACCTAATTTGAGTGATTGATCATCTCATGATGATTGTTGATCATGATGAGAGGCTTAGGTGAGTTTGATTCAATCCAATTTGGTTAGGATTAGAATTTGGCTCATAAGGGTACTTTAGGTCACTTTGGGTCAAGTGAGCCTAAGTAGGTCAAATGGCTTAGTCAAAGCCTGATTTGAGTTTGATTGAACTTACATATGGACTAATGATTGAAATATAAGTCCATTTGCAAGTGGTTTGAAGTCAAACGAGTTTTGATTCATTTGACAATTTCAAGTTCAAAGGGTGAACATGAAATGGATTTTGGCTTGGCTTTTGAATTGAGTTTTGATTAAGTGATTGAAGTTTATGCTTATATTTGGATTCTTGATTGAAGTATTGATTGAATCATGAAGAAAAATCAAGAGTTTGGCTTGATTTGAAATTGATTTGGCTAAGTTCAAGATTTTGACTTGAAAGGCTTAGGTTGGATTTTGGATGAGTTTGAGTTTGAGTTTTGGAATTGGTTTTATTGATTTCAATTTATATTTCATCTATATATATGAACATAAATAAGAATATAAATAGGTTATGAGAAATTTTCAAGGATTTGAAGTGATTTGATCATGATCTAGGCTAAGTCTTTAAGAGGAAATTTAAAGGACTTAGGAATATTTTGGAGTTTGGATTTGATTTTTGAGTTTAGTTTGATTGATTTGAATTTATATTTCAACTATATATGTGAATATAAATGAGAATATAAATGAGTTATGAGAACATCTCATGAGTTTAAATTGATTTGAATTTGATTTAGATTTGAATTATGAGAGATTTGGAGATTTAGATTTGAATTTTTGAATTTAGTTTGATTGGTTTGAATTTATATTTAATTTATATATGTGAATATAAATGAGAATATAAATGAGTTATGAGAAAATTTCATGAATTTGAATTGATTTGAAGATGATTTTGGATAAGTCCTTAAGAGGGAAATTAAGGACTTAAGAATGATTTTGAATTAGAAATTTGAATTTTGGATTTAGTTTGATTGATTTGAATTTATATTTCATTTATATATGTGAATATAAATGAGTTATAAGAAAATTTCAAGGATTTGATTTGATTTGAAGATGATTTTGGCTAAGTCCTTAAGAGAGGATTAAGGACCTAAGAAAAATTTAAAATTTGAAATTTCATTTATGGGTTTCAATCATGGATTTCAATCATGTATTTCAATCATGGATTTCAATCGTATGGCATTGATTTGAATTTGGAGAAAATCAATTAGGCTAGAATTGATTTAAGTTTGACATTGAATTGATTTGGAGTTTAACTTGAATGAAGGAAGGTGAGGAATGGTTCAAGCTAAGGGTACAAATTTTGCTAACACCGCCATGACCTATTCCTATGGCTAACTCTTCTAAGTCTCTAGGACTAGGTTGAGTGTCCACGTAATCACTAGATGTGTCTTAGGACTAAGGATCCCTTAAAGTCTAAGAGGAGTCCTATGTCTAAGATGGAGGGGTTGAGAGCTCATTCTAAAATTGAGGTCAACAAAGGGCACCCAATAGGTGTGGTGGTACTGACATGGAACACTGCACGTATTGGTGTTGATCGAAATGATCAACAATACCGAATGATCACAAGCACTAACAAAGATGATCTACTCCTGACTTGAGGTGTAGAAGGAACTTAATGCAATGTGGCTTTACATATGTCAAGGACATAAGAGAGGGAAGGAGGAATCCACTAGGGATAGAATATGTGAACCTTCCACTAGGGAAGTAGGTTCAAGTCATTCACAAGGGGATGAGAAGTTTGATTTGATTTAAGTCTCACTAGGAGAAATTTCTACTAGGGAAGTGTGTTGAATTTGTTTCTATTTTTAGATTTGGGATTTTGAGAAGGGCCCTATGTTGGTTTATGGATCGCACCGAGTAGGAGGCAGAGGCCTAGACCTAACTCAGCTTTACCAATCCAAAGGGGTAATCTACTAAACATGTAGTAGGACTAGCCAACCAAAGGGATGCCTTTCGGTATGTAGCAGCTGTACTAGGAAGAAAGCATAGTAGACTTACATCTTCCAAAGGAGCGACCAGTTGCTGGGGTAATCTATTGGCAAGGCAATAGATTGAACCCAACCTAGGGCTGACTATTAAGTGAATGCCACTGGGGGACTTAGATCAATCCAATGATAGTCAAGATTAATTTCATTTTTAGATTTATTTTGATGGATTCCATTGGTTTGTGATGGATCATACTGGAAAGGAGCTTATATCAGCCTAGACCTATCTCGATTTATCAAAAAAAGTAGCTCGATGGGAGAACTATCCACGAGAGTGCCTTTTGGTAATGATCAATTGAAGGGAAGAAAGCTCGGGGACTCACACCTTCCACTACAAAAGACCACTGGGGTGATCGATTGCTTTGGGCAACAAATCAAACCCGACCTAAGGCTGCCCGTCGATTTGTGATAATTATGCTAGAAAGAATGCGTCATAGTCTTACATCTTCCAAAGCAGAATGACTGTCGGGGTAACCTGCTTATGGCCAAACCAATTGAACCTGACCTAAGGGTGACTACGGAGTGAGTGTCAATCTGGACTTATCTCAACTTAGGTAGTCAAGCAATTCCTATAGGGAGTTATGCTGACACTACCCTAAAGATAGGATGCCCTAGAAAAGGGGCCTTGAATTCCTAATCCACAAGCAAATATTTTGTTTATTTATTTAGTTTGGTTATCATGGACCGATAGTTTGCAAGGGATTAAACTGAGAAGGAGCTTATATCAGTCTAGACCTATCTCAGATTAACTAAATCAAAGGAGAATTTGTGCATCCGTTGAACAAATTCTCTAACCACAGGGGTGGCTACTAGGAAATGGGGACTGTCTGATCCAAGAGTAACCCGGATAGTGTCTAAATGTGGTCGCAAAGGATGTGATCCAAATAAAGTGCCTACAGGAGATGGGGCCGCTAAGGGCTTAATACAAAATCCTGGAGAAGATGACATGGCTAGTCATATATCCAATAGTATCTGTCCAACTCAAGGAGAATGGGGACTCACATCTTCCAAGAGTGGTGTATCCACGTGAGTCGTCAAGATAACATTAACCAACCTAAGGTGCCCATTGGTTTGCAACATCAACCTGTGAAGGACTCACATCCTCCTAAGTTATTGGGATAGTTTTAGAGGGGCCATCCGACCTAGGGCGACTACTGAGTGAATGCCACTTGGGGACTTATATCTACTCAAATGTAGTCAAGAGGAAAGGAGTCTCTGGGGACTTACCCTAAACCTCAAATATATTTGACGTAGTTAGATGATGATGATTAGTTCAAGAAGAAGGCTCGGAGACTCACATCTTCTCAAACAAAATCAACATGAGGTTGCTTACCAGTTGGGTAGTTAAGTCTACCAAACTAATGAGGTGATTGTTGGTTTGCAATGGTCAAGTTAGGAAGAAAGTGCATGGACTCACATCATCCAAACAAGTGACCACTGGGGTGACATACTAGCGAAGTAACATGTAGACCCGCTAATGAGTGAGTGCCACAGGGGGCTTGCTCCCACATCAAAAAAGCCCGAGATAAAAGATTTGTGTTTGCTGTTGTGCATGTGTTAAAAGGAATAGGATACCTCTGGGGGACTCTTACACCTACCTTAAACATGCTAGGGGATTTGATGAAGTGGAGCCATGGATGGCAAATAAGAATTCCACAAGAAAGGATGTCGGGTTCTCACACATAACTTAAATCAAAATAGTATGCCTCTTGGGTTCTCTTACACCTATTATAATAGGGATATTGTGTTTGTGTTATGAAAAGGGATAGATGCCACCGGGACTCTTACACCTACCCTACGTCACGCCATGATGCATGATAAGCAAACAACACTTCGAAGAAGAGAAGATTTAGATGAAATGGAATTAGATTTTGTTCTTTTTATTAATAATTATTTTCAAACATGATTTATTTTATGGGTAATATTTCTTTAGATAGAGCCCATTAATTGGAAGCATCGGGTGTTGCCCTTTACAATCAATGAGCTGATAAGATTCTCCTTGGTAGGCCTTCTCTATGACATAGGGGCCTTCCTAAGTGGGTTCAAACTTGCCTCCCATCTTTCAAAAAATTGGTCTCCTTAGACTAAGTTCTCCTACTTAAAGACCTAGGGCAAACCAGCTTGTTGTGAGCTTGAATCATTTTGGCCTTGTACAACTCGAGGTTCTGACACGCTCATAGGCGACTCTCCTCCAAACCTTCGAGCTCTTCTAACCGCAACTTTGCATTCTTAGTGATCTTGTTACCCAATGCTATCCTTAGTGATGGGAGTTGAACTTCTAGAGGTAGAATGGCTTCAGACTCATACACTAAAGAAAATAGGGTAGATTGAGTTGAAGTTTATGTGTGCGGCACTGCTTTAACCAACTACTCATTCCACTACTTCTTGTTATCATGAAGTGTCTTATTTAGTATTTGAATGAGAGTTTTGTTGAATGCTTCTACTAAGACATTTGCTCTGGAGTAGTAGATGGTGGAGTATCTCCAAATCTATACCGTGTCTTCTGGCGAAGCTGTTGATCTTGGTGCTTTTGAATGCAATATCATTATTGGATATAATTCTTCGAGGCACCCCGAACCTATATACTATATGGTTCCTAAAAAATTGAAGCACATGCTGAGCTGTGACCTCTCTGAGTGGGATGGCTTCCACCCAATTGGAAAAGTAGTCGGTGGCAGCTAAGATGAACCGATGACCCTTCAAAGAAGGAGGATCGATCAGTCCCACAATGTCGATACCCCAACACTCGAATGGCCATGAGGCCATAGTAGGGTGTAGAATGTTGGGTGGTTGGTGGAGGACCACACCATGTACCTGACACTAATGGCATCTCCTAGCTACATCCATGCAATTTATAATCATCGAAGGCCAGTAGTATCCTAGTCTCTTGATCTTTGTCTTCATCTTCAGATTGAATTGATCCACTATGCATAGACCTAAATGTACCTCGGTTACAATGCCATGCCGGGTGTTTGTCTAACAAAGATAACCACATGGTCAAAGGAACATCGCAGACAGGTGCCATCAATGAGAGCATAGAGAGAGCTCTATTTTACTTGATGAGTTTGTGACTTTTCTTGAAGTAGTGTTCAAGTAATCTATGAATGATTATCTCCTCCCAACTCCTTGTCCATTTTGGCAATGACAACCTCTCTTCAAGAGAAAGTCTCGATGAGTTCAACATCGGATAGGACTTGTCTATTTTGGATCCTTACTAAAATGGACTCATCTTCTGACATGCCAATTCTTTGGAAAGTTTGGCCAAAGCACCATTCTCGCCGGGAACCTTGTAGATGGTGACTTCAGAGATTTGGGCCAACAGCTTCATGGTATACTGTGGTAATGATGAAGCTTGGGTTTGAGAACTTTGTAGGACCCAACAATCTGATTGATGACCAACTGAGAATCCCCAAAGATGTTGATGCTCTTGACACTGATAGTGATGGCTAACTGCACTACAATCAAAGCCTCATACTTTTTAATTTTGGTGCGGGTTGGAAAGATAGTATGAGAATCTCATCACATCACGTGGAGTTAAGAGAACTATTCTTACCCACCTTTTATGGAAGAGTAGATGGTGCTTCCCCTTTGTGAAAAGAAGATGCACCATCAAAATACATCTCCCATCGAAGGTTGTCGGCCTCCCCTAAGTTCATGATTTGTTCATCAGGGAGATCCTCACTAAATGGAGAATCACAAGTAGGTGTCGCTAAGAAATCCAAGTGCTTGCCTTTATCACCGGAGGGGTACAAAGGTGATATCAAACTACAAGAGGATCATGGACCATCATGCCAAACATGCGGATAGTGTTGGCCATTTCATGAGAAACTATAGTGGATTGGTTATGGAGATCAAGTTCACCTTATGAGAAAGGATATAATGTCATAGATTTTGGGAAGCAAAGATTAAAGCTAGGCAATATTTCTCAATAGGTGAATAGTTTGCTTCAGCAGGAATGAGACGATGAGGTAGTAGAGAGCATTCTCCTTCCCTTCATCATTGGCTTGGGCCAACAAAGTGTCGAGATAGTTATCTAATGCAGCGTGTAGAGGATGAGTGGCCTACCCAGGATAGGGGATGCTAGAACTGGTGGCTTCACCAAATACTGCTTGATGCCTTCAAAGGCATGCTGACACTTATCATCCCACTTGAACTTGGCATCCTTTTTGACAAGTGTTGAGAATGGTTTACATCTCCCTGATAGGTTGGAGATAAAGCATCTTAGATATGACCATCCTTGGAAGGATCTAAGTTGAGTTAAACTCTTAGGAGATGGCATTTCTAAGATAGCTTTGATCTTTCTAGATCTATTTCTATTCCCTGGGGTCAGACAATAAACTCATGGAATTTCCTTGAAGCTACTCCGAATGCACACTTAAGGGGAATCATTTTGAGGTTATATTATCTTAACCATTCAAAAACTACTCTCAAGTCAAAGAGATGGTCTTCCATTTCTCTGCTCTTGACTACTAGATCATCAACGTAGTACTCAACTTGATGATGGATGAGTTCATCGAAGATCTAAGTCATGGCCCGTTGGTATATAACACCAGCATTTTCAGGAGAAATCTTGATTTGGTTATAGCTAGATGACCCATCCATGAAAGAGAATACTGCATGAGATGAGGCGATGTCCACCATTAATTCTGGTATAGGAAGAGAAAACTCATCCTTAGGACATGCCTTGTTTAAGTCCTTGAAACTGATGCATATGCAAATTTGGCCATTCTTCTTCTTAATTGGGATGACACTAGCTAACCAGGTAAGATATTTTTCTTCCCTGATGAAACTAGCATCGTTCAATTTCTTGACTTTGGAAATGACCTATTGTTCGATTTCTAATCACATGCATCTAGGAGCTTGCTTAATAGGGGTAGCATTGGGATCTATTGCTAGCTTGTGGACTGCTACATTAGGAGATAATCCAGGCATCACTTCATAAGTCCATGCAAAGTAGTCTTTAAACTCAGTCAATAGCCTAACTAAATCATTAGTTTCTTCTTCATTTATCAATGAACTGATGTACGTCGGGCATGGATTTTCTTCTATCCCAAGGTTGATTTCTTTAAGCTTGTCAATTATTGAATGGATCTCCTCAAATTCGTGGCCTCTTTGATTTGGAGATCATCCGGATCATCATCGAGGTTTCTAAATATACATTCTCATAAGAGTTGGTGTTGTGAAAAGAACCTATCGACTCCAAATGATTGGTAACAACTAAGCGAATCATCATCATCGAGACCCACTGCATCAATCCTCTTTTGATTTTTTCTCACGTCAATTATTCCATAGCTTTTCAAAATACTCGACTGTGCTCGGACCATGTATGAGGAACTAAACCTTTATGTATAAGATTATGAACACAAGGTGAGTAAAATTCAAATGGTAATTTAATTTTTAAATGTATCCTCCTCAAGTTCTACATCAACTTTAGGACTTGAGGATGATGATCCAAAAAGAATCTCTTCGGCTTCATATCACCGGAAGACTTAGGGGCTTCCTTAACTACTAAACCTTCAACTTTCTAAGATGTAAGTGAGGTTAGAACTAAGGTTCCATGCTTCTGCCTAATAGTCTCACATAAACCTAATTTGAATACTTTGCTTTGTTTGGAGGCCCGATCTTCATCACCATCTGGATCAAAAGTCACCGAATGGAACCAGAGAGGTTGGGGTATACTAATCACATTCACTCCCTTCCAAGGATTCCAAGTCTATATGAAGGGGTACTCGAACGGAATGAACATGACCTCTATTGATGGCCAAGGGGTCTTCCACCTGAACTACGCCTCTTTCCGCTTTGCCTCTTCTGTGGAGGTTGAGCCATCCTACCCACATGTGCATATGATGGAATGAACTGGGTGGTATGTAATAAGATCTATTTCTAATTTTCATTTTCTTTTCTTTTCTTTTTTTGCCTTTTCTTTTTTTTGAATTTGAGTTTTATCCAAGTTCAGGGTGTTTTGAGGAAGATAGTAGGTCGCATCCTCATAAATCTCAACCTCTAACTAAAAATGGATTTTCATCTCCATTGACATGTATTCAATCCCATATTTTCTAACTTGATTGATGGAGGGAGGATGTAATTATCTTATTCGATGTATCCAAGGAAGAAAAGCAAAGGAACAAAGTATTTAAATCAATGATGTAAACCTTTGCTTCAGTCTTCAAGTCACCTATCTCCAAAGGTAACACTATGGAACCTAAAGCCCACTCACCTTATTCATTAAATCCTCTTAACATCATCCGATCTCCTCGGAGTGTAGAGATGTCGATCCTCAAATAGGCAAGGGTCTTTAGACTCATAATGTTCACCATGCACCTGATCAATGAGAACTCTAGCAAGTCCGAACTTGTCTATGTCATGATGTAGATGGTTGTGCTCCAAGTCCCCAAGAAGGTCTTCATCTGTGAAGGTGATCTCGAGCTTCTTTTGTGTAATGCCTCCTCACCTATAATGGCTAAGCATATCGAGATCAAGGAGAGCCTTGATTAGTGATTCCCTCATCTCTTTGGATACGATAAGGGCATCATATATGCTTAGCTTAGATGGTAACTTTCTTAGATGAGAAAGGATATTATAGTCCACCTTGAGCTGATCCTCCACAAGCATATCCATGGGTGGAGCATCCTGTGGAGGGGCTTCTCGATCCTCTGTACCAATGACTTATTTCCCTATATCTTGAGATGCTGCCCTAGGAGGTAGAACCTAATAGGTTGACTTGGTGATCTCTTTGGGGTAATGGAAGGTTCTACCTACACATCAGGCTCACCTACAACTTCTCCTATGGGACCCTCAGAATCGGATGATTCCAAGTCTATCTCAAGAAGTGAAACCATATTCAGAGTAAAGTCCAACTCAATAAAGAGGTAAAAATTATTATAGTTATTTTACTTGAAGAGTTATCATTAAGAATAGAAGTAGACAACCCATCAGAAGTGACATAGATGTAATTCAAGCTAGCCTTATTCTTAAAATTCTTAGATTTTTTTGGGGGTACAAAATAGAAATCAAGTAAAGTGAGTGGGGTAAGGAATTTGATGCCCTTATCCATCGATACAAGAGTTCTACTAGCAGAAGAAGAAGAGCTAGCTGAAGTAGAGGAGGTCACCGATGTGGAAGCTCCAATGAAGGTTGCATCGCGCTAATGGGCTATCCCGCACACATGTTGTCTAGCCGAGCTCCCTTTCCTCAAGTTGGCACTGGAAACTTGCAAACCTTCTTTAATGTTGGAGGTTTGAGTCGACTCGTGCAAGCAAAGTTTTGATGATCTTTTCGATGTTTTGGATAAAGAGATATCCCAACCATCATTGGTTTTGGAAGGATCACATGTATCCCCAAGGATTTACCCTAATGGAACTGGATGGTTGTCCACAAGATATTCCTTTGGGATAACTACAACACCGGCCTTCTTGAAGCTATGTTCAAGCCTTAAAATGTGAAGCAATCCTCCAAAACATGGCCTAGCATATGGTGGAAAAAAAAGTTAGGATCATGACTTTTACCTACTCTCCTCCCATTTGTAACTATGCATCTTTAAGAGATTCTTAAAGATCTTTCTGATTACCTCCCTAAAATGAATAAGGTTTGCTTATCTAAAATAGTAGGTGGACCATAGCTACCGTATGGGTATATGTGCACCGGTGGTGGTATGGAGGAGGTGATGTTGGCCATGGATACCGGTGGCGAGAGCTCGATAGTGGTAAAGGAGGTGGAAGAATGCTTGTGGTCTCTCGATCTCTAGCTGTTTCTTATCTACCTGCTTCAATTTCTTCTCATAGACCTTCTATGGCTTTGCTTTGGGCAACTGGTCTTGAAAAGGCAACTGCTTGGCCTCTCCTTGTAGACTAGATGCCTTGTTGATTAGCTTCTCAAATGTTTTGATAGTGAAGCCCTTAAGCATGAAGGCGACCGGGCCATGGATATTCTTCAGAAAAATCTCAATGGCATGTTGCTCGCTCAACTCACTCATTTTATGCCATCGAGAGAATATAATCAACAAGTGGGTATTGTGTTAGCTAACGAGATCATATAAGAACTTTGTTGCTCCAGCAAACCTCTTGATAAAGATTTGCTCCAACTCAACAAATGTCTTTACTGAACCATTGGGAAGTTCAACATACCAATCAAAAGCAATCCCTGCTAGGCTACTAATGAAGAGGTGGAATATCAAAGCATCGCCACCGGTGTTGCAACAACTGGCCCTGAAGTATGCTATATGCTGCCTTAGGTTTTCACTACCATCAAAGCTCTTGAAGGAAGGTGACATGAAACCCTTGGGATATTGGATTGCATTGAATTCCTCTGGTAGGGTCTACCCTTTGAACCATGATCCTCCTCGGCTTAACGCCTTCACTTGCTCAACCATGGATCGATGTCTTTCTCCTATATGGAGGTACTTTCCACTACCTTCCTATACATGCTAGTGCTACCTTGCTCAACAGGAGGTAAGGACTTGGTTGGGTCCAAGACATGCACTAACTCTGGCTGACTAATGTTGGCTGTAGTAAGATGAACTGCTGGTTCTTGTTTCTGAATTACTAAAATTGCTGGTAACAAGTCCTCAAGCTGCCTCACCATCCTATATATTTGCTCATCTTTCGCTTTAACGATATCGTTAGCTATGTGTCTTCTTGATCAACCTCATCACCGTCCATGGCCTGCCATTCCTTGAGGAGAGATCCTCTGGTATCTACCATATGACTCGAGTCTCCCAACAAATCATCTTCATTGGGATCGAAGCTGATCTTCTCTTCATCTGACCAGTCATACCCCATAATTTTATTCTTCTCTACAAGATAATGTGCTACTATCTCCTTGAGAGAATGATCACTCTGAATGAGAACAAATGATTTTGGCTGATCGGTGTGATCTCTATCATGTACTGAGAGGCGCCGCTGCTTGGAGGGTCAATCTTATGGGGACTGTACTCACTAGAAGAGAGACACTCCTAACTGTCACTAACTCAGAAAGAGGTGACACTCCTAGGAGTCTCCACTATCATCAATGGGCTAACATGCTATCAACCGCTCCATCTCCATGTCTTCTGAACAGTTGGTGAAGGGATGACCACTATGCTTCGGGGTCACCATTCCCTCTACACCACCATTGGGGCAGAAGGTCAAGCAAGAGAGCTCAACCTTACCATAGTAGGTGGTGTAGATGGAGTAGGATCCTCCGTAGCGTTCACCAACGGATATGCTCCTCATGGCCTTCTTCTATGGAACTAGAGACATGAACCGTGATGGAAGAGGGTAGAGTGGTGGAGACACCACGACTCTCTATGAACAAGAGTCGCCCTCATGTGATGACCGGTCCTAGTAAGTATGATTATATGTATGGTCGAATTTGAAAAATCAACGAAAGTGGCCGTGGCGAACAACCTTCTACCGGTGATATGAATAGATGTATGGGCCTCTCGCCCTCCTTGAATGTGTTTCCCCACATGGGGATGATGGATCTCAAATCAAATTGAGCTTCAAACTCTGAATGTCCATAAGCTCACCAACGGCATAAGAATGATGAGGCGATGACCTCCTACTCAGTAAAGGGTCGTTGAACCACCGGGAGGTGAAGTATGGATCCTCCTAGCATCCTCTCTCAAAGAGAGGATAAAACTTTGCTATAACCGCAGGTGATCAAAGTAGGTACCTCCTCATTACTAACCATGTGGCCTCCATCTCCATGACAATCCTAGTATGACCGCTTGATCATGCAATTTTTATTTCTCCTCGTGTCCCTAGGATGAGTAAAGTAAGAACTAGACCCAACCGGGAGGCAATCTCTGAATCGAGGAGCTTTACCCTTAGAGGTGCCAAAGAGTGGGTGGTAGCCCTCAGGGCATCAGAAACCATGCAGGCTATCATGCCATTGCTAAAACTGGTGGGACTGCCACTGCTTTCCTCTTTAATGAGGAGATGTTAGAATCTAAGGGTAGATCGATCTGGATGATTGGCCGCCACCACACCTGCCACTAATGATTGTGAGGAGAGTGCCCTCACATGTGATCTTCACTCCCTCAAATCACCTGCTGAAATGGATAAGGTGGGCATGATCAGCTCGGGGGAGGTTGGCCTGATCCAAGGCCAAGTCCATGCCATGTGGGAAAGTGAACACAAACTTCTATGAGGTTGCCATTTCAAATCAACTATAAAAATTGAAGCACTAAACTGTAACTGTAGGTGTGACTGATGCTAAGAATCTGCAATATAGGAAATGAGCTTGGCTTAGATTTCTATTTTTGTTGATTTCTGAATTTGAATTTAGAATTTGAACCCACATCCAACATCTTGGAAGTGTTAAGTGGGGTTCAAATGGATTTGAGAAGATTTAGAAACTTGATTGGAAAGAGGAATTTTTGAATATGAATCCAACTTCAATAAATTTGAGTATGTTAAAATATGGATTCAAATATTTTTAGAAGAATGCTTCCATAGGTTAATGTTTAAAATTAAATTTTGATTTGAGGACCCTTTCTTTTAACAAATTTGGGTATGTTAAAGTAAGGGTCAGTTGATTTTGTTTTTGATTTGGTATTTTAGAATTTTACTTACTTATCAAATTTGGGTATGCTAAGTGAAGTGTTTAAAAATAATTATTTCTTTTAGTGAATTGTTGTTGATTTTAAAAATTTGAATTCCCACTTAGCAAATTTAGGTATGCTAAGTGAGGAACCCAAGTGTGTTTTGAAAGATTTTTGAAAATAGGATTCTTAGAAAATTTGAGTATGCTAAGAAAATCCTAAAGTGTTTCATTTGTTTTGGATATTTTGATTTTTGAAAAAGTAGGATCCTTAGCAAATTTGGGTAAGCTAAAGAAATCCTAATGTGTTTCCTTTTGTTTTGATTTGTTTTGATTGAAAGTGGAGATTTTACTTTAGCAAATATGGTATGCTAAAGATGAAGTTCTACTTAATGGAAATTTCTCTTAGCAAATTTGAGTATGCTAAATGAAATTCAAAAGATGTGTTTAAAGATTTTATTTTGTTTTGAAAATGGAAACTAATTTTAGCACATTTAAAAGAGTGAAGTTCCAAAAGTGCCTGAGAATTTTTTGGTTTTGAATTTGGAGACTTCACTTAGCAAATTTGATTATTCTAAATGAGGTCCCAAATGTGTTTAAAATTTTTGGTTTTGAATTTGGAGACTTCACTTAGCAAATTTGAGCATGCTAAATGAAGTTCCAAATTTGTTTGAAATTTTTTGGCTTTGAATTTGGAGACTTCACTTAGCAAATTTGAGCATGCTAAATGAAGTTCCAAATGTGTTTGAAAATTTTTGGTTTTGAATTTGGAAACTTTGTTTAGCAAATTTGAGTATTCTAAATGAAGTTCCAAATGTGACTTGAATTTTGAAAATATGAATGTTAAGTTTTGATTTTGAAAAGAAGGCTTCCATTCAACAAATTTGGGTATGTAGGAATGGAAATCAATCTTATTTTTGCTAATGTGAAAATTTTGGTTTGTGTGTGATTATTGCTTTTTGAAAGAGGGAATTCTAACTTAAATCATATATGGGATATGTTTAAGTGGGATTTCCAAATGATGTTATCTTTATTTGGGAATGAAATATTCATTCAATAAATTTGAGTATGTTGAATGAAGATATTCATATGTGCTTTTGAAAAATTTAGTTTTGTTTAAAAATGAAACTCCCATTCAATAGGTATGTGTATTGAAAGGAGAGGTTCATATATGCTTTTTGAAAAAAAAATATTTATTTTTTCTTTATTTTGATTTTGATTTTTGGAAAGATGTTTGTTCATTTTATTTTGAAAATGAAATCTTCATCAAAATGAATTGAGGCAAGATGTTCATTTGTGCTTTTGGAAAAGATTGTTAGTTTTATTTTTGAAGATTCTCACATATAACAATTATGAGAATTATTAAATGAGGGTGATTTAAGAAAGTTTTGTGGCAAATATTTTATTATGTGTAGTTTTTTAAAGAGTGCTTTTTGAAAAGCAAGAGTTTTATGAAAAATTTATTTTGTCTTTATTATTTTAGAATGAACCTTTCCTTATCATAAAAAAATGATAAGGAGGAAGTCTTTAAATGTTTCTTTATTTAGATCTTTTTATTTTTACCCATTGGACACGGGGTGAGGTCCTAAAACCTAAAGATGTTGGCTAGCTTAACTCAAGAATGAAATAAGCTAAGTGCCAATGGAAAGAAAGATAATCTTGGATTCATACTAAAGTGCAAACCCACTATCGATACCTGGAGACAACGATCATTTACAAAAGATGGAGAGAGGAACCATCCCTAATGGAGTCGCCAAAAAAATTTGTGGTGAAAATTTTCATTTCTCTTTTAGAAGAATAAGATACATACTTCCTTCACTCTATGAATAAAATGAGGATGGAAATATACATCTCTTCTTTATGCAATTTGACACCACGTAGATCAGATGTTCTTATTGAGGGTGATGGGCATGACATTGAGAGAGGTGTACTATCTAAAGATAGAAGTCACCACCCTACAACTCAATCACCTCAACAAGGACTCCTAAGGACAATGGGTCATATATGTTCCAAAGATTCCTCCCCTACTTTACATGGAAAAGTAAAGTAAGGTTTATTTTAAATCGTTCTACAGGGCAAGCCCCCATAGTTAATTTCATCCTAAGGAATGAGATCCCTCGGGAATACTCTCGATTAAGGTAAATGATTATTGTCTCCAAAGATTTCAATAGGTAGGACTATCAATCAATTAGTTTATTCAGAAGATCAAATGGATTCATCAAAGATAGGGAGTTATTATCAAAGCCAAAGGAAGAGAAGTAGGAGATGTCCACAATGCTAAGAAACCTAGCGAGCATCACAAACTATCTTATGGTTGGTCTTTACATTTATGAAATTGATTGAGTTAAATTTTTCATTAGAAATTTAGGGCTTATGATTCCACAACAAAGATTATGGAAATGCCTAAGAGGTGAGGATTTATGCTTATGGCCCACAAAAGGGGAGAAGCAACCTCAAAACTTGAATCTAGGGAGCTTTGGGGCCAAAAGCACAACCTAAATCTAAGGCAAAAATGGGTATTTGGTTTGCCTCCACAAGAGAGGACAAATCACCCGACTATTTGGACTTACAACTGCCTGGGGGTGGCCACCAAGTAACTCCTCCTATGGTTTTAAATTTATTTATGTGGCTTTATGTAAGATAGCTAGGTTTTATTTATTTAGAAGGAGATTATGTCCTTAAACTCACTCCCTAAAGAGACTAGTTCATGTTGCAAAATGACCTAAATCTAATGCAATTTATATTTTATTTTATTTTTATTTTTGGACAATCATTTTGACTTAGGCTAATAGGATTCATATGCCTAATGCATGAGAAATGAGATTATTGGCCAAAATCAGCGAGAAGGGAGGAGGTGTATTTCCACCATGGCTCTCAAAGGTCAAGCCAAGTTTCTCTGGCAAAGGTGAAATCCCTCCAATCAAGAGTGAAAATAATATGCATTTATGCATGATGTTATAAAAGAAGTACTCATCTTTTATGTTGATTTTAGCTTAGGTGAGGTTATGAGTTCTTTCTTTTTAGTTTTGAATTGTTAAATTTGGTAAAAGATTTATTTTTTCCTAAGAGCTAATCCACACTAGGCCATACATAAAGCAAGAAAGAAACTAGAAAAAGGATGCCACTTAATGCACAAGCTAAATAAATCATCAATCAATTTATAAAGCTAATCATAAAAGAAGAAGAGGCCATTATGGTCGGGTACCAGCACAAACCCAAAAAATAAATTGGGTAGCTGAGCTCTACCCTTATACAACTTGGATTACAAATGAATTAAATATAGTTAAGCAATGAACTCATTGTTATGGTGGTCTTCAAGCTTCATTTCTTCTTTCTTTCTTTCTTTTTTTCTTCTTTCTTCTCCTTTCTTCTTTCTTCTTTTCCTTCTTTGGATGGTTGGAAGGTGGATGCTACATGGCATCATGGTGCATAAGATGAGATTTTATGACCAATGCTCATCCTAATTCCCATAACAATCATTCCAAAATCCTAATTGCAAAAATTACATGAAAAGGAAAAGTAAATCTAGATAACACCTGCAAAGCAGAGATTAGCTAAACAAACCATGCAAAATTCCAAGCATGTATATTGGTCACCCACATATGGGTGACTAAGTCCACCTGGCCTATTGGATTATGCTTAGGGGTATAAGCACCTGCACAACAAATGCATTTATATTTTTATCTATTATAGCGCCCCTTAAGCACAATCCCCTAAAGAAGGCAATGGCTAGACTAAGAATGCCCTACCATTTATTTTATGAAAATTAATCTTAACATCGAACTAAAACTTATATCACAAAATAAAAGCAAGCATCAAACCATGCACCACCCTAACATAAAGTTAGAAGTGGTGACCTTTAATGTGTTTAGAGGTTTGTGTGGTATACTTACTTAGCTATGGCTTTAAGAATTTTCTAAGTGTGAAGAATGTTCAACTTAGAGGAGGGTTTCATTTACGTGATTTAATTATTTTGGATTGATTTTATTTTATGTTTTGATTGGGTTCAAGTGAATCCTATAATTAATTACTAAGTTATAAAGAGAGGGAAAGAGAAGGGAACTCCTCTTTCCTTCCCTAACCTAAGTAATTCTAAAGTGAATTCATGTTTTAGTTTTGTTTAGTGAATGTTTTAATTAAGTGTTTTAATTAATCCTAAGTTTAGATGAACTCTAAATAAACTTATTCAAAAAGAAAGGTATTTTAAGATTAAGTAAAATGAACTAAATTCATAAAATATACATCACTTCTTTCCCAACATTAACATATCATGCATATGAATGAGTCCTAAACATATCTATACATACAAATGGGAATGTTTAACACACTTTATGATGCATGCTAAGTAATTTAAGAAAATTTGAAAGTTTATGATGCATGATTTTCATTAAGTAGCAAAGGGGTTTCTTATCCAACTTTCACATATACACATGAATGTATGAAAGACATAAGTGAGTACAACACCATTGTTAACCAGGGGTGTAAGGTACAAGACCTACTTAGGGCTACCTAAAGTCTTGCAATCTTAGGGTTGTCCAGACTAATATACCACTTTCCTTAAATACAAGCATGTGTACAAAAGAAATGAATGGAAAAGAAAGGATGCAAAAGTTTATGTTGGTTGATTTATTTTTGTTTATGCAATTTATATGTACAAGTATTGGTATCCTTCTTAAGTAATAGCATGGAAATGAATAGGATATGGAATTAGGCAAGTGTAAGGTTCTTTTCAAATGAACCATACACCTTGCCAAATCCTATTCAAAACTATACTGAAAGAGAAGAGAAGGAAAACCTACACTAAGCACATCCTTATATTTTACTCACATGCAAACTTATAAGTAAGATATAATAATTTTAGTTTTGATAATTGATTCATATATTTTGAAAATAATTTGAATTTAATAGTGATAATAGCCACTCATATTCTTACTTTAGTCAACACATGCAATTTGACATAAAGAAATATTTTCATTTTAAATTTGATTTTGAAAAGCATGGATGCATGAAAATGTTTAGCATGTTGAAGAACTAAATAATGAAACACTTTCACTTTAATTAAATCCTAAAGACAATCTTATGAAATAAAAAAGCTTAAAGTAAATTAGAGTTTATTTAATATGATTTTTGTTTGATTTTGAATTTGATTTGATTTTGAAAATGTGGAGTGAGTTTAGTGTTTCTAATCCATTCTCACATGTGTTTAATATTTTTGTTCAATTTTCAGATGATTAGATTTATTTTATATTTTTGATTAGGTTTATGAATTAAGCATGTTAATTATTACCACACTTAGCATAGTTAATCAAATAATTATGAGCCAATGAGATGACATAAAATTTCACAAGCAATTTAAATTTACAATGCATCTAAGAAGAAAGGGGCCTAATGTAAATTCGCTCATGATTAATGATTAATTAATCTAAGGGGTTTAACTTAAGTAATTTCAAAACACCCCTCACACATATGAGTTGAATCTTAATTTCTATAATTGAACTTAGGCTCTTGAACACCTAAGTATCTACCTGAAGTAGATTAATTAAGTTTTAGATAGTTTTAGCATTGTATGAAATTAATTAATAGGATAATTAGTGAATTAGCTCTTAATTAAGAGAGGATTAAGAGGGGGGTGGGGTTTAACGAATAGCTTAGGAGTAATGCCCCAAAATTATTCCCTAAACCTCCCATTCACTGAAACATATCATAATCAACTTCAACAAAGGGTTAAACCACTAATCAAACCCTTAATTCATTAATCCCTACGATGCCAATGAGACATGCACTTACGTGACGCCATTTATATATGTAGCCGTGGTGGTGTTATGCTTTATATCCATCAAGGATCGAATGAGAATAATGACACCAGGGGATAAAATGAATTATAAAATGTGATTTAATCTCATCCCATCCAAAATCATGATGGATGGCGAGATCTTCCCTATTCTTCCTGTGAAAAATGGACCAACATTCAAAGAGAAGATCCGAGAGCTTGAATTGGATTAAAAATCATCCCACACCATCTAAACCTAATGGAAAGCACATCTAATGATCAAAATTCCATGGGATCAAAATTTCTTTCATAAAGCTCCACACCATTGAGTTTAATGGTCAAAATTACCAGGTTATCACATGATCTTGGAGAAGCTTCATCTGTTGAGATGAAAGTTTTAGCTTTTGAGGTTGAGTGGATAGCTCTATGGACCAGAGCACGCTTTTGATCAATTGGATCCTCCCTTGCCTTTGGAGCTTGGGCAAGCTCGACTTGATCCTCTCTTACCTTTGGAGCTTGGGAAAGAGCTTAGGCAAGCTTGACTTGATCCTCTGATGGAGTGTGCAAAGTGAATTTGGTTGATATTGAGTATTGGCTAAGTTCAAAATCCTATGGAGCTCTCCTGTTCCACCTTGTGAAAACTGAGAAGATGAAGTTGGCAAGTGCTTGAGGGAGCTTGGGATTACTGGGAAAAGACTCCTATGGCTCTCTCACACTCAATCGACAATGGGGATATGAAGATTCAAATGAATTAGGGGGAGTATATCTCTCAATCACCAACAGAAGGGAGGAGCCATTTTGATCCAATTGAGCTGGAAGTGGGATTTTTAGGCTGTCCTGAGTTTGTTTTAGGCTAGGGAGTGGATTAGTGGAGTGGCCATGTGCTCAAACAAGGGAAGAGGTTTGCCATGTGGCTAAGCCATGTGCCTCCTGGTCAAGTTGGGCTAACCCAAACTCATTGGGTTGGGTGTACCATCCTCTATAGGGTTCACTTGACCTGCTAGGAGAGTATCAAGTAGGTATGGAGAGGGTTTAACCAAATTCCAAGTAGAATTGGCCAAAATTTATTTTATGGCCTAGAGGTAAAATGGTCGTTTGGCTGATTTTTAAATTTGGATATGTTGGGTATGTTGAGAAAATAGGTTTGGCCAAGTTTCATTGGATTTGGAGTTCATTTGGTATGGTTTGGCTCATGTTGACCCATTTAGGTCAAAATGGGTCAAATTGGGTCAAACCAAGGGTTGGGTCAAGTTCATATGCCATTTGAAATGTTTTGGCGGCTTTGGTTTGATTCAATTTGGCTTAACTTTGAATAATGTTCATATGACTTCATTTAGGTCAAATGGGTCAAGTTGATCAATTTGACCCATTTGAACTATTTGAGCTAGGTCATGGGTAGGTTTAGGTTCGTTAATCATATGAAGTGGATTGGTATCTTTGTTTCCAATAAATTTTGGTTAAGTTTTGAATTTGGCTCAACACCCGTCAAGTTAGGTTCAAGGTTAATTTGGCTAGGTTAGGTCTAGTTGGCCAATTGAGGCTTTGGTCAAGTTCAACAAGTGATTTAGAATGAACTTGACCCATTAGTTTCAATCAATTTA
The DNA here is from genome assembly GCA_021442155.1 of Cymbidium sinense. Taxonomy (NCBI): domain Eukaryota; kingdom Viridiplantae; phylum Streptophyta; class Magnoliopsida; order Asparagales; family Orchidaceae; genus Cymbidium; species Cymbidium sinense. The sequence continues at coordinate 45,509,114 of CM038225.1, read as the reverse complement.
GCTTAGATCAATTTTTGACACATTTTGATCTTTTAGGTCAACTTGGGTCAAGTGGCCAATTGGGATAGGTTAGGCTCAAATGTTGATTTGGTTAAGTTCAAACATTGGTCATGAATGAACTTAGATCAATGGTTTCAATCAATTTGGTCTATGGTGGATTTTGGTGATGTTATATTTCATTTTCGCTAAGTGTTGACTTGGCCAACCCTTAGGTTTGACTTGGTTTGACCTAATTTGAGTGATTGATCATCTCATGATGATAGTTGATCATGATGAGAGGCTTAGGTGAGTTTGATTCAATCCAATTTGGTTAGGATTAAAATTTGGCTCATAAGAGTACTTTAGGTCACTTTGGGTCAAGCCTAAGTTGGTCAAATGGCTTGGTCAAAGCTTGATTTGAGTTTTATTGATCTTATATATGGACTTATGATTGAAATATAAATCCATAAAGTGGTTTGAAGTCAAATGAGTTTTGTTTCATTTGACAATTTCAAGTTCAAAGGGTGAACATGAAATGGATTTTGGCTTGATTTTGAATTGAGTTTTGATTAAGTGATTGAAGTTTATGTTTATATTTGGATTCATGATTGAAATATTGATTGAATCATGAAGAAAAACTAAGAGTTTGGCTTGATTTGAAATAGATTTGGCTAAGTTCAAGATTTTGGCTTGAAAGGCTTAGGTTGGATTTTGGATGAGTTTGAGTTTGAGTTTTGGAATTGGTTTTATTGATTTGAATTTATATTTCATTTATATATGTGAATATGAGAATATAAATGGGCTATGAGAATGTTTCAAGGATTTGAAGTGATTTGATTATGATCTAGGCTAAGTCCTTAAGAGGAAATTTAGAAATATTTTGGAGTTTGGATTTGATTTTTGAGTTTAGTTTGATTGATTTGAATTTATATTTCATTTATATATGTGAATATAAATGAGAATATAAATGAATTATGAGAAAATCTATAGATTTTAAATCGATTTGAATATGATTTAGATTAAGTCCTTAAGAGGGATTTAAGGACTTAAGAGAGATTTGGAGTTTTAGATTTGAATTTTTGAATTTAGTTTTACTAGTTTGAGTTTATATTTAATTTATATATGTGAATATGAATGAGAATATAAATGAGTTATAAGAAAATTTCATGAATTTGAATTGATTTGAAGATGATTTTGGATAAGCCCTTAAGAGGGAAATTAAGAACTTAAGAATGATTTTGAATTAAGAATTTGAATTTTGGATTTAGTTTGATTGATTTAAATTTATATTTCATTTATATATGTGAATATAAATGATAATATAAATGGGTTATGAGAAAATTTCAATGATTTGATTTGAAGATGATTTTGGCTAAGTCCTTAAGAGAGGATTAAGGACTTAAAAAAATTTAGAATTTGAAATTCCATTCATGGGTTTCAATCATGGATTTCAATCAATCATGTATTTCAATCATGGATTTCAATCATATGGCATTGATTTGAATTTGGAGAAAATCAATTAGGCTAGAATTGGTTTAAGTTTGATGTTGATTTGATTTGGAGTTTAACTTGAAGGAAGGAAGGATGGAATGGTGTGAAGAATTTTGCTAACACCCCTAAGGCATGACCTATTCCTATGGCTAAGTCTTCTAATTCTTAGGCTAGTTGAGTGTCCACCTAATCACTAGATGTGTAGGACCAAGGATCCCTTAAAGTCTAAGAGGCATGATATGTCTAAGATGGAGGGTTGAGAGCTCATTCTAAAATGAGATCAAATCATTAGACTGAGAGAAGGGTTCTTTTACTACAACCTTTTCTTATGTTTGAGTGAGAATTAGTGTAGGCTTGGTGAGTTTGACCTTTTGAACCTACTGCCTACTTGATGGTGATTTGGTCACTAGAATTTTTCATTGCGACCTTTTCTCACAGCTTGTTGAGTAAGGAGAGCATCAACAACTCGACCATTTGTGGGCTTATTTAGTTCGACTTTTAGAACTCATATGTGTCCTAAACTTCAGGATGTAGAGGTTGATATTTTTTTTCAACTCAGTTGATTGAAGCTTCCAAGCTTGGGAGTTCTTCTAACTTGATCTCCGAAATTTGATGAATCTTGGAGAGAAATTTTTGACCTTTAGGGCTGTCTTTTCATGCATATAAATAAATTCTTTTTGTTTTGCAGGAGCCTATAACTTTAACAATAATAGTTGTGGTTAAATTCGTGAGATAAAGTTTGATGTCAACAATCGAATATATTTGAGGATCTCACCTTATAGCACGATGTCAACTCAAATAAACTTAACATAAAATAAAAATACCCCTTTTCTTGTAAGGGAATTCTAAATCACATTTAGAAGAACTTTCAAGATATAATTAGGCAAACACATCAATATTTGAGTTAATATGCTCTTAAGAGGGTTTTAACATGTAACATTGATTTCATCTATGTATATAAATCTAAATATGCCCCTTGTGTAATAGGAGAATTTTCATAAAAAATTTTCTCATCTTGAGTAGGTATATTTATTTAGGGATCTCGGCTTGAAGCATGATGTCAACCTAAATACATATATTAAAAATAATAGGGGATTTTTATTATACCTCGAGAATGTATTTATCATGTATAATATTTTTTTAGGTATCGACCATTAATTGGCATTGATCTTTCACCCTTTAGGTCAATGAGTTGGTATTGCCCGCCTTGATACACTTTCTCAATGACATAAGGGCCCTCCCAATTAGGCTCAAATTTTCCATCGAATTTTTGATTGAGAATAATTGATCTTCTCAGCACCAAGACTAATTCCCCATTTTGGAATGTTTGAAGCCACACCGTATGGTCAAAAGCCCAGGACATTTTTGCTCAATAAACCTCCAAATTTTGATGAGCTTACAATCTAACTTCATCAAGCGTGTCGAGTTCCTCCATTCTCAAATGAGGATTTTGATTTTAAGTTAGATTGTATTAGATGGTACTCGAAGTGAAAGAACCACTTCAGTTCCAAATAATAATGAATAAGGAGTGGCTTTAGTCTGTGTAGTTCGATATACCCATAATGTTTCTATTAGTTTGGTATTTCATTCTCTTTTATTTTTAGTGAGGATCTTCTTGAGTAGTTTGACCAATGTTGTGTTGAAGGCTTCTGCCAAACTATTTTTTCCTTGGATTATATATTGAAGAATATCGACAATCAATTCTGTGTTGATCGACAAATCTATAAATCTTTGTATTTTTGAAGGCTGTTCCATTATCAAAAATTATTCAGCGTGACACACTAAATTTATAGACCATTATGCGTGAAGAAGTTGATCGATAAGCGGTGACTTCTTTTAACCAACTTAGAGATAGCTAATGAAGCTGACATGATGGTGGATCAATCAGTCCAATTACATTTGTACTCTAACATTCAAAATGCCATGATGCTATTGTTGGGTGTAATGGATTCGGAGGTTGGTGGATTATATTCCCATGTACTTGACATTCATGACACCTCTTAGCATGATTGATATAATCTCTCACCATAGATGGCCAAATACCCATCCTTTTGATCTTTACTACCATCTTAGGACCTGACTGTTGTGCACCACAAAGTCCTTCATGCACTCAACCATCACTTTACTAGCTTCATTTGTATTTAGGCATCGTATACATTTGTTCAAAGGATCTATATAAAGTGTTGTTGATGAAAAGCAAGCAACATTCTCTTTTTTTTGATTTGAGTTGCCTTCTTTAAAGTAGTTGATGAAGGGTTGCCTCCAACAATGTGGCTCTTCTACAATAAAGGCTTCACACTGCTTTTTTGAGATAATATCATGCTTAGTTGTTCTTGTTATAACTCCTTGTTGATTTTGGAAAGAATGAGGAGCAACTTGAGTCACATCCTGCTGTGTCAATTTAGTAACCCCTCTACCTACAGGGATTGGTACTTTGCTAGCTCTAGAGTAAATATCCCATGACATAATCACCATTCATCCTTGTCATTTCCTTAGCAAATTTTGGTAAGCAATCTACTTAGCTATTCTGATAAAGAGTTGAGTTAATGAAATATTTGGTATTTGCTTCAAGATTGAGAACCCAGATAGAAAGCTAACTCAAGCTTGATTTTTAGATAAAGTACTTGATTTATAATAAATTGAGAATCACCAAAAATATACAAGTTTTGAATGCCTATGAAAATAGCTTCTTCAAGACCTGCCACTAATGCTTCATACTCAGCTTTATTATTAGTTCTTGGCTCAGTCAACCCATATGATCATCTCATTATCCCTCCTTCTGGTGTTATGAAGATGATGTCGATTCCTGCTTTTGCCTTAGGAAATTTAGAGGTTAGACTTGTTTGATCGATGAGGCTCCATCAAAGTACATTTTCTAAATTTGTGATTTTTCACTTTCATGAATGAGCATAATTTGTTAATCAAGCAAATCGTCATTAAGAGAAGAGTCCGTAGGGATGGGATGTGCAGCATGAAAATATGCTAAGACTTGTCCCTTCACTGCTTTCTGAAATATATATGATATCAAATTGTAAAAGTAATATTATCCATCTTTCCAAACGCAATGCGATCTTGTCATCAAGTACTTCTGGATCGATCCTTAAGATGAGGGTAATTTTGAGTTAACATATAGTAAGAGCTTTTGGACGCAAAGATCAATGCCAAACAATGCTTCTCTATCGGAGAGTATCTCATTTCTACTTCTATCAACCTCTAATGATAATAAAGAGCATTCTCTTTTCTTCATTGTGTTTGCAAATAATGCTCGAGGGACTTTCTAATGCAGAATGAGGGCTTCCCAAAGAGTAGCTACAAAGATTGGTGGATTTAATGGTAGCTTTTAATACCTTCTTGGCACTCATTGTCCCATTTGAATGGAGCATCCTTCTTCATCAACTTTGCAAATGGTTGACAACATCCCGATAGGTTTGAATGCAATGCCTTGTAAAGAAAGGAGCCACAAACTCTTTGGTGGAGGCATCTCACAATTGCCTTGATTGATTTAGATCAATTTCAATTCTTGGCATACAATAAACCCAAGGAATTTTTTGGAGGATACCAATGAGCATTTTAGAGGATTCATCTTAAGATTATATATTTCTATTCTCCAATACAATTCTCAAGTCTTCAAAGTGATTTTCACGATTTAAGCACCTCACCACCAAATTATCAACATAACATTCCGCTAATGGTGAATCAACTCATCAAAAATTTGCATCATGGATCTTTGGTATTTAGCTCCAAAGATTCTTCCAATCAAGGGCATGAGTGTTGCAAAGATATCCTAAATGATGTGTGCTTCTCATCTTCAAGAGCCATCTTGATTTGGTTGTATCGATATACCTATAGACATTATCTTCTCCGTGGGTTTGGATAGATCCCTTAACATCCCTCCCCTACAGCACTCTACTTGGATCACATCCTTACAACTTCATTTAGACCACTTGGGCTACTCTGAGGGCCCCACCTTTCCTAGTAGCCACTCGAGAGTTTGTTCGGATGCAGATTCTCCCTGGTGATAAATGTCGATATAAGCTCCTTCTCAGTGTGATCCCTCATAAACCAATAGGGCCCATGATAAATAAACAAATAAACAAACAAATTTATTCACTTGTTGATTGGGAATTCAAGCCCCCAATGGCCCCCTTTCCTATGCAGGCATCCTATCTTTAGGGCAGTGTTAGCAGAACTCCCTTAAGAATTGCCTAACTACTCTTGAGTAGAGATAAGTCCCCTGTCAAGACTCTCTCAAGTCGTCAATTCAATCTATTTTGCAAATAGGTTACCTAGTCATTTCAGAAGAAAGATATAAGTCTACTACATTCTTTCTAGCATATGCCAAACCGACGCAACTCTAGGTTGGGTTGCCTTATTACCTTGCTAATATGTTGCCCCAATGGTCTTTTATTCAAGAGAGATATGAGTCCCCATATTTTCTTCCCTAAATCAGCAAATCAAAAGGCACCCATTTGGTTGGATAATTCTTCCCTCAGCCGGGAAAGTACTCCCTTTAGATTGGTAAATCTGAAGTAGATCAACATACTCCCATGCCAATGGGATCCATTAAATATAATTAAAAAATGAAATTGACTTTGACTATCTTTGAGCTGATTTAAGTCCCCAATGACACTACCTGAGGTTGGTTAACATGTTACTGTGTCACCAACGTCTTTTGTTTAGGAAGATGTGAGTCCCCATACTTTCTTCCTTGAATTAATCATTGCAAATCGAAATGGAACCCCTTTGGTTGGATAGTCCTACTATGTGGTTAGTAGACTACCCCTTTGAATTGGTAAGAGTAAGGAATATGGCCCCTACCAAAGGCAATCAATCAAAATGATGGATCTAGCAAATATAATTAAAAAAATTAAATTAACTTTAACTATCTTTGAGCTGATTTTGGTCCACCATCTGGCATCACCTAGGTTTGGTTGATTCATTACACCCCGATCACTGAATCATCCCTACTTTGGAAGATGTAATGCTATGTTTTCTTCCTAGTATAAGCTACACCAAAGGCAACCCTTTGGTTGGTTAGTCCTACTATGTGGTAGACTACCCCTTTGGATTGGTAAATCAGATAGGTCTATATAAGCTCCTTCTTAGTATGATCCACCTCAAAAATTTAAAACTTAAAATCTGAAACAAAATCAACCAACCTCTCTCAGTGGAGTCAATTAATCAATCAAATCAATCAGCTTCTCCTCATTGAGATGTAAGTCTTTCTGATTTCCTAAGTTGAATCAATTCAGTCTAACCTGAACTTGCTCCCCTAGTGGAGGGTTCACACTTTTATCCTCGTTGAAGCACCAAATCATACATCAACAAATCAAATTAAATTTCTCCCTAGTGAGACACAAATTAAATCAAACCTCTTATCCCCAGTGGATAACTTGAACCTTTTCCCCTAATGGAAGGCTCATATACTCAATCTCTAGTGGATCCCTCCTTCACTCTCTTATGTCTTTAACATGAGTGGAGTTGCAACACTCTAAAGCTATTGATTCCTTCTACACCTCTAGTTTAGGAGTATATCATTTCTATTAAGTGCTTGCGATTGTTCGAGCATTGTTGATCGTCTCGGTCAACACCAATACGTGCGATATGCATTGTCAATCACACCACACCTATTGGGCCCTTTGTTGACCTCACTTTTGGAGTGAGCTCTCAATTTCTCCATCTTAGACATATGACTCCTCTAAACACTAAGAGTTCTTTAGTCTTAAGACACTTCTAGTGATTAGGTGAACACTTAACCTAACCCTAGAGACTTAGAAGAGTTATCTATAGGAATAGGTTATGCCTTATGGGTATTAGGAAGACTTGCCTACCCTATAGCTTGAACCAAATCCTTACTTCTTCTTTCAATTCAAATTCCAAATTCAAATCAATTTCAAATTCAAATCAATTCTAATTCAAATCAATTCCAAACTCAAATCAATTCCAAACTCAAATCAATTCCAAACTCAAATCGATTCCAACTCAATTGATTTCCTGAAATCAAATTGTGAATCAATTCCAACTCAGTTGACTTTCTCAAATCATAAATCAACTCTAAATCATAACTCAATTCCAAGTCAAATGATTAAAAGTCATGATTAAATTCAAATCCCAAAATCTTTTCTAAGCCCTTTGATTTGATTATATGGACTTAGCCCAAATTCCAAATCCAACCAAACTGAAAAGATTTTCTCATAACCAATTTATATTCTTATTTATATTTACAAATATAAATGAAATATAAATTCAAATAACTAAAATTAATTCAAAACTCAAATCCAATTTAAATCCAACTTATACCCTTTTAAGTAAAATTCTTGAACTTAGCCAAATCATTCTCAAATCAATCCAAACCCTTGGATTTTCTCTTAAAATAATCAACCCTTTAAACATATGCCCAAATATAAGCTTAAACTACAATCACCAAGCCAAAATCAAACTAACCCAAGTCAAACTCATGTTCACCCTTTTGACTTGAAATTGTCAGATGAACCAAAACCCATTTGAATCTAAATCACTTACAATTAGATTTATATTTCCATCATAAGTCTATATGTGAGTTCAACCAAACATGAATCAAGCCTTGATTAAGTCAATTGACCCATTTAAGCTCACTTGACTCAAAGTGACCTAAAGGACCTTTTTGAGCCAAATTTTAATCCAACCCAAATTGGATTGAACTAAGCCCATCTAAGCCTCAGATTGTAAGCAACAATCATCCTAGGATGATCAACCACTCAAATTGGGTCAAACCAAGTCAAACCTAGCCTTTGATCAAGTCAACACTTAGCCCAATTGAAACCCAAACTAGCCAAAATCTACCATAAGCCAAATTGATTGAAACCATTGATCTAAATCATTCATTAATCAATGATTGAACATGATCATGCCATAAATTGAGCCAAACCAAGCCTAATTGGCCACTTGACCCAAGTTGACCAAAATTGACCTAAAAAGTCAAAATAAGTCTAATCTTGATCTAAGCCAAATTGATTGCAACCAATGGGTCAAATTCATTCTAAATCACTTGTTGAACTTGACCAAAGCTTCAATTGGCCAACTAGACCCAACCTAGCCCAATTGACCATGAATCCAACTTGACCTGAAAGGTTAAATCAACCTGACATCAAACCAAACCAAACCAAAATTGATTGAAACCAAAGCTTGCAATACATTTCAAATGATCAACCAAGCCTAAACTAACCCAATTGGGTCAAATGGGTCAAATTGGTCAACTTGACCCATTTGACCTAAATGAACCTAAAAGAATCAAACCAAATATAAATCAAATTGAACCAAACCAATGATACCCATAGGCTCCAAATGATCATTTGAACTTGACCTAACCCATGGTTTGACCCAATTTGACCAATTGGTCAACCTAACCCAAATTGACCCAACTTGACCTAAATGGGTCAAATTGAACCAATTCAAACCAAATGAACTCCAAATCACTTGAAATTTGGTCCAACCTATTTTTGAATCATTTCAAATCTATCCAAATCAAAATCAAGGACAAATGACCATTTTACCCTTGGGTCAAAGGGTAACCTATGGCCAAATCCACTTGGAATTTGGCCAATTCTTTTTCAAGGCCACTTGACATTCTCCTAGTGGTCCACATGGACACCAAGAAGGGTGGTGAACATGACCCAATGGGTTTGGGTTAGCCATGACCCAACCCAAGGCCAAACTGACCACTCCAATGGGAATTGACCACTTGGATCACCCCATATACTCACCTAGCATATGGGCACTCACTCTCCTTCCCTCCACTACCTAAAATGAATCACATGGGATAATAAACAAACCAATTAGCCAATCTCCTCTGTTGAAAAAAATAGCATTTTTAGTCTTCATTGTTTGATCCAAGGAGGGGGAGAAATACTCCCCCTCATTCCCACTCAAATGGAGAGGATTGAATTCGATTGAGCTCTAGGAATTGAAAGCAAGCTTCTCCAAGCCTTGGTAAGCATCCCCGAGCTCTCCCCATTTTCACCCTCTCAATTTTACTCAAGCTGAAATAGGTGAGGCCAATCCAAATTCCAACTCACTCTACTCTCCATCAAATCAAAATTACTCTTACAAGCACCATCAAGGGACCTCATCGAGCTCAATCGAGTTGTTTCCCAAGTCACCAAGCCACAAGAAGGAGGGCTTTGATCAAAGTCAATTTCCATTGAAGGGGAGCTTGACCAACCGAGCCATCCACTTTAAATCAAAGCTTGATACCTTCAACAGGGCTTCGTCTCTACTAGATGAAGCTACCTCCTCGTTGGAAGTGCCAATGATAGCCTCCGATGAGGTATTGCTTAAAACCGATCCTAAGATAAAAATTGCTTGGTCCTTTGTGAAGGGAATAGTAATCTCTTTAGATCTTGATCGCTATATCCCTTGCTTGTGCTTCCTCAAAGGTGTGGGGTGAGTTTGAACTCTATCCAAGCTTGGGTGAGCATGGATCGAGCGACGATCGATGGATGGCATCCGCCTCTCCGCCGGAGGAGATAGATCACATATCATTCTTTCCGCATGATTGGAATGGACGGTTGGGATTAAATCATAAAATATCCCTCTCTAATTTTAGCCTAAACTGCAGGATTAATCATGGTCATCCGATCTTACAATCGGATGGCGTCCGCCACCAGCTGACTCGGTAGCGGATGTGACAACTTAAATAACCTATCATGTCGTGCCACGTGGAAAGTGCGTCAGTCAGCTGCCACATGGCCCTACGGGATTAGGGGTTATTTAGCTTTAATTAATTCATTTTTAATACTAAAACTTCTAAAATTCATAACTAAATATAGAAAAATCTAAAAAATATAAACTCAAGTTCATTTTAAAGTTAATTCAATGAAGAATAATATAAAATTAAGATAAATTGATTTTGAATAGTAGCTTTCACTCAATTTGGGTTTTATTGGGAATATAATTATGCTAACTACTCCTTAATTACTTCAGCAATTAATTTCAAACTTCCTAGGGTTAATTAGCGGGATGACCTCTACCTCCCATGATTTTCTTGGAATTTATTGTTTAATCAATTATGGGAATAGCTTGATTCACCCCTAGTCACTCTCTTAATTAATTAAGTGATTAATTAACCTATTAAATATGATAAATCAATTAATTAAGCTTGCTAATCTTTATGAATCAGTGAATGGACTTAGGGAATGAGATTAGAATTTCTTTTCCAAATCTTTTCCCCTAAGTTCATTTCATTTGGAAAACCCTTAATTAATTTGCAAGTTAATCAATGACTTAATCATTTTATTAATGGCTTAATTAACCGAACTCAAAACCAAATCATTTGAGAACTTAATCGCTTAATTCTTGGGTAGATACTTAGGTGTTTAATAACCTAAGAGGCTTCAAAGGAAATTATAATCAAACTACATGTGTAGGATGGTTATGAAAGTACTTAATTAAACCCTTTAGCTTAGTTAATCAATAATTATGAGCCAAATTATATTAGGCCCCTTTATTTCTTAGGTGCATTTGATGATTCAAATTCCATGTGGTTGAATATCAAATGTTGGCTCATGATTACTTGAATAATTATGTTAAAGTGGTATAGGTATGGGGTAATTAATGGATTTAATTCATACCTTAACCTAACCAAAACATAAAATCGACCTAATTGTTCTAAAATTAAACTAAATTGATTCACACATGTGGGAAATGGATTAGGACCAGCAAACCCTCTTCACATTTCCTAAGTTAAATCAAATCAAAAAAAATAAAAAATCTCTTTAAAGAATTTTGATTCATTTTAAATAATCCCATTTTATATGACTGTCCTTAGGAAGTAATTAGGGTAAATGAAGTCATGTGCTTACATCCCTTTATTTCTTTCCAAGCATGTTATATATTATTTTTCATATGAAATCATGCATTCATTTCTTTTTAAAAAATCAAATAAAGAAAATGTTTCCTTTATGTCAAATTGTATGTTTTGGGTAAAGTTAAGAATATGAATGGATATTATCACTATTAAATCAAAAATTATTTTCAAAACTTATAAATCAAAGATATGAAGGAAGTGATGTAACTTATAAGTACTTATAAGCTTACATGTTATTATCGCATAAGATGTGTATTATGTATCTCTTCTCTTAACATTGATTTGAATAGGATTTGCAAAGTGTATTGTTCCATAGAAAAGAACACAACACTAGCTTAAATCTATTCCTATGCATTTCTATGTTATGACTTAAGAAGGATCTTCACATTTACACATGTAAATTGTATAACTAAATCAAACATAATCTTTTGCATGATTCTTCATCCATTTGGTTTCTTTTTGTACATTCACCTGTATTTAAGAAAAGTGATATATTAATATGAACATCCCGAGGCTGCGAGGCTTTAAGTAGCCCTAAGTAGGTCTTGTACCTTACACCCTTGATGTAGAAAATAATGACACTATACTCACTTATGTCTTTTCTACATATGGATGTGCATTTGATTAATGGATAAAAGAGTCCATCTTTTCTACATAACAAAAACATGCATTCATGGGATATTCAAATTTCCAAATCATATATCTTAGCATTCATTATCAAAGTGTGCTAAAATTTGCATTGTATGTATAGCTATGCTTAGGATCTTCATATGCATGATATACATGGGAGAATGAAATAAATAGGTGTGTGTTATGTGATAATAATTCACCCCAATTAATCCTAAGAGGCCTTTCTTGTTGAATAGGACTATTTAGAGTAAATCTACACTTAGGATTAAATAAAAATACATAATAAAACATTCACTAAAAAAATCATTAATGAATCTACCTTAGGAATTACTTAAGGTAGGGATGAAGGAGAAGTTCTCTTCTCTTTTCTTCTCTTTACAACATTTAGTAACTAAATGTATGTTCATTCAAACCAAATCAAATCATCAAATAAAATTGATAAATCAATTAAATCACTTAAAATGAAACCACCCTCTAAATTGAATCCTTCATAATTAGAAAATTCCAACCTTAAAGCATAGATAAGACATGCCACACAAGCCTTAAATGAAACACACATTAGGGTAAGTTACTATTTCTAACTCTATATTAGGGTGATGCATGGTTTATTGCCTAATTTTATTTTTTCATGTAATGTTTTTAGACTGGATGTTAGGGTGTATGAGTGTAGATTGGATGGTAGGATTATCTAATCCTAACCATATCTTCTACAGGGGATTGTGCTTAAGGGGCGTTGTAATAAAAATATAAATGCTTTTGTGTGTAGGTTACTTATACCCCTAAGCATGATCCAAACTAGGATAGGTGGGCTTGGTTACCCATGTGTGGGGTGCTAAGTCTAATTTATTCATATAACTACTAGGGTTGTGTGGTATGTTTAGCTAATCTCTATTTTGTAGGTTTAATTAAATTTAGCTTTCCCATTTTGATGTAATTTTTGTAATTAAGATTTAGAATGAATGTTATGGGGATTAGGATGTACATTGGTCATAATACCAAGTCTTATGCACCATGTGATGTCTTTGGAACAACCATATTCCAATCAAGACAAAAGAAGAAAAGGAATGAAGAAAGAAAGAAATAAAGAAAGAAAGAAAAGAAGAAAAGAAGAAATGAAGAAATGAAGAATGGAGACCCCCATAACATAAATTCCTTCTAAATTGTAAATATTCATTTGCAATATGGGTTATATAAGGGTAGATCTCGGCTACCCATTTTTCTTTTCGAGCTTGTGTGGTGGAGCCCATCCACATCGATCTTTTATTCTTTTGTGCTAATTTTATAAATTGATTGGTGTTTTGTTTATGAATGGGAAATTAGGATGACATGATTTCCCTAGTTTCTTCATTGTTTGATGAATGGCCTGGATACGATTAGACTCTTGGGGAAAAATAAAATTTTTATCCAGTTAATTAACTCAAAATTTAAATTAAGCAACTCATAACCTCTAAATCCTAAGACATAAATTAAGATAATAAAAGTTAAAAAAAAGTCTATCCTTCTCTTCCGTTGGCACTTAGCTTATTTCATTCTTAAGCTAAGCTAGCCAATATCCTTTAGGTTTTAGGACCTGACTACATGTAGGTCTTAAAACCCCTATTGGGTCCCCTAATAGGTGAAAACAAAATTTAATAAAGAGATAACTAAAGCCCTTTTTCTTACCATCTCCATGGTAAGTAAAGTTCATTCCAAAAATAAAGAAAGACAAATCCTTTATAAAAATATCAATTTTCAAAAGCACTTTTCCAAAATTCATGCAATAAAATATTTGCACAAAAGTTTCACAATATATATATATATATATATATATATATATATATATATATATATATAAGCACTTTCCAAAATTCATGCAATAAAATATTTGCACAAAAGTTTCACAATATATATATATATATATATATATATATATATATATATATATATATATATAAAACTTAACCTCATCTAACAATCCTCAAGATTGTTACATAAAGGAGCTTTTCAAAAATCAAAATCAAAATCATCTTTCAAAAAGTACATATGAACATCGTCATTCAATATACCCAAATTTATTTAATGAAGATTTCATTTCCAAATAAAAGTAAAATCATCTTTCAAAAAGTACATATGAACATAGTCATTCAATATACCCAAATTTATTGAATGAAGATTTCAATTCCAAATAAATCAAAATCATGTTTCAAAAGTACATATGAACATCCTCATTCAATATACCTTAATTTATTGAATGAAGATTTACTTGAATTTATTGAATGAAGATTTCATTTCCAAATAAATCAAAATCATCTTTCAAAAAGCACATATGAACATCCTCATTCAATATATCCAAATTTAATGAATAAAGATTTCATTTCCAATCAAAATCAAAATTAACTTTCAAAAAGCACATATAAACATCCTCATTCAGTATACCTAACTTTATTGAATGAAGATTTCATTTCCAATCAAAATAAAAATCATCTTTCAAAAAGCACATATTACCATCCTCATTTAATATACCCAAATTTATTGAATGAAGATTTCATTTCCAAATAAAATCAAAACCATCTTTCAAAAGCACATATTTGAAAATGAACATCCTCATTCAATATACCAAAATTTATTGAATGAAGATTTCTTTTCCAAATAAAATCATAGTCACCTTTTCAAAAAAAGCACATATTTGAAATGAACATCCTCATTCAATATACCCAGATTTATTGAATGTAGATTTCATTTCCAAATAATATCATATCAAAAAATTAAAATTCCATTTCAATATATCTTACATATGTTGAAGTTGGAATTTCTTCCTTTGCAAAAATTACAAATTTGAAGATAAGCCTCTTCATTCAATATATCAAAACTTGTTGAATGGAGGCTTTGTCTTCAAACAAAATCACACCATTTGAAACTCCACCCAACACATTCCATATGTGTTAAGTTGGAATTTCCATCTTTTCAAAAAGTAATAAATCACACACAAACTTTTTATCTTTGAAATATAAAAATAAAAAAATTGACTTCCATTTTGCTTACCCAAATTTGTTAAATGGAAGTCTACTTTGCAAAAATCATGAGAATCAAAATACATTGGAATTCTATTTGACATTGTCAAATGAGAGTTTCATTTTTCAAAAGAAAATTGAAAATAAATTGGATTTCATTTAACACACCATGTTTGTTAAATAGAAATTCTTCCTCTCAAAAATAACACAAAATCAAAAAAAAATCAAACAAATTTTGACTTCACATAGCATACCCAAATTTGCTAAGTAAAGATCTTCTTTTCAAAATCAAAACACAAAAATCAAACACACTTGGGCATTTTTTTGAATACATAAAGTTGCTAAGTAAAGATTCCATTTCTAAAATCACACATGATACACATCATGAGCAAACAAGCAAAAGAAGAAAATTGTTTTCAAACATCTCATCTAACAAACCGAAATTTGCTAAGTGAGCAAATTCTAAAATCAAATCAAAAACAAAATCAATTGACCCTCTATTTAACATACTCAAATTTGTTAAATAAAGGGTCTTCAAACATAAAAAAATCAAATTCAAATATGAACCAATGGAAGCATCAAAAACCTCTTCAAAATATTTGAACCCATTTCCAACATACACAAATTTGTTGAAAGTGGATTCTAAACTCAAAACCTCCTCTTCAATTCTTTCAAAATCTCTATCCTAAATTTAGAGAGCCCTACTTAACATATTCAAATTGTTGAGTGTGTGTACGAATTCTAAATCAAAATTCAAAAAGTTAGCATAATACAAAAGTAGAAAATCTGATTTGAGTTTGTTTCCAACAATTGCAAAATTTCAACTCAGTTTCAGTCAGCTTTTCCCAAGTTTAATTCAGTACAAATGGATGCCCAAAATTATATGTTCACTTTCTCCTTTGGGATGGATTTGGCCTTGGATCGGGCCAGCCTCCCACAAACTAATTTGCTTATCTGATACACTTTGGCTGAGGATTCGAGGGGCTAGGATCACTTGTGAGGGGGCAACCATCATAACTGTCAGAAGGAATGTGGTGATTGGGCAGAAGCCAATCATCCATGTTGAGATGCCTTTAGATTCTGAGTTTCCCTCATTGAAGAGGAAGGCAGTGGAAGTTCTGCAGGTTTCAGTGCCCGTTTAGTTAGTTGTTCTCGTCACTGACCCAGCATGGGCTAGTACCCACTCACTAGCTTCTTCGAAGGGGAAGGCTACCTTGGCTTCAGGGATAGTCTCCCTTACCTTTGAGATAAGGTCTAGTTCCCATACTGCTCCTCCCAATAGAACTCAGCATTGTAATAGATGCCGCAAGATCAAACGGCATCATGTGCACATAACCAAGGAGATGGAGGAAGTCTCTCAGGTTGCAGTAGAGGAGTCACCCAGGGTAGTTTCTCCTCTGATTACACAGAACAAGCTCCGTCCTCTTTCCAGATCTGATGAAGAGGAAGATGTTAGGAGGATCATAGTGTCACCTCCATCTATGGTTCACTATGAGGCACCTACCAGAGATAGGAGGAGGTTGTATGTCAGCCTCAGAACAGTTCTGCACCAAGTTGGTGAGGCTTACGAATGGTCAGAGTCTGATGGCCAATTTGATTTATGATAGATTATTCCTCACAATGTGGGCAAACATATTCGTCAGGAAAGGCTAGAGATGCCTGTCAGTTCATGTTACTAGCAGGGAGAGGCGAAGGTACGCCAGATAGTCAACCCTTGTAGATTTCCCTGATCGGTGTGCTACCCGTGCCGGTCATACAGATAATATTCTATTGACTAGTACTACCCATCACGGGAAGAGAGCCCCCGCATAGAGAAAGTCGGTGGTGTCTCCACTACACCGCTCTACTCCATGTCCACCATCGCCAGTGGAAGTTCCATCTTCCATAGTTCCATCTAAAGCCATGAATGCAACATCAAGGGAAAAGAAAGCCCCACTAGAGATCCAGCTACGACCATGAGATCTCATTTCATCTACACCACCAACTGAGGCAAGGCTGAGCTCTCCTACTCGACCTCCTACTTCAGTTATGGTGAAGAGGGAGTGGCGACCTTGTAGCATCATAGTCATGCCATCACTGCCACCACCTCAGTAGATCATGGAGATAGTAGTAGTAGAGAGAGAAGGAGATAGTTCTATTATCCCCTTGGTGATAGATCCTCCCAGGAGTAGCACTCCACCCACATCAAGTGACAGCCATGAGCATGTATCCTCCAGTGAGCATAGCCCTTACACGGTTAGCATTCTGGTTCCATGGGAGGTCAAATGTATCTCTGTTTATGAACATGATCCCACCATCGGTCAGCCACAATCATTTGTGCCCGCACAGTTGGACCTCTCCTTCGATGATATCATAGCAAAGTATCTCATTGAGAAGAAGGAAATCCTAGGATATGACTGGTCTGACCTACAGGAAGAGAAGGTTAGTTTTGATCCCAACGATGATGATTTATTGGAAGACTCAACAGAGGTGCAAATGGTTGTTACCAGAGGTTCTCTCCTTTGGGATCAGCATAGCTTGGAAGCTGTTGTGACTGAACATGTTGATACAACCTTTCAACGCAACATCTCATTCAACAACTCAAACAAATGGATGAGCAGATTGATAAAATGGGAAAGAGTCTTGAAGATTTGCTAGTAGCGGTTCTTAATCAAGCCCCACATCCTATGTGGAGACCTGGCTGGCATGTCCCGGATCAAGCTGCGTTCACCTCCAATCTGAGACATCCTCTATATGTGAGTTCAATCAAACTCCAATCAAGCTTTGACCAGACCATTTGACCTACTTAGGCTCACTTGACCCAAAGTGGCCTAAATTACCCTTATGAGCTAAATTCTAATCCTAACCAAATTTGATTCAAAGAAGCTCACCTAAGCCTCTCATCACGATCAACAATCATCATAAGATGATCAATCACTCAAATTAGGTCAAACCAAGTTAGACCTAAGGGTTGACCAAGTCAACACATAGCCAAAATGAAATCTAAACTAGCCAAAATCCATAATAGGCCAAATTGATTGAAACCATTGATCAAAACTCATTCATGATTAATGTTTGAACTTTTCCAAGTCAACATTTGAGACTAACCTAGCCCAATTGGCCACTTGACCCAAGTTGACCCAACTTGACCTAAAAAGTCAAAATATGTCCAAACTTGACATAAGCCAAATTGATTAAAACCAATGGGTCAAGTTCATTCCGAAATGATTGTTGAATTTGACCAAAGCTCCAACTGGCCAACTAGACCTAACTTAGCCCAATTGACCTTGAACCCAACTTGACCTAAAGGGTCATATTGAGCCAAAATCAAATTAAACAAAAATTGATTCGAAACAAAGACACCAATCTATTTCATATGACCAATGAAACCTAAGCCATGACCTAACCCAAAGAGGTCAAATGGGTCAAATTGGTCAACTTGACCCATTTGACCTAAATGAAATCAAATGAACCAAATTCAAATCTAAACTCAATTGAACCAAACCAAAGATGTCAAAACATTTCAAATGGTCATATGAACTTGACCCAACCCTTGGTTTGACCCAATTTGATGAATTGATCAACTTGACCCAAGTTGACCCATTTTGACCTAAATGGGTCAACATGAGCCAAATCATATCAAACTAACTCCAAATTCAATGAAACTTGGCCTAACCCATTTTACAATCATACAAAATATATTCAAATTGAAACCCAAGTGAAATGACCATTTTGACCCTAGGCCATAGGGTAAATTTTGGCAAAATTCACTTCAAATTTGGTCAAATCCTCTTCATGACCACTTGGCACCCTCTTAGTGGACTAAGTGGACACTAGTGAATGTGGTGCACCTAACCCAATGGGTTAAGGTCAGCCTACCCAACCTAAGGCTAAAACTAACCACTTGCATGAATATAAGCACATGGAATCCCTTCTTCATTTGATTTAAGCACATGGGAGCTCCACTACTCCACTCCTTAGGCCAAATTGAATGCAAGGACACCTCTAACAGCCTAACAAACCCACTCAAGGTGGTCAATTGGATCAAAATGGCAAACTCCTTCACGGTCATCCGATTTCTCTGGGAGATATACTCCACCTAATTTCACTTGAATTTCATTCTAGCACACTCGATTGAACTTAGGGAAGCCAAAAAAGCATTTGGAACTCTCCCCAAGCTCTCTCAAGCAACTTGAACTTCTCCACTTTTTGGTTTCTCAAACCAAAAATAAGGGAACTCAACTTAAAATCCAACTTACTCCACACTCAATATCAAGCCAATTCCTCCTTTGAGAACCCTTAGAGGATCAAATCGAACTCACTCCAAGCTTCATTGAAGTTCTTAAGGCAAGGGAGGAGTACTCTTGACCAAAACTAAGCTCAAGTGAAGGTGAAGTTAGCCTCTAGGAGGATCTACCCAATTTCAACACCTCAAAACTTCAACAAAGCTTTGTCTCCACTAGATGAAGCTTCTCCAAGAATCGAGCACCGATGATAGCCTCCGGTGAGGTAAGCCATTAAACCGAGCTCAATTTAGCCATGGTCTAGTCCTTTGTGAAGTGAAGTTTTATCTCATGAGAATCTAGCCGTTAGACGTGATCTCCCTTGCATGGTGATGGTGTGGGTTGAATTTGAGATCAATCTGAGATCAATCAAACTCAGATCATGCCATGGAAGATGGACAGTGGTCATCTACCGCAAGTGATCTCAGGGTAGAATCATGGGCCATCCATCCGCGTGTTTTGGATGGACGGCCATGATTAAAACACATAGGATCCACAGATTATCCCTTAAGAACCATGGATCTAATTGGACGGATGAGGAGAAAGCGTGCAGCGCCACCGCTAATGTGACGCTATAATGTGACAACTTAAGTGACTATTCCCTTTGCGCCACATGGAAAGCGCACGCCGTGTCAGCCTCCACATGGCGCCGATGGGACTAGTCACATAATTAGGCTATTTGATTATCTAATTAAGCATAAAAATTCAAATATTCATATCTAAGTGTAGAAAAATCAGAAAAATGTGAAAGAAATTGCATATGAAAGGTATTTACATCTAAAATATTATAAAATTGATTTCAATGGATTTTGAATAGTGTTATTTTTTGGATTTAGATTTTATTAAAATTTTATTTTGCTAATTACTCTCTAATTACCCCACTAATTAATTCCAAACCTCTTGTGTATGATTAGGGATAACTTCTGCCTCCCCTAATTTTCTTGGGATTTATTGATATTTTAATTAGAGAAATTGCTAAATTAATTTCTAATTACCCTTTTAATGTAATTAAGCCTAATTAAGTGTATAATCAGTGGTTTAAACCCTTGATTGAGTTAATTAAGGTTTGTTTAAATGAATAGGAGGTTTAGGGAATAATTTTTGGATATTTTCTCTAAGCTATTTCTTAAACCCCCTCTTTCTTCCTTAATCCAAATTCAATTAAGGGTTAATCCACTAATTACCTACCAAATTTGATAAAATTTATAACTTAAAACCTTTGAAAATGCTTTAGGCCCTTTTCTTCTTAGGTGCATTATGAATTTAAATTTCTTCTTGATTTTATGTCATGCATTAGCTCTTCTTAGGTATTTGATTAAATTTCTTTATGATAGGTGGGGGTAATTAACACACTTAATTCACACCTTAACCTAAAGTATAAAAATCACCTAATGATCCTAAGAACAAACTAAATTAACTCATATATGGGAAATGGGTTAGGACCAACAAACATTCTTTCACGTTTCCCAAATCAAACATAAAACAAATTCAAAACAAAAATCACATTAAACAAACTTTGATTCACTTTGAACTTTCTTATTTCATAGGATTGTCTTTAGTAATTAATTAGGGTGAATGAATTTACATTGCTTTCATCACTTTATTTCTTTCCTAGCATGCTAAATGTGTATATCATTTGAAATTCATGCATTCATACTTTTTCTAAAATCAAATTAAAAATGGAATGTTTTCTTTATGTCAAATTGCATGTTTTGGCTAAAGTAAAAAATATGAATGGATATTATCACTACTAAATACAAAACTATTTTCAAAATTTATAAATCAAACACCTAAAATTAAAGTGTGCTACTTATAATTACTTATAAGCTTACATGTGGATATAAATATGAAGATGTGCATAGTGTGGCTTTCCTTCTCTTTTCTTTTAGCATAGTTTTGAATAGGATTTGACAAAGTGTATAGTTCATTTGAAAAGAACATAGCACTTGCCTAACCCATTCCTATCCATTCCTATGCTATTACCTAAGAAGGACATCCACACTTGTACATATAAATTGCATAAAAAATAAACAAACAAATACAAACTTTTTGCATCTTTCTTTCTCCATTCATTTCTTTTGTACATGTGTTTGTATTTAAGGAAAGTGTTATATTAGTCTGGACAATCCCAGGGTTGTGAGGCTTTAAGTAGCCCTAAGTAGGTCCTGTACCTTACACCCCTGGTGCTAACAATGGCGATACTCACTTATGCCTTTCATACATACACATGTGTATGTAAATAATGGATAAAAGAAACCCCTATTTTCCACTTAATGAAAATCATGCATCATAAAGCATTCCAATTTTCTTAAGTAACATTTCTTAGCATTCATCATAAGGTGTTCTAAACATTTCATTTGTATGAATAGATAAGGTTAGGATTCATTCATATGCATGTTATGCATGTTGGGAAAGAGATGAAGTGATGTGTGTTTTGTGATATTAGTTCACTTTACTTAATCTTAAAATGCCTTTCTTTTGGATAGGTTTATTTAAGGAAGATCTAAACTTAGGATTAATTAAAAGACATAATAAAACATTCACTAAATAAGATCAAATATGAATCCACTTTAGAAATTACTTAAGGTAGGAAAGGAAAGAAGAGTTCTCTTCTCTTTTCCTTCTCTTTACAACTTGGTAATTAATTGTAGGATTCACTTAAACCAAATGAAAATATAAAAAAAATCAACCTAAATCAACTAAGCACTTAAATGGAACCACCCATCTAAGTTGAACATCTTCACACTTAGAAAAATCTAAGCCTTATATCCATAGCTAAGCATACCACACAAACCATTTAAAGCACACACATTAGACTAAGCCACCATTTCTAGCTTTAGGTTAGGGCAGTGCAAGGTTTGATATTTGCTTTTATTTTGTGATGTATTTTTTCTAGTCTAGATGTTAGGGTGAATGTGCATAGAATGAATGGTAAGGCGATCTTAGTCTAACCATTATCTTCTGTAGGGGATTGTGCTTAAGGGGCGCTGTAATAAAAATATAAATATTTTTGCTTTGTAGGTGCTTATACCCCCAAGCATAATCTAATAGCCTAGGTGGACTTGGTTACCCATGTGCGGGGTGCTAAGTCTAATATACATTCTTGGGATTTGTATGTTTGTTTAGCTAATCTATATTTTGCAGGTGTTAGTTAGATTTACTTTTTCTCTCTATGTAATTTTTGCAATTAGGATTTTGGAATGAATGTTATGGGGGATTAGGATGAGCATTGGTCATAAGATTACATCTATTGTACCATGTGAAGCCTTTGGAGCAACCACCTTCCAACCATCCAAAAGAAGGAACCAAAAGAAGAAAAAAGAAAGAAGAAAGAAGAAAGAAGAAAAGAAGAAATGAAGACCCCCATAACATGAATTTTTATACTTGATTGTAAATTAATACATTTGTAATCCAAGTTGTATAAGGGTAGAGCTCGGCTATCCAATTTATTTTGGTTTGTGCGGTGGTGCCCAACCACAAATGGACTTTTATTCTTTTGCGTTAGCTTTATAAAATGTTTGATATTTTATTTAGCTTGTGCATTAAGATGTCATGTTTTCCTAGTTCCTCCTTGCTTGATGTATGGCCTGGATGAAGATTAGGCTCTTAGAGAAAAATAAATCTTCTACCAAACTAAACAACTCAAAATTAAAAATAAACAACTCATAACCTCATCTAAAGCTTAGGATAAAAATCAAGATAAAAGAATTAGCAACCTCTTAGCTGGATGAGTATTTCTTTCTAATATCATTCATAAAAGCATATTATTCCACTCTTGATTGGAGGGCTTCCACCTTTGCCAGAGCTCTCTCCTCTTGATAGATCCCACTTGACTTTCTAAAAATAAACCAATCGATTGATAGTCCTACCTTTCCAAAATCTTTGGAGACAATAATCATTTATCTTAATCGAAAGTATTCTTAAGGAATCTCATTTCTTAAGATGTAATTAACTATGGGGGCTTGCCTCCATAGGGAACTTAATGAACTTGATTTAAAATAAACCCTATTTTACTTTTCCATATAAAGTAGGTGAAGAATCTCTAGTACATATGCAGACCCATTGTCCTTAGGAGCCCTTATTAAGGTGATTAGGTCCATTATAGGGTGGTGACTTCTATCTTTCGAGATAGTACATGTCTCCTCAATGTCATACTCGATCACCCTAATAAGAACATCTGTAGATCTACGTGGTGTCCAAATGCAAAAGAGTATATTTCTATCTTCATTTTATTTTGCATAGATTGAAGATGGAAGTATCTATCCTAGAAATTTTTAAATATTTCACCACAGATTTATCTGGCGACACCGCTGGGGAAGGTTCTCTCTCCATCTTTGGTAAATGATTATTGTCTCCAAGTATTGATAGTGGGTCTGTACTTTTGTATGAATCCAAGACTATCTTTCTTTATGTTGGCACTTAGCTTATTTCATCCTGAAGTTAAGCTAGCCAACATCTTTAGGTTTTAGGATCTCACCCTGTGTTCTTAAAACCCTCGTTGGTTTCCCAATGGGTAAAAAAAATAAAAATTGAATGAAAAGAGAATGATCAAAGACTTCCTCCTTACCATTTTTATGATAAGGAAAGGTTCATTCTAAAATAATAAGGACAAAATAAATCCTTCATAAAAATCTTGCTTTTCAAATAGCACTCTTTCAAAAATGCACATAATAAAATGTTTTGCACAAAAATTTCCTAAATCACCTTCATCTAGCAATCTTCATAATTATTATATGTAGGATCATCTTTACAAAAATAAGATTCTAACAATCACATTTTCTAAAAGCACAAATGAGCTTCTTCACTCAATTCATTTTGGTAGAGACCTCATTTTCAAAAATAAACTTTCAACAATCATGTTTTCAAAAGCATAAAATTTGAAGATGGGCTTTTCCATTCAATACATCCAAATGTGTTGAATGGATATTACATCTTCAAGCAAAATCACAACTTTGAAATTCCACTCAACACATTCCACACATGTTAGGATAAATTTTCACATTTTTAAAAAGCACATATGAAACCTCTCCATTCAATATACCCATATTTATTGAATGGAGGTTTCATTTCCAATCAAAATAAAAAAAAATAAACTTTCAAAAAGCACATATGAATATCTCCATTCAATATGCCCAAATTTATTGAATGGAAATTTTATTTCCAAATAAAATGACACTATTTTTAAATACCACTTAACATATTTGATATATGATTAGGTTGGAATTTCCTCTTCCAAAAAGTAATAATCACACACAAAAATACATCTTTGAAAAATGAAACATAATTGATTGTATCTTACATACCCAAATTTGTTAAATGGAAATCTTTCTTTTCAAAATTAACAGAAACAAAAAAAATTTTCAAAATATATTTGGAACTTCATTCTAGCATACCCCATTTGCTAAAATGAAGTCTCCCTTTTCCAAAAACAAAATTTGAATACACTTTTGGAATTTCATTTAGCATACTCAAATTTGCTAAGTAAAATGTCCATTCCACAAAATTTTCAAAAACACTTTTAGAACTTCATTCTTTAGCATGCTATATTTGCTAAAGTGAAGTCTCCATTTTCAAAACAAATTCAAAACACAAAATTTAAACACATTTTTGGAATTCCATTTAGCATGCTCAAATTTGCTAAGTGAAATTTCCATTTCACAAAATTAAAGAAATACATTGGAACTTCATTTTAGCATACCATATTTGCTAAAATGAAGTCTCCATTTTCAATCAAAATCAAATCAAAATCAAAAGAAACACATTAGGACTCCCTTAGCATACTTAAATTTGCTAAGGATCCTACTTTTTCAAAATCAAATTAAAATCAAAAGAAACACATTAGGATTTTCTTAGCATGCTCAAATTTGCTAAGAGTCCCACTTTTCAAAATTTTCCAAGAACAAAACACACTTGGATTTTTCTCATTTAGCATACCCAAATTTGCTAAATGAGAATTCCATTTTTCTTTTCAAACCACAAATGATTCACAAAATAAAGCAAACAAAGAAACAAAAAGAAGAAATTCTTTTCAAACATCTCTTAGCATACCCAAATTTGCTAAGTGAGTAAATTCCAAAAATTACAAATCCAAAATAAAAGCAAATTGACCATTTACTTTAACATACCCAAATTTGTTGAATAAAGGATCCTCAAAATTATAATTCAAATATGAACCTATGGAAAAATCTCTTCAAAATTATTTGAACCCATTTTCAACATATCCAAATTTGTTGAAAATGCATTCTACTTTTAGAAAAATTCCTCTTTCCAATCAAATCTCAAAATCTATTCTAAATCATTTGAACCCGACTTAACACTTTCAAGATGTTGAGTATGGGTTCAAATTCTAAATTCAAAACTCAAAATCAACAAAAATCTGATTCAAGTTTATTTTTAACATTGCAGACTCTCATTCAGTGACGGTTTCAGTTTCAGTCTCAATTCAGTTTTCAATTGATAGAAGTGGCAGCACCCAAATATGTGTTTACCTTTCCCCACGAGATGGATCTAGATCAGCGCCTTCCCCACTGACTACTCCCATCTCATCCACTTTGGATGAGGTTTTGAGGCGAGATTACTGAGGGCACTCCCCTCACTGCTTGAGAATGCGTGACGGTGATCATTGATTGACATGCCATCGATTCGATATTCCCTCACGAAGAGGAAGGGAAAGTGGTGGTTCCTGGGCATCGATGCTATGCGTGGCGGTGCTAGTGATCGGTTGTTTTCTTTGCCCTAGTGATTGCTAGCACCCACTCATTAACACCTTCCAAGGTGAAGGCTCCCCTGATCCCAGGGATTATCTCCCCTACTTTTGAGGTCGGGTCTAGCTCTTACTCTGCCCGCCCCACCAAGACCTAGAGGAGGAACAAGAACCGCATGATAAAGTGGTACCATACTCACATTGCCATGGAGATGGAGGCAGCTACATGGTCTATTGTTGAGGAGTTGCCCACTTTGGTTTCCTCGTGGGTTACAGCGAACCCATTCCATCCTCTCTCTGGGTCTGACAGAGAGGATGTTAGGAGGATATCTACTTCACCTCCACCAGTGGTTCAATTTTAGCCACCAGTCAGTCAGAGTAGGAGGTCATATGCTGGCCTCCGTTCAATTCTATGCCAGGTTGGCAAAGCCTATGGACAATCTGAGTCTCGGGTTTAATTTGATTTGAGATCTTTTATCCCCCACAGTGTGGGGAAGCATCTTCGATAAGAGAAGGCTAGGGAGGCCCATACTTCAGTTCATATCACCAGCCGAGAGAGGGGGAGGTTTAGTCGGCAGTCAGTGGCCTCTACACTCATTTATTTCTTTGATCAATGTATTTCCTGCATCGATCATATAGATAATATTCTACTTACGGGGACTACCCATCATAAGAGGAGGGCTCCTATTCAGAGAGAGTCGATGGTGCCTCTACCACACCGCTCTACCCCCCATCCATCATCTCTGATCTATGTTTTAGCATCTCTAGTTCCACCAAAGGCCATGAAGGCCACATCTGGGGAGAAGAGGACCACATTGGTGATCCCACTCCATCTACATCGCCTACTGTGGCGACATCGAGCTCTCCTGCTCGACCTTCTGCCCTAATTATGGTGCAAAAGGAATGGAGACCCCAAAGCATAGTGGTCATCCCTTCAACACCACCACCGCAGTAGAACATAGAGATGGTTACAAGCAGAGGGAGAAGGTGACAACCCATTTGCACCTATGATGATAGATCCTCCTAGGAGTGTCACCCCATACAAAGTCAGTGACAGTCAAGAGTGTATTTCTTCCAGCGAGTACAACCCTCATAGGGTTGATTCTCCAACAGCAGGGGAGGTCCGGTGCATCACAGTACATGATAGTGATCCCACCACCGTCAGCCAAAGTCATTTGTGCCAGCTTCGATAGATCATTCTCTAGATGATATAGTGGCTCATTATTTCATGGAGAAGAAAGAGATCCTAGGATATGATTGGTATGATGAGGATAAGTTAGCTTTGATCCTAATGAAGATGACTTATTGGAGAACTCAATAGGGGTTTGCATCGTAGATACGAGGGGATCCCTCCTTAAAGAGCAGCAGACTATGGAAGGTGTTGAGGCCGAAGAAGATACAACCCACTCAGTCCAATACCTCCTAGTATAGATAAAATAGAAAGATGAAAAGATAGATAGGATGGAGAAGAGGCTCAAAGATCTATTAGCAATTGTCTTAGCAATGCAGAACCAAGCCCCGATAGTTCATCCTACCATAGCTGAGACTAGTCAGCCAAAGTTGGTGCATGTCTTGGACCCAACCAAGACTTTACCTTTAGTAGAGCAAGGTAGCACTAGCATGTATAGGAAGGTAGTGGATAGTACCTCCATACAGGAGAAAGATATCAAGTCCATGATGAGTAGTAGGTGAAGGAAGCATTGGCTCAAGCCCAAGGAAAATCATCAATTCCAAAAGATAGACCCTACCCAGAGGAATTTGATGCAATCCAATATCCTAAGGGTTTCATGCCACCTTCCTTCAAGAGTTTTGATGGCAGTGGGAACTGAGGCAGCACATAGCGCATTTTAACTAGTTGTTGCAACCCTGGTGGCAGTGATACTTTACTCTTCCGTCTCTTCGTTAGTAGCTTAACAGGGATAGCATTTGATTGGTATGCTGAACATCCCAATAGTTCAGTAAAGACTTTTGTTAAGTTGGAGCAACTCTTTATCAAAAGGTTTGATGGAGCTTAGCAAAGTGTCATTATTGACAATCTCATTATGGCCCAACAAAATCCTGGTGAGTCCCTCATTGATTACATTCTCAGATGGCATAATTTGGGTATGAAATGTGAACCACAGCTGTCTGAACATCACACCATTAAGATTTTTCTTAAGAATATCCATGGCCCAGTTGCCTTCTTGCTCAAAGGTTTCACCATCAAAACCTTTGAGAAATTAATCAACCAGCTAGCTTGCAAGGAGAAGCCAAATAGTTACCTTCTCCAGATCTACCAACAAAGCCAAAGTCGTAGAAGGTATATGAGAAGAAGCCCGGGCGGACAACAATGGATAAGGGGAAATAGCCGGCCAGAGAGCAGTTTGAGAGACCTCATGCTCCACAGCCGTCCCTTCCATCTCCTCTACCACCACCAAGGCAGCCCTGCCAAAAACTTTCCTTGCAGGTGCCTGAGTCAGCTCAAACCTCCAACATTAAGGAAGGTTTGCAAGTTGCTAGAGCCAAACTCAAGGAAAGGGGGAACTCAGTAGCAGCAGCAGCCTGTGCTAGCCCGAGATAGCCCAGTAGCATAACCACCGACCAAGTCTAGCCTCCAATCCACCATTGCGTTACCACATTAGTGATGATCGCTATTTCAACTAGTTATTCTTCTTCTAGTAGACATCTTGTATCGACGGATGAGGGCATCAAATCCCTCACCCCTCTTACTTTACTTGATTTCTACTTTATACCTTCTATAAAATCCAAGAAATTGAAGAATAAAGCTAGCTTGAATTATATCTGTGTCACTTCTGATGGGTTGTCTAAATCTATTCCTAATAACTCTTCAAGTCTAAATAATAACTTTAACAATTATGATCTTCCTCTTTCTAATTTAGAGTTGGATTTTCCTACTCTGAATACTAAGGGTTCACCTCTTGAGATAGACTTGGAATTATCCGATTCCAAGGATCCCATAGAAGAACCTGTAGGTGAGCTAATGTGCAGGTAGAACCTTCCATTACCCTGCCACAAGAATTCATCAATGTCAACCTCCGTAGTGGCAAGGTTCTACCTCCTAGGGCAGCACCTCAAGATAGAGAGAAATAAGTCATTGGTTCAAAGGATCAAGAAGCCCCTCCACAGGATTCTTCATCCTTGAATATGCTTGTGGAGGATCAGCCCAAGGTGGACTATAATGTCCTCTCTCACCTAAGAAAGTTTCCACCTAACCTAAGCATATATGATGCTCTTATCTTATCCAAAGAGATGAGAAAATCATTAATCAAGGCTCTCCTTGATCCTAAGATATGCTTAGCTCAGTTGACCGTTATTGGTGAGGAGGCACATTATTCTAGAGAAGCTCAAGGGATTACTATCACAGATGAAGGCCTTCTTCTGCGGGACATGGAGCACAACCGTCCCTCTATTACATTGACATGGGCGATTCGTGACTTGCCAAGTTCTCATCGATCGTGCATCGGTGAACATTATGAGTCTAAAAACCCTTGCCTATTTGAAGATTGACATATCCACACTCTAAGGAGATTGAATGATGTTAAAAGGATTCAATGAACAAGGTGAGAGTGCTTTAGGGTACATAGTGTTACCTTTGGAGATAGGTGACTGGAAGACTGAAGTCAAGTTTTATATCATTGATTTGAATACTTCATTCACCGCTTTGCTCGGTAGATCCTGGATACATTAGAACAAGATGATTACATCCTCCCTCCATCAGTGCATCAAGTTCAGGAAGGATGGGATTGAGTACTATGTCAAAGGAGATGAAAAGCCATTTTAGTTAGAGAGGTTGAGATATATGAGGATGCAACCTACTATCTTCTCAAAGCACCCTTTCTCATGAACATGGACAAAACTCAAATTCAAAAGAAAAATAAAATGAAGAAAAAGAAAAAGTAAAAGAAAAAGAAAAGAAAAGTGAAAATCCAAGTGAATAAGGAAAGAAATTGAAGAAAAAATAGAGTTGCATATCACATTCCACCCACAGTCAATTCCTTCATATGGACATGTGGATAGGATGACTCGACCTCTACCTGGCAGAGGTAGAGGTAGAAATAGAGGCAGTTCTAGAGGTGGAAGACCCCCTTATTGGACACCAGCCAACAGGAGTTATGTTCCAGTTCATAAGAGTACCCTTGCTATTCACACAGACTTGGAATCAAGCTCAGAGGATGAGTCTAATGTGATTAGCATACTAGCCAACCCCTCTCAGAGGGTTTCAATGGAGGTGACACTTGAGCTGGATAGCGACGATGATCAAGCCTCCAAATAAAGCAAAGTATTTGATCAGATGTATGTAAAACTATCAAGCCGCAATTGGGAACCTTAGCTCTAACGTCACTTTCTCCCCAAAAGTTGAAGGTTTAGTAGTTAAAGAAGCCCCTAAGCCTTATAGTGATATGAAGCCAAAGAGATTCTTTTTAGGATCATCCTCCTCAAATCCTAAAGTTGATGCAGAACTTGAGGAGTATTCATATAAATAATTAACAAAATTACCATTTGACTTTTACTCGCCTTGTGTTCATAATCTTATACAGAGAGGTTTGGTACCTCATACATGGTCCAAGCACAGGTCAGAGTATTTTGAGAAGTTATGGAACAATACAGGCAGGGAATCACAATCAAGTGTAGAACTAGGATTGCATGGTCGGTCGATGATGATTACGCTTGTTACCAATCATTTAGAGTCTGATAGGTTCTTTTCACACAACACCAACTCTTATGAGAACGTGTGTTTAGAAACTTTAGATAATTCAAATGACCTCCAAATCAAAGATGCACCAAATTTGAAGAGGAGATTCATTCAACAATTGACAAGCTTTAAGAAATCAATCTCGGGACAGAAGAAAATCCACGCCCGACATATATCAGTTCATTGCTGAATGAAGAAGATACCAATGACTTAATTAGGCTATTGACTCAGTTTAAAGACTGCTTTGCATGGAGTTATGAAGAAATGCCGTATTATCTCCTAACATAGTTCCACAAAATAGAAATAGATCCTAGCATTGACCCTATCAAGCAAGCTTCTAGACGCATGCGATTAGAAATCGAGCAATAGGTCATTTCTGAAGTCAAAAAACTGATCGATGCTGGTTTCATCAGGGAAAAAAATACCCTACCTAGTTAGCCAGTGTCATCCAGTTAAGAAGAAGAATGGCCAAATCCACATATGCATCAATTTTAGGGACTTAAATAAGGCATGTCTTAAGGATGAGTTTCCTCTTCCTATACCAGAATTAATGGTGGACATCACCTCATCTCATGTAGTTTCTCTTTAATGGATGGGTCATCTGGCTATAACTAAATCAAGATGGCCCCCGAGGATAAAAGATACACTACCTTTTGAACCCCAATCAAAATCTATTATTATAGGGTCATGCCTTTCGACCTTAAAAATCCTAGTGCTACATACCATGTGTGACTCAGATCTTCAATGAACTCATCTATTATCAGGTTGAGTGCTATGTTGATGATCTAGTAGCCAAAAGAAAAGAAAAGGAAGACCATATCTTTGATTTGAGAGTAGTTTTTGAATGGTTAAGATAATATAACCTCAAAATGAATCCCCTGAAGTGTGCATTTGGAGTAGCTTCAGGGAAATTCCTTGGGTTTGTTGTCCGACACTGGGAAAAGAAATAGATCCTGAAAAGATCAAAGATTTCTTAGAAATTCCACCTCATAAGAGTTTAACTAAACTTAGATCTTTCCAAGGACAGTTAGCATATCTAAGACACTTTATTTCCAACATATCAGGGAGATGCAAGCCATTCTCAACACTTGTCAAAAAGGATGCCAAGTTCAAGTGGGATGATAAGTGCCAACATGCCTTTGAAGATATAAAATAGTATTTGGTGAAGTCGCCAGTTCTAGCGTACCTATCCCGAAAGCGTGCCACTCATCCTCTATGCCGCAGATGACTCTCTTGGCGTTCTATTGGCCCAAGCCAACGACAAAGGGAAAGAGAGTTCTCTCTACTACCTTAACTGTCATCTAATTCCTGTTGAAGTGAACTATCCACCTATTGAGAAACATTGCTTAGCTTTGATTTTCACATCTCAAAAGCTATGGCACTATATGCTTTCTCATAAGGTGAACTTGATTTCCATAATCCACTGCAGTATCTCATGACACAGCCAATGCTATCCAAATGTTTGGCATGATGGTCCATGATTCTCTCACAGTTTGATATCATATTCGTACCCTTCCATGCAGTAAAAGGACAAGCACTAGCGGATTCCTTAGCAACACTCCCACTTCCCGATTCTCTAGTGATCGATCTCCGATGAACAAATCATGAACTTAGGGAGGTTGACAACCACTGATGGGAGATGTATTTTGATGGTGCAGCTTCTTTTCATAAAGGGGAAGCACCATGATCTACTCTTCCAGGGAAGGCAGGGGTAGGAATAGTTCTCCTGACTCTAGACCGCGATGTGATGAGATTCTCATACTATCTTTCCAATCCCTGCACCAATAATGAAGCTGAGTAAGAGGCTTTGATTGCCAATCTAGAGTTAGCTATCACAGTCAGTGTCAAGAGCATCAACATCTTTAGGGATTTTTAGTTGTTCTTCAAACAGATTCCTGTGTCCCACAAGGTTCTCAAACCTAAGCTTCATCATTACCATGAGTATACCATGAAGTTGTTGGCCCAAATTCCTAAAGTCACCATCTACAAGGTTCCTCGAGCAAAAAATATAGTAGCAGATGCTTTGGCCAAACTTGCCAAAGAATTGACATGTTTGGAAGATGAGTCCATTCCCAAAATAGACAAGTCCTATCCCTTATTGATGTTGAACTCATCGAGAGATTTTCTCTTGAAGGGGAGGTTGTCGTTTCCTATAAGGACAAGGATTTGGATTGGAGGCAACCATTCATAGACTATTTGAACACTGGCAAACTACCTCAAGAAAAGTCACAAGCCCATCAGGTGAAATAGAGAGCTCTCTCCTATGCTCTTGTTGATGGAACCCTATATTGACGATCCTTTGATCAAATATGGTTACATTATTTAGATAAACATGAAGCCCATGGAATTGTAACTGAGGTACATTCAGGTATATATGGAGCTCATCAATCCAGTCTGGAGATGAAGACAAAGATTAAGATACTATGATACTATTGGCCTTCGATGATTAAAGACTACATGGACATAGCTAGGAGATGACATCAGTGTCAAGTACACGGTGTGGTCCTACATCAACCACCCAACATTCTACACCCTACATTGGCCTCATAGCCATACGAGTGTTGGGGTATCAACATTGTGGGTCCGATCGATCCTTCTTCTTCCAAGGGTCATCAGTTCATCTTAGCTGCCACCGACTTCTTTTCCAATTGGGCGGAGGCGATCTCGCTCAAAGAGGTCACAACTCAGCATGTGCTTCAGTTTTTCAGGAACCATATCATATATAGGGTCGGGGTGCCTCGATGAATTATATCCAATAATGGTACTGCATTTAAAAGCACCAAGATCAACAACTTCACCAGAAGACACGGTATAGATTGGAGATACTCTACCATCTACTACCCTAGAGCAAATGGCTTAGCAAAAGCATTCAACAAAACTCTCATCCAAATACTAAAGAACACTCTTGATGACAACAAGCAGTAGTGGAATGAGCAGTTGGTTGAAGCCTTGTGGGCCTACCACACCACATACCGAACTACAACTCAATCCACCCCATTTTCCTTAGTGTATGGGTCCAAAGCCGTTCTACCTTTAGAAGTTCAACTACCATCACTAAGGATAGTATTGGGTAGCAAGAGAGTAGAATGTAAAGTTGCGGTTAGAAGAGTTCGAAGGTTTGGAGGAGTGTCGCCTATGGGCATGCCAGAACCTCGAGTTGTATAAGGCCAAAATGATTCAAGCTCACAACAAGCTGATCCCTAGGTCTTTCCAAGTAGGAGAATGTGTGTTAGTCTTAAGGAGACCAATTGTTGCCTATCAAAAGATGGGAGGCAAGTTTGAACCCACTTGGGAAGGCCCCTATGTCATAGAGAAGGCTTACCAAAGAGGATCTTATTAGCTTATTGATTGTAGAGGGAAGCCCTAGGCCAGGTTCGATTTGTTTCCCAAAGCAACCGATCGCCCTAGTGGTCTTTTGTAGTGGAAGATATGAGTCCCCGAGATTTCTTTCCTTAAATTGATCATTGCAACCGAAAGGCACTCCTTTGGTCGGATAGTTCTCCCATCGACGAAGCTACTTCCTTTGGTTCAGTAAATCTGAGATAGGTCTAGGCTATTATAAGCTCCTTCTCAAAGTGATCTATTGAAAACTAATGGAATCCATCAAAATAAACTAAGAAATAAAATTAATCTTTGACTATCTTTGAGCTGATTTAAGTCCCCCAGTGGCATTCACTCAATAGTCAGCCCTAGGTTGGGTTCGATCCATTACCTTGCCAATGGGTCACCCCAGCAACTGGTCCCTACTTTGGAGAATGTAAGTCTACTATGGTTTCTTTCTAGTTACAGCTGCTACACACCGAAAGGTATTCTCTTTGGTCAGTTAGTCCTACTATGTGGTTAGTAGACTACCCCTTTGGATTGGTTAATTTGAGTTAGGTCTAGGCCTTCATGGCTTCTACCCAGTGTGATCCATCGTAAACCAACAAGGTCCATTTCAAAATCCAAAATTAAAAATCTGAAACAAATTCAACCTTCCTCTCTCAGTGGAGGGAAATAAACCAAACAAAAATAATCAATCAATCCAAATCAAAATTGTTTGCTTCTCCTCAGCAAGATGTATGTCTTTCTAGTTCCCTAATGGACTCATAATTCTAATCCCTTAGTAGATTTCGCAACACCTCCCTTGTGGATGACTTGAACTTGCCTCCCTAGTGGAGAGTTCACTTGTCTATCCTCGGTGGAGTCAAAATAAACAATTAAATAAACAACAAATTAAATTAAATCAATTTTTTTCCCTAGTGAGACTTAAATCAAACCTCTCATCACCTTATGGATGACTTGAACCTGCTTCCCTAGTGGAAGGTTCACATATTTTATCCCTAGTGGATTCCTCCTTTCCTCTCTTATGTCCTTAACATAAGTAGAGTCACATTGCACTAAGCTCTGGATTCTTTCTACACCTTACATTAGGAGTAGATCATCTATCTTAGTGCTTCTGATCATTCGGTGTTGTTGATCATTTTGGTCAACACCAATATGCGTGGTGTTCCTTGTCAATCACACCACACATATTAGGCGCCCTTTGTTGACCTCATTTTTGGGATGAGCTCAACCCCTCCATCTTAGACATAGGACTCCACTTAGACTTTAAGAGGTCATTAATCTTAAGACACATCTAGTAATTAGGTGGACACTCAACCTAGCCCTAGAGACTTAAAAGAGTTAACCATAGGAATAGGTCATGCCTTAGGGATGTCAGGAAAAGTTGCCTACCCTATAGCTTGAACCAAATTCCTCACTTCCTTCCTTCAAGTCAAACTTAAATAAATTATAACTTAATTGATTTTCTCCAAACACAAATCAATTCTAAATAATTGAAATCCATGATCAATTCCAAATGATTGAAGCGTATAAATTCAAATTCCAAGCTCAAAATATTTCCAAAGTCCTTTGATTCCCTCTCATGGACTTTAGCCTAAATCAAATCCAAATCAATTCAAATTCATGAAATTTTTTCACAACCCATTTATATTCTCATTTATATTCACATATATAAATGAAATATAAATTCAAATCAATCAAACTAAATCCAAAATTCAAATTTAAATCAAAATTCTTTTCTAAGTCCTTAGATTCCTTCTTATGGACTTAGCCTAAATCAAATCTAAATCAATTCAAATTCTTAAAAATTTCTCACAATCCATTTATAATCTCATTTATATTCACATATATAAATGAAATATAAATTCAAATCAATCAAACTAAATCCAAAATTGAAATTCCAAGTTCAAAATATTTCCCAAGTCCTTGAATTCCCTCTTAAGGACTTAGCCTAAATCAAGTTCAAATCACTTCAAATTCATAAAATTTTCTCATAAACCCTTCATATTTTCATTTATATTCACATATATAAATGAAATATAAACTCAAACAAGAAAAACCAACTCCAAAAGTCAAACTCAAATTCAATCAAAATCCAACCTAAGCCTTTTTAGTCAAAATTTTGAACTTAGCCAAATCAATTTCAGATCAAGCCAAACTCTTGATTTTTCTTCATGATTCAATCAATCCTTCAATCATGAATACAAATTTAAATAAAAAATTCAATCATCAAACCAAAACTCAATTCAAAAATTAAACCTAAGTCATACTCATGTTCACCCTTGTGAACTTGAAATTGTCAAATGAATCAAAACCCATTTGACTTCAAACCACTTGTAAATGGATTTATATTTCAATCATAATTCCATATGTGAGTTCAATCAAACTCCAATCAAACTTTGACCAAGCCATTTAACCTACTTAGGCTCACTTGACCCAAAGTGACCAAAAGTATCCTGATGAGCCAAATTCTAATCCTAACTAAATTGGATTCATCTAAGCCCACCTAAGCCTCTCATCATGATCAACAATCATCATAAGATGATCAATCACTCAAATTAGGTCAAACCAAGTCAAACCTAAGGGTAGACCAAGTCAACACTGAGCCAAAATGAAACCTAAACTAGCCAAAATCCACTATAGGACAAATTGATTGAAACCATTAATCAAAACACATTCATGACCAATGTTTGAACTTGTCCAAGTCAACATTTGAGCCTAACCTAGCCAAATTAGACACTTGACCCAAGTTGACCCAACTTGACCTAAAATATCAAAATGTGTCAAAACTTGATCTAAGCCAAATTGATTGAAACCAATGGGTCAAGTTCATTCCAAAATGATTGTTGAACTTGAGCAAAGCTCCAATTGGCCAACTAGACCTAACCTAGCCCAATTGACCTTGAACCCAACTTAACCTAAAGGGTCATATTGAGTCAAAAGCAAGTTAAACCAAAATTTATTGGAAAGAAAGATACCAATCCATTTCATATGACTAATGAAACCTAAGCCAACCCATGACCTAACCCAAATAGGTCAAATAGGTCAAATTGGTCAACTTGACCCATTTGACCTAAATGAAATCAAATGAACCAAATTGAACCAAACCAAAGATGCCAAAACATTTCAAATGGTCATATGAACTTAACCCAACCTTTGGTTTGACCCAATTTGACCAATTAGTCAACTTGACCTAAGTTGATCCATTTTGACCTAAATGGGTCAACATGAGCTAAATCATATCAAACCAACTTCAAATTCAATGAAACTTGGCCTAACCCATTTTTCAATCATACCAATGTGGTGAAAAATATTCTATTTACATTTCTTGCCTTCATCCATCCCCACTCTCTTTCGAAAAGAGGATAAATGAAAATAAGAAATATATAAAAATATATGCTTTGTTGGGACACCACGTAGATCCACAGATGTTCCTATTCAGGTGATCAGGTATGACATTGAGGAGAGGTGTACTATCTCGAGAGATAGAAGTCACCACCCTACAATGGACCTAATCACCTCAATAAGGACTCCTAAGAACAACAGGTTTGCATATGTACGCAAGATTCTTCCCCTACTTTACATGGAAAAGTAAAGTAAGATTTATTTCAAAGTGGGTTGTTAAGTTCCCTACAGGGGCAAACCCCCATAGTTAATTACATCCTAAAGGGATGGGATCCTTTAGGAATACTCTCGATTAAGGTAAATGATCATTGTCTTTAAAGATTTCAATAGGAAAGGACTATTAATCGATTAGTTCATTTTTGAACATCAAATGGGCTTGATCAAAGAGAGGGAGTTAATATCAAAGCCAAAAGAAAGATAAATAGGAGATACCCATGATGCTGGAAACTAGTGAGCATCTCAAACTATCCTATGGTTGGGCTTTACATTTTTGAAATTGATTTAATTTATTTGAGTTGAATTTTTTATTAGAAATTTAGGACTTATGATTCCATAATATGAGATTATGAAAATGACTAAGAGGTGAGGATTTATGCTTATGGCCCACAAAGGGGAAAAATAACCTCAAAACCTAAATCTAGGGAGCTTTAATGAGGGCCAAAAGCATAACCTAAATCTAAGAGAAAATGGGTATTTGGTTTGCCTCCACAAGAGTGCACAAACCACTCGACTGCTTGGACTTACAACCGCTTGGGGGTGGTCACCAATTAACTCCTCCTACGATTTTAAATTCATGTATGGAAGTCATATGATTTATGCAAGATAGCTAGGTTGTTATTTATTTAGAAAGAGACTAAGTCTTAAACTCACTCCCTAAAGAGACTAGATCATGTAAGGACATGCTTCAAATGACCTAAATCTAATGCAATTCAGATTTCATTTTAGTTTCATTTTTGGACAATTATTTTGACTTAGGTTAATAGGATTCATATGCCTAATGCATGAGAAATGAGATTATTGGCCAAAATCAGTGAGAAGGGAGGAGGTGTATTTCCACCATGGCTCTCAAAGGTCAAGCAAAATTTCTCTAGCAAAGGTGGAAGCCCTCCAATCAAGAGTGAAATAAGACGAATTTGTGTATGATATTTTAAAAGAAGTACTCATCCATCTAAGGGGTTGCTAATTCTTTTATCTTGAAATTTAGCCTAAGCTTTAGGTGAGGTTATGAGTTCTTTATTTTTAGTTTTGAGTTGTTAGATTTGGTAAAAGATTTATTTTTCCCTAAGACCATAATCCACATCAAGGACATACATAAAGCAAGGAAGAAACTAGGAAAAAGTTGCCACTTAATGCCCAAGCTAAACAAATCAATAATCAATTTATAAAGCTAATCGAAAAGATTAAGAGGCCATTGTGGTCGAGTACCACTGCACAAACCTGAAAAATAAATTGGGTAGCCAAGCTCTACCCTTATATAACTGATTACAAATGAATTAAATACAATTAAGCAAGGAATTCATTGTTATGGGGGTCTTCAAGCTTCATTTCCATTCTTTTTTTCTTCTTTCTTCTTCTTTTCTTCTTTCTTCTTTAGTTCCTTCTTTTGGATGGTTGGAAGGTGGATGCTCCAAAGGCTTCACATGGTGCATAAGATGAGATCTTATGACAAATGCTCATTCTAATCCCCATAACAATCATTCCAAAATTCTAGTTAAAAAATTTACATGAAAAAGGAAAAGTAAATCTAGCTAACACCTGCGAAATAAAGGTTAGCTAGAAAAATCACAAAATCCAAGCATGTATATTGGACTTATCACCCCACACATGGGTGATTAAGTTCACCTAGCCTATTGGATTATGCTTACGAGTATAAGCACCTACACAGTAAAAATATTTATATTTTTATTTATTATAGTGCCCCTTAAGCACAATCCCCTGCAGAAGATAATGCTTAGACTAAGATCGCCCTACCATTCATTCTATGCACATACATCCTAACATCCAGTCTAAAACATATGTCACAAAAGAAAAGAAAGCATCAAACCATGCACCGCCCTAACCTAAAGCTAGAAGTGATGACTTAGTCTAATGTGTGTGCTTTGGAGGTTTGTGTGGTATGCTTAACTATGGCTTTAAGTTAGAATTTTCTAAGTGTGAAGCATGTTCAACTTAGAGAAGGGTTTAATTTAAGTGATTTAGTTGATTTGGGTTGATTTTAGTTCATGTTTTGATTAGGTTCAAGTGAATCCTACAATTAATTACTAAGTTATGAAGAGAGGGAAAGAGAAGAGAACTTCTCTTTCCTTCCCTAACCTAAGTAATTTCTAAAGTCGATTCATGTTTTTTTTAGTTTTGTTTAGTGAATGTTTTGATTAAGTGTTTTAGTATCCTAAGTTTAGATGAACTCTAAACAAACCCATTCAAAAAGAAAGGCATTTTAAGATTAAATAAAATGAACTAAATTCACAAAATATACATCACTTCATTTCTTTCCCAACATGTATAACATGCATATGAATGAGTCCAAAGTATATCTATATGTACAAATGAGAATGTTCAATCACACTTTATGATGCATGCTAAGCAATTCATTTAAGGAAATTTGGAAGTTTATTGTGCATGATTTTCATTAAGTAGAAAAGGGATTTCTTATCTAATTTTCACATGCACACATGAAAGTAAGAAATGCATAAGTGAATATAGCACCATTGTTAACCAGAGGTGTGAGGTACAAGACCTACTTAGGGCTACTTAAAGCCTCGCAATCTCGGGGTTGTCCAAACTAATATACCACTTTCCTTAAATACAAACATGTGTACAAAAGAAATAAATGAAAAAGAAAGAATGCAAAAATTTGTATTAGTTGATTTATTTTGCTTATGCAATTTATATGTGCAAGCATAGGTATCCTTCTTAAGTGATAGTATATGAATGAATAAGATATGGAATTAGGCAAGTGTTAGGTTCTTTTTAAATGAACCATACATCTTTCCAAATCCTATTCAAAATTATACTAAAAGAGAAGAGAAAGAAAACCTATACTAAGCACATCCTTATATCTTACTCACATGCAAGCTTATAATTAAAATATAAGTAACACACTTTCAATTTTGATAATTGATTCATATATTTTGAAAATAATTTGAATTTAATAGTGATAATAACCACTCATATTTTTAACTTAGCCAACACATACAATTTGACATAAAGTGAATATTTTCATTTTTAAATTTGATTTTTGAAAAGCATAGATGCATGAAACCACATGACATACATATTTAACATGTTGGGAAAGAACTAAAGGAATGAAAGTATGTAAATACATTCACTTTAATTAAATCCTAAAGACAATCTTATGAAATAAGAAAGTTTAAAGTAAATCAAAGTTCATTTAGTATGATTTTTGTTTGATTTTGAATTTGATTTAATTTTGAAAATGTAGATTGAGTTTTCTATTTCTAACCCATTCCCACATGTGTTTGCCATTTTTGTTTAATTTTTAGATGATTAGATTTATTTTATATTTTGATTAGGTTAAGGTATGAATTAAGCATGTTAATTAACCCTTACCTACACCACCTTAGCATAGTTAACCAAATAATTATGAGCCAATAAGATGACATAAAACCTCACAAGGAATTTAAATTTGCAATGCACTTAGAAAAAAAAGGGTCTAATGCAATTTGGCTCATGATTAATGGTTAATTAAGCTAAAGGGTTTAACTTAAGTAATTTCAAAACACCCCTCACACATATGAGTTGAGTTTTGATTTTCTTAATTAAACTTAGGCTCTTTAACACCTAAGCATCTACTTAAGGTAGATTAATTAAGTTTTGGAAAGTTTTAGAAATTTTTAGAAATTAATTAAAAGGGTAATTAGTGAATTAACCCTTAATTAAAAGAGGATTAAGAAAGAAAAGGGAGTTTAGGGAATAGCTTAGGGAAATGCCCCAAACTTATTCTCTAAGCCTCCTATTTACTAGATCAAACCTTAATCAACTTCAATAAGAGATTAAAACACTAATTGAACCCTTAATTATTATTAATTACATAAAGGGGGTAATTATCAAATGCATTTGCAATTCCCCAAATTAAGCCATTAATAAATCCCAAGAAAATTAGGAGAGGCAGAAGTCATCCCCCAAAATATACCCAAGAAGTTTGAGATTAATCGAGTCTTAATTAAGGAGTAATTAACAAATTAAAATTTCTATTAAAACCCAAAATCAGAGAAATATACAATTCAAAATCTATTAAAACTAATTTTAGAATATTCTAGATTGAATTAGTTTTCAGTGAAAATTTATCTCATATTTTTCTGATTTTTCTTTGAAGTGATAAATTTTTGATGTTTAGAAGATTAATTAGAATTTATTAAAACCTAATTAAATCCCTTAATCCATGATGACATGCGCTAAATCAAATGCACCGTGGAGCGACCACTTAAACGCATTCATCACATGTGTGCGTGGGGTGGTACGCGATTTTACATTAGCCATTTGATCAAGGATCGAATGGCTAGGAATTAACCCACGATTTTAAAAGGATAAATAAGATTTATAAAATTGCATTTAATCTCGGCCGTCCATCCAAAATGCATGGATGGATGGCCAGAGATCTATCTCTACCAAAGCCTGTGATCCATGGGGACCGTTGATGTTCTAGGCTTTGATCCGAGCTCAATTGAGCTTAGATTAGGATGAAACTTTGCCCACACCATCTAACACTAATGGAAATCCTATCCTTACACTTTCTTTCACAAAGGACTAGCACACCTTAAGTCTAGTGATCAAAAAATGACATACCTCACCGGAGGTGATCACTGACGCTCGATTCCCTTGGAGGAGCTTCGTCTGGTTGAGATGATGCTATGTTGGAACAATTATCTCTTGAGATTGAGTAGCTTGCTCTATGGACCAACCCCTCCTTAGCTCCTTTGTAGTTTTGATCTAGGTGAGCCTTTCCTTGGAACTTGAGAGAGAGCTTAGGCAAG
Organism: Cymbidium sinense; assembly: GCA_021442155.1. Taxonomy (NCBI): domain Eukaryota; kingdom Viridiplantae; phylum Streptophyta; class Magnoliopsida; order Asparagales; family Orchidaceae; genus Cymbidium; species Cymbidium sinense. Next base: position 45,466,799 of record CM038225.1, on the reverse strand, counting down.
CTCGATTTGATCCTCTGGTGGAGTATGCAAAGGGAATTGAGTTGAATTATAGTGTGGAGGAAGTATGGAAATCAATGGAGCTCCCCTATTGTCTTATGAAGAAAATCGAAAATGGCTAATTTCAAATCCCTTTTAGAGAACTTAGGATCACTCTAAGATGGCTCCTCTGACTCTCTAACACCCAATCGATAGTGAGCATCTAAAAATTGAAGTGAATTAGGGGGAGTATATCTCCCCCTATGGCAAATCAAACGGTTGAAGCTCTCTTTGCCATCCAATTTCCAAGATTGAAAGGGTTGTTTTGAGTTGTTAGAAGTTGGCACATGATTGGTTTGAGCTAAGGAGTGGATTGGTAACCTCCCATGTGCATCAAATTGAGTGGAGGGAAGTTTTCTATTTGGCCAATTTGAACCATGTGCTCAGTTTTGGCCTTGGGTCCTTTTGGGATAACCCAAACCCATTGGGGAGCACCACCCTCCATAAGGTCTACTTGACCTATTAAGAAGGTATCAAATAGATATGAAGAGGGCTTGACCAAATTCCACATGGATTTGACCAAAATTTGTTCTATGGCCTAGGGGTAGAATGGTCATTTGGCTAATTTTTGAATCTGAATATGTTGGGTATATTGAGAAAATAGGTTTGGCCAAGTTTCATTGGATTTGGAGTTCATTTGATATGGTTTGGCTCATGTTGACCCATTTAAGTCAAAATGGGTCAAGTTGTCAAGTTGACCAATTGGTCAAATTGGGTCAAACCAAGGGTTGGGTCAAGTTCATATGACCTTTTGAAATTTTTTGGTGGCTTTGGTTTGATTCAATTTTGTTTTGTTTTGAGTTTGGCTCATATGACTTCATTTAGGTCAAATGGGTCAAGTTGACCAATTTGACCCATTTGACCTATTTGAGCTAGGTGTTGGGTAGGTTTAGGTTTGGTTAGTCATATGAAGTGGATTTGTATCTTTGCTTCCAATCAATTTTGGTTAAGTTTGAATTTGGCTCAACATGACCCCTTTAGGTCAAGTTGGGTTCAAGGTCAATTGGGCTAGGTTAGGCTAGTTGGCCAATTGAGGCTTTGGTCAAGTTCAACAAGTGATTTGGAATGAACTTGACCCATTGGTTTCAATCAATTTGGCTTAGATCAAGATTTGACACATTTTGACTTTTAGGTCAAGTTGGGTCAACTTGGGTCAAGTGGCAAATTGGACTAGGTTAGGCTCAAATGTTGACTTGGTCAAGTTCAAACATAGTTCATGAATGAACTTAGATCAATGGTTTCAATCAATTTGGCCTATGGTGGATTTTGGCTAGTTTAGGTTTCATTTTGGCTAAGTGTTGACTTGATCAACCCTTAGGTTTGACTTGGTTTGACCCAATTTGGTTGATTGATCATCTCATGATGATTGGATCATGATAGGTGAGTTTGATTCAATCCAACTTGGTTAGGATTAGAATTTGCCTCATAAGGGTATTTTAATTCACTTTGGGTCAAGTGAGCCTAAGTGGGTCAAATGGCTTGGTCAAAGCTTGATTTGAGTTTGATTGAACTTGTATATGGACTTATGATTGAAATATAAATCTATTTGCTAGTGGTTTGAAGTCAAATGGGTTTTGACTCATTTGACAATTTCATATTCAAAGGAAGAACATGAATGGATTTGGGGTTTTATTTTTTGAATTGGATTTTGGTTTGATGATTGAAGTTTGTATTTATATTTGGATTCATGATTGTAGAGTTGATTGAATCATGAAGGAAAATCAAGTGTTTGGCTTAACTTGAAGTTGATTTGGCTAAGTTTAAGATTTTGACTTGAAATGCTTAGGTTGGATTTTGAATGGATTTGAGTTTGATTTTTGGAATTGGTTTTGATTGTCTGAATTTATATTTCATTTATATATGTGAATATAAATGAGAATATAAATGGCTTAAGAGAAAATTTCAAGGATTTGAAGTGATTTGCTCATGATCTAGGCTAAGTCCATTAAAGGGAATTTAAAGGATATATGAAATTTTGGAGTAGGGATTTGAATTTGTGAATTTATTTTGACTGATTTATATTTATATTTCATTTATATATGTGAATATAAATGAGAATATAAATGAGTTATGAGAAAATCTCATGATTTTGAATTGGTTTGATCATGATTTAGGCTAAGTCCTTAAGAGGGAAATTAAGGACTTAAGAAGAATTTTAAATTTGGAATTTAATTTTTGGATTTGATTTGATTGATTTATATTTATATTTCATTTATATATGTAAATATAAATAAGAATATAAATGAGTTATGAGAAAATCCCATGAGTTTGAATTAATTTGAACATGATTTGGGCTAAGTCCTTAAGAGGAAAATTAAGGACTTAAGAAGAATTTAGACTCAAGAATTTCATACATAGATTTCAATCATGGATTTCAATCACATGGAGTTGATTTGAGTTTGGAGAAAATTAAATAAGATTGATTTGGTGTTTGTCTTGAAGGAAGGAATGTGAGGAATGGTTCAAGCTAAGGGTAAGCAAATTTTCCTAACACCCCTAAGGCATGACCTATTCCTATGGCTAACTTTTCTAGGTCTCTAGGGCTAGGTTGAGTGTCCAGCTAATCACTAGATGTGTCTTAAGACTAAGGAACTCTTAAAGTCTAAGAGAAGTACTATGTCTAAGACGGAAGGGTTGAGAGCTCATTCTAAAAATGAGGTCAACAACCAAATATATTCAAATTGAAACCCAAGCCAAATGACCATTTTACCCCTAGGTCATAGGGTAAATTTTGGCAAAATTCACTTGGAGTTTGGTCAAATCCTCTTCATGACCACTTGGCACCCTCATAGTGGACCAAGTGGACACTAGTGAATGTGGTGCACCTAACCCAATGGGTTTGGGCCAGCGCAACCCAACCTAAGGCTAAAATCGACCACTTGCATGAAATTAAGCACATGGAATCCCTCCTTCACTTGATTTAAGCACATTGGAGCTCCACTACTCCACTCCTTAGGTAAACTGAATGCAAGGACACCTCTAACATCCTAATAAACCCACTCAAGGTGGTCAATTGGATCAAAATGGGAAGCTCCTTCACGGCCGTATGATTGCTCTAGGGGGAGATATACTCCCCCTAATTTCACTTGAATTTCATTCTGGCATACTTGATTGAACTTAGGGAAGCCAGAGCAAGCATTTGGAACTCTCCCCAAGCTCTCTCAAGCAACTTGAACTTCTCCATTTCTTGATTTCTCAAACCGAAAATAGGGGAACTCAAGTTGAAATCTAACTTACTCCACACTCAATACCAAGCCAATTCCTCCTTTGAGCACCCTCAAAGGATCAAATCGAACTCACTCCAAACTTCATTGAAGTTCCTAAGTTAAGGGAGGAGTACTCTTGACCAAGACCGAGCTCAAGTGAAGGTGAAGTTGACCTCTAGAAGGATCTACCCAATTTTAAAAATCTCAAAACTTTAACAAAGCTTCGCCTCCACTAAACAAAGCTTCTCCAAGGGAATCGAGCGATGGTGATAGCCTCCGGTAAGGTAAGCCATTAAACTGAGCTCAATTTATCCATGGTCTGGTCCATTGTGAAGTGAAGTTTTATCTCATGAGAATCTAGCTGTTAGATCTGATTTCCTTTGCATGGTGATGGTGTGGCTTGAATTTGAGATCAATCCGAGCTCAATTGAGCTTAGATCATGCCATGGAAGATGGATGGTGGCCATCTCCCATAGGCGATCTCAAGGAAGTATCATGGGCCATCCGTCCATGCATTTCGGATGGACGACCATGATTAAAACACGCAGGATCCACAAACTATCCCTTAAGAATTATGGATCTAACCTCAGCCATCCGATCCTTGATCGGATGGACGAGGAGAAATCATGTAGCACCGACGATGTGGCACTATGATGTGATAACTTAAGTGACTATTATCATCGTGCCACATGGAAAGCGCATGTCACATCAGCCTCCATGTGGCACCAACAGGATTAGTCACATAATTAGGATATTTAATTATCTAATTAAGCATGGAAACTTCAAATATTCATATCTATGTGTAGAAAAATAAAAAAAAAGTGAAATAAATTGCATATGAAAGGTATTTACATCTAGAATATTATAAATTTGATTTCAAAGGATTTTAAGAAGTGTTATTTTCCAGATTTGGATTTTATTGGAAATTTAATTTTACTAATTACTCTCTAATTAACCAACTGATTAATTCCAAACCTCTTGTGTATGATTAGTGGGATGACTTCTATCACCCCTAGTTTTCTTGGGATTTATTGATGGTTTAATTAGAGGAATTGCTAAATTAATTTATAATTACCCTCTTAATGTAATTAAGCCTAATTAAGTGTGTAATTAGTGGTTTAAATCCTTGATTGAGTTAATTAAAGTTTGTTTAAATGAATAGGAGGTTTAGGAAATAATTTTGGGATAATTTTCCTAAGCTATTCCTTAAACCCATTCTTTCTTCCTTAATCCAAAATCAATTAAGGGTTAATCCACTAATTACCTACCTAACTAATTTGATAAAATTCTAAAACCTTCTAGAACTTAATCAATTCACTTTGGGTAGATGCTTAGGTGTTCAATAACTTAAGTACATTAAGGAAATTAAAATCCAACTCACATGTGTGAGAAGGATTATGAAATTACTTAACTTAAACCCCTTAGCTTAATTTATCATTAAACATGAGCCAAATGCATTAAGCCCTTTTTGTCTTAGGTGCATTGCTGATTTAAATTCCTTGTGTCATTTTATGTCATATCATTTGCTCATAATTATTTGATTAAGTATGCTAAGGTGGTGTAGGTAAGGGGTAATTAACACACTTATTTCACACCTTAACCTAAATAAAGTATAAAAATCACCTAATGAACCTAAGAACAAACTAAATTAACTCAGATGTGGGGGAAATGGGGTAGGACCAGCAAACATTTTTTTACATTTCCCAAATCAAACATAAAGCAAATTCATAATCAAAAATCATATTAAACAAATTTTGATTCACTTTGAACTTTCTTATTTCGTAGGATTGTCTTTAGGAATAAATTGGGGTGAATGAATTTACATTGCTTTCATCACTTTATTTCTTTCCTAGAATGCTAAATGTGTATGTCATATGAAATTCATGCATTCATACTTTTTCTAAATTCAAATTAAAAATGGAATGTTTTCTTTATGTCAAATTGCATGTTTTGGCTAAAGTTAAAATATGAATGGCTATTATCACTACTAAATCAAAAACTATTTACAAAATTTATAAATCAAACACCTAAAACTAAAAGTGTGCTACTTATAATTATTTATAAGCTTGCATGTGGTTATAAATATGAAGATGTGCAAAGTGTGGCTTTCCTTCTCTTTTCTTTTAGCATAGTTTTGAATAGGATTTGGCAAAGTGTATAGTTCATTTGAAAAGAACACATCACTTGCTTAACCCCATTCCTATCCATTCCTATGTTATTACCTAAGAAGGACATCCACACTTGTACATATAAATTGCATAAACAAAACAAAAAAACAAATTCAAACTTTTGCATCTTTCTTTCTCCATTCATTTCTTTTGTACATGTGTTTGTATTTAAGGAAAGTGGTATATTAGTCTGGACAACCACGATGTTGCGAGGCTTGAAGTAGCCCTAAGTAGGTCTTATACCTTACACTCTGGTGCTAACAATGGTGTCGTACTCACTTATGCCTTTCTTACCATGTGATAATGGATAAAAGAAACCCCTCTTTTCCACTTAATGAAAATCACGCATCATAAAGCATTCCAATTTTCTTAAGTAACATTTCTGAGCATTCATCATAAAGTGTGTTAAACATTTCCATTTGTATGTATAGATATGCTTAGGATTCATTCATATGCATGTTATGCATATTGGGAAAGAGATGAAGTGATGTGTGTTTGTGATATTAGTTCACTTTACTTAATCTTAAAATGCCTTTCTTTTGGATAGGTTTGTTTAGGGTAGATCTAAACTTAGGATTAATTAAAACATCTAATAAAACATTCACTAAACAAGATCAAATATGAATCCACTTTAGAAATTACTTAAGGTAGGGAAGGAAAGAGGAGTTCTCTTCTCTTTTTCCTGTCTTTATAACTCTGTAAATAATTGTAAGATTCACTTAAACCAAATGAAAATATAAAAATAAAATCAACCTAAATCAACTAAGCACTTAAATTGAACCAACCATCTAAGTTGAACATTTTCACACTTAGAAAATCTAAGCCTTAAAGCCATAGCTAAGCATACAACACAAACCATTTAAAGCACACACATTAGACTAAGTCACCATTTCTAACTTTAGGTTAGGGTGGTGCATGGTTTGATGCTTGCTTTTATTTTGTGATATATTATTTCTAGTTTGGATGTTAGGGTGAATGTGCATAAAATGAATGATAAGATGATCTTAGTCAAACTATTATCTTCTGTAGGGGATTGTCCTTAAGGGGCGTTGTAATAAAAATATAAATGCTTTTGCTGTGTAGATGCTTATACCCCCAAGCATAATACAATAGTCTAGGTGGCCTTGGTTACTCATGTGTGGGGTGCTAAGTCCAATATACATGCTTGAGATTTGTATGATTTGTTTAGCTAATCTTTGTTTTGCATGTGTTAGTTAGATTTACTTTTCCTCTCTATGTAATTTTTGCAATTAAGATTTTAGAATGAATGTTATGGGGGATTAGGATGAGCAATGGCCATAAGATTACATCTTATGTATCATGTGAAGCCTTTAGACCAAAAGTAGAAAGAAGAAAGAAGAAAGAAGAAAAGAAGAAATGAAGACCCTCATAACCTCACCTAAAGCTTAGGCTAAAAATCAAGATAAAAGAATTAGCAACCCCTTAGTTGGATAAGTATTTCTTTTCTAATATAATGCATAAAAGCATATTGTTCCACTCTTGATTGGAGGGCTTCCACCTTTGACAGAGAACTTGGCTTAATCTTTGAAACCATGATGGACATACCTCCCCTTCTTGGCGATTTTTGGCGGTATTCTATTTTATCATGCATTAGGCATATGAATCCTATAAGCATGAGTCAAATGATTGTCCAAAACTAAAGTAAAAAATGTAATATGTTTTACATTAGATCTAGGTCATTTTAAATGCCCTTACTTGATCTAGTCTCTTAGGGAGTGAGTTTAAGGACTTAGTCTCTTTCTAAAATAAATAACAACCTTGTTATCTTGCATAAACATATGACTTGCCTAAATGAATTTAAAATCATAGGAGGAGTTAGTTGACGGCCACCCTAGGTTATTATAAGTCCAACAGTCATGTGATTTATCCTCTCTTATGGAGGTAAACCAAATACCCATTTTCATCTTAGATTTAGGTCGTGCCTTTGGCCCTCTCCAAAGCTCCCTAGATTTAAGTTCTGAGGTTGCTTCTTCCCTTTGCGGGCCATAAGTATAAATCCTCACCTCTTAGGCATTTCCATAGCCTTGTACTATGAAATTGTAAGCCCTAGCATTCTAATAAAAAATTCAACTCAAATAAATTAATTCAAAATTTTGAAATGTAAAGCCCAACCATAGGGTAGTTTGGGATGCTTACTAGGCTTCCTAGTATCTTATGCATCCCCTACTTGTTTCCATTTGGCTTTGATAAGAACTCCCTCCTCTTGATCGATCCCACTTGACTTTCTAAAAATAAATCAATTGATTGATAGTCCTACTTTTGAAATCTTTAGAGACAATGATCATTTACCATAATCGAGAGTATTCTTAAAGAATCTCATTCCTTAAGATGTAATTAACTATGGGGGCTTGCCTCCATAGGAAATTTAATGAACTCAATTTGAAATAAAGTCTACTTTACTTTTTCATCTAAAGTAGGGGAAGAATCTCTGGTACATATGCAGACCCATTGTCCTTAGGAGTCCTTATTGAGGTGATTAGGCCCATTATATGGTGGTGAATTCTATCTTTTGAGATAGTACACCTCTCCTTAATGTCATATCTGATCACCTTAATAAGAATATCTGCAGATCTATGTGGTGTCCAAATGCAAAAGAGTATATTTTTATCTTCATTTTATTCCGCATAGATTGAAGATGGAAGTATATATTTTAGAAATTTTTAAATATTTTCAGAACCGAGTCACTTGTGGTCCATATATGAGTTCAACCAAACTTGAATCAAGCCTTGATCAAGTCAATTGATCACATTTAGGCTCACTTGACCTAAAGTGACCTAAAGGACCTTTTTGAGCCAAATTCTAATCCAACCCAAATGAGATTGAACTAAGCCCATCTAAGCCTCACATTGTGAGCAACAATCATCCTAGGATGATCAACCACTCAATTTGAGTCAAACCAAGTCAAACATAGCCTTTGACTAAGTCAACACTTAGCCCAAATGAAACCCAAACTAGCCAAAATCTACCATAAGCCAAATTGATTGAAACCAATGATCTAAACCAATCCTTAATCAATGATTGAACATGATGAAGCCATCAATTGAGCCAAACCAAGCCTAATTGGCCACTTGACCCAAATTAATCTAAAAAGTTAAAATAGGTCAAATCTTGATCTAAGCCAAATTAATTGCAACCAATGGGTCAAATTCATTCTAAATCACATGTTGAACTTGACCAAAGCTTCAATTGGCCAACTAGACGCAACCTAGCTCAATTGATCATGAACCCAACTTGATGTGAAAGATCAAATCAACTTGAAATCAAACCAAACCAAAATTGATTAAAACCAAAGCTTGCAATACATTTCATATGATCAACCAAGCCTAAACCAACCCATGACCTAACCCAATTGGGTCAAATTGGTCAACTTAACCCAATTAACCTAAATGAACCTAAATGAATCAAAACCAAATATAAATCAAATTGAACTAAACAAATAATACCCATAGGCTCTAAATGATCATTTAAACTTGACCTAACCCATGGTTTGACCCAATTTGACCAATTGGTCAACCTAACCCAAATTGACCCAACTTGACCTAAATGGGTCAAATTGAACTAATTCAAACCAAATGAACTCCAAATCTCTTGAAATTTGGCCCAACCTATTTTGAATCATCTGCCCAAATCAAAAGTAAGACCAAATGACCATTTTACCCTTGGGTCAAAAACCCCAATTGGAATTTGGCCAATTCTTTCTCAAGCCACTTATCATCCTCTAGTAGTCCACATGGACATGGGGTGGTGAACATGGGTTTGAGTCCATGACCCAACCCATGGCCAAACCGACCCCTTCAATGAGAATTGACCACTTGGATCACCCCGTACACTCACCTAGCACATGGGCACTCACTCTCCTTCCCTCCACTACCTAAAATGAATCAAATGGGATGCCAAACAACCCAAACCGATCAGCTAATCTCCTCCATTAATCAAAAATGACATTTCTAGTCTTCATCATCCAATCCAAGGAGGGGAAGATATACTCCCCCTCATTCCCACTCAAATGAAGAGGACTGAATTTGATTGAGCTCTAAGAATAGAAAGCAAGCTTCTCCAAGCCTTGGCAAGCATTCCTGAGCTCTCCCCATTTTCTCCCTCTCAATTTTGTTCAAGCCTAAATAGAAGAGGCCAATCCAAATTCCAACTAACTCAACTCTCCATCAAATCTAAATTACTCTTGCAAGCACCATCAAGGGACTTCATCAAGCTCAATCGAGTTATTTCCCAAACCACCAAGCCACAGGAAGGAGGACTTTGATCAAAGCCCATTTCCACTGAATGAAGGGAGCAATCCACTTCAAATCAAAGCTTGATACCTTCAACAGGGCTTCATCTCTACCAGATGAAGCTACCTCCTCCATTGGAAGTGCCAGTGATAGCCTCTAATGAGGTATTGTTCAAAATCGATCCTAAGATAAAAATTGCTTGGTCCTTTGTGAAGGGAATTGTAATCCTATTAGATCTTGACAGTTGAATCACTTGCTTGTGCTTCCCTGAAGGTGTGGGGTGAGTTTGAACTCTATTTGAGCTTGGGTTAGCTTGGATCGAGTGACAATCAATAGACGACATCCGTCTCTCACCGCTCGGGAAGAGATAGATCACAAACCATTCATTCCGCATGATTGGAACGGACGGTTGTGATTAAATCACGATAGATCCCTCAATAATTTTAGCCTAAATCACAGGATTAATCATGGCCATATGATCTTAAATCGAATGGCCCGTGGAGAAAGTGCGTCCGCCACTAGCTCACTCGATAGCGGATGTGACAACTTAAATAACCTATCCCATCGCCATGCAAAAGTGTCTTTCGTCGACCATGCCATGGGATTAGGGGTTAAGCTCTAATTAATTCATTTTTTAATGAAACTTTCAAAATTCATAATTAAATATAGAAAAATCCAAAAAAATACAAACTTAAGTTCATTTTAAATTGAGTTAGAAATAATATAAAATTAAGATAAATTAATTTTGAATAATAGCTTTCACTCAATTTGGGTTTTATTGGGAATGTAATTATGCTAATTACTCCTTAATTACTTCAGCAATTAATTCCTGTTTACCTCATTTTTAGAATAAGTTCTCAACACCTCCGTCTTAGACATAGGACTCCTCTTAGACTTTAAGAGATCATTAGTCCTAAGACACGTCTAGTGATTAGGTGGACACCACCTAGAGACTTAGAAGAGTTAGCCATAGGAGTAGGTCATGCCTTGGGTGTTAGGAAAATTACTATCTTGAACCACTCTCCTTACTTCTTTCCTTCAAGTCAAACTCTAAATCAAATCAACATCAAACCTAAATCAATCCTAGCCTAATTGATTTTCTCCAAATTCAAATCAATGCCACATGATTGAAATCCATGGTTGAAATCCATGATTCAATTCCAAGTTGTAATTCCAAATTCAAAATATTTTCTAAGTCCATCTTAAGGACTTAGCCTAGATCATCTTCAAATCACTTCAAAATCATGAAATTTTCTCATGACTCATTTTTAATCTCATTTGAATTCACATATATAAAAGAAATATAAATTCAAACAACCAAACTAAATCCAAAATTCAAGTTTAAATTCAATCAAAATCTAACCTAAGTCTTTCAAGTCAAATTCTTGAACTTAGCCAAATCAACTTCAAATCAAGCCAAACTCTTAATTTTTTTCATGATTCAATCAATCCTTCAATCATGAACACAAATATAAATACAAACTTCAATCACCAAATCAAAACTCAAATAAAAAATAAAGCCAAAATCCATTTTATGTTCACCCTTTGAACTTGAAATTGTCAAATGAATCAAAACCCATTTGACTTTAAACCACTTGCAAATGGATTTATATTTTAATCATAAGTTCAAATGTAAGTTCAATCAAACTTAAATCAAGCTTTGACCAAGCCATTTGACCCACTTAGGTTCACTTGACCCAAAGTGACCTAAAGTACCTGAGCCAAATTCTAATCCTAACCAAATTGGATTGAATCAAACTCTCTAAGCCTCTCATCAATGATCAATCATCAATGATTAAATTCAAAGTCAAACCTAAGGTTTGACCAAGATAACACTTAGCCAAAATAAAACCCAATCTAGCCAAAATCCACCATAGGCCAAATTGATTGAAACCATTAACCTAAGTTAATTCATGACCAATGTTTGAACTTGACCAAGTCAACATTTGAGCCTAACCTAGCCCAATTGGCCACTTGACCCAAGTTGACCCAACTTGACCTAAAAAATCAAAATGTGTTAAAACTTGATCTAAGCTAAATTGATTTAAACTAATGGGTCAAGTTCATTCTAAATCACTTATTTAACTTGACCAAAGCCTCAATTGGCCAACTAGACCTAACCAAGCCCAATTGACCTTAATCCCAACTTGATCTAAAGGGTCATATTGAGCCAAATTCAAACTTAACCAAAATTGATTGGAAACAAAGATACCAATCCACTTCATATGACTAAATAAACCTAAACCTACCTATGACCTAGCTCAAATAGGTCAAATGGGTCAAATTGGTCAACTTGACCCATTTGACCTAAATGAAATCATATGAACCAAATTCAAACCCTAAACCAAATTGAATCAAACCAAAACCACCAAAACATTCCAAATGGTCACATAAACTTAACCCAACCCTTGGTTTGACCCAAGTTGACCCATTTTGACCTAAATGGGTTAATATGAGCCAAACCATACCAAATGAACTCCAAATCCAATGAAACTTGGCCAAACCTATTTTCTCAACATACCAAACATGCCCAAATTCAAAAATCAGCCAAATGATCAATTTACCCCTATGCCATAGGGTAAATTTTGGCCAATTCCACTTGGAATTTGGTCAAATCCTCTTCATACTCACACTCTCTTAGTGGATCAAGTAAACACTAGGGAGTGCAGTGCATAACTCAATGGGTTTGGGTTTAGCCAACCCATGTGCATGGAAATGGCCACATGAAAAACCTCTTCCCACTCAATTGAAGCACATGGCCACTTCACCATTCCACTTTGGCCAAAATTGAATTCAAGAACATCTCTTTTAAACAAATCCTTTGAAATTGATCAAAATTGCTTCTCCTTGCTCGACCATCGATTGCCAAAGGAGATATACTCCCCACATTCTCATTCCAAGGGAGCCATTGTCGATTGAGTGTTAAGAAGCCAGAGGAGCCATTTGCAAGTGATCCTAAGCTTCTTAGAGGGAGATTAAATGTTCATATTCTCGGTTTTCATACATTGAAAATAGGGAGCTCAGCTTGATTGCCAACTTACTCCACACTCAAAATCATTGCAATATCTTTTGCAAGCTCCATCAGTGAGCTCAATCAAACTCACCCAAACGAGTTTTGCAGGAGGTTAGTCCATTTTCAACCTCGACCCCTCAAACTTTAGCATATTCTCCATTTGAAACTCGGTCGGAACTAGTGATCAATCCGGTGGGGGCATGAGCTTTTGATGCATGGGATGGGAATGGATTTCATGGGATTTTGACCATCGAGATGATATCTACATGCATTAAGGTATGGATTTTCAGATGGGTGAGATTAAATGCATGGTATATTTATTTTCTTCCTCGAGGCTTTAATCTGATCCATCATGATGAGATGAGAAAAATTTTATAACACCATCCACTCTTTTGATGTGATGGGTTAAGCATCCAGTTTGACTATGATGTGTGTAAAGCGCATGCCGCATCGCATGGCGTCAGGATTAATGATTTAATTAGAGATTTAAATAATTCTAATTAATCACATAAGCTTCTAAAATTCATATCTCAACATAAAAAAAATCAAAAAAATATGAGATAAATTGCATTAGAAAGATAATTGAACATAAAATTGATTTTGATTGATTTTGAATAGTTCTTTTCTCTAAATTTAGGTTTTATTGGGAATATTAATTTGTTAATTACCCTCTAATTAATCCAATGATTAATCCCAAATTTCTTGGGTGTAATTAGAGGGATGTCTTCTACCTCCTCTAATTTTCTTGGGATTTATTGGTGCCTTAATTAAGGTAATTACTAGTTCATTCCTTAATCACTCCCTTAATATAATTAGACTTAATTAAGGGTATAATTAGTGATTTGACCCTCTGATCGAGCCAATTAAGCATTGATTAAGTGAATATGAGATTTAGGGAATAATTTTGGGATAATTCCTATCTTGACATTTGTCATTTCTGGGATTTTAGTCCCGATTAGGTCTCCTTAAGATATTTCTTAAACCCCTTTTATTCTTTAATCTAACCTTAATTAAAGGTTAATTCACTAATTATCCCCTTAATTAATTTCATAAAATTCTAAAACTTTCCAAAACTCAATTAATTCTTCTTGGGTAGATGCTTAGGTGTTCAAGAGCTTAAGTACAATTAAGGAAATTAAAATTCAACTCATATGTCTGAGTAGTGTTTTGAAATTACTTAAGTTAAACCCCTTAGCTTAATTAATCATTAATCATAAGCCAAATTGCATTAGGCCCTTTTCCTCCTAGGTGCATTACTGATTTAAATTTCTTGTGTGGTTTTATATCATCTCATTGGCTCATAATTATTTGATTAACTATGCTAAGGTGGTGTAGGCAAGGGGTAATTAATGTGCTTAATTCATACCTTAACCTAATCAAAATATAAAATGAATCTATTCACCTAAAAATTGAACAAAAATATCAAACACTTGTGGTAATGGGTTGGGAGCAACAAACTCACCACACATTTTCCTAATTAAATCAAACTCAAAATCAAACAAAAATCACATTAAACAAACTTTGATTTGCTTTAAGTTTTCTTATTTCATAAGATTATCTTTAGGAATTAATTAAGGTGAATATGTTTACATGCTTTCATTACTTTAGTTCTTTCCTAACATGCTAAATGTCTATGTCATATGATTTTATACATTCATGCTTTTCAAAAATCAAATTTAAAATGAAAATATTTCATTATGTCAAATTGCATGTTTTGGCTAAACTAAGAATATGAGTGCCTATTATCACTATTAAATCCAAATTATTTTCAAAATATATGAATCAATTATTAAAACTAAAAGTGTGTTACTTATATCTTACTTATAAGCTTGCATCTAAGTAAAATATAAGGATATGCTGAGTGTAGTTTTTCTTGTCCTCTCTTTTGGTATAGTTTTGAATACGATTTGGCAAAGTGTATAGTTCATTTGAAAATAATACAATAGTTGCCTAATTCCATTTTATATTCATTCCTATGCTATGACTTAAAAAGGACACCTACACTTACATATATAATTTGCATAAACAAACCAAAATAAAATAAATACTAATTATTTCATTCTTTCTTTTTCGTTTATTTCTTTTGTACATGTGCTTGTATTTAAGGAAAGTGGTATCTTAGTTTGGACAACCCCAGGGTTGTGAGGCTTTAAGTAGCCCTAAGTAGGTCTTGTACCTTATACCCCCGGTTAACAATAGCGTCGTACTCACTTATGCCTTTCATACATTCATCTGTGCATATGAAAATTGGATAAGAGACCCTTTTTCTACTTAATGAAAATCATGTATCATAAGCATTCAAATTTTCTTAAATAAACTATTTAGCATGCATCATAAAGTATGCTAAATATTCCGATTTGGTATGAATATATATGCTTAGGATTCATTCATATGCATGTTATACATGTTGGGAAAGAAATGAAGTGATGTGTGTTTTGTGATATTAACTCACTTTATTTAATCTTAAAATGCTTTTCTTTTTGAATAGGTTTGTTTTGAGTTCATTTAAACTTAGGATTAATTAAAACACATAATAAAACATTCACTAAACAAAACTAAAACATGAATCCATTTTAGAAACTACTTAGGTTAGGGAAGGAAAGAGAAGTTCTCTTCTCCTTCCCTCTCTTTACAACTTAGTAATTAATTGTAGGATTCACTTGAACCCAATCAAAATATAAAATAAAATCAACCCAAAATAACTAAACCACTTAAATGAAACCCTCCTCTAAGTTAAACTTTCTTCACACTTAGAAAATTCTAACTTAAAGCCATAGCTAAGCATACCACACAGATCTTAAAAGCACACACTTTAGACTAGGTCACCACTTCTAGCTTTAGGTTAGGGCAGTGCATGGTTTGATGTTCACTTTTGTTTTATGATATATGTACTAGTCTGAATGTTAGGGTGAATGTGCATAGAATGAATGATAGGATGATTTAGTCTAATCATTATTTTATGTAGGAGATTATTCTTAAGAGGCGTTGTAATAAATAAAAATATAAATGCTTTTGTTGTGCAGGTGCTTATACCTCTAAGCATAATCCAATAGGTTAGGTGGACTTAGTCACCCATGTGTGGGGTGATAAGTCCAATATACATGCTTGAAATTTATGTGGTTTGTTTATCTAATCTCTATTTTGCACGTGTTAGCTAGATTTACTTTTCCTTTTCATGTAATTTTTGCAATTAGGATTTTGGAATGATTGTTATAGGAATTAAGATGAGCATTGGTCATAAGATTACATCTTATGTATCATATGAAGTCTTTGGAGCAACCACCTTCTAACCATCTAAAAGAAAGAACCAAAGAAGAAAGAAGAAAAGAAGAAAAGAAGAATGAAGATATGAAGCTTGAAGACCCCCACAACATTGAATTCCTTGCTCAATTGTACTTAATTCATTTGTAATCCGGGTTGATAAGGGTAGAGCTCGGTTGCTCAATTTGTTTTCGGGTTTGTGCGGTGGTGCCGACCACAAATGGCCTCTTATTCTTTTCATTAGCTTTATAAATTGATTGATGATTTATTTAGCTTTTTCATTAAGATGGCATCTTTTTCCTAGTTTCTTTCTTGCTTGATGTATGGCCTAAATGTGGATTAGGCTCTTAGAAAAAAATAAATCTTCTACCAAATTTAATAATTTAAAATTAAAAAAAAAAGAACTCATAACCTCACCTAAAGCTTAGGCTAAAATCATGATAAAAGAATTAGCAACCCCTTAGCTGGATGAGTATTTATTTCGTAACATCATGCACAAATGCATATTATTTTCACTCTTTATTAGAGGGCTTCCACCTTTTCCAAAAAAACTTGGCTTGACCTTTGAGAGCCATGGTGGAAACACGCCTCCTCCCTTCTTGCTGATTTTGGCCAATAATCTTACTTCTCATGCATTAGGCATATGAATCCTATAATCCTGAGTCAAATGATTGTCTAAAAATTAAAATAAAATCTAATATGATTTGCATTAGATTTAGGTCATTTGAAGCATACCCTTACATGATCTAGTCTCTTTAGGGAGTGAGTTTAAAGACATAGTCTCTTTCTAAATAAATAATAGCATGGCTATCTTGCATAAAGCATATGACTTGCCTAAATGAATTTAAAACCCATAGGAGGAGTTAGTTGTCAGCCACCCCAAGCGATTGTATGTCCAAGCAGTCGAGTAGTTTGTCCTCTCCTATGGAGGCAAACCAAATACCCACTTTTGCCTTAGATTTAGGTTGTGCTTTTGGCCCTCGCCAAAGCTCCCTAAACTTATGTTCTGAGGTTGCTTCTCCCTTCCATGGGTCATAAGCATAAATCCTCACCTCTTAGGCATTTCCATAATCTTATGTTGTGGAATCATAAGCCCTAAATTTCTAATGAAAAATTCAACACAAATAAATTAAATCAATTTCAAAAATGTAAACCCAACCATAAGATAGTTTGATATGCTCGCTAGGTTTCTTAGCATCTTCAATATCTCCTACTTATCTTCCTTTGGCTTCAATAAATAACTCTCTCTCTTTGATCAATCCCATTTAATCTTCCAAAATAAACTAATCGATTGATAGTCCTACTTATTGAAATCTTTAGAGACAATGATCATTTACTTTAATTGAGAGTATTCCTAAGGGATTTCATTCCTTAGGATGTAATTAACTATGGGGGCTTACCCCTATAGGGAACTTAATGAACCTGATTTAAAATAAACCCTACATTATTTTTCCATGTAAAGTAGGGGAAGAATCTCTGGTACATACGTAGACCCATTATCCTTAAGAGTCCTTGTTGAGGTGATTAGGTCCATTATAAGGTGGTGACTTCTATCTTTTGAGATAGTACACCTCTCCTAAATGTTATACCTGATCACCCCCAATAAGAACATCTGTGGATCTACGAGGTGTCAAAATTGCATAAAATTTTGATTACTTGAATAATTATGTTAAAGTGGTATAGATAAGGGATAATTAATGGATTTAATTATCATGCATGAAAAGTATGAAGTTGAAAAATGAGTCTAACCCTTTTGGTCAATCCTCCAGAATAGGAAGGGAATATGAAAAAATTGCCTCTTCAGGTGAATCTGAGCATGACAAAATGATTCAAGTTAGTTGAGAAGTGGTAAAGTCTTACTGCCTTCATCAAAGAGGGGAAATGTAAATAAAGACAAAGATAAACAAATTGAAGTCAATGAAGATATTATTCCCAAAAATTCTAGAATAAAGCCTAAATCAAGCGACAAGATAGATTATAATATTCTATAACATCTGAGAAAGATTCCTACACAACTGAGTGTGTATGAGGCTTTCTTAATGTCATAAGATCTCTGAGAAACTTTGATATAGACTCTCAAAGATCTAGAGAGTTAAGAAGTTTACTTTGCTGAAAAATGCATGACTGAAGCATTACAAACTCAAGATCTCCCAGTAATCACATTTTCTATCCTGCTCAGCCTACAGCTCTCTGATCTTGGAAGCCAATCTGTCTAATTCAAAAATAGCATCTATTGAGCTCTTACAGTTGTGTCGTAGAGCCTAGGCACTCTCCTTAAACTCATCATGTGCTAGGTCATCCGCCTCCCTACGAAGCATGGCCTACTCCTGAAGCTTTGCTAGTAAAGTGCCAAATCAAACAATTTTGAGCGATCTCATCTGGTGGATTAAAACTCTACGTATCTACAGAGAGTCTCCAAATACCTGAGAACTGGCTCCTCCAAGCCAGTGTGAGCTGGAAGATTCAGAATGGTGTTCGCGTATGATGTGAAATTGTCTAGTGACTCTAGTGAGTCTAGAGTAAGCCTAAAAACCACATCCCTCAAAATACTAAGCCATAATCCAGCAAGCCTCTGTCACATGGATCTGGCGCACATGGATATCGATGGTAGATCTCAGACTCATAATCTACACCAGGAACTGCAAGAAATGAATGAAAATAATTAGTTTGAGATAAAGCAGAGCAACTAAAGAACAAAGAAAAAGAAGTAAAATACCTGAACATGGCGAATCTGACTAAACTGGTGTATCATAAGCGACGTAATCCTCGAGGACCCTCACTATCTGATAAGACCTAGGGCTATGTTCTGGCTCAGCAGAAGCCCCACTAGGTATGAAGTCTTTCACCTCAGAAGTCTCCCTAGGACAATGGACAGAGTAAGGCTTAGTAGGGAAGAGTTCCTCCGTAGAAGGAGTAGAAAAATCTAATTACTTAATTCACACCTCAAGAAAAATCTTGGAATGAATTAGAGTGATTAATACAAAAGATACCTCTTGAAGAAAAAGTATTTATTGGAGGAGATTTAAATGGACATGTTGGTAGAGTGGTAGATGATTTTAAAAGTAGTCATGGTGGTTATGGATTTGGAGTGCCTAATGGGACTATATTAGATTTTGCCTTCATTTATGATTTTGTAGTTGCTAATACTTTAATTAAAAAAAGAGATGAACATATTATTACTTATAAAAATGGATCTAGTAAAACACAGATTGATTATTTTCTGATAAGAAAAATAGATCGTTTAGATTGTAAAGATTGTAAGGTCATTCCATATGAAAATTGAAGTACCCAACATCGATTGTTAGTTTTATATTTTAAGATGAAAGGTTGTAAGAGGAAAAATAAATTAAATTATTGTTCGAGGATTAGATGGGGACACTTAAAGAACACAAATAAAATTATTTCCACCATGTTTGTTTTATCAAAGCCAATTCAGTTTTCATTCACGGCTTCTTGCCACTTATAAATCCTTTCGGTTTCATCAGATGCCTTTAATAAGGAGCCACTACAACGATTTCTCCATTGTTACGAATGAAGGAGAGTAGATTCATAACATGAAATGCTTAGCCACCGGATGGTCATGGTCACTCACAAAGTGTTGTGATAAGCTTTGGTGAAGGTGGAATACAGATGAGGTTGACAATAGATGATGAGACATTTTACAAGGTAGATATTTGGGGGAAATTTAGGGAAAACATTGAGCTAAGTATCGAAGGCATGATAGTTGATTTTGTGTGGGATTTCCATCAAATCCCAATGTTCTTTTTCTTTACGAGGGAAGTTTCATTCCATGCTAAAGTTGCCAGCTTGGCATGCAGAGCATGGGATTGATGTAAAACATATTTTTTTGTTGAAGATCTTTGGGATATTTTGTAATGGTGTTTGCCATTACATAATAACATCTATGGGCATTTTTATGTTTAAAGTGCAAGAAAATTAATTATAATAATACTGTATTTGAACATAAATATAAAATAATCTAAATTTATCTTACAACAAAAAAATAAGTTTTAATATATATTAATTTTCAAATATTTTTTTTATTTTAATCAGTTATCTTATATTTTAATAATTAATTATACCACCTCATAAACCTCTTGGGCCATGAATTCTAGTGTGCTGTGGTAGATCAAACCAATATCTATGTACAAGTTAATTCTAATTCTTTCTTTGAGACGGAAATCATTATCATCAATAGAGAGAGAAAGAGAGAGAGTCCTTCCAACAATTTTTTCGTGAGAGAACTTACAGTGAAAAGAACTTCCAATGCATTGTTCTTACTAGTAAGTGAGACGACCGCTCTGATTGTAGAGCGAGCCGTCCTTCATTTTCCTTTCACCTAGGCATAAAAGGAGGAAGTTGCGACCCTAGCCTTAGCTATTGGACCGCAGGCAGGGGAAATGCTGACAGGAGGGAGAGAGAGAGAGATTGAAAACTGGATATTGAGGAAGGAGAGGGAGAAAAAAAGAATTGAGCTATAGGTTATTGATAGATTATGAACAAAAACTCCATCTCATATGTAAGAGTAACTTCAATTCGTCAAGGTCGCGGGTTAGAAGGACAAAAAGAACGTTTATGGGCTTCATTTGGACCCCTTTCCCTTCCGCTTTGCTTATTATCTTGTAATAGAATATACAACCTCCATTAACCTACCGAATGAATGATATGACTTTCTCCAACTATCAAATATGGACTTTATTAATTGCCTTCTATCTTGCTTCCCAAACTTTCATACAAGAGAACGTTTATGGGCAAATAGAAGATAAATTTGAAAAAGATTTTGGTATTATATTGATGATGACTAGGTAACAAATTAGGATATCTATACATTATTGTTCTTCATGCCCCACCAAGCATTTTGTGACGAGTTGTATGTAGGCGCCATATGCATAATCGGGATAAGTGGCTATTCTATACATGTAAAAATAACCTTTTAAAAATATTTTTTTAAAATAAATAAGCTTATACTCAATATTATTAGTAATAGATCATCCAATAGATAAGCATTATAGCTTCATCTTTCCTGAAGGAGCATATTTTGAAGCAAATCGAATTTATATCCTTCATAAATTGATTCTATATTACCATCAAAAATTAGTTTTTCATCTCATACTATTGTGGTATGATAGGATAGAATATAATAATTTTTGGATATCATTTTGTTAGTTGTATTGACATTATGTAACACATCTTTTTCAACAAAATTATGTACCAGGATTCTTAACTACAGTTTATTTTAAAGTCGAACTAGACTCACTAGAAGTATGCATAGCTGGATGATTGTTTATAGCCTCATAACCATTATTAATAATGAATATGTCAAGGTGGACTTTAGAATCCATTCCAATTAAACAAGATTGTCTCAAGTTATATACCTCAAAAAGATCAAAAGGCCCAATATATTTCATTGAGAATATTTAAAATGTTTAACAAAAGATTTTTACAAATAAAATATAAGTAGTTACTAATCTTATAATCAATACTCAAATATTGATTTGTTCTTGTAATGTGTTGTAGAAAAAAACTTAGGATTCTACAAATGCATTACAAATTCAAGTATTGCGAGAAGGTTCCGCATGAAGAGATGCATTCAACATTGTCATTGTTGTTAAAAAAAATAAGGATTCTACAAACACATTATAAATTGAAATATTGTGGAAGGATTATACATGAAGAGATGAATTCAACAGTGTCATCATTGTTTTGAAATGACTTACACTATCACTGACTTAATGTTCAATAGTCAATATCCGTTAGTACAACTTTAGTGACTTCATCATCACTAATTGTCATTACACTAACATGATACTGATAGTCAAATTAACTATGAATCTTAATAAAAAATGTTGTTCAAAGATGGAAGGATTCTCTTTCTTAAACCTTTAAATTGAATATGTGATGGAACTTGTAATGGTTGATTCTGATAACCAATATGGGTTAATATAGCTGATTGTGCTTTACAATCACTATTAGCTAATCCATCACTATGAACATGATATAACTCTAAATATTTAAGATTTATATGAACATTAAAATGATCTATAACTAATAAAAATAACTTCACTCAGCAACTTTACATTCTAATTAAAAATTTCTTACTATAATGTGCTTCATAAAATTTATATTTTAAAATTTTTTATTAAATCAGAATAATGTTCTCTAAACTGAGTTGATAAATTTTAAATTTAATCATTTCATTATTTTTAAGTTATCAAAATAAATATTTGATGTAAACATGTAACTTTAAAACAAAGCAAAAATTGATATTAATTACTAATAAAAAATCAATTTAATAAAAAAAACTTACAAAAAAGTTTAAAAAAACTTAAGTGAGTTGCCTTCAACTGCACAATCCTAAGATTTGTTCCTTCTTTAGGAGGTTGATTAGGGAGAAATTATTTGGTATAGAGTCCGAACATAGTTTTGCATCTAGATGGCAATAAAAAAAAACATGGTGTGGATTTTTTTTATTTTTTTGTTTTTTAATTGTTTTAAAAAGTGAAGTCAATGACCTAGCTTTACCCACTAGGAAAAGCAAAATAGTATTCTTGTTTTCAAAAATAATCAAGAGTTTAAAATTTATGATTTTATAGACTGGAGAGAGTGCAAATGATGAAGATGTAAGCTGCATGCTTGGATGAAAATGCAGATATTTGAAGGTGGCATGAAAATATGAAGAATATAAGTTTGCATGATAGCATGGTGATTGTAAGTTTGGGTGAAATAAGGTTCAATTTACTTGGTGGTGCTCTATATTTAAACTTATCGACAATCTTATACACATGATATGTACACAAACTTGTACTCATGTTGTATACACAACATTTGTATAAGGTTGTCTACATAGCATGTATCCATGACTAATTTCTATAATAAAATAAATTAATATGTCATGTATTTAATTCAGCGAAACACATATTGGCATTACAAATCAATATTATTGGAATACAGCTCATGCCACTCATCAATTAGAGCTTGCCAAACTCTTAGATTGAAGTGCTAAGAGAGAGAAAAAAGCATATGAGTTGTATTGAAGTTATGCCCATCATATTAGATTCAACATTCAAAATAAACATCAAATTTAATAGCCAAATTCTAGAAAAATAAAATGCAAGGATTGTATCTACTCAAAAAACTAGTCTAAAGAGAAGTCTTAATCTGAATGAAATGTTAAAAATCAAATATTATAATCATATATTCTACCATTATTAGATACATAGTAGATCAAGAGAAAAATTAAAAAGTATAAATTTTCTAGATAGACATATTCATGAGCTAGCAAAGCTAGAAGACAAATATCTACTTGGATCATATTGGTCCATTAGTGATGAAAAAGCATCAATGTTTAGGACAATGTCAGAAGTTGATATAAGAATGGTAAATGCATTTGCCTAACTTGCTAAGAAAATTGGTGGTGCGTAGAATATTGAATTCTTTAAGAGAGATGTATGCAACTATATTTACAAAAGAGAATAAATTAAGAATGAAGACACTAGTTCGTTAATCAAATTGTTTAAAGAATGTCAAAATAATGACAACATTTTCTTATGGGTTGAATTGATGAATATGATAGATTGGTGGTTTTTTTATTATTATTAATGGTATGGGAAGGGTTGATTATGATTATTTTGTGAATGTAATTATTTTTTGTACTAGCCATAAACTTAATAAATACAACTTAGTGTGTGAGCCATTTGTGAAAGTTAACAATCATTGATTAAGTGTATTGCTTGATGTAACATTTTTGTCAGAGAAAACAACATGATTTTTAAAATATTAAGATGAATAATAGATGAGAGACATATAATAACAATTCACTAAAAAAGATCAAGTAATGACTAGAGAAATAGAAATTGCATTACTTCACGCAAGTTATAGATTGTGCCAATATTTCTTTCCCATCATTGCTTTATCAATGTCTACTCAGTTTCCATCCACAACATCTTTCCACTTTAACTCCTTATATTTCATCAACTTTCTCTTTAGGAGAGGCTTGGAAACAATATATTTTCCTATGTGAATGAAAGGAGCATATCTTCAAAATATTAGATGCTTTGAATCTTTTATCATCACCATTGAGCTTAATATATATGCCAAAATTTAGCCTCTACCACAATAAAAAAAACAAATTTAATTTTCAAGAAGTAGCAGCAGTATAAATTGATATTTAAGGCTCTCTAATATCATATGCTAGAATTAATAAATATTAAAATTTTTCTCTCATTAAACCACAATGAAGAAGCTTAGTAAACTTTGTTGCATCCTCCCTGACATTAATGATGAGGATTTGCAATTGGAATAGAGTTCAGAGCTGCGATTGGAACATCATTGGGAACCTCAACCAAGAGAAGATTTGGACACTCGATTGAAAAAGCCGTTTAAGCAACCTTATTGGTTAGGGCATGATTCAAAAGTGTTGCATGCTAGGAAGCATGAAAATATTTTATTTGCAAAGAAGATATGCTTTTTACCTTATGGTGACTTACATAGTGTTATAATAAAGCTCAATAATAATATAACAAAGATGGCATTGAAAATAGATAGTGAGACCATCCATAAGGTGAAAAATATAAAGAAAAATCAAGGGAATGTTGACCTTAACATTGATGGATGGGTTATTGACTTTGGGTGGGATTTTGTTCATTTTTTGATGAAGTTTTCATTCTATACAAGAAAGTTTCCATCCAATACAATGGGTTCTAGTACCAGTAGCTATAGTGGTGATGACAGATGCTATGCTCAATTCTCAAGCAAAGTATTAGAAGGATCATGTACATATTTACATGGTGCAAATCTTGGTGGACTAAGAGTAACTTAATTTCATTTTTTAATTTTAATTCTTACTAAGTATGAGATAATATTAAAATGTTGATAAGGTATTTTTATTCTTAAAGTGGTAATAAATGATTATTATTGAAGGATATTTGATCAAAAACATATAGAACAATCAAAATTTAACTTAGAAAAAAAATTTTTAAGGTACACTATTTATCAAATATTCTTCCATTTTAATCATTTATCTTATAACTTTCATATAGAATAATACTATTGTTCATGAACATAAGTGAAAAGTAGTGATGTTTTAGTTATTTGAATTTCAAGTATTGAGTACTTCATCAGTGTTAATGATTGTACTATATTCTTTTGATGATGAAATAAATCTATGGATATGATGATTAATTCAATTTGTATGATTTATGATTAATTATTGAATATGTAGACCACATATTATTTTGATCTAAGTATCTTATTATTTGTGCTAATTTGTTAAAAGGTTGTTGCCATGCAATTTAATGTTATTATATTTAAGAAATTTTAAATAACATATGATATGAAAAAAAAGGGTTTCACAAAAACTACTTTTAGAATCATTTCTTTTGTACATAATTTTTTAAAATGCTTTTTCAAAAATAATATTTTAAGTTGTGCTAAGAAATTTACTCTAAGTTTACTATTACTCAAGTATGGTCACTTTAATAAACACTCTATCTTATTTAAGTGGATTATTTTTTATTTGGTCTATGTTATAATGAAACTAGCTTGCTCAATACATTTGAGAATTAGTGATATGTTGGATATAACACTATTTTTGGAGATGTCTAACCTCACTTTTATGATTCGTGAGATCACGATAGGATTGAGAACTATTGAAATGAAGTTAGAAGGATAAAAAGAGGGGTTAAAAGAAAAAAAACCTATGAATGATCTCTATTTATCGTCTTTCCTTCTCCACTTAAGGTATGATATTGTTGACTTTATTTTTAGTGAGGTTAACGCACATCCATTTTCTTAGATCTTAGGTTCATGTAGAACCTTAAGGCACTCTTAGTTGTGGGCTCCAAAAATTTGCCACCAACCTCTCGACAATGAGAAGAGAAGAGAGTGATTTAAAATATCAGTATAATTTTCAGAAGACAGATGAAATAGTAGATAAGACACTACCTAGAGATTTTGCTCTCATTTGGGGAGGACTTTAGATCTAGTTCCAGGTTTCCTATAGGCCTTATAGTTAATTACCCCTCCCAATTCTGAGAGAGAACTTTCGATTAAGGCTAGTCGTTAGATCGCTAAATGTATAGCGTATAGTAGCAGCATGTGGAGTTTTAGAATTTCATTTGGAATTTAGAATTTATGAAATTCATCATTATTAGCTTAAAGCGGATGGTTGGGGGAATGATGATGTGCTCGATCTAGATCTCATAGTTTCATCATCTCATGCTATCACGGTCCTTAGTCTCGAATGAGGAGGTAGTACAATATGACCAAGGATCCTTATTAACAACACATGGGTTACGCCATCCAAGAAATCCTTGTAGACCAAGGGTGGTGTTTATCTAAGGAGATAGGCTTAAGTCTATCTTAGTTGTCATAGAGCTTTTTGCCCTATCAAGTATACCCTATGATTCACAACTCAAAGGGTAGAGCCATTGGGGAGCATACGAGTTACGGTCGTGATTGTAATATAATGGAGCCTTACTAGCAAATCATCCGATCAGAGGACTCTGGTCATAACTACATCATCTATGGAGCCTACTAGCCAAGCCACACAATTAGAGGACATGGACCACATCCTTACTAGCATGAGATTGATTAAGAGTGAACATAGTAGAACACTTGATTTGACATTAACTCCTTTGTTAGCTAGAGTTTTTTTAATTTTTCACCTTTAACAAACTATTGTGGAAGGTGGATTGAATGGAGTTTTCTTTAAGCCTTTAAAGATTAAATTTCATTTGAGCAGTTTTTAGATTGATGCTTAATTTGAGTTAATTTTATTTGAGATTAGAATCATATTTTGATGGAAATATCCCTTAACAAATCATTCACCACAGCCATCATCGGATAGTTAATTGATTGAATCAAATATATGTGAGAACTTTAGATCCTATCCAACTTTATTTAGCTCCTAACAGAGGATCAAATCTATGATCACATGACATAATTAGCTTCTCAGATGTTTCAATAAGTTGAAATTCTTATAATAATTATATTTTTAAGTTTTGTTAACTCAGATCCGATCCTAAGATCAAACCGGGAAGCAACCCACGCAGCATCCTCAAATACTTGAATCTAAACATTCAGCATAGTGTCGGGGCCCATGCGGGTGTATTTAAGAATGTCTTAGTTAACGCCTTTTGTTCACTTGTACGATGTGTTGTAAATCCAATGACGTAGTAGGTGTTATAAATTGATCTAATATCTGATTAGATCTTTTGGATTAATATTGAATTACATTCTTTTATCCTAAGTTGATTAATCTTTGAATATTCAATAGACTCACTAATGACAATTCTCAAATTCATCACTAACTATACTCAATTTCTCCTTGATCTAATTCAAGTATTTAATAAGGCGACGAATATACTTCAAAATTTTCCAAGGATTCAGCTTCTACTTATTAGCAATCATTCAATCTCATAGAAAATATTGATGAATTCTTTAATTTCTTCAATTTATTTGAGTATATTTGAAGAGTATATCTTAAGAGGCTCTCTTATGCTTTGATTTGACAATGTCAGATTCTTACCTTATTCGATATCATCTAATTTTCAATGTTTAATTAGTTTTATGATCATTTTTGTGAATTTAATACTTTGAGTATTCAATAAAGGCTCTATTCACATAAACAAACATCAACTCTAATATCCCTAACTCCACATCAGATTTCATATTTAGTGGATAACTAGACTTCAAATTTATTATGTTTCTTCTAAGTTTGATATCAGCCTCTTTGAGCTTCAATTAAAGCTTGTTTAGTTTGTGAAGTTTGAAGAAAAAATAACCCATTTTACCGCTTCAATTTAAACCATCGAGGATTATAATTAAAGTTTGTGAGTTTAGTATCTTCCATCTAACCCCGTCATCACACCTGATTTTTAAATTTAGATAAGGATGGGTTCCACATTGTTTTCTCCAATTCCTATAAATAAGGTTAATACTCTATTTCATTCCATTTGTTTGAGTTTGAGTGGTTGAAAGAGAATTTTTTTTATGGCTTTCAACTTTGCTAAGAAAAATATTGTAAGTGCTTTTTACCTCTTTTATCTTTGATGTAATGTTTTACTTTTGTATTCATTATATATTTTTTTCTCCCTTTTTTACTTGATTCTTTTAATTTGAATTTAGCTTTAGATTTCTTTGTTTAGTGCTCTTAAGCCAGTTTTTTTTCCATTTTTTTCTAAGTTCAAATATTTAATAAAATTTTGACAAGATTTGCTGGGGATGACATCTAACAATTTTTTTTTAGCTTGCTTGTACGCTCTATCGAGCACAAAGTGGTGTCTTTTAATTTCTGACCATGGATATTAGGGTTCAAACCAGAAAAGAAACCAACACATATATTTTCACATTCACATCACACATATTCTGCACACTTGAAATGATTGGCAAGGAGAGTTCGGCTAGAGGAGATTGCAAATTTCATCAAAGTAAAAGCAAATTCCCCTTTGTCGAACTTCAGATTCTGTATTTCAGATTTCAGATTTCAATTGGAGAAAATGATTTGGGGGATGTAGATTTTGGTTACAGAAAATAGGGGAAGGAAATGGAAGAGAAGAATTTTCGGCTAGAGCAGAGAAGGGAGGATTTTTCGGTTGGAGAAAATGGGGAAAGGAAATGGAAGAGAAGAATTTTCAGCTAGGGAAAAGAAGGGAAGATTTTTGGTTAGAGAAAATGGGGAAAGGAAATGGAAGAGAAGAAGGTGATTTTAGCTACTGAGGATGGGAAGGAAAAGGGAAAGAAGAAGGAGAGAGTGGTTCAAGGGAGGAAAAGGAAAAGGGAAAGAAGAAGAAGAACTACTAAGGGAGTGTGTGTTCAACTTGGACGAGAGGAGAAAAAAATAGGTGGGGATCCAACCGAGAGTCTCATTTCATTAAGGAGGAGGAAGGAGGGGGGAACGATTGAGGAGATCGCAGTCAATACCTGAACAAGAGAGGGAGGAGTTCCATTCTTCGACGAGCGGTTGTGGAGCTTCCATTCGTGGAGTGCACATGAAGAGGAAAGGGAAGAGGGTCAAGACAAGCCAAAAGAGGAAGGGGTTATTTAGAGAAGAGGTTGGCTTTGAATGGAGAGATTAGGTTTAATTAGGATTTAATGGTAAATTATTAATTATATATATATATAATATATATATATATATATATATATATATATATATATACATATATATATATATATATATTAATCTTAGGTTATTTTGATATTCTAGATGCAACGACACAGTCGTTTCACGATCGGAGACCATTTGAATCAAGTTGGCATCAAATCGGGTATATTTCAGTTTAAAAATGCATGTCGCCGCTTCCAATCACTTGACATTCATGCAGACTCATCTAAAATGAGTGTGAATAATCTTACTTGACAAATTTCAATGTTTCAAAGCTAATGGCACAATCAATTTCACAAATAGAGGTCATTTGGTTTAAGTCGCTCCGCACCTCGATATGTGTAGTAATATCACATTGACGCTTGATTAGTTGATCATAAGGTTGTGCAATATTTATATTCTGACCAATTTCAATATTCTGAACATAATGGAAAAGTCTGTTCTTCAATCAGATATCATTTTGACTAATTTTGGCAACATCTAGTGTATTTAAGCTCAATTTGCGTGCTGTCACTTTCGATCATTCAACATTTGCACAAACTCATTTGAATTGAGTGTGAATAGTCTTACTTGATAGATTTTGATGTTTTGAAGCTAACAATCAATCAATTTTATGAACGAAGATTGTTTGGACATTATCACAGCTTTTCGACTTTGATATGTGCATTAGCACATTGATAGCTTGATCGTTTGATGGTTGATCTTTAGATTATGCAATATTTATATTTTGATCAATTTTGATAATCTAAACACATTAGAAAAGTTTGTTTATCAATCGAGATCATTTCACTAATTTTGTGATGTTTTACATCTCACCTCGATTTATGCTCAAGCATCTGAAGTCGATCAAATTCATCTCATAAGCTCAAATTGACTCATGTGGTATATATGAAGGTCAACAAATTCTCCCCAACAAATGTGAATCGCGCATGGAGTGAGTCACATTTGTTGAAAATTAGTTGACCTTATTGATTTTCTTCTCTCTCCCTTTTTTTCCCTTCTTTTTATTGCTTCTTAGTATAACTCCTTTTTTGTTTTACGATTTGTTATGTTTTCATTTGAATTCTTATGTACCGTTTCTCTAATCACTTGACAGGAAGATGTTCATCTGGAGAAGACTTGATGATCTATCATCTATTGAGCCTAGTCAGGATGCTATTTAGTTGGAGATTAATAAACATGATCCTCATAGAGATGCTGATATCAGGAATATGATTGAGCAGCACACCGATATGTTAAGGGGACGTGATTTTTACCAGGGTTTCTTTGCACGCTCCTCCATGCTTTCTGATTGTACTTCAGACTCTTTTGCTTCTGAGGATATCATAGATTGGGTGGATACCATTAAGCTGAAATGCATAGACTACAATCCTCTAGATAGTATAGTAGCTCATGTCGCCTCGATATTATAATATTTTACCTTCCCTTTTGGCGACGAGGCGCCTAGACTTGAGCCATCATCAGTTATAGTCAAGCTCATTAGACTTGCTTCGATATTCACCTATTGGCAAGATTCCTAGTCTTCTAGATGGATACGTCACATGGGCTAGATACATCTTGCAGGCTCATAGAGACACTTTACGAACAATTGGCATTTATGAGGAAGTATATATGTCTTTATTTGATTTTGAAGGTATGCCTTCTTCTTGGGCTCATGGAGTAGCGAAGTTCTGGGATGCTAGTAGTAACACTTGTTGGATTGGCTCGGAGGAGTTGATAGTTACACTTTGGGACTTACAGGTTGTGTTAGGCCTTCTAGTATTTGATTATCGCTACGAGGAGTGCGCTCCACCTGATGATGAGTTATTTCATAGGCAACCTTCTATTGATAGTGATCGATGGGGAAGATTAGTCATGCTATATGTTAACATTGCTCTTCTAAACCATTATCAACTAACTTTTTAGGCATTAGGATGCTCTAGACGAGCACAGGCTACATTGCCTGTGAGTGCATAGATTCAGAGCTTCTTACAAGATTATGCTCTATATGAGAAGACTGTAGCACTACATGATCCTTTTTGATTGGGTGTGTCTGATGACAGTTACTTATTTGAGGAGATTGTAGAGCTTACATTATTAGTAGGAGATACTTCTCCAGTCATACATGAATTAAGCAAGGATTTATTCTTAACTAGATTTATAGTTACATGGCTCTACATTTTGTGCTTTCCATTACAGAGGGATTAGTTCATCCAGGCGCTTTGTTAGCAGCCAGCAGGATTTCTCAAGGTGAGCAGATTTCTCTATCCCTAATAGTGTTAGCTAGGATTTACAAGATATTGGGGGTGATTTTTGAGCTGGTTCTCTAGAGTTACTAGATGTGACTCTATCGTGGCAGTACTTGTACGCTTGGGTTCACCTCTACATACATGATGCCTTTGCTTGTTTATAGTACATTCTTCTTTCGTGGGTGAGGATATCCTACGCCTTGCGTATATCATTGTCTACTTTGGAGATGGAGTGGATTCAAATGTTCTTCTTTGCTCCTCATTTGGTCAGAGATCAATTTTTATTAGTCTACCAGCCTGACATATTTGGTTTACCATCCGACTTAATAGAGGTTGATCTTTTTGATAGTATTGATGAGAATGGCAGATATTCATTGCTTTATGGTCGACGAACATTGAGAGTATCTGAGTACTTTTTAGTACACATCCAGGATGGTTATATTATCGATTTGGGCAGTCAGTTGTTATAGAGGGCTACTAGCCCAACCGAGTTGCACGACAGTTTCGTTTCTTCCAATCGATTGTTCATGATGGTAGGCCATTCATCCCTAGTGTAGTAGACATTAAGAAGATCAAGATGATCACCCTCGAGACACGTTACTTGATCACTTCAACTATTTGGCTATATTTATTGAGGCTTGGTATTGGTGCTCACTTTCGGATAGCTCCTTCGTAGAGTCACACAGGGGTTAGTTATACCTACCTCACCTGGGTACGGGTATCCTTTGGTCCTTTCTTGGAGCAAGGTGCTCAGATATATAAGCGTAGGGTGAGGCTTTTGGGAGTTCCTTGGGATCAGAGGCCTTGACGTCAGTCACCACCAGTAGGACACAACAGCACCAGAGGTATACTTACTATTTTTCTCCTTTTCAATACTTTTGTCATCTTCTTTGTTGTATCTTTAAAATACATTCAATGCATCTAATATTTTAATTTGATTTATGATAGATGCAATAGTTGATGAACAGGTCAGAGTTGAGGACACCACTCCTTATAACAGTTCTATATTTAGGGATTTTGTTCCTGGTTATACTGAGGCTCCTTCACCAGCTCACAGACGTAGGCGTAGTTAGCTTATAGAGGCTATGCGAGCTTTAGTTGATTATTTCATGAGTCTACTTCCACAATAGTTTGTGACTTCTGATGAGGTGCCATAGGTATTAGGTAGCACTGGAGATACTATTGAGGACTCTGGAGTTGGGCTGTCGAGCATGCCTGCCTTTGATACTGCTGCTTCAGATTTTTCTACTCCTTTTACGGAGCTGCTCTTCCCTACTGAGCCTTACTCTGTCCATTATCCTGGGGAGAGACTTTGTACCTAGTGGGGCATCTGCTGAGCCAGCACATAGCCTTGGGGCTTATCAGATAGTGAGGGTCCTCGAGGATTACGTCGCTTACGATACACTAGTTCAGTCAGACTCATCATGTTCAAGTATTTTACTTCCTTCCTTCATTCTTTAGTTGCATTGATTTATCTCATATTGATTATTTTCATTCATTTTTTGTAGTGCCTAATGTAGATTATGAGTTCGAGATCTACCATCGATATCCATGTGCACCAGATCCATGCGATAAAGGAATGTGAGAGTACGACTTGGTGTTTTTGAGTGATATAATTTCTAGGCTTACTCCAGACTCACCAGAGTCACTAGACAGTTTTACATCATACGTGAACACCATTCTAGATCTTCTAGCTCGCACTGGCTTGGAGGAGCATGTTCTCAGGAATTTGGAGACTCTCTGTAGAGATGTAGAGTTTTTGATCCACCATATGAGACCGCTTAGTATTATCCGCTCTAGCACTTTACTGGCAGAGCTTCAGGAGCATGCCAAGCTTTGTAGGGAGGTGGCTAACCTAGCACATGATGAGTTTGAGGAGAGTGCTGAGGCTCTACGACATGACCGTCATAGCTCAATAGATGCTCCTTCTGAATTAGATAGATTGACTATCAAGATCAGAGAGCTGTACACTGAATAGGATAGGAGAGCTCGGGCTATAGAGGAGGAGCAGCATAATTACCAGGTACATCACCGGGCTATGGTAGGTGTTGAGGCTACTTTGACTAGAGCTATTGATGTTTTATAGTTGGCTGATAGTGAGCATCAGTCTTTACCAATTTATTCAGCACAGCTTTAGGAGCTACAGTCTAGGCTCCCATTATGTACCTTTTTTCTTTTTTTTTTCTCTTTCCATCAGTCATGTATTGTCTTCTTGTATTAGTGGATATCAGCATTCCTCTCTTACTTTTGTGTTTTTTTGCTTCATTAGATCATTTGAAAATATATTGAAATATCACTCTGTAGACTATATATAGATTGATTTGAGGTAGCTCTAAATTGAGAGTTTTCTTAGATTATCTTGGTATATCGATCAAGTGAAAAGATCTCTTGGATTTTGGTTGCTTGTAATCACAAAGCTAGATCTGGTTTGAGATTAAATAGCTATCATCATTGGACTGACGAAAATGGCTCTTTCACTACAGCCTTTTCTTATGGCTTATTGAGTAAGGAGAGCATCAGCAACTCGGTCACATTTGGGCTTATTTCATTTGACCTTTAGAACCTACTCGAGTCTTTAACTTAGGTTGTGATGGGTTGGTGGTTTTATCATCAGATTGACGAACAGGGACTTTTTCACTGCGGCCTTTTCTTATGGCTTGTTGAGTGAGGATAGCTTCAACAACTCAGCCATTTGTAGGCTTGTTGAGTTCGACCTTTAGAACACATTCGTATCTTAGACTTGAGGATGTAGAGGTTGATGTATTTTTTTCAATTTAATTGATTGAAGCTTCTGAAATTGAGAGTTCTTCTAACTTGATCTCTAGAATTTGGAAAATCTGGAAGATAAATTTTTGACATTTTGGGCTATCTTTTCATGCATAGAAATATATTCTTTTTGTTTCTGTAAGAACCTGCAACTTAACAATAATAATTATGGATATATTTAGAGATTTTGGTGTAAAGCTCAAAGTCAACCTGAATCAGAATATATCCAAGGATCTCATCTTATAGCACAATTTCAACTTAGCTAAATATATAAAAAATACCCCCTATCTTGTGGGAAATTCTAAAGCACTTTGAAAAGCTCTAAAATAATTCAAGAAAATATATCAATGTATGAGTTGATACATTTGATCTTAGGAGGGTTTTAACATGTAACATTGATTTCATCTATGTATATAAATCTAAAATGCCCCCTATAATAGAGGAATTTTCACGAAAAAGCTTTCTTCATCTTGAGTAAGTATATTTATTTAGGGATCTTGGCATAAAGTGCGATGTTGACCTAAATGAATATACTAAAAAAAATTCCCTTTATCTTGCAAGGGGATTTATATTACCTCAAGAATGAATTTATCATGTATAATACTTTTTTAGGTAACAACCATTAATTGGCAGCATTAGTTTTTCACCCTTTAAGTCAATGAGTTGGTATGCCCCTCCTTGGTATACTTTTTTAATGATAAAAGGGCCCTCCCAATTAGGCTCAAATTTGCCACCAAATTTTTGATTAGAATAATTGGTCTTCTCAAAACTAAGATTCCCTTTTTTGTAATGTTCAAGGCTGCACCGTATGGTCAAAAGCCCTGGACATCTTTGCTTGATAAACCTTTAGATTTTGATGAGCTTGCAATCTAATTTCATCAAGCATGTCGAGTTTCTCCATTCTCAAACTAGCATTTTGATCTTCAATTAGATTGCATTGGATGTCTACTTGAAGTGAAGGCAACTCAACTTCAAGTGGAAGAACCGCTGCAGTTCTGAATACTAATGAATATGTAGTGGATTTAGTTGACATCTTGTAGGTAGTTCGATACTCCCATAATGCCTCTATTAGTTTAGTATGTCATTCTGTCTTATTTTTAGTGAGGATCTTCTTGAGCAATTTAACCAATATTTTGTTGAAATCTTCTGCCAAACCTTTTGCCCTCGGATTATATATTGAAGAATATCGCCAATCAATTTTATGTCGATCAATGAATCTAAAAATCTTTGCACTTTTGAAAGTTGGGCCATTATCGGAGATTATTCATCGTAGCACTACAAATCTATAGACCACATTATGTGTAAAGAAGTTAATCACTCGATCAGCAGTAACTTCTTTAAATGAGGTAGCTTCACCACTTAGAAAAATAATCAGTCACTACTAGGATGAAATTATGTCAAACTGATGATGGCGGATTAATTAGTCCAATTACATCTGTACCCTAACATTCGAATGGCCAGGATGCTATTTTCAAGTGTAGTGGATTCAGAGTTTGATGGATTATATTCCCATGTACTTGACATTCATAACACCTCTTAGCTTGATTGATACAATCTCTCACCAAAGATGGCCAATAATAGCCCATTCTTTTGATCTTTACTACCATCTTGGGACTTGACTGATGTGCACCACAAAGTCCTTCATGAACTTCAACCATCACTTTGCTAGCTTCATCTACATTTAGGCATCGTAGCCACATTTGTTCAAATGATCTATGCTATAGAGTGTTGTTGATGAAAGCATAGTGCAATATTCTCTTCTCAATTTGAGCTGTTAGTGATTTATTATTTGGTAATTTGCCTTCTTTAAAGTAGTCGATCAAGGGTTGCCTCCAATCATATGTCTCTTCTACTATAAAGGCTTTATATTATCTTTCTGAGGTAATATCATGCTTAACTGTTCTTATTATAACTCCTTGTTGATTTTGGAGAGCATGAGGAGCAACCTAAGTCACATCCTGCTGGGTTAAATTTGATAACCCCTCTACCAGTGCAGATTGGTACTTTGCTGGCTCTAGAATTCATTGAGTAGATATCTCGATCATGACATAGTCATCATTCATACTTGTCATTTTCTTAGCTAATTTTGCTAAGAAATTTGCTTTGCTATTCTCGGACTGAGAAACTCATGTTAGTGTAACATTTGGTATTTGCTTCATAAGCTCGATAACTCGCTTGTGGTAGAAAGCTAACTCAAGCTTATTGATGTTATAGATTCCAGGTACTTGATTTATAATAAGCTAAGAATTATTGAAAACATGCAAGTTTTGAATGCCAATAAAAATAGCTTCTTGAGAGACACATACTTAATGCTTCATACATTATTAGTTCTTGGCTCGATCATATGATCATCTCATTATCCCTCCTTACGGTGTTATGAAGATGATGTGATTCTTCTTGCCCTTGAGGTTGGACTTGTTTTGATGAGGCTCCATCAAAGTACATTTCCCAAATTTGTGATTTTTCACTTTCATGAATGAGCATAATTTGCTCATCAGGCAAATCATCATTAAGAGAAGAGTCTGCAGGGATGGGATGTGCAGTAAGAAAATATGCTAAGACTTGTCCCTTCTTTTCTACTAGGTATGTGATATCAAATTATAAATATTGCCCATCTTGCCAAGCACATCATTGGTCTTATCATCAAGTACTTCATTATTGATTCTTGAGTGAGGGTAATCTTGTGAGATAACATATAATGTGAGAGCTTTTAGTAAGATTAATGCAATAGTGCTTCTCTATCGAGATCTCATTTTACGCTCCTATCAATCTTCGATTGATATAATAAGAGCATTCTCTTTTACTTTCTTCATTGTGTTGTGCCAATAATGCTCCAAGAGATCTTACACTGTGTATAGAATGAATGAGGGCTTCCAGGAGTAGGCTGATTGGATTTAACATATAGCTTTTAATGCTATTGAAGGCTTCTTGGTGCTCCTTGTCCCATTTGAATGGAGCATCCTTCTTCATCAACTTTGCAAATGGTAGACAACATCCTAATAGGTTTGATATAAATAAATGGATGAATGCAATTTGTAAAGAATGGAGCTAACGTAAACTCTTTGGAGGCATCTCCATAATTGCTTTAATTTTAGCGGATCAATTTCAATTCCTATGATGTACAATATACCCAAAATTTTTGGA
The DNA here is from genome assembly GCA_021442155.1 of Cymbidium sinense. Classification (NCBI taxonomy): domain Eukaryota; kingdom Viridiplantae; phylum Streptophyta; class Magnoliopsida; order Asparagales; family Orchidaceae; genus Cymbidium; species Cymbidium sinense. The sequence continues at coordinate 45,429,622 of CM038225.1, read as the reverse complement.
GGATACCGAATGCACATTTTAGAGGATTCATCTTGAGATCATATTTTCGATTCTCTCCAATACAATTCTCAAGTCTTCAAAGTGATTTTCATGATTTAAGCTCTTCACCACCAAATCATCAACATAACATTCCATCCGGTGAATCAACTCATCAAAATATCATGGCTCTTTGGTATGTAGCTCCAGCATTCTTCAATCAAGGGCATGATTGTGTAGTATATACCAATTAGGTGTTTGAATGATGTATGTCTTTCATCTTTAGGTGCCATCGATTTGATTATATATCTCATGATCCATCCATACATGAGAACATCATAGTTGGAAGTATTGTCCACTAAGTTGATATTGGCAGAAAAGTCATCTTTTGGCACGATTTAGGTCTCAAGTCAATAGACATGGTTGGCGTTCTTCTTCTGAGGGATAATGTGGCTATCTAATCATACTTCTCCTCCCAGATGAAGCCTGCTTTGATCAGCTTCTTAGTTTTTGTGATTACCTGTTCTTCAATCTCTAATCTCATTCACCGAGGAGCTTGCTTAACAAAAATCGCATCTAGTTTAATGACAAGTTTATGAACTACTACATCAGGGGATAAGCCTGGCATTTCATAATATGTCCAGAAAAAGCAATCCCTGAATTCACAAAGTATTATTTTTAGCTCTTCAACTTTCTCATTAAGTAGAAGGGCATTGACGAAAGTTGGATGCGGATCATCCTCAGCTCCTAGGTTAACTTCTTTGAGTTTATCCATAGTAGTTGTTTGTCCACCATCTTTGAGTTCTTCAGGCGCAGGCATAGCTTCTACTTCTTCATCATTTGTAAGAAGAATTTTATGGAGATCACCTTCTTCATCACTATTAGTTTCGATCTCGGCTTCTATTATATTATAATAAACTTTATTTTGATGAGATTTGCGGATGAACCCGAGACCTTTAGTGATAAACTTATCACTTCCTCATGATGCTTGAGGACTTCTTTGGCTCCACATCTTGTTAAAGATTTGAGTTCTATGTTTAGTAGTTTCAACATGAATTTCAAGCTTATGCATCATTTTTCACAATTTATGTGGATAATATATTGATATTCCTATTGGCACTATCTCACCAGAATTTTCCTGTAGAGTAGGCTGATCAAAATTATAAGACTAAGACTCTTCAGATTTATAAAATAGAGTTCCTGTTCCACCAATCTCACTCAACAGTGGCACATAGAATGTTATCAATTCTTCAATGTTATGAACCTCCAGTGGAGTGATTTCTTTGAAGTATTGCTGAAGGATGGGTATAATTTTGAAGGAGTCCTCTGACATTGTCAAATGAGCTATCCTTCTTGATGCGACCATCTGAACTCTATTTTCATAAGTAGATTCAAAGTCATATTCTGAATCAGAATCACATATTTCATACTTTTCTTTTCTTGAAAGTTTATAAGTTCTCTTAGGTTTGATAAGAATATCTTCTTCTTCTTATGGGTCACTTCCCAAATGAGGAACTGATCTTCTTGATTTAGATGTAAAATCAAGTGCTTTAGGGAGAGTCAGCATTTCCTTCTTTCTTCCTCTTTGCTTCTACTCTTTCACCTTGTGAAACTTCTTTTCAGTTCCTAAAGTGGAGGCTACTGGTTCAAGAGGCTCTGTTGGTTTAGGCTCTTTAGGGATGAAATATTTTGCATCTTCATAAATCATTGCTTCATGGATGGAGAATGGCTGTAGGTAACCAGGAATTATGAATTTTTCTCCATCTTTTAAGTACTTCATACATTAATGCATGGTTGATGGGACCATGCCATACTCATACAACCATGGACAACCCAAGAGAGCTCTAAATGATGAAACATAAAACTTGGCTTCTGTATATAAATCCCAAAACTTGAGCGAGAGAATAAAATAACCCAGGGTTTTCTGCCCTTTCTCATTGAAACCATGAACCATCAACTTATCTCTCCCAAGATGTTGGATATCAAGTGATAATCCTCTCAATAACTTTAGACTCATAAGATTGATAAAAGAACCCTGATCAATCACTATTTAGCTGATTGAGATGCCATCACTCTCTACGGTAACATATAGAGGACGATTGTGATCCGTTGTTCCCAACATAATATCTTCTTCAGAAAATGTGATTACTGGAGATCTTGAGTTTAAAATGATTCAATCATGCATTTTTTAGCAAAGTAAGCTTCATATATTTCTGGATCTTTGAGAGCCTATATCAAAGTTTCTCGGAGGTCTTTTGACATAAAGAGAGCCTCGTACACACTTAGTTGTGCAGTGATCTTTCTCATATGTGATAGAATATTATAATCTATCTTTTCACTTGATCCAGGCTTTATTCTAGAATTTTTGGGAATGAAATATTCGTTGACTTCAATTTATTTTCCTTTGTCTTTATTTTCATTTCCATTTTTTTGATGATGGTGGTAAGAATTTACCACTTCTCAACTGAACTTGAATCAACTTATCTTGCTCAGATTCCTCTAAAGTGGTAGTTTCTTCAAATTTACTTCTTATTCTGGATGATTGACTAAAAGGGCTAGACTCATTTTTCAACTTCATACATTTCATATGTGATGATATCGATGAGTCTGACTCTTCTCCATCGAGAAAACATAAATCTTCATCTAAACTATTATCTTTTTGTTGAGTCATTAAAAAAAATTTAGATGTTAACTCCTTAGGCTCTTCTTGCTTTCCTGATAAGAATTTTGATGGGTTGATCGAGTCTGTCTGACTACCCTTGTCATTTTGGAGTAATTGATGCTGAAGAACATCTGATATCAAATAAATAATTTGGCATGTCTCTACTGGACAAGATTCACAATTATCCTTCTTCATTCAATTCAATAATGTGAAGTTTAGGCATAAAGCCTGCAAGCCTGAATTGTTGTCTTGTCGGTTGGTGATACTCCTCTAAATTAGAAATAATCTTTTGAGTTATAGTTCTCTTCTTGATCTTCTTTTTCTTAGTCGACTTTTTTGATTTATGAGTCCTACATTTAGTAGACTACTCCTCGTGCTGTGATGAAGTATCCTTATTAAAATTTCGTTGAGAAGCCAAAATACTTGGTTTTGGCATTCTTTTAAGTCCAATATAGGTTCAAGTGGTTATTTCCACTTAACACTAGACTTTCTTTATATTTTTGGTTTTCTTAGAGACTATTCCCATTCTTCAATCTAAATTGATTTCTCTTTCTTTTTGTCTTTAATGGATGATACGTAAGATGATGTAATCTTCCTTGTAGACTCTCTTTTCGGGTTGACTAGAATACTATCGAATAATGTAAATTTATCTCGTCGATGCTTCCTTTCTCGCCAATCCTTGAAGACATAACAATCTTTAATAGGATGACTGATCATCTGATGATAGGGACAGTAATTTGGATTATTGACTTGATCAGCTTCTTCAAGCCTTTTAATTTTTGGTAATTGTAGACCAACTTTGACTACTTGTTGGAATAATTTAGCCACATTATCCCTTCTAAGGGAATATTATTTTTTCAACTTTTCCTTAAGAGATGGCCGATTCGTTATCATCTCTTATTGCTTATTTTGGGCGCTCTCCACCACTTGAAAAAGTCTGAGATTTATCATTGCCTCCTAATACTAATTTTTGTTGTGGATTAGAATGGACAAGTTTCTTTCCCTTATCATCATTGTACATTAACTATTTTCCTTTATCCACATTATAGAATACTCATTTTTCACCACTTGAACTATAGGAAGCATGAGTTTCATTTCTTCTTGAGCCTAAAGTCTTATTTCTCTTTGATTTATCTATATAGATTTCAGACTTAGGGCGATTCAGCTTTTCAAATTTAGCCACCCTATCAAGCAAGTCTTGGAACGTTGTACCATACATAAAAATGATGCCATTTTATCATCTACATTGCCCATTAGCAATTGGATCACATGTTCTTCTTCCAATTTTTGCTCACATTTTATACTTAGGTTATGCCAATGACTTATGAATTTTGTCACTATCTCATCTTTTTTACTTTTTAGAAAGATAAGGTCAGTGATTCTTATTTTCTTGGTTGTACTCGTGAACTTTTCCACGAATATTATCTCTAACTCAGCAAAGGTTTTAACCGAATCATTTGACAATTCTGCATACCACTGAAAGTGAGGTCGCTACTAATGTAGCAAGATCATTCCCTCCCGTAAGTAGGCTTAAATTGGGCTAGATGTTGCTTTGGGTTACCAATCCCACTGAAAGTATTAAATTTTGGCACTGAGTAATCTTTTGGGTATGTCACTTGATCATATTCATGTGGGTAAGGGCGACCCTTACTCACCAACTTCTTAGCTTGCTCTGAAGTATAACTGCCTTTATCTTTTCATTAATTATTATTTCTAGCTGAGAAATTGTTACCATTCCAGGTGTGCTAGCCACAATTTGAATTATCGGCTGAAGAGGTAGTTGGTTAACTTCATTCCTCACTTCAGGTGTAGCATGTACTAGAGGAACTTGAGGTACTAGAGCGACTAGTGGTATAGAAGTTATATTTTTAGCTACCTGTTGATTAGCAGATAAGATAGGTGCTACATTTGATGTGATATTCTTCTGTAACATATCCATCATGATATTCATTTGTACCATCATATCATTCATCTTGGTACCAAGCTGGGAAATTTCCTTATCTTTGACTTCCATTTAATATTTGATTTGTTTCTCTGTTTCAAAGTCAACAAGTCTCTTCTTCTTCCTTTATTTATTGTTGTTGTTCTGCTCCTTGCTCATCTTCAGGGGGAATAACTTGACTATCCTTCTCCTTGTGCATTTGCAGGGGCAGCTGTTTTTAGGATTGAACGACGACGCTAATTATAAAAGTGTGTACCATGTTAAATATTTCCTGGTTCAACCATATAAACAGCTTCAACACCCATGATCTCTTTCTCATTTTGATCTTCTTCTTCTTCCTCTTCAGTAGAGATTGAAGATCCATCCTCTACTTGCTTCTGTGAAGACTCTTCTTCATAAACGTCAAATTCAGGTTCAGGCTCCCTGGATTCATGTTGTTGATGATGTTGAGCAGAAAGTTCATCTATATCTCTGACCATATATACTACTTCCACATCCATAGTGTTCTCTTCATCACCTTTTTTTTGCATGAATTTATGATCGATGTTTCAAATGGATCTCTGGTTCAGTGTACAGAATAAGCACTTCTTCCATTAGAGGACTACGATCAAAGTCAACCTTCTCTTATGGAGGTGAGTCTGATCGATGATGGGATACGCTAGAAAATTCTCCAGGATGTCGACCATCATGTCTTTTATCAGTGATATCCCTTATTCAAGGTATCCAATTTTAATAAGTTATTTTTGAGGTGATTTCTAAATATGTGTATCAGATGTCACACCTCTTTCTTTATTTAGAATTTCAACACGGGGCTTTGGCCTCCATATCTGCTTACCCTTTCACTGGGACCTTTCGACAGTAGATTCTTGGACACGTGATCCAAGTATCACACTCTGATGCCCACCATGCAAAGCATACTTGGCTCGATGACTAGTTACCATAAGAGATAACATCCTCCTTGGCATGGCTTCAGTATTTTCAATTGTCACAGGCTTTTGAAATCTTCTTTTCGTTAAGCCTCTTTCCTTGGCTACTTTAAGAACGTTGTGTGTTTTGGCAGACAGTGTTTTAGGTTGTCTCCTCTGTGGTGGTGGAGCTTGACATTGTTGAGTCCAGAAAGATTGCTTCACCTCACCAGTAGAGCTATCCCTTTTTACCCATTTTAGATTGTCAAAGTTGTTATGGTAGGAATACTCACTTATGGTGGCAATATTGTTTATTCACTAGGTCATTCAAATGGGATCTACTGAGCCCTCAGTTCAGCAATCCTTCTTCTTCTTCTTTGCCTTTTAGTTAATTTGCTTCCTAATGAGGAAGCTTCATGATCATGCATTCCTAGTATGAAAGGTTCAATCGACGAAGTAGTTGTACTCTGAGGCATTAAAGAAATAATGTGTCTAATGATGGTTCGCTTCATCATAGGGGTTTCAGATTGACCCAATCTTTTAAAAATTGAAGTTCTATGTTGGGAGAACTCCTTAATAGCGGTTGGTTGATGAACCTGGTTAAGCACATGATGAGTATGAGAACTGAGGTCTTCTAGTATGGCCTCAGACGAGTGTACCATGTGGGTGCTGTGAGTTAGCTTATGATAGTTTGGAAATTCATGCTACCAAATTGAATGGTAGCTCCAACATCTCATGTTGATGACATTGGCTAGTGATGTTTGCACCACCCTAACAAAGGAAAGGAGTGCTTTGTAGATCCATTCTGCAAAAGTGAAAGATGGAGATTAGTAATCAGTAATTATTATTTTATCCTATACATTCAAAATGCAGAGGTACTACAGAATAAAATAATAGTGTAACAAAAATATACTATATAGAATAATTCATTTGACATAGAGCCTCATACATTAGTAATTTGAATTTATTACACATTTAAATCACCATTTTTTATTTCAAATTTTTAACTATTTTATTTCTACTATAGCACATATATGACTAGCCAAAGATGGAAAGAGAATCCTATCCCTAGCGGAGTCGCCAAAAATATGTGTGCTCCAAACAATTTCCACTGACCTGTCGATAATGAGAAGAGAAGAGAGTATGACTTAAAATATCGGTGTAATTTTTAGAAGGTGGATGGAATAGTATATAAGACACTACCCAAAGATTTCTCCCTCATTTGGTGAGTACTATAGATCTGGTTCTAGGTTTCCTATAGGAGTAAGCCCCTATAGTTAATTACCCCTCCTAATTCTAAGAGAGAACTTTCGATTAAGGCTAGTCGTTAGATCACTAAATGCATAGCATATAGTAGCAGCATGTGGAGTTTTGTAATTTCATTTAGAATTTGGAATTTATGAAATTCATCATTATTAACTTAAAGCAGATGGTTGGGGGAATAATGACTTGATCGATCTAGATCCCATGGTTCTGTCATCCCAGGATGTTGCGGTCCCTAGTCAACTGCTGACCTCACTTTTGAAGTGAGCTTTCAACTTCTTCATCTTAGACATAGGACTCTTCTTAGACATTAAGAGTTCTTTAAGTCTTAAGACATTTCTACTGATTAGGTGAACAATTAACTTAATCCTAGAGACTCAGAAGAGTTAGCCATAGGAAGAGGTTATGCTTTAGGGGTATTAGGAAAACTTGCCTACCCTATAGCTTGAACCAAATCCTTACTTCCTTCTTTCAAGTCAAACTCCAAATTCAAATCAACCTCAAATTCAATTCAACTTCAAATTCACATCAACTTTAAATTTGAAACTTCAAACTCAAATCAACTTTAATTCCAAATCAAACCTTAAATCAATTCTAATGGATTTTCTCAAATGATGAATCAATTCCAAATAATTGAAATCCATGATCAATTCTAAATCCAAAACTAAGCCTTTGATGTCATCTTATGGACTTAGCTCAAATCAAATCCAAATCATTCCAAATTCAAAATATTTTCTCATAACCAATTTATATTCACAAATATAAATGAAATATAAATTCAAATACCCAAAACCAAATTCAAAACTCAAATCCAAATCTAATCTAAATCCAACCTAAACTCTTTCAAGTCAAATTCTTGAACTTAATCAAATCAAACTCAAACCAATCCAAACTTTTGGATTTTCTCTTCAAACAATCAATCCTTCAATCATATAACCAAATTCAATCATAAACTTCAATCATCAAACTAAAACTAAATTCAAAACTCAAACCCAAATCAAACCATGTTCATCTTTTGAACTTGAAATTATCAAATGAATCAAAACCCATTTGACTCAAATCACTTGCAATATTTCATATAAGTCCATATGTGAGTTCAACCAAGCTTAAATCAAACCTTGATCAAGCCAATTAACTCACTTAGGCTCACTTGACCCAAAGTGACCTAAAACACTTTTTGAGACAAATTCTAATCCTACCCAAATTGGATTGAACTAAGCTCATCTAAGCCTCACATTGTGAGCAACAATCATCATAGGATGATCAATCACTCAAATTAGGTCAAGCCAAGTCAAACTTAACCTTTAACTAAGTCAACACTTAGCCCAAATGAAACTTAAACTAGACAAAATCCACCATAGGCAAAATTGATTGAAACCATTGATCAAAACCAATCCATGATCAATGATTGAACTTGACCAAGTCATCATTTGAGCCAAACCTAGCCCAATTGGCCACCTAACCCATGTTGACCTAAAAAGTCAAAATGTGTCAAATATCAATCTAAGCCAAATTGATTGCAACCAATGGGTCAAATTCATTCTAAATCACTTGTTGAACTTGGCCATAGCCTCAAATTGAGAACTAGACCAAACCTAGCCCAATTGACCATGAACCCAACTTGACCTAAAAGGTCAAATCAATTTAAAACTTAATCAAACTAAAATTGATTGAAACCAAAGCTTGCAAAACATTTCAAATGATCAACCAAGCCTAAACCAATCCATGACCTAACCCAAATTTGGTCAAATGGATTGGTCAACTTGACCCATTTGACCTAAGTGAACTCAAATAAACTAAAACCAAATATTAATAAAATTAAAGCAAACCAATGATATTAAATCACTCCAAATGATCATTTGAACTTGACCCAACCCATGGTTTGACCTAATTTGACCAATTGGTCAACTTGACCTAAGTTGACCCATTTTGACTTATATGGGTCAACTTGAGCCAAATGATATCAAATAAACTCTAAATTCATTGAAAATTAGCATAACCCATTTTTCAAACATTTCAAATCTGCCCAAATCAGAAGCAAGGAAAAATGACCATTTTACCTTTGGGTCAAAAGGTAACCTATGGCCAAATCCACTTGGAATTTGGCCAATTGCTTTCCTCCTGCATCCACACCAGTGGACACCAATGGATACATGACCAATGACCAGAAGGCTATGACCCAATCAAAATTCTCAACTTGGATCACCTCCCACACTCATTTAACACATGTGCACCTCCACACTTCCACTCTTCTGCCAAAATCAAAGCACATGGATCCCTAACAGCCTAAACAACCCATTCAGTCAGTGCAATTGATAAAAATTGAAAGAACAAGCTTCGGCTATCCGATCCAAGTAGGGGGAGATATATTCCCCTCATTTCCACTCAAACTAGGACTCTTGCATTCGATTGAGCTGAGAGGATCGAAAGCAAGCATTCATAAAGTTCCCTAAGCATTTCCAAGCTCTCCCCAATTTTCCTCTTCAATTTTTTTCTATAACCGAAACAAGGGAGGCGGGAGGAAATTCCAACTTGCTCAATCCTCAATCAAATCTCAATTGCTCTTGCAAGCACCATCAAGGCACCAAGTAGAGCTCACCCAAAGCATTGCCCAAGCATCCAAGCCACGAGAAGGAAGACCTAAACCAAAGCCGCAAGCCATTGGGGAGCCTTGGTTAATTGGAAGATCCACTTCATCTCAAAACTTGAAACCTTCAACAGGGCTTCCTCTGCACTAGATGAAGCTACCTCCACCATTGCAAGCACCGATGATAGCCTCCGGAGAGGTATGACTCAAAAGTGAGCTTAAGTTAAAAATTTCTTGGTCTTTTATGAAGGGAATTGTAATCCCACTAAAATTCAACTGTTAGATCTTCTTCTTTATGCTTCTTGATGATGTGGGTTGAATTTCTGCCTAATTTGAGCTCAAGTGAGCTCAGATCAAGCCATGGAGGAAAGATGATCTCCGTCTCCCGCAAGCAAAGGCAGGGATGGATCATGGGTCATCCATCTCGATGTTGAATGGACGTACCAGATTTTGATCTTGATTTAATCATCATAATCCTGGTCTCACCATGGCCTGGGGAAGTTGTGCGGTCCATCGCTAATGCGTTAGTAAGGGACAATTAAATTAACCAACCCACACAATTAACTAAATGTAGAAAAATTAGAAGATTTTAATTATGGAATCCAAAAATTGAATGTGAATATTTTTCTGGCTGTTTTATTAACACCTTAATTCCTTTTTAGACATGTTTAGGGGATGACTTCGCCCCCCAATTTTCTTGGAATTTATTAGTGAGTTAATTAGAGAAATCAATTAATCAATCTCCCCTTAATGTACTAAGAGTAATTAAGCATGAATAGTAGTTTAATCACTTAATTAAGATAATTAAATATTATTTAAGTAGAGGTTTATGGAATGGGGTATCTTCCCTAAGTTATTCCCTAAACCTCCTTTCTTCCATAAACTAAACATAATTAAGAATTAATCCACTAATGATCTAGTTAATTAACTTAATCAAATATTCAAAATATATCTGAACTTAATCAATCTCTTGTTGGGTAGATACTTAGGTGTTCAAAAGCCTAAGGTAAAGTTAAGGAAATCATTTCCAACTCACATGTGTGGGAAGGTTATGAAAGTACTTAATTAAACCCTTTAGTTTAATTCATCAATAATTGGGAGCCAATTGCATTAGACCCCTTTCTTTCTTAGGTGCATTGTTGATTTAAATTCCATGTGATTGCATATCATATGTTGGCTCATAATTGTTAGTTAAGTTGAAGTGGTGTGTAAGGTAATGGACTTAATTCACACCTTAACATAAACAAAACAAAAAATAAATCTAATTATTCGAAAAATTAAACTAAATCAACTCACACATGGAGAAAATGGGTTAGGACCAGAAAAGGCTTTTCACATTTCCTAGATCAAATCAAACTCAAAACAAAAATAAAAACCCCTTTAAAGAAATTTTGATTCACTTTAAATGATCTTATGAATTAATTAGGATGAATGAAGTTACATGCTTACATCACTTTATTTCTTTCCAAGCATGCTAAATGTTGCGTGCCATATGAAAATCATGCATTCATATCTTTCGAAAAGTCAAAATAAATGAAATGCTTCGTTTATGTCAAATTGCATGCTTTGGCTAAAGTAAGAATATGAGTGGCTATTATCACTATTAAATCAAAAATTATTTTCAAAACCTATAAATTAAAGATCATAAATGAAGGTATGCTACTTATGAATACTTATAAGCTTGCATGTGATTATAGCATAAAATGTGTTATGTGATTCTCTTCTCTTCTCTTTTCTTAACATGGGTTTGTATAGGATTTTCAAAGTGTATAGTTCATTTGAAAATAACATAATACTTGCTTAAATCTATCCCTATGAACTTCTATGTTATGACTTAAGAAGAATCTTCACATCTACACATGTAAATTTCATAACCAAATAAAACAAACAAACAAAAATCTTTTGCATGATTCTTCATCCATTTATTTATTTTTTGTACATGCACATGTATTTAAGAAAAGTGATATATTACCCATCCTGTAGGCTTTAAGTAGCCCTAAGAATGCACCTTATAGATAGAAAATAATGGTACTACTTATGTCTTTTATACTTGTAACTGTGCATTTGATTAATGGATAAAAGAATCCCCCCTCTTTTCTACTTAACAAAATCATGCATCATGAAAAATTCAAATTTTCTTATGCAACATCTCTTAGATTTCATCATTAAGGTGTGCCAAAGTTTACATTTGAATGTATAGATATGCTTAGATTTATTCATATTCATGATATACATGTTGGAATGAAATAAATGGTTGTGTGTTATGTGATAGTAATTCAATTAATTAGTCTTAAGATGCCTTTGTTATTGAATAGGTTTATTCAAAGCAAATCTATAGTTATGATTAATTAAAACACATAATAAAATATTCACTAAAGAAAAATCACTAATGAATCTACCTTAGAAATTACTTAAGGTTGGGAGGAAAGAGAGGTTCTCTTCTCTTTTCCTCCCTTTACAACACTTAAATTAACTATAGGTTCATTCAAACCAAACCAAATCATCAAATAAAATTAACAAATCAACTAAATCACTTAAATGAAACCACCCTTTAAGTTGAACTCTTCACACTTAGAAAACTCCAACCTTAAAGCCTAGCTAAGACATGCCACTCAAGTCTTAAATGGCACACACATTAGGCTAAGTCACTATTTCTAGCTCTACGTTAGGGTGATGCATGGTTTGATACCTGATTTTATTTTGTGATATAATATTTTATACTTGATGTTAGGGTGATTGTGCGTAGACTGGATGATAGAACAATCTTAGTCTAATCATTGTCTTCTATAGGGTATTGTGCTTAAGGGGCGCTGTAATAAAAATATAAATGCTTTTGCTGTGTAGGTTGCTTATACCCCTAAGTATAATTTAAATTAGGATAGCTAGAATTGGTTACCCATGTGTGGGGTGCTAAGTCCAACTTATTCATATACATTCTTGGGTTGTGTGGTATGTTTAGATAATCTCTATTTTGCAAGTTTAGTTAGATTTACTTTTTCCATTTTCATATAATTTTGCAATTAAAATTTGGAATGAATGTTATGGGGGATTAGGATGAGCATTGGTCATAAGACTATGTCTTATGTACCATGTGAAGCCTTAGAGCAAACTACATCCTAACCAACCAAATCAAAGAAGAAATGAAGAAGGAAAGAAAAGAAGAAATGAAGAAAAGAAAAAATGAAGAATGAAGAATGAAGACCCCATAACATGAATCCTTTCTACATTGTAATTATTCATTTGTAATTCGGGTTATATATGGGTAGCGCTCAGCTACCCACATTTATTTTTGGGTTTGTGCGGTGGTGCCCGACTACATCAGCCTTTTATTCCTTTGCACTAGCTTTATAAAATTATTTGATATTTGTTTAGCTTGTGCATTAAGATGACATATTTTTCTTAGTTTCTTCCTTGCTTTGATGAATGGCCTGGATGCGATTAGTCTCGTAGGAAAAAAATAAATTTTTTTATCCAATTAATCAACTCAAAATTAAAAATTAATCAATATAATAAAAGATTTAGCAACCCCTTAGCTAGATGTTGTATGTCTCACATCATGCATAAAAAGCATCTTTCTTTACTCTTGCATATGGAGGGCTTCCACATTTGTCAAGGATCTTGGCTTGATTTTTGAGAACCATGGTGGAAACACACCTCCTTCTTACTGATTTTGGCCCAAAACCAATTTCTCATGCATTAGGCATATGAATCCCAGGTGTCAAATAAAAAAAAATGAAAAAAAAACTTAACAAAATTTGCATTAGATTTAACTCATTAATCATGCCTTACATGATCTAGTCTCTTAAGGAGTGTGTTTAAGGATAATAAACAACAACCTAGTTATCTTGCAAAAGTATAAGAATTGCTCACATATTTTTAAAATCGTAGGAGGAGTTAGTTGGCGTACCACCAGTAAAATGGGTGGTTTATCCTCTATTATGGAGGTAAACCATGTACCCATTTTTTGCCTTAGATTTAAGTCATGCCTTGGCCCTCGCCAAAGCTCCCTAGATTTAGGATATGAGGTCACTATTTCCCTTTGTGGGCTACAAGCATAAATTCTCGCCTCTTAGGCATTTCTGCAATCTTGTGTTGTAGAATTCTAAGTCCTAGATTTCTAATAAAAATTCAACTCAAACAATTAACTCTCTTCAAATTTCAAAAATATAAAGCCCAACTATAGGATAGTTTGGGATGGTCGCTAGGTTTCCTAGCATCGTGAGCATCCTCTACTTATCTCCCTTTGGTTTTGATAATATCTCCCTCCTTTTGGTCAATCCCATTTGATCTTCTAAAAATAACCAATTTTTTGAATGTCTTATCTTTGAAATCTTTGGAGAAAATGATCATTTACCTGAATCGAGAGTATTCTTATGCAATTTCATTCCTTAAGTTGTAATTAACTATGGGGGCTTGCCTCCATAGGGAACTTAATGAACCGAGTTTAAAATAAACCCTACTTTACTTTTTCATATAAAGTAGGGGAAGAATCTACGCCCAAAGACCCATTGTTTTAGAGTCCTTAGTGATTTGGTCCATTCTAGATGATTTCTATCTTGAGATAGTACATCATTCTTCAATGTCGTACCTGATCACCTTAATAAGAACATCTGTGGATCTACGTGGTGTCCAACTAGCGTTTATTTTTGTCTTCATTTATTTTTTTAAAATAGATGAAGATAAAAAAATAAATTCACCACAAATTTTTCTAGCGACTCCGCTGGGGATGGTTCCTCTCTCCATCTTTGGTAAATGATCATTGTCTCCAAGTGTCGATAGTGGATTTGTATCTCATATGAGTTCGAGACTATCCTTCATTTCCATTGGCACTTAGTTTATTTCATCCTTAAGCTAAGCTAGCCAACATCTTTTAGGTTTTAGGACCTCACTCTATGTAGGTCTTAAAACCTCTATTGGGTTCCCCAATAGAAGAAAATAAAATTTAATAAAAAGAGATTACCAAAGACCTTCCTTTTTACCATTTCTATGGTAAGGTAAGGTTCATTCCAAAAATTAAAAGAAAAATAAATCTTTTATAAAAATAATAATTTCCAAAAGCACTTTTCCAAAATGCACATAATAAAATATCTCAACCTCATCTAACAATCTTCAAGATTGTTACATGTAGGGTCTTTTCAAAAATCAAAATTAACAATCATCTTTTCAAAAAAACACAAATGAACATCCTCATTCAATTTATTGAATGAAGATTCCATTTTCAAAATAAAATTAACAATCATCTTTTCATAAATCAAAGTTAACAATCATCTTTTCAAAAAGCACAAATGAACATCCTCATTCAATTTATTGAATGAAGATTTCATTTTCTAAACAAAATCAACAGTTATCTTTTCAAAAACAAAATCAACATCATCTTTTCAAAAATAAAATCAACAATCATCTTTTCAAAAAACAAAACAAAACAAAACAAAATCAACAATAATCTTTTCAAAAAAATAAAATCAACAATCATCTTTTCAATAACAAAATCAATAATCATCTTTTCAAAAACAAAATCAACAATCATCATTTTAAAAATAAAATCAATAATCATCTTTTCAAAAATAAAATTAACAATCATCTTTTCCAAAATAAAATAAAAAACCACCTTTTCAAAAAACACATATTTGAAAATGAACACCCTCATTCAACATACCCAAATTTATTGAATGAAGAATTCATTTCCAAATAGAATCAAATCATAGCATTGAAATTCCATTTCAACATGTCTCACATATGTTGAAGTTAAAATTTCTTTCTTTTCAAAAAGTACAAATTTGAAGATAAGCCTCTTCATTCAATGTATCCAAATGTGTTGAATGGAGGTTTTATTTTCAAATGAAATTACACAATTTGAAATTCCACTCAACGCATCCCACATGTGTTAAGTTAGAATTTCTTTCTTTTTTTTAAAAAAAAGCAATAATCACACACAAAACAAAATTTCATCTTTGAAAAATAAAATATAATTGACTCCCATTTGACATACCTAAATTTGTCAAATGAGAATTCCATTTTCCAAAATACATTTGGATTCTTCATTTAGCATACCCAAATTTGCTAAGTGAAGATCCTCTTTCAAAAATCAAAACATCAGAACATGAAACACATTTGGATTCTTCATTTAGCATACCCAAACTTGCTAAGTGAAGATCCTCTTTTCAAAAAAAAAAAAAATTAAAACACATTTGAATTATTCATTTAGCATACCCAAATTTGCTACGTGAAGATCCTCTTTTCAAAAATAAAAAATCAAAACACATTTGGACTCTTCATTTAGCATACCCAAATTTGCTACGTGAATATCCTCTTTTCAAAAATCAAAAATCAAAGCACATTTGGACTCTTCATTTAGCATTCCCAAATTTGCTAAGTGAAGTTCCTCTTTTCAAAAATTCAAACATCAAAACATGAAACAAATTTGGATTCTTCATTTTGCATACCCAAATTTTCTAAGTAAAGACCCTCTTCGCAAAAAAAAAAAAAAAAAAAAATCAAAAATCAAAACACATTTGGACTCTTCATTTAGCATACCCAAATTTGCTAAGTAAAGATCCTCCTTTCAAAATCAAAACACATTTGGATCTTTCATTTAGCATACCCAAATTTGCTAAGTGAAGATCCTCTTTTCAAAGAAAAAAAAATCAAAACAAAAGAAAATATTTGGACTTTATTTAGCATACACAAATTTGCTAAGTAAAGATTCCATTTCCAAATTCACATAATTCACAAACAAACAAAAGAAGAAGAAAATTGTTTTCAAATAACTCATTTAACATACCCAAATATGCTAAACGAGTAAATCCCAAACAAAATCAATTAGCCCTTTATTTTAACATACTCAAATTTGTTAAATGAAGGGTCCCCAAACAATGAAAATCAATTTCAAATATGAACCAATGGAAGCATCAATCTCTTCAAAATATTTGAACCCATTTCCAACATACATAAATTTGTTGAAAAAGGATTCAAGATTCAAAATCTCCTCTCCAATTCTAAATTCAAAATCTCTCCTTAATATATTCAAATTATTTAGTGTGGGTTCAAATTCTAAAAAAAAAATTAAAGCAAAAATTTGATTTGAGTTTATTTTCCAAAATTGTAGAATTTCAACTCAGTTTCGATCAGCTTTCAGTTCAGTTCAGTTTAAATGGAAGCTTAGAAGTACGTGTTTACTTTTCCTTTTGGGATGGATTTGGCCTTGGATTGAGCCAGCCTCCCATAAACTGACTTTTTCCACCTCATTCATTTCGGCCAAGATTTATAGGGGCTAGGATCACTTGTGAGGGGACCACCCTCACAACCATCAGTAGGTGTGTGGTGACTGGGTAGAAGCTGATCATCCATGTTGAGATGCTATCACCCGAGTTTCATCAAGAGGAAGGTTGTGGAAGTTCTCATAGCAGTTGTAGTTTCTGTACCAGTGTAGTCAGTGGTTCCCATTTCTACCCCAACACCCACTCTTTGGCTTCTTCCAAGGGGAAGGCTCTGTGGATAGTCTCTCCCCATAGGTAGGGTCTAGTTCTTGTGCTACTCCTCCCTGCAAGACCTAGGGCCACAACAGATACCCCAAGATCAAGTGGCATCATGTGTGCATAGCCAAAGAGATGGAGGCAGTTTCTCAGTTTGTAGTATAGGAGACACCCAAGATAGTTTCCCCTTTACCTACACAAAATAAGTTTCACCCCCTCTCTGGATCTGATGAAGAGGAAGATATTAGGAGAATCTCAGTTTCACTTCCACCTGCAGTTCACTTTGAGGCTCATACTAGAGACCGGAGAAGATTGTATGGTAGCCTTAGGATAGTTCACCGTTGTTAGGCCTGTCAAAGTCCGTGGCCCAATTTGATAGTCATCCCTCAAGATTGGCACACATCAAAAGTGAGGGCCGTGGAGGCCCACGTATTTGTACATGCAACCAGCAGAGAGAGATGAAGATACACTAGATAGTCAGTTGCCTCTACCCTTATGGACTTTCTCGATCGATGTGCTACCCACGTCAGTCATACTGACAGCATTGTATCGATGGGTACTACCCACTAGAATAGGAGCTCCTACACAGAGAGAGTCGGTGGTGCCTCTACCACACCACTCTACTCCACGTCCACCATCTCCATTATAAGTCCCACCTTCCACTGTTCCATCAAAATCAATGAAGGTAGCATCTGGAGAAAAGATAGCCCCACTAGTGATCCAGCTACGACCAAGAGATCCTATTCCATCTACACTGTTGATTGAGGTGAGGCCGAGCTCTCCTGCTCGACCTCCTACTTCAATTGCGGTGAAGAGAGAATCGTGACCATGGAGCATTATAGTCATGCCATCACCACCACCACCACAACAGATCATGGAGATAGTAGTAGCAGAGGGAGGAGGAGACAGATCAGTTGCCTCCATGGCAATAGATCCTCCTAAGAGTAGCACACCACCTATAATTGATGATAGCCATGAGCATCTATCCTCTAGTGAGCATAGTCCTCATAAGATTAGCTCTCCAGTAGCAGAGGAGGTTAGATGTATTTCTATCCATGAGCACGATCCTACCACCGATCATCCTTGATCTTTTGTACCTGCACAGTTGGACCGCTCCCTAGATGACATAGTAGAATAGTATCTGGTTGAAAGAAAAGAAATTCTAGGGTATGCCTGGTCTGACTTAGAGGAAGACAAGGTCAGCTTTGATCCCAACAAAGATGATTTGTTGGAAGATTAAGTCGAGGTGCATATGGTAGACACCGTGAGTTCCTCGGATCAATCAATGAAGGTGGTGGTCAAGGATGACACGATTCGACCCAACACCTCCTTCAACAACTTAAATAGAAGGATGAACAAATAGATAGGATGAGAAAGAGGCTTGATGCTAGCAGTAGTTTTGGCACTCCAGAACTAAGCCCCGGTAGTGCAACTTACTATTGTAGAGATTGGTCAGCCTGAGTTTTGCATATCTTGGATCAAGCCAAGACTTCACCTCCAGTAGAGCACGATAACACTAGATTGTATAGGAAGGTAGTGGACAGTACCTTCGTACAATAGAAGGATATTAAACTCATGGTTGAGCAGCAAGTGAGAGAAGAGTTGGCACAAGCCCAAGGAGGATCATCAGTTTCAAAGGGTAGACCCTACCCAGAGAAATTTGATGCTATCTAGTATCCTAAGGATTTTGTGCCACCTTATTTCAAGAGCTTTGGTGGCAGCGGGAACCCACACCCACATAAATCTTTAGGCCTATTGCAATCGGGTATGCTACTATTCCATCTTTTTTCTGAGTTTAGCGTCATGGCCTTGATTAGTGCTCACCAATAGTTTAGTGAAGACTTTTGCTGAGTTGGAGCAACTCTTCATTAAGAGGTTTGTTGAAGCTCAGCAAAGGGTGACTGTGGGTGATGTAATTGTAGCACAACATCACCCCGGTGAGTCGCTAGTTGATTATATTTTTAGATGGTGAAATTTGATGAAATGCAAACCACAACTATCTGAACAACATGCCATTGAAATTCTACTAAAGAATATTCATGGTCTGGTCGCCTTCATGCTCAAAGGTTTTACCATCAAGACATTTGAGAAGCTAATCAATAAGGTAACTAGTCTACAAGAAGAGTTCAAATAGTTACCTTTTCAAAATCAGTCAACATAGCCAAAGCCACAAAAAGCATATGAGAAGAAGCCAGGGGCAGTAGCAATGTTGGACAAGGGGAAGCAACCAGCCAGAGATCAGGATGAGAGACCTTGAGCTCCACAGTCATCACTTCCACCTCCTCTACCACTGCCTAAGCCATCCTACCGGCCATCACAGTAGTCTCCAAAGCCTACACCGCCTCCTCCTCAGCCATATTCATAATAGCGGTACACATAACCACAACCAGGTAGCTACCATCCACAAACTCTTTTGGATAAACTAAACAAACCTTATTCATTTAAGAGGGAGGTAGTCGGGAAAATCTTTAAGAATCTCTTTAAGAAACCTGATTTTAGCTACCAAGCCTCTAAGATATAAGGAGCATTGATCCTAACTTTTCCCACATGCTAGCCATGTTTTGGAGGATTGCTTTACATTCAAGGACTGGCTTGAGCATAGCTACAAGATAGGCGCCATAGTTATCCCAAAGGAATACCTAGTAGAATAACCATCCAGTTCTGTTATGGTAATCCTTAGGGATACATGTGATCCTCTCAAAACTAAAGAAGGTTGGGATATCTCTTTATCCTGAACCTCTAAAAATATTATTTCAAAAATTAAGAAACTTTTCTTGCAAGTGCTTGAGGCAGCTAGAACCTCCAACATCAAGGAAAGTTTGCAAGTTGCCAAAGACAACTTGGGGAAAGTGATAGCTCAAAGACAGAGCACCCCAGATAGCCAAGTAGGCCAATCGATTGAGCCCAGCCCATTCCACCATTAGCTACTACTTCTTCAGCTAGCTCTTCTTCTAGTAGACATCATGTATCGGTAGATGAGGGCATCAAATCCCTCACCCCACTTACTTTACTAGATTTCTACTATTTTCCTCCTAAATCTAAGAAATTGAGGAATAAAGCTAGTTTGAATTACATCTTTGTCAATTTTGATGGGTTGTCTAATTCTACTCTCTTAGAAAACTCTCCATGTCCAAAAAATAATTATAATAACTCTGATCTTCCTCTTTCTGATTCAGAGTTGGACTTTCCTTCTCTGAATATTACGGGTTCACCTCTTGAGATAGACTTAGAATCATTTGATTTTGAGGGTCCTATAGGAGAACTTGTATATGAGCTTGATGAGCAGGTAGAATCTTCCACTACCCCATCACAAGAGATCATTGAAGTCAACCTCGTGGCAAGGTTCTACCTCCTAGGGTAGCACCTCAAGATATAAGAAGAGTATGATCGATTCCCTCCATAGGATATTCCACCCATGGATATGTTTGTAGAAGATTAGTCCAGAGTTGATTACAATGTCCTCGCTCACATAAGAATGTTGCTAGCTAAACTAAGCATATATGATGCCCTTATCTTATCCAAAAAGATGAGAGAATCATTAATCAAGGCTCTTCTTGATCTAGAGATATACTTAGCTTAGTTGTTCATTTAGAGATGAGGCACATTATTCCAGAGAATCCCAAGGAGTCACATTCACAGATGAAGACCTTCTTCTAGGGGACATGGAGCACAATCGTCTCCTCTACATTATAGTAGATTTGGGCAGATTCAAACTTTCTCAGGTTTTCATTAATCTAGGTGCATTGGTGAACATTATGAGTCAAAAGACTCTTGTCTACTTGGGAATTGACATCTCTACACTCTGAGGAGATTAGATGATGTTGAGATGATTCAATGAACAAGGCGAGAGGGATTTAGGTTCCATAGTGTTTCCTTTGGAAATAGGTGACTGGAAGACTGAAGCCAAGTTCTATATAATTTATTTGAATACTTTGTTCACCGCTTTGCTTAGTAGGCCTTGGACACATCAGAATAAGATGATTCCATCCTCCCTTAATCAGTGCATCAAGTTCATAAGGGATGGGATTAAATACTGTGTCAAAGGAGATGAATAACCATTTTCTATTAGAGAGGTCGAGATATATGAGGATGCGACCTACTATCTTCCTCAAAATCAATGCACATTTTCTCTTGAACTTGGTCAAAATGCAAATGCAAAAGAAAAAAAAAGAAGAAAAAGAAAAAAAAGAAAAAAAAAGGAAAAGGAAAATACAAGTGAACAAGAAAAGGACACTAAGGAAGAAGTAGAGCTACATGACACATTCCACCCATAATTTGTTCCACCATATAGACATATAGGATGACGACCTCCACAAAGGTAAGGCAGGCAGATGAGGCCTGTGAGGTGGAAGACCCCCTGGTTGGCAGCCAGCCAATAGAGGTTATGTTCCAGTTCACAGGAGTACCCTTGCTATTCACATAGACTTAGAATCTAGCTCAGAGGATGAGTCTCATGTGATTAGCATACCAGTCAACCCCTCTCAGTGGATTTCATTGGAGGTGACACTTGAGCTAGATAGTGATGAAGACTAGGCCTCCAAGTAAATCATGAATGTATTTGAATCAAGTTTTTGTGAAACTATCAGGCAATAGTTTAGAACCTTAGCTCTAATCTCACTTTTCTCTCAAAAAGTTGAAGGTTTAGTAAATAAGGAAGCCCCTCAGTCTTCCATGTATGTCAAGCCGAAGAGATTTCTATTAGGATCATCATCCTCAAGTTCAGAAATCAATGTAGGACTTGATAATAATTCATATAAAGAATTAATGGAATTACCTTTTGATTGGTACTCACCTTGTGTCATAATATTACAAAGAAAGGATTGAATCCTTAAGCTATGGAATAACAGAGGCAAGGATGCACAATCATGATCAGGACTAGGATTTGGTACAGTGGGTCCAATCGATGATGATGATTAGTGCTTAGTTATCACCAATCATCTGGAATCTGATAAGTTCTTCTAAAACCACACTAACTCTTATGAGGATGTGTGTTTAGAAACTTTAGATGATCCAAATGATCTTCAAATCAAAGATGCACCTCCAAAATTTGAAGAAAAAATCCATTCAAACAATTGACAAGCTCAAAGAAATCAACCTCAGGACAGAAGAAAATCCATGCCTGACATACACCAGTTCGTTGCTGAATGAAGAAGAGACCAATGACTTAGTTAGGCTATTGATTGAGTTTAAGGACTACTTTTCTTGGAGCTATGAAGAGATTCTCGGATTATCTCCTGACATAGCAGTCCAAAAACTAGCAATATACCCTAACGCTAACCCTATCAAGCAAGTTTCTAGATGCATGCAATTAGAAATCGAACAACAGGTCATCTCTGAAGTCAAGAAATTGATCGATGATGTTTCATCAGGGAAGAAAATATCTTACCTGGTTAGCCGGTGTCATCCCAGTTAAGAAGAGAATGGCCAAATTAGCATATGCGTCAGTTTCAGGGGCTTAAACAAGGCATGCCCTAAGGATGAGTTTCCTCTTCCTATACCAGAATTAATGGTGGACATCGCCTCATCTCATGCTAGTATTCTCCATCATTAATGGGTCACTTGGCTACAACCAAATTAAGATGGCCCCCGAGGAAGAAATAAACACTGCTTTTCAAATCCCGATCAGAATATATTATTATAAGGTCATGCCTTTCGGCCTTAAAAATATTAGTGCTACATACCAATGAGCCATGACTTAGATTTTTAACGAAATCATTCATCATCAAGTTGAGTGCTATGTTGATGATCTAGTAGTTAAAAGCAAAGAAAAGGAAGACCATCTCTTTGACTTGAGAGTAGTTTTTGAATGTTTAAGATAATATAACCTTAAAATGAATCCCCTGAAGTGTGCATTTAGAGTAGCTTCTGGGAAGTTCCTTGGTTTTGTTGTCCAACATCAGGAATAGAAATAGATCCAGAAAAGATCAAAGCTATCTTATAAATGCCACCACCTAAAAGTTTAACTCAACTCAGATCTTTCCAAGGGCGGTTAGCATATCTAAGATGCTTTATCTCCAATCTATTGGGAAGATGCAAGCTATTTTCAGAACTTGCCAAAAAGGATGCCAAGCTCAAGTTGGATGACAAGTGCCAACATGCCTTTGAAGATATCAAGCAATATTTGGTGAAGCCGTTCTAGCAACCCCTATCTTAGGCAGGCCACTCATCCTCTACACTACTGCATTGAACAACTCCCTCGGCACTTTGTTGGCCCAAGCCAACGATGAAGGGAAGGAGAGTGCTCTCTACTACCCCAGCCGTCATCTGATCCCTGCTGAAGCAAACTACCCACCTTTTGAGAAATATTTCCTAGCTTTAATCTTTACATCCCAAAAGCTAAGACACTATACGCTTTCTCATAAGGTGAACTTGATTTCAAGAATCAGTGCACTACAGTAACTCATGGCATGACCGACGTTATCCGGATGATTGGCACGTTGGTACAGGATTCTCTCATAGTTCAATATTACATTTGTACCCCTCTGTGTGATGAAAGGACAAGTACTAGTAGATTTCTTAGCATCACACCCACTTCCTGCTAATTCCCCACTTAGTGATGATCTTTCTAATGAACAAATCAGGAACTTAGGGGAGGTTGACAATCGCCATTGGGAGATGTATTTTTATGGTGCGGCTTTCTTTCACAAAGGAGAAGAATCACGATCTACTCTTTCAAGAAAGGCAGGGGAAGGAATAGTTCTCTTAACTCCAGACCGTGATGTGGTAAGAGTCTCATACTATCTCTCCAATCCATGCACCAATAACAAAGCAAAGTATGAGGCTTTGATTGCCAGTCTGGAGTTAGCCATTACAGTGTGTTTCAAAAGCATCAACATCTATAGGGATTCTCAGCTGGTCATCAACCAGATTGGGTTCTACAAGGTTCTAAAACCTAAGCTTCGTCAGTACCACGAGTACACCATGAAGCTGTTGGCTCAAATCCTTAAGGTCACCATCTACAAGGTCCCTCAAGGAGAGAATACAATAGCAGATGCTTTAGCCAAACTTGCTAAAGAATTGGAATGTCTAGAAGATGAGTCCATTACAATAAAGGTCCAAAATAGATAAGTCCTATCCCTTATTGAGGCTGAACTCATTTTCTCTTGAAGGTGAGGTTGTCATTGCCAACAAAGATGAGGAGCTGGATTGGAGGCAACAGTTCATAGATAATTTGAACACCGACAAACTACCTCAAGAGAAATCATAAGCCCATCAGATGAAATAGAGAGCTCTCTCCTATGCTTTTGTGGATGGCACCATGTACCGACGGTCTTTTTATCAAATGTGGTTATGCTTCTTGGAAAACATGAAGCATGGGATCATGCTACATTCAAGCCCATGTGGGAGCACATCAATTGATGAAGATGAAAGCAAAGATCAAGAGACTAGGATACCTTCGCCGATGATTACATCGCATGGATGTGGCTAGAGATGCCATCGTCGTGTGTGATCCTACATCAACCACCAAACATTCTACATCCTACATTGGCCACATGACCATTTGAGTGTTGGGGTACCGACATAGTGGGTCCTATCGATCCTCCTTCTTCCAAGGGTCACTAGTTCATCTTAGCTACCACTGACTACTTTTCCAAGTGGGCAGAGGTAATCCCACTCAGAGAGGTCACAAGTCACCATGTGCTCCAGTTTTTCAGGAACCATATCGTATATAGGTTTGGGGTTCCTCAAAAAATTATAGCAGATAATGGTACTGCAATCAAGAGCACCAAGATCAACAGCTTCGCCAGGAGGCACAGTATAGATTGGAGATACTCAATCATCTACTCCTAGTGCAAATGGCCTAGCAGAAGCATTCAACAAAACTCTCATCTAGATACTAAAAAAGACACTTGACAATAACATGCAACAATGGCATGAGCAGTTGGTTGAAGCCTTGTGGGCCTACCGCACCACATATAGAACTCCAACTCAATCTACCCCATTCTTCTTAGTGTGTGGGTCCGAAGCCATTCTACTATTAGAAGTTCAACTCCCGTCACTAAGGATAGCAATGGGTAGCAAGATTAGTACAGAGCAGAATGCAAAGTTGCGGTTAGAAGAGCTCGAAGGTTTGGAGGAGAGACGCCTCCAAGCATGCCAAAACCTCAAGTTGTACAAGGCCAAAATGATTCAAGCTCACAACAAGCCGGTCCGCCCTAGAACTTTTCAAGTAGGAGACCTTGTCATAGTTATAAGGAGACCAATTGTTGCCCGTCGAAAGATGGGAGGCAAGTTTGAATCCACTTAGGAATGCCCTTTTATCATAGAGAATGCCTACCAAGGAGGATCATATTAGCTTATTGATTGTAAAGGGGAACACCTGATGCTTCCAATTAATGGGCTCTATTTGAAGAAATATTATCCATAAAAATATGTTTGAAAATAATTATCATCAAAAGAACAAAATTTTATCCCAATTCACCAAAATCTTCTCTTCATTCGAAGTGTTATCTGCTTGTTTGCGAATCTATCACGACGTGTTTAGGATATGTGTAAGAGTACCCTAGAGGCTTCCTATCCCTCTTTCACAACATGAACACAATCAAACACGATTTCCCCAATGCTACAAGAATAGGTGTGAGAGAACCCAAGAGACATCTTATTTTGACTAGCACAACTAAGTTAGGTTTAAGAGAACCTAAGCGGCATCCTTTCTTAGTAGGATCACAACTGCCATTCATGGCACCATTTCATCAATTCTCTTGCGTGTTTTAGGATAAGTGTGAGAGAACTCGAGAGGCATCCTATTCTTTTTAACACAAACACAAAAAAAATAAACACATATCTTTTATTTTGGGCTATTTTGATGTGGGAGCAAGACCCCTGTGGCACTCACTCATTAGCTGCTCTAGGTCAAGCTAACTTGCTACCTTGCTAATATGTCACCCCAGTGGTCACTTGTCTGGCAGATGTGAGTCCTCGCACTTTCTTCCTGACTTGACCATTGCAAACCAATGAGCGCCTTGTTAGATTGGTAGGCTACACTGCCCAGCCAGTAAGCTACCTCATGTTGACTTTGTTTAAGAAGATGTGAGCCCCCACACTTTCTTCTTGAACTAACCATCAAGCACTGACTAGATCGAGTATATCTGAGGTTTAGGATAAGTCCCCCAGAGGCTCATTTCCTCTTGATTACTCTTGAGTTGATATAAGTCTCCTAGTGGCTTTCACTTAGTAGTCTCCCTAGGTCGGATAGCACATGTCGAGCCGAAGACAGACTATCCCAATAATTAGTTCTATCATAGGAGGATGTGAGTCCCTGATGCTTTCTTCTTAGGTTGATTACAAAAACGATGGCAGGATTGATTGATGTTCTCTATGCTGACAATGAGACCACTGGATACACAATCTTGGCATGTGAGTCCCCATGCTTTCTCTCCTTGAGTTGGCTAATACTTATATATATTATTTTCCGTGTTTTGGATTAGACCCCAAGGCCCTCTCCTGCACTCTACTTGGATCACATTCTTTGATATTTTACCGGTTACTCTTGGATTGGACAGTCCCCCTTTCCTAATAGCCACCCTTATGGTTGGAGAATTTATTCAGCGGATGCGCAGATTCTCCCTTAGTTCAGTAAAGCTGAGATAGGTATAGGCTGATAAATGCTCCTTCTTAATATGATCCCTCACAAATCAACAGGCTCCATGATAAAAAAATAAACAAAATAAACAAATAAATCTATTTGCTTGTGGATTAGGAATTCAAGCCCCTAGTGGCCCCTTTCCCAAACAGGCATCCTATCTTTAGAGCTGTGTCAACAGAACTCCCTATAGGAATTGCCTGACTATGCTTGAGTTGAGATAAGTCCCCGGGTCGGCGCTCTCTCCGTAGTCATCCTTAGGTTGGGTTCAATCTATTTTTCCACAAACAGGTTACCCCAACAGTCATTTCTCTTTGGAAGATGTAAGTTTACTATGCATTCTTTCTAGCATGACTGAAATCAATGTTTCTAGGTCGTTGACACCTTCCTAATATGTCACCCTAGTGGTCTTTATTCAAGAAAGATAAGTCCCTATGCTTCCCCGACCAACCTAGCCAAGAAGCTACTCCTTTTGATTTGATGGTTCCATGCGCCAAAATCCATCAAAAATAATTATAAATGAAATTAATCTTGACTATCTTTGAGCTTATTTAAGTCCCTAGAGGCATTCAAATAGCCTTTTGATTTGTTGCATAAGCAACCGATCACCCCAGTGGTTCCTTATTTTGGAAGATGTGAGTCCCGCTTTCTTCTTAACTTGACCATTACAAACTAAAAGGCAATCCCTTTGGTTGGATAGTCCTACTATGTGGTTGGTAGACTACCCCTTTAGATTGGTAAAGTAGGCCAAGCCGGCCACTCTATCATATCGCCCGATGGGATCCATCTAAAATAATTAAAAATAAAATCAATCTTGACTATCTTTGAGCTGATTTAAGTCTCCTAGAAGCATTCACTCAGTAGTTTTAGGTTAGATTTGATTTATTGCACAAGCAATCGATCACCCTAGTGGTTCCTTATTTTGGAAGACGTGAGTCCCTGTGCTTTCTTCTTAACTTGACCATTATAAGAAAGGCAATCCCTTTTGTTGGATAGTCCTACTATGTGGTTGGTAGACTACCCCTTTGGATTGGTAAATATGATGTAGGCCTAAGCCAACATGGCCCCTTCTCAGTGCAGTCCATCACAAATCGATGGGATCCATAAAAAATAATTAAAAATGAAATTGATCTTGAGTATCTTTGAGCAAATTTAAGTCCCCCAGAGGCATTCATTTAGTGGTTAGCCCTAAGTCAGGTTCAATTTGTTGCACAAGAAACTGATCATCCTAGTGGTTGCTTATTTTGAAGATGTGAGTCACTACGCTTTCTTCTTAACTTGACCATTGCAAACTGAAAGCCAATCCTTTTGGTTGGATAGTCCTACTATGTGGTTGGTAGAGTACCCCTTTGGATTAGTAAATCTGATTTAGGCCAAGGCCAGCACGACCCCTACTTAGTGTAGTCCATCGCAAACTGATGGGATCCATTTAAAATAATTATAAATGAAATTAATCTTGACTATCTTTGAGCTAATTTAAGTCCCCCAAAGGCATTCACTTAGTAGTCAGCCTTAGGTTGAGTTTGATTTATTGTACAAGTAACCGATCACCCTAATGGTTTCTTATTTTGTAAGATGTGAGTCCCCGCGCTTTCTTCTTAACTTGACCATTGCAAACCAAAAGTCAATCTCTTTGGTTGGATATTCCTACTACGTGGTTGGTAGACTACCCCTTTGGATTGGTAAATCTGATATAGGCCTAGGCCAATATGACCCCTACTCAGTTCAGTCCATCACAAACCGATGGGATCCATCAAAAATAATTAAAAATGAAATTAATCTTGACTATCTTTGAGCTGATTTAAATCCTCTAGAGGCATCCACCCAATAGTTGGGCCTAGGTCGGGTTCGATTTTTTGCACAAGCAGCCGATCACCCCAGTGGTTCCATATTTTGGAAGATATGAGTCCCTACGCTTTCTTCTTAACTTGACCATTGCAAACTGAAAGGCAATCCCTTTGGTTGGATAGTCCTACTATGTGGTTGGTAGACTTCCCATTTTGATTGGTAAATCTGAAGTAGATCAATTCCTACACGGCCCTACTCAGTGTAGTCTATCGCAAACCAATGGAATCCATCAAAAATAATTAAAAAAAATGAAATTAATCTTGACTATCTTTGAGCTGATTTAAGTCCCTCAATGACATTCACTCAGTAGTCAGCCAAAGGTTGGGTTCAATCTGTTGCCTCGTCAATTGATCATCCCAACAATTGATCCCTACTTTGGAGGATGTAAGTCTATGCTTTCTTCCTAGAACAACTATTGCACACCGAAAGGCACCCCTTTGGTTGGATAGTCCTACTATGAGGTTGGTAGACTACCCCTTTGGATTGGTAAATCTGAGATAGGCCAACTTGGCCCCTACTCAGTGCGATCCCTCAAACTGATAGGGTCCATCTCAAAATCCAAAAATTTATAATTTAAAATAAATTCAACCCTCCTCCCTCGGTGGAGTCAAACTAAATAAATAAAATAAATACAATCAACCTCCCCTAGAGGAGTCAAGTCAAAAAATCAAATAATCAAATTAATCAAATCAATCTGCTTCTTCTCAGTGAGATGCAAATCTTTCCAGTTTCCCCCAGTGGAACCAATTCAATCCAACTTGAACTTTCTCCCCTAGCAGAGAGTTCACATTTTCATCTCCAATGGATCCCGAATTCTAATCCCCGAGCGGATTTCACAACCTCATTTCCCTAGTGGATGACTTGAACTTGCTCCCCTAGCGGAGAGTTTACTTTTTCATCTCTGGTGGAGCACCAAATTCTAAATCAATGAATCAAATCAATTTCTCCCCAGTGAGACTCAAATCAAATCAAACCTCTTATCCCCCAGTGGATGACTTGAACCTTCTTCCCTAGTGAAGGGTTCACATACTCAATCCCTAGTGGATTCCTCCTTCAATCTCTTATGTCTTTGACATGAGTAGAGTCACATTACTAAGCTTTTGATTCCTTCTACACCTCTGGTTTGGGAGTAGATCATTTATGTTAGTGCTTGTGATCATTTGATGTTGTTAATCATGTCAGTTAACACCAATATGTGCGGTATGCCTTGTTAGTCACACCACACTTATTGAGCGCCCTTTGTTGACCTCACTTTTGGAGTGAGCTTTCAACTTCTTCATCTTAAATATAGGACTCCTCTTAGACATTAAGAATTCCTTAGTCTTAAAATACTTTTAGTGATTAGGTGAACACTTAACCTAACCCTAGAGACTTAAAAGAGTTAGCCATAGGAAGAGGATATGCCTTAGGGGTGTTAGGAAAACTTGCCTACCCTATAGCTTGAATCAAATCCTTACTTCCTTCTTTCAAGTCAAACTCCAAATTCAAATCAACCTCAAATTCAAATCAACTTCAAATCCATATCAACTTTAAATTCAAATTAACTTCAAACTCAAATCAACTTCAATTCCCAATTAAACCTTAAATCAATTCCAATGGATTTTTTTAAATCATGAATCAATTCTAAATGATTGAAATCCATGATCAATTCTAAATCCAAAATCTTTCCTAAGCCTTTAATTTCATCTTATGGACTTAGCTCAAATCAAATCCAAATCATTCCAAATTCAAAAGATTTTTTCATAACCCATTTATATTCTCATTTATATTCACAAATATAAATGAAATATAAATTCAAATACCCAAAACCAAATTCAAAACTCAAATTCAAATCTAATCTAAATCCAACCTAAACTCTTTCAAGTTAAATTCTTGAACTTAACCAAATCAAACTCAAAATAATCCAAAACTTTGGATTTTCTCTTCAAACAATCAATCCTTCAATCATAAAACCAAATTCAATCATAAACTTTAATCATTAAACCAAAACTAAATTCAAAACTCAAACCCAAATCAAACCCATGTTCATTCTTTGAACTTGAAATTATCAAATGAATCAAAACACATTTGACTCCAAATCACTTGCAATTGGATTTACATTTCCATCATAAGTCCGTATGTGAGTAAAACCAAGCTTAAATCAAGCCTTGATCAAGCCAATTGACCCACTTAGGCTCACTTGACCCAAAGTGACTTAAAACATCATTTTGTGCCAAATTCTAATCCTACCCAAATTGGATTAAACTAAGCCCATCTAAGCCTCACATTGTAAGCAACAATCATCATAGGATGATCAATCACTCAAATTGGGTCAAGCCAAGTCAAACCTAACCTTTGACTAAGTCAACACTTAGCCCAAATGAAACCTAAACTAGCCAAAATCTACCATAGTCCAAATTGATTGAAACCATTGATCAAAATCAATGATTGAACTTGACCAAGTCATCATTTGAGCCAAACCTATCCCAATTGGCCACTTGACCTAAGTTGACCCAAGTTGACCTAAAAAGTCAAAATGTGTCAAATTTTCATCTAAGCCAAATTGATTGCAACCAATGGGTCAAATTCATTCTAAATCACTTGTTGAACTTGACCAAAGCCTCAATTGGCCAACTAGACCCAACCTAGCCCAATCGACCATGAACCCAACTTGACCTAAAAGCTCAAATCAACTTGAAACTTAACCAAACCAAAATTGATTAAAACCAAATCTTGCAAAATATTTCAAATGATCAACCAAGCCTAAACCAATCCATGACCTAACCTAATTGGGTCAAATGGGTCAAATTGGTCAACTTGATCCATTTGACCTAAGTGAACTCAAATGAACCAAAACCAAATATAAATCAAATTAAACCAAACCAATGATACCAAATCACTCCAAATGATCATTTGAATTTAACCCAACCCATGGTTCGACCCATTTTGATCTAAATGGGTCAACATATCTTAATCATATCAAATAAACTATTGAAAATTGGCTTTTTCAATTATTTCAAATCTGCCCAAATCAAAATCAAGGCTAAATAACCTTTTTACCCTTGGGTCAAAGGGTAAACTATGGCCAAATCCACTTGGAGTTTGGCCAATTCCTTTCATGGCCACTTATAATCCTCCTAGTGGATCATTTGGATAACAAGGAGGTGGTGCACATGACCTAATGGGTTTGGGTCAACCATGACCCAACCCATGGCCAAATTGACCCCTCCAATCAAAATTCTCCACTTATATCACCTCCCACACTCATTTAACACATGTGCACCTCCACACTTCCACTCCTTTGCCAAAACGAAGCACATGGGATCCCTAACGGCCTAAACAATCCATTCAATTAGAGCAATTTATCAAAAATGGAAGAACAAGCTTTTGCTGTCCGATCCAAGTAGGGGGATAAATACTCCCCCTCATTTCCACTCAAACCTGGACTCTTGCATTCGATTGAGTTGAGAGGATCGAAAGCAAGCATTCACAAAGTTCCCTAAGCATTTCCAAGCTCTCCCTAATTTCCTTCTCTCGATTTTCTCTATAGCCAAAATAGGGGAGGTGGGAGGAAATTCCAACTTGCTCAATCCTCATTCAAATCCCAATTAATCTTGCAAGCACCATCAAGACACCAAGTCAAGCTCACCCAAAGTATTTCCCAAGCATCCAAGCAATGGGAAGGGAGACCTACATGAAAGGCGCAAGCCATTGGAGGGAGCCTTGTTCAATTGGAAGATCTACTTCATCTCAAAGCTTAAAACCTTCAACAGGGCTTCATCTCCACTAGACGAAGCTACCTCCACCATTGGAAGCGCCAGTGATAGCCTCCGGTGTTGCATGACTCAAAATCGAGCTTAAGTTGAAAATTTCTTGGTCTTTTGCGAAGGGAATTGTAATCCCATAGAAATTCAACCGTTGGATCTTCTTTTATATGCTTCTTGATGGTGTGGGTTCAATTTCTACCTAATCTCAAGTGAGCTTGAATCAAGCCATGGAGGACATATGGTCTTCATCTCTTGCAGGCAAAGGCAGGGATGAATCATGGGCATTCCATCCCACGTGTTTTGGATGGACGGCTCTAATTAAAACATGTTAGATCTTTGATTTAATCCTTCATAACCAGCTTAATCCGATCCTTCAGATCCACTTATGGATATAATCCATCCATATGGAAAATAGTGTGGTAAAATATAAAATAATTGCTCATAAACTTCACAAAACTAAATTAAAATAAAATTCATTTTAAAGAGGATAATTATTTCTAATTTTGAATTGTTGATTTTCCATAATTAGGGTTTGATTAAAAATTAAATTACCTTAATTACTCCCAAATTACTTTATTAATTAATTCTAAACTTCTCAGACATGTTTAGGGGGATGACTTACGCCTCCTACAATTTTCTTGGAGTTTATTAATGAGTTAAGTAGGGAAATCATTTAATGAATCCCTAATCATCCCCTTAATATAATTAAGAGTAATTAAGCATGTGAACAATGGTTTAATCACTTAATTAAGATAAGTAAACATTATTTAAGTAAGTAGGAGGTTTATGGAATGGGTTTGGGGTATCTTCCCTAAGTTATTCCCTAAACCCTCTTTCTTCCTTTATCCAAACATAATTAAGGATTAATCCACTAATGATCTACTTAAATAGCTTAATCAAACTTTCAAAATAAATCTAAAATTAGTAAATCTCTTACTGGGTAGATCCTTAGGTGTTCAAATGCCTAAGGTAAATTTAAGGAAATTAATTTCAACTCACATGTGTGGGATGGTTATGAAAGTACTTAATTAAACCCATTAGTTTAATTAACAATAATTACGAGCCAATTGCATTAGGCCCTTTTCATTCTTAGTTGCATTGCTGATTTAAATTTTATGTGGTTTCATATCATATGTTGGCTCATAATTATTAGATTAGTTATGTTAAAGTGGTGTAAGTAAGGGGTAATTAATAGACTTAATTCACACTTGTTGACCTCATTTTATAGAATGAGCTCTAAACCCCTCCATCTTAGACATAGGACTTCTCTTAGACTTTAAGAATTCCTTAGTCTTAAGACACATCTAGTGATTAGGTGGACACTCAAACCTAGCCCTAGAAGACTTAGAAGAGTTAGCCATAGGAATAGGTCATGCCTTAGGGGTGTTAGGAAAATCTCCCACCCCTAGCTTAAACCATTCCTCACTTTCCTTCTTTCAAGTCAAACTCCAAATCAATTCTATTTTATTTTCTCCAAATTCAAATCAACTCCTATGGTTGAAACCTATGATCAAAATTTATCAAAAATTCCTAAGTTCAGATTTCCTAAGTCCTTAACCCTTTCTTAAGGATTTAGCCAAAATTATGATCAAAACCTATTCAAATCTTTGAGATTTTCTCATGATCCATTTATATTCTCATTTATATCCCCATAAATAAATGAAATATAAATTTAAACCCATCAAATCAAATTCAAAATTCTAAATAAATTCATGAAAATTTTCTTAAGTCCCTTAAATTTTCCATTAAAGGACTTAGCCAAAATCAATCCTAAATCATGATCAAACTCATTCAAATTCATGAGATTTTCTCAAAAATTATTTATATTCTCATTTATATTCTCATATATAAATGAAATATAAATATACATCAATCAAATCCAATTCAAAAATTAAATTTAAAATTTAAAATTATCTTAAATCCTTTAAATTCCCTTTAATGGATTTAACCTAAATCATGATTAAACCACTTCAAATCCTTGAAATTTTCCCATAATCATTTATATTCTCATTTGTATTCATATATATAAATAAATTATAAATTCAAACAATCAAAAAAAAATCCAAAATCAAACTCAAATCAGATCAAAATCAAATCTAAGCCTTTCAAGTCAAAATCTTGAACATAGCGAAATCACTTTCAAATCAAGTGAAACTCTTGATTTTCTCTCATGGTTCAATTAAACCTACAATCATGAGTCCATATATAAATCCAAACTCTAATCAAACAATCAAAACTCAAATCAAAAATTAAACCCAAGACCCCTTCATATTCTTCCTTTGAATATAAAATATTCAAATGGATTAAAACCCATTTGACTTCAAATCACTTGTAAATGGATTTATACTTCAATCATGAGTCCATATACAAGATCAACCAACTTCAAATCAAGCTTTGACTAAGTCATTTGACCCACTTAGGCTCACTTGACCCAAAGAGACCTAAAGTATCTTTATGAGCCAACTTTTGATCCTAACCAAATTAGATTGAACCAAACTCATAAATCCCTCTAATCAAGATCAACAATCATCATCAGATGATCAATCAATTAAATTAGGTCAAACCAAGTCAAATCTAAGGGTTGACCAAGTCAACACTTAACCTAAAATGAAACCTGACATTGCCAAATTCCACCATAGGCCAAATTGATTGAAACCAGTGGTCAAACCCATTCCAAATCACTTGTGGAACTTGACCAAAATCTCAATTGACCAACTAGACATAACCTAGCCCAATTGACCTTGACCTAACATGACCTAAAGGGGTCATGTTGAGCCAAAATTGAACCTAACCCAAATTGATTGGAAACAAAGATACCAATCCACTCCATGACTAACCAAAAACCTACCCTTGACCTACCTCAAATAGGTCAAATGGGTCAATAGGTCAACTTGACCCATTTGACCTAAATGAAGTCATATGAGCCAAAACCAAATATACCAAATTGCATAAAACCAAAGTCACAAAATATTTCAAATGGTCATATGAACTTGACCCAGTTTGACCCAATTGATCAACTTGACCCAAGTTGACCCATTTTGACCTAAATGGGTCAACATGAGCCAAATCCTATCAAATGGATTTCAAATCCAATGAAACTTGGCCAAACCTAGTTTCTCCACATATCTAAAGTGGGAAAATAAAAAAATGACTATTCTACCCCTAGGCCATAGAACAAATTTTTTTCCTAACCCATGCATAATTTGGTCATACACTCTTCAAATTCACTTGAGGCTTTCCTAAAAGCTCAAGGGAACTTAGTGATGAGTGGTGCACCCAACCCATTAGGTTTGGGTCAGCCCATTTAGCCCATAGATCAAACACAACTACTTAGCCTAAAATTGAAATTTCAAATTCTCTCTTAAGCTCAAATTCAACACATGGGAAGTTGGCAATCCATTCCTTGGATCAAACTGACCATGTGCACACTCAAAACAAATAAAACAACCTCTTCAATCTCATCAATTAGATCAAAACAACAAAGGAGGTGTCGGTCGTCTGATTTCCATAGGGGGAGATATACTCCTCCTAATTCAATGAAATTTTAATTCACCCTCATGATTGAAGCCTTGAACCTTATCCAGCATTCCCAAGCTTCTTAGGAGGGATTTGAATTCCCCATTTCTCGATTTTGCATAGTGCAAAAATAGGGGAGCTCAATCCATTAGCCACTTTTCTCCACACTTGATCTCCTTCCAATTACTCTTGCACACTCCATTAGAGGGTCAAGTTGAATTGGCCTAAGCTTTCTCTGAAGTTCTAAAGATAAGGAAGAGCTCAATTGGATCAAAGCCGAAGCCCAAGCAAAGAGGAGTTGTTCTACCCATTTATCCACTCAATCTCAAGGCCTAGGAATTTTAATAGGGCTTCATCTCCACTAGACGAAGCTACCTCATCGAGCTTGAGCGCCAGTGATCACCTCCAGCAAAGTATGGAATTTTTTGATCACTTAGCTTAGGAGGTGTTGGTCCTTTGTGAAAGAAAGGTTCATGGCATGTGAAATCCACCGTTGTCTAGGTTGGTAATTATGCTTAGATGGTGTGGGTATAATTTCATTCCAATCTGAGCTCAATCAAGCTTGGATCTCCCCTTAGATCATGGATGGTCTCCATTGAACCTCAGGGAAGAACTTTGCTCATCTCAACCATCCATCATTGCATTTTAGATGGACAGTTGAGATTATTTAGCACATTTAGGAATATAATTATCCTTTTAAAACCGTGGGGGGATTCTCAGCCATCCAATCTTTGATCGGACGGCGAGGAATATAAGCACGTGCGCCACCATCACTGTTTGGGATGTAATGTTTAAGTCACCACGCGTAAAGCGTGACGCGACGCGTCTGAGCCAAGGATTAATTAGGGATTAGTTAAATGTTTAATTAATTCCAAATTATTCTAGAGAACTTCAAAAATTCATAATTCCCTCTGAAAAATCAGAAAAATAAAAAGAAAAATGCTATGGAAAGATAATTTTATCTAGAATATTTTAAAAATAATTTAAATAAATTTTAAATTACTCTAAATTTAGGTATTTTTAAGAATATTAATTAGCTAATTATCCTTTAATTAGGTCATCAATTAATCTCAAATTTTTTTACATTTTAGGGGATGACCTCTACCTCCCCTAATTTTCTTGAGATTTATTGATGGCTCAATTGGAGAAATTGCCATTTCATTCCATAATTACCTCTTCCATGTATTTAAGGGTAATTAAGGTGTGATTAGTGATTTTACCCTATGATTAAGGTTGATTAAGGTCAGATCCAGTAAGTGGGAGGTTTATGGAATAATTTTGGGATATTTTCCCTAAGCTATTCCCTAAAGCCCCCTCTTCTCTCCTTAATCTCCTCTTAATTAAGGGTTAATTCATTAATTATCCACTTAATCAATTTTCAAAAATTCTAATAAGTTTCATAACTTAATTAATCTACCTTGGGTAGATGCTTAGGTATTTAATAGCCTAAGTTCAATTAAGGAAATCAAAATCCCATTCATAAGTGTGAAAGGGTATTTTGAAATTACTTAAGCTAAACCCCTTAGCTTAATTAACTTTTAATTGTGAGCTAAATTGCATTAGGCATTTTCATTATTAGGTGCATTGCAAATTTAAATTCCTTGTGGGTTTTATGTCATTTCATTGGCTCATAATTACTTAGTTAATGATTCTAAGGTGGTGTAGGTAAGGGTTAATTAAGCAACTTAATTCATATCTTAAGCTAATCAACACATAAAAATAGATCTAATCATTTAAAAATTAAAAAAAATACAAAATATATGTGGGAATGGGTTAGGAACAGTAAACACATCTCACCTTTTCAAAATTGAATCAAACTTCAAACTAAACAAAAATTATTTTGAAATTCACTTTGATTTATTCTAAATTCTCTTATTCTATTAGAATGTCTTTAGGATTTAAGTAAAGTGAGTTTGTTTACATGCTTTCATTATTTTGGATCTTTCCCAACATGTTAAGTTATATGCTATGTGATTTCATGCATTCGTAATTTCATGTTTCAAATTTTAAAATTAAATTATTTACTTTATGTCAAATGTGCATGTGTTGGCTAAAGTAAAATATGAATGGCTATTATCACTATTAAATCCAAATAATTTTCAAAACTTATAAATGAAATATCAAATCTACACTACTTATACTTTAATTATAAGCTTGCATGTGATCAATTATATAGGTATGCTTAGTATAGGTTTCCTCTCTTTCCTATGTTGGTATAGTTTTGAATAGAAATTTTTGTGAGATATAAGGTTCATTCGAAAAGGGCTTAATGCTCACCTAATTTCATATCCTATTCATCCCTATGCAACCATCTAAGAAGGTTTACCTACACTTACATGCATAAATTGCATAAACAAAACAAATCTATTAAATAACTTTTACATCTTTCTTTTCTATTTCATTTCTTTTATATACATATTTGTATTTAAGGAAAGTGGTATATTAGTCTAGATAACCCCAGAGTTACGAGACTTTAAGTAGTCCTAAGTAGGTCTTGTATCTTACACCTCTGGTTAATAATGGCGCTGTACTCACTTATGCCTTTCTTACTTTCATGTATGCTTGTGAAAATTTGGATAAGGAAAATCTTTTCCACTTCAGAAAAATCATGCATATTTAACTTCTAAATTTTCTTAAATGGATTACTTAGCATGCATCATAAAGTGTGCTAACTACTCTCATTTGCATGTATAGATATGCTTAGGGTCCATCCATATGCATGTTATATATGTTGGGAAAGAAGTTAAGTAATGTGTGTTATGTGAATTTTGATTCATTTTATTTAATCTTAAAATATCTTTCTTTTTGAATAGGTTTGTTTAGAGTTTATCTAAACTTAGAATTGATTAAAAGAAGTAATCAAAACATTCACCTAAATGAAACTAAAATGTGAATCTACTTTAGAAATTACTTATGGTTAAGGAAGGAAAGAGAAGTTCTCTTCTCTTTCCCTCTCTTCATAACTTTGTAATTAATTGTAGGTTTCACTTAAACCAAATTAATATATGAAATAAAATCAACCCAAAAATTATTAAAAACTTAAATGAAACCCTCCTCTAAGTTGAACATGTTCTTCACACTTAGAAAATTTGAACCTAAA
This sequence comes from Cymbidium sinense, assembly GCA_021442155.1. Taxonomy (NCBI): domain Eukaryota; kingdom Viridiplantae; phylum Streptophyta; class Magnoliopsida; order Asparagales; family Orchidaceae; genus Cymbidium; species Cymbidium sinense. The sequence continues at coordinate 45,391,022 of CM038225.1, read as the reverse complement.
GCCCTAGCTAAGCATACCACACAAGCCTTCAAAGCACACACATTAGCCTAAGTCACCTATTCTAGCCTTAGGTTAGGTCAGTGCATGGTTTGATGTTATATTTTATTTTGTGATATATTTTTTTAGACTGGATGTTAGAGTGTATGCTCATAGAATGAATGGTAGGACATGCTTAGTCTAACTATTCTTTTCTATATGGGATTGTGCTTAAGGGGTAATATCATAAATAAAAGTATAAATGCTTTTGCTTGCAGGTGCTTTATACCCCAAAGCATAATCCATAGACTAGGTGGACTTAGTCACCCATGTGTGGGGCGATAAGTCTAATAAACATGCTTGAGATTTGTGTGGTGTGAATTTAACTAACCTTTATTTTGTAGGTATTTGTTAGATTTCTACTTTTTCTTTTCATGTAAAAATTAGTATAAGTAGGATTTTGGAATGATTTGTTATGAGGATTAAAATGAACATTGGTCATAAGATCCTATCTAATGCACCATGTGAAGCCTTGGAGCATCCACCTTCCAACCTTCCAAAGGAGGAACCAAAAGAAGAAGAACAAGAAAAAAAGAAAAGAAGAAAGAAACAAGAAAGAAGAATAAAGTTTGAAGACCCCCATAACAATGAATTCCTTTGCTTAAATTGTATAATTTAATTCATTTGTAATATGGGTTGTATAAGGGTAGAGCTCTATACCCACATTTGATATTTTAGGTTTGTGGTGGTGCTCACCACAACTATTTTATTCTTTTTGATTAGCTTTATAAATTGATTGATGATTTATTTAGCTTTTGCATTAAGTGCCATGCTTTTCCTAGTTTCTTCCTTACTTTATGTATGGCTTGGATGTGGATTAGGCTCTTTAGGGAAAAATAAATCTTTTACCCAACTTAGCAACTCAAAATAAAATTAGATGATTCATAACCTCACCTAAAGCTTAGGTTTAAAATCAAGTTAAAAGAATTAACAATCCCTTAGATGGTTGAGCATTTCTTTATAATATCATGCACAAATGCATCTTATTTCACTCTTGATTGGAGGGCTTCCACCTTTGCCAGAGAACTCGGCTTGACCTTTGAGAGCCATAGTGGAAACTCACCACTTACCTTCTTGCTGATTTTGGCCAATAATCTGATTTCTCATGCATTAGTCATAAAAATCCTATTAGCCTGAGTCAAAATAATTGTTCAAAATAAAATGAAATTTGAATTGCATTAGATTTTGGACATTTGAAGCATGTCTCTTTACATGATCTAGTCTCTTTAGGGAGTGAGTTTAAGGACTTAGTCTCTTTCTAAATAATAACAACCTAGCTATCTTGCATAAGCATAAAGACTTGCCTACATGTATTTAAAATTGTAGGAGGAGTTAGTTGGCGGCCACCCCCAAGCGGTTGTAAGTCCAAGCTGTACGGTGGCTTATCCTCTCTTGTGGTGGCAAACCAAATACCCATTTTCTCCTTAGATTTAGGTTGTGCTTCCGGCCCTCGCCGAGGCTCCCTAGATTTAGGTTCTGAGGTTGCTTGTCCCCTTTGTGGGCTATAAGCATAATTTCTCACCTCTTAGGCATTTCCTTAATCTTGTGTTAAGGAATCTTAAGTCCTAAAATTCTAATGAAAAATGCTACTCAAATAAACTAAATCAATTTCTAAAATGTAAAGCCCAACTATAAGATAGTCTGAGATGCTCATTAGGTTTTCTAGCATCGTGAGTGCCTCTTACTTATTTCCCATTTTGCCTTTGATAATAACTCCCTCTTTTTGATCAATCCCATTTGATCCTTCAAACATAAACCAATCAATTGATAGTCCTTCCCTATTGAAATCTTTAGAGACAACGATCATTTACCCTAATCAAGAGTTTTCCTAAGGGATATCGTCCTTTAGGATGTAATTAACTATGGGGCTTGCTCAGTAGAACTTAATGAACCCGATTTAAAATAAACGCTTTACTTATTCATGTAAAGTAGGGGAAGAATCTCTAGTACATGCGACCCATCATCTTAGAGTCTATATTGAGGTGATTGGTTCCATTAAAGGGTAGTGACTTCTATCTTTCGAGATAGTATACTATTTCCTTGATGACATATTCGATCACCTAAATAAGTACATCTATGGATTTGTGTGGCATCTTACCAAGATGAATTTCTATATAGGTGTTTCCTCTTTCATTTCTCACCAATAGATTTGGAAGGCAACTCCCTCCTTACAGAAATTTTTCTCCACAACACCTTAACCTAAACAAAACATAAAATCAATCTAATTGTTCTAAAAATTAAACTAAATCAATTCACACATGGGGGGGGGAATGGGTTAAGACTAGGAAACTCTTTTCACATTTCCTAAATTAATCAAACTCAAAAAAAAAAAAATCCCTTTAAAGAAATTTTGATTCACTTTAAATGATCTTATTTCATAAGACTGTCTTTAGAAATAAATTAGGGTGAATGAAGATACATGCTTACATCACTTTATTTTTTTTCCAAGCATGCTAAATGTTGTGTGTCATATGAAAATCACGCATTCATATCTTTTGAAAAATCAAAATGATTGAAATGCTTCCATTATGTCAAATTGCATGCTTTGGCTAAAGTTAGAATATGAGTGGCTATTATCACTATTAAATCAAAAATTATTTTCAAAACCTATAAATCAAAGATCATAAATAAATGTATGCTACTTATAAATACTTATAAGCTTGCATGTGATTATAGCATAAATGTGTTATGTGATTCTCTTCACTTTTCTCAACATAGGTTTGTATAGGATTTGTAATGTGTATAGTTCATTTGAAAATAACAAAACACCTGCTTAAATCTATCCCTATGCACTTCTATGTTATTACTTAAGAAGAATCTTCACATCTACACATGTAAATTGCATAACCAAATCGAACAAACAAACAAAAATATTTTGCATGATTCTTCATCCATTTATTTTCTTTTTTTGTGCATGCATATATATTTAAGAAAAGTGGTATATTAGTCTGGACATCCTAGGGTTGCGAGGCTCTAAGTAGCCCTAAGAAGGTCTTGTATCTTATACCCCTGGTGTAGAAAAAAATGGCACCGTACTCACTTATGTCTTTTATACTTGTAAATGTGCATTTGATTAATGGAAAAAAGAATCCCCCCTCTAATCTACTTAACAAAATCATGCATCATGAAAAATCCAAATTTTATTAAGTAACATCTCTTTACATTCATCATTAAGGTGTGCTAAAGTTTGCAATTGAATGTATAGATATGCTTAGGATTTATTCATATACATGATATACATGCTGGAAAGAAATAAATGGTTGTGTTATGTGAAAGTAATTCACCTTAATTAGTCTTAAGAAGCCTTTCTTATTGAATAGGTTTATTTAAAGCAAATATAACCTTAGGATTAATTAAAACACATAATAAAATATTCACTAAAGAAAAATCACTAATGAATCTCCCTTAGAAATTACATAAGGTAGGGAGGAAAGAGAGGTTCTCTTCTCTTTTCCTCTCTTTACAACACTTAGTAATTAAGTACAGGTTCATTCAAACTAAACCAAGTCATCAAATAAAATTAACAAATCAACTAAATCACTTAAATGAAACCACCCTCTAAGTTGAACTCTTCACACTTAGAAAACTCCAACCTTAAAACTTAGCTAAGACATGTCACACAAGCCTTAAATGGCACACACATTAGGCTAAGTCACCATTTCTTCCTCTATGTTAGGGCGATGCATGGTTTGATGCTTGATTTTATTTTGTGATATAATATTTTAGACTGGATGTTAGGGTGCATGTGCGTAGTCTAGATGATAGGGCGATCTTAGTCTAATCATTATCTTTACAGTGGATTGTGCTTAAGGGGCACTGTAATAAAAATATAAATATTTTTGCTGTGCAGGTTATTAATACCCCTAAGTATAATCTAAATTAGGATAGGTGGACTTAGTTACCCATGTGTGGGGTGCTAAGTCCAACTTATTCATATACATGCTTGGGTTGTGTGGTATGTTTAGCTAGTCTCTATTTTGTAGGTTTAATTAGATTTACTTTTTCCATTTTTATGTAATTTTGCAATTAGGATTTGGAATGAATGTTATGGGGGATTAGGATGAACATTGGTCATAAGACTATGTCTTATGTACCATGTGAAGCCTTGGAGCAAACTAAATCTCAACCAACCAAATCAAAGAAGAAATGAAGAAAGAAAGAAATGAAGAATGAAGAATGAAGACCCCCATAACATGAATCATTTCTAAATTATAATTATTCATTTGTAATCCAGGTTGTATAATGGTAGAGCTCAGCTACCCACATTTCTTTTCGGGTTTGTGAGGTGGAGCCCGACCACATCGGCATTTTATTCTTTTACGCTAGCTTTATAAAATTGTTTGATATTTGTATAGCTTGTGCATTAAGATGGCATGCTTTTCCTAGTTTCTTTCTTACTTTGATGAATGGCTTGGATGTGATTAGGCTCCTAGGGAAATATAAATTTTATATCCAATTAATCAACAAAAAATTAAAAATTAATAACTCATAATCTCACCTAAAGCCTAGGTCTTAAATCAAGATAATAAAAGATTTAGCAATCCCTTTGCTGGATGTTGTATGTCTCACATCATACAAAAGCATTCACTCTTGCTTGCTGGAACTTGGCTTGACTTTGAGAGCTATGGTGGAAACACACCTTCGTCTTGCTGATTTTGGCTCATAACCAATTTCTGATGCATTAGGCATATGAATCTCATAGCTTGTGTCAAATAAATTTTCCAAAAATGAAAATAAAAAATTAACAAAATTTGCATTAGATTTAAGTCATTAATCATGCCTTACATGATCTAGTCTCTTAGAGAGTGTGTTTAAAGACTTAGTCTCTTTCTAAATAAATAATAACCTAACTATGTTACAAAAGTATAAGAGTTGCCTACATGTATTTAAAATCGTAGGAGGATTTAGTGGGCAGCCACCCCCAGACGATTGTAAGTCTAACAGTCGGGTGATTTATCCTCTCTTGTGGAGGTAAACCATATACCCATTTTCATCTTAGATTTAGGTTGTTCCTTGGCCCTCGTCAATGCCCTTTAGATTAAGGTTTTTAGGTGGCAGTTTCCCCTTTACAAACTACAAGCATAAATCCTCACTACTTAGGCATTTCCATGATCTTGTGTTGTGGAATTGTACGCCCTAGATTTCAAATAAAAATTCAACTCAAACAATTAACTCTCTTCAAATTTCAAAAATATAAAGCCCAACCATAAGATAGTTTGGGATGCTCGCTAGGTTTCCTAGCATCGTGAGCATCCCCTACTTATCTCTCTTTGATTTCGATAATAACTCCCTCCTATTGAGCACTCACATTTGATCTTCTAAAAATAACCAATTTGTTTATAGTCCTATCTTTGAAATCTTTGGAGACAATGATCATTTACCTTAATCAAGAGTATTCTTAAGGAATTTCATTCCTTAAGATGTAATTTACTATGAGGGCTTGCCTCCATAGAGAACTTAACATTCCCTACTTATCTCCCATTAGTTTACTTGATCACTCCCATTTGATCTTCTAAAACCCTTTGGTTTCGATAATAACTCCCTCCTTTTGATCATTTCCATTTGATCTTCTAAAAATAACCAATTTGTTGATAGTCCTATCTTTGAAATCTTTAGAGACAACGATCATTTACCTTAATCGAGAGTATTCTTAAGGAATCTCATTCCTTAAGATGTAATTAACTATGGGGGCTTGCCTCCATAACAACTTAACCCAATTTAAAATAAACCTAGTTTAGTTTTCATGTAAAGTAGGGGAAGAATCTCTAATACATCTGAAGACCCATTATCCTTAGGAGTCCTTATTAGGTGATTAGGTCCATTGTAGGATAATGACTTCTGTCTCTCGGGATAGTACATCATTCATCAATGTCATATTCGATCACCTTAATAAGAACATTTACAGATCTACATGGTGTCCAACTAATGTGTATTTTTGTTTTCATTTATTTTTTTTAAGATAGATGAAGATAAAAAATAAATTCACCACATCTACTTAGTCAGAGGAGGCGAATCAACTTGACCAAGGATCCTTATCGAATACACATGGGTTACGTCGGTAAGAAATCAGTGTGTCAAGAAGACAAATTTAAGTTTACCTTAGATGACAGAGAGCTTTTTGCCCTATCAAGTATACCCTATGATTCACAACTCAAAGGGTAGAGCCAATGGAGAGCATATGGGTTATGGTCGTGATCGTAATATAATGGAGCCACCGCCAAACCAGATTAAGACTCGGTCATAATCATGGTGCCTACGGCCAAGCCACGTAGTCAGAGGACATGAGCCACATACTTACTAGCATGAGATTGATTGAGAGTGAACATAGTAGAACACTTGATTTGACATTGGATCCTTTGTGAGCTAGAGTTTTCTTAATTTATTACCTTCAAAAAACTATTGTGGAAGGTGGATTGAATGCAGTTTGCTTTAAGCCTTTAAAGATTAAATTTCTTTTGAACAATTTTTAGAATGATGCTTAATTTGAGTTAATTTTATTTGAGATTAGAATCATATTTTGATGAAAATATCCCTTCGGTTGAAATCACTATTCAACACAGCCATCATCGGGAAAGTTCATTGATTTAATTGAATATATATGACAACTTTAGATCCTGTAAACTTTGTTTAGCTCCTAACAGAGGATCAGATCTACTATCACATGATAGAATTAGCTTCTCAGATGTTTCATTAAGTTGAAATTCTTATAATAATTCAATTTTTAGATTTTGTTAACCTGGACCCAGTACTAAGACCAAACCAGGAAGCAACCAGTGCAACATCCTCAGACACTTGAATATAAATATTCAACATATTGTCAGGGCCAATTTGAATGTATTTAAGAATGCCTTAGTTAACTCCTTCTGTTCACTTGTATGGTGTGTCGCGAATCCATTGGCGTAGTAGGTGTTCTAAATTGATCAAATATCTAATTAGCTCTTTTAGGTTAATATTGAATTAGTTTCTTTTATCGCAAGTTGATTAGTCTTTGAATATTCAATAGACTCTCACTTATGATAATTCTCAAATTCATCACCAACTATACTTAATTTCTCCTTGATCTAATCCGAGTATTTAATAAGGTGATGAATACACTTCAAATATTTTCTAAGGATTCATCGCTTATGCTTATTAGCAATCATTCGATCTCATAGAAAATCTCTGATAAATTCTTTAATTTTTTTCAATTTATCTGAGTATATTTGAAGAGTATATCTAATTCCAAGAGGCTCTCTTATGCTTTGATTTGTTGTCCAATTGAGATTCTTACCTCATTTGATATCATCTAATTTTCAATTATTCAATTAGTTTTATGATCACTTATTTGTGAATTTAATACTTTGAGTATTCAATAAAAAGGCTCTATTCACATAAACAAACATCAACTCCAATATCCCTAACTCCACGTTAGACTTCATATTTAGTAGATAACTGGACTTCAAATTTATTATATGTCTCTTATAAGTTTGATATGAGCCTCTCCAAGTTTCAATTAAAGCTTGTTTAGTTTCATGAAGTTTGAAGAAAAGAGAACTTATTTTACCGCTTTAATTTAAACCACCGAGGCTTACAATTAAAGTTTGTCAGTTTAGTATCATCCATCAAACCCCCTCGTCACACCTGATTATTAAATTCAGATAAGGATGAGTTCCACATTGTTTCCTCCAATATAAATAAGGCTAATACTAGTCTAAGAGAATGGATAATTTTAGTGCTTTCAACTTTATTAAGATAAATCTTGTAAGTGCTTTTTACCTCTTTTCTCTTTAATTTAATGTTTTACCTTTATATTCATTATATGTTCTTTTCTTTTCCCCCTTTTCTTTATTTGATTCTTTTAATTTGAATTTAGCTTTAGATTTCTTTATTTAGTGCTCTAAGATTTGATGAAATTTTGACGATAATTAGAGCATGACATCTACAATTTTTTTTTGTTTGTTCTCATTTACACATGTGAAGTGCTGACATCACAAGATTTGACTTATGGAGCATTAGATGCATCTTCAAACCTACAAAGAAACCAAACATATATTTTACATTCACTCACATATTCTAACTTATTTTCCCACTGCAATGATCGCAAGAAGAGTTCCAAGATTGAACAAAAAAGTAAAAGCAAATTCTCATTTGAACTTTAGATTCTCAATTAAGCTTATTTTGTTGGAGAAAATGATTTGGAGTCAGAGATTGATTAAAATGGGGAAAAATGGAAGAGAAAATTCAAACAATGAACCTTAGTGGAGAAAATAAAGGAAATGGAAGAGAAGAAAATTTAGAAATGAGAAGGGAAGATTTTAGTTGGAGAAAATGGGGAAAAAAAAAAAAAATGACTATAGGAGGATGGGAAAAAAAAAAAAGAAGAAAATGGTTTCACTTAATTAAGGAAAAAAAGAAGAAGAGAACTTATAATGTGTTTAATTTAAAAGAAAAATTCCCAACCTAATTGCTCTTAAGAAAAAAAAATCAAGATCACATTTTGGCCATTCAATGGAAAACAGAGGGACGTCCTCTTTCAATCATAAGGGAGCTTCATTAACATAAATTAAAGCAATCCATAAATAAAGAAATTTAAGAAATCCTTTGAATAAAGATTAAATTATTAAATGATAAATTATTAATTTTTTAAGTGTCAGATCGATTTTAATATGAACTTTACGCCAGCAAAATCACATAGTTAAAATATATTAATATTAAGTTATTCCGATGTTCTGGACACAACGACATAGTCCATTTCGTGATCGAAGTCCATTTGATTCAAGTCGACATCAAATTGGGTAAATTTCAGCTTAAAAATGCGTCTCCGCTTCCAATTGCTCGACATTCGCACATACTCATCCGAATTGAGTGCGAATAGTCTTGCTTGATAGATTTTGATGTGATTAACGAAATCAATTTTGAATCATCATTTAAGCGGCACCCAACCTCGACATATGCAGCTATGACTCAATCATTTGATGATTAATCATCGTTGTGCAATATTTATATTCTACGATGTTCTCAACAATAAGTCCGCTCATCATCAATCACATTATTTTAATTTTGGTGATGTTGATATTTAGTTTTAATTTATATCACTTTGATCATTCGATATTTGCACAAACTCATTCAAATTGAGTGTGAATAGTCTTACTTGATAGATTTTGACATTTTAAAACTAATAATGCAATCAATTTTATGAATGGAGGTCGTTTGGATATTAAAGCTATTTAGATATGCAACACTTTGATAGCTTAACGCTGATCATTGATCTTAGAATGCAATATTTATATTTTGACTACTTTGATGTTCTTGATACAAAGACAAATATGAATAAGAGATCATTTAATGATTTTGGTAATGTTTATGCATCTAATTTGTGCTCAAGCATTTAAAGATCAATTCATCTATAAGCATGATTTGATGTGGTATATATGAAGGTCAACATTAGTGATTAAGGGACATCAAAAAAGTTAAAACCAAATCAATTGAATAGGTAGTTATAATAAAAATTGGATGTTTATATATAGCCCAAGCAAGCTTAGAAAATCAAAACCAAATTGAACCAAATGAACCTTAACACCAAACTAATCCAATTGAACCAAAAATAATGAGATGTTCTAAAGCTAATTGAGCCATTAGAATAGAATCTAGTTGACCCATTTAAACCACCTTAGCACAAACTCAAGATCAAAATTTAAGCCAATCAACTTTAAGAGTCCAAAATCAAGAATGGCTAATGAAGAATTTGATTAATGGTTTATAGACACATACCTCAAGTTTTGATGGGCTAAATCAAATCAAACCCAAACTAACTAAAATTGGCCATTCTGAAACCTTAGAAACTTTAATCAACATATTTGAGTCCGATAGACTCAAATTGATCATAGATTAATCTAAGTTGGCTCAATTGAATCATATAAAGGTTAAAATCAAATTAAACTTTATTCAAACCAAATTGAGCTAATTGAAATGTCTTAGATTCAAGAAACTCAAACACAACTAATTTATAAAGATCAATTCACTTGACCCAAATTAACTTAATTAAGCCACATTGAGCCAAATTTAAATTAAACATAAATTGAACAACAAAATCAATTATCTAAACACATATTAAATTAATAAACAAATATAACTCAACAGTTCATTTGGCCTAATTTGGCCAATTGACTCAAGTTGATCCAAATTGACTTAAATAGGTCATCATGAACCAAACCCAACTAACCATGGGTGGACCTTTCTTTGGATCCCCAAGGATCCACCTAAGTGGGCTTAACCCAAGGTGAACTCTATTTGCGTTAAACACAAATGAACTAAAACTTCAAATAAGAATAAAATCTGAAAATAAAAATATAATACCTTAGGAAGTCATAAGAACATCTTTTAGCTCAACCTATTTAAACTTGCCCAATAAAGATTTTCTAGCTATTGAACCAAACTAAAGATAAAGCACAAACCTAAACTTTGATTCATGCTCATGTAATATCCATATTTTCACGTCTTGCCCTCATACTTGGCTAGCATATATGGGAGCTCAAAATGGCATATTAAGGCCATTTTTAGCTCAATCCACTGAGCCATCACCTCCTTATAGCTAAAACAAACCTAAACATTGCTTCACATGGCGAGCTTGACATACTTTGAGTGTGAGTTTATTAATATATATATATATATATATATATATATATATATATATATATATATATATATATATATATAACTGAACTATAGCAAGTGTGTGTGTGTGTGAGATTAATAGCTACTTTCATGTTCATCATAAAATACAGCTAAATTTTCATTTTGTTTGCCATCTCTCTTATTAAAATATTTTCATAATAATTACATGTAGAGAAAATTTATTAGTATAGCATTCATATTTTTAAAATAATCAAATTTTGCATGAGCACATACAACGATATGCGAATAGAGAGACCTTAGTAAATAACGAAATTTAAATAGCGAAAGACAAATAATCTATTTGTTTCGTTGATAAAAGAACAAAAAAAGATAATAAAGTTCGATTTTGACTAATTAACAAGCTCATGAATTGAACCACAAACAAAATCGTATAATAAAAGCAGCGTTTATTGCAACGGTTTATAAACTGTCACTGAAGAAAATCAACATCAATAATTTAAATCGTTGTATGTAACGACAGTATATACAGTTGCTACTTTTGAGCTTTAATTACTGTTCTTATCGCTATTAATTTCTTTTAATCCCCGCCACCTCAACCGAGCCAATCCCCCTACGACCAGTCCTCTCTTTCTTGTGCGGCTGTGCCCTAGTCGATCGAGCTTCTCGTGACCCTTGTCGTTTTGATCTGCCCACCACATCCCGCTGCTGATCTACCTTTCAGCTGCTTGACATCACCAACGCCATAGCTGAGCTCCCTCCCTTCGCTGCATGCTCTCTATCAAACATCAAGGATTTAGCTTTCGTTTTTTTTTTTTAAAACAATCATTAATTGCTTGTGTTTGGGTGCATAATTTGATGGTAAGTGAACTTAGTCTCAAATCCATCAAAGTTGTGGCAAAAAATTCCTCATTTTACCAACGGATTATTTTCCTGTCGTGAAATGAGTATAAAATTATATTTTTTTATTCTTCCTATCAGAATTCTTTTTTTTTTTTTTGCTGGAAACTTTTTATTGTAAATAATGTTTTATGCAGTGTCATTAATCTTGTGTTCGTTGTTAATTTCTTGTAAAAATATATTTCAACAATTTGATTTAATTTTATTTGCAAAGAGTTTGTAAGTTTATATTGACAAGAAATATATTCTATTGATTGAGCAAGAGTTCTAGCCTGCTAAATTACAAGAATTTATATTTATACTTACAATGGCCTAAAAACTAATGGCTATCTTTGGTCTACATATTTTATTTTATTTAATCTTCATTATAGGTAATCATTGCTAAGTTAGATCAGAGAATTCATACAATAATATATGTTGCATCATTCATCTTCAGGAAGCTCACACATAGTATATAAAACCCTGAATCCTTTTAAAGTTATATTTTAATTTACTGATTGCAATTTATTTTATGAATAATTTATTTATTCTTAATAGGGTGACATTGATCATTTCTCAGATGATTGGCATGCGAAGAGAAATAAACTAGAGGAAGCAGAAGATGAGAGGTAGGAGAGAGAGAGAGAGAGAGCCTAAACAGTTTGAGAACTTTATTGTATAAATATATTTTCACCCCTTATTTTTTTTTTTCATTTAGATAGTGTGTATTACGATATTGTGATGTTAAACAAATTTATTGTTAAATATGTTTGTGTACATGTTATCACTACATAATAGATTGTTTGCTTAATTTTACTTTCATATGTTTTTTATATGTGAATATGTGATGCAGTTACTTGAAATTCATGTCTCCAATTATTTTATGTCATCAAACTTTGTAAATTTTTGTGTTATTCTAATTGTGTTGATTAGTGTACTTTATGATTGTTCTTATTATACATTGAAAACGGTACAAAATAATGCTATTGTATAATATATTGTGAAAAATAATCAATTATGAGCAAAATTTATAAAATGATTTTGAAGGTTTTGCACTAGTTTTAACCACTGTAAATCTTGAACAATAGAAGTGATTATAACCATTATAATATATTGAATTGTAGTAGTTATAACCATGGAAGTTCTTTTTATTAACGGTTTTAGTCACTGCATTAGTCTTTATCAATCATCATGGTAGTTCTTTTTATGCAGTACACTTACCAAATTGTGAGATCAATTTCAATTAATAGCTTGTATATTAATTGAGTTTGTGTTCAATCTTGATAAGATTTAGCTCGTTGGCTTATGAGCTAAGTCAACTAGAATGAATAGAAGCCTAAATCAAGTTTCTCCCACCAGATAGTTTAGATATATAGATTTGGTATTCTTAGTGAATTTTTGAGTAGAAAATCCACTACTTGAATTCAATGAATTTTCTAGCAAATTTTCTGCCAAAAAGTCTTCCAAAAATTTCTGGCAAAATCATTACTAAAAATTTTGAGGAGTTTTTTAAGCTTGTAGATCCATCGGTACTACCATGTTTTTTAATTGCGTCTATTCTCATCAAAAGCCTTCTCTTGCATGCTTCTATTGCAATTTCATCGTTATTAGTCCCTTCCCTAGTGAACTTCATTCTCCCAACATGTTCCTATGATGATTTCCTCATTTTTTTTATCATCATAGGTTTAGCGAATTAAGAGAGAGAATTAAAGCTTACTGATTAAGCTTAGTTTCTGAGTTGATAAGATGAGTTGAGCTTGAGCTCAATATACTGTGAGTTCAAACTTATTGTGAGATAGACAAGCGAAGAGTGAGAACTATAATTGAAACTTGATTCGGCTAGTTTATACTGCTTCACATGTGGTTAGATAATTAAGTTCTATTTTATCAGTGAAAGAATAAAAAAAATAAGATATTCAAAAAAGAAATTCAATAAATTTTATTTGTTTTTTTTAAGACTCTTTATTCTTTTGCAGGTTTTGAAATATTATTTTATAAAAGAGTAATATTACATTTTTCATGTTTATATTTATAATGATAATTAACTCTCTCTCTCTCTCTCTCTCTCTCTCTCAATTACTTCTAAGATTCTTTTAAAACTACTGGTAGACCAACGTAGAATTTTTTTTATTGATGGGTATAACAAATTTATCTTTCGATACTTAAGACCTAAAACCAATAATATAAAAGATAAATAAATTTAGGCACAGTGCAAGGTTTCGTCTTTCGATACTCGCAACTTAAAAAAAAAAAAAAATCTGCTCTCTAGCGCTTTGATAGATGCAAGGTGACGGTATCCAGATGGGGTGAGTTCGCGGAATCTAAATCTTGGCTTTTTACATACCTCCTTCGTACCTCTATTATGTTTAATTTTACCTAGGGTTTGGCGTATTTACTGATGTGCTTTGAGTTCTAATTATCTTATGGCTAAAAGCTATGCAACTCGTTTGATGTCTATTGCTCTTTTTAAGAAGTTCTGTTTTCTGTTACTTTTGCAAAATTATAGTTTTGAAGGAGATGTTTTTCGTGTCTTTCTTATGATATTTCCAGACTTTTAAATTTCAGATCAGGGAAGACAAAAAACATAGAACATAAGTTTTAGGAAATTAAAGCAACAATTAAAGTTAACTTAATTTATTTATTTACTAAACTAACTTTTTTTATACAATATTCTATTAATATAAATTTATCAATATATTAATTACTAATAATAAATTTATTTATTTGGAACAAATATTAATGTTTCTGCCTATATGAGTTATGTTTTTTTTCCCTATAGCTATTGTGATTATTTTGACAGGTTCTTTGGCTTCAAAAGGACTGTTTTGAAGAGATTAAATGGTTGCATTATTCCATAGAAATATTTCTTTCCCATCATTCGCTTTATCAATGTCTACTCAATTTCCATCCACAACATCTTTCCACTTATAACTCATATTTCATCAATTTGCTCTTTAGGTGAGGCATGGCAACAATATATTTTCCTATGTGAATGAAAGGAGCATATCTTCAAAATATTAGATGCTTTGAATCTTTTCTCATCATTATTGAGCTTAATATATGTGCCAAAATTTAGCTTCTACCACAATACAAAAAAAAACAATTTTAATTTTCAAGCAATAGCAACAGCATGAATTGATATTTAAGCCTATCTTATATCATATGCTTGAATTATTAAATATTAAAATTTATCTCTCATTAAACCACAATGAAGAAGATCAGTAAACTTTGTTGCATCCTCCCTAACATTAATGACGAGGATCTACAATTGGAACAGAGTTCAGAGCCGCGATTGGAACAACATTCAGAGCCTCAACCAAGAGAAGATTTGGATACTCGACTGAAAAAGCCGTTGAAGCAACCTTATTCGTTAGGGCATGATTGAAAGTGTTTCATGCTAGGATGCATGAAAATATTTTATTCATCAAGGAGATATGCTTTTTCCCTTATGGTGACTTACATAGTGTTATAATAAAGCTCAATAATAATAGAACAGAGATGACATTGAAAATAGATGGTGAGACCATCCACAACGTGAAAAATATAAAGAAAAATCAAGGGAATATTGACCTTAACATTGATGGACGAGTTATTGACTTTGTGTGGGATTTTGTTCATTTTTCGATGAATTTTTCATTCTATACAAGAAAGTTTCCATCCAATACAATGGGTGCTAGTAGCAGTAACTACAGCGGTGATGGCAATGATGCTATGCTCGATTCTCAAGCAAAGTATTGGAAGGATCATGTACATATTTATATGGTGCAAATCTTGGTGGACTAAGAGTAACTTAATTTCATTTTTAATTTTAATTCTTACTAAGTATGAGATAATATTAAAATGCTGATAAGGTATTTTTATGCATAAAATGGTAAATAAATGATTATTATTGAAGGATATTTGATCACAAACATATAGAACAATCAAAATTTAACTTAGAAATTTTTTTTAAGGTACACTATTTATCAAATATTCTTCCATTTTAATCATTTATCTTATAATTTTCATATAGAATAATACTACTGTTCATGAACAAAAGTGAAAAGTAGTGATGTTTTAGTTATTTGAGTTTCAAGTATTGAGTACTTCATCAGTGTTAATAATTGTACTAGATTCTTTTGATAATGTAAAAAATCTATGGATATGATGATTAATTGAATTTGTATGATTTATGATTGATTGTTGAATATGTAGACCACATATTATTTTCATCTAACTATCTTATTTATTGTGCTAATTTGTTAAAAGGTTGTTTCCATGCAATTTTATGTTATTATATTTAAGAAATTTTAAATATCATATGATATGAAAAGAGTTTCACAAAAACTATTTTTAGAATGCATTTCTTATGTACATAATTTTTTAAAATGCTTTTTCAAAAATAATATTTTAAGTTGTGCTAAGAAATTTTTTCTAAGTTTGCTATTACTCAAGTATGGTCACTTTAATCAACACTCTATGTTATTTTAAGTGGATTATTTTTTATTTGGTCTATGTTATAATGAAACTAGCTTGCTCAATACATTTGAGAATTAGTCCTATGTTGGATATAAAACTATTTGTGGAGATGTCTAACTTTTCTTTTATGATTCATGAGATCACGATAGGATTGAGAACCATTGAAATGAAGTTAGAAGGATAAAAAGAGGGGTTAAAAGAAAAACAAACCTATGAATGATCTCTATTTACCATGTTTTCTTCTCCACTTAAGGTAAGATATTGTTGACTTTATTTTTAGTGAGGTTAACACATCTATTTTCTTAGATCTTAGGTTCATGTAGAACCTTAAGGCACTCTTAGTGACTAATGGGGCATCAAAACCCGAGCTAAAACCAAATCGAGGTTAAACCTTAGGTAGTTATAATAGGCTAATTGGCCCTACCTAGCTCCATATAGCCCAAGCAAGCTTAGGCACCCAAAATCAAAACCAAATTGAAAGAAATGAACCTTAACATCAAACCTAATCCAATTGAACCAAAACCTAACTCAGATGATCTCCAATTGAGCTAATCGAGCCACTTAACCCAATAGAGTCCAGTTGACCCATTGAACCCACCTTAGAACAAACTCAAGCCCAATCAAAATTAGCTCAAACCAATCAACCTTAAAGTCCAAAATCATCAATCACACCCAATTGAGGCCTAATTGAAGCCCAATTGGTTAATTGGTTTACGTAGCCACACTTAACTCAATTGGGCTTTGATGGGCTAAATCAAAATCAAACCCAAACTAACTAAAATTGGCCATTCTTGAAACCTTAGAAACTTTAATCAAACATATTTAAGTCCCAATTAGGACTCAAATTGATCAATAGGCCCACCTAATCTAAGTTGGCTCAATTGAATCATGTAAGGTTAAAATCAAATTAAACTTTATTCAATCCAAATTGAGCTAACTAAATGTCTTAGATTCAACACACAAACTCAATTAAACACAACTCATTTATAATTGTGGTCCAATTTGGTCAATTGACTTGACCCAAATTAACTTAATTAAGCCACATTGAGCCAAATTTAAATTAAACCAAAATTGGAAAAAAAATTAATAATCTAAACACATATTAAATTAATAAACAAATATAACTCAACAACTCATTTGGCCTAATTTGACCAATTGACTCAAGTTGATCCAAATTGACTTAAATAAGTCATCATGAACCAAACCCAACTAACCTTGGATGGACCTTTCTTTGGGTCCCCAAGGATCCACCTAAGTGGGCTTAACCCAAGGTGAACTCGATTTGCGTTAAACACAAGTGAACTAATTCTTCAAATAAGAATAAAATCTGAAAATAAAAATATCCTACCTTAGGAAGTCATAAAAACATCTTTTGAGCTCAACCTAGCTGACCCAACTTGCCCAATATTGATTTTCCTAGCTATTGAACCAAACTAAAGATAAAGCAAAAACCTAAACTTCGATTCATGTTCATGGAATATCCATATTTTCACATCTTGCCCTCATACTTGGCTAGCCTATATGGGAGCTCCAAATGGCCAATTTGGGTCATTTTTAGCTAAATCCACTAAGCCATCACCTCTTTATAGCTAAACCAAACCTAAATATTGGTTCACATGGGGAGCTTGACATACTTTGTGTGTCTGAGCTTATGGATATATATATATATATATATATATATATATATATATATATATATATATATATATATATATATATATATTTGTGTTTGTGTATGAGAGAGATTAATAGCTACTTTCATGTTCATCATAAAATACAGCTAAATTTTCATTTTGTTTGACTTCTCTCTTATTAAAATATTTCCATAATAATTATATGTAGAGAAATTTTATTAGTATAGTATTCATATTTTTAAAATAATCACATTTTGCATAAGCACATGCAACGATATATGAATAGAGACTTTAGTAAATAAGAAATTTAAATAGCGAAAAGACAAATAATCTATTTGTTTCATTGATAAAAGAATAAAAAAAGATAATAAAGTTTGATTTTGACTAATTAACAAGCTCATGATAATGAAAGTTTTTTTAATTAATATCCTATATATTAATTGAGCTTGTGTTCAATCGTGATAAGATTTAGCTCGTTGGGTCGTGAGCTAAGTAAACTAGAATGAGTAAAAGCCTAAATCATATTTTTCCCACCAAATAGTTTAGTTTGGTATTATTACTAAATTTTTCAGTAGAAAATCCACCACTTGAATTCAATGAAATTTCAATTGAATAGTTTCATGAAATTCTAAGAAAATTTTCAAAATCATAAACGTATAATAGTTTCATGAAAACATATTTTTTTAAGCAAAAAATTTTTATGATGCCCTTTCAAATATTATTTTTTATGACTCTTTTTTGCTTATGGTGTGGTTTGGACCGCACTATAGGTAGTAAGAAACTTCATTTTGGCTATATTTTAAAGATATTATGATGAAAAAGTTACAAACTTAATCTTAGAATGTTATGTTAGAAAGTTGTGAACTTATTTTTTAAAATAAATAAAATTCTTAACACCCATTATAACTTTTAAACAACTTCTCTATATCATTTACATTTTTATCTTGCTATCCCAAACAGAACCTACAATTTGTTTGGGTAACTTTCTCTGATCGATTTGAACCGCACCACAGGTGGGTTTGGAAAACTATATTTGGCAACATTTTGAAGAAGCTATGATTTCAATGTTGAGTTGTACAACTTAACCTAGTAATTTGTCGTGGTTGCTAGAAAGTTGAGATATGAATTCTTTTTAAAATAAATAAAATTTGTATTACCAACACAACTTCTTAGATAGCAACTTCATCTATAATAGTTCAACAACTATGTTTTCAACCAGTACATTTGTCCTAAACAAATCATACTACTTGGCTATGATCAATTTTATCAATGCTATAATTGAATTATTATTTTTATTTGGAACATATATGCCATAATAAAATAATTTTATGAAATACATTTGGGAATAAAAAAGATTAGAGATGTGCTCTATTGCACATCCCACATTTTCCCCAAAAAAAAAATTCTATAAAAAAGAAATGACATTACTCCAAAATGATCTTTTAGCTTTATTGATCAATCATTTCAAGTATTTCATTGTAAAATTGTTGAAATATCCTTTTTAACTTTTCTCTTTAAATGATAATTTATAAATAATATAAATTTAGAAATTTCTTTAGCTTAGTCAACATGTTTTTAAAATAATCAAAATTTATTTATTCGCATACTTCTTGTATGAATAGCCTTTTTGAATAACAAAATTTATGCTAGAGTCATAAAAGTTGATTATTTTGTTGATAAAAAATAAAATAAAAGTGTTTTACTTTGAAATATAACTTTATAAGAAAATAATGCTATAATATCTTACTCAGAGTAATATGATTGACAGCCTACTAACAAAAATTTTTTAAAGTAAATTTAGGATCTATATTTGAATGTTTAATTGGTGGACATAAAAAAGTGATTTGATATACTTTAAAAAAAAATTTAAAAGGATTTACATACATAACACTTAAAACTTAGATACATGTCTTGCACTCCTTTCTTATTATTTATATATATAGCATCCTCATTTCATCAAAATTATCCCTCGATTAACTTGTTCACCTCTCCGTTTAATAAATGTTAGTATTGCTCCTTCTTCTTTTGATGGGACTCCATCGATGATAAAACTCGCACCTCACCCTTGATCGAACTCTCGTTGCTCCTCTTACAGATGTGTGCCAACATTGCAAACTACCTTGGTCATAGTGAGTTATTCTCCCTCATCCAAGCTCCTCCAATTATAGAGTTTAAGCTATCCCATCCAATGCTAAAATTCACCCTTGCTAAACTCTTGTCGCTCCTCTTACAAACATGCCCTAACATTGCAAACTAACTTAGCCATTATGAGTTATTTTGCCCCATCCATGCTCTTCCAATTGTAACTTAAATATAGAATTTGATTTACAATATAATATCCTTTGTTGATTTTCTTAACCATTCTCTATTTTAACGTATGAGGCCTTTAAATATAATCTTAGTTAATATAAGCTATAAAAAATTATATATTTAATATGAACTCATCTCATTTTGTTCTTGAGACATATATTTTGTCCCCATCATCTTTTTCTATATGGAAAACTAAATTTTCTTAGATACTTGAAAGCAAATCAGCATTGAAGAATTCAAAGAGAGCTCACAAACACTCAAAAGTTGGAGAGAGTTTCATCAAAGAGATTATTAGGTAGCTCAACGCACCACTTATCCCTTCCATTGGGCTAAATGATAAAAAATTACAAAAACAAAGCCCCTGACAACAATGTAAAAGAAGTGTGTGGTTAAGCACCGATTAGGGTAGGCAAAGGAACATTACACTGCATGCTCACAAGAAATAAATCAGTGGGCAGAGAGACTTGGTGAGATGAGAAATAGGGACAGCTTCCACTAGGTCATCGTTACACCTCTTATCCCATCCATTGGACCAAAATATAGTGCAAACTAAACTTAATAAAATTATAAGAAGATAAAAATCATAAAAATTTTGTTTAAACTTTTAATGAAAATAATTATATTTGGTTGAGTAATTGTATGAACCTCATTCAATCCACCAATGTTTAGGTGAATCTCATTTTAAACAAGATTTTCAAATATATTAGTTTGCTCTTGAGTGTAGAGATGTACCCTATCTACAAGGTTCTTCTGTCATCCTGCTTAGAAGAGAAAATTCAATGAGATCACAAGATTATTAAATTAATGAACATGTATTCTAACAACACTTACGATTTCTTAGATTCTGATGATAGATAAATCTTATGTGGCTCATATTTATACACATATTATAACTCTTAGTACTACATGACTTTGATTCATTAAGATTTTTGTATGATATTGTCCTTGTGTTTCCCAAAAATCTACTCACAAAATTTGTCAATTTGAACTCATAAATTCCATAAGAATGGTTGTAGATTGGCTAAGTAGAATGTTTTTGTATCATATGAAGATCTAATTCTTAAGTGTAATGTTTTAATTATTATTAATGGCCTAATACTACAATGACATGTGAATAAAGAAGATGTTATGTTTATGATTATTTACACATCCATCTTGAATTATTATATACAACCAACTTAACTCTTAATGATCTATAATCAAAATGAAAAAAAATGATATTGAGGCTTATTAATGCATGTTGGGTCTACAAATCTCTTAGCTTCTATTTCATATTTTTGCGAAGCACTTTGGGCCTCGGTTGGGAAAGCATTATTTGACTGTTTGAGCACTATGGATAATTTCAAGCAATTCAAGAATAAATTTATAATATTATCACAAATTGAAAAATTAATATTTATATGAGAATCAGCTTTAATATATAATTAAAATGTTTGAGATATGCCACTCCATAATGGCCGTTATATTCCCCTTATATGGAGGGATATGATATTTTTTTAATTTTATTGTCATTTATGATCTTAACAAAACGAATTCTTGTTTAAAATTTTCAAAACTCATTTAACAATTATATTTTTGAGCTTATCATTAAAAAAATTAAATATTCTTTTTTCAAAAAAATGATGTTAAATTTGAAATTAGACCAATTTATCATTTTTTATTATTATTAGTAATTTATCAATATATTAATCCTTAATAAAAAATTTATTTATTTAAACATTTATTCATGCTAATCTATCTATAAGAGATTATATTTTATCTTTTCCTTACAGTTATTTTGATTATAATCATTATATGGCAGGTTCTTTGGCTGCAGATTACTCAGAGAAGGAAACTTGGTAGGATGGAATGGGGACTTCAACCGGAATGTTTTTTATGAGATTAAATGGTTGCGTTAATTTTTCATTTCTTTTCCATCTTTGCTTTATCAAAATAAATTTACTTTCCATTCACAGCTCCTTTCCACTCATAACTCCTTATATTTCATCAATTTCCTCTTGAGGCCAGGCATGGCAGGAATGCATTTTCCTACGTGAATGAAAGGAACAGAGGTTCAAAATATTAGATGGTGTGGATCTTTTCTTTATCATATTTGACTTTACTTTATATATATATTAAATTTAGCCTCTAATGAAATAAAAAGTAGATAAACAGAGTTAATTTTCAAGCCGCAGCAATACTATAAATTGATATATGAGCCTCCCTTATATCATATACTAGAATAAATGAACATAAGAATTTCTCTCTCTTTGAACCACGATGAAGAAACTCACTAAAATTTTTTGTGGCAACCCCAGCCCTACCGAGGAACTGCAATTGGAACAATTGGAGCAGTCGGAACAATTGGAACAATTGGAACAAGATCAATCATCAAGTGAAGATTTGAATGTTCGATTGAAAAATCCTTTGGAGCAGCCTTATTTGTCAGGGTATAATATGGAAGTGCATCGTATCAGGCTGCGTGAG
This sequence comes from Cymbidium sinense, assembly GCA_021442155.1. Lineage (NCBI taxonomy): Eukaryota > Viridiplantae > Streptophyta > Magnoliopsida > Asparagales > Orchidaceae > Cymbidium > Cymbidium sinense. The sequence goes on along the minus strand of CM038225.1, from coordinate 45,368,628 downwards.
AATGTTTTATGGGTCAGGGAGACTCGCTTTTTAGCTCATGGCAACTCACATAGTATCATGATATGCTTTAACAATGCTTTAACAAAGATGGCTGAAAATAGATGGTGAGACCTTCAACAATTTGAAAAATATAATTGATAATCGAGGGAATGTCGAGCTTAACATTGATGGACTGGTTGTTGACTTTGTGTGGAATTTTACTAACATTCCAATGAAATTTTCATTCTATACAAGAAAGTTTCCATCCAATAATACAAGGGGTGCTAGTAGCAGTAACTACAGTGGCTACAATGCTGATGACATTGATGCTGAAATAGATTCTCAAGCAAAGTTTTGGGGAGACCATGTGCATGTTTATTTGGTGGAGATCTTGGGGGACTAAGAGTAGCTTAATTTTATTTTAAAAATTTAGTTATTAATAATGTATGAGATTATATGAAAATGATCCTAAGGTATTTATATGATTAAAGTGGAAGACAAATGATTATAATTGAATGATATTTGATCAAAAAATCATTAAAAGAAGGTCTAAATTTGACTTGGGACAAATAGATGTTTTAGGGCATACTATTGATCAAATATTCTTCCATTTTAATCATTTATCTTATGTTTTTCTTATAGATTTAAACCAGTTTTCACAAAATTAAGTGAAACTAGTAATATTTTAGGTATTTGAGTTTCTAGAATTGACTACTTCATTAGTGGTAATGATTGTACTTATAATGTAATAAGGAAATAGTAATCAATCTATGAATTTTAGGATTAAATAAATTTATATAATTTTCAATGTATTGTTGAATATGTAGATCATGTATTATTTTGGTTAACATTTTGTTATTTGTTCTAATTTGTTAAAAAGGTATTCCCATGCAGTTCTATATTATTAAATTTAAGAAAATTTTAAATATCATATGATATGAAAAAAGAGTTTCATATAAATTATTTTTAGAATGCATTTTTCAACAAAATTAATTTTTTTTCAATGCCCCTTCAAAAATAATATTTTTTAGTTGCTCCGAGAAAATTATTCTAAGTTTACTACTACTAGAGCATGGTCACTTTCAAGAACACTATCTGTTTTAATAATAGTGGATTTTTTTTTCATTTGTTCTATGTTATAAGAAAATTAATAAGCTTACTCAATACATTGTTTTTTTTTTGGGGAACATTTTTGCACACACCACCGCATGTGTAAGGACTTGAATCTAAGACCTCTTGGTTGAAAGTCAAAGCTCTCAACACATTTGATAATTAAAAGAAAAAAAAAGTGTTATGTTGGATATGAAGCTATCTGTGGAGATGTTTGAACTTTACTTTTAGGACTTACGAGATCACGATAAGATCTAGAACTGTTGAAGCAAAGTAGGTGAAGATAAAAAGGGAATATATGTATATATACATATACATATAACTTCATATATGTACTCTCCAATTCACTCTGAGCTATTTATTCATAGAAAGCTCATCTTAGTCTCGGTCACTCAATTTTAACACTCAATTATATTGATGCCTTTATTCAAATTTGTTGACAAAGCTTGTAAATCCAGCAATTCAAGTTCTAACCATATGGACTGTCGTATTCTTGAACTCATTCTAAATTATCTATGACTTGAAAACTTTTTGATGAAAACATAGATATCCCTACTGGATTTCTTGTGCTGGGAGAGCAACATCACGGATGACATTTGTTTCCTACTGGAGATTGAAGAAGTATGATCTCTAGACCGTTCATTTTATTTGATTAGAATGAAGGGATATGATCAAGTCAAACTGCCAAAAGTTGATAACCTTTCACCCATCATTTTAATCTGAATTATCCGATCTTTATCAAACGAGAAAGATTTATTCCTCAATTGATTACAATGGAATTTGTGAGAATAGTAAAGTATTCAAGTTTTGGGTGTCATGAAGTACAATAATATTTGATAGTGTGATAACTTACATAGCATTATGATAAGCTTCATCGTAATGAGATAAATGAAGCTAAAATTGTTATGAGATAATAAGATGATTTATGAGATAGACACTCAGCATAAATTTTGGGGAAATATAGTGCTTAACTTTGAACGATAGTGGTTGAATTTTCCTAAGATCTCATTTGGATCTCAATTAATTTTTTGCTTAGGATAAGGTCATTCCATATAATGGATGCCAGCAACAGCAATCATCATGTCATTTGTTCGAAATCTTAAGAATAAAACAATATATGAATCGAGACTTCAACAAGTTACTCATGACTTGGCTCGATAAGAGCTTGTTCAAGATCAATTGATTAAATAAACAAACAAGGTTGAACACCTTTGTTAATACTTGATTGTTAAATATACTAGCTTTAAAGTTTTATTAATTGATTCATATGTATTTATGAAAAATATCATTCATGATGATTAAGATGCTCGAATAATGTTCGATTTAAAGCTTGAGTAAAGCTCAATTTAAAGTTCATTGGAGGCTTAATTTAAGGCTCGACATGAAGCTATTAATAGTTAATAAATTAAATCATTAATTAATAATTTTTAAAATAAAAAACAACATATATCTTATGACTTGATGAGGTGCACATTTATGAGCTTGATATAGCTCATTTAGCAGGTTAGTAAGCTACTCAATGGGTTGGTTCATTAAGAGGCTCATTTATAAACTTGATAACGCTTATTTGGATAACAAATAAAAAACTCAATGATATGGCTTATTAATTGGCTAATAATGGCTAAAATTGAGTTGATCATGTGAAACTTAATGAGCTCTGCTTGATAAGGCAAGATGAATTGCTCATTTAAGAGCTTGATAATCATCAAAATAAATTAAGCTTGAGCCGAGCTCAAACTAAGCTCAAACAAGATGAATTTTAAATTAATTGAGTTTGAACATTATCTCAAAAGCTCAAATTGAGCTCAAGTCGAGCTTAAATGTGTTTTTCATAAACAAGCTCAAGTTCGAACAACCTCTTGCTTAGGTCGGTTGGATTCATTTGCAGCCTTACTTGAGACCTTTAATGTGGCTTAATTTTTATTTAATAGGCAAATTTGCTGATGAAGTATGAGATAAAAAAATAAACTTCTAATATGCTTTTATGTTAAAGATGTAATAGAAATGATTAAAGTAGAAAATCTTAGAAGAAAGTTGAATGTGTATTATTGATCAAGTATCCTTCCCTTCCATCATTTATTTATATATTTCACAAAAGTATCATTTTATTAAGGTTAGGTGAAAACTAGTGGAATTTTAGTTATTTCATTGATCATATAGAGTGCTTCTTTGCTAGGCTATAACTCCATAAATAAACAAATGAGCTTCTCCTGCATTAGAAGAAATAAAAATAAAAAATAGCTTTATTTTCAAACAAACTACAATATGAAAAACTTTAACAAATTTTGTTTTGGCCACTCCGACACTAATGTGGAGCGATTGCCTTCAAACCCAACATCCGATCTGGACTACAGCTTTAGAGCATCAATTGGAATCAGTTGTGGACTCTCAATTAGTATCTAATATGTTAGAGCAATCAAATCATAAAAGATTGTGTTATGAAGTGCCTAGTGGTTGAGAGCTTTGGCTTGATGAGGTATTAATTCATAAATTTAATCGTGTGTGTGATTTTGATTAAATTATCAAATGTCTAAAAAAAAAGTAACAATTTAAGCATTTTATCTAATGATGACTTTTATAGAGTTGTGATAATCTTAAAAAAAATAATAAATAAATAAAAAGAAATAAACAAAGCTTTGATTCTAGATGGAGTGATAATTATGAGGTGAAGACTATGTGGCAATTTCTAAGAAATGCATAGATAAAAAAAAAAAAAGTACTATCGATCTTATATCTTTCTATTTTAATCATTTACATAATATTTTTCATATAAAACTCTACTGATTATGTATGCTTTTCATAACATTAAGAGAAAACTAATGGTATTTTAGTTATCTGCTTTCTAGTATTCAATGTATCTTGAATTAGTTTCTTCATGATAATATGCAAATAATAATAATTAATTTGTCGTTTTAATGATTATATGATTTCTAATGTATTTTTGTGCATCTATACAATTTATATGTGTATGCTTGTCTGTTTATATATATATATATATATATATATATATAAACATAAAAATTATAACAAATAATATATTTTTAAAATAATATAAAATAAAAATAAAATCACAAAACAAAATTGCTCACAAAGAGAAAGAGTTGACAATTTTAAAATCATGACGGCACTGAACATGGCAATATTATTACAATTTAAGGATGCTTGAATCAATTTTATTTTATTTTAAAATAAAATATATTTGATAGTGATAATTATTTTTTAAAATAGTTATTTAAAATTTATTTTGAATATTTTAGATAATTTTAATTATTATTAAAATAAAAAATAAAAATATTTAAAACACATTAAATAAATTTAATTTTAAAATATAAATGAATAAAAAAACAGAAATAAAATTGATTTCAAACAAACCCGATGTTTCGATGATTTTTAGAGCTTTATCTGTATAATAATATCAAATGATGCATCTCTTTCTAAATTACAAATAAGTACTATGTGAAAATCTTGTTATCGTATTGCTTGACTAAATATAATTATAATTAACAGAATTTAAATATGCACTATTGGCACAATTATTTATAATCATTTATCTTATATTTTTGACACAATTGACAAATATGCACTATATGCACTATTGACAAATAAGTCCTTTTTAATCATTTATCTTATATTTTTGACACAATTATTTTTTTCCGTTAAGATTAAGTGAAATTGATGATATTGCAGTAATTAAATTTCTAGTATTGAATTGTTCTTTAGTGGTAATGATTGTAATAATTTATTTATTTTATAATAATAAAAAAGTATTGATTGATTTGTGAATCTGATGGTTAATTGGCATTATAAAATTTTGTTGATTTTATATATAATATAAATCAAAATTAAAATTATATTTGATATAAATAAATAAACTAAATTGTCAAAATAAAATAAAATGAGCTTCTTAAAAAATATTCGTTGATTCTGAATTACATATAAATTTTGCAATTTAACGATGGCGATTGAAACATTAATGTATATTTTTAATATTTTGATATATAAATTTAATGAAATTATTTAATAATTAACAGAAATCTATAAATAAATTGTTTAATTAACATATCAAATTATGGTAAGAGATATAAATTATTTTAAAATTGATCCGATTTTCGACAAACCATAATTATTAGATTTTATTATTATATAAATATATATATATATATATATATATATATATATATATATATATATGTATATATATATATATATTAAATTATATAATTTGTCACATAAAATTCATGTGATCGATTAGTAAAAAATTAATTAAACCTATTTGTAACCTAATTACACATTATCTTTTTCAATCGTTTTGAACTACTGCTCTTGGCCAATCTACTTCAAACCGAATTCTTATATGCTTCAAACCATAATTCTTTCCTCTTTCATTTATTCCCTTATCCTATAATTTCGGATCGTGAACTGATCAAGGAAATAAATTCTTTCCATTTTCCTATTTCCGTCCTCCTTTGTTTCTTTGAACCTCCCTTGGCTAAAATCCTTCCTCCTCCCACTTCTCATTCAGGAAACTGAGAGCTTTCCGTTTCAAACATAATAGATTCATTTGCTTTAAAAACTATTCTCCCCTCTTGAACCTCCATTGGTCAGAAAATTTCCTTTTGCCAATTCATCTTTAGCTGACCTTTTTTTATAATGAAATAGAGAAACTAATCATCAAGGTTATCTGTTATATCTTCCTCAGAATGGATGAATTACTCTTGATTCTTGTTGAAAAAAGAAAATCTGTTCATCTCTCATCTTTTTTTTTTTCATTCTTCCTTCCTTGAATTTACCACACCAAAACTTATATGATTGAGTTTAGATACTAAGATTTATCTTTGTGGTTGGTATAAATATTTATAATTGTATATTCAAAATAGATGGGAATCGCCGCTTATCGCGAAACACCAACTCACGCTCATCGGCGCCGACGTCTCCAAACTATTATACGCGATCCCCTATCGGAAATTTCAAATTTTTAGACTTAATAAACAAAAAAGAGAATGACTTAACATTAAGTTAAATATAAAATATAAAGTTCTAAAATGATAAATTTATAATTAAATTTGAAGGAGCTTAATAAATACTAATACCATATAAGAGTGAATCAAGTGCTCCATTCACTTAGTTTACCATCAAATGAATGCTTGAGTATGTTGCATTATATGTTGAAACAAATGTCGATATTCAAGTCAAATGCAAGTGAAGCTTGAGGAGGCTGATAATAAACTCACAAGGGACTCATGATAAATCTGAAGTTTAGTGTCTTTTAAATAAATATGAAATTTGATGTGGAGTTAAGAATAAATCGAGATTGGATTTAATAGCTCTTACATGAATATGGATGTGAATATACGCAGCTAATAAACATGAATACAAAAAGCAAAAATGAAATTAGTATAGCTTATTAAAAGTGATTTAAATTGAACACAATCAAGATAATATGAAATTTCATAACTCACCCATGAGAAAATCTAGATTTCGATATTTCATCAGCTAACATGAACAAGATTTATCATTGATTATTCCAAATATCAAATTATTGAAACAAGCATTACAAAGTTGTTCAATTAACAAATGAATTATAGTTTAATTCACACTAAGCAAGTTGAAAAGTATCGAGAAAGTTTAAGTGAGACACAAAGAATTTGATACATAATCAATAATCATGAATATAATTCTTACAATGTGTCACTTTAAATGATCTAAGTGAAAATATAATTAGATTTATAATCAAAGTCACAAGACACTTATATCAAGCTTGATAGCTAACATTCAAATATAAATGCAATTCAAGCATGAATTAAGCAACAAGGCTTATATTTAATAAGCTAAGTTAAAAAAAGATAGAATAGCTTGTTTATGGGTGAGAATGAAAGTTGAACATGATGATTAACAGAGATGTAAAATTTTATCAATGTGCATAAGCTAAATAGCCTTTTTATTTTGCTATAAAATTAAATATAAGTGAAGATGCAATTTTTTGAATTGGAAATATAAAGTTGAAATATATGCCACCGGATTCGCAACACATCATATAAGCAAACAAAAGGCACACATATTCTAAAGAAAATTCAATGCCTTAAAATTTAAGACAGCCCTGTGCTTAAATTTATTATCGAGGAGTTTCTTCCCGGTTTGGTCTTGATCGTCCATGTTAACAAAACCTAATAATATTATAAGAAATTTAACTTAGTGAAGCCGAGAAGTTAATTCTATCATATGACAGATGTGATTCTTTATTATTAAACTAATAGTGAAGGATCTTAAACAATACATTCAACGAATGGTGATTTCAAAGGGATACTTCCATAAAAAAATGTGATTTTAATTTCAAATTAAACTAACGCAAATTAAGTGTCAAATCAAATGTGAATTCAAATATGTCACAAAATGTCTAAATGAAATTCAATCTCTAAAAACTTAAAGCAGAATCTGACCCAATCCACCTTCCACAATAGTTTATTGGAGGTGACAAATTAAGAAAACTCTAGCTCACAAATGAGCTAATGTCAAATCAAGTGTTCTACTATATTTACTCTCAATCAATCTCATGCCAATAAGGACGTGGCTCATGTCCTCTGATTGCGTGGCTTGGCAAGTAGGCTCCACATATGATGTAGTTACGACCAGAGTCCTCTGATCGGGTGGTTACCCCAAATGGAACCATTATATTAGGATCATGACCATAGCCCATATGCTCCCCAATGGCTCTGCCTTTTAAGTTGTGAATCATAGGGTACACGTGATAGGGAAAAAGGCCCTCTGTAGTAGACTTAAGCTGCTCTTTGACAAACACCACCCTACAAGGATTTCTTGGATGAACCCATGTGTTTGATAAGGATCCTTCGCGTTGTCGACTACCTCCTCTAACTAAGTAGTGGACATGATGGATGACGAAACTATGGGAACTAGATCGAGGACGACATCATTCTCCCAACCATTCCGTTTAAGTTAAAATGATGAATTTCATAAATTTTAAATTTCACATACTGCTACTATATGATGGGCATTCAATGATAAAATGACTAGCTTTAATCGAAAGTTCTCTCTCACTTATTGAGAGGGATAATTAACTATAAGGGCTTGCGCCTATAGGAAACCTGGAACCAGATCTAAATGTCTCACAAAATGAGGGCGAAATCTCTTGGTTGTGTCTTATCTACTATTCCATCTACCTTCTGAAAATTACATCGACACTTTAAATCATACTCTCTTCATTCATGAGAGGTCTGCAACAAATTTTTAGTGCCCACAAATTTATGGCGACTTCACTGGGGATAGGATTCTCTTTCCATCTTTGGCTAGTCATATACGTGATATAGTAGCAACAAAATATTTAAAAATTCAAAACAAAAATGGTTATTTAAATGTGTAATAAATTTGAATTATTAATGTATGAGGCTTTATGTTAAATGAATTATTCTATAGAGTATATATTTATTACACTATTATTTTTTTTGTAGTACCTCTGCATTTTTGAAAGTATGAGGTAAAATAATAATTACTAATTACTAATTACTAATATTCATCTTTCACTTTTACAGAATGGATCTATAGAGCACTCCTTTTATTGTTCAGCTAAGGCATGGTTCATCAACACATGAGATGTTAGAGCTACCATTCAATTTGGTAGCTTGAATTTTCCTGCTATTATAGCTGCAACACTTAAAGTACCCACCCGTGGTGCACTCGTCCGAGGCCATACTGGAAGGCCTTAGTTTACTGAAGCTCACACTCATCATGCTCGCCAACTAACTCAGCAATCAACCACTGTTAAGGAGTTTTCCCGACAGAGAACTTCAATTTTTGAAATACTGGGTCAATCTGAAGCCCCTGTAACGAAGAGAACCGTCATTAGGCATACTATATCTTTGATGCCTCATGGTAAAATTGTTTCACGATTGAACCTTTTGTACCAAGAAAATATGATTATGAAACTTCCTCATCAGGAAGCAAATTAACCAAAAGACAAAGAAGAAGAAGAAGAAGAAATATTGAGTTGGGAGCTTAGTAGATCCTACTTGAATGACCCATTGAATAAATAATATTACCACGATAAGTGAGTATTCCTGCCCATAACAACTTTGATAATCTAAAATGGGTAAAAAAGAATAGCTCTACTGGTGAGGTGAAGTAGTCTTTCTAGACTCAACAATGAAAAGATCCACCAGATGAGAGACAAGAAACATACTAGAATACACAACATTGAGGCTTAATGAAAAGAAGTTTCAAAGGCCAGTGATTGAAATACACACCAAGGAGGTTTCCATCTCTTATGGTAATAAAGCCAATTATGCTTCTCATGGTGAGCATGAGACACTGGAAGGTCCAAGAATGAAAAGGTCCAAGTTTAAAGGCCAAGGCCTCGTAATGAAATCTTGAAGAAAGAAAGAGGTGTGATATCTAATGCACATATTCAAAAATCCACCTCAAAAATAACTCATCATAAGTGGATACCTAAAAGAAGGGATATCACTGATAAAAGACATGATGGTCGACACTATGGAGAATCCTCTAGGGTATCCCATCGTCGATCATATTCACCCCCACAAGAGAAGGTTGACTTTGATCGTAGTCCTTTAATGGAAGAAGTGTTTGTTCTGTACACTAAACCAGAGATCCACTGAAAACATCGAAATTCATGTGCAAAAAGAAGACGATGAAAAGGACATTATGGAAGTGGAAGTCATCTATATGGTCAGGGATATAGATGAACTTTCTGCTCAGTACCATCAACAACAATATGGATCCAAGGAACTTGAATTGACGCTTTATGAAGAAGCCTTCAAGAAGTAGAAGATGGATCTTCAATCTCTTCTAAAGAGGAAGAAGAAGAAGATCAAAATGAAAAGGAAGTTATGGGAGTTGAAGCAGTTTATATGGTTGAACCAGGAAATGATCAACCTGGTATATGCTTTTATAGTTAGCGTCATCGTTCAGCCCCAACAATAGTTGTCCCTGCAAATACACAAGGAGAAGGACAGTCAAGTTCTTCCCCTAAAAATGAGTAGAGAGTAGAACAACAAAAAGAAATAGAGGAAGAAGAAGAGACTATATGGATTGACACCGTGGTGCTAGCTAGAGAGCAAAGAGAAATGCAGTGTCAAAAGGAAGTCAAAGATAAAGAAATTACACAGCTTGGTACCAAGATGAATGACATGATGGTACAAATGAATATCATGATGGGCATGTTGTAGAATAATATCATATTAAATGTAAAACCTATTTTTTCTCAACAAGTAGGTAATAATACAACCTCTATACCACCAGTCGCTATAATACTGCAAGCTCCCATAGTACATGCTATTCCTGAAGGGAGGAGTGAGCTTAATCAACTAACTCTTCAACCTATAATTAAGAATGTGGCTAGTGCACCAAGAACAATAATAACTGCTTAATTGGAAATAATAATTAATAAAAAGATAAAGGCAGTTATAGTTTTAGAGCAAGCTAAAAAGTTGGTGAGTAAGGGTCACCTTTACCTAGTTGAATATGATCAAGTGTCATACCCAAAAGGTTACTCAGTATCAAAATTTAATATTTTCAGGGGGTATTGTAATCCAAAAATAGCGTCTAGCCCAATTCAAGGCTACTTGTGGTAACATTGGAGGGAATGATGTGTTGCTCTTCCTCTAGTTTGTCAGCACTTTGGCCTCAACTTCTTTTGAGTTGTACACAGAATTGTCGAATGTTCCAATCAAAACCTTCACTGAGATAGAGACAATGTTCATGAAAAGGTTTACTAGTACAACCGAAAAGATAACGATCGCTGGCCTTGCCTTGTTAAAAAAGAGAAAAGATGAGTCAGTGATAAAATTTGTAACTCGTTGGCATAACCTAAGCATGAAATGTGAATAATAATTGGAGAAAGAACATGCGATCCAACTGTTAATGGGCAATATGGATGATAAAATGACACCATATTTATGTATGGTGTCAATTACAATATTCCAGGACTTGCTTGAAAGGGTGGCCAAATTTAAAAAGCTAAATCATCCTAAGTCTAAAATCTATACAGATAAATTAAAGAGAAATAAACCTTTAGACTCAAGATGAAATGAAACTAATGCCGCTTCCTATAGCTTAAGTGGTGAAAAAAGAGCAATCTATAATGTAGATAAAGGAAAACAGTCAATGTACAATGGTGATAAGGGAAAGAAGCTTGTCCATTCTAATCCATAGCCAAAATTAGTATTGTGAGGCAATGATAAACCTCAGACTTTTCTAGGTGGTGGAGAGAGTCCAAAATAAGTAACAAGAGATGATTAGTGAATGAGGCCATCTCTTAAGGAAAAGATGAACAAAGAACATTCCTTTAGAAGGGACAGTGTGGCTAAATTATTTTGATAAACAGTCAAAGCTGGTCTACAATTACAAAAAAAAATAAAAGGCCTAAAGAAGCTGATCAAGTAAATAATCCAAATTACCGTCCCTATCATCGGATGATCATCCATCATATTGAAGATTGTTATGTCTTCAAAGATTGGCTAGAAAGGAAGTATCGATGAGGTGAATTTACATTATCTGATAGTGTTCTAGTCAACCCAAAAAGAGAGTCTACAAGGATGATTATGACCTCTCAGACATCATCCTTAAAGATAAAAGATGGAAAAATTAGTTTAGATTGAAGAATGGGAAATAATAGTCTCCAAGAAGACCGTGAAAATGTTGAAGCAACTAAAAGGTGTCCCTAGTGTTAAGTGGAAATCACCACTTGAACCTATATTGGACTTAAAAGAGATGCCTAAATCAAGTATTTGGGCTTCTCAGCGATATTTTGATAAGGCTACTTCATCACAGCATGAAGAACAATCTACTAAACGTAGGCCTCATAAATCAAAGAAGCCAGCTAAGAAAAAGAAGAGCAAGAAGAAGACTATAACTTAAAAGATTATTAATAATTTAGAGGAGTATCACCAGCCAACAAGATGATCATTTATGCTTACAAACTTTATTCCTAAACTTCATATTGTTGAATAGGATGAAGAAGATAATGGTGAATCTTGTCCAATAGAGACATGTCAAATCATTTATGTGATATCAGATGCTCTTCAGCATCATCCACTCCAAAATATCTAGGGTAGTCAGATAGACTCGACCAACCCATCAAAATTCTTATTAGGAAAGCAAGAAGAGCCCGAGGAGTTAACATCTAAATCATCAAAAAGATAATAGTTCAGATGAAGTTTTATATTTTCCTGATGGAAAAGAGTCAAACTCATCGATATCATCACATATGAAATGTATGAAGTTAAAAAATGAGTCTAGCCCTTTTGGTCAATCCTCCAGAATAAGAAGTGAATTTGAAGAAACTACCTCTTCAAAAGAATCTGAGCAAGATAAGGTGATTCAAGTTCAATTGAGAAGTAGTAAAGTCTTACCACCATCATCAAAGAAAGGTAATTCAAATAATGTGAAAGGAAAACAAATCGAAGTCAATGAAGATATCATTCCTAAAAAATCCCTGTACAACTGAGTGTGTATGAGGCTCTCTTAATGTCAAAAGGCCTCCAAGAAAATTTAACACAGACCCTCAGAGATCCGGAGAGTTATGAAACTTACTTTGCCAAAAAATGTAATACTGAATCATTACTAACTCAAGATCTCCCAGTAGTTATATTTTTTGAAGAAGATCTTATGTTGAGAATAGCATATCACAACCATCCTCTATATATTATCTCAGAGAGTGATGGCATCCTGATCAATCAATACTAATTGATCCGGGTCCGTCTATCAATCTTATGAGTATAAAAGTATTAAGAGGATTATCACTTGATATCCAACATCTTGGGAGGGATAAGTTCATTGTTCATGGTTTCAATGAGAAAGGGTAAAAAACCCTGGGTTCTTTTATTCTCCCACTCAAGTTTCAGAATTTGTATACAGAAGCCAAGTTTTATATAATGGATTCTGATACATCTTTTAGAGCTCTCTTAGGTCGACCATGGCTGCATGAGTATGGTATGGTCCCGTCAACTATGCATCAGTGTATGTAGTACCTAAAAGATGGAAAAGAGTTTATAATTCTTGGTAACCTATAACCATTACCCATCCATGAAGCAAAGATTTATGAAGATTCAAAATATTTTATTCTTAAAGAGCCTAAGCCAACAAAGCTTCTTGAGTTAGTAGCATCCACTTCAAGAACTAAAAAGCCACTTCATAAGGTGAAAGAGAAGAAGCAAAAAATAAAAAAGTAAATAAATAAAGCAATGTTGACTCTCCCTAAAGCACTTGATTTTACACCTAAATCAAGACGATCAGTTCCTCATATGGGAAGTGACACACAAGAAGAAGAAAATATTTCTATCAAACCTAAGAGCTCTTATAAACTTTCAAGAAAGGCAAAGTATGAAATAAGTGATTCCAATTCTGACTATGATTTTGAATCTATTTATGGAAATAGAGTTCAGATGGTCACATCAAGAAGGATAACTCTTTTAGTAGTGTTAGAGGAATCCTTCAAAATTATACCCATCTCTCAGAAGTACTTCAAAGAAATCATTTCACTAGAGATTCATAACATTGAAAAATTGATAATATTCTATGTGTCACCGTTGAGTGAGAGTGGCAGAATAGTAACTCTATTTTACAAATATGAAGTATCCCAGCCTCACAATTTTGATCGGCCTACTCAACATGAAAATTTTGATGAGATAGTGCCAACAAGAATACCAATATACTATCCACAGAAATTGCAAAGAATGATGCATAAGCTTGAAATTCATATTAGAACTACTAAACATAGAACTCAAATCTTTAACAGTATGTGGAGCCAAAGAAGTCCTCAAGCAACATGAAGAAGTGATAAGTTTATCACTAAAGGTTTTGAGTTCATCCACAAATTTCATCAAAATAAAATTTGTTATAATGTAATAGAAGCTGAGATCAAAACTAATAGTGACGAAGAAGATGATCTCTATGAAATTCTTCTTACAAACAATGATGAAGTAAAAGCCAAGCCTGAAGAACTCGAAGATGGTGGACAAATGACTACTATGAATGACCTCAGAAAAATCAACCTAGGAGTTGAGGATGAACCCCATCCAACTTTCATTAGTGCCCTTCTACCTAATGAGAAAGTTGAAGAGCTAAAAATACTAATTTATGAATTCAGGGATTATTTTTCTTGGACACATTCTAAAATTCCTAGCTTATCCCCTAATATAGGAGTTCATAAACTTGCCATTAAACTAGATGCGACGGCTATTAAGCAAACTCCTAGGAGAATGAGATTGGAAATTGAAGAATAGGTAATTATAGAAAATAAGAAGCTAATCAAAGCAGGCTTCATCCGAGAGGAGAAGTATGCAGATTGGAATGCCAACATTATCCTAGATAGAAAGAAGAATGGTCAAATCCATATCTACATTGACTTTCAAGACCTAAATAAGGCGTACCCAAAAGATGACTGTGGTGTTTATTTTTTTCGGGATGAGTGTTAGGACACCATGTAGATCCGTAGATGTACTTATTAGGGTGATCGGGTATGATATTATGGAATGATGTACTATCTTGAGAGATAGAAGTCACCATCCTACAATGGACCTAATCACCTAATAATGATTCCTAAGGAAAATGGCTCTTAGAATGTACAAGAGATCTTTCCCCTACTTTACATAAAAAAGTAAAGTAGGCTTTACTTAAATCGAGTTCATTAAGTTCCTTAGGAGGCAAGCCCCCATAGTTAATTACATCATAAGAAATGAGATTCTTTAAGAATACTCAATTATGGCAAATGATCGTCTTAAAAGATTTCAAAGATAGAACTATCAACAAATTGGTTATTTTGGAAAAATCAAGTGGGATTGATCAAAAGGAGGGAGTTATTATCGAAACGAAAGGGGAATGAGTAGGGAATGCTCATGATACTAGAAAATATAGTGAGCATCCCAAACAATCTTATGGTTGGGTTTTATATTTTTCAAATTAAGGAGAATTATTTATTTGGATTAAATTTTTATTAGAAATCTAGAACATACAATTCTACAACACAAGATTACAGAAATGCCTGAGAGGTGAGGATTTATGCTTGTAGCCTACAAAGGGAAATATCGACCTCATATCCTAAATCTAGAGAGCTTTGGAGTGGGCCAAGACATGACCTAAATCTAAGGAGGAAAATGGGTACATGGTTTACTTCCACAATAGAGGATAAACCACCCAACTGTTGGACTTACAATCTCCTAGGGTGGCCGTCAACTAACTTCTCTTATGATTTTAAATACATGTAGGCAAGTCTTATGCTTTACAAGATAACTAGGCTGCTATTTATTTAGAAAAGAGACTAAATTCTTAAACACACTCCCTAAGAGACTAGATCATGAAGGGTGTGAGTAATGACTTAATCTAATGCAAATTTTGCTAAGTTTTATTTTGATTTTTAGATATTTTTATTTGACACAAGCTATGGGATTTCATAGAAGATTAATTATGGGCCAAAATCAGAAATAATGAGGTGTGTTTCCACCATGGCTCTCAAAGGTCAAGCCACTTTCTCTAGCAAAGGTGGAAACCCTCCATTAGCAAGAGTGAAGTAATATGTTTTATGCATGATGTGGGACATACAACATCCAGCTAAGGGGTTGCTAAATCTTTTATTATCTTGATTTATGTCCTAAGTTTTAGGTGAGGTTATGAGTTATTTAATTTTAACTTTTAGTTGATTAATTGGATAGAAAATTTATTTTTCTCTAAGAGCCTAATCACATCCAAGTCATTCATCAAACAATAAAGAAACTAGGGAAATTATGCCATCCTAATTGCCCAATCATAAACAAAACATCAATCAATTTATAAAATTGGAGCAAAAGAAAAAAGGTCGATGTGGTCGGACTTCACCGCAGAAGCTTGAAAAAAAAAGGGTAGTCGAGCTCTACCCTTATACAACCCGGATTACAAATGAATAATTACAATTTAGAAGGAATTTATGTTATGGGGGTATTCATTCTTTATTTCTTCATTTCTTCTTTCTTCATTTCTATCTTTCTTCATTTCTTTCTTTCTTCATTCCTTTTGTTATTTTGGCTTAATTGAAATATGGTTGCTCTAAGGACATCACATGGTATATAAGACTTGGTCATATGACCAATGTGCATCCAAATCCCCCTTAACATTCATTCCAAATCTTAATTACAAAAATTACATCAAAATGAGAATGATAAATTTAACTAAATCTGCAAAATAGAAATTAGCTAAACATATCACACATCCTAATCAGTTATGTGAATAAATTGAACTTAGCACCTCACACATGGATAACCAAGCCCACCTGCCCTAGTTTGGATCATGCTTAGGAGTATAAGCAACCTGCACAACAAAAGTATTTATATTTTTATTGCATGGCCTCTTAAGCACAATCCACTGTAGAAGACATGATTAGGCTAAGATCGCCCTACCATCCAGTCTATGCACATACACTCTAACATCCAGTCTAAAAATATTATATCACAAAATAAAATCAGGCATCAAACCATGCATCGCCCTAACATAGAGCTAGAAATGGTGACTTAGCCTAATGTGTATGCCATTTAAGGCTTATGTGGCATGTCTTAGCTAGGCTTTAAGGTTGAAATTTTCTAAGTGTGAAGGATTCAATTTAGAAGGTGATTTCATTTTAAGTGATTTAGTTGATTTGTCAATTTTATTTGATAATTTGATTTGGTTTGAATGAACCTATATTTAGTTACTAAATGTTGTAAAGAGAAGAAAAGCGAAGAGAACTTCTTTTTCATCCATACCTTAAGTAATTCCTAAGGTTGATTCATTAATGATTTTCCTTTAGTGAATGTTTTATTATGTATTTTTATTTAATCCTAAGTTTAAATTTACTTTAAATAGTCTTATTCAATAAGAAATGTCTCATAGGATTAATTGGGGTGAATTATTATCACATAACACACACCCATTTACTTCTTTTCACCATGTATATCATTCATATGAATGATCCTAAGCATAGTTATACATGCAATGTAAATTTTTGCACACTTTGATGATGAATACTAAGAGACATGATTTGGAAATTTGAATATCCCATGAATGCATGCTTTTATTATATAGAAAAGAATGACTCTTTTATTTATTAATCAAATGCACATCCATATGTATATAAGATATAAGTGAGTACGACACCATTATTTTTTACACCAGGGGCCTACTTAAAGCTACTTAGGAGATGTATGTGATTATAGCTTAAGTGTATGAAGTGAAGTTTCTTTTCTTTCATTCATGTATTAATTTATGTAAGTAAGAATGTTAATGGGTATATGTTGACCTCACTTTTGGAGTAAGCTCTCAACCTCCTCTTCTTAGACTTAGGACTCTTCTAGACACTAAGAGCTCCTTAGTCATAAGACACTTCTTGTGATTAGGTCAACACTTAACCTAAACCTAGAGACTTAGAAGGGTAAATCATAGGATTAGGCCATGCCTTAGGACTTAAAGAAATCATCTACCCTATAGCCTAAACCCAATCCATATGCACCTTCTCAAATCGAGCCCAGATTCAAATCTCAAACCAAACCTTAAATTCAAATTCAAATTCCAAATATAATTCCAAATTTGACTCCAAATGATTGAAACCCAAAATCAAATTCAAATCCTAAGACCCTTCTTAAGCTATATGAACCACCATCATAAGCTTAGCCAAAACTCTTTTAAATTAAATCAAATTCAATTGATTTCATTATAAATCAATTATTCCTTCATTTATATTCACAAATATAAATGAAATTCATATCCAAATGATCAAAACTAAATCAAACTAAATCAAATTGAACCAAAATCCCTTTTAAGCAAGATGAACCCACCTCCATGTGCTTAACCAAATTAGCTTTTAAACTAATACAAACTCAATCAATTTTCTTTTAAATCAATTGTTCCTTCATTTATATTCACAAATATAAATGAAATCCAAATTCAAATGACCAAAACTATATCCAAAATCAAATACAAACCAATCTAAGCCCTTTAAGCTAATTCTTTGGACTTAGCTAAATTTTATCCATATCAAGTCAAAATAAATGAATTTTCTCTTGAATCAATCATTTTTTCAATCATTTATCCAAATATAAATGAAACCTACAATCATCAAACCAAATTCAAGTCAACCCAAGTCAAGCCTAACTTAGCCCTTTTGACTTGAAACTTTCAGTTGAGCCAAAACCTATTGGACTCCAAATTAATTGTAGTTGGATTTATATTTCAATCCTAGGCTCACATATAAGTCCCACTAAACCTAAATCAAGCTAAAACCAAACCAATTGACTCACTTAGGTCCTCTTGACCCTGACCTAAATGACCCATTTGAGCCAACTTTCAATCCAACCCAAATTAGATTGAACCAAGCTCACCAAATCTTCCACCATGATTGTTGATCACCTTATGATGATCAATTGCAATCAATTGGGTCAAACCAAGTCAATTTGATCATTTGACCATGTCAACCTTTAGCCTAAATGAAACCTAAACTAGCCAAAATCCATCATATACCAAATTGATTGAAACCATTGATCCAAACATACTCATAATCAATGATTGAACATGATCAAACTCTCAATTATGATAAACCAAATCTAATTGACCATTTAACCCAAGTTGACCAAATTAGCCTAAAAAGCCAAAATGGGTCAAATCCTAATCTAACCCAAATTTATTGCAACCAATAGCTCAAGTTCATTCCAAATTGATTATTGAACTTGATTAAAGCCATAATTGAGCCTGATTTGACCAATTGGTCAACTTGACCCAACCTAGCCCAAATTGACCTAAAGGGTCAAATTAGCCAAAATTCAAATTAAATCTAAATTGATTCAAACCAAAGGCTACATTAATCTTCAATTAGCCAATTAAACATGAATCAACCCATAATCCAAGCTAGTTTGACCAATTTTTTGTCAAATTGGTCAACTTGACCCATTTGACCCAATTGATTCCAAATGAGCCAAAATCAACCCTAAGCCAAATTAAACCAAATTGATCATACCAAAACACTTCAAATAATCATTTGAACATATCCTAATCCTTGGTTTGACCCAATTTGACCAATTAGTTAACCTAACTCAACATGACTCAATGTGATCCATATGACCCAAATTAAGCCAAATCCCTTGAAACCAAGCTATGTCTCATTGGGGGCTGATCAAACCTGACCCAAACCCAATTGAGATCAGCTCAAAATCAACTCAACCCAATCAAATCCAACATAGGATTCCACCGAACCTCATTTAATTCTCTACATCACATGCATTCAACTCCCCCCATTCATGGCATTTAATGGAGCTGATCATATGGCAGCAAAAGAAGACTTTAGAGCTAAATCCAAAGTCCTCAATCGAGCCATCACCCATCACAACCATCTCCCCATCACATTTATTCAAATTTTCAGTCATCTCCTATAAAGCAAGAAAAGAAGCCTCATTCCAAAAAAAAATCTTGAGTTCATTCAGCTCCCAAGAGCTCCCCAAGCAAAGTATCCCTTCCCCATCTTCTTTGAGTGATTTTGAGCAAAAAGAACACAAAACAATGGCTTTAAAAAATTCTCCACCAACCTCTCGATGAAGATAAATTAAATGTCGTGAAATATTCGTAAGGCATGTAATAGTAGATAATACACTACCAAG
The DNA here is from genome assembly GCA_021442155.1 of Cymbidium sinense. NCBI lineage: Eukaryota > Viridiplantae > Streptophyta > Magnoliopsida > Asparagales > Orchidaceae > Cymbidium > Cymbidium sinense. Next base: position 45,348,919 of record CM038225.1, on the reverse strand, counting down.
AGATTTCACCCTCATTTCCGAGGATTTTATGTGGTTCCGTGTTTCCTATAGGCTCAAGCACCTATAATTAATTACCCCTCCCAATACTGAAAGAGAACTTTCGGTTAAGGCTAATCGTTAGATCATTAAATGCATAGCATATAGTAGCAGCATGTGAAATTTTAGAATTTAAAATTTATGAAATTCATTATTTTTAACTTAAAGCATATGGTTGGTGGAATGATGATGTTCTCGATCTAGATCCCATGGTTCTATCATCTCGGGCTATCATGGTCTCTAGTCTACTTAGTTAGAGGAGGTAGTTGACCCGACCTAATAGAAGGATCCTTGTCAACAACCATGGGTTGCATCGTCTAAGAAATCCTTATAAACCTAGGGTGATGTTTATCTAAGGAGATAAGTTTAAGTCTGCCTTAGCTGATAGAGGGATTTTTTTCTCTATCAAGTGTACCCTATGATTCACATCTCAAGGTACAGAGCCATTGAGGAGCATACGGGTTACAATCGTGATTATAATATGATGGTGTCATTTGGAAGCAACCACCCAATCAGAGGACTCTAGTCGTAACTACATCATATGTGGAGCCTATTGGCCAAACCACGCAAACAGATGACACATGCCACATCCTTACTAGCATGAGATTGATTGAGAGTGAATATAAAAATACACTTGACTTGACTTTGGCTCCTTTGTTAGAGTTTTCTTAATTTTCCACCTACAACAAACAATTGCGAAAGATGGATTGAGTTTTAGCTTTAAGTTCTTTAAAGATTGAATTTCATTTAAGCATTTAACACTTAATAACATGCTGGACTTTGCATTTAAATTGATACTTAATTTATATTAACTTGACTTGAAATTTTAAACATATGTTGATAGTAATATCCCCTTTGGTTGAAATCTTCATTCAACAAAATCATCATTGGGGTAGTTTATTATTTTGTTATTTCAGATCCTATCGACTCTATTAATTTAATAATAGAAGATCAGATCTACTGTTATGTGACAGAATTAGCTTCTCAGATGTTTTAATAAGTTGGCATTCTTATAATAATATTATTATATTTTTAGGTTTTGTTAACCCGGACCTGGTCTAGAGACCTAACCGAGAATCAACCCACGCAACATCCTCAGACACTACGTTTAAACATTCAGCATAGTGTCGGGGCCCATGTGAGTTATATATGGATTTTGGGATACTTGTCAGTATCTGTTCATTCATTTTACATCCAACTTGCATAATCATTTTATTTAAACAACTATACACGCTTCAAGACATTTGAAATTGAATTTATGAAATTCCTCAAAATGCATGTAAGTATTTTCATTTTTAACTTTTTTCATGAGCTTTAAAATAACATGTTCAAATACTGAGTTGCATTCTAACGAATGCAGTATTCCACCATTTAAGTGGTTTACACACATCTTAGTGCGATAGGATTGGATATAGAGTTATCTTATAATACATGTAAGTATTTTAATTATTTGAAAGCTCTCACAAGCTTTGAAGCACTTAGATAAGGCATACAATTAATTCAAAACATATGTAATCACTCATTCTTTTGTTCAAGCTTTCATATGTATTTCAAGACATCTAAATTTAGAAGATGACTGCCTTAGCATATGCACAAATATTTGCCTCTTCTAAAACACTTTGAGGTTTCGTACACTTGAATTGAAGCAATGATGTTTGCCTCAAAGTGCATGTCAAATAATTATATATATATATATATATATATATATATATATATATATATATATATATATATATATATATATATATATATATATATATATATATATATATATATATATATATATATATATATAAAGTCTTTCACATATTCATCAATAATTGAATATGTGTATATATCATAGTATATATAAACATCATATTGCTATATTCGAAAGCGAAATATCATCTCATTAGACATGCATAAAGTTTGCCTCATTTGAATGTTCATAGCATCAAAGGCATTTAGACTAGATGGAATGAAAATAATACTATGAATATGCACAATAAATCATTTCATTTGGATACTTAGCATGAATCTCAAGCTATAGCTTTACATGATACTATTTCATGATATAAGTTCTCTTCTTTTTTTGATATTTCCATGAAATAATGAAATGATTGATATTTGAATGTTTGCATGTGTATCAAAAGCATTTGGATTAGATGAGAGATGTATCTTTGTAAAACATGTAAAGATCATCTAAAATCCTTCATTTTCATAGCTCACCAACCATGAGTTTCTTCAATTGGGTTATCTTATAATTCAACGAATCATATTGTTTCCATGTCTCACATTTATCATATCTTTCCTACTTCTCATTACATAAAATTTAATTGAGTGGCTTCATAATAATTCAAGATCAATTATCAACGGTGGGGTACTACCACCATTCAATCATTCTCTCTTTCTCTTTGAATTTCCCTATGAGAGTTATTATGAATTTAATGCGTCAAGAGGATTATGTTCGCAATTCAAACATAATTTTGACTTTTCAATCATTCCTTATAACTTCAACTGATGCTCATAGATTTAATTTTTATTTTATTTTTAATATTTATATCTTAATCTTTAGTTTATAGTGATTCATTCATTTAAGTACTTTATTTTTCTTAGTTTAGAATCTAGAAGCCTCGCATCATCCTGAGGGCTACCAGAGAGCTGGTCAGCTACAATGAGCGCTTATGAGTGGTATAAATCACGACCTAAATATCCTCTTCCCTACCACGCTACAAAGAGCGTGTATAGATTACCTGCATAAAAGAAATCAGATATTTTTTTCCTATCACATCTCGAGTGTCGTCTACGAGTTTTTCCTGTCGTCAACATGACTCAATGTGATCCATATGACCCAAATTAAGCCAAATCCCTTGAAACCAAGCTATGTCTCATTGGGGGCTGATCAAACCCGACCCAAACCCAATTGAGATCAGCTCAAAATCAACTCAACCCAATCAAATCCAACATAGGATTCCACCGAACCTCATTTAATTCTCTACATCACATGCATTCAACTCCCCCCATTCATGGCATTTAATGGAGCTGATCATATGGTAGAAAGAAGACTTTGAGCTAAATCCAAAGTCCTCAATCGAGCCATCACCCATCACAACCATCTCCCATCATATTTATTCAAATTTTCAGTCATCTCCTATAAAGCAAGAAAAGAAGCCTCATTCCAAAAAAAAATCTTGAGTTCATTCAGCTCCCAAGAGCTCCCCCAAGCAAAGAGTATCCCTTCCCCATCTTCTTTGAGTGATTTTGAGCTAAAAGAACACAAAACAATGGGCTTTCAAAAATTCTCCACCAACCTCTCGATGAAGATAGTAAATTAAATGTCGGTGAAATATTCAGAAGGCAGACAGAATAGTAGATAATACACTACCAAGAGATTTCACCCTCATTTGCTGAGGATTTTAGATGTGGTTCCAGGTTTCCTATAGGCTCAAGCACCTATAATTAATTACCCCTCCCAATACTGAAAGAGAACTTTCGGTTAAGGCTAATCGTTAGATCATTAAATGCATAGCATATAGTAGCAGCATGTGAAATTTTAGAATTTAAAATTTATGAAATTCATTATTTTAACTTAAAGCATATGGTTGGTGGAATGATGATGTTCTCATCTAGATCCCATGGTTCTATCATCTCTATCATGGTCTCTAGTCTACTTAGTTAGAGGAGGTAGTTGACCTAACCTGATAGAAGGATCCTTGTCAACAACCATGGGTTGCATCGTCTAAGAAATCCTTATAAACCTAGGGTGATGTTTATCTAAGGAGATAAGTTTAAGTCCGCTTAGATAGAGGGATTTTTTTCTCTATCAAGTGTACCTTATGATTCACATCTCAAGGTACAGAGCCATTGAGGAGCATACGGGTTACAATCGTGATTATAATATGATGGTGTCATTTGGAAGCAACCACCCGATCAGAGGACTCTAGTCGTACATCATATGTGGAGCCTATTGGCCAAACCATACAGACAGAGGACACAGGCCACATCCTTACTAGCATGAGATTGATTGAGAGTGAATATAGAAATACACTTGACTTGACATTGGCTCCTTTGTGCATTAGAGTTTTCTTAATTTATCACTTACAACAAACTATTGCGGAAGGTGGATTGAGTTTTAGCTTTAAGTTCTTTAAAGATTGAATTTCATTTAAGCATTTAACACTTAATAACATCGGACTTTGCATTTAAATTGATACTTAATTTATATTAACTTGACTTGAAATTTTAAACATATGTTGATAGTAATATCCCCTTTGGTTGAAATCTTCATTCAACAAAATCATCATTGGGGTAGTTTATTATTTTGTTATTTCAGATCCTATCGACTCTATTAATTTAATAATAGAAGATCAGATCTACTGTTATGTGATAGAATTAGCTTCTCATATGTTTTAATAAGTTGGCATTCTTATAATAATATTATTATATTTTTAGGTTTTGTTAACTGACGTCAGACCTAACGAGAATCAACCCACGCAAAGATCCTACACTACGCTTTAAACATTCAAAGATATGGGGCCCATGTGAGTTATATATGGATTTTGGGATACTTGTCAGTATCTGTTCATTCATTTTACATCCAACTTGCATAATCATTTTATTTAAACAACTATACACTTCAAGACATTTGAAATTGAATTTATGAAATTCCTCAAAATGCATGTAAATATTTTCATTTTTAACTTTTTTCATGAGTTTTAAAATAACATGTTCAAATACTGAGTTGCATTCTAACGAATGCAGTATTCCACCATTTAAGTGGTTTACACACATCTCAATGCGATAGGATAGGATATAAAGTTATCTTGTAATACGTGTAAGTATTTCAATTATTTGAAAGCTCCCACAAGCTTTGAAGCACTTAGATAAGGCATACAATTAATTCAAAACATATGTAATCACTCATTCTTTTGTTCAAGCTTTCATATGTATTTCAAGACATCTAAATTTAGAAGATGACTGCCTTAGCATATGCACAAATATTTGCCTTCTCTAAAACACTTTGAGGTTTTCAGATATATATATATATATATATATATATATATATATATATATATATATATATATATATATATATATATATATATATATATATATATATATATATATAAAGTCTTTCACATATTCATCAATGCGGCGTAATTGAATATGTGTATATATCATAGTATATAAACATCATATTGCTATATTCGAAAGTGAAATATCATCTCATTAGACATGCATAAAGTTTGCCTCATTTGAATGTTCGCATACGTATCAAAGGCATTTAGACTAGATGGAATGAAAATAATACTATGAATATGCACAATAAATCATTTCATTTGGATACTTAGCATGAATCTCCAAGCTATAGCTTTACATGATACTATTTCATGATATAAGTTCTCTTCTTTTTTTGATATTTCCATGAAATAATGAAATGATTGATATTTGAATGTTTGCATGTGTATCAAAAGCATTTGGATTAGATGAGAGATGTATCTTTGTAAAACATGTAAAGATCATCTAAAATCCTTCATTTTCATAGCTCACCAACCATGAGTTTCTTCAATTGGGTTATCTTATAATTCAACGAATCATATTGTTTCCATGTCTCACATTTATCATATCTTTCCTACTTCTCATTACATAAAATTTAATTGAGTGGCTTCATAATAATTCAAGATCAATTATCAACGGTACTACCACCATTCAATCATTCTCTCTTCTCTTGAATTTCCCTATGAGAGTTATTATGAATTTAATGCGTCAAGAGGATTATGTTCAATTCAAACATAATTTTGACTTTTCAATCATTCCTTATAACTTCAACTGATGCTCATAGATTTAATTTTTATTTTATTTTAATATTTATATCTTAATCTTTAGTTTATAGTGATTCATTCATTTAAGTACTTTATTTTTCTTAGTTTAGAATCTAGAAGCCTCCGCATCATCCTCATAGGGCTACCTGAGTCTGACTTATTATGCTACAATGAGCCATGAGATATCACCTAAATATCCTCTTCCTCACGCTACAAAGAGTGTATAGATTACCCGCATAAAAGAAATCAGATTTTTTTCTATCACATCTCGAGCGTCGCCTACGAGTTTTCCTCGTCGTGCTATAAATAGCGTGTATGGGTTTCGCTCGTCGCATTGAACGCGCCGCAATTGAGATTTTAGAAGCATTCAAGTTTGACTCTTTTTTTAAGGGTTTGGAATCTTTTTCCATCTCATCAACCCCTTCAACCTGCATGTCAGAAGTCCATAAGGTGAGATTATCACGTAGAAGCTGCATGATGAGAGTGCTATTCTTATATGATTCCTCTCCGAGGGAGTCAAGCTCTATAATAGCTTTGTCAAATGCCTGGTTCGCCATATTACAAGCCCTATCCAGTGCATTCAAGATCTCAATTCATGGCTTCTCACTTATCTATTTTTTTAATCTAAATAAAGAAACTTCTTGATCTTTACGACTGCCATTAGATTTTATAGGTGCATAATTATAATGCTGCAAGCCAGGTCCAGGTGATGGTGGAAAGTCTAAATCCCTTTCTCCCAGGTAGCTAAAATATGGCGAATTGGTTACCGAATGCCATTTCATTTCATTATCCAAAGGGCCTCCCACAGCTCTACCATCTACATCTCCATTGCTCTCCATTTCCTCCATCACCAACAAATTATTAAACCGAATTCCCATGTTTAGAATTCAATGCTCCATCCTCGGTGATACGTAACCATCATCCAAAATTCAACAAAATTAAAAAAGATGTTTAAGTCGAAACCAGCAGCCAAAATGAAGTTCCAACTGCAATCGAACATTAAGTCAATGGCGGAGAAGATTAAAGTGAAGCTAGTATAACCAAAAAATCACCTTCACATTCAATCGAAGCATCCCTTCGGTCTTCCAAAAACTATGAACCTGACTTTCAGAGAGAAGTATTGGGCGTGAAAGTGATCTAGATCCGAACCCTAGAAAGGAATTTGGAAGAATGCTGTTTGACGGAAGAGGAAAGAGCAGCATGGAGCTGGAGTGTGGGTTTGGTGCTCGTCTCGATGAAGGGATGGGCCAGAGAGGAGTTTGTCTTAAACGGAAGTTGTCGAGGGAGGAACGGGCTTTGATCTGCTGTGGGAATAACGAACAGGTTTCGTTCGGCCTTGTGTATGTCCAACAGGAGTCGTGAGAGAGAGAGAGAGAGATGAGATGGATGGGAAGGATTCACTCAACTTCAGCTTTAAGTGTCGGGTCGCACGACAGGGAATGAACGGAGGCACAGATCATTCGGTTCTGCCTGTGTTTGGACGGAATGGGATTAGCAGAAGAGGGTAGGCTTGTAGGTCTATCGCGAGACATGGAGGAACGGGAGTGGAGAGCATCTCGTTCGGCTTGTACAAATGAAAATGGCGAACAGAGAAATCCAAAGGGAAAGGAATTGGAATTTTTTTTTATTCGTTCTGCGTGCGTGTGTGACGACGGATAAAGGATAACGGTAGTATGGGAAAGATGTCGTGGCATCTTATTATTGGTCGAATGGGAGGTGAAAGCATGTGAATAGGCGACTGCGAGTCCTGAGGCATTGACTGGATGTGATTAAGAGGTAATTATGTGAATTTATCTCAAAATATGTTCTAATTTTGATGGAATTTTAAGCGTGATAACTTTAGCCAAATTGGATATCTATTCTAGGTAATTTCAATATTTTGGATCGAATAGAATTCATTTTACGATCTCGCCGTTTGATTAAAGTTAAGCAAAAATTTCAAATTTAGTTCAAAAATGTGCATTATCATTTTCGACTGCTCAATATTTACGTAAACTCCATTTTTGACTGCTCAATTTACCCGTCGAATTCATCATGCTTACTCTATTTAACTTGTGTAATTTATGTGGAGGTCAACAAAAACTAAAGCTTTTCCTGTGAGGAGGCGGCAACCATTGGTGAGGATGATATTCGAAAGGGAGGCAAAGGTTCAAACTCATTCCAACGCTTTCTTCCACACCAAGGAGTTCACTCGGATCTTCACTGCCCCCAGAAATCATCCCAGGCTAGGTAATTTCATCAAACTTTAGCCGTAGGATCTTTTGTTTGCTGAAATGTGTGCGTGATTTTAGGATATTTCTTAGATCACCCTTGTATCTTTCATCTTACATCATCCCCATACATTTTGTGACATTTTCTGGCGAAGATTGTTGAAAAATCGAGCCCAAATCGGGCCTTTGTTTTGCCTTTATTTTGTTATTTTCGTGCTCTGGTTCCCCATATTCGGAGAAGAAGAGTAGCTGTCGTCTGATCTTGTGTTCAGGGGATCGGACGGTCCAGATTTTGCGCTAGAATCGCATAATTTAGCCCCTTGGATCGTGTTTTGGACCATTTGATCGCGTGATCGGATGGTCATATCACGTCCGCGCGTCACAGGTCATTTTTCCACTCACGGAATCGCGACACTATCCTACCACATTGCGCCGCCGCAAGCCACACGGTGTCGTGGCATCGTGCTCCATCCTATGTCGCTCAACGCTGAGTGGCTAAATAGGAAAATCAAATTTTTTTTTCTTGGTTTTAAAAATTATTTAAAATGCATAAAACTTCAAAAATTCCTAAAAAACAAAATACTTATTGAAAAATTGTAAACAAGGGCTCGTTGGATTCGTCTTTCCGAGAGGAATCCTACAAATTAAAAATCACCAAATTTAATTAAATAGTTGGAGCTAAATTAGAGTTTTAGTAAAAAAAGTTTTTTATTAATTATTCTAAAAATACAAATCGGATTGAGGTAAAATTTTGTAGATTAAAATTAGGCTTAAAATCTACTTACCATAAATATTTTAAGACAAAATGATAGCTGGATTGAAAGATATTGAATTTAGAAGTTCAAATGATATATTTTAATTAAATAAATCACTATACCTTATAAAATTGGGTCAAATCAGCTGAAACTTTGTAAATTCATAACCAATCTTAGAAATATCCAAAAAATACAAATGATGCTTCATTTTAAAGGTATTTCATAGGAGAATCCAAGAAAAGTATTATTAATTAATTTTGAATAGTAATTTTTACTTAATTAAGGTTTAATTAAAAACTTGATTAGCCTAATTACTCTTTGATTAATTTTTCAATTAATCTCTAAATTTCCAGAAATTTTTAGGGGGATAACCTCTACCTCCCTTATTTTTCTTGAAATTTTTTGGATAGTTAATTAGGAAAATTGATTGTTTAAGCATTAATTATTCCCTTATCTTAATTAATGATAACTAAGCAAATGAACAGTAACTTAATTCACTAATTAAGCTTATTTCCCTCTATTAACAAGGAAGAGCCTTACGGAAATGGTTTGGGTTCATTTATTATGACCATATCATTAAGCCTCCTCATTTAATTTCAATTAACTAAGGATTAAGTAATTAATTAACCTTTTGATTAACTAACTTAATTAGGATGTTAGCTATTTTAGAGCTTAATTAATTGGATGGAATTAGTGATTGGGATTGAGACTTCTCTCTTGATCTCTCTCTAGGTTAATTTCACCATCTTAATTAATGATATTCGAAGGTTTTAATTAATCAATTAATGGCTTAATTATAATTAAACTATTTTTTAAAATCCAAAGCACCTTTAAATAATCTAATCAATTTTGGGTAGCCCTTTAGATGTTTAATAATCGAAAGGAATTTAATGAAATTATGATTAGCTTATATGTATTAGAAAACCATAAGAGTAATTAATTAAATCCCTTAAGCCTAATTAGTTATTAATCATGAGCCAATTGGATTAGGTCCCTTTCACTTCTTAGGAGCATTGCTCATTTACTTTTCATTTGGTTGCATCTCATATTAGCTCATCACTATTTAATTAATTACCTTAAGGTGACATAGGTAAGGGTTAATTAATTGGTTTAATCCATGCTTAACTTAATCAATCCATAAAATCAACCTAATTACTTTTTATTAAATCAAATTAACTCACACACATGGGAATGGGATTAAGATTATCAAATCTCTTTCACATCTCCTAAGTCAAATCAAACTCAAAATTGAAAATATCATTAAAGAATTTTGGTTTATTTTAAATAACCTTATTTAGTATGATTAACCTTAGGAATTAATTGAAATGATTGAGATCATGATCTTATGTTCCTTTATTTCTTTCCATTCATGTTATATGTTGCTTGCCATGTGTAATCATGCATTCATTTCTTTTAAAATTAACTAAATAAAATAGTTTCTTTTATGTCAAATTGCATGTGTTAATTTAAATTAAAAATAGATATGGCTATTATTACTATTAAACCAAAAGTTATTTTCAAAAACCCATAAATCAATTATAATAGATTTAGTGATATTAATTACAAATATCTATAAGTTTGCATGTATTGATAATATAAGATATGCAATATGAAGCTCTCTTTCCTTTCCTTATATGGATTTGCATGGGATTTACAAACGCATAAACTCATTTGAAAAGAATATAACATTTGTTTAGATCTACTCTTATGCATCTCCATGCTAAGACTTAGGAAGAATTTCATATCACATATGTAAATCATATAATCAAAAGAAATATGACTTCTCATTCTTGTGGTTCTTTTTGTACATTTATATGTATATAAGAAAAGTGGTATATTAGTCTAGACATCCTAAGGTTGTGAGGCTTTAAGTAGCCCTAAGTAAGTCTTGTACCTTACGCCCCTGGTGTAGAATAATGTCACCGTACTCACTTAAAACTCTTATATATATGTATATATGATATAACTAATGAATAAGAAGCATGAATCAAATAAATCAAATACAACTTTTGCATGGGTTTTTCTTATTCTTATAGTTGCTTATACATCTATATGTATATTAGAAAAGCGGTATATTAGTCTGGACATCCCGGAGCTGCGAGGCTTTAAGTAGCGTTAAGTAGATCTTGTACCTTATGCCCCTGGTGTAGAATAATGGCATCGTACTCACTTAAAACTCTTATACATGTGAATGTGTACTTAGCTAATGGATAAAAAAAATCTATTTTTTTTATTAAAAAGACATGCATTCATAATTCAATCAAATAAAATATTTAAATTCCAAACACACTTCTTTGCATTTATCATTTAAGTGTGTTACGATATACATTGTATATATAGGTATGCTTAGGATTTAATCATATGCATGATATACATGATGGGAAGAAATGAATAAACATGTTTCATGTGATAGTAATTCATTCTAATTAATCTTAAGATGCTTTTCTTACTGAATAAGGTCATTTAGAGTGAACCTAAAATCAAGGTTAATTGAAATATGTAATAAACCATTCACTAAAGAGAATTGATTAATTAATTGGCTTTAGATGTGATTTAAGGTAGGAAGGAAAGAGAGGTCTCCTCTCTTTCTTTCCTTCATAACACTTAGTTATTTTGTGTAGGTCAAATGAAACAAAACAAAATATTAAGTAAAAAACTTACGAATTAACTAAATAACTTAAAGTGAAACTACCCTTTAAATTTAATCTTTCTACACTTAGAAAACTATAACTCTAAAGCCTAGTTATGACATACCACACAAGCTTTAATGCACACATATTAGATTAAGTACTACTTCTAGCTTTAGGTTAGGACGGTGCATGATTTGATGTATGTTTTATTTTGTGATGTAATATTTTAGACTAGATGTTAGGGTGTATGTTTCATAGAGTGGATGTTAGGTCGTTATTAGCCTAATCATATTTTTTTGTAGGGGGTTGTGCTTATGGGGTTGCTGTAATAAAAATATAAATATTTTTGCTGTGCAGGTTGCTTAGCCCCTAAGCATAACCCATGTTAGGATAGCTGAGCTTGGTTATCCATGTGTGAGGTGCTAAGTTCAAATTATTCATATAACTGCTTGGGTTGTATGGTGTGTTTAGCTAACATTTATTTTGTAGGTGTAATTAGATTTACTTTTCCATTTAAATATAATTTTGCAATTAGGAATTAAGATTAGTGTTATGGGAGATTAGGATGAACGGAGGCTAGAAGGCTTTGTCCTGGAAGGCCCCGTGATTCCTTTTAAGCAAGCACATTAAAATCATGTCAAATGAAGAAAGAAGTGAAGAATGAAGACCCCTATAGCATGTATTCATTCTTAATTGTAATTACTAAATATACATCTCTAAGAGCGTCTACTTCTTGATGGTGATCATAATCAGTAAAGATCGTAATAAAAGGGGTAATCATCATCATTGATGTTTATCATAATTTAAGAACATATTTATCAATGACGAATAACACATTATAACACAAATGTCCTATGAAGTCACAACGCATGATATAGCATGCATTATTTTAAACATAACACAAAATAATAAAAAAATATGGATAATGATGCAACTAAATATACATGGCATTTATAAAGACAATGGTTTCAAAAACTAAACTATTTTGGTAATGAAAACAATTACATTATAAATAAAATTGCCACTCTTAGACTAACAAATTTTGATGCTCAGGCATAGGTGCTCGATCAGGTAAAATCATAACATTACAATTTTTTTGCAAGTCGGATATTTTTAATAAACAAAGCTAATCATTTGTAGTCATTATTATTATAAGCCAAAATAACTCTTCTCTTTTATAAGCATCATTATTACCTTCTAAATCATAATCTTTTTATAAACCTAATCATCTTCATGTTCATTTGCAGGAGTGTTAAGCCTAAAAGAATATTATTTCTTATTTCTTTTACATCACATTTGAAATTTATTTATTTTTCTATAAAAATCATTAGCTTCCACAATAATTCTTCATACTGAATCTTCTTCACCTTTAAATGGTTCATCATTTCAACTAATTTATCATTTAATTTTCTATTAACCACTCTTTAGTCATTTATATTTTTTAGAAGATATGGCTAACAATGTCATAATGGTATCTTCGAATCAAATTATACTTCCATAGACTAAATCTTTGAGGGAGTCAGAGTCCACCTTATTTTTGTTTGCTTTGAAGCTGAAACAAAAAATTATGAAGGGTATTAAATTAAAAGTTTCACGTTAATGATTAATATCCAATTTCATTTTATACTTATATGTTTAAATACATTTGAATTACATTGAAATTTTGATAAATTTACATGTAAGGCTAAACATCTTGTTTGCTAAACTTTATAAATATAGAGCTCCTTGTCCATATGCTAGCCATCTATTAACTAGAGGTGTTTAAAACTTTCATTTTTTATTTGTATCAAATTATTATTTTATACTAATTATAATAACTTTAAAAATCATATTACCTGGTTCCCAAGTAATACTTTGTTTAATGGTAGGAGGCCCAAAACTTGTACTTCTAATATATATACTCAATTATTTTTATCATCAACTTCATTAGTTGATTTTCTTGTACATCTACTTCTTTTTCTGTTTGCATTATTCTAGTTGCTAAAAACTACTCATGATTTTAGAAATGGCAGCCATATGCAAAGGCCTATGGAGTAGCACTTTCCATCTTTCATTTATGATTTCAAAAATTTATTCATACTTATTAATGCTGGTAAAATATGCAATTATTGCTTCTTTTGCCCTATCTATCACCTCATATGTGTTAGGGGCCTTTTTATGCATCTACCAAGTGAAGGACCTTCAACAAAGGGTCATTTACTTTGAGTGTATACCCATAATATTTTTAAAGGAATATTTCAAGATGGTTTGTTGAAAATGTTTTAAAGTCCAAAAAAATAATGACCAACTATCTTAGTAGGTTTAACAAGAGACTTTTGATTAGTGAATCTTGTCATTGAGTTAAATAATCATGCTCTTAACTAAATGAAACAATATATGATCACTGCTTTCTCATAGCATCTTCTTAATATTTTGAATCTTGATGATATCCTTTATTAGTTATTCCAAACAATGAGTAGTGCATGCAGTTCAATGTAAGTGTGGATACTTATTCATCAATACTTTTTTTTTTTGTAATAATATCACTAAACATTTAAAAGCAAATCATTAACTAATGAAAAGAAGTATGCAACTTTCAAATTAACTATAATGTAATTTAACCATATAATGAGTTCACTCACCTATTAAAATATTTCTCAGAGGATTCATTAGTGTCCACTTGAAGGGCTAAAATATATCACTTTGATATATTGGTTCAACAATTCAAATAACCTTATGGCATTCTTTGAATAAGAGCTATCATTAATCAATTTTATAAATGTGGCTCATTTTGGACATTCAACCAAAATGTTTGCTAAACTTTTGCCATTATGAGGTATCCTAGTTATGAGAGAATAACCATATTTGAAATAATCTTCTTTGTTGTGTGAGTGTTATTTTGAGCAATGAAATCTGAACATTGTGATAGCTTGAAGTTTTCATTCTAGGAGTGGGTGCCAAATTGGCCAGTTGTTAAGGACCTTAGAAATTATTGCTAATGTCTTCAATTGAAATCCTGGTTACACCATGATAAAATCTTACCTTATGGATATGGAAATATAAATAAAAAAGGGTTCATTCTAGGAGTAAATTGAATATTAACAAAGAGTTATCATACTAAACTATATTGAAGGCAATATTGACATCATTCATTCATAGACAAAATATTTGAATTGCTCTTTTCTCATCTCCTTCCTAGCATCATCAATTATTTTTGCAATTTTCCATTTCGTTACTTACACTATTTCAAAGGGATATGAGTTAAAAATGCTCCAACAGGCCTTTAACAATTACTTCGTTAAGCATAGAGGTCATGTTTGAATTTTAACTCACGGTACTTGATATATATTTATAGTATCTTTATAATGTTCTGAGAAATAAAATATCATCACCATCTAGTTAAAATCATTTCATTTATTCATATCAACATGTGAGTTCATTAATCATTTTGAATTTCTTATTTTGCCTAATAAAAATGAGTTTTTTATATACATAGCATGCCAAACTAAACTATTTACCTATTCAGCACCCGAAGCCCATTAGTTACATCAATTGTATCTTTTTTCTTCTATAGTTGTTGAAACGACACTAGCACATTACTCTATTGCTCCTTGTCATATGCTTATCTTCATGAGGGAAAGAGTGATCAAGCGACTATAGTTCACTACCGCTCTCTTCTCTCGCATGGCATTTCATCTTCTTTCTTATCACTTGATGGGAAATCGTTGTCCTTCGCCTGATTTAGGGTTTAAAGTGCCTCATTGCTCACATTGGGCCGTTGTGCTCACACTTTCAAGTTGGTCACACAGCTCATTCACTTGCCCTTTTGATTCAACACCAATGTGATATTAAGTGGTGATTTTTTTTCTTGGATGATTTCTTTCTCACACATATTAATTTTTTTTTGCTGGATAATTGCCACCCACGGACTTCATTTTGCAAGTAGCTACATAAAGTTTTAATCTATTTTATTGTAGCTAAGCATGCTCTAGTTCTTTCTTTGCACATTTAGATAAATGAAACCTAAATAAATTTATGCAGTTTCATATTGGAGCATTTAAATATTAATCTAAATAATTTCATTTTTTTTTGTTATACAGAGCATATGTGATTTGATTTTGGGAATGGATACAATGATTGACTCGGATGATTATTTGTCTATAACATTTAAGTTTCATGGATATTGGGTAATAGTTAAAAATCTAGGAAGAAAAAAAAATGATGGTGGAAAATAAAGAATTCTTAAGCTTCAAAAGAAATTATTGAGCTTAGATATGTTGAAGAATAACGTTCAGTCGATATGTCCATGGCTTAGAAGATATGACTTTGAGTTATTTTTCACATTTATAGAACTTTGCGAAGAGAGTATACATTTATTGCAAGTGACATTGAAGTGATAGAGTTGATTAGGCAGTGTAGTGGAAGTGGCTGAGCTGAGATTGTGGTCATAACACAAGGCAGTGCAGAATTTGATATGTCTTTACATGGTCAACAGTAATGGATGGGAGTACCATAATAGACTGATATAATTCAACATCAGATTTCATTTGTAATGATATTATTGAGATGCATGCCTCTAATGACTTATTTGTAGGTGCACAATTCCAATATGCTCTTAGTTTCAAACGAGCACTCAGAACAAATTCCATTATGAATAATTTTGGAGTGAAGATCCAATCTAGTAATAGAACAAGAGTGATAGCTATTTGTTCACACTGAGGTTGTCCTTAGAGAGAGTAATATTATGTAAAGATGGTAAATCATTTGAGGTTAGAAAGTTGGAGTCAACACATTTGTGCATGGGTGTGAATAGAACGGGAAATAAACAAGCAACAACCTCTTGGGTGGCTCAACAAATAATAGAAATTGTAAGAAAAAAATCTTGATATCCCTCCAAAGCAGATTAACAATAACTTAGAATATGTATGGGCTATCACTTCCGTACATAAAGTTGTGGAGATATAAGAAAGCAACACGTGATTGTATTTTTGAGTCTATTGATGAAAATTATATATGGGTACCTACATTTCAAGTTGAATTGTTAAAAAGAAATCCTGGTTCTCATATAACATATTCTTGTAGTAAGCATGATGGCTCTTTTAAGAGATTTTATTTGAGTTTTAAGGTTTGCATTGATGGTTTCATCATTGTTGCAGACATCTCATTGGTCTTGACGCATGTCATCTCAAGTTGAAGTATTTAGGTGTCTTATTATCTGCAAATTCATTGGATGGAAATAACGGCCTCTTCTCCTTAGCATTTGTAGTAGCTAAGAGTGAGTCAAAGAAGACATGGAGATAATTTTTAGAAAATTTGGTATATAGTATTGATTTAAATTTGTAGTATTTGGCATTCATTTCTGACATGAAGAAAGGTTTGGTTGGGGCTATTAAAACTATTTTTTCAGATGCGGAGCATAGAATTTGTCTTCAGCATTTGTGGAAGAATTTGAAGAAAAACTTTTGTCACCATGATAATCAAAATATTGGATCTTTAGTTTGGTTAGCAACCAATGCTCTTGCTAAGCTTGAATATGATTGCAAAATGAATGATTTCTTTTTTTATTAGCCCTCAAGTTCATCTTTACTTGACTTCTTTATCTTACAAGTGGGCCAAAAATACATTTTTAACTGAGATAAAAAAGTCATTGCAACACCAATAATATGGCAGAGTCATTTAACTCTTGGGTAGGTGAAGCTAAAAGCAAACTAGTTGTCGAATTGCTTGATTTCATAAGAGCAAAACTAATGGAACAAAGGGCCAAAATGAACCTTAATCCATAAACTTGGAGAGGTGTGCTAGTGCCTTATGCTGAAGAGTACATCTGAGATATATCTACTAAAAAATAATAATTTAACATAAGGCAGTCAACATCAAAATAGCCGAGGTTGAAGGATTAAAAAATAGATTTGAAGTTGACTTAGAAAATAAATAATGTGGTTGTAAAAAATGATAATTAACTAGATTGTCTTACATACATGTAGCTGCATTTATTGCCACCAAAGAGTTCCCTCTTTGGCATATCTAAGTAGATGAAGGTTACTATGTGATCAGGTTAATTAGAAGCTATCATCTTATATCCATTTTTTATATATAAATAAAAAGTACAAAGTAATTAACACTTTTGTTGGTTTAATTTGTAGGTATCAAATGTCATATGAAGGACCTATAGCTACTCTCTCAGGGAAAGAACAATGGGATATTGTTGAAGACGTGGTGTTAGTAGGAACACCAAATTCTCTAAGGCCTAGAGGAAGACCAAAGAAAAGAGGAGTTAAAATTTTTTTAGAGAACTACTCAAAGAAAATAAAAAACATCCACAAGTGTAGCCGTTGCGGATTGTGGGGTCACCATAGAACAAGTTGTAAAAATACACTTAATGAAAGAAGCTATCATCAACTAGAAGTTGAAAATGATGATAATCAATGTGAACAACCTAGTACTAGTAGTAGTCAAGGAAATCGAGAAAACACTACCCATACGACATGTCACGTTCGACCACAATTAATGATAACGTTGAAGTTGTGTGTTTTTTGCAATCTTTTACTAGATTAGTGGGCTAAAATATGATACGCACAGTATTTTTTTATTATTTGTTGGGCTGATGAAACCTCATAATATTAGTATTGCAAATGTTATGCATATTCTAAGAAAATATAAATTTGGGTTAATCTCATTATATGTAGCTATATTATATAATTCATAGATTTTTCATGATATCACTTCTTTTTATTTACCTGTATTGATAAAGACTTACAGTTTTACAAGAATGTTCAACAAATTTAGAGAATGCATAGTTTATTAATCTGGTGTCCTCACACAACACGACATCTCCATTTATCCCACCACAAGACAGTAGCAGTATCCAACCACATAACAATGGCAACACTGCACAACAGCCCCATACAACACCGCAAAACAACACCTGCAGTAGCCCTTCCGGAACAACATTAGAAGCACTGCACAACAACAGCACCTGTAGAAGCACATAGTAGCACAACCTGCTATGTATAAATATTTGTGATTTGCTTGCTGGTCGGCAATCATCCATAGGCATTATTAGCAATCTTGCATGCTCGATGTTATTATCTTATCCACGTGGTGAAGCATTATTCTTGTCGTAACTACATATGAAAGCAAATGAATCTTTCACAATAGAAGTTATTCATTCTTCAATAAAAAATTAGAACAAAGTATTGGCTTTAGTCCTTAAAAGTATGCTACTGCTATTATTGACAACTGTAATGAATATGTTATAAATTGCAAAATTATTGTATTGATCAATTTGTTAGGTCCTGCCATTGCCACCAAAAAAGAAGAATGTATGATGGCTGCATACCCTTTTTTAGTTGTAAGTGACCGATTTTTTTACTTGATTGCTAGCTAGTTATTAGCTTTTGTCTTGTAATGGTCTTTTGCATAATAGCACTGAATTTTATATTTATTTGTGAGGATATAGCCTTTCAAAGAGTTTAAAAGTAATTGGCTAGTAGATCACGTGTGAGTGTGTCATGTGCACGGTGCTGGTGTTGTGCTTGCCAGTAGATTGGTTTCGTTGAGTATAATTGTTCATTAACCTATTATTATTTTTAATTCGAGTGACCCAATAGGAACTAGCTTTGTAGCTTCACTTTTGTAACTAATATCACTACCCTTTTGAGAAACTAATTTATCTTCTAAGACCAAGAGCTAAGGCACTATTTAGAATCAATTTTTGTTTTCTGTTATATATTTTTATTTTTAAGAAACAAAAAAATAAAATAAAAAATATGTTTATTTTTCTTATTTTAATTTTTTCTATTTTCTAAAAAGTTTAGTTTTTATTTTAAAAATATGTTTAGATTTTTCTTATTTTTTTTTCTATTTTCTAAAGTTTAGTTTTATTTAAAAATAGACAAAACCTTTTTCTTGTATTTTAAAATTAATCCACTCAAATTTTATTTCAGGATTTGTGCGAATATAATAATTAATTCTTAATTATCTTGAATGCAGGATAATAATAGATTAATTTTATTATATCTTGTGTGTGTATATATAATATAGATTTGAAGTCATATATTAATTTTTGATTGAGTCAAATTAAATTTAACTTGGTTAATAATAATAATAATAATAATAATAATAATAATAATAATAATAATTTAACTTATTTCATTAATAACTATTATTTAAAATATATTTATATCTTGTCATGAATTTTATCATTCTCATTGATCTTAAATATGCACATAGATACTTTACAATTCATATTCATGCATCAACTCCTACAAATTAGTATATTTCTTCTACATTTTTAATGTTTCAAATACATCGATACAGTTTGTCTTGCAAGCAAGTATTTTTTAGTAGCATCGGCAATGATCAAATTAATATTGAGTCAAATCACGTGATGTGGCATTTGTAGCATATCGATTTTATTATGTGCAATTGAATCGACAATGAAAATTTTATGTTTGATATATTTTTACATTTTGAATCATTATAAATGATTTTCTTTATAAACAAGTACTATTCAGATTATTTCGACAATGATTCAAATATAATTTGTACATATCACTTTCATCGATTCCATTGCATTTGATTCGATTCGAGCAAGAGAACATATATGTAGGTCAACATGCATCATCGTCATTTGCATCGCCAAATATTTTTTTACTTTATATTAAAATAAGAAAATATCAAACATATCTTTATTTTAGTTTAAAATTTTAAAAAATAAAAAACACAAAGTGGCTCCAAGTGATCCTTTACAGTATAATAATCAATTTCATTATTTTTTTCATTAATTTTTTTTAAAAATAACAACTAAACATGCTTTTTTGTTTTAAATTTTTTAAACAAAAAATTCATAAAAATATCGAACATAAAAGTTAAAAATAAAAACTGAAAATAAAAATAAAAAATAAAAAATAGAAAGTTATCCAAACAGCCCCTAAATTTCTGCAAAAGGACCTCTATATTTATATTTTTGTTTTGACGCAAGAGGCAATTAAGGAAAGAGTCATTCCATCATGCTGCGTCTGATTAATGCAATGACTCCTGACCATGGATTAAAATTAGAACAAATAATTAAATCACCTACTTCATTGCTCATCTTCATGAACAACCTCAATTTTTTAATGGAGAGATTGGAAAATAAGCATTTTAGCAAACAAAACATGAAAATACCATCATAAATTTAGTATCTATACCTTTCTCTTATGTTCGATCAACCAAAAATTAAGAGCAATGGGAAAAAAATGATTTCAGCGAACAAAATAGTGATGGATGCTCAAGTTCACGCAGGTGGCATTTTGTGAGACAGTAGGGGAGCCTTCAGTGGAAAATGAAACACGTTTGCTCGGATTGGGCAGATAGAAGTAACGTTGCAGTTAACAAAGTTCTCTTATTTATAGTAAAATTGTTCAAAACTTTATAGTGGATGCAAATACAATTACAATGATATACAACTAATTGACTCAAAATTGTTCAAGAACTTAACAAAACATATTTTAAAACTACATAAATAATAATAAAGTTTTGATTACAAAATACATATTTTAAATAGATTAACATCTTGATAATGATAAAAACAAAAATAATATTAGAACTATCACGATTAATACAATATGGAATGCAATCGAGATTTTGATCAATAGCTTTAGGTCTTCAAATTTTCTCATAATGATGGCATCAAATGATGCACTTTCTACATAGTCCATGCCTAATAGTGTATTGTCAATTTCGTCTATCTATCTGAAGTAGTTATAATTGTTGCGCGTAAAATCATGTAATAAAACTTCACGTTTTATTGAGAATCCAACACGCATATAGATAGTTGAAAAGAGGATAAAGAAACTTAATTTTATGTAAAAAACCCAGAAAGATGAGAAAACCACGTGGCAGCCCAAAAAAAAAAGCTCAAATATATATCTTCTTTGGAGTACAAAGTTTGAATCTTCCCGATAATAGAATTACAAGGTTATATGTGAGAAATTTTGATAATGAAAATTCCAATTACAAATATGTAGGTAATTTGGACTATACTGCTGACAAATATGATGAATCTGGTGAATAATGCTGACACAAACTTCAAACTTATAGCTTTCTTCCAAGTTCACTTCTAGCTCCCTCTTCCCCTTTCATGTCAAGAATGGGGTCCTACTTATAGGATTCTAAAAGGGGCATTTTGGTCATTATAGTCAAAATCTCAAAACACTCCATCGGACTGTGTATACTGATTCATTTTATCATAGATAATTTTTTGGTGATTTGATAATCCAAACTATCTTCGATTTGAGTGATCTTAGGCTCGTTGGATTCGTCTCGTCGAGCCGCTCTATTCGACTATAAATACATCAAATTTGGAAATCATTTGATTATCCAGTCAATGTCTCGAAATTTTATATGTAATTTTGAGCTTAATTTGACCTGATTCTAATATTATTGGACTCATCTCATTAAGTCGTTGAATTTGATTGAATATATGCTTTAACTTGAAATCCATTATTGATTTATAAATTTTAGAAGGATATATCATTTACCCTTCTATTTTTGGATGAAAAACTCATCTCATTCAAAAATATATAAAATCACTTTAAGTAAAAATTGTTAGTATATATAATATATATATTACGGGTATTAAATTTATTTATTTATTTACTAATTAGTTATTAATATTTATTTATTTTATTTTATATGTATAAAGTAATAATATATAAATTATTTTATTATTTTATATTATTATATATATTTTTTGTGGCTATTTGATTTAAAAGAGAGGGGGCCCACGGCCCCCCAATTTTCCTTTACTTTTTTTTTTCTTTCTTTTGACGTGAGTGACTTAGAGAGAGAGAGAGAGAGAGAGAGAGAGAGAGAGAGAGAGAAGATGTAAAGACTTTTTTTATTTTTTATTTATGAAGAATATAAAGAGATTTTTTTCGATGAGGAATGTGAAGAGTTTTTCTCTTTTTTTTTCTATTATTAGTAATGTGAAGAGTTTTTTTTCTTTTTTTAATGAGGTATATGAAGAGTTTTCTTCATTTTTTATTTTTATTTTATTTTTTAAAATAATTTGAAGAGTCATTTTTTCTAGTATAAATACCCCAAAAGGGTAAGGGAAAACTCACATTCCTCGGACCGATGATTTGGAGGATCAAGACCCATAGTTACTAGAGGCTCTGGTTTTCCCATGAAAGAGGCGTTTCCTCCGACGACCGAAGCTTTGGAGGTGATCAAGGCCCGTAGTTCATACGGCGAGGCTCCGATTTTTCCTCTAGAGAGGCATCAACTATCCTCGTCGGACCGATCGGGTTTGGAGGTGATCAAGGCCCGTAGTTCATACGGAGAAGCTCCAATTTTCCCTCGAGAGAGGAGTCAACTGTCCTCGTCGGACTGACCAGGTTTGGAGGCGATTAAGACCCGTAGTTCATACAGCGAGGCTCCGATTTTTTCTCGAGAGAGGCGTCAACTGTCCCCGCCAGGCCGACCGGGTTTGGAGGCGATCAAGACTCGTAGTTCATATGGCAAGGCTTCAATTTTCCCTCGAGAGAGATGTCAACGGTCCTCGTCAGACCGACCGGGTTTGAAGGCAATCAAGGCCCATAGTGCATATGGTGAGGTTCGGTTTTACCTCAAGAGAGGCATCAACTGTCCTCATCAGGCCGATTGTGTTTGGAGGCGATCAAAACCCGTAGTTCATACGACGAGGCTCCGCTTTGAGGCATCAAGCATCGGTAATCAACCGGGTTTGGCATCAAGACCCGTAGTTCATATGGCGAGGCTCTGATTTTCCCTCGAGAGAGGCGTCGACTATCCTCGTCATATCGATCGGGTTTGGAGGTGATCAAGGCCCATAGTTCATATTGCGAGGCTCTAATTTTCCCTCAAAGAGGCGCCCTCATCAATCAACCGGTTTGGAGGTGATCAATATAGTTCCTGACTCTAGTTTTTCCCTGAGAGAGACATCAACTATCCTCGTTGGACCGATTAAGTTTGGAGGCGATCAAAGCAGTAGTTTATAAAAAATTAATTTTCTTGAAACTCTAATAAATGGTTCAGCAGTTGACAACAGGAGACTACAAGATCCAATGATGTAATGCTAACTATTAACAATGATACTTTGATAATCTTCTGGAAGAAGTTTAATTTTCCAAATGATTTGGTTGTTATTCCTCATAAAAGATTGCAACAAGCATATACTCCTTCGTCATTGTGCCTGTACCTTCTGAAGCTTTTGCCTTTTAAGATTTGTGATGTACATGTACCTTCTGAGGCTTTTGCCTACTAAGATTTTTGTTGTACATGCACCTTCTAAGGCATTCTCCTGCTGAGGTTTTTGATGTACTTGTACCTTTTAAGGCTTTTGCCTTCTAAGGTTTTTTATGTACCTGCACCTTCTCAGGCTTTTTCCTAGTGAGATTTTTGATGTACTTGTACCTTTTGAGGCTTTTGGCTTGTGAGATTTTTGATGTACCTGTACCTTCTGAAGCTATTGCATACTTAAATTTTTGATGTACCTGTACTTTTTGAGGCTTTTGCCTTCTAAGATTTTTAATTCTAAGGCTTTTTCCTTCTGAGGTTTTTGATATACTTGTACCTTCTGAGGCTTTTTTCCTTCTGAGATTTTTGATGAGTGGAGATCCTGTCAACCACTTGCTCTCTTGGAGTCTTTCTAGTGAGGACCTTGTCCACTACTAGCTTCTCATTGAGGCTTCCTCAGGGGCGTGCCTTCCAGGGATTATCAGTGGAGACTTTGTCTACCACTTGCCTTCTTAAGGTCTTTTTAGTGAGCACCTTATCAAGTATCAGCTTCCCATATAGGCCTCCTCATGGTTATACCTTTTAAGAGGTATTATTGAATGCAACAAAGGAAGATTTCATTGATAATAAAAACTTGTTTTAGAAAATAAAATCTTATAAACTTTTCAATAGAGTAAAGAAGAAACTTAACTTTCTTTAGTCACTCGCCTTAGTGAGATCTTTCTTTAGATAAGTATTGGTGTTTTTTCTTACTCAATAACCCCAACAATTTCTTTACCATGATTCCTCTGATCTTATTTTTGATGATCTATTCGTTGATCCAACAAGTAACGTCCTAGATGTCCTTGTCATATTAAACGTTCAATTTCTTCCTTTAGATAAACGCAGCTTTCAGTTGAATGCCCTTTCGAACGATGAAAGTGACAATATTGTGATTGATTTATGCCATTTGGGTTTCTCAATGGGTTTGGCCATTTGAGATATTCAGAATTATGAATCTCTATTATGATATCAGTCCTAGATGTATTTAGTGGAGTAAATCTAGAAGTGTCATAATGTCATCGATCTTTTGAATATTTTTCTTTTTTATTTTGAGATACTATTGTAAGATCTTCTGATGCGCACTTACACTTAGAGTTATTCTCAAATTGTCTTCTATGAGCAGTAATAGCTTCATCAACAATAATTTATGCCTCTACTCGATGAATAAGATTAGTGTAACATCGCACTGTATCTCGCATTAATGAAGAGTAGAAAGGCTCGGGTCGAAGACCTCCAAGGAAGACGCCTCGGAGTAGCTCTAGATCTCCTTCTGGAATTTGACGAGCTTCTGAAGAGAAACTTCGAAAGTATTCTTTGAGAGTTTCTCATTTATTTTAGCGAATTTCAAAAAGATGAGAAGAGTCTTTGATGATTCTTTGATTTGAGATAAATTGTTCGACAAAGAGTTTAGCCAAATGAGCAAAGTTGAGAATGGTCCCTTAGGGGAGGGAATAAAATCATGTACGAGCTTGCCCTTTAAGAGTGATAGGAAAAACTTGGCAGAGCAAATCATCGGGGGCTTGTTGAATATACATAATAGTTTTGTAATGATCAATGTGCTCATAAGGATCAGAGGTTCCATCATAAGGTTCAATGTTAGGTAGTTTAAACCCCACCGAAATCGGTTGTTGAAGAACCATATCATGCAAAGGAGAAGATTCTTGAATACTTTGACGAGGGATGAACTGTTTTTCTCTTAACGAAAATTTATCTCGAACATGATGTTGTATTTCATCTCGAATAACTTCACGAGTTGTTTCTATGAAATGGGGGTGATTCAATCCCATCAAAGAGGTAGGGGGATTCAAAGTTAGTCGGGCAATACAAGTAAGATGAGTTGAGCTGACAGTATAGTCAAGATCCATATCAGGATGATGTACGGGAGAATTTCCACAAGATTATGAGGGGGTTCTTCATTAGTTTCTTCAATAAAATTAACTCTATCATGCTGTTGATAGGGTCGATTTCCTCCAATTCATGGTGGCATTTTCGATTGTTCAGCTCCTAATAAGAGCTGAAGGATCTGATTTTCCATTCTTCGTGACGCGCCTCAAAAGTATGAAGTACTCCACCTAGCTGGTGGTTTCAATCTTGTTGAGAGACTTGGTTGCCTAACATGATAAAGTAATGAAAATAATTAGTTTCAGGTGTTGAATAGATAAATAGTTTAATTTGACATGCTATGTATGTAAACCGCCCCCGACACCCACCCCACAAAAAAAAGTTGTGATCAGATGTTACATCAACTAAGATTAAGTTCGAGTTATTAAGAGCCATGAACACCGTAGGGCCCGTTTGGGCTCACTATTAATTTTTATTTTTTATTTTGTAATTTTGTTTTATTTTATTTATATTTTGCTTAAAAATAAATTTTCTTGATTATACTTATTGCTTTTAAAAACACCAATATTTTGAATGTTTTTAAAAATAACATTTTTTTTATTTCTGAAAATAAAAATAAAATTATATAAAAAATATTTTAAACAAATATATTTTAAAATAATATAAAATAATAATAATAGAAAATAAAAGTGATTCCCAACGACCCTTAAGGAACCCGTTTCTTTTTGGATGTAATATTTTCCAATCCGGTAAACTCGATAGGCCGGGTCAAAAGGCCCGATCAACAATACCCACACGGCCCGATCATCACGTACCACATCCTACGCCATGCCCTTCTTCTTCCACCACGTCGCAACCATTGCCCGATCACACTCATCACTCTCTAGCACAAACTGCTATCCTCAGCCTTCCCTACCCTCTATAAAATGTCGTGAACCACGTCATCTTCTATAGCTTTCAAGCAAAATCATCCGTATTCGATAACCAAATTGAATTTCACAAACTATTACGTTCATCTAGTTAATTAAAATGGCAGTCATTTCCTCCAAGTTCTTCTTCCATTACGCTTCCCCTCTTCTTCAAGCACTCAATCTCTCAAACCATGGCCGCTGCCCTGCCATCCCTACAAAAATCCCATCTTCTCCTTTTTCCTTCTGCCCCCAAAATCTGCCCTACGGCCGCTTCCCATATTCCATGGTCTCCTCCATGCCTCAATTGCCCTCCTAAGAATGGCTTCTTGACCAGCCTTCCTGACTTCAAGTTCACATCCACAATTGATGAAATTTTTATATTAAGTATGTTTTAAAACTTAATTAACAGATTAATAACCGTTAAAAAAATTTAAATATAGAGCTATAAGTGACGGCATACCTCACCGAGGCTAGTCACCCGATCTGCACTTTTACATTAAGCTGGCCGCCGATAATCATCGACCGAATTACACTAAATGATCGACATCGGACGACCGACTTATAATAGCCGATAAGTAAAGGACTTTCTCAATTTTTTTTAAAAATAAGATATCTTTTTTATTGAAATGCAAATATGTAACATGAACTTGTAATACCAATGAACAAATGATACCGTAAAATACAAATAGATCAAACAAATACAACTAAATCAAATCAAATGATACAAAAAAATTTCATCCATAAGCCAAAAATAAACTCAAGTACAGATGCAGATAAAAGTGAACAATAAAAATATCCAGCAACAGCTATACAAAATAAGTACACCTCTAAACACTATCATCGATGACGTCTAGTTATCGCAAGCATTACTAGAGAGTGCGTGGCTAACGGACGATCACGCATCTGATGAGCCTGGCTTGCATCATCTGATCCAATGTACGGCTGCGAGTCTTGTAGAGATACCCAATCCTATGACATCGCACTGTCCATATGGTAAGGAGACTGGGTGCTCTCTAGAAAAGAAGATGGTCCTGGATCAGCATAGGTGGATGGCCCCGCGGCCATGTCTATCATCTATGCAGTCATATCCTATGACAAATGCTCTGCTGCGATGCTCTGGACCCTGTAGTCTCTGATATGTGTCGCCAAGCTCGATCGCATCATATGCTGCTTTATTGATGAATGGCAATCAACGCCATCATCAATGTAAAGAAAGGCGAAAAGATCCTCCGTCCAAAATGTGCTCCGCACAAGAACTAGTTTAAAATGTTACTACGTAAATATGTGAAAATAATAACTAAGAAAATATGCAAATTATAGAGTTATCTTAACATATGCTCCCTCGGTGGGTGCTCTGGGGTAAGACGTCATCTGGGTTAGGCGCCTTGAGTACAACGATGCCCATGACCTAAACCGATCATGTACTGCGACTGCGTGTGTAAGTATCTTCCACCACAAGAAGCGTGATCTCGGGCCTCCCACAGCGATATTGATGGTACCGCCCTCAGACCGCTTTCCTCCCATCGACTCTAATGAAACGAGTCCGGGCTACATCTGCCGGGCAAGTGACCAAACCGAAGGACTCGTGAAGGTGCCACTCCACCCTCCTCCAACTAATCAGTGGAACCCGTGCTAACTAGATGTCCTCACCGCCAGTAAATATCGCCCAGCGACCTCTCGACCGAAGGTCGTATGGCTCCCAAGTCACCTGTATGTGTCAATGCATGTTAGACAATGGTTTGACAGTATTTGTTGAGAATGATGTATACAATTAAAAGAAGTACTTGGCTCAGTAGAAGCCCATCTAACTCATCCCTAAAAAATCTGATATTGGCAAACGGCATCTGACGCACATATCTCTCGTTCCACCTGATAAAAAAAATAGCATATATAAGTCAGGTAGTTGCATATCGTTATGTTAAAGCCAGCTATAAAGATAATAATTTCCTTACCTAAAACTGATGCTGAGCCCATCGAGATCTCTAAGGTAGGGGACATGTAACGTCAGTTGACCAACATGCGCCCCAAGACCATCAGCAATAAGAAGACATCCATGTTGGCCCTCCTCGACTTCGTAGACTCATGCAACTCCCTGTATAGGTGGGCTAGCACTACACCGCCAACAGGTCGACAAAATCCCCAACTAGTAATAGATGGTCCAAAAGTCCTCAGTCAAAACCCGCATGTATCCATGACAGAATAGTACCGCAACGCATAAGCATAATGAATCCATAAACAATGCTAGGGTATGACCTCCCAACTGCCAAATATTGCTCTGATACTCTTACGTCTCGCATCCTAGGCCTTCATGTAAGAGACCTTGATGTTAAATTTCAATTCCATCCTTTCTATGATCTCTCTGGGTTTCAGGTCGATTTGAAATTGCATTACTGGCATTATGAAGTAACTAATAAACTTAGAAGTGCATTGGCGATGTCCTGAACCACTGATGGTGGAAACGTATGTGTACGGCGAACCTAAAGTTGATAACCTCCAGGCGCCTCCCAACCTCTTGCTTCTGCTATAGTGCATGCGCCATTGGCAAGGTCTACTAGGGCTGCGATGCTGCGCACATATAACAGTGAAATTCTTCGATTGAATGTCATGGTAACGAACTGGATATTATTATGAATGGACCGCCGATCCTAAACTCCTTCTTCTTATTTGAGAAACACATACCTTCATTTAACTCTACGAAACTGATCATCTCAAAACACGAGATATCGGATGGACCATCAAACATAATATCCATCCCAAAGATTTCGTGGTCATATAGAATGTACTCATTAGTGGAATTCATTACATCATGATCCATCACGGATAGAATGACTCCGAATAAGATCATGATCGATACTGCTGTCGCATAAATTGGCATTACCAAGCAATGACTCATCAGCAGCATCACTATCATCAGATGTAGGGCTTGATTCACTATTCATCATTTCATACTCATCATCAGGTAGTTGTCTAGATGAACTAGGTTGATCATGCAGTTGTTCTTTAATAGGCATCTTAGTTTTGCATTTAAACATATATCATCTTCCTAAAAAAATAGAAGATACCGTACACAAAACAAAAATAAAAAACACCAACAGTGATGTCGAGATGAAAGCTTACATTATCTCCTGTTCATGATAGTATCGCTATTCGACCGCCAACCAACTCATGAGCATAACCGGAGTGTACATTCAGCAACATAATATCAGTGTCAGTTTCGGGTGCATCAATACATTGTGGTTTTATTTTCACGTAAAAAATCAATGTTTGGGAAGTTTCCAATATATCGCATCATCATCATCATCAAGCAAGCTATGTATCCCACGCCATGGAAAATGACATGTAATCTCCATTGCGATCAATCAATGTCATAACGCAGTCCCGAGCACTTTAGTTTTAAATATCCTAAGCTTGTGACAATGCGACCGGCATGGGCATTTTTTCACCATCATAACTTGGAATGAACTGACCATCAACGATCAGTTGCCCATCATAGAACAAAATTAAGGAAACAAGATCCTGACTCATTATACTATTAGCTCAGCAACTAATGTTATAACAAAACCTAACAATACACTCAAAATCCATTACAAAAATACATATTGTTCACTTAACAATTAAGCAACACAAAAAATGACCTACCAAATTACCTAATCCCAGTATATCGTATACCTTAACCACGGAAAATTTTAGGAGAATAATTATGAAAAACATACAAAACTTCCCTCCACATTATTACTAATTCAAATAAGCAAGGAAGAAAAAAAAAACAAACTTACGGTAAAGCTTTCCCTAAACCGAGAGGTGGAGCCGGGTCTCGTGCGTACGGAGGAGAATCAAAGGAGAAGAAACGAGAGGAGAATCAAAGGTGGAGCCAGGTCTCATGCATACAGAGGAGAATCGAAGGAGAAGAAATGAGAGATGAGAGCCGAGAGCTTTTACAAAATGAAACAGAAGCGGCTGGTCAATGGTCGGTTGATAGTACTACTTATCGGGCGACGCCAAAATACCACCCGATAAGTTAGCGCGGCTTCTTATCGAAAGTTTGGCCGTTAACTAATCAGCGAGGGTTGGCCGCCACCCAATAAGAAGTGACGTCGCCATGGGTGAGTGGCCAACCGCCCACTTATCTGGCGATTGTATCTAAAGTTAATTTTTTTAATAATGCTTAATCTATTAATTAAGTTTTAAAACATATTTAATTAAAAAATTTCTTCTCCACAATTCCTTCCCCAAGGCTATAACTCGTATCTCCACCTCCAATGATCTCTCAGCCAATGCGGTCTCATTCCTCCACAAAATGCTCCCAACTCTTCTGCTGCACTCACAGTCGCAGTCGACATCCCGTCATCCTTAAACCCTTCATCGCTAATGCAGATGTACAGTGAGTTAGAGATAGAGGAAGGGCTTTGCCACAAGCCTCACGCCAGCATGGCAGCTGCGCAGCCAGCTGTGGTGGAGAAGAATTTCTCCGGCGACTCGGACGCCTATGATGAGGTGGAGACGTTCTGCAAATGGGAGATTATGACATCCTCATCGGTGGCGGCGTCTTCATCCCCGGCGGATAGTGAGACCAACGAAAATAAAAAGGTTGGGGATAACATAAGTATGCATAGTCTTCTGATTTCTTCCTTCGTGGGCTCCTCCATTGATGAGTCCGAATGGTCAGCGGTGAAGAAGATAACAGGTATTATTCTAGTAGCCACCCTCTTGCCTTCACCGGTGCCAACACCGCTCACCAACAAAAAAGTATTGTTTGTATGGGGAAGGCAGGGGATGGAAAAATATATTTTAAAGCTTGAGGAACATGAGCGGTGGCTGCGCTTGTGTGGAGCCACGTAGTTTTCCTATTCACCTTTAGTGGTGAAAATATTACATCCAGAGTCCACACATAACTTTACGTGCAGACTCCAATCCTTGGCCGATGCATGTCCAACGTTTATTTTCCCTTTTAGCGCTTCACGATGCTGTAACTGGATAGACGACACTGTAAATGGATGGCACATTCATGACACCGTTTATGCTTACCCTAGCTTGACCCGGTCCATCTCGTTCAAACAGCGGGAGAAGAAGCTTGGAATGAGAAGAAAAAAAGATATATATATATATATATATATATATATATATATATATATATATATATATATATATTTAGGGGTGTATTTTTTTCTTGCAAACTGAGCTTAGAGAGAGAAATAGAAAATCTCATTTCCTTTTTACAAAAGAACCATGAAGATGGAGAACGTTGAGAAAATATCGACCAATTTAGCTGAGGATGTATTAAATAAAAATTCATCGGTAATTTTTCTCAACCGTTGTTTATGTACAATTTTTCTACAGTTTGTTAGTGATATTCCTTGAAATTATTTTATTTAATGTATATTTCCTACACTGTTTGGAGTTCTTTGCAAGAGGACTGTGCTTATTTTAGGAACTACTTTGCATGGGTACTTTCTGTAATCTCATGAGAGTACTGACCAATTTCATATTATTTTTCATGAGTTCTTGGTCTGCCTGGAGAGAATATATTCATTACATTCTATTAGAATTTAGAGATTGTTTGGTTGGTTTTTAGTGTTATTTTGTATCTGTACTCTCTGTACTCTCTTGAGAGTACAAATGATTTTGACCATTTTTCTCTTTTCTTTGGCCTGGTTGTTGAGATTATGTTTATTACATTCCATTAGAAGTATTTTGGAGGCTGTTTGGATGATTTTTGGGAGAATTTTGCATCTATACTCTCTGTACTCTCATAAGAGTACATATTATTTTCTCATATTTTTCCAGTTTATTTTGCCAGGATGGGGAGAATATGATCATAATATTCCATTAGAAGCAATTTTTTGGCTGTTTGGTTAAATTTTATGGGAGATTTCCATCTGTACTTACTGTACTCTCTATACTCTCATGAGAGTATAGCATTTTGAGTATTTTTTTCTAGTTTCTTTGGCCTATTTGGAGTAAATATATTCATTACAATCCATTAAGAATAATTTAGAGGCAATTTGGTTATTTTTTTAGTGTTATTTTGCATCTGTACTGTTTATACTCTCTTGAGAGTACAGATAATTTTGACCATTTTTTCCACTTTCTTTGGCTTGGTTGTTTAGATTATGTTCATTACATTCCATTGAAAGCATTTTGGAGACTGTTTGGATAGTTTTTGGGAGATTTCTGCATCTGTACTCTCTGTACTCTTTGCACTCTCATGAGAGTACATAGCAGTTTGAGCATTTTTTCCAATTTTTTTTGGCCTGTTTGGAGTAAATATGTTCATTATAATCAATTACGAACAATTTGGATGCTGATTGTTTAGTTTTTAGTGGAGTTCTTCATCTGTACTCTATACTCTATACTCTCCACTCTATACTATCAGACTCTCCTGTCTCATGAGAGTACTGAGTTTTTTTTTTTAATCTTTTTGGAGTAAATATGTTCATTACAATCCATTAGAAATAATTTGGATGCTGATTGCTTAGTTTTTAGGGGAGTTCTACATCTGTACTCTCTATACTCTCTTGAGAGTACAGATGATTTTGGTCATTTTTTCTCACTTTCTTTGGCCTGGTTGTTTAGATTATGTTCATTACATTCCATTGGAAGCATTTTGGAGGTTGTTTGGTTAATTTTTGGGGGATTTCTGCATCTGTACTCTCATGAGAGTACATATTATTTTCTCATATTTTCCAATTTATTTTGGCTAGATGCGGAGAATATGATCATTACATTCCATTAGATGCAATTTTCTGGCAGTTTGGTTAAATTTTATGGGAGATTTCCATCTGTACTCTCTGTACTCTGAGAGTATAGAGCATTTTGAGAATTTTTTTCCAGTTTCTTTGGCCTGTTTGGAGTAAATATGTTCATTATAATCCATTAAGAATAATTTAGAGGTTGTTCGGTTATTTTTTTAGTGTTATTTTGCATTTGTACTCTCTGTACTCTCTTGAGAGATGAATTTTAATAATTTTTTTTCTCTTTGTTTAGATTATGTTCATTACATTCCATTGGAAGCAATTTAGAGACTGTTTGGATATTTTCTAGGGGATTTCTGCATCTATATTCTCTGTACTCTTTATACTCTCATGAGAGTACAGAGCATTTTGGACTTTTTTTATAGTTTCTTTGGCCTGTTTGGAGTAAATATATTCATTACATTACATTAGGAGCAATTTGGAGGGTAATTGATTATTTTTTTAGTGTTATTTTGTATATGTACTCTCTCTTGAGAGCACAGATGATTTTGGCCATTTTTTCCCACTTTCTTTGGCCTGGTTGTTTAGATTATATTCATTACATTCCATTGGAAGTAATTTGGAGGCTGTTTGGATATTTTTTAGGGGATTTCTGCATCTGTACTCTCTGTACTCTCATGAGAGTACAAAGCAGTTTGGGCATTTTTTCCAGTTTTTTTAGCCTATTTGGAGGAAATATGTTCATTACAATCCATTAAGAATAATTTGGATGCTAATTGCTTGGTTTTTATGTGATTTTTGCATATGTACTATCTATACTCTCTTGAGAGTACATATGATTTTAGCCATTTTTTCCCACTTTCTTTGGCCTGGTTGTTTAGATTATGTTCATTACATTCCATTGGAAGTAATTTGGAGGTTGTTTGGATATTTTTTAGGGGATTTCTGCATCTATACTCTATGTACTCTCTATACTCTCATGCGAGTACAGAGCATTTTGGGCATTTTTTTCTAGTTTCTTTTGCCTATTTGGAGTAAATATATTAAATATATTACATTAGGAGCAATTTGGAGGGTGATTGGTTATTTTTTTAATGTTATTTTGCATATGTACTCTCTCTACTCTCATGAGAGTACAAATGATTTTGGCCAATTTTTCCCACTTTCTTTGGCTTGGTTCTTTAGATTATGTTCATTACATTCCATTGGAAGTAATTTGGAGGCTATTTAGATATTTTTTGGGGGATTTCTGCATCTACACTCTCTGTACTCTCAGGATTTAGCTCATTTATTTCCACTTTCTTTGGCCTGTTTGGAGGGAATAGGTTCATTTGTGGATCTATTTTACATGTCACATATTTCTGGAGCTATTTGGGCAGATGAATACGGTCAATGAGCAGTGCAATGATGAAATCGTGATGTCTAATGACCCAAATTTGGAGAAACTCCTTGTTTAGAAACGAAGCGAATGTATGCATCTTATGACTATGCACATCAAACCGCTTCGTGTTGGAAGGACCATACTATTTATTGGAAAAACTCCAAGAAATTGAAATCAAAAGATTTTTTATGTGCAAAAGCAGGTCGAAAGAAATCTGCCTGTCTAAACGGCTTAACAAAATTCCAGAAAACTCATACAAGGATTGGTTGTCCGGCCATGATTAGATTCTCTGATGATTTAGAGGGGAACTGGATGGTTAAAAGACATACAAAAAGTTATAATCATTTTTTGGAAAAGCCTGCTGACCTACATCTTATCAGATCACACAGATGCATTAGCGATGAGAAGGCGTTCATGTTGAAGGCAATGATGAGGCCAGAGTAAATTAGATGCATTCAATCTAATCCGAAAGTTGGCGACATAGAAATATTGGATTCACAAAAAGAGATGCTTTCAATTTCATTCAGAAAGAGAGAAGTTCAAGGATTGTGAATGGTGACAGTAATGCATTAATACAAATGTTCAAGGAAAGGCAAGAAGCAGTCTAGATATTTGCATGGGATGTACAAGTTGATGAGTTAGATTACTTAGTAAGTTTTTTTTGGAGCAATGGCATGTCTAGGGTAGAATATGATTGTTTAGGGGATGTGATAATTTTTGATACAAGCTATCGACTCAATAAATATAATCTTGTTTGTGCCCCTCTTGTTGGAGTGAATCATTACTGGCAAAATGTCTTATTTGGAGTAGCCTTTTTATCAGAAGAGACAATTGAGTCATTCTCATGGCTATTCCAAACATTTCTTTGGTTGATGAGTGACAAACATCCTATGATAATATTTACTGATCAAGATCAGGCTATGGCGGAAATTATATTACCATACTCATCATAGGTTATGCAATGGTATATTTTCAAGAAAAGCTCCTTCCAAGGTTCATTGCTTTAATAGTAATAAGAGAGTACAAGGGCTATTTTATACATGAATGAGCAAGTGTGACTCAGAGGAAGAGTTTGAAGAAGCTTGGTGTGCCATGCCAGAAGAAGGCAATTTGCATGATCATGCTTGGTTATTTGAGCTTTATAAATTTAGATCCAAGTGGTCCACTGCATTCAACAAGGACTCATTCTGCATGGGCATCTTATCAACGCAACGTAGTGAGTCCACGAATAACATATGTCATGAAATCTCTAAACCAACAAGTTTGCTCACATATTATTTCTTGGGTTCTTGGGGTTGGAGAAGGTTATGGAGACATGGCACCGGAATGAACATGACGAAGACTTCAAGTGTAGCCAGTCAGCAATTATTCCTATTGTTAAGACCAATCCAATTCTAAAATAAGCTACTATGTTTTATACAAGAAAGCTTTATACTATGTTTAAGAATTTTTGCATGGAGTTGGAGGCCTATCAGTAATTGTGTCAGCTAACAGCCCCATGGAGTATTTGCTGAGAAACTTAGAGAATAAAAATTCATCTAAAACATGGATTGTCCATTTTAATGGGACTACCCTAGATGTAACTTGTACTTGCAAAAAATTTGAAATGATGGAATTACTTTGTACCCATTGTATCAGAGTTCTTAGTCAGCAAGATGTAGTTTGCATTCTTGATAAGTATCTTCTCATGATAGTTTACCAGAGAGAAGAGGGATATATACATCGATAGTGCATCCAAAAAATTAAGAGATGTGGAAAGCACAGATGGAAATGGTACTGACATTATTTTTTGGAATCACATAAGTCGATATGCATATTAAATAAGTATCAAGGCACAGGGTAATAAGATAGCTGAGGACTATATGCTTGATCCATAAAAACTATATGATGATATCGACTCTATAATAAGTGAGAATTCTCCTCCAGCTGACAGAGCAGCTAAGAAGAAGAGTGTTTCCAATGCAAGGCTTAAGGGATATTGGGAGAGATCCAAGAAAGCCAAGAGTAATTTTCTATTTTCCTCTTAATATTTAGTATTTTAAATATTGCTATTAATCTTCAAACCATCCTATTTTTGTTATTACAGAAACCAAAGTATAGTCTGATAGTGTTGCAGAACGTGTTTCATCACCAGTTGCAACACCTTTATTTGTTATGCCAAAGTGTTTTTCAGAGGTACGCACAGAATATCACACATCGGTGCTATAAAAATCATCAACTAATAGGATGTTCTACTACAAAAATTTAACTCGAGCTCCACAATCAATCAGTCGGCTGAAGGGTACACTAAGCTGATGATGGATATTACTACAGGAAAATATTTTAATGCATGACATCATTTAGTTATGTGTTCTTCAACTGTACAATCATTTCTGTATTGCTTTAAAGTCCCCAAGATGACTTTCTTTTACTTAACAGGCACACCAAGATTAGGAGAGTACAGAGAATACAGAGAGTATAGAGAGTATAGATAGTACATATACAAAAATCTCCTAAAAACTAAGCAATCAGCACCCAAATTGTTCCTAATGGATTGCAATGAACATATTTCCTCCAAACATGCCAAAAAAATTGGAAAAAAAATGCCCAAACTGCTCTATACTCTCATGAGAGTACATAGAGTACAGAGAGTACAGATAACAAAACTTGCTTGAAACTAGGAAGGCCCAAATGAACATTAATATTGGTCATTTATTTTCTGCTTGGTTTTTTTCCTGGCTACTAGCTGAGTGGTTTTTCTAGAGTTCTGGTGTTCGGCAGGGTACCTAATGTGTCTGGATTCTGCTTGGAACTTTGGTTTGTTGACTGCCATGTGGTCATCCTTATTAATTATGGCTTTGTGATATGGAATTATCCACTATCTCAATTGATTCTTATTTCTTTTGACACTGCAAGTATATTAGGATATAATGTCATTTTTATGTTGATATGTACCATCTAGATTGCTAATACTTTCGTGATTTCCTCACTAGGGGGTTATTTTTGGGTCGGGTTGTTGTGAACTATGCATTCTGATATAATGTTGGTTCTATTTAGGCCATCCCTTTACCACTCTGATTTCTATTGTTACGCTTGCATATATGAACGTGGCTGTGCCTTGGTAAGCAGGTAACTATGATTAGTGATGTTGTGTGGTTAGGGTTGGTGTTGGCTATGATTTATGCTATTATGCTTGCATTGTCTGGTGTTTATTTTCTTAGAAAGGGGAGTTGATAACCCTATACCAATTTCCCCCAGGGGTGTTGTTGGCTAAGATCATAAGATTTCTATCAAATTGGCTACCATTTTCCCCCAGATTTGTAGGCTATGAAGGCTGGGATGACATCACCCATTCCTTGGCTGGTAGTAGCAGGTGTGATGTAACCCTTTTTTTTTGAAGTTTGGATGCTCATACTAGCAGCTGCCTCAATTTGGTGTGACTGAGCCTGAGCCTCTATCCACCTATTTCTCCATATCTCTCTCATTACATTATTTTACTTTCAACCTAGCTTGTATCACTTTAACTATGCTAATTCTTTGTTCCAGGTGTTTGCATATTCTGCTTATTTTTGTGCAGGTTCTTTCTCTAATGTAGGAGAACTTCTGGAGGATGACACGTCTCTTATCCACAAGATTTTCTGCTGATGGCTGGCCAATTGCTTGCTCCTTTGCTCTATTTATACCTTTTTCTTTCTTTTCCTCTTTCATATGTTTTGATTGTATTTAGCTTAGGGATTTTTTCTCTAGGTTGTTTGTAGCTCTTTAAGCAATAGTTATTAAGTTAATCCCCTACTAAGGACCTTGTAATGCTTCGACTGTGGCAATAAAATTTCCATATTTTACCAAATCTTAGTATTTGGCTAATGACTCTACCTTGCTTAAGAGGATGAACTGATTTTCATTGCAGTCATTACATAGTTTGATATATACTCTATAAAGTACTCTATATTTTATGAAATGATTTTTATTGCATGCATTACAAAATTTGATAAGCCCATATGTTCCTATCAATAAGATTAATGGAACTTGAAGAAAAAAATTTGTGTAATGAAGATGATATTAGTTTACTAAGTATTTATAAATTTGTCGATAATATTAATTTAATTAAGATGATACTTTCAGTTATTAGATTATTTTAAAAAAATCATCATCTTAAAATAAAGAATTCGCTCCACACTACCCTCAAAATTTATAATTCTGAATAAGACGTTGCTAAGCTGCATGTTCGGTAGTTCATTTGTCTATTTTATGCACCACATGATCTAGTAGATAGTAGGTTTTAAGAAGCATGATTTCGACAGATAGAAATTAATTTCAAACATTTAAAAATTCTAGTATATTTTTAAAGAACATAATTATCTTTATTAAAGAGTTAAGTTTAATAATCGTACCCACTTATATTAAGTTCACATGTTAAGTGGTTTATATTGCTTCTCCTTCGTACTTTCAGATTGTGATATTATGAATGTGACTGAGTATAATGGTTTATTACTAGCATCCAATTTGACATACCAAGTATCATTCAATCGTAATTTTTAGATATTACACAATTCAAATTATTGTAATTATTAATTTTTAGATAATGTAAATTTTAACTTCACTTTTTTAGTTGATCTGAATTTAAAATATGATATAATTTGAATATCAAAATTAAGCATATTTTCTCCAAACAAGTAAAGAAATAATCATAGAAAAATAAATAATATTATATCAATTTCCCATGATTAGAAGAGCACAGAGAATATAGAGAGTACAGAGAGTACATATAGTACAAATAAATAGATAAAAGATAGTATACAAGCAGTGAGAGAGTATATAGAGAGTACAGATGGTACAATTGCAAAACTACTCAAAAAACTCATAATAGGAGCCTCTAGGCTACTTTAAGATTATTGTGAACAATTCCTCCCAGACTTGCAAAGTAAAGAATGGAAAAATAGAAAAATTAAGAAAATAATCTGTACTATGAAGAAAATACAAAGAGTTCAGCTACAAAACACCTCAAATATTCTAATAGTCAGCCTCCAAACTACCTGCAATGGAATAAAGAGTATAGATAGTATAGAGAGTATAGAGAGTAAAGAGAGTATAGAGAGTACAGAGAGTACAGAAAATACTGAGAGTACAGATAGCATAAAGAGTACAGAGGGTACATAGAGTATACTTGCAAAACTGCTCAGAAAACTTATAAAAAAAGCAACCGAGGAGACTCCAAACTACTTTAAGGTTATAGTAAACAATTTCTCTCCGACCAACAAAGAAAAAATGAAAAAAAGAGAAAAATTATAAAAATAATCTGTAGTATAATGACAATACAAAGAGTTTAGCATTAAAACACCTCAAATATTCTAATAGTCAGCCTCCAAGCTATCTACAATGGAATAGAGAGTACAGAGAGTACAAAGAGTACAGAGAGTACAGAGAGTATATAGAGTACAGAGAGTACAGACAACATAAAGAGTACATAGGGTACACTTGCAAAACTACTAAGAAAACTCATAAAAAAAACAAACTAGGATCCTCCAAACTCCTTTAAGGTTATAATAAATAATTCCTCACCGACCTACAAAGAAAAAAATGGAAAAAATAGAAAAACTTAAGAAAATAATCTGTAGTCTGAGGAGAATACAAAGAGTTCAGCTACAAAACACCACAAATATTCTAATAGTCGGCCTCCAAAACTACCTGCAATGGAATAGAGAGTACAGAGAGTATAAAGTACAGAGAGTACAGAGAGTACAGAGAGTACAGATGAAACACATCTCAGTAAAGTAGCCCAGCATCAACCAAATTGCTGCAGGTGATCTCTGCTAAACATATTTTATCCAAACTGCCCAGGAAAATAGAAAAAAAAGAAGAAATATTGTGTACTCTCAGGAGAGTATAGAGAGTATAGATGAAACACATCTCAGTAAAGCAGCCCAGTATCAATCAAATTGTTGTAGGTGATCTTTGCTAAACATATTTTATCCAAACTGCCCAAAAAAATTGAAAAAAAAATAGAAGAAATACTTTGTACTCTCGGGAGTATAGAGAGTACATATGTAGAATAGATTAAGAAGTCTAACATTAAGGTTCCTAGCAACCCCACTAATTGAAGAGAGCTTAGAAAGGCAACCCAGCTGATTGAAGAGAGCTTAGATAGGCAACCCAGTAGCCAAAAATTTATTTTAAATGGTATTTACACAAGATATTCTATCTGAACTGCCCTGAATAAATGAAAAAAAAATAAGAAAACTTAATTTTAGCTGGAGTACAGAGAGCACACCTGTAAAGCTAGAGAACATGAACAGATTGTGAACATGCTATCTTTAGAAAAGGTTTAAGACAGTAAATGATAGCTTGTAAAATAGGTGCTTGCAAAATATCAAACTTCAAATGTATAGTTCTCAGCTTATATTTTTTAGTCTGAAATAAAAGATAGCATAAGCAAACTCAACCTTAAAGTAATTCATCTTCTTGGGCCAATCATGGTGGTTAGCCCAGTTCACTGGGGGTTTGCTGATTGCTGCCTCCATGTACTTGCAGACAAACATCCCATAATCAACACTATTATCTTGGACTAGCAGCCCACTCATCATTTTGATTGGCCATTTTATGGGATCACTCGTAAAAGACTGGCCAGCATCTTCAACAAGTAATTTGATATGAATAGCAAAAAGTATAGTCAATAAGTTGGCCCAAAAAAAATAGTAGGGGAACCAAATTAAAAATAATTCTTAAAATCTCTAGAAGAATGGCATTATGGGTTGGTTTTGGTAATGAGTCATAGAAATACTAGGTCTCTAGCTTAATATGCCCAACAAGGAGTGTCCAGTGTTGATTATCTATAATTGAAAATAAGAGTAGCTCAGCCCTTGACACACTGTCTACGGTGACATGCTGGATGAACATTTTGCTTTCCTTTTGTAGGCCATATTTCGCATAACTCTGCAAGAAAAAAATAGAACTTTTATAAATTCTAGCTTCTATATAGACAAACAAGGATTGAATCATAATACCTAGCCTTTCTATGGGGTAACATACCCAATGTAGGCATGAAATGTACAAATAGGGGACATACAGCCCCGGACAGAGCGAATACTTCTTAGCTAGTAAGAAGGCGAAGGCATCGATGTGTGCATCTGAGAGATATTGATATGTCTGCAACTCATTGATCTGCCCTCGTGCAATAATGATATTCTAGCCATAAAAATATCATCCCTTCAAGTGAGAATTATTTGAAAGCGAGCTTAATTAAATGAATTGGTTATTTTATGTATGAAGGAGTTGAATGAAGAATGCATACTTATCCTTGAATCGGGAGCACGACGTGTCAATAAGCTGGAGCATCGACTTAGGCAGGACATCTTTGGATGAGAAGTCAACAAAATGATGTGCCTCTACTGGCTGTAAGGAAATTACTGATGATGAAAGTTAGTGAGAAAGAGCAAGATTCACTATGAATTAAGGATCGATCTACTGAGATGATGCATACCTTTGACTGATGCTCCTCCACCACAATGACAGTAGTCTGTGGGTCATCTACTTTTATTGGCTCATCTTTGCGAACCTATAAAAAAATTTAGTGAAATTTGTTTCTATTATCTCAAATTTAAAAGAAAGTAACTTAATACCTCTACTACCGGCTGCTCAGCCTGAGTGGAGGCCACCACATCACTTATTCTGCATCGTGACTTCCTGTAAGTGTGTATGAAGGGGGAATAAATAGCTTTCCTATTCCTCATCTGCTGAGCCTTCACACCAAGCTCAATGCTATCGATTAAAGGCTCCGCAGCATCTTCATGTGCAGTGGAGGCCTTCACAAGAGCTTCCCCATGGAGGCTACCATAGGGGCTTCCCAAGTGGAAGTATCCACAGGGGTAGCAACTGTAGTTTCCTCCACAGGAGCCTCCCCTGTGGTAGCCTCTGGAGGGAAAGCTCCTGTGGTAGCCTCCACAAGAGCTTCCCCTATGTTGGACTCCACAAGGGCTTCCCTAATGGAGGCTACCACAGGGGCTTCCCAAGTGGAAGTATCCGCAAGGGTAGCAGCTATAGTTGCCTCCACAAGAGACTCCCCTGTGGTAGCCTCCACAGGGGAAGCTCCTATGGTAGCCTCCAAAGGTGCTGCCCCTGTGACTGGCTCGTCAAGAGTTTCCCCTGTGGTCACCTCCACAGGAGCTTCCCCACACTAGGGATGCTAGGACCCTGCTTCCCAGCAAGAACCTCCTCGATAGCTGTAACCCACAAATCAATTCCATCTATTCTCTCTATCATTGTTGCTTGAAAAGATGATATTGTATCTTTCAAGTCCCTGAAATCTGCAAGTATCCTCTCCACCGCAGAGCCTTCTGTGGGGGTAGTAGCAGAGGGCAGGCTAGATACACTAGATGGGGGAGAATATCGAGGAGAGACATATGGAGATTCAATGGGGGCTGAACTCAGTGGACTTAGAGTGGGACTGCTATCGGGCTTGACATGTGTTGTATGTTGGCCAGGGGACAATGATTCAAGGAGCCAGGTCTCCTCTTCTAATATGTCCTCGAATGAAAGGCTGACCTATATTAAACCGATAAGAAAATGTGATGACTTACAACATAAATAAATATATTCTTATATGAACTAAGTGATATTATTATATGTCACCTGGTGTCCTCCCAAACCAACGAACACATCATATGTAAACTTTATTTTTGGCCATCGCAGCATACGTGGCTTTGCAGATGGAAATGGTGGTCTTATGTCACATCCAGATCTACAATGAATATTCATATAAGTTAACTTCAATGCATCAAATAATACATAACTGAAGATATATAACATACCATAAGAAGAGTGACAAAGCCACTCATGTACCCGGGTGCCTTATGGGTCTAAATCTTTGATGTAATACCATCAAATTGTGACACTAGAAAGGCTCAAATGGCCTCTGCCCAGTCGTATTCAACAAATTTATCTACATCATTGGCGTAGGCAATCAATTCTGATGCCACCCTATAGTTGTGATATATAAAAAAGATTTGACAATAGAAAATGTATGTTCAACTACATAAATTGTGCAGCAGGAAACGAGTTATCCGAATGCTCAAGTTTATTCTTATAGTCTATTGAACTGAACTGTAATAGCAGGGATTTCTGCCATAAGACCTTCTCCCCTCTATTTGGCATCCCTACAATTACTGCAACTTTATTGGGGGTGAAAGGAATAACCCAGAAAGAAAGCTTGCTTCTCTATGTCCCAGCAAGACAGGATTGAGGTAATGATAATTAAGACTTGCTGAATTCCAGAGTCTAATGAATTAATGTAGATGAAGCCTCTTAAAATGTCAATGACTTCATCAGTAAAGCGTGTTGTAATATTATTGAACACTGTTCTAATGATGGTAGGCCTGAATCTCGAAGTTATCATTTTCCAAGACATGGTAAACTTCAAAATGAAAAGTCAGTTAATGAGAGTACAGATACAGAACTCCCCTAAAAACCAAGCAATCAGCATCCAAATTATTTTTAATGGATTGTAATGAACATATTTACTCCAAACAGGCTAAAGAAACTAGAAAAAAAGGCCCAAACTACTCTATACTCTCATAAGAGTACAAAGTACAGAGAGTATAGAGAGTACAGAGAGTACAAAGTATAAAGTATAGAGAATACAAAGAGTTCATATGCATAACTCACATAAAAATAAGCAATCATCCTCCAAATTGTTCCTAATGGATTTGTTATGAACAAATTTCCTCCAAACAGGCCAAAGTAAATGGAAAAATATTACCAAAATGCTCAGATCTCATGAGAGTATAAAGAGTATAGAGAGTATATAGAGTATAGAGAGTACAGAGAGTACAGATGCAAAATAACACTAGAAAAATAACCAAACAGCCTCTAAATTGTTCCTAATGGATTATAATGAACATATTTACTCCAAATAGAATAAAGAAACTAAAAAGGCCCAAAATGCTCTGTACTCTCATGAGTACAGAGAGTACATATATAGAAATCTCCCAAAAACTATCCAATCAGCCTCCAAAATGCTTCCAATAGAATGTAATGAACAAAATCTAAACAACCAGGCCAAAGAAAGTGAGAAAAAATGGCCAAAATTATCTATACTCTCAAGAGAGTACAGAGAGTACAGATGCAGAACT
This sequence comes from Cymbidium sinense, assembly GCA_021442155.1. Classification (NCBI taxonomy): domain Eukaryota; kingdom Viridiplantae; phylum Streptophyta; class Magnoliopsida; order Asparagales; family Orchidaceae; genus Cymbidium; species Cymbidium sinense. The sequence goes on along the minus strand of CM038225.1, from coordinate 45,304,297 downwards.
CTCCTAAAAACTAAGCAATCAGCATCCAAATTATTCCTAATGGATTATAATGAACATATTTACTCCAAATAGGCCAAAGAAACTAGAAAAAAAATGCTCAAACTACTCTGTAATCTCATAAGAGTATAGAGAGTACAGAGAGTATAGAGAGTATAGACAATACATAAAGTACAGTTACAAAAATCTCCCAAAAACTATCCAAACAGCCTCCAAAAATGCTTCCAATGGAATGTAATGAACATAATCTAAACAACCAGGCCAAAGAAAGTGGGAAAAAATGGCCAAAATCATCTGTACTCCCAAGAGAGTACAGAGAGTACAGATGCAAAACTCCCATAAAAACTAAGCAATCAGCATCCAAATTGTTCCTAATGGATTGTAATGAACATATTTACTCCAAACAGGCCGAAGAAACTTGAAAAAATTGTCCAAACTGCTCTGTACTCTCATGAGAGTACAAAGAGTACAGATAGTACAAAGAGTATAGATGCATAAATTCCCCAAAAACTATCCAAACAGCCTCCAAATTACTTCCAATGGAATGTAATGAACATAATCTAAGCAACCAGACCAAAGAAAGTGAGAAAAAATGACTAAAATCATCTATACCCTCAGGTGAGTACAGAGAGTACAGATGCAGAACACCCCTAAAAACTAAGCAATCAGTATCCAAATTATTCATAATGGATTGTAATGAACATATTTACTCCAAACAGGCCAAAGAAACTAGAAAAAAAATGCCCAAACAGTTCTGTACTCTCATAAGAGTACAGAGAGTACAGAGAGTACAGAGGGTATAGTGAGTACAGAGAGTATAGATACATAAATCTCCCAAAAAATATCCAAACAACCTCCAAATTACTTCCAATGGAATGTAATGAACATAATCTAAACAACCAGGCCAAAGAAAGTGGGAAAAAATGGCCAAAATCATCTGTACTCTCAAGAGAGTACATAGAGTATAGATGTAAAATAATACTAAAAAAACCAAATAGCCTCCAAATTATTCCTAATGGATTGTAATGAACATATTTACTCCAAACAGGCCAAAGAAATTGGAAAAAAAATGCTCAAAATGCCTTGTACTCTCATGAGAGTACAGAGAGTAAAGAGAGTACAGATAGAAATCTCCCATAAAATTTAACCAAAATAGAAAATTGCTTCTAATGGAATGTAATGACCATATTCTCCCCATTCAGGCAAAATAAACTGGAAAAATATGATAAAACCATATGTACTTTCATGAGAGTACAGAGAGTATAGATACAAAAATCTCCCAAAAACTATTCAAATGGCCTCCAAAATGCTTCCAATAGAATGTAATGAACATAATCTAAACAACCAGGCCAAAAAAAATGGGAAAAAAATGACCAAAATCATCTATACTCTCAAGAGTACAAAGAGTACAGATGCAGAACTCCCCTAAAAACTAAGCAATTAGCATCCAAATTATTCTTAATGGATTGTAATGAACATATTTACTCCAAATAGGCCAAAGAAAATGGAAAAAAAGGCCCAAAATGCTCTGTACTCTCATGATTTTATATATAGTACAGAGAGTACAGATGGAAATCTCCCATTAAATTTAACCAAACAGTTAGAAAAATGCTTCTAATGGAATGTAATGACCATATTCTCCCAATCCAACCAAAATAAACTGAAAAATATTAGAAAAGGATATGTACTCTCATGAGAGTACATAGAGTACAGATGTAAAAATCTCCCAAAAACCATCCAAGCAGTCTCCAAATTGCTTCCAATGGAATGTAATAAACATAATCTAAATAAATTGCTTCCAAAAATCTCCCAAAAACCATCGACTGAACATACTATCCCTAAACAAGCCACAAAATTCATCATGAAATAGCACCAAACATCCTACCATATGATATACTAAATATTTCACTAGGCTAAACAGTTCAAAAATTTGAAAATAACGGTGTGTACCATCATGACAGTATAGAGAGTATACATGCAAATATCTCCAAAAACTACTACAACATGTCCTGTTCATTTAAAGGAATCAAATGTTCCAAAATGTTCACCTACTGGGCGGTGAGAAGAATAGCGAAAACCCTAAATTCATTAAAGTTCGGGAATGCAGGTATAAATACCTCATGTAGTCGCCTACAAGTGAAGGGTGAACGTGCACCGATTGAGAGCGGGAGCTGAGCTGAGAAAAAATCCTTCATCGAAAGAAAGCCCTAAACTATTCTGTGACAAGGAATGTCGAATGATGCCCGTCTCATTTTTATTCTCCTGCTGTTTGAACGAGATGGGCCGGGTCAGGCCAGGGTAAGCGTAAATGGCATCGTGAATGCACCATCCATTTACAGTGATGTCCATCCAGTTACAGCACCATTAAGCGCTAAAACTAAAAAAAAAAAACACATGACACGTGTTGGCTAAGGACTGGAGTCTGCACATAAAGCTACGTGCGGACTCTGGATGTAATATTTTCTCCCTTTCGTGGCTGCATGCAGGTAATTTCCATCTGTGAAGTTATATATTATTCAGGTAATACATTATAGGTTTTTTTTAGATTTTGTTTGAAGTGTTTTTTATGTATTTATTTTTGCTGACAGCATCTTTTAATGTTTATTTGTTATGATAATTTGCATTATGTTTCTTAAAAAAAATAGATTATTTACCCCTTGCAGTCTGGCATCATTAAAATTTAATTAAAGTGAGTTTTATATTTATTATAAATAATTCTTGAGAAAATTATATACATATTATATAATTTTTATGCATTTACATATCTAATATTTAAAGTTTGATATTTACAAAAATAACACTTTTCTTACGATAAAAAAAATCTCAATTTACAGTATAAAGGTGTATTCACTTTGAGAGAATAATGATAGTATTCTTTTTTATGTACTAATGAAGATTTGAATATTATTTAATTAAATATTAAATTTTAGAATTTTTTTTTTTGAGATATTTGCACTAATTTAATCTCAAACTCTCACATAATGCATTTATAAGGGCTTGAACTCAAGATCTATTGGTTAAAAATCAAAGCTCTCAACCACTAGGATAAGATGTCTTGTACAATTATAGATGTTAGATGTGTAAATATACAACAATTATGTGCTATGTACGTAAATTCTCCATATTTTTTCACATATCATAATTTACATGATATATATATTTATAATCTCTATTTATTTTCTTACATATATCATTCAATTGCTAATTATATTCCTCCTAAGCTTTATTGGTTACTATTTTTGTGATTTTTGTACACATTTCTATTGGACTCATAGTATATAAATCCTAAATATTTATTTTATTTCTATTTCTATGAGTGCTTCATTCAAAATCATAGATATCTTCAATGTTTCTGAGATCTTTATTAAAATGGAATTCTTTATTATAATTTTCAATCTTTTGATTCTCATGATATAAAATATAGATTTTTTTTAATATTGAGTGTAAAAGTCTTAATTTAATATAGGTGCCAGACATTAGTAATAAATTTATAAAATGCTTTTTTAATTGATATTTTTGTTTCATATTCAGTTATTGATCAGGCTAAGGTCCCTACAAAAAAAGTGGCGATAATCAAGTACAAACAATGCTCTCAAAATTTAGAAGCAGGGAGATATAAGATTATATTAAATATTTTTTCTTAAGGTATTTATTTATTTTTCTTCAGAGGCTAAAATAATTTTTATTTTATTTTATTTTATTTTTGTATTGATATCTTATTTTATGTATCAGATGATAAGTTAGGGCTATTTTATTTTATTTTTATGTTATTTTTAAAAATATATTTATTTATTGTAATTTTTTAAGTGTTTTTATTTTTATTTTGAACTTGAAGAAAGCCATAATTGAGCCCAATTAGACCAATTGGTCAACTTGACCCAACCTAGCCCAAATTGACCTAAAGGATTAAATTGACCAAAATCTAAATTAAATTCAAATTGATTCAAATCAAAGCCTACAATCATTTTCAATCGACCAATTGAACATGACCAACACATAACCCAACATAATTTGGTCAATTTGGTCAAATTAGTCAACTTAGCCCATTTAACCTATATGAATCCAAGTGAGCCAAAATCAAACCTAGGCCAAATTGATTGAAATTGCTTGAACCAAAACTCTTCAAATCATTATTTGAACCTAACCCAAGTCTTGATTTGACACAATTTGATCAATTGGTCAACCTAACCCAACATGACCCAATTTGAACCCATTTGACAAAATGAAGCCAAAACCCATGAAACCAACCCATGACCTATTGGAGGCTAACCTAACCCAACCCAACCCATCTTGGGTCAACCTAAAATCAGCCAAAACCCATTTGGAGCCAAGTCCAATGCAAATCCTCCATGGATCCTCTCCCCCATGTGATATTTTGCCAAAAATGGCAAAGTCCACTCTTCATTTCACCTTGACTGCCCTCACTCTTCTAAATGAGGGATCCCTAAACCTCCTAGCCCACTCTAAAAGGTGCTAAGACTTATCATGGACCAAAGGGAGGTGAGTTAACTCACCTCCCATGTAAACCAAAAACCAAAGGATCCAAGGAAAGATAATCTGCCCAAATCAAGATTGGAGCCTCCTGCCATGGCTTCTCCCAATCCATACAAGCCACGTGGACTTGAGTGTGACCACTCTGGCGCTCTGATGGCAGCTGGCTGACCAAAAAATGGGAAGCCATCCCGTCAGTCCACCTTAGCAAACCAAGGGGTATACCCCCTCAATTTCCATGGAAAATGCATCAGTTCGAACCGTGAGAGCTTCCAAGTGTGAATTAGAACCTCCTTGTAATCCCAGAGCCATCTCGAGCTCCCCTCTTTTGTCATTTTTGCTCCCTATGCAAAACTAAAATATGGCACTCCAATCTCGATCCTAACTCCACAATACTACATCTCAATGAAATTCCTCTTATACACACCTTTCTCGCACATCGTCGAAGCCACCCAAGTCATTTCCCAAGCTCCCAAGCCACCGGAGAAGGGACTTCGATCACCACCAAGCTCCATAGTGATGAAGTTGATCCACTAAGCGAACCAAGGGGAATTGGCTTGTGTGCTACTCAATAGGTCCTCGTCTCTACTAAACGAAGCTACCTCTGTCGATCCCACCACCGATATTGAGCTTTGATGAGGTAATTCCTCCAAACTATCAAAATAGGAAATTTTAGTTGGAGCTTTTCGAAGAAAATTTCGCATGTGAGTCGATCTTGGCCTTTGGATGTGTGTGGTTTCCTTATATGATGGTGTGGGTTGATTTTGGTGTGAATCCAAGCTCAGGTGAGTTTGGATCGAGTGATCCATGGTGGACGGTCTCCATCATTCATCGCTCGTGGGAAGGAGGATCATGGGCCATCCGTTTCGCATGATTCAAACGTACAGCTCATATCAGATCACGCTAGATCCATCTATTTTCTCCCCTTTATGATTGATGCACACCGTTTGATTCGGATGGTAGGATCAATATCACATCCACCACTAACTCGATACAAATGTGACTACTTAAATAACCAATCTGCAGACCCACAGATTAGCCTTAATTAAGGTTAATTAATGTATTTTTAAGGTTGAAACTTCTATACTTCATAACTAATTATAGAAAAATCTAAAAAATATAAATAATGGCTCATTTTAAAATTATTTTAGAGGAGAATCAATTAAAATTATTCTTATTTAATTTGAATAATAATTTTAGCTTAATTGAGGTTTAATTAAAAATTTAATTAGCCTAATTACTCCTTAATTAATTAACCAATCAATTCCAAACTTTTTGAGAATATTTAGGGAGATGACCTCTACCTGCCCTATTTTTTCTTGAAATTTATTAGTTGATTATTTGGAGAATTGATTATTTAAGCCTTCATTACTCTTTTAACTTAATTAAGTAATAATTAAGCATGTGAACAATAATTAATCAATAAATTAGACCCCTTAATCACTGTTGAATAGCAAGGAGACTTAAAAAATTAGAATGGGGCCTCCCTCCTAATCTTTTCCCTAAATTTCCTTTTCTTTTTCAACCAAAATGCTAATTAAGGATTAATTAACTAAATAATGGCTTAATTAGTTAAGTTGAAACTAAAATAATTTCAAATCATATTTAATTTATTGAGAGGGTTTATGGAATTAGGTTGGGACCTCTTTCCCAACCTTTTCCCCTTAAGCCTATTTCATTTCAAAGGATAATCAATTAAAATTGGAAATTAAGAAAGAGAAATGGATTAATGGATTAATGACTTGATTAACCTAATTAAAAGGGTAATTACATCTGATTCCCTTAATTGATCCATGTGTAGAGCTTTAGGGGTTTAATAATCTAAAGAGGTTCAATGAAATTATGGTTAGCTCACATATGTGAGAAACTAAAAGTAATTAAGTGAGTTCCTTAAGCTTAATTAATTAATAATTATGAGCTAATTGCATTAGGCCCCTTCCATTTCATAGGAGCATTGCAACTTACTTTTCAATTCATTTGCATATTATATTTGCACATAATCATTTAATTAATTATCTTAAGGTAACATAAGTAACAGTTTAATTAATTAATTTAATTCACACCTTACCTTATTAATCCATAAAAAATCAATCTAATTCCTTTTCATTAAATCAAATTAACTCACATATGGGGAAGCTAACCTTCTCACATGATTAGGGTTAGCTAACCTTCTCACATCTCTTAAATCAAATCAAATGTGAAATGAAAAATGACATTAAGAAATTTTGGTCTATTTTAAATGAGCTTATTTAGTATGATTGTCCATAAGAGTTAATTAGATTGAATAAAATCATGTGTTTATGTCCCTTTATTTCTTTCAAGTCATATTAAATGTTGTGTGTCACTAGATTCATGCATTCATCTTCTACAAAATTAATTAAATTAAATGGTTTCATTTATGTCAAGCTTGCATGTTGTGGTTTAAATTAATATATGTGTGGATACTATCATTATTAAATCTAAATCTATTTTTCAAAACTTATAAATGAATGATTATATATGCTATGAATGCAAGTTACAAATACATAGGAGATGTATGTGATTATAGCTTAAGTGTACGAAGTGAAGGTTCTTTTCTTTCATTCATGAATTGATTTATGTAAGTAAGAATGTTAATGGGTATATAGCTTGAACATCCCAAGAATATGAGGCTTTAATTAGCCACAAGGAGGTTATTTGATTACCTCATTTCCTTGTTTTAACAATGATGTGTAGTCCATTTGATTTCATTCTTACATGCTTCATTACTAGAATTTATATAAGGCTTTATTCCATATGCATAAATATTTCAAAAATGTAACCTTAGCATGATTCTTCCATTCTTGTAGTTGTTTGTACATTCACGTGTATTTAAAAATAGTGGGTATATCTAGTGGATATTTCGATGACCCAAGGCTTTAAGTAGCCCCAAGAGGTCTTTCCCTCACTCTTCTGGTTTAACAATGGTGAAATATCCACTTAAAACTTTTATACATTTATATGTGCATTTAGCTAAAGAATAAAAATCCCCTTTGTCTATTAAGAAAGACATGCATTCATATTTGTTCAAATGATTGAATTGATTGATCACATAGTTTAAAACCTTCTTTCTTATGTTCATGTGTATAAACTTAGATATGCTTGAATGTAATGGGTATATAGTTTGGACATACCGGGAATATGAGGCTTTAACTAGCCCCAAGAAGGTTATTTGATTACTTCACTTTTCTAGTTAATAATGACACATACCTATTTAATTTCATTCCTATATATTTTTATATAAGAATTTAGATAGAGCTTTAAATTAGTATGATAAAATAATTCAATCAAATGAAACATCTAGATTCTAAAAATACATGCTTATATCCATTATTTAAGTACGCTAAAACATATTGTTGTATAGATATGCTTAAGATTTAATCATGTACATGTTATTTATGATGGAAAGAAATGACTGAATTTGTGTCATGTAATAGTAATTAATTTCAGTTAATCTTAAGATGTCTTTCTTATTGAATGAGATTATTTAAAGCGAACCTAAACTTAAGATTAATTCAAACATGTAATAAGCCATTCACTAAAGAGAATTGATTAATTAATATGCATTAGGTGTGGCTTAGGATAGGGATAAAAGAGAGTAACCCTCACTTTTCTTCTCTTTATAACACTTAGTTGTTAAGTGTAAGCCAAATGGAACAAAATAAATGATATGTAAAATTCTCAAATAAATTAAGCCATTTAAAGTGAAATCAACCTCTTAAATTAAATCCTTTCATTTTTAGAAAATCATAATAAAGCCTAGTTAAGGCTTACCACATAAGCCTTAATACACATACTTTAGAATTAAGTCACCATTTCTAGCTTTATATTAGGGCCGTACATGAAGTGATGTATGTATTACGATGTATTATTTTAGATCGAAAGTTAGGGTGTTTGTTTCGTAGACTGGATGTTAGGACGTGATTAGCCTAATCATATTCTATGTAGGAGATTATGCTTAAAGGGGGCTTAGAATAAATATAAATGCTCTCTTTTGTAGGTTGCTTAACCCCTAAGCATAATCTGAATTAGGACAGGTGGACTTGGTTACCCATGTCCAGGGTGCTAAGTCCAAATCATTCATATAACTGCTTCGGTTGTATGATGTGTTTAGCTAACACTTATTCTGCAGGTGTAGTTAGATTTACTCTTCCTATTTTTAATTTAATTTTGTATTAGGAATAAAGATTAGTGTTATGGGGGATTAGGATGAGCAGTGGCTAGAAGGCTTTGCCCTGGGAGGCCTTGTGATGCCTTTGAAGCAAGAAAATCCAAATGAAAAAATGAAGAAGATATGAAGAATGAAGATAAGAAGACCCCCATAACATTTATTCATTTGTAAATTATAATTATTCTTTCATATACCGAGCTATATGAGGGTAGATCTTGACTACTCATTTTCTCTTTTTGGGTTATACGATAGCGCCCGACTAGACATGCCTTTTATTCTTTTTCGTTAGATCTATAAAATGCTTGATGTTATATTTAAATTGCTCAATATAAATGACATGCCTCTTTCTAGTTTCTTTATGAATGGTGATTTAATATGTGTCCTGGATCCGATTAGGCTCTTAGGGAAAAATTAATTTTTCTACCCCAACTACAACTCATAACTAAATTATCTAAATAACTCATAATCTCATATAAAGCCTAGGAATTAAATCAAGATAATTAAAAGATTTAGTAACCCCTTTGATGAATGTCGTATATTTAATATCATGCATTTATATTTAATCTCATATTAGGTTTCCATTCTTGCACGATAGGGGAAGACTTGACCTTTGAGGGTCTCCTCTATGGTGGAAAACACCTCTTTCTCTCTGATTTAGCCCATAACTCATCTCATCATGCATTTAGACATATAAAAATCTTATGGCCTTTGTCAAAATGAAAAGTCCAAAATCAAATAAAAATTGAAAAGATTTGCTTTAGGCTAAGTCATTGCTCATACCACTCATGCGCTAGTCTCTTAGGGAGTGGGTTTAAGGACTTTAGTTTCTTTTAAATAATAACTACCCAACTATCTTATAAAATCATATGACATGCCTATATGATTTTAAAGTATAGGAGGAGTTAGTTGGCTGCCACTCCATGCAATTATAAGTCCAACAGTAGGGTGGTTTATTTTTTTTGTGGAGGTAAACCTTATGCCCATTTTTGCTTAGATTTAGTTCATATTTTTGCCCATGCCAAAACTCCTTAGATTTAGGATCCAAGGTTATTATTTTCTTTAGGCTATTAGCATAAATCCTCATCTCTTAGGCATTTTCATATTCTTGTATTGTGGAATTATAAGTCCTAGTTTTTTAATAATATTTTAAATCAAATAGATAATACTCCTCAATTTTAAACATATAAAGCCTAACCATATGATAGGTTGGAATGCTCACTAGGTTTTCTTGTACCATGAGCATTCCCTACTCATCTCCTTTGGCTTCAATAATAAGTCTCTCCTTTTTTATATATCCCACTTGATCTTTCAACATAACCAATTTATTGATAGTCCTATCTTTGAAATCTTTGGAGAAAATAATTGTCTACTTTAATAGAGAGTATTCCTAAAGAACCCATCTTCCTTTAAATGTAACTAACTATAGGGGCTTGCCCCATAGAAAATTTTAGAACCTGGTTTAATATAAACCCTACTTTATTCATCCATATAAAGTAGGAGAAAAATATGGTATATCTGAAGACCCATCATGCCTTAGGAGTCTTTATTAAGTGATTAGATCCATTGAAGGGTGATGTCTCTATCTTTCAAGATAGTACATCATACCTCAATGTAATATCTAATTACTTCAATAAGTACACCCTCAGATCTACTGGTGTCCCCATATCCACATCCAAAAAAAAAACACACCACACATTTATTTTGATGGCAATTTTTTATCGCTATTATTACTTACCCTTTATATAATATAGATTTAGTTTGAGTTTCTTGTTAGGTTGGGTCTTCTTCTGGGATACTTGTTGCTTGCTTATGCATGTGTGTTTGTTTTCTTATTTTTTCTTTTTGTTGTGGCAAAAAATTTTGCTTGATGAACATTTTTTTAATAATGGAATAATTATATATATATATATATATATATATATATATATATATATATATATATATATATATATATATATATATATATATATATATATATATTACGATGGGGTTGCTATTGTAAAGATTTTGTGCGATAAAAATATTCATGTTGATGTTTTAACAAGATTCATTTGGTTGGGAATGAAGGCCCTTTTATTTTAATTAGTAACTAATGTGATTATTTTATAATTATATACTCTAAAAGATACTTTAGTCTCATCCTACACTATGGATCTTTTGATATCCATCTAGGGTTGGAAAACTATTAGGGAAAATCCTAGCAATGATGCTAACTTCTTTTCTAGTGTTTATCATGATTGTTCATACAATAATGAAATTTCTTATATGAAGATTACTTGCTTGAAAATTTTAGGGTGAAAAGTAAACACAATAAAGGTTCTTACAATTTAGGTTACATAATTAATGATAATAAGAGCAGTGCATATAGTGATGGGAAATCTTAGGGTGCTCTAAATAATGATTAATGTCATAATTTCTTTCATAGTTTAAAAGATGATTTATAAATGAAGTTTTTTCATGATAGATTACCTCATTCACAAAATATGGACCCCATAATGTTGTGAATCTATTTTGGAAGTGTTAGCTTCTCTCTCTCTCTCTCTCTCTCTCTCTCTCTATATATATATATATATATATATATATATATATATATATATATATATATATATATATATATATATATATATATATATATGTATATGTGTGTGTGTGTGTGCACCTCTCTCTCTCTCTCTCTCTCTCTCTACACACACACAGACACAAGTTCTCTATAAATTAAGACTTACAAACTAGGAGAATCATTCAATTTCTAAAAAAATGATTTCAACTTTTCTTGCAAGTGAATTCTATGTAAAAGAAATGATTCATTTTGTATCATTTCTACTTAGACAATGTTGACCTCACTATTGGAGTGAGCCCCATCATAGATCTAGGACTCTTATAGACACTAAGAGCTCCTTAGTCTTAAGACACTTTTAATGATTAGGTGAACACTTAACCTAAGCCTAGAGACTTAGAAGGGTTAGCCATATGAATAGTGTATGCCTTTGGGATTTAGGAAGACTTGCCTACCCTATAGCCTTAAACCCAATCCTTGCTTCCTTCTTCCAAATTCAACCTCAAATTCAATTCCAAGATCATAAATCTAATCCCAAATCAAATGATTGAAACCCATGATTGAATTCAAATTCCAAATCCATTCCTAAGCCCTTTGATTTCATCTTATGGACTTAGCCTTAACCAAATTCAAATCAACCACAATTCAATTGATTTTCTCAAACATCAAATTTAGTCTCAAATAAAATCCCAACCTAAATTTCAAATCAAATCCCAAACCAAATGATTGAAACCCATGATTGAATTCAAATTCTAAATCCCTTCCTAAGCCATACGAACCACCTTCATATGCTTAGTCAAAACCTCCTTCAAACCAAATCAAATTTGGTTGATTTCTTTGTAAATCAATCATTCCTTCAATTATATTCACAAATATAAATGAAGTCCAAATTCAAACCATTCAAATCAAATCAAAATAAAAAAAACCAAATAAATTCTCTACTTAAACTCTTTTGACCTACATCTCTCAATTTCATCAAATTTGTTTCCAAATCACTCCAAACCCAAGTGATTTTCTCATGAACTATTTATATCTTCATTTATATTCACAAATATAAATGAAATATAAATCCAAGTGCCTAAACCAAACCCAAATTCTCAATTTTCCCTTTTAGACAATTTCTTGAACTTAACTAAATGACACCCAAATCAACTTAAAACACATTGATTTTTTCATGATTCAATCATCCTTTAATCACATACCCAAATATAAATACAAACTATAATTATCAAACTAAACCCATGTCGACCCCTTTTGACTTGAAATTATCATATGAGCCAAATTCATTTGACTCCAAACCAATTGCAAATAGATTTATATCTTCATCTTAGGCTTATATGTGAGTTCAATTAAACTTGAATCAAGTCATGAACAAGCCAATTGACCCATTTAGGTCCACTTGACCCAAAGTGATCTAAAAGACCATTTTGAGCCAAGTTCTAATCCAACCTAAATTAGATTGATCTAAGCCCATTCAAACCCCATATCATGATCAACAATTATCCTAGGCTTATCAATTATCTTGAATTGGGTCGAACCAAGTCAACTTAGCTATTTGACCAAGTCAACCTTTAGCCCAAATGAAACCCAAACTTGCCAAAACCCACCATATACCAAATTTATTAAAACCATTGACTCAAACCCACTCATAGTCAATAATTTAACATGACCAAACCCTTAATTGAGCCAAACAAAGTCCAATTAGCCATTTGGCCTAAGTTGACCCAAATTGGCCTAAAAAGTCAAAATGGGTCAAATCATGATTTGATCCAAATTGATTGTAACCAATGGCTCAAGTTCATTCCAAATCATTTATTGAACTTGACTAAAGCCATGATTGAGCCCAAATTGACTAATTAGTAAACTTGACCCAACCTAGCCCAAATTGACCTAAAGGGTCAAATTGGCCAAAATCCAAATTAATTCCAAATTAAACCAAACCAAAGCCTACAATTACTTTCAATCAACCAATTGAACTTGACTACACACCTAAACCCAATCCAATTTGGTCAAATGAGTCAAATTAGTCAACTTAGCCCATTTGACCTATTTGATCTAAATGAGCCAAAAATCAAACCTAAGCTAAATTAATCAAAAAAAATTGAACCAAAGCATCCTAAATCATCATATGAACCTAACCCAAGCCTTGGTTTGACCGAATTTGACCAATTGGTCAACCCAACCCAACTTAATCCAAATGAGCCTATTTTGACCATATGAAGCCAAATCACTAAAAACTAACCTATGAAACCTGGTTGGCTGACCTAATTTGACTCAAATAGACCCTAGGTCATCTCTAAACCAGCCCAAATCCATGTGGGACCCAACCCAAGGGAATTGATCATTGGACAAGCTCATTTGCATTGGATTCTTTCCATAGGAGGCAAAGTCCACTTTGCCTCTCCCATGACAACCCTCCACTTTCCAAATGAGGCATTCCTAAACTCCCTAGCCCAATCTAAGACACCTAGCACTTGCCATGGACCAAGGGGAAATAAGCCAAGCCACCACCTCCATGGCCAAACCCAATGGATGCAAGGAAGGAAAATCAACACACAGTCTCCCCATATCAAGCCTTGAGACTCTTGCCACCACTTCCTCCACTCTTGGCATGCCACATGGAGCTAACGATGACCCCTCTGATAACCCAACGGTGGTGAATCAATGGATTTTTAGGGATGAATCCCATTCATTCATCAAATGCAATTGAGGGATATACCCCCTCAATTCGAGCGGCAAAAGGCATCATTCGCACTCTTTGAGTTTCCTAAGTGATTTTGAAATCCCTCAGAGCTTCCTAGAGCATCCCAAGCCTCCCTCAATTAGCCATTGCTCTCTATGTGTGAAGCCAAAATAGGGCAGCCTCCTTCCGAGCAATACTCCTCCTTACTTGATCAAATACTAATTCATTGCACCCACACCATCCTCATACTTCATCGAAGCCAACCGAACCATCCCCGGGCCTTCCCGATCACCAGAAATTAGAGTTCGATCAAAGTTGAAGCCTTTACACACGTGGATTGGTTAACCAATCATTGTACATCAAATTAAACCCAAATCTCCTCAATAAGACTTCATCTCTACTAGACGAAGCTACCTCCATCGATCCCACGGACATTAACTTCGATGAGGTAATTTTGCAAACTGAGCCTTGTATGGAAAATAAGTTGGTCTTTTATGAAGCAAATGCAAATGTCATTAGATCTTACCCATTGGATGTGTGCGCCTCCCCTCCTCGAAGGTGTGGGATTAATTTAGAGGCAATCCAAGCTCGGGTAAACTCATTGAAATGGGAAAGATGGGTGTCATCCATCTTTCGCCGCTCACAAATGGGATGGATCATAGACCATCCATTCTGTGTGATCAAAATGGACAGTCATGATCTAATCCCATGTTAGATCCCTTTATTCGTTTCCTAAACCTCAGATCTGATCATGGCCGTCTGATCTTACATCAGACGATCCATGGATTTAGCGCATCCGCCGCAATCTGAGTCAGGGGCATATGTGATAACTTAAATAGCCAATCCCGTTGTACCATATGAAAAGTGTGCCACATCAGCTGCCACATGGCCCGATGGGATTAAGGCTTTAATTAGGCCTAATTAATCAATTTTTAAGGTTTAAACTTCTAAAAAGTATAACTAATCTTAGAAAAATCTAAACAAATACAAATTAAGGCTTATTTTAAAGATGTTTCAGAGTAGAATCTAGAAAAATTATTATTAATTAATTTTGAATAGTGATTTTAGCATAATTAAAGTTTAATTAAAAATTTAATTAGCTTAATTATTCCTTACTTAATCACCCAATTAATCTCAAATTTTTTGTGGATGTTTAGGGGGATGACCTCCTCCCCTATTTTTTGAGATTTTATTGGTTGATTAATCAAAAAAATTAATTGATTAAGTTTTAATTACTCTCTTAATTTAATTAGTGATAATTAGTGAATGAACATTGACTTAATTAATTGTTTAAGCCTAATTACCTTTGTTGAATAGTAAGGGAACTTAGGGAATGTGATTGAGATATTTTTCCTAATTTATTTCCTAAGTTTTCTTTATATTTTAGAATCAAATCAATTAATGATTAATGAGGTAAATAATTGCTTAATTAATTAATTAATCTTCAAGATAAAATCAAAGCTTAAGGGATCAAATATAGGACTTAGGGATTGAGATTAAGACCTATTTATTGATCTCTTTCCACAAGGTTAATCTCATTTCATTAATTGAACATGCTTAATGCTTAACCAAAAAGATTAATCAGCTTAATTAACTCAATCTAAAATCCAATTCACATCTAATTACTTTTAATCAATTTTGGATAGCCCTTTAGATTTTTAATAGTCTAAAGGAATTTAATGAAATTATGATTAGCTTACAAGTGTAAGAAAATCATAAAACTAATTAATTAAATCTCTTAAGCCTAATTAATTATTAATCATGAGCTAGGCCCCTTTCATTTCTTAGGAGCATTACAAATTTACTTTTCATGTGGTTGCATATCATATTGGCTCATTATTAATTAGTTAATTAACTTAAGGAGATGTACATAGGGTTAGTTAATTGACTTAATTCATACCTAACCTAATTAAGATATAAAATCAACTAATATTCTTCATTAAACCAAATTAACTCACACATGGGGAATGAAACTAAGATTAGAAAAACTCTTTCACATTTTCTTAAATCAAATCAAATATGAAAATGAAATGACATTAAAGAACTTTGGTTTGTTTTAAATAATCTTATTTAGTTTGATTGTCCTTACAACTTGGTTGAATTCGAATGAAATCACATGCTTATGTTATTTTATTTCCCTCAAATCATGCTAAATCTTGTATGTCATATGATTCATGCATCCATGCCTTTCAAATTAATCAAATAAAAATGATTTTTCTTTATGTCAAATTGCATGTATTGATTTAAATTAAAAATATGTGTGGTTAGTATCACTATTAAATCTCAAATAAGTTTATTAATGAATGAATATACATATATATTGCAAATTTAGTTATATATATATATATATATATATAAGAAATGCAAGTGAATATAGATTTAGTGTATGAAATGAAGTCTCTTCCTTACATTTATTTATTGATTTATCTAATTAAGAATATTAGCGGGTATATTAATCTGGACATCTCAGGGACGCACAATATTAAGTAGCCATAAGGAGGTTCCTACCTCATTCTCTTGGTGTGAAACAATGGCGACGTACCTGCTTGATTTCATTCTTATGCATTTCAATACTTGAATTTAGATAGAGCTTTAATTCATTTACACAAAATAAATCAATCAAATCAAAATACAATTTTTGCATGGCTTTCTATTCTTGTAGTTATTTTTACATCCACATGTATCTAAGAATAGAGGGTATATTAGTCTGGACATTTTAGGGATGCACAGATATAAGTAGCCCCAAGGAGGTTCCTACCTCATTCCCTTGGTGCATAAAAATGGCGATGTACTTGTTTAAAACTTTTATACATGTGACTGTGCACTTAACTAATGAATGAAAACCACCTTTTTCATTAAAAAGACAAGCATTCATACTTTATTTATTTGGTTGAGTTGATAAGTCATGTTATTTAAGGTTCTTTTCTTATGTTTTTGGATAAGAATTTAGATAGAGCTTTAAATTAATATGATAAAATCATTCAATCAAATGGAATATTAATTCCAAATACCTTTACTCACATTCATCAAATAAGTGTGTTAATACATATTACATATAAAGTTATGCTTAGGATTTATTCATATGCATGATATACATGATGGATATAAATGAATAAACATGTGTTATGTGATAGTAATTCATTCCAACTAATCTTAAGATGTCTTTCTTATTGAATGAGTTTATTTAAAGTGAATCTAAACTTAAGACTAATTAAAACATGTAATAAGCCATTCACTAAAGGGAATTGATTAATTAATTTGCTTTAGATGTGACTTAAGGTAGGGATAAAAGAGAGTGATCCTCTCTTTCTTTCTCTTCATAACACTTAGTTGTTAAGTATAGGTCAAATGAAACAAAAGAAAATGTTAAGTAAAATTTGCAAATTAATTAAATCATTTAAAGTGAAACCACCCTTTATAATTAAATGTCCTTCATACTTAGAGAATGATAACTCTAAAGCCTAGCTAGGACATACCACACAAGCCTTAACACATACACATTAGATTAAGTCACCAATTCTAGCTTTATATTTGGGCGGTGCATGGTTTGATGTATGTTTTATTTTGTGATGTAATGTTGTAGTATGGATGTTAGAGTGTATATTTTGTAGACTAGATGTTAGGTCGTGATTTGCCTAATCATGTTTTATGTAGGAGATTATGCTTAAGAGGTGCTTAAAATAAATATAAATGCTATCTTTTGTAGGTTGCTTAACCCCTAAGCATAATCTACAATAGGATAACTGGACTTGGGTACCAATGTGCCGGGTGTTAAGTCCAAATTATTCATATAATTGCTTGGGTTATATGGTGTGTTTAGCTAACACTTATTTTGCAGGTGTAGTTAGATTTACTTTTCATATTTTTAATGTAATTTTGCACTAGGAATTAAGATTAGTGCTATGGGGGCTTAGGATAAACATTGGTTACAAGACCAAGTCTTATGAACCATATGATTCTATGGAGCTTGCCCAACCAAATGAAAGAAGGAAATGAAGGAAAAAAAGAAGATTTTAAGATTTGAAGACCCCCCACCACCCCCATAGCTCCCATTCATTAGCTCCCATTCATTTGTTGTAATTAAATTATAATTATTCTTTCATTGTACCAGGATGTATAAGGGTAGAGCTTCTACCCATTTCTTTTTTGGGTTATACGGTAGTACGACCGCACCGGCTTATTATTCTTTCACATTGAGGTTATAAATTATTTGATGATTTATTTACATTGTGCAATAGAAATGACATGTATTTTCATAGTTTATTTATGATTGATGATTGCTGGTGGCCTGGATCCATTTAGGTTCTTAGGATAAAATTAATTTTTTCTATCCCACTACAACTCATAATTAAATTTTATAAAAAACAACTCATAACCCCACATAAAGCCTAGGCATCAAATCAAGATAATATAATATTTAGCAACCCCTTAGCTAGATATTATATGCTTAAATCATGCACGTCATTTTGTTTCAATCTTGCTAAGAGAGGGTCTCCATCTTGGCTAGATAGAAAAGGCTTGAGCTTTGAGAGCCTATGATGGAAAACTCCTCTTTCTCTTCTGATTTAGCCTATAATCAACTTCATCATACATTTAGGCATATAAAATCCTATAGCCTATGTCAAAAATAAAGAGTCCAAAATCAAATAAAATTTGATAAAATTTGCATTAGACTAAGTCATTATTCATACCACTCATACTCTACTCTCTTAGGGAGTGGGTTTAAGGACTTTAATTTCTTTTCTAAATAATAACAACCTAATCATCTTGCAAATTATAAGACTTGACCACATGATTTTAAAACCTAGGAGGAGTTAGCTGGCTGCCACTCCGGGCGATTATAAGTAAAATAGTCATGTGGTTTACTCTCTCTTCTAGAGGTAAACAATATACCAACTTTCTCCTTAGATTTAGGTTGTGCTTTGGCCCTTGCAAAAGCTCTCTAGATTTAGGATCTGAGGTTGCTATTTCACTTTGGGGCTACAAGCAAAAATCCTCGCCTCTTAGGCATTTTTTAAATCTTGTGTTGTGAAATTATAAGTCCTAGATTTCTAATAAAATTTCAACTCAAACATATAATTCTTCTCTATTTGAAACATATAAAGCTTAATAATATGATAGTTTAGGATGCTCACTAAGTTTTCTAGTATTATGAGCATCCCTTACTCGTCTCCCTTTGGCATCGATAATAAGTCTTTCCATTTGATCTATTAGGTGATTAGGTCCATCATAGGGTAGTGATTTCTATCTTTCGAGATAGTGCACTATTCATTGATGTCATACCGGATTACCTCAATAAGTACGTCCTCAGATCTGCATGGTGTCCCCCCCCCCAATATACACATGCATACACATAAACCAAAAATAAATACCACAAATTTTTCTAGCGACTTCGCTGGGGATGGTTCCTCTCTCCATCTCTAGTAGACAATTGTTGTCTACAAGCATCGATAGTGGACTTGTGTTTCATATCAGCCTTGTGTTTCATATGAGTCCAAGACTATCTTCCCTTTCGTTGGCACTTAGCTTATTTCATTCTTAAGCAAGGCTGGCCAACATCCTCTAAATTTTAGGACCTCACTTTTTGTAGGTCCTAGAACCCCTATTGGGTTACCCAAAAGGTGAAAAATAAAATTAACTCATGAAAGGAAATGACAAAAATTTGGAACCTCCTTGCCACTAGCTTGGTGAGGCAAGGTTCATCTTGATGATTAAGAAAATAAACTCTTTTGCAAAGTGCCACTTTCCAAAAGCACTCTTTCAAAACCCACATAATAAATAATTTTGCACAAAATTTTCAAAAGGCACAAGACTCATATAACCAGACCTCACCTAACAATCCCTATGAATGTTACATAGAGGTTCTTATCAAAATCAAAATCAAAATCATTTTTTCAAAAGCACATTTTTGAAAATGACCATATTCATTAAGATACTCAAAATTGTTGAATGAGGAGTCTATTTTTGAATAAAATCATAGCATAAAATTGAAACTTCATTTAACATATTTCACATATGTTAGAGTTGGGGTTTTCATCTTTTCGAAAGAACATTCTTGAAAATGACCATATTCATTCAACATACTCAAAATTGTTGAATGAGGAGTCTATTTTCAAATAAAATCATAGAATAAAATTAAAACTTCACTTAACATATTTCATATGTGCTAAAGTTGAAGTTTCTCTCTTCTCAAAAGCAAGAAATCACACTTGAAAGTAAGACATATCATTGAACTCTATTTAACATACCTAGAATTGTTAAATAGATTTCTCTTCTTTCAAAATAATATAAATTTGTCCTCCAGTTAGCATACTAAATTTGTTAAGTGAGAGTCGCACTTTTAAAACATACATTTAGCTTTCACTTAACATACCTTAAGTGAGAGTCTCATCTTCAAAACATAAATTTGACTTTCACTTAACATACCTAATCTGTTATGTGAGAGTCTCATTCTCAAAACATGAATTTGACCTCCACTTAACATACCAAATTCGTTAAGTGAGGGTCTCATTTTTAAAACATACACTTGGATTTCACTTAAGATGCCCAATTTGCTAAGTGAGAGTCTCATCTTCAAAACATACATTTGGCTTCCACTTAACATACCAAATTTGTTAAGTGAGAATCACAAAATCATGCCACATTTGATTCCCACTTAACATACTAAATTTGTTAAGTGAGAATCTCATTTTCAAATCATATTACATTTGGATCCACTTAACATACAAAATTTGTTAAGTGTGAATCACATAATCATGGCATACTTGATTCCCACTTAACATACCAAATTTGTTAAGTGAGAATCCCATTCTCAAATCATATTATATTTGGTTCCACTTAACATACCAAATTTGTTAAGTGAGAATCATATTTTTCAAATCATATCACATTTGATTCTAACTTAACATACCAAATTTATTAAGTGGAGAGCCTCATTTTCAAATAAAACAAATACATATCAATCACATTTGGTTTTAACCTAACATACCAAATTTCTTAAGTAAGAAGCCCCATTTTTAAATCATAATCAACATATATCACATACATAATCAATCATCACAAGCAAAGATTTCTCACAAATGCCTAAACATAATCACAACCTTTCCTTAGAATACTTAAATTTTCTAAGTAAAGTTTTTCAGAATAATTTTTTTTTAAACAAGATAACAATACAAACATCTTCAAATATTTGAACCCCGCCCAACCTACTTAAATTGGTTGAGTATGGGTTTTAAATCAAAGTCAAATGGCAAAGACTCTCCTCACATATCAAAATCTCTCTAGTGAACCCCACTTAACATATTTGAATTGTTGAGTGTGGGTTCAAAACTACAAATCTCTATTACTCTCTTTGGACAAGTATTAAAGCAGAGATCTGACTCAAGTTACATTTTAACACATGTAGAGATATAGTGTAGACTAGTCAGTGCAGTTTGTTTTAATAATCAGTATACATGGCCTCCCATAAGTTATTCAGTACCTTTCCATTCGGGATGGATTTGGCCTTGGATTGGGCCAGCCTCCCTCAGACTAACTCCACCCACTAAGTTTTCTTTGGTCAAGGATTTGAGGGAGCACGCATTACTTGTGAGGAGGCGACCCTCAACACTATCAGTCAGGATGAGGTGGTTGGGTAGAAGCCAATTATTCACATTGACCTACTTTTCAATACTAAGTATCCTTCCTTAAAGAAGAATTTGGTTGAGGTTCTACCAATTAGTTTAGTTCCCATGCAATCAGTTGCTCCTACAACCGCTCATGTGCGCACTAGCACCTCCTCTTTGGTCCCCTCTAAGGGAAAGGATATCTTAACTTCAGAGATAGTCTCCCTACCTTCGAGGTAGGATCTAATTCTCTCACTTCCCTACTCAGTCGCATACAGCTCTGTACACAACACCACAATAAAAGTCATAAAACCAATTAGCATCACGAGTACGCGACCTGAGAGATAGACATAACATCCCATGTTGCTAAGTAGGGATCTCCCCGTGAGACCTCTCCACTCCTTAGTGATAGTAGGTTTCACCCCCTCTCGACATCAGATGAAGAGGAATACTGCATGAGGATAGCTGCATCACCTCCACCACCCACATACCATGAGGTTTCGGCTAGGGATATGAGGAAGCCCTATGCTGATCTATGGACGGTACTATGTCAGGTTGATAAAGCCCATAGATGCTTAGAGTCTGACACACTATTTGATTTGAAGTCGATCATCCCTAGGAGTGTTACCAGGCTGATCTGTAGGGATAGAGCATCAGAGACCAAAGTAATAGTTCAGTCAGGGAGTAGAGAGTGATGGAGGTTTGCCAAGCAGTTAGCAGCCTCCACTCTAGTTGACTTCCCCGGTCATCGGGCCACCAGGGTCGATAGGACCGACATCATAGTATTGACGGGTACCACTAGTTGCAGGGGGAAAGCCCCGTCGAGGTTGGAGCCGGTGTTGTCTCCACCACACCGATCCACTCCTTACCTGCCATTACAATTTTGGTCCCACCATCCAAAGTCAGTTTCTGGGGAGAAGAAAGCCCCTTTGGTGATCCGGCTATAGCCAAAGGATCCCACTCCATCTACTCCATAGACTAAGGTGAAGGTGAGTTCCCCTACTAAACCTCCTACTTTAATCTTGGTGAATAAAAAGTGGCGACCCTGCAGCATCGTGGTCAAACCACCACCATTAGAGCTAGTGATAGTGGTAATAGTGGAGGGGGAGGGAGACAGTTCTACAGTTCCCATGGTAGTGGATGACCCCCCCTTCCCCCAAGAGATAGAACTCCACTGATGGTGGACAGTCATGTGCATGTATCTTCTAGTGAGTACAGTCCTCCTAGAGATAGCACTCTAGTGACAAGTAGTGTTAGATGCATTTCTATCAGTGAACATAGTCCTACTACCGGTCGTTAGTGAGTCTTTATTTCGGTGCAGCTCGATAAGGTAAGAGATTGATCCTTGGATGAGATTATAGTAGTCAACTTTTTCAAGAAGAGGGAACTCTTAGGTAGTGATCATACAAATTTAGATGATGAGAGGGTAGCATTTGATCCTAATGAAGATGATGTTCTTGAGGATTTGGCCGAAGTCCACATGGTTGATACTAAGAGCTCCCTCCAGAGAGACCAACAGAGTTAGAAATATATTGTAGTTGAAGAGGATGCATCGTCCATTCCACTGAGCACCTCCTCCACCGTCTTAGGTAGAGAGATGATCATATTGACAAGACGGGGAAAAAGCTTGAGGAGTTCATGACAGTGGTTTCATTGCGAATTGATCTGTCCTTCTCCCATATGGGCGAGTTAGCACATACCTCAGATCATCTTAGGTGCATTCCCCCCAGAGGAAGATAGTGGTAGCTTGCATAAGAAGGTGGTGGATAGCAACTCCATGCATGAGAAGGATATCAAGCAGTTGGTGGAGCAACATGTGAGAGAAGCATTGGCACTAGCTTGAGGTGGCTCATATGTTCCAAAGGGTAGACCCTACCCAGAGGAATTCGATGAAGTCCAATATCCTATGGGTTCTGTACCTCCGTCTTTCAAAATCTTTGATTACAGTGGGAACCCTCGCCAATACATTGCATATTTCAGGGCCGTCTACTACAACATCAGAGGTAATGACACCCTTATTTTCATATTTTTTGTTAGCAGTCTAGCGGGTGTTATGTTTGAATGGTATGTCAAATTGCCCAACAGTTTGGTGACGACATTTGCAGATTTAGAGAACTTCTTCATGAAAAGGTTTGCTAGAGCTCATCAAATGGTTACTATAGGTGATCTTATTGTAGCAACACAAGTCCCCAATGAGTCCCTTATTAATTACATTCTCAGGTGGTGAAACCTGAGTATGAAATGCGAGGCATAGCTATCTGAATAGCATGCTATAGAGATTCTCCCGAAGAACATCCATGGCCCAGTTGCTTTCATGCTCAATGATTTTACAATCAAAACCTTCGAGAAATTAATCAATAAGGTGACTAGTCTACAAGAAGAGGCTAAACAGTTACGTTTCTAGGACCAGTCAGCCAAGCCCATACCTTAGAAAGCATTTGAGAAGAAATCAGGGGTAGTCACAGTAGTTGATAAGGGAAAGCAGCTAGCTAAGTTTAGTAAGATAGGCCTCAAGCTCGTAGTCTCCTCTGCCACAACCTCGACCGTCATACCGGCCACCTTAGTTGCCACAATGGTCATCACCATCGCCTCCTCATCAGCATCAATAGCAATAATATTCCTACCACCTACCATGTAGGTATTACTCACCTACTCTTATTGATAGATTGAATAAATCTTATTCATTCAAGAGGGAGGTAGTCAGGAAGATCTTTAAGAATCTCTTAAAGAAGCTTGATTTTCAGTTACTAGATCCTAAGTGGCTGGAGGAAGTGGGCAAGCATCATGTTCCAAACCATTTCCCCTTCCACTGCATATTAGGCCATGTCTTAGAAGATTGCATTACCTTTAAGGACTGGCTTGAGTGTAGCTTCAAGTCAGGTTCCATCGCCATCCTTAAGGAATACATATTAGAACAACCTTATAGTTCTGTTAGAGTAATCCTTGGGGATAAATGTGTGGTAAAATTTTTATATGAGTAGAAGAATTTCTAAAGAATAGAAATATACTTCCATCTTCACTCTATGCAAAATAAAATGAAGATCAAAATATACATTTTTTTTCTTTTTATGCAATTTTTGACACCACATAGATCTACAGATGTTCTTACTGAGAGTGATCGGGTATGACATTGAGGAGAGGTGTACTATCTCTAAAGATAGAATTCACCACCCTACAATGGACTTAATCAACTCAACAAGAACTCCTAAGGACAATGGGTATAAATGTGTACCAAAGATTCTTCCCTTACTTTAAATGGAAAAGTAAAGTAGGGTTTATTTTAAACCAGATTCATTAAGTTCCCTACAGGGACAAGCCCCCATAGTTAATTACTTTCTAAGGAATAAGATCCCTCAGGAATACTCTCGATTAAGGTAAATGATCATTATCTCCAAAGATTTCAATAGGTAGGACTATCAATCGATTAGTTTATTTTAGAACATCAAATGGGATGGATCAAAGAGAAGGAGTTATTGTCGAAGCCAAAGAAAGATAAGTAGGACATGTTCACGATACTAGAAAATCTAGCGAGCATCTTAAACTATCCTATGGTTGGGCTTTATATTTTTGAAATTGAATTATTCATTTGATTTGACTTTTTATTAGAAGTTTAGGACATATGATTCCATAACACAAGATTGTGGAAATGCCTAAGAGGTGAAGATTTATGCTTATGGCCCATAGAAGGGAAGCGCACTCCACCTAAATTTAAGACAAAAAATGGGTATTTAGTTTGCCTCACAAAAGAGGGAAAACCACCTGACTGCTTGGATTTACAACCTCCTGGGGGTGGCTACCAACTAACTCCTCCTATGATTTTAAATTCATGTAGGCAAGTCATATGCTTTATGCAAGATAGCTAGGCTGCTATTTATTTAGAAAGAGACTAAGTCCTTAAACTCACTCCCTAAAGAGACTAGATCATGTAAGGGTATGCTTCAAATGACTCAAATCTAATGCAAATCATATTACATGTTATTTTCATTTTGGATAGTCATTTGACTCAGGCTTATAGGATTCATATACCTAATGCATGAGAAGTAAGATTATTGGCCAAAATTAGCAAGAAGGGAGGAGGTGTGTTTCCACCATGGCTCTCAAAGGTCAAGCCAAGCTCCTCTAGCAAAGGTGAAAGCTTTCCAATCAAGAGTAAAAATAATATGCATTTGTGCATGATGCTATAAAAGAAATACTCATCCAGTTAAAGGGTTGCTAATTCTTTTATCTTGATTTTAGCCTATGTTTTAGGTGAGGTTATGAGTTTTTTTTATTTTTTGGTAAGAGCCATGTCTTAATACACATGCTAAACAAATCATCAATCAATTTATAATGCTAATATAAAAGAGTAAGAGGCCATTTGTGGTCGGACACCACTTCACAAACCCAAAAAACAAATTGGGTAGCCGAGCTCTACCCTTATATAACTCAGATTACAAATGAATTAAGTATAATTAAGCTAAGAATTCATTATTATGGGGGTCTTCAAGCATCATTTCTTCATTCTTCTTTTCTTCTTTCTTCTTCTTTTTTTCTTTCTTCTTTAATTCTTTCTTTTGGATGGTTTGAAGGTGGTTGATCCAAAGGCTTCACATGATACATAAGATGTAATCTTATGACCAATGCTCATCCTAATCCCCATAATAATTATTCCAAAATCCTAAATGCAAAAATTACATGAAAAGGAAAGGTAAATCTAGCTAACACCTGCAAAATAGAGATTAACTAAACAAACCACACAAATCCCAATCATGTATATTGGACTTATCACCCCACATATGGGTGATTAAGTCCACCTGGCCTATTGGATTATGCTTAGGGGTATAAGCACCAGCATAGCAAAAGGATTTATATTTTTATTTATTACAACACCCCTTAAGCACAATTCCCTGAGGAAAAAATGATTAGACTAAATCATCCTATCATTCATTCTATGCACATTCACCCTAACATCCAAACTAAAACATATAACACAAAATAAAAGCAAACATCAAACCATGCACCACCATAACCTAAAGCTAGAAGTGGTGACTTAGTCTAAATGTGTGTGCTTTAGAAGGTTTGTGTGGTATTCTTAACTATGGCTTTAGGGTTTGTATTTTCTAAATGTGGAAGTCTTCAACTTAGAGGAAGGTTTAATTTAAGTTATTTTACTAATTTGGGTCAATTTTAATTTGTATTTTTATTTGGTTTGAATGAATCTTACAATTAATTGCTAAGTTTTAAAGAGAGGGGAGAGAGAAGAGAACTTCTCTTTCCTTCCCTACCTTAAGTAATTTCTAAAGTGGATTCATGTTTAGTTTCATTTAGTGCATGTTTTATTATGTGTTTTAATTAATCCTAAGTTTAGATCAATTCTAAACCAACCTATTAAAATACAAAAGAATAAAGTGAACTAAATTCACAAAACACAAATCACTTCATATCCTTCCCAACATGTATAACATGCATATGTATGAATCCTAAGAATATCTATACATATAAATGAGAATGTTTAGCACAGTTTATAATGAATGCCAAGTAGTTTACTTAATAAAATTTGAATGCTTATGATGCATGATTTTCATTAAGTAGAAAAAGGGTCTCTTATCCAATTTTCATATGCACACATGAATGTATGAAAGACATAAGTGAGTACGACGACATTGTTGACCAGGGGTGTAAGGTGTAAGACCTACTTAGGACTACTTAAAGTCTTGCAACCTGGGGTTTTCTAGATTAATATACTTTCCTTAAGTACAAGCATGTGTACAAAAGAAATTAATGGAAAAGAAAGGATGCAAAAGTTTGTGTTGGTTAATTTATTTTTGTTTATGCAATTTATATATACAAGTGTAGGTATCCTTCTTAAGTAATAACATAGAATGAGTAGGAAATGGAATTAGGCAAGTGTTAGGTTCTTTTCAAATGAACTAAACACTTAACCAAACCCTATCCAAAACTATACTAAAAGAGGGGGGAAGGAAAAACTACACTAAGCACATCTTTATATTTTACTCGCATGCAAGCTTATAAATATAATATAAGTAACACACTTTCAATTTTGACAATTTATTCATATATTTTGAAAATAATTTGGATTTAATAGTGATAATATGATAATAGCCACCCATATTTCTATTTTAGTCAAAACATGCAATTTGACATAAAAGAAAACATTGTACTTTCATTTTGATTTTTGAAAAGAATGAATGCATGAAATTCATATGACATACACATTTAGCATGTTGGGAAGGAACCAAAATAATGAAAGCATGTAATCACATTCACCCTAATTAATTCCTAAAGACAATCTTATGAAATAAGAACGCTTAAAGCAAATCAAATTATTTTTAAAGAAGGTTTGGTTTTGTTTTGAGTTTGATTTAATTTGAGAAATGTGAGGTGAGTTTGCTATTTTAACCCATTCCCACATGTGTATGATATTTAAGTTCAATTTTTAGATGATTATATCCATTTTATATTTTGATTAGGTAAAGGTGTGAATTAAGTGCATTAATTACCCTTTACTTATACCACCTTAGTATATTTAATCAAATAACTATGGGCTAATGAGATGGCATAAAAACTAACAAGGAATTTAAATTTGTAATGCTCCTAAGAAGGAAAGACCTAATGCAATTTGGCTCATGATTAATGATTAATTAGACAAAGGGATTTTAAATTAAGTAATTTCATAACCCTTCTCACCTATGTGCGTTGGATTTTGATTTCCTTAATGTACTTAGGCTCTTGAACACCTAAGAATCTATCCAAGATAGATTAATTAAGTTCTGGAATGTTTTAGAATTTTATGAAATTAATTAAGGGGGTAATTAGTGAATTAACCTTTAATGAAGGATGGATTAAGAAAGAAAAAAGTGTTTAGGGATTATCTCAAGGAAAGTATCCCAAAATTATTCCCTAAACCTCACATCCAATTAATCAAAACTTATTTGACTCAACTAGAGGGTTAAACCACTAATTATACCCTTAATTAAGCTTAATTACATTAAGGGAGCAATAAAGGAATGAATTAGCAATTCCCCTAATTAAGCCACCAATAAATTCCAAGAAAAATATAAGAGGAAGGATTCATCCCACTAATTAAGCATAAAAAGTTTGGGATTAATTAATAGAGCAATTAAAGGGTAATTAGAAAATCAATATTCTCAATAAAACCTAAATTCAGAGAAAAATACTATCAAAATCCATTGAAATTAATTTTAGAATATTCTATGTTCAATTATCTTTCATATGCAATTTATTTTATATTTTTTGATTTTTCTACACTTAGATATAAAATTTAGAAGGTTTGGCAATTATTTAGGAATTATTTAAACCATAATTATATTATTAATCCCATCGGCACCATGTGTGCTGCTGACACGGCATGCGCTTTACACGTGGCATGACGGGATTGGGTTTTTAACCCATCACATCATAGTGCCATGTGGCGGTGATGCTACGTGCTTTCTCTTCAGTCGTCCGATGAAGGATTAGATGATTGAGATTAAAGTCATGGATCTGATGGAGAAAAATAAAGATATTACACATTTTAATCTCAACCGTCCATCCAAAATGCGCAGATGGATAGCCAGAGATCCATCCCTATTATCCCCTATGAGCAATGGAGGCCGTCCATGTTCTAGGGTAAGATCTGAGCTCGATTGAGCTTGGATTAGGCTAAAATTTAGCCTACACCATCTAAACCTAATGGAAAACACATTTAACGGCTAAAAATCTATGGGATTAAAATTCATATCACAAACTACCAACACACATTGAAATTAAGCTCAAAAATTTGGCTAACCTCGCCAGAGATGATCACCGGTGCTCGATTCTCTTGGAGAAGCTTCGTGGTTTAGATGAAGCTTTGTTGAAGGTTTGAACTCTAGAAATTGAGTGGATGACTCTATGGACCAACTACCCTTTGCCTTGAGCTCGACTTTGGTCTAGGGCACCCTTCCTTTGCCTTTGGAGGTTGGGAAAGAGTTTAGGTGAGCTCAACTTGGTTCTCTGTTGATGCTTGAAGAAGGAATTGGGTTCGTTTGAAGTGTAGAGCAACTTGGAATTTCAATGGAGTTCCCCTATTTTTGCATAAGGAAAATCGAGAAGTGGGATTTTGATTTCACTCTAGGATGCTTGGGATCACTTGGAAAAAGCTCCACTGGCTTCAATCGAATGAAGAAATGTTGAAATGAAATCAAATTAGGGGGAGTATATCTCCCCCTTTCGCAATCAAACAACCACAAGCCTCCTTACCATTTTGATCTAATTAAGCTCATGCAATGAGTTGGTTAGGCCATTTAGGATGTCCTTGAATTCAATTTTTCCTAAGGTGTGGGATGGTGAACTTCCCATCTATTTGAATTGAGTGTAAAGAGAATTTCCAGGTGGCCATTTCAATGCACATGGTCGATTTGGCCATTAGGCTTGGTTAGGCTAACCCAAACCCATTGGGTTGGGTGCACCACCCTCCCTAATGGTCACTTGATCCACTAGGAGAGTGTTAAATGGGTATGAAGAGGATTTTACCAAATTCCAAGTGGAATTGACCAAAATTTACCCTATGGCCTAGGGGTAAAATGATCATTTGACCTTGATTTTAGTTTGGGTATGTTTGATATGATGAGAAAATAAGTTTGGCCAAGTTTCATTGAATTTGGAGTTGGTTTGAAGTGATTTGGCTCATGTTGACTCATTTAGGTCAAAATGAGTCAACTTGACCAAGTGGTCAAATTGGGTCAAACCAAGGGTTGGGTCAAGTTCATATGACCATTTGAAATGTTTTGGTGGCTATGGTTTGATTCCATTTGGTTTAGGTTTGAATTTGGTTCATATGACTTCATTTAGGTCAAACAGGTCAAGTTGACCAATTTGACCCATTTGGCCAATTTGAGCTAGGTCATGGGTAGGTTTAGGTTTGGTTGGTCATATGAAGTGGATTGGTATCTTTGTTTCCAATAAATTTTTGTTAAGTTTGAATTTGGCTCAATATGACCCTTTAGGTCAAGTTAGGTTCAAGGTCAATTGAGCTAGAGTAGGTCTAGTTGACCAATTGAGGCTTTGGTCAAGTTCAACAAGTAATTTAGAATGAACTTGACCCATTGGTTTCAATCAATTTGGCTTAGATCAAGTTTTGACACATTTTGACTTTTTAGGTCAACTTAGGTCAAGTGGCCAATTGGGCTAGGTTAGGCTCAAATGTTGACTTGGTCAAGTTCAAACATTGATCATGAATGAACTTAGATCATTAGTTTTAATCAATTTGGATGATGGATTTTGGCTATGTTGGGTTTCAATTTGGCTAAGTGTTGACTTGGTCAACCCTTAAATTTGACTTGGTTTGACCCAATTTGAGTGATTGTTGAACTCATGATGAGAGGCTTAGGTGAGTTTGATTCAATTCAATTTGGTTAGGATTAGAATTTGGCTCATAAGGGTATTTTAGGTCACTTTGGGTCAAGTGAACCTAAGTGGGTCAAATGACTTGGTCAAAGCTTTATTTGAGTTTGATTGAACTTACATATGGAACTTATGATTGAAATATAAATCCATTTGCAAGTGGTTTGAAGTCAAATGGGTTTTGATTCATTTGAAAATTTCAAGTTCAAAGGGTGAAAATGAAATAGATTTTGGCTTCAATTTTGAATTGATTTTTGGTTAAGTGATTGAAGTTTGTATTTATATTTGGATTCATGATTGAAAGATTGATATAATCATGAAGGAAAATTAATATTTTGGCTAAGTTGATTTGGCTAAGTTCAAGAATTTGACTTGAAAGGCTTAGGTTGGATTTTGATTGAATTTGAACTTGAATTTTGGGGTTGGTTTTGGTTTCTTGAATTTATATTTCATTTATATATGTGAATATAAATGAGAATATAAATGAGTCATGAGAAAATTTCATGAGTTTGAAGTGATTTGAACATGATCTAGGCTAAGTCCTTAAGAGAAAATCAAGGTGAATTAGGAAAGATTTGTGAATTGATCTTGAATTTTGGATTTAGTTTGATTAATTTGAATTTATATTTCATTTATATATGTTAATATAAATGAGAATATAAATAAGTTGTGCAAAAATTTTATGAATTTGAATTGATTTGAAGATGAATTAGGCTAAAGTCCTTAAGAGGGAATTAAGGACTTAGGCAAGATTTGGAATTTGGAATTTCAACTTGGAATTTGATTTGAATTTATATTTCATTTATATATGTGAATATAAATGAGAATATAAATGGGTTATGAAAAAAATTCATGAATTTGAATTAATTTGAAGATGATTTTTAGGCTAAGTCCTTAGGAGGGAAGTTAAGGACTTAGAAATATTTGGAATTTGCAATTTCAATCATGGGTTTCAATCATGGATTTCAATCATGGGTTTCAATCCTATGGCATTGATTTGAGTTTGGAGAAAATTAATTAAGCTAAAATTGATTTAGGTTTCATGTTGATTTGATTTGGAGTTTGACTTGAAGGAAGAAAGTAAGAAAAGTGGTTCAAGCTATAGGGTAGGCAGATTTTCCTAACACCCATGAGGCATGACCTACTCCTATGGCTAACTCTTCTAAGTCTCTAGGGTTAGGTTGAGTGTCCACCTAATTAGTAGATGTGTCTTAGGACTAAGGATCTCTTAAAGTCTAAGAGGAGTCCTATGTCTAATATGGGGGGTTGAGAACTCATTCTAAAAATGAGGTCAACAACATGCAATCCTCTTAAGATAAAGGAAGGTTGGGATATCGCCCTATCCTGAACCTCTAAGAAAATTATTTCTAAGATCAGAAAATTACCCTTGCAAGTGCCTGAAGCATCTTAAACCTCAAACTCTAAGGAAGGTTTGCAAGTTTCTAAGGAGAACTTGAGGGAGGTAGAAGCCCAACAGCAGAAGCAACAGCCTCCACTTGCCCGGGATAGTACAGTAGCGCAACCACCAACCGATTCCAACACTCCTTCCATAATTACAACTACAGTTCCTCCAGCTAGCTCTTCTTCTAGCAGCCATATTGTATTAGTGGAGAGGGGTGCCAATCCCTCACTCTGCTTACGTTACTTGATTTCTATTTTGTACCTCCATCCAAATCTAAGAAACCAATGAAGAATGCTGATTCCACTTACATTTGTGTCACTTCTAATGATCTTTCTGAGTTTATTCCTATAGATAGCTCTCCAAGTCTAATTAATAATAATTCTAGTTCTGATCACTCTTCTTTTTCTAATTTGGAAATGGATTATCCATTCATAAATTGTTCAAGTTCGCCCATTGAGATTAATTTGAAGTCATCTCACTCTGATGATTCTATAGGAGAAGTTGTAGGTGAACCTGATGAGCAGGAGAACTTTTCACTAAACCATCTCATGAAGTCACTGAAGTCAATCTCTATAGTGACAAAGTTTTACCTCCTACGATAGTTTCTCAAGATAAGGGTAAACAAGTCATTGGTTCTAATGATCAAGTAGCCCCTCCACAGGATGCTTCGCCTATGGATATGCTTGTGGAGGAGCAGCCCAGAGTTAACAACAATGTCCTTGCCCACC
Source organism: Cymbidium sinense (assembly GCA_021442155.1). NCBI lineage: Eukaryota > Viridiplantae > Streptophyta > Magnoliopsida > Asparagales > Orchidaceae > Cymbidium > Cymbidium sinense. The sequence continues at coordinate 45,271,262 of CM038225.1, read as the reverse complement.
TGAGAAAGTTGCCAGCTAAGCTAAGCATATATGATGCCCTTGTCTTATCTAAGGAGATGAGAGAATCATTAATCAAAGCCCTTCTTGATCCATAAATATGCTTAGCTCAGTTGACCGCTGTTGGAGAGGAGGCATGTTTTACAAGAGAAGCCCATGGAGTTACATTCACTGATGAAGACATTCTTTTGGGGACAACCGAGCACAACTGTCCCCTCTACATCACAGTGGACATGGGCAGATTCAGACTCTCTAGGGTGTTAGTTGATCCAGGTGCATTAGTGAATATTACGAGTCTTAAGACCCTTGCCTACCTAAGGATTGACATCTCCAAACTTTGAGGAGATCGGATGATGTTGAGAGGATTCAATGAGCAAGGCGAGAGGGCTTTAGGTTACATAGTGTTACCATTAGAGATAGATGACTTGAAGACAGAAGCCAAGTTCTACATAATTGATTCAGATATATCTTTCATTGCTTTACTCTGTAGGCCTTGGATACATAAAATAACACGGTTCCATTCTTTTTTACATCAATGCATCAAATTTTGAAGAGGCGAAATCAAGTATTATGTCTTGAAGCCATTTTTAGTTAGAGAGGTTGAGATATATGATGATGCGGCCTATTACCTTCCTCAAAATTAAAAAGTCTATTCTCATGAACTTGGTCAATGTTCAAAAATAAAAGAAAAAGAAGAAGAAGAAAAAGGAAAAGATGAAAAATGAAAAAGAAAAAGAAAAAGAAAATACAAGTGAGCGAGAATCAAACACTGGGGAAGAAGTAGAGCCTAAAGTTAGATTCCACCCATGGTTTGTTTCTCCATATGAACACATGGGTTGGATGACTCGACCCCCACCAGGAAGAAGAAGAGGCAAATCTAGAGGCAGTTCTAGGGGTGGAAGACCTCCTTGCTGGTGGCCAGCTAGTAGGAGCTATATTCTAGCTCACAGGAGTACCCCCTCTATCCACATAGACTTAGAGTCCAGTTCAGAGGATGATTCTCATGTGGTTAGCATGCCGACCAAACCCTCTTAGCAGGTCCCTTTGGAGGTGACATTCGAGTCAAATAGTTATGAAGACCAGTCCTCCAAGTAAGGCATGAATATTTCTAAATCATTATTATGTAGAATAGTCAGGCAGTAGTTGGGAACCTTAGCTCTAACCCCACTTTCTTTTCAGAAAGTTGAAGGTTTGGTAGTTAAGGAGGCCCCCAAGTCATCCACAGATGTCAAGCCAAAAAGGTTTTTGTTGGGAGCATCATCCTCAAGTCAGGAAGCTGATGTAGAATATGAGGATGATTCATATAAAGATTTAGTACAATTGACTTTTGATTGGTATTCTCCCTGTGTTATTAACTTAGCAAAGAAGAGACTAATATCACATACTTGGTCTAAACATAGTACGAATTACTTTGAAAGGTTATGGGACAACCAGAATATATATTTTCAATGAAGTCCAAGACTAGGATTTGACATAATGGGTCCAGTCGATGATGACAACCATTTCCTAGTCATCACCAATCATTTGGAGTCTGATAAGTTCTTTTCAAACCATGCTAACTCATGTGAGGAGGTGTGTTTAGAAACTTCAAATGATCCAAATGAGCTTGAAGTCAAATATGCACCACTAGAGTTTGAAGAAGAAATCAGATCAACCATCGATGAACTCAAAGAAATCAACTTAGGAATAAAAGAAGATCCGCCCTACATACATCAGTTCCTTATTGAATGAAGAAGAAACCAATGACTTAATTAGGATATTAGCTGAGTTTAAGGATTACTTTTCATAGAGTTATGAAGAAATGGCTAGTTTATCTCTTGAAGTAGCAGTCAACAAACTAACAATAGATCCTAATGCTAACCCTATCAAATAGGTTCCTAGACTCATGTGATTAGACATTGAGCAGCCGTTCATTTCTAAAATCAAGAAACTGATCGATGCTAACTTTATCAGGGAAGAAAAATATCCCACCTCGTTGGCCAATGTCACTCTAGTTAAGAAAAAGAATGGCCAAATTTGTATATGCATCGAATTTAGGGATCTAAATAAGGCATGTCCTAAGGATGAATTACTACTTCCTATTCTAGAACTCATGGTAGACATTGCCTCATCTCATGCAATCTTATCTTTCATGGATGGGTCATATGGCTACAAACAAATTAAGATGGCCCCCAAGGATGAGAAAAATACTACTTTTTGAACCTCGATCAGAATCTATTGTTATAGGGTCATGCCTTTCGGCCTTAAAAATGTCGGTGTTACATACCAGCGGGCTATGACTCGGAGCTTCAACAAACTCATTCATCATCAAGTTGAATGCTATGTTGATGATCTTATAGTCAAAAGTAAAGTAAAGGAAGACCATCTCTTTGACTTGAGAGTAGTTTCAAACAGTTAAAATAATTTAACCTTAAAATGAATCCCCTGAAGTGTGCATTCGAAGTAGCTTCAGGAAAATTCTCTAGGTTTGTTGTACGACACCATGGAATAGAAATTGATCTGGAGAAGTTCAAGACTATCTTAGAAATGCCACCTCCTAAAAGTATAACTCAACTTAGATCATTCAAAGGGTGGTTGGAGTATCTAAGATGCTTCATTTCCAACCTATCAGGAAGATACTAGCCATTCTCAACACTTATCAAAAAGGATGCTAAGTTCAAGTGGGATGATAAGTGTCATCATGCTTTTGAAGACATCAAGCACTACCTGATGATGCCACTAGTTTTAGTAGCTCCTATCTCGAGCAATCCATTAATATTATATACTGCTGCATTAGATGACTACTTTGGCACTTTGTTGGCTCAAACCAATAATGAAGGAAAAGAGAATGCACTCTACTATCTCAGTCATCGTCTAATCCATGCTGAGGCAAACTACCCACCTATTAAAAATCACTGCCTAGCTTTAATCTTTGTATCTCAATAGCTACAACATTACATGCTTTCTCATAAGGTGAATATGATCTCTAGGATCAGTCCACTATAATATCTCATGACATCGCTGAAGCTATCCAAATAGTTGGCACATTGGAACATGATTTTTTCATAGTTTGACATCACATTTGTACCCCTCTGTGTGGTGAAAGGACAAGCGCTAGTAGATTTCTTAGCAACACACCCACTTCCTACTGATTCACTGCTTAGTGATGACCTCCTCGATGAAAAATCATGAACTTAGGGGACACTAGCATTCGCCATTGGGAGATGTATTTTGATGGTGTGGCTTCCTTTCAAAAAGAGAAGAACCACGATCAACTCTTTTGGTAAAGGTAGGAGTAAGAATAGTTCTTCTAACTCTGGATCATGATGTGATGAGATTCTCATATCATCTCTCCAATCCATACACAAACAACGAAGCCAAATATGATGCTCTGATTACCGGTCTGGAGTTAGCCATTACACTATGCGTCCAAAGCATCAACATCTTCGAGGATTCTCAATTAGTTATCAACAAAATTGTTGGGTCCTACAAAGTTCTGAAGCCTAAGCTTCATCATTACCATAAGTTTACCATGAAAATCCTAGATGTTACCATCTATAAGATTCCTCAAGGAGAAAATGCAGTAGCAGATGCATTGGCCAAGCTTGCCAAGGAGCTGCCATGTCTAATAAAGGTACAAAATAGACAAGTATTATCTCTTATTGATGCTAAACTCATCGAGAGACTCTCTCTTGAAGGGGAGGTTGCTGTTGCCAAAAAGGATGATAAGTCAGATTAGAGGCAAGCATTCATGAATTATCTAAATATAGGTAAACTACTTTAAGAGAAATCATTAGCCCATCAGGTGAAGCAAAGAGCTCTCTCATACGCTCTCGTGGATGGCACCTTATACCGACGATCTTTTGATCATATGTGGTTACGTTGTTTGGGCAAACATGAAGCTCGTAAGATCGTGACTGAGGTACACTCAAGATTATGTGAAGTGCATCAATCCGATCCAAAGATGAAAGCCAAGATCAAGAGACTAGGATACTATTGGCCTTCGATGATCACAGACTGCATGGACGTAGCTAAGGGATGCCACCAATGTCAAGTGCATGGTGTGGCTCTACATAAACCACCCAACATTCTACATCCAACATTGGCCTCATGGCCATTCGAGTGTTGGGGTACCAATATAGTGGGTCTAACTGTTCCTTCTTCTTCTAAGGGTCATCGAATCATTCTAGCTGCCACCGACTACTTTTCTAAGTGGGCAAAATTGATCCCACTCAGAGAGGTTACAGCTCAGCATGTGCTTCAGTTCTTCAAGAACCATATTGTATATAGGTTTGAGGTGCCTCGATGAATTATATCTGATAATGGTACTGCAATCAAGAGCACTAAAATCAACAGCTTTGCCTAGAGACAAAGCATAGATTGGAGATATTCCACCATCTATTACTTGATGGGAAAATGGCTTAGTAGAAGCCTTCAACAAAACTCTCATCTAGATATTAAAGAAGACACTCGATGATGATAAGTGGCAGTGGCAAGGGCAGTTAGTTGAAGCCTTGTGGGCTTACCACACCATATACATGACTCTAACTCAATCTACCCCATTCTTCTTAGTGTATGGGTTTGAAGCAGTTCTACCATTAGAAGTCCAACTCCCATCATTAAGGATAGTTATGGGTAGTAAGATCACAATGGAGCATAATGCGAAGTTGTAGTTAGAAGAGCTCAAAAGTTTGGAGGTGAGAAGCCTCTGGGCATGCTAGAACCTTGAGTTATATAAAGCCAAAATGATTCAAGCTCATAACAAGTTGGTCCACCTTTAAGATTTTAAAGTTGGAGAGCCTATTTTAGTTCTAGGTAGACCAATTGTTGCCCATCAAATGTTGGGAGGCAAGTTTGAACCCACTTGGAAAGGCCCTTTCACCATAGAAAAGGCCTACCAAGGAGGATCCTATCAGCTTATAAATTATAAAGGAGAGGCCCTTCTAATCAATGTCTAAGAAATATTATTCTTGTTTGAAAATAATTACAATAAAACTTCTCTTCATATCAAATTTTATTTCTTCATAGTTGTTTAGAAACATCTTTTCTTGTGAATTCACCATAATTTGTTTAGGGTAGGTGTAAGGAACTGAAGTGACATCCTATTCCTTCTTTCATAACACAAGCACAAATGCATATTTTCAATCTCAGGCTATTTTGATGTGGGAGCAAGCCCCCTATGGCACTCACTCATTAGCTGTGCTAAGTCGAGCTAACGTGCTACTCTGCTAGTGTGTCACCCTAGTAGCCCCTAGTTCAGGAAGATGTAAGTCTACTATGCTTCTTTCCTGACTTGACTGCTGCACACTGATGAGCACCTTGTTAGCATGGTAGGTCTTACTACGCGGTCCGTAAGCTACCCTAACGTTGCCTATGTTTAAGAGGATGTAAGTTTGCTACGCTTTCTTCTTAAACTAGCCATCATGAACTGACTCGATTAAGTATATATGACAAATACACAAACATATCTTTTGTCTTGGGCTACTTTGATGTGGGAGCAAGCCCCCCTACGACACTCACTCATTAGCTGCTCTAGGTCAGACTGACATGCTACCATGCTTGTGCGTCACCCTAGTGGTCCCTCGTTCAGGAAGATGTAAGTCTGCTATGCTTTCTTCCTGATTTGACCGCCGCATATCGATGAGCATCTTGTTAGTTTGGTAGGCCTTACTACGCTGCTAGTAAGCTACCCTCATGTTAGCTTTGTTTATGAGGATGTTAGTCCGCTACACCTTCTTAAACTAGCCATCGTGAACTGACTTGGTCAAGTAGAGGACTAGGTAAGTCCCACAACATCTTCTTTCCTCCTGACTACTTCAAGTCTGGGTCCAGTCCTTCTTTGTGACTCTTTACTTAGTGGTCACCCTTAGGTTGGGTTGATCTGTTGCACCATCAATGGGTCACCCCAGTGGTTGGTCCCTACTTTGGAAGATGTAAGTCTATTACGCTTTCTTCTTAAGTACAACCATTGCACAGCTATGGGTAGCCTTAGGTCAGATAGCACCTATTGAGCTGAAGACAGATTATCCCAACAATCAGGTCCACTTTAGGGAGATGTAAGTCTACAATCTATCTAGACTGATTATTGCGACGAGCACCTTAGGTTGGTTGGTGTTTGTCATGCTGATGGCGACCCACCCGGTGGATGCACCAGTCTTGGCAGATGTAAGATTACTACACTTTCTCCTTGAGTTGGCCACCGTATACCTATAGGATTTCTTTTATAAGGTTCTAGATAAAGGCCCTAGTGGTAGTTCCCCTGTGGGCACTCTATTTGGATCACGTTCTTAGCGATCCCATCTAGACACTACCCCGGTTACCCTTGGATTGGACAGTCCCCCATTATTAGTAGCCACCCTTGTGGTTGGAGAATTATTTTGTGGATATGCAGATTCTCCCTTGGTCTAGTAAGTCTAAGATAAGACTAGGCTGATATGAGCTCGTTATCAGTGTGGTCTCTCGCACACCAACAAGGTCCATGTAAATAAAAATAACAAAACATATAAAAATCTTCTCTTGTGGATTAGGAGCAAACCCCTAGCGGTACCTTTTCCTAGCAGGCATCCTATCTTTAAGACAGTGTCAGCAAAACTTTCTATAGGAATCACCTGACTACTTTTGAGTTGAGATAAGTCCCCAGGTCGGCACTCTCTAAGTAGTCAACCTTAGGTTGAGTTCGACTTGTTGTGCCACCAAAGAGTTACCCTGGTGGTCGTTCTTGCTTTAAAGATGTAAGTCTATCATGCATTCTTACCAGCATGATCGTTATACATCGACGGGCAACCTTAGGTCAGGTTCGATTTATTGTGCTATCAACCAATCACCCAAGTGGTTCCTTGTTCAGGAAGTTTTAAGTCTACAATATTTCTTCCTAACATGACCATTGCACACTGAAAGACACCCCTTAGGTTGGTTAGCTCTACCCCGTGCTTGGTAGACTATCCCTTTAGATTAGTAAATCTAAGATAGGTCTAAGCTGATATTAGCCCCTTCTTAGTGGATACATCGTACATCGGTGGGATCCATCTAAAATTAAATTGATTATGACTATTCTTGAGTCGATGTGAGTCTACAATGACATTCACTTAAATAGTTGCCTTAGGTCAAGCTCGATTTGTTGTGCTATCAACTGATCACCCTAGTGGTTCCTTATTCAAGAAATTGTAAGTCTACAAGCTTTCTTCCTAACTTGACCATTGCACACTGAAAGGTAACCCTTTGGTTGGTTAGCTATGCATGATGGCAAGTAGACTATCCCTTTGGATATGTAAATCTAAGATAGGACTAGGATAATATTTTCCCCTTCTTAGTTGATCCATCGCACACCAATAGGGTCCATTTCATCCGATCCATCATCCTCTCTCCAGGGGAGTCCAATTTAAATCCACCTTATCCTAGAAGATCTGAGCTCATATCTCTAGCAGATGTGCCCTCAAAATTGAAATCATGACCTCTCCCTAGTGGAGCCTTAAACCACAAGTCATCAAATTGAATTCTCATCCCCAGTGGATGCCTCACCAATCAAATCAAACAAATTGCCTCCCCAGCGAGGCACACATCATATCCTATCCTCAGTGGAGCCATCATAAAATCAAAATAAATTAAATCCCTATCCCTAGTGGATGTTCTGAACCTACTTCCCTAGTGGAAGGTTCATGCTCTCATCCCCAATGAATCTTGTCTCCCCAAATCATATCATATCAAACTTTTATCTTCTATGGATAATCTGGACTTGCTTTCTTAGTGGAAGGTTCACATGCTTGATCCCTCAGTGGATCCTTCCTTTCTCTCTTATGCCCTTAGCATGAGTTGAGTTGCATTGCACTAAGATCTTGTTTCCTTCTACATCTCGAGTTTAAGAGTAGATCATCTCTGTCAGTGGTTGCAATCCTTCGAACGTTGTTGATCATCTTGGTCAACACTAATACATGCGGCGTGCCTCATCGATTACACCACGCATATTGGGTGCACTTTGTTGACCTCACTTTTGGAGTAAGCTCTCAACTTTCCCATCATAGATCTATGACTCTTATAGACACTAAGAGCTCCTTAGTCATAAGACACTTCTAGTGATTAGGTGAACACTTAACCAAAGCCTAAAGACTTAGAAGGGTTGGCCATAGGAAGAGGGTATGCCTTAGGGATTTCGGAAGACTTGCCTACCCTATAGTCTTAAATCAAATCCTTGCTTCGTTCTTCAAAATTAAACCTCAAATTCAATTCCAAGATCATAAATCCAATATCAAATCAAATGATTGAAACCCATGATTGAATTCAAACTCCAAATCCCTTCCTAAGCCATTTGATTTTATCTTATGGTCTTAGCCTTAACCAAATTCAAATCAACCCCAATTCAATTGATTTTCTCAAATATCAAATTCAATCTCAAATTAAATCCACACCTAAATTACAAATAAAATCCCAAACCAGATGATTGAAACCCATGATTGAATTCAAATTCCAAATCCCTTCCTAAGCCATATGAACCACCATCATATTCTTAGTCAAAATCTCCTTCAAACCAAATCAAATTTGGTTGATTTTATTATAAATCAATCATTCCTTCATTTATATTCACAAATATAAATGAAGTCTAAATTCAAACCATTCAAATCAAATCAAAATAAATCAAACAAAATCAATTCTCTACTTAAGCCCTTTTGACATACATTCCTCAATTTGGTCAAATTTGCTTTCAAATCACTCCAAACCCAAGTGATTTTCTCATGAACCCTTTATATCTTCATTTATATTCACAAATATAAATGAAATATAAATCCAAGTGGCCAAAACCAAACCCAAATTAAATCAAATTCCCAATTTTAGCCCTTTTAGCTAATTTCTTGAACTTGGCTAAATGGCACACAAATCAACTTAAAACCCATGGATTTCTTCATGATTCAGTCATCCCTTCAATCACATATGCACATATGAACACAAACTATAATTATCAAACCAAACCCAAGTCAACCTAAGTCAAACCCATGTCGACCCCTTTTGACTTGAAAGTATCATATGAACCAAAATTCATATGACTCCAAACCAACTACAAATGGATTTATATCTTCATCATAGGCTCATATGTGAGTTCAATTAAACTCGAATCAAGCCATGATCAAGCCAATTAACCCATATAAGTCCACTTGACCCAAAGTAACCTAAAAGTCCTTTTTGAGCCAAGTTCTAATCCAACCCAAATTGGATTGAACTAAGCCTATGTGAACCCCATATCATGATCAACAATCATCCTAGGTTAATCAATTATCTTGAATTGGGTCGAACCAAGTCAAGTTAGCCCATTGACCAAGTCAACCTTTAGCCCAAATGAAACCCAAACTAGCCAAAACCCACTATATGCCAAATTGATTAAAACCATTGACTCAAATCCACTCTTAGTCAATGATTGAACACAACCAAACCCTCAATTGAGCCAAACCAAGTCCAATTGGCCATTTGACCTAAGTTGACCCAAATTAGCCTAAAAAGCCAAAATGGGTCAAATCATGATTTGATCCAAATTGATTGTAAGCAATGACTCAAGTTCATTCCAAATCACTTATTGAACTTGACCAAAGCCATGATTGAGCCCAATTTCACCAATTGGTCAACTTGATTAAAATTGATTGAAAGGGCCAAATTGGCCAAAATCCAAATTAATTCAAAATTAAACCAAACCAAAGCCTACAATTACTTTCAATCAACCAATTGAAGTTGACTCAACACTTAACCCAACTCAATTTGGTCAAATTGATCAAAATTGTTAACTTAGCCCATTTGACCTATTTGAATCCAAATGAGCCAAAATCAAACCTAAGTCAAATTAATCAAAACCAATTGTACCAAAACATCTCAAATCATCATATGAACCTAACCCAAAACTTGATTTGATCCAATTTGACTAATTGGTCAACCTAACCCAACCTAATCCAAATGAGCCTATTTTGACCATATAAAGCCAAATCACCCAAAACCAACCTATGGAAGCTTGCTTACTAACCTAATCTGACCCAAATGGACCCTAGGTCAGCTCTAAACTAGCCCAAGCCCATGTGGGACCCAACCCAAGGGAATTGACCATTGGACAAGCTCATTTGCATTGGATTCTTTTCTTAAGAGGCAAAGTTCACTTTGCCTCTCCCATTACAGCCCTCCATTTTCTAAATGAGGCATTCCTAAAATCCCCTAGCCCAATCTAAGCCACCTAGCACTTACCATAGACCATGGGAAAACAAGCCAAGCCACCACCTCCATGGTGAACCAATGGATGCAAGGAAGGAAAATCAGCACATAATATCCCCATATCAAGCCTTGAGACTCCTATCACCACTTCCTCCACTCTTGGTGTGCCACGTGAAGCTAACGGTGACCACTCCGATGACACCACAGAGGCAAATCAATGGATTTTTAGGGATGAATGCCATCCATCCATCAAATGCAATTGAGGGATATACCCCCTCAATTCAAGTGAAAAAAGACATCATTCGCACTCTCTGGGTTGCCTAAGTAATTTTAAAATCCCTCACAGCTTCCTAGATCATCTCAAGCCTCCCTCGATCGGACATCACTCTCTGTGTGTGAAGTCAAAATAGAGTAGCCTCCTTCTGAGCAATACTCCTCCTCCACTTGATCAAATACTAATTCCTTGCACCCACAAAATCCTCATTCTTCATCAAAGCCAATCGAACCATCCCCAATCCTTCCTGACCATCAGAGACCAGAGTTCGCTCAGAACTGAAGTCTTTACACACACACGGATTGGTCAACCAAGCTTTCTACACCAAATCAAATCAAAATCTTCTCAACAAAGCTTCCTCTCTACTAGACGAAGCTACCTTCATCGATCCCACCACTGGACATTAGCTTCGGTGATGTAATTTGCAAAACTGAGCCTTGTATGGAAAATAGGCTGGTCCTTTGTAGAGAAAATGTGAATGTCTTTAGATCTTAGCCATTGGATGGGTACGCCTCCCCTCCCCGAAGGTTTGGGATCAATTTGGAGGCAATCCAAGCTCGAGTGAGCTCGGATCGAATAGGGAAAGATGGACAACATCCATCTTTCGTCGCTCACAAACAGGGCATATCACGAACCGTCCATTCGTGTGATTAGAACAGATGGTCATGATCTAATCTTGCATTAGATCTCTTGATTCCTTTCTAAACCGTGGATCTAATTATGGTCGTTCGATCTTAAATCGGACGGTCCACAGAGTTAGCACATTCACCATAATCTGAGTCAGCGACGGAAGTGAGAACTTAAAAAAAGCTAATCCAGTCACACCACATCAGCCGCCACATGGCCAGACAGGATTAAGACTTTAATTATGTTTAATTAATTCATTTTTAAGGTTAAAATTTCTAAAAATCATAACTAATCCTAGAAAATCCAAAAAAATATAAACTAAGGCTCATTTTAAAGATATTAGAGAGTAGAATCTAAAAAAATTATTATTAATTAATTTTAAAAAGTGATTTTGGCTTAATTAAGGTTTAATTAAAAATTTAATTGGCTTAATTACTCTTTAATTAATCACCCAATTAATCGTAAACTTTTTGTGAATGTTTAAGGGGATGACCTCTGCCTCCCCAACTTTTCTAGGATTTTATTTGTTGTTTAATTAGAAAAATTAATTGATTAAGCCTTAACCGCTCTCTTAATTTACTTAGTGATAATTAGTGAATGAACAATGACTTAATTAACCATTTAAGCCCAATTACCTCTATTAAATAGTAAGGAAGCTTGGAATGTGATTGAGATATTTTTCCTAATTCATTTTCTAATTTTTCTTTACCTTTTAAAATCAAATCAATTGATGATTAATGAGGTAATTAATTGCTTAATTAATTAATTAATCTTCAAGATAAAATCAGAGCTCAAGTGATCAAATACAAAAATTAGGGATTAAGATTAAGACTTCTTTCTTGATTTTTTTCCTTAAGGTTAATCTCATTTCATTAATTGAACATTCTTAATGCTTAACCAAATTGATTACCGAGCTTAATTAACTCAATCTAAAATCCAATTCATATCAAATTACTTTTAATAAATTTTGGGTAGCCCTTTAGATGTTTAATAGTCTAAAGAAAATTAATGAAATTATGATTAGCTTACATGTGCAAGAAAATCATAAAAGTAATTAATGAAATCTCTTAAGCCTAATTAACTATTAATCATGAGCCAATTGCATTAGGCCCCTTTCATTTCTAGTGATTAGGTAGAAACTTAACCTAGCCCTAGAGACTTAGAAGAATTAGCCATAGGAATAGGTTAGGCCTTAGGAGTGTTAGGAAAATTTGCCTACCCTATAGCTTGAACCACCTCCTCACTTCCTTCCTTTAAGTCAAATTAAAATCAACTCCAAACTCATATCAACTTCAACTCCAAATCAAATCAACAATCAATTATAGCCTAATTGATTTTCCCTAAACTCAAATCAATTCCAAATGAATGAAATCCATGATCAACTCCAAATAATTGAACCTCATGATTGAAATTCCAAATTCAAAATCTTTTCTAAGCCCTTTGATTCCATCTTATGGACTTAGCTCAAATAAAATCCAATTCAATTCAAATTCAAGGAATTTTATCATAACCCATTTGTATTCTCATTTAAATTCACAAATATAAATGAATTATGAATTCAAATATCCAAGAATAAATTAAAAAATCAAATCCAAATTCAATCTAAAATCCAACCTAAGCCTTTAAGACAAAATCTTGAACTTAGCCAAATCAAACTGAAATCAAGTTGAACCCTTGATTTTTCTTCATGATTCAATCAATCCTACAATCATGAATCCAAATATAAACATAAAATTTAATCATCAAACCAAAACTAAATCCAAAAACCAAACCCAAGTAAAACTCAATGTTCACCCTTTAACTTGAAATTATCATATGAATCAAAACCCATTTGACTCCAAATCTCTTGCAAATGGATTTATATTTCAATCAAAAGTCCATATTTGAGTTTAATCAAACTTGAATCAAGCCTTGATCAAACCAACTAAACCTAATTGGCTCACTTGACCCAAAGGGGCCAATTTCACCTACATGAACCAAAATTCAATTTAATCCAAATCAAAGTGAATTAATCCAATCTAAACTTCAAGTCATATTTGTTGATCATCATAGGTTAATCAATTGTCATGAATTGTGTCAAACCAAGCCAATCTAGCCCGTTGACCAAGTCAACCCTTTAACCCACATGAACCCAAACTAGCCAAATTACAACCTAAACCAAATTGATTGCGACCAATGGCTCAAGTTCACTCCAAATTGATTGTTGAACTTGTCCAAAGCCTTAATTAAACCCAATTTGACCAATTGGCCAACTAGACCCAACCTAGCCCAATTTGACTATGAACCCTTCTTGACCTAAAAGGTCAAATCAAGCCAAAATTAAATATAAACCAAATTGATTGGAAACAAAGATACCAATCCATTTGAAATGATCAACTAAACCTAAACCATGCCATAATTCAAGCCAATTTGCTCAATTGGGTCAAATTGGTCAACTTAGCCCAAATTAACTTAAACGATCAAATTGGCCAAAATACAAATAAAATCTAAATTAAACCAAATTAATTGAAACAAATTGAACCAATAATGCTCCAACTAGTCATTTGAGCTTGACCCAACTCTTAGTTTGACCCAATTTCACCAATTGGTCAACCTAACCCGTTTTGACCTAATTTGACCCAAATGGGTCAAATTAACCCAAATTTAACCAAATGAAGTTCAAATGACATGAAATTTGGTCCAACTTACTTTTGACTCATTCCAAATCTGCTCAAATCAAATCCAAAGCTAAATGACCACTTTGCCCTTGGGTGAAGGGCATCCCATGAGAAAAGGCCCTTTCCCAGTTATCATTTCTCTTCCTTGGCCACTCGGTATTCATCCATTGGTCCACATAGGCACCAAGAACACTGATTTTCTGACCCAAGGAGTGGTTGGGGCAGCCATGACTCATGGGGAGGTGAAATCACCTCACCTCTCCCATTGGAACACTTGGCATGAAGGACACTCACCTCCCCTTGGCTAGGACACCCACTTGTCCTTCATGGCAGCCACTTTTCATGCCTTAGCCAACCACAGGAAGCCACTTAGGATTATTATCTTCCATTCCCAATCACCCCAAGCCAAGTGACATGAGTTTGGAGCCAAAATTTTAAACAAAAAGTGAAAAAAGTTCATTTCACTTCACTTTTCATTCTAAGGCTTTGGTGGCTGAAGAAAACCCTCATTCCTCTCATTCGCCTCCTCCTAGAGCTCCCAAAAGTGATTAGCAATCATCCTCTTCATTTTGGAGAGAAATACCCCAAAATTAAGGGGATTTCAATAAGGAAATGATGATCACCGAAGGAAACATCATTTTGACATGAAGGCGAGGATCTAAGCTCAGTCCAAGGCTTCTTACTCAACAGCGCGCTCGAGTCACTATGGCCACCAAAAATCATCCTCGGTGAGGTAACCTTCAAAAATCGTAGCCAGCCTTAGGATCTTTTATTTTGTGACAACTTTTGTGAGATTTTTAGGAATCTATCCTAGATAATTTTGGATTTTTACTTTAAATCATTCCAATTAGAAAATAAAATTTTTTCGATGCAAAAAGAAGTCCATTTGGACAAGTTTTCACTTAGAAAATCTCATTTTTCCAAAAAAAAACCCTGAAATCACTGTTCACCACCGGCGAGGGTACAACTGCCATCCGATCCTATGGTTCGCAGGATCGGACAGCTCGGATCACATGATCCGGGCCTTCGGATCGCCTAAAGTGATCTGGATTGTCCGATCGCATGGTTCGCACGATCGGATGGTTTAGATCATGCATCGATCGTACGATCCTGGCGTTTGGATCACGCGATCAGATCTGGATCATCTGATCGGCGATCAGATTGTTTGGAGTGACCTATGGGTCACTCTCCATGGTTTGACCGGGTCCTCCCTATTCCGCAAAAGCGGCACCGCGCATAAATCACGTGGCGCCACGTGGTGTGCCCGTGCCATGTGGCACCGTACATCCAATCGCGTGGCGTCGCGTCGCCACGTCAACGCCACATAGTTGTTTCAATTTAAAAAATTCATTTAAATTACCTAAAACTTCATAAATTCATAGAAAATAAAATACTTAACCAAAAATTGCAAATAAAGCCACGTTGGATTCACCTTTTCGAGGGGAATCCAAAAAACCAAAAATCGTCAAATTTCATTGAATATTTTGAGCTTAATTAGAATTTTCATAAAAATTAAATTTCTTCAATTAAATAAAAAATATATGTCAGATTAAGTGGACATTTTTAGATATTAAAATTGATATTAAAATGCACCTATGATAAAAATTTCAAGTCAAAATGACCTCTCGATTAAAAGATATTAAATTTTGAGTATCAAATGATTTATTTTAATAAAAATAAATTACCAAAATTCTTAAAATCACTTAAATCAATTGAAACTTCCTAAATTCATAACTAATTATAGAAAAATCCAAAAAAAAATACAAACTCAGGTAAATTTTAAAGATATTTTTGAGGAGAATCCAATAAAATTGTTTCTAATTGAATTTGAAGAGAATATTTTATTTAATTAGAGTTTATTTGAAAACTTAAAACCCTAATTACTCCTTAATGACTTCATTAATTAATTCCAAACTTCTCTAGAATATTTAGAGGGATGGCTTCTACCTCCCTTAATTATCTTAGAATTTATTAACGAGTAAATCAGAGAAATTAATTAATTAATCCCTAATCACTCTCTTAATATAATTAAGGTTAATTAACCATGTGAACAGTAGTTTAACTCATTGATTAAGTTAATTAACTTTGTTTAAGTGATTAGGAGGTTTATGGAATGATTTTAGGATATTTTTCTTAAGCAATTCCCTAAACTTCTATCCTTCCTTAATCTAAACTTAATCAAGTGCTAATCTACTAATGACCTACTTAATTAACTTGATAAAATTTTCAAAACTTTTCAGAACTTAACTAATCCTTCTTTGGTAGATGCTTAGGTGTTCAATAACCTATGAAACTTATGGAAATCATACCTAACCCACATGTGCGGGAAAGGTTATGAAAGTACTGAAATTAAACCCTTTAAGTTAATTAATCATTAATTGTGAGACAACTGCATTAAGTACCTTTCTTTCCTAGGATGCATTGCTGATTTAAATTCCTTGTGATTTTATGTCATACATTGGCTCATAATTATTTGATTAAATATGTTAAAGTGGTATAGGTAAGGGGTAATTAATGAACTTAATCTACACCTTAACCTAACCAAAGCATAAAATTAATCTAATCACCTAAAAATTAAATTGAAACAATACACACATGTGGAAATGGGTAAGGACCACCTTCTCTAATTCAAATCAAACTCAAAACAAAATGAAAGTCTCTTTAAACAACTTTTGATTCTCTTTAAATAATCTTACTTCATAAGATTTTCTTTGGGATTTAATTAGAGTGAATGAAATTACACGCTTATATCATTTTATTTCTTTTCTGGCATGCTAAATGTGTATGTTATATGAAAATCATGCATTCATGCTTTTCTAAAATCAAATTCAAAATGAAATATTTTCTTTATGTCAAATTGCATGTTTTGGCAAAAATAAAAATATGAGTGGTTATTATCATTATTAAATTCAAAACTATTTTCAAAATCTATAAATCAAATACCTAAAATTGAAAATGTGTCTTATGTTAGCTTCCTTTCTTTCCTCTTAATATGGATTTGAATAAGATTTGCAAAGTGCATAGTTTTTTTTTAAAAGAATATAACACATGCATAAATCTATTCTTATCCTCTTCCATATTATGAATTAAGAAAGATCCTTACACTTACACATATTAAATTTCATAACCAAGTTCAAACATAAGTATAAACTTTTGCATCTTTCTTTTCCATTCATTTCTTTTATACATATGATTATATTTAAGGAAAGTGGTATATTAGTTTGGACAACCCTGGGGTTACGAGGATTTAAGTAGCCCTAAGTAGGTCTTGTACCTTACACCTTGGTTAACAATGGTGCTATACTCACTTATGCCATTCATAAATACATGTGTGCAAATGAAAAATTGATAATAAAACCTCTTTTCTACTTAATAACAATCATGCATCATAAAGCATTCAAATTTTCTTAAGTAGCTCACTTAGCATTCTCTTTCCATGTATTTCTTTTTGTAACATGCACATGTATTTAAGAAAAGTGGTATATTAGTTTGGACAACCCCGGGGTTGCGAAGCTTTAAGTAGCCCTAAGTAGGTCTTGTACCTTACACCTCTAGTTAATAATGGTGTTGCACTCACTTATCTCTTTTATACTTGTTAATGTGTATATGAAAAATTGATAAAAGAATCACTCTCTCCTACTTAACAAAATCATGCATACATGAAACATTCCAAGTTTTCTTAAGCAACCTCTCTTAGCATTCATCATTAAGGTGTGCTAAATACTTGCATCGCATTTATAGATATGCTTAGGATTCATTCATGTGCATGATACACATGTGGGAAAGAAATAAAATGTTATGTGTTTTGTGGTAGTAATTCACTTTACTTAATCTTAAAATTTCTTTCTTTTTGAATATGTTTGTTTAGAGAAAATCTAACCTTAGGATTAACTAAAACACATAATAAAACATTCACTAAATAAAGCTAAATATGAATCTACTTTAGAAATTACTTAAGATAGGGAAGGAAAGAGAAGTTCTCTTCTCTTTTCCCTCTTTTTATAACACTTGGTAATTAATAGTAGGTTCATTCAAACTAGATCAAATCATCAAATAAAATCAACCTAAATCAACTAAACAACTTAAATGAGATCACCCCTCTAAGTTGAACCTTTTCATACTTAGAAAATCCTAACCTTAAAGCCTAGCTAAGCATACTACATAAACCTTACATGGAACACACATTAGGCTAAGTCATCACTTCTAGTCCTATGTTAGGGAGGTGCATGGTTTGATGTTTGCTTTTATTTTATGATGTAATATTTTAGTCTAGATGTTAAGGTGTATGTGCATAGAATGAATGGTAGGGCGATTTAGTCTAATCATTATTTTTTATAAGGGATTGTGCTTAAGGGGTGTTGTATTAGATAAAAATATAAATGCTTTTGCTGTACAAGTGCTTATACCCCTAATCATAATCCAATCAGCTAGGTGGACTTAGTTACCCATGTGTGGGGTGCTAAGTCTGTTGGCTTAATGAGCTTCATGTTCAATCCGATCAATTTTGATGATAATAAATGAATGTTTGGATGTCCTAATGAATGTTTTTATGTGTTTCAGATATATCAATTGCTAATTACATATCCAGTACATCTCATAATATGTTTAAGGAAATTGCAAAAGTAGAAGAATGAAAGATAGATTAAATTGGATAATGTTAAGCTCAAATAATAATATTTTAGGTTATATGCATTTATTCATTGGCATGAATCAATTTGCTCACAACTTAACATATTATTTTAATGAGGTTAATTTATATAAATCTCTATCTAATTAACATTCAATTATATGTTACATACATAGCATTTGAATTGTCAAAATAATAAATGATAATGACTATTAAGTGTAATTATTTTATTTACTTAATATAATTAAAAATTTTAATTTAATTTGATGGTTATATGATAACTAACATATGTATGATTATATATAAATTATATCATAATATTTAAATGTTTCATGTCAAAATTAACAAAAATATATGAAATTTTGTATTTTAGCCAAAGTCATTTTATAATCAAGAAAATTTATATCTGATTTCATCTCCAATGGATTCCTTGGATTTTTTTCCTTTAATTTGATAGGTCACATGACCCACATTTGATTAAAATTTAATTTATTATGACTTTTCAAACATTAGCTGATTTTAATACTGAATGCATGCTACATGCTTTGAATATAGCCATATTTGATTATTTTTAACTTGCCCATGTGAATTGCTGAATTTTAGCTGTTTTAATTTAATATTTATTTAATATAAATTATATTTTTATTGAATATTAAATTATCACATGATAACATGAGGTTAGAATAATATATTTTTTGAAATAATTCAAAATGACCTTCTTGCCTATAAATAGCCCTCATTCTCTTCATGAAAGCATTCCTCATTCAAAATTCAAAATCCCTCAGGCAAATCTAAGAGAAAATTTCTTAGATTTTTCTTCAAAGTATTCCCCAAATATTGCAAGATCAAATCCTTGGTTTGGAAGCTTCAACATCTTCAACTAAGCAATCTTTCTCAAATTACTTGAGTTTATTTTCTTGATCTTAATCCTTTTTAGTTGTTCATGCTATTTTCACCATCTATTTATTCTTTCCAATTTATACTCTTTGGTGGATTAGTCTTTGGACATTATTTTTTAAATCAAAGTTTCTCAATCATTTTGTTTATGAAAAACTCTTATAGTTTGTAGGATCTATTTCAACTTGTTGAAAATTTTAACTTCCTACAAATTTCTTTTGGTTTCTTGAAATATTTCTTCATTAATCTCATTTTGAAAGATCATTTATTCTTAGATCTATTTTAGAAGTATATTTTAAGTATTTTAAATTAAATTATTATGCTGAAATTATTTTCATATTTACTAGATCTCTCTTTTTAATTAAAAGCTTACTAGCCTACTTAGATCTATCATATACTCATTTTATTTAAGTATTTTCTGATCATTAGCTTAATTGAAAGAATCTTTTTGGTTAAAATAAAACAAATTATTCATTGTTGAAATTTATTTTATTATGCGAAAGAACATTGTAAATTTATTTTGAAATAATTTTTATATTAGTCTACAAATTGTAATAACATAAACATCATAGTAAGATCGCTTTAAGATATTTATTTTATTATTTCTTATCAATATTAAGTGAGCATTTTATCTTGACAAAATTTTTAAGTTGTAAATGATCATTTATAAGTTGTGAGATCATTTTTTGAAATGGATAGCTTGGTATATTTTTGAGAGATTTATTTTATCAAAATTTATTCTCTTGTATTTTTCTTTTTGTGCTATAAAATTTATATTGGGGTTGTACTCGCCCCTTTGTAGGAGAGTACATATTGTTGTAGGGGTTGTACTCACCGTTATAGGAGAGTACTATTTTTAAGCTATTTTTGCATTTAATGGATTCCTAGCTAGGGGTGGCTAGGTGTGGACGTAGGCCGATTTTGGGGTTTGGTGAACCACGTAAAAATTATGTGCCTATTATCTCTCTTTACTTTACTGTACTTTTATTTTTGCTGCATTAAGAATTGTATCTTGTCATTATAAAATCAAAAATTAATTTTCTATTAAAATTTAAAATTTAAGATTTAAGTTTTAAAATTTTTAATATCACCCAATTCACCCCTCTTGGGTGTTATAGTGACTCACAAAGTCCAATATACATGTTTGGGATTTATATGGTTTGTTTAGCTATTCTCTTTTTTGCAGGTGTTAGTTAGGTTTGCTTTTCCTTTTCATGTACTTTTGTAATTAGTATTTTAGAATGATTATTATGGGGGATTAGAATGAGCATTGGTTATAAGACTATGTCTCATGTACCATGTGAAGCCTTTGGAGTAACCACCTTCCAATCATCCAAAAGAAGGAGAAAGAAGAAATGAAGAATGAAGAAATGAAGCTTGAAAACCCCCATAACATGAATTCCTTGCTTAATTGTAATTAATTCATTTATAATCTAGGTTGTATAAGGGTAGAGCTTGGCTACAGAATTTATTTTCAGGTTTGTGCGATGGTGCCCAACCACACATGGCCTTTTATTCTTTTGCGTTAGTTTTATAAAATTTTTGACATTTATTTTAGCTTGTGCTTTATAAATGGCATCCTTTTCCTAGTTTCTTCCTTGCTTTGATGTATGGCCTGGATGAGGATTAGGCTCTTAGGAAAAAAAATAAATCTTTTACCAAAATTAATCAACTCAAAATTAAAAATAAACAACTTATAACCTCATTTAAAGCCTTAGCTAAAAATCAAGATAAAAGAATTATCACCCCCTTAGTTAGATGAGTATTTCTTTTACAACATCATGCACAATAACATATTGCTTCACTCTTGATTTGGAGGGCTTCTACCCATGCCAGAGAACTTGGCTTGACCTTTAACAGCCATGGTGGAAACACACCTCCCATCTTACTGATTTTGGCCCATAATCTAATTTCTCATGCATTAGGCATAAAGAATCCTATAGCCTGAGTCAAATGATTGTTCAAAAATGACCATAAAATGTAATATGATTTGCATTAGATTTAAGTCATTTGAAGCATGCTCTTACATGATCTAGTTTCTTTAGGGAGTGAGTTTAAAAACTTAGCCTCTTTCTAAATAAATAACAGCCTAGCTTTCTTGCAAAAGCATAAGACTTGCCTACTTGTATTTAAAATTATAGGAAGAGTTAGTTGGTAGCCACCCTCAGGCGGTTGTAAGTCCAAGCAGTCGGGTGGTTTGTCCTCTCTTTTGGAGGCAAACCAAATACCCATTTTTTTCCATAGATTTAGGTTGTGCCTTTGGCCCTCGCTAAAGCTCCCTATATTTAGGTTCTAAGGTTGCTTCTCCCTTATATGGGCCATAAACATAAATCCTCACCTCTTAGGCATTTCCATAACCTTGTATTATGGAATTATAAGCCCTAAACTTCTAATAAAAATTCAACTCAAATAAGTAATTCAATTTCAAAAATGTAAAGTCTAACTATAGGATAGTTTGGGATGTTTACTAGGCTTTCTAGTATCCTAAACATCCTCTACTCACCTCAATTTGTCTTCAATAAGAACTTCCTCCTCTTGATCGATCCCACTTGATTTGCCAAAAAATAAATTAATCGATTAATAGTCCTACTTATTGAAATCTTTGGAGACAACGATCATTTACCTTAATCGAGAGTATTCCTAAGGAATTCCTTCCTTAGGATGTAACTATGGGGGCTTTCCCTTGTAGGGAACTTAATGAACCTGATTTAAATTAAACTCTGCTTTACTTTTTCATGTAAAGCAAGGGAAGAATCTCTGGTACATGTGAATACCCATAATCCTTAGGAGTCCTTGTTGAGGTGATTAGGTACATTATAGGGTGGTGACTTCTATTTTTTGAAATAGTATACCTTCCATCAATGTCATTCCCAATCACCCTAATAAGAACATCTGTGGATCTACATGGTGTCCCAACCAAAAGGCATATATTTCTATTTTTATTAATTCTCTTCAAAAGGATAGATGAATGTGGGAATATTTTACCACACAATTGCATTAGGCCCCTTCATTTCTTAGGTGCATTGTTGATTTGATTTTCATGTAGTTGCATATCATATGTTGGCTCATAATTACTTGAATAATTATGTTAAAGTGGTGAAGGTAAGGGGTAATTAATGGATTAACTCATACCTTAACCTAATCAAAACATAAAAAGTAACCTAATTATTATAAATTAAAACAAACCAATTCACACATTGGGGAATGGGTTAGGATTAGCAAACCCCTTTCATATTGCCTAAGTCAAATAAAATTCAAAGATAAAAATCTCTTTAAAAATTTTTGACCCATTTTAAATGATCTTATTTTATATGATTGTCATTAAGAATTAATTAAGGTGAATGAAGTCATGTGCTTACATTCTTTTATTTCCAATCATGCTCAATGTTGCTTACCATATGGAATCCTGCATTCATTCCTTTAAAAAATCAAATAAACAAAAATGTTTCCATTCATGTCAAATTGCATGTGTTGGCTAAAGTTAAGAATAAGAGTGGATATTATCACTATTAAATCAAAAATTATTTTTTAAAACTTATAAATCAAAGATTATAAATGAAGTAACGTTAGTTATAAATATTTATAAGTTTGCATGTGATGATAGCATAAGATTTGTATTATGAAGTTCTCTTTCCTTTTCTTAACATGGATTTGCATAGGATTTGCAAGTATATAGTTCATTCGAAAAGAACACATCACTTGCTTAAACCTATTTCTATGCATCTCTATGCTAAGACTTAAGGAGGACATTCATATGACACATGTAAATCATACAATCAAATCAAGTATAATTTCTTGCATAAATTCTTTATCCATTTGGTTCTTTTTGTACATCTACATGTATCTAAGAAAAGTGGTATATTAGTTAAGTAGCCCTAAGTAAGTCTTGTACCTTACACCCCTGGTGTAGAAAACAATGGAGCCATACACACTTATAACTTTTATACATATGAATGTGCATTTAGCTAATGGATGAAAAATCCCTTTTTTCTATATAATAAAGACATGCATTAATGGGATATCCAAATTTTCAACTTATATCTCTTTGCATTCATCACCAAACTGTGCTAAGATTTACATTTCATGTATAGATATGCTTAGAATTATTCATATGCATGATATACATGGTGGAAAGAAATGAATGCATGTGTGTTATGTGATATTAATCCACCCTAACTAATCATAAGATGCCTTTGTTATTGAATAGGGACATTTATAATGAATCTAAACTTAAGGTTAATTAAAACACATAATAGACCATTCATTAAAGGAAATTCATTAATCAAATTTATCTTAGAAATAAGTTAAGGTAGGGATGAAAGGGAGCTCTCTTCTCTTTTCTTCCCTTCATAACACTTAGTTGCTAAGTGTAGGTTCATTCAAACCAAATCAAATCACCAACTAAAATTGACAAGTTAACTAAATCACTTAAAATGAAACCACCATCTAAATTGAATCTTTCACACATGAGAAATTTCAACCTTAAAGCTTAGCTAAGAAATGCGACATAAGCCTTAAATGACACACACATTAGGCTAGGTCACCACTTCTAGCTCTATGTTAGGGCAGTGCATGGTTTGATGTATAATTTTATTTTGTGGTGTAATATTTTAGACTAGATGTTAAGGAGTATGTGCGTAGACTATATGATAGGGAAATCTTAGCCTAATCATGTCTTCTGTAGGGGATTGTGCTTAAGGGGCATTATAATAAAAATATAAAAAGCTTTTACTATGCAAGTTGCTTATACCCCTAAGCATTATCCAAATTAGGACATATGGACTTGACTACCCATGTGTAGGGTACTAAGTCTAAATATACCTATAATTGCTTTGGTTGTATGGTATGTTTAGCTAACATTTGTCTTGTAGGTGTAGCTAGATTTATTTTCCATTCTTTTAATGTAATTTTTGCCTAAGGATTAGGATAAGTGTTATGGTGGCTAAGGTGAACATTGGTTATAAGACCATGTATTATGTACCATGTGAAGCCTTGGAGCAACCTACATCCCAAGCCAAGCTAAAGAAAAGAAAGCAAAGGAGCAAACTAAGATGAAGGAATGAAGGACAAGGAGTGAAGAATGGAGGATGAAGAATGAAGACCCCCATAACACTTGTCATTTCATAATTGTAATTTATTCTTTCATTATACCAGGATATATAAGGGTAGAGCTCGGCTACCCACATTTTTTTTTCGGGTTGTGTGGTAGAACTCGAACACATCAGCCTCCTATTCTTTTTATACTAATTTTATAAATTGATTGATGTTATGTTTATGATTACACAATTAGGATGGCATGATTTTCTTAGTTTCTTGATTGTTTGATGATTGTTGAATGGCCTGAGTGCGATTAGTCTCCTAGGAAAAATAAATTTTATATCCAATTATTCAACTCAAAATTAAACTAAACAATTCATAACCTCATTTAAAGCCTAGGATATAAATCAAGATAATAAAAGATTTAGCAATCCTTTAGCTGAATGTTGTATGTCTCATTCCAAACATAAATCATATTATCTCACTCTTGCCAATGGAGGGCTTCCACCTTTGCCAGAGAAAATAGCTTGACCTTTGAGATCCATGGTAGAAACACGCCTCCTTCTTTTTGATTTCAGCCTATAACTAATTTTGTCATGCATTAGGCATACAAAATCCCTTAGCCTGTGTCAAATAAAAATGTCCAAAAATCAAAGTAAAACTTGATAAAATTTGCATTAGATTAAGTCATGAATTCATACCCTTCATGATCTAGTCTTTTAGGGAGTGAGTTTAAGGACATAGTCTCTTTTCTAAGTAAACAATAGCCTAATTATCTTGCAAAGCATATGACTAGCCTACAAGTATTTAAAATTATAGGAGAAGTTAGTTAGCGGCCACCCTAGATGGTTGCAAGTCCAATAGTTGGGTGGTTTACTCTCTCTTATAGAGGTAAACCAATGCCCATTTTTTCCTTATGTTTAGAATGTACTTTGGCCCTCTCCAAAGCTCCCTTGATTTAGGATCTGAGATTGTTATTTCCTTTTGGGGCTACAAGAAGGAATCCTCTCCTCTTAGGCATGTCTACAATCTTGAATTGTAGAATTGTAAGCCCTAGATTTCTAATAAAATTCAACTCAAACATATAATTCTCCTTAATTTCAAAAATATAAAGCCGAACCAAAGGATAGTTTAGGATGCTCACTAGGTTTCCTAGTGTCATGGGCATCCCCTACTTATCTCCCATTGGTTTTGATAATAACTCTCTCTCTCTTTTGATCAATCTGACTTGATTTTTAAAAAATAACCAATTGATTGATAGTCCTATCTTTGAAATCTTTCAAGATAATGATCTTTTACCTTAATCGAGAGTATTTCTAAGGATTCTCATTTCTTAGGAAGTAATTAACTATGGGTACTTGCCTCCATAAGAACTTAATGAACCCAGCTTAAAATAAACCCTACTCTACTTTTTCATGTAAAGTAGGAGAATGATCCCTGGTATATTCGAAGACCCATCATGCTATAAGAGTCCTTATCAGGTGATCAGGTTCATTATAGGGTAGTGACTTCTATCTCTCGAGATAGTATACTAATTCTTAATGTCATACTTAGGCACCCTAATAAGTACATCTACGTGATGTTCCCTCATAAAAAACACACATATCAACAACCCTACCTCATCATAACACTCTCTCTCTAAAAATAAACACCACAGATCTTTTTGGCGACTCCACTAGGGAAAGTCCCTCTCTCCATCTTTGGTAAATGATCGTTGTCTCCAAGTATCGGTAGTAGATTTGTATTTCATATGAGTCCAAGACTATCCTTCTTTTTTGTTGACGCTTAGTTCATTTCACCCTTAAGCTAAGCTAGCCAACATCCTTTAGGTTTTAGGACCTCACTCCATGTAGATCTTAAAACTCCTGTTGGGTTCCTCCAATAGGTGAAAATAAAATTTAACCAAAAGAGATGACTAATGATCTTTTTAAACTTCTTTACCATCTCTATGGTAAGGTAAGGTTCATTCTACAAATGAAAAAAATAAATCCTTTATAGAAATATCACTTTTCAAAAGCACCTTTCTAAAGTTCACATAATAAAATACTTTCACAAAATTTTTTTTCCCAAAACAAATATATGATTCAACCCCATCTAATAATCTACAGGATTGTTACCTATAGGTTCTTTTCAAAACAAAAATTAAAACCATCTTTCAAAAAACACATATTTGAAAATGAACATCTTCATTCAACATACTCAAATTTATTGAATGAAGGTTTTATTTACAAATAAAATCATTTCATGAATTTGAAACTCCACTCAACATATCTCACATATGTTGAAGTTGGAGTTTCTCCCTTTTCAAAAGCACATATTTGAAAATGAGAATCCTCATTCAATATACCTAAATTTATTGAATGAAGATCTCATTTCCAAATAAAATCATATCATAAGATTGAAACTCCACCCAATATATTCCATATATATTGGAGTTGGAGTTTCTTTATTTCAAAAAAACACAAGCTTGAAAATAAGCATCTTCATTCAATATGTTCAAATGTGTTGAATAGATATTTCATTTTCAAATAACATCACACCATTCAAAACTCCACTCAACACATTCCGCATGTGTTAAGTTAGGATTTCCTTTTTTTCAAAAAGCAATAATCACACACAAAAATTTCATCTTTGAAAAATAAAATATGATTGACTTCCATTTTACATAACCAAATTTGTTAAATGGAAATCTCCTTTGCAAAAATAACACAAAATCAAAACAAAAATCAAACACATTTGGGCTTTATTTAGCATACACAAATTTGTTAAGTAAATATCCAATTTTCAAAATCTAAACAAAAACCAAACACATTTGAGCTTTATTTAATATACACAAATTTGCTAAGTAAAGATCCCATTTTCAAAATCAAAACAAAAATCAAACACATTTGGGCTTTATTTAGCATACACAAATTTGCTAAATTAAGATCCCATTTTTAAAATCAAAATAAAAATCAAACACATTTGGGCTTTATTTAGCATATACATAAATTTGTTAAGTAAAGATTCCATTTCTAAATCCACACATGATATACATCATGGGCAAACAAGCAAGAAGAAAATTATTTTCAAATATCTCATTTAGCATACCCAAATTTGCTAAATAAGTAATTCCAAAATCAAATTTTAAGAAAAATCAATTGACCCTTTATTTAACATACTCAGATTTGTTAAATAAAGCTTCCCCAAACATAAAAATCCTGAACCAATGGAAGCATCAAAAGTCTCTCCAAAATATTTGAACCCATTCAACATACACAAATTTATTGAATGTGGATTCTAAAATCAAATGAACTCAAAATCTCTTCTCCAAGTTATTCAAAATCTCTCCTAAATTCAAAGAGCCCCACTTAACATATTCAAATTGTTAAGTGTGGGTTCAAGCTCTAAATAAAATTTAAAAAGTCAACAGAATATTAAGGCAGAAAATCTGATTTGAGTTTGCTTTTGATAAATATAGAGTTCTAGTTTAGCTTCAGCTTAGTCTAGTCAGCTTTTTCTTAGTACAATAAAGTACAAATGGATTCCCAAAAGTATGGGTTCACCTTCTCCTTTGGGATGGATTTGGCCTTGGATCAGGCTAGCCTCCCCCAAATTGATTTTTCTCACTTAATACATTTTGGTCGAGGTTTCAAGGGAGCCAGGATTACTTGTAAGGGGGAAACCCTCACCATTATCAGGAGAGATGTAGTGGCTAGACAAAAACCATCCATCCATGTTGAGATGCACTCTGATGTTGAATTTCCCTCACTGAAGAGGAAGACGGTAGAGATTCCCATAGCAACTATAGGTTCTAGTGCCTACACAATCAGTTGTTCATCACTACCCAGTGCAAGCTAGGACCAAACATTGGCCTCCTCTAAGGGGAAGGCTACCTTGGCTTCAAGAATAGTCTCCCCTACCTTTGAGGTAGGGTCTAGCTCCTGTAGTGCCCCACCTAGCCAAACCCAACACCATAATAGGAGCTGCAAGATTAAGCGGCACCATGAGCACATTGCCAAGAAGATAGAGACATTATCTCATATTTCAAGAGAGGGGTCACCCAGGGTAGTTTTTCTTTTGCTTACTCAGAATAAGTTCCACCCCCTTTCTAGTTCTGAAGGAGAGGAAGATGTTAGGAGGATTACAGTATCACATCCACCTCTAGTTCATTATGGGACACTTGTTAGAGATAGGAGAAGTCATATGCTATCCTAGGACAATTTTACGCCAAGTTGGCAGGGTTTATGGATGGTCTGAGTCCAGTACCCAGTTTAATTTATGATCAGTTATTCCTCATAGAGTAGGTGAGTAGATCTATCAAGAGAGGGCTAGAGAGGCCCAATTATCAGTTTACATTACTAGCAGAGACAGGCGAAGATATGCCAGGCAGTTAGCAGCCTCCACCCTTGTAGATTTCTCTGATCGATGCGCTACCCATGTCGATCACACCAATAATATTATGTTGACTGGTACCACCCATCATATGAGGAGAGCTCCCATATAAAGGAAGTTAGTGTTGCCTCCACATCACCACTCTACTCCATTTTCACTACCACCAGTTTAGGTTCCATCTGCTACAGTTCCACCTAAAGCCATGAGAGTAGCATCAGGGGAGAAGAAAGTTCCACTAGTGATCCGGCTATGACCAAGGGATCCGACTTCATCTACTCCACCAACTGAAGTGAGTGCAAGCTCTCCTACTTGACCTCCTACTTCAGTTACGGTGAAGAAGGAGTGGCATCACCACCATCACCACCATCACCTCAATCGATTATGGTTATAGTAGCTGTAGAAGGGGAAGGAGACAATTCCATTTTCCCCATGATAATAGATCCTCTTAGGGGCAGCACTCCACCCATAGCAGTTGACAGTCATGAGAATCTATCTTCCAGTGAGCGTAGTCCTCACAGAGTTAGCATTCCAGTAGTAGGGGAGGTCAGGTGTATCTCCATTCATGGGCATGATCCCACCACCGGTTAGTCGCAAGTAATTGTGCCTGCATAGTTAGATGGCTCTTTGGATGATATATTGGCACAATATTTTACTAAAAAGAAAGAAATCATAGGTATGATTGGTCGAACCTCAAAGAGGAGAAGGTTAGCTTCAACCCCAATGAAGATGATTTGTTGGAAGACTCGGTAAAGGTGTATCTGGTTGATATTAAAGGTTCTCTCCTTCGGGATCACCAAAGTTTGAAAGGTGTTGTGAGTGAACAAGACGATGTAGTCTATTCAACCCAACACCTCCTTCAACAAATCAAGCAAAAATATGAGTAGATTGACAGGATGGGAAAGAGAGTTGAAGATTTGTTAGTGGTAGTTCTAGCGCTTCAGAATCAAGCTCTAGCAATACATCCTACCATTATAGAGACTAGTCAGCCTAAGTTGTTGCATGTCATGGATCATAGAGCTCCTCAGTAGAGCGGGTCATATATAGGAAGGTTGGAGGATACAAGAAAAAGACATCAAACTCATGGTTGAACAATAAGCGAAGGAAGCACTGGCACAAGCCCGAGATGGTTCATCAATTCCAAAAGGTAGACCCTACCTAGAGGAATTTGATGCTATCCAATATCCTAAGGGTTTTGTACCTCCTTCTTTCAAAAGTTTTGATGGTAGCGGGAACCCTCGCCAGCATATAGCACACTTCAAGGCCAGCTGTTGTAATGCTAGTGGCAGTGATGCACTATTATTCTATCTCTTTGTCAGCAGTTTAGCGATCATAGCTTTTGATTGGTATGCTATACTTCCCAATGATTAAGTGAAGACTTTTGCTAAGTTGGAGCAACTCTGTGTTAAGAGGTTTGTTGGAGCTCAGAAAAGGATAACTGTGGGCGAACTCGTTGTAGCTCAACAACACCTCAGTGAGTCTTTTATTGATTATATTTTTAGATGGCGTAATTTAAGCATGAAATGGGAACCACAATTGTATAAACAACATGCTATTAAAATTCTATTAAAGAATACTCATGGTCGGTCATCTTCATGCTTAAAGGTTTCACCATTAAGATATTTGAGAAGTTAATCAACAAGGTAGCTAGTCTACAATGAGAGGCCAAATAGTTGCCTTTTCAAGATCAGTCATTAAGGCCAAAGCTGTAGAAAGCTTATGAAAAGAAGTCAGGGGTAGTAGTAGCATTGGATAAGGAGAAATAATTGGCCAGAGATCAGTATGAGAGAGCTCAGCTCAACAGCCTTCACTTCCACATCCTTTACCACCGCATCGGCCATCTTATCAGCCGCCATAATAGCCTCCATGGCCTTCGCTGCTTCCTCCTCAACCATACTCTCAGCAGCGGTATACATACCCACCCCTAGGTAGCTATCATCCACCTACTCTTTTGGATATATTAAACAAACCTTATTCATTTAAGAGGGAGGTAGTCAAGAAAATCTTTAAAAATCTCTTAAAGAAGCTAGATTTTCAGCTACCCGAGCCTAGGAAGCTAAAAGAAATGGGCAGAAGTAATGATCCTAACTTTTTCCCCTACCACCGTATACTAGGCCATATTTTGGAGGATTACTTTACATTTAAGGGCTGGCTTGAGCATACCTACAAGTCGGGCACTATAGTAATCACTAAGGAATATCTAGTTGAACAACCATCTAGTTCTGTTAAGGTAATCCTTAGGGATACATGTGATCCTCTCAAAATAAAAGAAGGTTGAGATATCTCTTTATCCCGAACCTCTAAAATGATTGTTTCTAAAATCAAGAAACTTTCCTTACAGGTGCCTGAAGCAGCTCAAACCTCCAACATCAAGGAAGGTTTGCAAGTTACGAAAGACAACTTGGGGAAAGTAGGAGCTTAGCAGTAGTAACAGCAACCCATACTTGCTTGGGATAGCAAAGTAGCACAACCATCGTCTGAGTCTAGTCACCATTCCACCATTGCGGCTACTACTTCAACTGACATTCCTACTTCAGCTAGTTCTTATTTTAGTAGAAATCTTGTATCAACGGATGAGGGCATCAAATCCCTCACCCCACTTACTTTACTAGATTTCTACCATGTACCTCCTTTTAAATCTAAATCAAGGAAGAAAGATAGTTTGAATTACATCTGTGCCACTTCTGATGGGATATTTCATTGTACTCTTTTGGAAAACTCTTCAAGTCTTAATAATTATAATAACTCTGATCATCCTCTTTCTAATTCAGAGATGGACTTTCCTTTTTTAAACAATGCGGGTTCACCTCTTGAGATAGACTTGGAATCATCCAATTTTGAGGGTCCTATAAGAGAAGCTTTAGGTGAACCTGATGAGCAAGTAGAACTTTCCATTAAAACATCTCATGAAGTCACTGAAGTCAACCTTCATAGTGGCAAAGTTTTACCTTTTAGGTTAGCACCTCAGGATAAGGGTAAGCAAGTCATTAGTTCTAGTGATCAAGAAGCCCATCCATAGGATGTTCCACCTATGGATATGCTTGTGGAGAACCAGCCCAGAGTTGAGTATAATGTCCTCACTCACCTAAAAAAGTTGCTATCTAAACTAAGCATATATGATGCCCTTTTCTTATCCAAATAGATGAGAGATTCATTAATCAAACCACTTCGTGATCCAAAAATATGCTTAGCTCAGCTAACTACTGTTGGAGAGGAGGCACACTATTCAAAAATAGCTCAGGGAGTCACATTCACCAATGAAGACCTTCTTCTAGGGGATATGGAGCACAACTGTCTCCTCTACATCACAGTGGATATGGGCAGATTCAGACTTTCTAGGGTGTTGGTTGATCTAGGTGCATCACTAAACATTATCAGCTTAAAAATCTTTGCCTATTTGAGGATTGACATCTTTGAACTCTAAGGAGATCGAATGATGTTGAGATGATTCAATGAACAAGGCTTTAGGCTCCATATTATTACCATTGGAAATATGTGCTAGAAGACTGAAGCCAAGTTCTATATAATTGATTCAAATACATCATTCACAACTTTACTCGGTAGGCCTTGCATACACTAGAATAAGATGATTCCATCCTCTCTTCATTAGTGCATCAAGTTTCGAAGAGATGCAATCAAATACTACATCAAAGGAGATGAAAAGCCATTCTTAGATAGAAAACTTGAGATATATGAATATGCAACCTACTATCTTCCTCAAAATTAAAATGTTTATTCTCATGAACTTGGCCTAAATTTGAACACAAAAAATGAAAAAGAAGAAAAAGATAAAGAAAAAGAAAAAGGAAAGAGAAAAGAAAGTAGAAGTGAGCGAGAAAGAGACACCGAGGAAGAGGTAGAGCCGCGTGATACATTTCACCCATAGTTCATTTTACCATATGAACATATGGGTAGGATGACTCGACCTCCACCAAGCAAAGGCAGAGGTAGATGTAGAGGCAGTTCTAGAGATGGAAGACCCCCTGGTTAGTGACCTACCAATAGAGGCTATGTTCAAGTTCACAGGAGTACTCATACTATTCACATAGACTTAGAATTCAGCTCAGAGGATGAGTCTCATTTGATTAGCACACCAGCCAACCCCTCTTAGAGAGTTTCATTGGAGGTGACACTCAAGCCAGACAGTGATGAAGACCAGGTCTCTAAGCAAAGCATGAATGTATTTGAATCAAGGTTATGTAAAACCATTAGGCAGAAGTTAGGAACCTTAGCTCTAACCCCATTTTCTTCTCAAAAAGTTAAGGGTTTGGTAGTTAAGGTATCGCCTAGATCTTCCATGGATGTCAAGCTAAAGAGATTCCTATTAGGATCATCATCCTTAAGCCCAAAAGCAGATGTAAAATTTAAGGATGATTCATATAAAGATTTAATGGAATTACCTTTTGATTGGTACTCACCATGTGTTCATAATCTTGCAAAGAAAGGTTTGATTCCTTACACATGGTCCAGGCATAGGTCAGAGTATTTCGAGAAGCTATGGACAACAAAGGCAAGGATGTGCAATCAAGACCAGTACTAGGATTCGATACAGTGGGTCCGATGACGATGGTTACTACTTAGTTGTCAACAATCATCTAGGGTCTGATAGGTTCTTCTCAAATCATGCTAACTCTAATGAGGAGGCATGTTTAGAAACTTTAGATGACCCAAATGAACCTGAAGTCAAAGATGCACAGTCAGAGTTTGAAGAGAGATCAAGAGATCAGATCAACCATTGATGAACTCAAAGAAATCAACTTGGGAACAAAAGAAGATCCACCGATGTACATCAGTTTCTTGTTGAATGAAGAAAAAACCAATGACTTAGTTAAGCTATTGGCTGAGTTTAAGGACTGCTTCACATGGAGTTATGAAGAAATGCCCAGTTTATCTTCTAACATAGCAGTCTACAAGCTAGTGATAGATCATAATGCTAACCCTATCAAGCAAGCTACTAGATGCATGCGATTAGAAATTGAACAACAGGTCACTTCTAAAATCAAGAAACTGATTGATGTTGACTTTATCAAGGAAGAAAAATCCATACCTAGTTTTCTAGTGTTATCCCAATTAAGAAAAAGAATAGCCAAATTCGCAAATGCATCAATTTTAGGGATCTAAATAAGGCATGTCCTAAAGATAAATTTCGACTTCCTATACCAGAATTGATGATAGACATTGCCTCATCTCATATAATATTCTCCTTTATGGATGGGTCATCTAGCTATAATCAAATCAAGATGGCCCCCGAGGATGAAAGAAACACTACTTTTTGAACCCAGATCATAATCTATTATCATAAATTCATGTCTTTCGAACTTAAAAATGCTGGTGCTACATACCAACAGGCCATGACTCAAATGTTCAATGAACTCATCCATCATCAAGTTGAATGCTGTGTTGATGATCTGGAAGTCAAAGGAAAAGAAAAGGAAGACCACCTCTTTGACTTGAGAGTAGTTTTTGAATGGTTAAGACAGTTTAATCTCAAAATGAATCCCTTGAAGTGTGTATTCAGAGTAGTTCTAAGGGAATTCCTTGGGTTTACTGTCCAACATTGGGAATAGAGATAGACCTAGAGAAGATCAAGATTATCTTAGAAATGCCGCCCCCTAAAAGTCTAACTCAACTAAGGTCATTCCAAGGGTGGTTAGCATATCTAAGGCACTTTATCTCTAACCTATCGAGAAGATGCAAGCCATTTTTAGCATTTGTTAAAAGGACACCAAGTTCAAGTGGGATGACAAGTGCCAGCATGCTTTTGAAGATATCAAATAGTATCTGGTGAAGCCGCTAGTTCTAGCAGCCCATATCCCTAGCAAGCCACTTATCATCTACATTACTGCATTATAAGACTCCCTTGGCACTTTGTTGGCCCAAATAAATGATGAAGAGAATGATAATGCTCACTACTACCTCAGCCATCGTCTAATCCCTACTGAAGCAAACTACCCACCTATTAAGAAACATTGCCTAACTTTAATCTTTAAATCTCGAAAGCTATGGGACTACATGCTTTCTCAAAAGGTGAACTTGATTTCAAGAACCAATCCACTGCAGTTTCTCATGATGCGATTGATGTTATCTGAATGGTTGGCACGTTGGTCCATGATTCTTTCACAGTTTGATATTACATTCATACCCCTCCGTGTAGTGAAAGGATAGACACTAGCAAATTTCTTAGTAGTACACCCACTTCCTATTAATTCCGCTTAGAGATGGCCTCCCTGATGAACAAATCATAAACTTAAGGGTCACTAGCATTCTCCATTGGGAGATATACTTTGATGGTGCAGCTTTCTTTCAAAAAGGAGAAGAACCATGATCTACCCTTTCAGGAAAGGCAGGGGTAGGAATAGTTCTCTTAACTCTAGTCAGTGATGTGATGAGATTCTCATACTATCTCTCAAATCCATGCACCAACAATGAAGCTGAGTATGAGTCTTTGATTACTAATCTAGAGCTACCTATTACAGTGTGTGTCAAAAGCTTCAACATCTATGGGGGTTCTCAGCTGGTCATCAACATTGTTGGGTCCTATAAGGTTCTAAAACTTAAGCTTCGTCAATACCATGAGTACACCATGAAGGTGTTGGCCCAAATCCCCAAGGTTACCATCTACAAGGTTCCTCGAGGAGAGAATGCAGTAGCAAATGCTTTGCCAAACTGGCCAAGGAATTAGCATGTCTGAAAGATGAGTCCATTCCAATAAGGGTCCAAAATAGACAAGTACTATCCCTTGTTGATGCTCGAGGGACTTCTCTTGAAGGGGAGGTTACCATTTCTGAAAAAGATGAGGAGCTAGATTAGAGGCAACCATTCATAGATTACTTGAACATAAGCAAACTACCTCAAGAGAAATCACAAGCCCATCAAATGAAGCAAAGAACTCTCTCCTATGCTCTTGTGGATGGCACTTTGTACCGATGGTCTTTTGATCAAATGTGGTTATGCAGTTTAGACAAACACGAAGCCCATAAGATAGTGACCAAGGTACATTCAGGTCTATGCAGAGCGCATCAATATGGTCCAAAGATGAAAGCCAAAATCAAGAGACTATGGTACTATTAGCCTTTATTGATTACAGACTGCATGGATGTAGCTAGGAGATATCATCAGTGTCAGGTACACAGTTTAGTCCTACACCAACCACCCAACATTCTACACCCGACATTGGCCTTATGGCCATTCAAGTGTTGGGGCACTGACATAGTGGGTCTGATTGATCCTCCTTTTTTTTAAAGGTCACCGATTCATTCTAGCTACCACCGACTACTTTTCCAAGTGGGCGGAGGCAATCCCACTTAGAGGGGTCATAGCTTAGCATGTGCTCCAGTTCTTTAGGAACCATATCATATATAGGTTTGAGGTGCCTCGATGAATTATATCTGATAATGGCACTACATTTGAAAGCACCAAGATCAATAGCTTCGCTAGAAGACACAGTATAGATTGGAGATCCTTCACTATCTATTATCCCAAGGAAAATGTCCTAGTAGAAGCATTCAATAAAACTCTCATCTAAATACTAAAGAAGACACTCGATGAGAAAAAGTGATAGTGGCATGAGCAGATAGTTGTAGTATTGTGGGCATATTGCACCACATACAGAATTCCAACCCAATCTACCACATTCTTCTTAGTATATGGTCCGAAGCCATTCTACCATTGGAAGTTCAGCTCCCATCACTATGGATAGCAATGGGTAGTAAAATTACTGCAGAGCAGAATGTCGGGTTGCGGATAGAAGAGAATGAAGGTTTGGAGGAGAGACGCCTAAGGCCATGCCATAACCTCAAGTTGTGTGAGCCAAGATGATTCAAGCTCATAACAAGTTGGACCGCCCTAGAGATTTTCAAGTAGGAGAGCTTGTTTTAGTTTTAAGAAGACTGGTTGTTGCTCGTCGAAAGATGGGAGACAAATTTGAACCCACTTAGGAAGGCCCTTTTGTCATAGAGAAGGCCTACCAAGGAGGATCTTATCAGCTTATTAATTATAAAGGGGAACACTCGAAGCTTCTAATTAATGGGCTTTATTTGAAGAAATACTATTCATAAAATTATTTTTGAAAATAATTATCTTCATGAATTTC
Source organism: Cymbidium sinense (assembly GCA_021442155.1). Taxonomy (NCBI): domain Eukaryota; kingdom Viridiplantae; phylum Streptophyta; class Magnoliopsida; order Asparagales; family Orchidaceae; genus Cymbidium; species Cymbidium sinense. Next base: position 45,234,525 of record CM038225.1, on the reverse strand, counting down.
ATTCTAATTCATCAAAATATTCTCTTCATTGAGCATTGTTTTGCTTGTTTGCTGAAATCCATGGCGTGTTTAGGTGGTGTAAGAGAACCCATGAGGCATCCTGTCCTTCTTTCACAACACAAACACAAATTGAACATGATTCCCTAATGCTATCTTATTTTGACTAGTATGGCTAAGTTAGGTGTAAGAGAACCTAAGCGACATCTTATCCTCCTTTAAACACAAAAATAAACACAAACACATATCTATTATCTCAGGTTATTTTGATGTAGGAGCAAGCCCCCTGGGGCACTCACTCATTAGCTGCTTTACGTCGAGCTGACATGTTACCTTGCTAGTGTGTCACCCAGTGGTCACTTGTCTGGTGGATGTGAGTCCCTGCGACTTTCTTCCTGACTTGACCATTGCAAACTGATGAGCATCTTATTAGTTTGGTAGGCCTCACTGTACAGCCTCTAAGCTACCTCATGTTGACTTTATTTATGAGGATGTAAGCCTATACAATTTCTTTTTGAACTAGCCATCATATGCTTTAGGTCAAGTATATTTGAGGCTTAGGATAAGTCCCCTAGCGGTTCCTTTTATCTTGACTACTTTTGAGTTAATATAAGTCCCCAAGTGGCATTCACTCAGTAATCGCCCTAGAACAGATAGCACCTGCCAAGCTGAAGACACATTATCCCGGCAATCAATTCTGCTGTAGGAGGATATGAGTTCCCAATGCTTTCTTCGTAGGTTGATTGTTGCAAACTGACAGACACCTTAGGTTGGTTGATGTTTTCTATGCTGATAGCGACTCACTTGGTGGATACACCACTCTTGGCAAATATGAGTCCATGCACTTTCTCCTTGAGTTGGCCACAAATACCTACAAACATTATTTTCATCAAGGTTTTGGATAAAGCCCTTAGTGGGCCCTCCTCTATGGGCACTCTATTTGGATTACATCATTTGCGACCTGATTTAGACACTACTTGGGTTTCTTTTGGATTGGACAGTCCCCCTTTTCTAATAACCACCCCTATGGTTGGAGAATTTGTTCAAGGGATGCACAGATTCTCCCTTGAACTAGTAAATCTGAGATAGCTCTAGGCTGATATAAGCTCCTTCTCAATGTGATCCCTCGCAAACCAACAGAGTCCACATTAAACAAACAAACAAACAAATTTATTCACTTGTGGATTAGGAATGCAAGCCTCCAGCGACCCCTTTCCCAGGCATCCTATCTTTAGGGTAGTGTTAGCAAAACTCCCTATACGAATTGCCTAACTACACTTGAGCTGAGATAAGTGCCCGAATCAACACTCTCTCAGTAGTCGCCCTTAGGTCGAGTTCAATCCATTTTTCCACAAAACAAGTTACCTCGATGGTCATTTTGCTCTAAAAGATGTAAGTCTACTTTGCATTCTTTCTGGCATGAGTGTCGCAAATCGACAGGCAGCCCTAGGTCGGGTTGACTTGTTACCTTGCTAATACATTGCCCCAGTGGCCTTTTGTTCATGAAGATGTGAGTCCCCATGCTTTCTTCCCTGAATTGGTCACTGCAAATTGAAAGGCACCCATTTGGTTGGATAGTTTTCTCCTCGGCTGAGAAGCTACTCCCTTTGGATTGGTAAATCTGAAGTAGCCCAAGGCTAACGCAGCCCCTACTCAGTGCGGTCCATCTCAAACCAATGGGATCCATCAAATATAATTAAAATGAAATTAATTTTGACTACCTTTGAGCTGATTTAAGTCCCCCAGCAGCATTCACTCAGTAGTCAGCCTAAGGTTCGGTTTGATTCATTGTGTCACCAATAGATCACCCCAGCGATTGATCCCTACTTTGGAAGATGTAAGTCTGCTATGCTTTCTTCCTAGTACAACCACTATTCACTGAAAGGCAGCCCATTTTGTTGGATAGTCTTACAATGTGATTAGTAGACTACCCCTTTGGATTGGTAAATCTGGAGTAGGCTAAGGCCAACATGGTCCCTACTTAATGTGGTCCATCACAAACCGACATGGTCTTACTCAAAAAAAAGGAAAAAATTCAAAATTTAAAATCTGAAACAAAACTAACCCTCCTTCCCAGTGGAGTCAAATTAAACAATCAAATCAATCAACTTCTCCTCAGTGAGATGCAAATCTTTCAAAATTTCATAGTGGGGTCAATTTAATCTAATCTGAACTTGCTTCCCTAGTGGTGGGTTCACACTTTCATCCCCAATGGATTCCAAATTCTAATCTCTAGCAGATTTCACAACCTCCGATACGTTGAACCTTCTCCCATAGTGGAAGGCTCACATACTCGATCCCTAGTGGATCCCTCCTTTACTCTCTTATGTCTTTGACATAAGTAGTGTTGCATTGCACTAAGATCTAATTTCCTTCTACACCTTGGGTTTAAGAGTAGATCATTTCTATTAGTGCTTGTGATCATTCAAATATTGTTGAACATCTCGGTCAACTCCGATACGTGTGGTATACCATGTCAGTCACACCGCACCTATTGGGTGCCCTTTGTTGACCTCACTTTTGGAGTGAACTTTCAACTTCTTCATATTAGATATAGGACTCCTCTAGACACTAAGAGTTCTTTAGTCTTAAGACACTTCTAGTGATTAGGTAAACACTTAACCTAACCTTAAAGAATTAGAAGAGTTAGCCATGGGAATAGGTCATGCCTTAATGATTTAGGAGGTAGCTTGAATCTAATCTTTGCTTCCTTCTTTCAAATCAAACTTCAAATTCAAATCCAAATTCCAATATCTAAATCATGAATTAATTCCAAATTAAATGATTGAAACCCATGATTGAATTCAAATCCCAAAATCTTCCCTAAGCCCTTTGATTTCATCTTATTGGACTCAGCCCAAACCAAATCCAAATCACTCCAAATTCAAATGATTTTCTCATAACACATTTATATCTTCATTTATACTCACAAATATAAATGAAGTATAAAGTCAAATAACCAAAACTAAACCCAAAATTAAACCAAAATCCAACTCATATCCTTTAAGCCAATTTATTGGATTTGGCCAAATCATTCTCAAATCAATCCAAACCCTTAGATATTCTCTTCAAACAATCATTCCTTCAATCACATGCCCAAATATAAACAAAAACTACAATCACCAAACCAAAATCAAACTAACATAAGTCAAACCGATGTTCATCCTTTTGACTTGAAATTATCAAATGAACCAAAACCCATTTGACTCCAAATCACTTGCAATTGGATTTATATTTCCATCATAAGTCTATATGTGAGTTCACCCAGACTTGAACCAAACCTTGATCAAGCCAATTGACTCATTTAGGCTCACTTGACCCAAAGTGACCTAAAGGACATTTTTGAGCCAAATTTTAATCCAAACCAAATTAGATTGAACTAAGCCCATTTAAGCCTCACATTATGATCAATAATCATCTTAACGATCAATTGCTAAAATTGGGTAAAACTAAAGTCAAAATTAGCCTTTGATCAAGTCAACACTTAGCCCAAATGAAACTTAAACAAGCCAAAATTCACTATAAGCCAAATTGATTGACACCATTGATCTAAAATAATTCATAATTAATGATTGAACATGTTCAAGCCATCAATTGAGTTAAACCAAGCCTTATTGGCCACTTGGCCTAAGTTGACCTAAATTGACCTAAAAAGCCAAAAATGGGTCAAATCTTGATCTAAGTCAAATTGATTGCAACCATTGGGTCAAATTCATTCTAAATTGATTGCTGAACTTGGTGAAAATTTCAATTGATCAATTAGACACAACCTTGCCCAATTGATCATGAACCCTTGACCTAAAAGGTCAAATCAACCTGAAATCAAACCAAACAAAAATTGATTGAAACCATAGCTTATAATACATTTCAAATGATCGGCCAATCCTAAACCAACCCATGACCTAACCTAATTAGGGTCAATTGGGTCAAATTGGTCAACTTGACCCATTTGACCCAAATGGACCTAAATGAACCAAAAGAAAATCTAAACTAAATTGAACCAAACCAATGATACCTATAGGCTCCAAATGATCATTTGAACTTGACCTAACCTATGGTTTGACCTAATTTGACCAATTGGTCAACCTAACCTAATTTGACCCAACTTGACCTAAAATGGGTCAAATTGAGCCAAATCAAATCAAATGAACTCCAAATCACTTGAAATTTGGCCCAACCCATTTTCAAATCATTTCAAATATTCCCAAGTCAAACGCATGGCCAAATGACCACTTTTTTATTAGTTTAAAGGGTATCCTATGACCAATTTCGCTTGGAATTTGATAATTTATTTCTCAAGGACACTTGGCATCCTTCTATTGGTCCACATGGGCACCAAGGAAGATGGTGAATATGACCCAATGAGCTTGGGTTAGCCATGACCCCAAGGCAAGGCCAAACTGATCTCCCCAATGGCATTTAAACACTTGGAACTCAAAATGCACTCACCTAGCACATGGGCATTCACTATCCTTCACTCCTTCACTCCTCTACCCAAAATGACCCCGTGTGTGTGTGTGTGTGTGTGGGGGTATATGTTTCTGACTCAAAACATTGCCTCTAATCTAAGCCATTGAGCCAAAATGACAAACTAGCCACTCACCATCTGATCCTTGGAGGGAGAGATATATCTCCCCCCCCCCACATGACCCAAGGCAAGGCCAAACTGATCTCTCCAAGGACATTTGAACACTTGGAACTCAAAATGCACTCACCTAGCACATGGGCATCCACTCTCCTTCACTCCTCTACCCGGGGTATTATTCTAATCCATTGAGCCAAAATGATAAACTAGCCACTCACCATCTAATCCAAGGAGGGGAGATATGTCTCCCCCCCCCCCCTCATTCTCACTCAAAGCACAAGCAATCCTTTCCACAGAGCTTGAGAGGTTGAATTGAAGCCTCCCCAAGATTTTCCAAGCCATTTTTGAGCTCCCCCATTTCCCATTCTCGATTTTACTCAAAGCTGAAATAGGGGAGGTGAGCTCAAATTCCAACTCATTCAATTCCCAACAAAAAAAAAACCTTGCACACACCATCCTTGGACCTCATCAAGCTTAATCAAATCATTTCCCAAGTCTCCAAGCCATGGGAAGCACAATTTTGATCAAGGCTGATCACCATTGAAGGGGAGCTCGGTCAACCGAGAAAACTACTTCAAACCAAGGCTGGATTCCTTCAATAGGGCTTCAACTTTACTAGACAAAGCTACCTCCTTTATTGGAAGCACGGATGATAGCCTCCAGTGAGGTAATTACTTAAAACTGTAGCCATAGGAAATTTTGGTTGGTCCTTTTTGAAGGAAATTATCACCCCATAAAATCTTGATCGTTAGATGTGCATCCCCCCCTCCTTCTGAAGGTGTGGGATCATATTGATCTAATTCGAGCTTGGATGATCTCAAATTGAAGAGATGAACGGTGTTCATCTCTTATCGCTCGTGATGGAGAAGGATCATACACTATCCATTCTGCGTGGTTGGAATGGACGATTGTGATCAGATCCCAATTCTTTAGCAAGTTTGGCTAAAGCATCTTCTACTGCATTCTCTACTCGGAGAACCTTGTAGATGGTGACTTCAAGAATTTGGGCTAACAGCTTCATGGTATACTCATGGTAATGACGAAGCTTGGGTTTGAGAACCTTGTAGGACCTAGCAATCTGGTTGATGACCAACTGACAATGCCCAAAGATGTTGATGCTCTTGACACTGATAGTGATGGCTAACTCTAGACTGACAATCAAGCCTCATACTCGGCTTCATTATTGGTGTAGGGGTTGGATAGATAGTATGAGAATCTCATCACATTGCGATCTAAATTTAGGAGAACTATTCATACCCTTGCCTTTATTGAGAGAATAGATCATGGTGCTTTCCCATTGTGAAAAGAAGCTGCACCATCAAAATACATCTCCCATCGACAGTTGTCGGCCTCCACTAAGTTCATAATTTGTTCATTAGGGAGATTGTCACTAAGTGGAGAATCAGGAAGAAGTGGGTATGCTACTAAGAAATCTGCTAGTGCTTGTCCTTTTACTGCACGGAGATGTATGAATGATATATCAAATTGCGAGAGAATCATGGACCATCATGCCAAATGTCTGGATAGCATTGGCCGTGTCATGAGGTACTATAATAGATTCATTCTAGAGATCAAGTTCACCTTATGAGAAAGCATATAATGTCATAGCTTTTGGAAAGCAAAGATTAAAGCTAGGCAATGTTTCTCAATAGGTGGATAGTTCACTTCAACAAGAATAAGATGACGGTTGAGGTAGTTGAGAGCGTTCGCCTTTCCTTCATCATTGGCTTGAACCAACAAAGCACCGAGAGAGTCATCCAATGTAACATTATAGAGAATAAGTGGCCTGCCTAGGATAGGGGATGCTAGACTTAGCGGCTTCACCAAATACTGCTTGATGTCTTCAAAGGCATGCTGACACTTATCATCCTACTTGAACTTGGCATCCTTTTTGACAAGTGTTATAAATGGATTGCATCTCCCCGATAGGTTGGAAATAAAGCATCTTAGATATACCAGCCATCCTTGGAAAGATTTGAGTTGAGTTAAACTCTTGGGAGGTGGCATTTCTAAGATAGCTTTAATCTTTTCAGGATCTATTTCTATTCCCTAGTGTCAGAAAACAAACCCAAAAATTTTTTCTGAAGCTACTCTGAATGCACACTTCAGGGGATTCATTTTGAGGTTATATTGTCTTAATCGTTTGAAACTACTCTCAAGTCAAAGAGATGATCTTCCTTTTCTCTGCTCTTGACCACTAGATCATTAATGTAACACTCAACCTAATGATGGATGAGTTCATTGAAGGTCTGAGTCATGACTTACTCGGTATTTGAAAGGAACACCCTATAAAAAAAATTCGACGGGTTCAAAAGTAGTGTTTCTTTCATCTTTAGGAGACATCTTGATTTTATTATAACCAGATGACCCATCCATGAAAGAGAAAACTACATGAGATGAGATGACGTCCACCATTAATTCTAGTATAGGAAGAGGAAACTCATCCTTAGGACATGCCATGTTTAAGTCCCTAAAATTGATGCATATATAAATTTGGCCATTCTTCTTCTTAATTGGGATGGCACTGGTTAACCAGGTAGGGTATTTTTTTTCCCTGATGAAACCAGCATCGATCAATTTTTTGACTTCAGAAATGACCTATTGTTCAATTTCTAATCGCATGCGTCTAGGAGCTTGCTTAATAAGGGTAGAGTTAGAATCTATTGCTAGCTTGTGGACTACTACGTCAAGAGATAATTCAAGCATCTCTTCATAACTCCATGCGAAGTAGTCTTTAAACTTAGTCATTAGCCTAACTAAGTCATTGGTTTCTTCTTCATTCAGTAATGAATTGATGTACATCAGTGGATTTTCTTCTATCCTGAGGTTGATTTCTTTAAGCCTGTCAATTATTGAATGGATCTCGTCTTCAAATTCTGGCAGTGCATCTTTGATTTGGAGATCATTTGGATCACCTGAATTTTCTAAACACACATTCTCATAAGTGTTGGGGGTGTGTGAAAAGAACCAATCAGATTCCAAATGATTGGTAACAACTAAGTAGTAATCATTATCATCGACTAAACTCACATTCGAATCTAGCCTTGCTTGTGCTTCCACTGTATTGTTCCACCTTTTGAAGTACTCGACATTAGACCATGTATGAGGAACTAAACCTTTATGTATAATATTATAGACACAAGGCGAGTAAAAGTCAAATGGTAATTCCATTAATTCTTTAAATGTATCCTCCTCAAGTTCTACATCAACTTCAGGACTTAAGGATAATGATCCCAAAAAGAATCTCTTCAGCTTCATATCACTGGAAGACTTAAGAACTTCCTTAACTACTAAACCTTCAACTTTCTAAGATGTAAATGAGGTTAGAGCTAAGGTTCCCAGCACTTGTCTAATAGTCTCACATAAACCTGATTCAAATACTTTGCTTTGTCTGGAGGCCCAGTCTTCATCACCGTCTGGATCGAAAGTCACCTCCAATGGAATCTGCTAAGTGGGGTTGGCTGATATACTAATCACATTAGACTCATCCTGGATTGATAATTTCATGAATTGGAACATGACCTCTATTGGCTGATGTCCAACTAGGGGTCTTCCACCTCTGGAACTATCTCTACTTCTTCCTCTACCTCTACCTGGTGGAGGTTGAGTCATCCTACCCACATGTCCATATGATGGAATGAATTGTGAGTGGAACGTGATATGCAGATCTATTTCTTCTTCAATTCCCCTTTCTTTTCATTTGGTTTTTATTTTTGTTTTCTTTTTCTTTTGCCTTTTCTTTTTCTTCATTTTATTTTTCTTTTGAATTTGAATTTTGTCCAAGTTCATAAGAAAGGGTGTTTTGAGGAAGATAGTAGGTTACATCTTCATAAATCTCAACCTCTTTAACTGAAAAAAACTTTTCATCTCCATTGACACGGTATTCAATCCCATCTTTTCTGAACATAATGCATTGATCAAGGGAGGATGGAATTATTTTCTTCTGATGTATCCAAGGCATACCGAGCAAAGCAGTGAATGAAGTATTCGAATCAATAATATAAACTTGGCTTTAGTCTTCCAGTCACCTATCTCCAAAGGTAACACTATGGAACCTAAAGCCAGCTCACCTTGTTCATTGAATCCTCTCAACATCATCTGATCTCCTCAGAGTGAGGAGATGTCAATCCTCAAATAGGAAAGGGTCTTTAGACTCATAATGTTCACTGATGCACCTGGATCAATGAGAACTTTGGCAAGTCTGAATTTTCCCATGTCAGCTGTGATGTAGAGGGGACGGTTGTGGACCAAGTCCCCAGAAGTAGGTCTTCAACTATGAAGGTGATCCCCTGGGCTTATTTTGTGTAATGTGCCTCCTCACCTATAGCAGTCAGCTGAGCTAATCATATCTTGGGATCAAGGAGAGCCTTGATTAATGATTCCTTCATCTCTTTGGATAAGATAAGGGCATCGTGTATGCTTAGCTTAGATGTCAACTTTTTTAGATTAAAGAGGACATTGTAGTCCACCTTGGGCTGATCTTCCACAAGCATATCCAAGGGTGGAACATCTTGTGGAGGGGCTTCTCAATCCTTTGTACCAATGACTTATTTCTCTCTATCTTGAGGTGCTGACCTAGGAGGTAGAACCTTGCCACTATAGAGGTTGACTCCAGTGATCTCTTGTGGCAGGGTAATGGAAGGTTATACCTACATATCAAGCACACATACAGCTTCTCCTATGAGACCCTAAAAATTAGATGATTCGAAGTCTATCTCATGAGGTGAACCTGTAGCATTCAAAGTAGGAAAGTCTAACACTAAATCAGAAAGAAGAAGATCAGAATTGTTATATTTATTTTGACTTGAAGAGTTATCAATAAGAATAGAAGTAGACAACTCATCAGAAGTGACACAGATGTAATTCAAGCTAGCTTTTTTCTTCAATCTTTTGGATTTGATAGGTGGTACAAAGTAGAAATCAAGTAAAGTGATTGGAGTAAGGGATTTGATGCCCTTATCCATTGATACAAAAGTTTTACTAGTAGATGAAGAAGAACTAGCTGAAGTGGAGGAACTCATCGATGTGGTAGCTACAACGGTAAGTTGGAGGATGGACTCGATCAGTGGTTTCACTACTGGGCTATCCCAGGCCAACACATGCTGCTACTATTGCTACTGCTGAGCTCCCCCTTTCCCCGAGTTGGCATTGGCAACTTGCAAACCTTCCTTGATGTTGGAGGTTTGAGCTGACTCAAGCACCTGCAAGAAAAGTTTCTTGATCTTCTAGATGATCTTTTTAGAAGTTTTGGATAAGGAGATATCCCAACCTTCTTTGGTTTTAGAATGATTACATGTATCCCCAAGGATTACCCTAATGGAACTGGATGGTTGTTCCAGAAGGTATTCCTTCAGGATAATTATAACATCGATCTTGAAGCTATGTGCAAGCCAGTCCTTAAATGTAAAGCAATCCTGCAAAACATGACCTAGCATACCATGGTAGGGGCAAAAGTTAGGATCATGGATTTTTCCCACTTCCTCCAATCTCTTAGGCTTAGATAGCTGGAAATCAAGTTTCTTTAATAGACTCTTAAAGATCTTCCTGATTACGTCTCTCTTAAATGAATAAGGTTTGTTAAGCTTATCTAAAAGAGTAGATGGACCATAGCTACCTAGTGGCAGGTATGTATGCTGCTGCTACTAATGGTATGGCTAAGGAGGCGGTGGTACTGGCCATGGAGGTTGTTGTGGAGGCCGGTAGGGCTACCTCGGTGGTGTTAAAGGAGGTGGAAGTGAAGGCTACTGAGGTCGTGGTCTTTAGGATTGATCTCTAGCTGGTTACTTCCCCTTATCTACCATTATCATTGTTCCTAACTTCTTCTCGTAAACCTTCTATAGCTTTACTTTGGAAAATTGGTCTTGAAAAGGCAACTATTTTGCCTCTCCTTGTAGACTAGCCACCTTGTTGATTAGCTTCTTAAATATTTTGATAGTGAAGCCCTTAATCAAATAGAGCTCTGGACTAAGAACGTCCATAAGTTCTGCCAACCTAACATAAAATTGTTGGGGCGGCATCGACCTCTGAAGTGGCAGTGCGGCAACTTGGTGGAGGTGAAGTACAGATCCTCCTATCATCCTCTCTATCTGACCTAGAGAGATGATGAAACTGGTTCATTGTAATTAGCAGGGTGATCAGAGTAGGTACCTCCTCTACAACTGACCGCATAGTGGCCTCCATCTCCCTAGCAATCCTGGTATGATACCGTTTAATCATATTGTTTTATTTCTTCTCTGTGTCTAAGTAGGATGAGTGGAGTAAGAATTAGACCCAACCTCAAAGGCTGGGGAGGCAATCTCTGGGATCAGAGGAGCCTTGCCCTTAGAGAGTGCCAAAGAGTGGGTGCTAGCCCTTACTAGGGCAGCACAGGAAACCATCACTATCACTAGCACTGCTGAACCTAATGGGACCACCACTACTTTTCTCTCTAATGAGGGGATGTCAGAATTCAAGGGTAAATCTATCTGGATGACTGGCTTCTGCCCGGCCACCATAGTCTTACTGATAGTTGTGAGGGTAGTGCCCTCACAGGTGATCTTTACTCCCTCAAAACCTCTATCAAAATGGATAACGTGGGTATGATCTGCTCAGGGGAGATTGGCCTGATCCAAGGCCAAGTCCATGTTGTAGGGGAAAGTTAACACAAACTTCTGTGAGCTTGCCATTTCTAATCAACTGAAAAACTGAAGGACAGAATTGTAGTTGTAATTGTGACTAATGTTGAGAATCTGCAATATTGGAAACAAGCTTAGATCAAATTTTGGTTTTTGTTAATTTTTGAATTTGAATTTAAAATTTGAACCCACATCCAACATCTTGAAAGTGTTAAGTGGGGTTCAAATGGATTTAGAGAAGATTTAGAGATTTGATTGGAAAGAGAAATTTTTTAGTTTGAATTCAACTTCAACAAATTTAGGTATGTTGAAAAAAGGTTTCAAATATTTTTAGAAAGATGCTTCCATAGGTTCATGTTTGAAATTAGATTTTGATTTGAGGACCCTTTTCTTTAACAAATTTTGGTATGTTAAAGTAATTGGTTTTGTTTTTGATTTGATATTTTGAAATTTATTCACTTAGGAAATTTAGGTATGCTAAGTGAAGTGTTTGAAAATAATTATTTCTTTTTATGAATTTGTTGATTTTGAAAATTGGAATTCCCATTTAGCAAATTTAGGAATGCTAAGTGAAGAACCCAAGTGTGTTTTGTTTTTGAAAGATTTTTGAAAATAGGATTCTTAGCAGATTTGAGTATGTTAAGGAAATCCTAAAGTGTTTCATTTATTTTTTGGATATTTTAATTTTGCAGAAATAGGATCCTTAAAAAATTTGGGTATGCTAAAGAAATCCTATTGTGTTTCCTTTTGATTTTGATTTGTTTATGAAAAGTAGGATCCTTAGTAAATTTTAGTATGCTAAGGGAATCCCGATGTGTTTCCTTTTCAGTTTTGATTTGTTTTTTGGATTGAAAGTGGAGACTTCACTTTAACAAATATGGTATGCTAAAGATGAAGTTCCACTTAATTTTTTGGAAATTTCACTTATTTATGCTAAATGAAATTCCAAAAGATGAGTCCAAAAAAAAAAAAAGATTTTGTGTTCTGGTTTTATTTTGAAATGAAGGCTTCACTTTAGCAAATTTGGTATGCTAAACAGTGAAGTTCAAAAAGTGCTTTTAGAAAATTGTGAAGTGGAAGGTTCATTTAGCAAATTTGAATATGTTAAATGAAATTCTAAAGGTGTTTCAAAATTTTGTTTTTGGAAAAAGAGGGACTTCATTTTAGCAAATGGGCTATGCTAAAATGAAGTTTCAAATGTATTTTGAAAATTTTATTTTATTTTTAAATTTGGAGACTTCACTGAGAAAATTTGAGTGTGCTAAATGAAGTTCCAAATATTTTTTGAATTTTTAAAATATGATTGTTAAATTTTGAATTTTGAAAAGAAGACTTCTATCTAACAAATTTGGGTATGTAGAAATGGAAGTCAATCTTATTTTTGCAAAATGTGAAAATTTTGTTTTGTGTGTGATTATTGCTTTTTTCAAAGAGGGAATTCCAACTTAATCATATATGGGATAAGTTTAAGTGAGATTTCCAAATGATGTCACTTTTATTTGGGAATGAAATCTTCATTCAATAAATTTGAGTATATTGAATGAAGATGTTCATATGTTCTTTTGAAAATTTAGTTTTGTTTCAAAATGAGATTTTCCATTCAATAGTGTGGTTATATTGAATGGAAAGGTTCATATGTTCTTTTTGAAAATTTTATTTTTGAATTTTTTTTTGAAGAGATAATATCCATTCAACACATTTAGATTTATTGAATGGAAAAGCCCATCTTCAAATTTTATGCTTTTTTTTTAAAATATGGTTATTGGAATTTTATTTTTTGTAAAGATGATCTTACATATAACAATCATAAAGATTATTAGATGAAGATGATTTAAGAGAATTTTGTGTAAAAATATTTTATTATGTGCATTTTTGAAAGAGTGGTTTATGAAAAGAATGATTTTTGATAAGGGTTTATTTTGTCTTTATTACTTTAGAATGAACCTTTCCTTATCAAAGAAATGATAAGGAGGAAGTATTTAAATGTTTTTTTGTTAGATCTTTTTATTTTTACTGATTAGAGAACCCAACGGGGGTTTTAAGACCAACACGGGGTGAAGTCTTAAAACCTAAAGATGTTGGCTAGCTTAACTTAAGAATGAAATAAGCTAAGTGTCAACGGAATAAAAGATAGTGTCAATTTATACCAAAGTACAAACCAAATATTGATACTTGAAGACAATGATCAATTACCAAAGATGGAGAGAGGGAAAATCCCTAGCAGTGTCGCCAAAAAAAATCTATGGTGAAAAGTTTTAAATATGAGAATTTCTAGAAGAATAAGATATATACTTCCATCTACACTCTATGTGGGATAAAATGAAAATGGAAATATGCATCTTCTTTTTTATGCAATTTTGACACCACGTAGATCCACATATGTTCTTATTGAGGGTGATCGGGTATGACATTAAGGAGAGATATACTATCTCAAAAGATATAAGTCACCACCCTACAATGGACCTAATCACCTCAACAAGGACTCCTAAGGGCAGTGGGTCTGCATATGTACCAAATATTCTTTCCCTACTTTACATGGAAAAGTAAAGTAGGGCTTATTTTAAACCGAGTTCGTTAAGTTCCCTACTGGGGCAAGCCCCCATAGTTAATTACATCCTAAGGAATGAGCTCCCTTAGAAATACTTTTGATTAAGGTAAATGATCATTGCCTCTAAATATTTCAATAGGAAGGACTATTAATTGATTAATTTATTTTAGAAGATCAAATGGGATTGATAAAAAGAGAGGAAATTATTATCGAAGCCAAATGAAGATAAGTAGGAGATACTCACGATGATAGAAACCTAGTGAGCATCTCGAACTATCCTATGGTTGGGCTTTACATTTTTGAAATTGAATTAGTCATTTGAGTTGACTTTTTTTACAAGTTTAGGGCTTATGATTCCATAACACAAGATTAAGAAAATGCCTAAGAGGTGAGGATTTATTGCTTATGGCCAATGGAAGGGAGAAGTAACTAGAGAACCTAAATCTAGGGAGCTTTGGTGAGGGCCAAAAGCACAACCTAAATCTAAGGCAAAATGGGTATTCGGTTTGCCTCCATAAGACAAGAAAAATCACCCGACTGCTTGGACTTACAACTGGTTAGGGTTGGCCGCCAACTAATTCCTCCTACGATTTTAAATTCATGTAGGCAAGTCATATGCTTTATGTAAGATAGCTATGCCGTTATTTATTTAGAAAGAGACTAAGTCCTTAAACTCACTCCTTAAATAGACTAGATCATGTAAGGGCATGCTTCAAATGACCTAAATCTAATGCAAATCATATTACATTTTATTTTTATTTTTGGACAATCATTTTGACTCTGGATAATAGGATTCATATGCCTAATGCATGAGAAATAAGATTATTGGCCAAAATCAACAAGAAGGGAGGAGGTATGTTTCCACCATGGCTCTCAAAGGTCAAGCCAAGTTTCTCTGGCAAAGGTGGAAGCCTTCCAATCATCAGTCAAAATAATATGCATTTGTACATAATGTTACAAAAGAAATACTCATCCAGCTAAGGGTTTGCTAATTCTTTTATCTTGATTTTTAGCTAAGAGGTTGTGAGTTCTTTATTCTTAATTATGAATTTGTTAAATTTGGTAGAAGATTTATTTTTTCCTAAGAGCCTAATCCACATCCAGGCCATCATAAAGTAAGGAAGAAACTAAGAAAAGGATGTCACTTAATGCACAAGATAAATAAATCAGTAATCAATTCATAAAGCTAATCATAAAAGAATAAGAGGTCATTGTGGTCGGGTACCATCACACAAACCGAAACAAATTGGATAGCCGAGCTCTACCCTTATACAACCGGATTACAAATGAATTAAGTACAATTAATCAAGGAACTCATTGTTATGGGGGGTCTTCAAGCTTCATTTCTTCACTCCTCTTTTCTTCTTTCTTCTTCTTTCTTATTCTTTTCTTCTTTCTTCTTTGGTTTCTTCTTTTGGATGGTTGGAAGATAGATGCTCCAAAGGCTTCACATGATATATGAGATGTAATCTTATGATCAATGGTCATCCTAATTCCCATAACAATCATTCCAAAATCCTAATTGCACAAAGAAAATGAAAAGAGTAAATGGTATTGGACTAAATTCACCACCAGACTATTAGATTATGCTTATCGCACATAAAAGTATTTATATTTTTTTTATTTATCACAGCACCCCTAAGCACAATCCCCTGTAGAAAGCAATGATTAGACTAAATTATCCTATCATTCATTCTATGCACATACATCTTAATCATTCAGACTAAAACATATATCACAAAATAAAAGTAAACATCAAACCATGCACTTCCCGAACCAAAAGCTATAAGTGGTGACTTAGCCTAATGTGTGTGCTTTTAAGGTTTATGTGGTATGCTTAGCTATGGCTTTAAGTTAGAATTTTCTAAGTATGAAGAATGTTCAACTTGGAGGATGGTTTCATTTAAGCGATTAATTATTTTGTGTTGATTTTATTTTATGCTTTGATTGGTTTCAAGTGATTCCTAAAATTAATTACTAAGTTATAAAGAGAGGGAAAGAGAAGAAAGCTCCTCTTTCCTTCCCTAACCTAAGTAATTTCTAAAGTGGATTCATATTTTAGTTTTGTTTAGTGAATATTTTATTATATGTTTTAATTAATCTTAAGTTTATATGAACTCTAAACAAATCTATTCAAGAAGAAAGGCATTTTAAGATTAAGTAAAATGAACTAAATTCACAAAACATACATCACTTCATTTCTTTCCCAACATGTATAACATGCATATGAATGAATCCTAAGCATATCTATACATGCAAATGGGAATGTCTAGCACACTTTATGATGCATGCTAAGTAGTTCATTTAAGAAAATTTGAATGTTTACGATGCATGATTTTCATTTAAGTAGCAAAGGGGTTTCTTATCCAATTTTCACATGCACATATGAATGTATGAAAGGCATAAGTGAGTACGGTGCCATTGTTAACTAGGGGTATAAGTATAAGACCTGCTTATGGCTGCTTAAACCCTCGTAACCCCAGGGTTGTCCAGACTAATATACCACTTTCCTTAAATATAAGTATGTGTACAAAAGAAATGAATAGAAAAGAAAGAATGAAAAAGTTTATGTTGGTTGATTTATTTTTGTTTATATAATTTATAGTACAAGTATAGAGATCCTTCTTAAGTAATACCATAGGAATGAATAGGATATGGAATTAAGCAAGTGTTAGATTTTTTTTAAATGAATAATACACTTTGCCAAATCCTATTCAAAACTATACTAAAACAGAGGAGAAGGAAAACCCACACTAAGCACATCCTTATATTTTACTCACATGCAAACTTATACTTAAGATATAAGTAACACACTTTTAGTTTTGATAATTGATTCATATATTTTGAAAATAATTTAGATTTAATAGTGATAATAGCCACTCATATTCTTACTTTAGCCAAAACATGCAATTTGACATGAAGAAAACATTTTCATTTTGAATTTGATTTTTGAAAAGTATGAATGCATGAAATCATATGGCACACACATTTAGCATGTTAGGAAAGAACTAAAGTATTGAAAGCATGTACACACATTCACCTTAATTAATTCCTAAAGACAATTTTATGAAATAAAAAAGCTTAAAGCAAATTGAAGTTTACTTAATTTGATTTTTGTTTGATTTTGAATTTGATTTAATTTTAAAAATGTGAATTGAGTTTGGTGTTCCCAACCCATTCCCACATGTGTTTGATATTTTTGATCAATTTTAAATATTAGATTCATTTTATATTTTGATTTAGGTTAATGTATGAATTAAGCATGTTAATTACCCCTTACATACACCACCTTAGCATAGTTAATCAAATAATTATGAGCTAATGAGATGACATAAAACCTCACAAGAAATTTAAATTTACAATGCACCTAGGAAGAAAAGGCCTAATGCAATTTGGCTCATGATTAATGATTAATTAAGCTAAAGGGTTTAACTTAAGTAATTTCAAAACACCCCTCACACATATGAGTTGAATTTTGATTTCCTTAATTGTACTTAGGTTCTTGAACACCTAAGAATCTACCCAAGAAGAGTTAATTGAGTTCTAGAAAGTTTTAGAATTTTAAGAAATTAATTAATAGCATAATTAGTAAATTAACCCATTAATTAAGAGAGGATTAATGGAGAAACGGGGGTTTAAGAAATAGCTTAGGGGAAATGCCCCAAAATTATTCCCTAAACCTCCTAATCATTGAAACAAACCTTAATCAACTTCAACAAAAGATTAAACCACTAATCAAATCCTTAATTAACCTTAATTATGTTAGGGGAGGCAGAAGTCATCCCCAAAATACACTCAAGAAGTTTGGGAATAATTAGTGAATTAATTAAAGAGTAATTAACAAATTAATATTCCAAATAAAACCCAAATTTAGAGAAAATAACTATTTAAAATTAATCAAAATCAATTTTAGAATATTCTATGTTCAGTTATCTTTCTAATATATTTTATTTCATATTTTTTTGATTTTTATAAGTTGAGATATGAATTTTAGAAGTTTAAGTAATTAATTAGAATTATTTAAATCCTAATTAAATCCTTAATCCAAAGGCACCACGTGTATAGGCTAACACGACATGCACTTTACACGCCATGCCTCCCCATTTGCTATTTAAAACATCCCATCATAGCGTCACATGGCGGCGGTGCAACGTGCTTTCTCCTCAGCGATCCGATCAAGGATCGGATGGTTGATATTAAAGCTGCAACTTAGTGGGGATAAAAATAAATAATTAGTGTGTTTTAAGCTCGGCCGTCCATCCAAAACTCATAGATGGATGGCCAGAGATCCTTCCTTGTAAATGCTTGTGAGCCATGGAGACCATCCATATTCTAGGCCTTGATTCGAGCTCGATTGAGCTCATATTAGAATGAAACTCAACCCACACCATCAACATGCATCCTAAATCACATCTAATGGTCAAGATCCTATGCTGTTAACATTTCTTTCATAAAGCTCCACACCACACTGAGTTTAATGGTAGAAAAATGGCTAATCTCACCAGAGGTGCTCACCGATGCTCGATTCCCTTAGAGAAGCTTCCTCTGGTTGATATGAAGCTTTGGTGAAAGTTTGAGGGGCTAAGGTTGAGTGGATCTTCCTATGGGTCACCTCCTCCTTAGCTTGAGCCCAGTTTTGGTCTAGGACACTCCTCCTCTGCCTTTGAAGCTTGGGAAAGAGTATGGATGAACTCGATTAGATCCTCTGATGAAGCTTGAAGAAGGAATTGAGTGGAGTTTGAGTGTGGAGAAAGTTGATAATTCAATGGACCTCCCCTATTTTTACTTAAGAAAAATTGAGAAGATGCAAATTGAATCTCCCTCTAGGAAGCTTAGGATCACTTGCAAATGGCTCCTATGACTCTCTCTCTCTCTCTCTCTCTCTCTCTCACTCAATCAATAATGGCTCTATGTAGATTCAAAAGAATTAGGGGGAGTAAATCTTTCCCTTTGGCAATCGGACGACCAAGCATAAGCTTGTCATTTTGATCTAATTGCTAGGATTAAAAGGGTTATTTGAGCTGTTAGGATTGTCCTTGAGTTTATTTTAGGATGGGGAGTGGGAATATGAACTTCCTATGTGCTCAAAATAAGTGGATGCATGATTCCCATGTGGCCATTTTAAGGGGAGTGGTCGGTTTGGCCATTGGGTCAAGTTGAGCTGACCCAAACCCATTGGGTTGGGTGTACCACCCTCCCTAGTGTTCACTTGATATATTAGGAGAGTATCAAGTAGGTATGAAAAGGATTTGACCAAATTCTAAGTGGAATTGGCAAATATTTGGTCTATGGCATAGGGGTGAAATGATCATTTGGTTGATTTTTGAATTTGGGTATATTTGGTATGTTGAGAAAATAGGTTTGGCCAAGTTTCATTGGATTTGGAGTTCATTTGGTATGGTTTGGCTCATGTTGACCCATTTAGGTCAAAATGGGTCAACTTGGGTCAAATTGACCAATTGGTCAAATTAGGTCAAACCAAGGGTTAGGTCAAATTCATATGACCATTTAAAATATTTTGGTGGCTTTGGTTTGATTCAATTTGGTTTAAGTTTGAATTTGGCTCAATATGATAGGTCAA
This sequence comes from Cymbidium sinense, assembly GCA_021442155.1. Classification (NCBI taxonomy): domain Eukaryota; kingdom Viridiplantae; phylum Streptophyta; class Magnoliopsida; order Asparagales; family Orchidaceae; genus Cymbidium; species Cymbidium sinense. The sequence goes on along the minus strand of CM038225.1, from coordinate 45,215,200 downwards.
GTTGGGTTCAAGGTCAATTATGGTAGGTTAGGTCTAGTTGGCCAATTGAGGCTTTGGTCAAGTTCAACAAGTGATTTGGAATGGACTTGACCCATTGGTTTCAATTAATGTGGCTTAGATCAAGTTTTGACACATTTTGACTTTTTAAGTCAAGTTGGGTCAACTTGGGTCAAGTGGCCAATTGGGCTAAATTAGGCTCAAATGTTGACTTGGTCAACTTTAAACATTGGTCATGAATGAACTTAGATCATTAGTTTCAATTAATATGGCCTATGGTAAATTTTGGATATGTTGGGTTTCATTTTGGCTAAGTGTTGACTTGGTCAACCCTTTAGTTTGACTTGGTTTGACCCAATTTAAGTGATTGATCATCTCATGATGAGAGGCTTAGATGGGCTTAGTTCAATCCAATTTGGCTAGGATTAGAATTTGGCTCATAAGGGTACTTTAGGTCACTTTGGATCAAGTGAGCCTAAGTGGGTCAAATGGCTTCGTCAAAGCTTGATTTTAGTCTGATTGAACTCACATATGGACTTATGATTGAAATATAAATCCATTTGCAAGTGGTTTGAAGTCAAATGGGTTTTGATTCATTTGATAATTTTAAGTTCAAAGGGGTGAACATGAGTTTGACTTGGGTTTGATTTTTGAATTGAGTTTTGGTTAAGTGATTGAGTTTGTCTTTATATATGGATTCATGATTGAAGGATTGATTGAGTCATGAAGGAAAGTCAAGAGTTTGGCTTGATTTAATATTGATTTGGCTAAGTTCAAGATTTTGACTTGAAAGGCTTAGGTTTTATTTTGAATGAGTTTGAGTTTGATTTTTGGAAGTGGTTTGATTGTTTCAATTTAGATTTCATTTATATTTGTGAATATAAATGAGAATATAAATGGGTTATGAGAAAATTTCATGAATTTGAAGTGATCTGATCATGATCTAGGCTTAAGTCCTTAAGAGGAAATTAAGGGACTCAGAAAATATTTGGAGTTTGAATTTGATTTTTTTTAAAAAAGTTTAGTTTGATTGATTTGAATTTATACTTCACTTATATATGTAAATATAAATGATAATATAAATGGGTTATGAGAAAGTTTCATGAGTTTGAATTGATTTGAACATAATTTTGGCTATGGAAATTAAGGATTTAGAAAAGATTTTGAATTAGGAGTTTGAATTTGAATTTTGATTTGATTGATTTGAATTTATATTTCATTTATATATGAGAATATAAAAGAAAATATATATGAGTTATGAGAAAATTTCATGAATTTGAATTGATTTGTAGATGATTTTTAGGCTAAGTCCTTAAGAGAGGATTAAGGATTTAGGGAAATATTTGGAATTTGGAATTTCAATCATCGGTTTCAATCATGGATTTCAATCATGGGTTTCAATCCTATGCCATTGATTTGAGTTTGGAGAAAATCAATTAGGCTAGAATTGATTTAGGTTTCTTATTGATTTGATTTGGAGTTTGACTTGAAGGAAGGAAGTAAGGATAGTGGTTCAAGCTATAGGGTAGCATATTTTCCTAACACCCCTAAGGCATTACCTACTCTTATGGCTAACTCTTCTAAATCTCTAGGGTTATGTTGAGTGTCCACCTAGTTACTAGAGGTGTCTTAGGACTAAGGATCTCTTAAAGTCTAAGAGGAGTCCTATGTGTAAGATGGAGGGGTTGAGAACTCATTTTAAAAATGAGGTCAACAATGGACTTAGCTCAAACCAAATCCAAATCACTCCGAACTCAAAAGATTTTCTCATAACCCATTTATATTCTCATTTATATCCACAAATATAAATGAAATATAAGTTCAAGTAACCAAAATTAAATCCAAAATTAAACCAAAATTCAATTTACATCTTTTAAGCCAAATCCTTGAACTTAGCTAAATCATTCTCAAATCAATCCAACCCTTTGGATTTTCTCTTCAAACAATCACTCCTTCAATCACATGCTCAAATATAAACATGAACTAAATCACCAAACCAAAATCAAACTAACCTAAGTCAAACCCATATTCATCCTTTTGACTTGAAATTATCAAATGAATCCAAATTCATTTGACTCCAAATCACTTGCAATTGATTTAAATTTCCATCATAAGTCCATATGTGAGTTCAACTAAACTTAAATCAAGCCTTGATCAAGCCAATTAAACTATTTAGGCTCAGTTGACCCAAAGTAACCTAAAAGATCTTTTTGAGCCAAATTCTAATCCAACCCAAATTGGATTGAACTAAGCCTATCTAAGCCTCACATTGTGAGCAACAATCATCCTAGGATGATCAATCACACAAATTAGGTCAAACCAAGTCAAACCTAGCCTTTGACCGAGTCAACACTTAGCCCAAATGAAACCTAAACAAACCAAAATTCACTATAAGCCAAATTGATTAAAGCCATTGATCTGAACCAATCCATAATCAATGATTAAATCAATCAAATTGAGCCAAACAAAGCTTAATTGGCCACTTAACCTAAGTTGATCCAAATTGACCTAAAAAGTCAAAATTGGTCAAATATTTATCTAAGCCAAATTAATTGCAACCAATGGGTTAAATTCATTCCAAATCACTTGTTCTACTTGACCAAAGCTTCAATTGACCAATTAGATCCAACTGGCAATTGATCATGAACTAGACTTGAAAGGATTGATTGAAACTAAAGCTTGCAATACATTTCAAATGATCAACCAAGTCTAAACCAACCCATGACTAACAATTAGTCAAATGGTCAAATCAACTTGACCCATCAGACCTAAATGAACCTATATGAACCAAAACCAAATCTAAACTAAATTGAACCAAACCAATTATACCCATAGGCTCCAAATGATCATTTGAACTTAATCTAACCCATGGTTTGACCTAATCTGACTAATTAGTCAACCTAACCCAATTTGACCCAACTTGACCTAAATGGATCAAATTGAACCAAATCAAATCAAATAAGCTCCAAATCACTTGAAATTTGGCCCAACCCATTTTTGAATCATTTCAAATCTTTTTAAATCAAAATCATGACCAAATAACCACTTTTTTCTTAGGTCAACGGGTATCCTATGACTAAATTCACTTGGAATTTGGTCATTTCTCTCTTAAGGCCACTTGGCATCCTTCCATTGGTTCACATGGGAACCAAGGGAGGTGGTGAGCATGACCCAATGAGCTTGGGTCGGCCATGACCCAAGCCAAGGCCAAATCAACCTCACCAATAGAAATTGAACACTTGGAATTCCAAATGTGCTCACCTAGCACATGGGCACCCACTCTCATTCCCTCCACTACTCAAAATGGCCTATGTTGGGTGATTGGCAGCTCAAACTGTGCTCCCAATCATTACCATTGATAAAAATGGCAAAATAGTTCATCACCATCTGATCTAAGGAGGGGGAGATGTACTCCCCCTCATTCTCACTCAAGCCACATGCATTCAATTCGATAGAGCCAAGGAGGTTGAAATGAAGCTTCACCAAGCTTTTGTAAGCCATTCCTGAGCTCCCCCATTTTCCCATTTTAGTTTTGCTAAAAGTTGAAACAGGGGAGGTGAAATCTTATTCCAACTCATCCAATTCTCCATAAAAACCAAATTAACCTTGCACACACCATCAGTGGACTTCATCGAGCTCAATCAAGTTGTTTCCCAATTCTCCAAGCCATGGAAGCATCACTTTGATTAAAGCCGATCACCATTGAAGGGGAGCTTGGTCAACCAAACCATCCACTTTAAATCAAGACCTAATTTCTTCAACAGGGCTTCGTCTCTACTAGACGAAGCTACCTTGTCCATTTGAAGCGCCAGTGATAGCCTCCGAGGTAATTGCTTGAAATTGTAGCCTTAGAAAAATTTGCTTGGCCCTTTTTGAAGAAAAGTGTCACTCCATTGAATCTTGGTCATTGAATGTGCATTCCCCCCTCCTTCAAAAGGTGTGCGATCATTTTGATCCTAATCCGAGCTTGGGTGAGCTCGAGTTGAATGGGGAGTGTTTGTCTCTCGTCGTTCGTGAAGCAGAAGGATCACATGTCATCCGTTCATGTGATTGGAATGGACACTATGATTAGATCACGCTAGATCCCCTTTAATTTAAGCTTAAAGTACAGGATTAACCTTGGCCATCTGTTCTTAGATCACACGGCCTGCAGAGAAATCGTATATGCCACCAGCTAACTCTACAGACAGATGTAGCAACTTAAATAACCTATCCCATCGCATCACATGAAAAGCGCATCGCGTCAGCCACTACGTGGCCCGATGGGATTAAGGGGTTAATTACACTTATTTAATCTAATTTTAATGCTGAAACTTCCAAAATTCATAACAATTGTAGAAAAATTCAAAAAATACAAACACAAGTTCATTTTAAAGATAATTCAGAGAGGAATAATAGAAAATTAAAATTAATTAATTTTGAATAGTGATTTTAACTCAATTTAAATTTTATTGGAAATATAATTAATCTAATTACTCCTTAATTAATCCAGCAATTAATCCCAAACTTTCTGAGGTTAATTAGTGGGATGACCTTTGCCTCCCATGATTTTCTTGGAATTTATTGCTTGACTAATTAGGGGAATTACTTATTTCATTCCTAATAATTTTCTTAATTAATTAAATGATTAATTAACATGTTAAACAATGATAAATTCATTAATTATGATTGTTGATCATCATAGAACAGTGAATGGACTTAGGGAATGAGATTAGGACTTCTTTTCCAATCTTTTCTCCTAAGTCTATTTCATTTGGATAAACACTTAATTAAGTTGTAATTAATTAATGGTTTAATCACTTCATTAATTAATTCAATTAATCAAACTCAAAACCAAATCATTTGAGAACTTAATCATTCAATTATTGGGTAGATTCTTAGGTATTCAATAACCTAAGAGGTTTCCAAATGAAATTATAATAGAACTACATGTGTAGGAGGGTTATAAAAGTACTTAATTAAACCCTTTAGCTTAATTAGCCAATAATTATGAGCCAATTGCATTAGACCCTTTTATTTATTAGGTGCATTACTAATTTAATTTTCATGTGGTTGCATATCATATGTTGGCTCATAGTTACTTAGATAATTATATTAAAGTGGTTTAGGTAAGGGATAATTAATGGATTTTATTTATACCTTAACATAATCAAAATCTAAAATCAACCTAATTGTTCTAAATTAAATCAAACCAATTCACACATGGGGGATTGGGTTAGGTTTAGCAAACCTTTATCACTTTTCCTAAGTCAAATAAAATTCAAAAAAAAAACAAAAAACAAAAAAATCTCCTAAAATAATTTTGGTTCATTTAAAATGATCTTATTTTATAGGATTGTTCTTAAGAATTAATTAGGGTGAATGAAGTTATGTGCTTACATTCCTTTATTTTTTTCCAATCATGTTAAATATTGTTTGCTATATGAAATCATGCATTCATTTCTTTTAAAAATCAATTAAAGAAAATGTTTCCATTTATGTCAAATTGCATGTGTTGGCTAAAATTAAGAATATGACTATCTATTATCACTATTTAAATCAAAAATTACTTTTAAAAATTTATAAATAAAAAATTACAAATGAAGTGATGCTAGTTATAAATAATTATAAGCTTGCATGTGATGATAGAATAGGATGTCTATTATGAAGTTCTCTTTCCTTCTCTTAATATGTATTTACATAGGATTTGCAAGTGTATAATTCATTTGAAAAGAATACAATACTTGCCTAAATCTATTCCTATGCATCTTTAAATTAAGACTTAGGAAGCACCTTCATATTACATATATAAATCTTACAACCAAATCAAACATAAATCTCTTAGATGATTATTCATCCATTAGGTTCTTTTTGTACATCTACATGTATTTAAGAAAATTGGTTTATTAGTCTGGACTTCCTGAGGCTTTAAGAGCCTAAGTAGGTCTTGTTCCACCATGTGTAGAAAATAATGGCACCATACTCACTTATAACTGTTATACATGTGGATGTGCATTTAGTTAATGGATAAAATAGTCCCTCTTTTTTACCTAATAAAGACATGTATTAATGGAATATCCAAATTTTCAAACCACATCTCTTTTCATTCATCATCAAAGTGTGCTAAGATTTGCATTATATGTATAACTATGCTTAGGATTATTCATATGCATAGTATACACGGTGGAAAGAAATGAATGGGTGTGTGTTATGTGATAGTAATCCACCCTAACTAATCTAAGAGGCATTTCTTACAGAATAAGACTATTTAAAAAGAATCTGGACTTAGGGTTAATTAAAAATCCTAAATAAATCATTCACTAAAGAAAACTCATTAATGAATCTACCTTAGAAATGCTTTAAGGTAGGGATGAAAGAGAGCTTTCCTCTCTTTCTTCTCTTTACAACATTTAGTCTCTAAGTGTAAGTTCATTTAAACCAAATCAAATCACCAACTAAAATTGGCAAATCAACTAAATCACTTGAACTAAAATAACCATCTAAATTGAATCTTTCATACTTAGAAAATTTCAACCTTAAATCCTAGCTAAGACATGCCACACAAGCCTTAAATGACACACACATTAGGCTAAGTTACCATTTCTAGCTCTATATTAGTGTGGTGCATGGTTTGATGCCTGATTATGTTTTATGATGTAATATTTTTAGACTGAATGTTAGGGTTTATGTTCATAGATTGGATGATAGGGTGATCCTAGCCTAATCATGTCTTTTGCAAAGGGTTTTGCTTAAGGGGTGTTATAATAAAAATATAAAAATGCTTTTACTATACAAGTTACTTATACCCCTAAGCATAATCCAAATGGACAGGTGGGCTTGGTTACCCATGTGTGGTGTGCTAATCGAAATTATCCATATAATTGCTTGGGTTGTGTGGTATGTTTAGCTAACCTTTGTTTTGCTAGTTTAGTTAGATTTAGCTTTCCTATTTTGATGTAAATTTTTCAATTAAGCTTCGCAATGAATGTTATGGGAGGTTAGGATGAACATTGGTCAGAAGACCAAGTCTTATGTACCATGTAATGTCTTTGGAGCAATAATAATTCAATCAAGCCAAAAGGAAGAAAGGAAACAAGCAAATTGATGCGAAGTAATAAAGAATAAATACTCCCATAACATGAATTCCTCTTAATTCTAATTATTCATTTGTAATTCATGTTGTATAAGGGTAGAGCTCAGGCACCAACATTTCTTTTTGGGTTGTATGGTGGTACCCAATCACATAGGCCTTTTATTCTTTTATGATAGCTTTATAAAATTGTTTGATGATTTATTTAGCTTGTGCATTAGAAAAAGCATGCCTTTTCATAGTTTATTTATGATTGGTGATTATTGTATGGTCTATATGTGATTAGGCTCCTAGGAAAAAAATAAAATTTCTATCGAATTATTCAATTCAAATTTAAATTAAATAATTCATAACATTACCTAAAGCCTAAGACATAAATCAAGATAATAAAAGATTTAGCAACCCCTTAGCTGTATGTTGTATGTCTCATACCATGCATAAATCATATTGTCTCACTCTTGCCAATGGAGGGCTTCCACCTTTGCCAAAGAAAATAGCTTGATCTTTGAGATCCATGATGGAAGCACACATTTTGTCCTATAATTGATATTCTCATGCATTAGACATACAAAATCCCTTAGCCCGTGTCAAATAAAAATGTCTAAATATCAAAATAAAACTTAACAAAATTTGCATTAGATTAAGTCATGAATTCATACCCCTCATTGATCTATTCTCTTAGGGAGTGAGTTTTAAGGACTTAGTTTCCTTTTTAAATAAACAACAGCCTAGATATCTTGCAAAGAATAAGACTTGCCTACATGTATTTAAAATTATTGGAGGAGTTAATGTGCTGTCACTCTAGACGGTTGTAATTTCAACAGTCGGGTGGTTTATTCTCTCTTGTGGAGATAAACCATATACCCATTTTTGCCTTAGATTTAGATCATGCTTTGGCCATCGCCAAAGCTCCCTAGTCTTTGGATCCGAGATTATTATTTCCCTTCATGAGCTACAAACATAAATCCTCACCTTTTAGGCATTTTTGTAATCTTGATTTGTAGAATTGTAAGCCCTAGATTTCTAATAAAATTCAACTCAAACATATAATTCTCTTCAATTTATACCAACCATATGATAGTTTGAGATGCTCATTATGTCTCTTAATATTATGAGCATCCCCTACTTATCTTCCTTTGGTCTTGATAATAACTCTCTCATTTTGATCAATCCCACTTAATTTTCTAAAAATAACTAGTGGATTGATAGTCCTATCTTTGAAATTTGGAGATAATGATCATTTACTTTAATCGAGAGTATTTCTAAGGAATCTCATTCCTTAGGATTTAATTAACTATGGGGGCTTACTTCCATCGGGAACTTAACAAACCCGGCTTAAAATAAACTCAACTTTAATTTTCCATGTAAAGTAGGGGAAAGATCTCTGGTATATTCGAAGACCCATCATGCTTTAGGAGTCCTTATTAAGTGATTAGGTCCATTATAGGGTGGTGGTTTCTATCTTTTGAGATAGTACATCATTCCTTAATATCGTACACGATCACTTCAATAAGTACCCCCTAAGAGCTATGAGGTGTCTCTCTCCCAAAAATAAACACCACAATCATGTTAGATCCCCTCTAATTAATTCCTAAATCATGAGATTGATCTTGACTGTCTGATTTTAGATCAGTCGGCCAGTAGAGAAAATACGTTCACCACCATCTCACTCAGCCGATGGATATGACAACTTAAATAACATATCCCATCATGCCACATGGAAAGCACCGTGTGTGCGTCACCGCCATGTGGCGATGATTAGGGTTTCAATTAACTTAATCGATTTTAATAGTGAAACTTCCAAAATTCATAATTAATTATAGAAAAATCCAAAAATATAAATAAACACTCATTTTAAAGATAATTCATAGGAGAATAATATAAAATTAAAATCAATTGATTTTAAATAGTGATTATAACTCAATTTAAGTTTTATTGGAAATGTAATTAAGCTAATTACTCCTTAATTACTTTAGCAATTAACTCTAAACTTCCTGAGATTAATTAGTGGGATGACCTCTACCTCCCATGTTTTTCTTGGATTTTATTGCTTGATTAATTAGGGGAATTGCTTATTTCAGTCTTAGTCACTTTTTAAATTAATCAAATGATTAATTAACATGTTAAATAGTGATGAATCGATTAATTAAGTTGGCTAATCATTATGAAATAGTGAATAGACATAAGGAATGAGATCAGGACTTCTTTTCCAATCTTTTTCCCTAAAGTTTATTTCATTTGAATAACACTTAATCAATTTGCAATTAATTAATGACTTAATCACTTCATTAAATAATTTAGTTAATCAAACTCTAAACTAAATCATTCCATAACTCAATCATTAAATTCCTGGGTAGATTCTTAGGTGTTCAATAACCTAAGAGAATTCCCAAGAAAATTATAATCAAACTACATGTGTAGGAGGGTTATCAAAGTACTTCATCAAATCCTTTAGCTTAATTAATCAAAAATTGTGAGCCAATTGCATTAGGCCCCTTCATTTCTTAGTTACATTGCTAATTTAATTTTCATGTGGTTGCATATCATATGTTGGCTCATAATCAGTTCGATAATTATGTTAAAGTGGTATAGGTAAGGGGTAATTAATGGATTAACTCATACCTTAACCTAATTAAAACATACAAATTAACCTAATTATTCTAAATTAAAACTAACCAATTCACACTTGGGGGAATGGGTTAGGATTAGCAAACCCTTTTCTTAACATGGATTTTCATAGGATTTGCAAGTATATATTTCATTCGAAAAGAACACAACTCTTGTTTGAACCTATTCCTATGCATCTCTCTACTAAGACTTAAGGAGGACCTTCATATGACACAAGTAAATCATACAATCAAATCAAGTATAATTTCTTGCATGATTCTTTATCCATTTGGTTCTTTTTGTACATCTACATGTATCTAAGAAAAGTGGTATACTAGTCTGGACATCCCGAGGTTGCGAGGCTTCAAGTAGCCCTAAGTAGGTCTTATACCTTAAGCCCTTGGTGTAGAAAATAATGGTGTCATACTCACTTATAACTTTCATACATATGGATTTGCATTTAGCTAATGGATGAAAAATCTCTCTTTTATACATAACAAAGTCAAGCATTAATGGGATATCCAAATTTTCAGATCATATCTCTTTGCATTCATCATCAAAGTGTGCCAAGATTTGTATTGTATGTATAGATATGCTTAGGATTATTCATATGCAAGGTATACATGGTGGAAAAAATAAATGAATGTGAGTTATGTGATATTAATCCACCCTAACTAATCATAAGATGCCTTTCTTATCGAATAGGGTAATTTATAATGAATCTAAACTTAGGGTTAATTAAAACACATAATAAATCATTCATTAAAATAAATTCATTAATCAAATTTATCTTAGAAATGGCTTAAGGTAGGGATCAAAGAGAGCTCTTTTCTCTTTTCTTCCATTCATAACACTTAGTTGCTAAGTGTAGGTTCATTGAAACCAACTCAAATCACCAACTAAATTTCACAAGCCAACTAAATCACTTAAAATGAAACCACCATCTAAATTGAATCTTTCACACTTGGAAAATTTCAACCTTAAAGACTAGCTAAGAAATGCCACATAAGCCTTAAATGACACACACATTAGGCTAAGTCATCACTTCTAGCTCTATATTAGGGTGGTGCATAGTTTGATGTATGATTTTATTTTGTGGTGTAATATTTTAGATTGGATGTTAGGGTGTATGTGCGTAGAATGGATGATTAGGCGATCTTAGCCTAATCATATCTTCTACAGGGGATTATGCTTAAGGGGCATTGTAATAAAAAATATAAAATGCTTTTCCTGTGCAAGTTTCTTATACCCCTAAGCATAATTTAAATTAGGATCATGTGGACTTGGCTACCAATGTGTAAGGTACTAAGTCTAAATTATGCCTACAATTGCTTGGGTTGTATGATGTATTTAGCTAATATTTGTCTTGTAGGTGTAGCTAGATTTATTTCCCTTCTTTTTAATGTAATTTTTGCATAAGGACTAGGATAAGTGTTATGGGGACTAAGGTAAACATTGGTTATAAGACCATATCTTATGTACCATGTGAAGCCTTTGAGCAACCTACATCCCAAGCCAAACCAAAAGAAAAGAAAGAAAAGGAGCAAACTAAGATGAAAGAATGAAGGACAAGAGTGAAGAATGGAGGATGAAGAATGAAGACACCCATAACACTTGTCATTTCATAATTGTAATTTATTCTTTCATTATACCGGGATGTATAAGGGTAGAGCTACCCACAATTTTCTTTTTGGGTTGTGTAGAGTGACCACATCACATTCTTTCTTTTGTACTAATTTTATGAATTTATTGATGTTATGTTTATGATTGTGCAATTAGGATGACATGATTTAATTAGTTTCTTGATTATTTGATGATTGTTGAATGGCCTGGGTGCAATTAGGCTCTAGGAAAAATTAAATTTTATATCCAATTAATCAACTCAAATTTAAACTAAATAATTCATAACCTCATTTAAAGCCTAAGACATAAATCAAGATAATAAAATATTTAGCAATCCCTTAGCTAGATGTTGTGTGTCTCATACCATGTATAAATCATATTATCTCACTCTTGCCAATGAAAGGCTTCCACCTTTGCTAGAGAAAATGGCTTGATCTTTGAGAGCCATGGAGGAAACACACCTCTTTTATTCTAGTTTTAACCTATAACTAATTTTCTCATGCATTAGGCATACAAAATCCCTTAGCCTGTGTCAAATAAAAATGTCCAAAAATAAATGTAAAACTTGACAAAATTTGCATTAGATTAAGTCATGAATTCATACCCTTCATGATCTAGTCTCCTAGGGAGTGAGTTTAAGGACTTAGTCTCTTTTATAAATAAATAATAGCCTAGCTATCTTGCAAAGCATATGACTAGACTACATGTATTTAAAATCATAGGAGGAGTTAGTTGGCAGCCACCCTAGGCAATTATAATTCTATTAGTCGGGTGGTTTACTCACTCTTGAGGAGCTAAACCATATACCCATTTTTGCCTTAGGTTTAGGATGCGCTTTGGCCCTCGCTAAAGCTCCATAGATTTAGGATCTGAGGTTGATGTTTTCCTTTGGGGAAATAAGCATGAATCCTTACCTCTTAGGCATATTTATAATCTTGAATTGTAGAAATGTAAGCCCAGATTTCTAATAAAATTCAACTCAAATATATAATTCTTTTCAATATGAAAAATATAAAGCCCAACCATATGATAGTTTGGGATGCTCACCAGTTTCCTAGTGTCATGAGCATCCCTCTTATCTCCCTTTGGTTTTAATAAATCTCCCCTTGATCTTACCTTGATCGAGTCATCTTTTCCAGGAGCTTCTTACCTTGCTCTAAACCTACTTTACTTTTCCATAGGATGTAATCTACTGGTATATTGGATCATGCTTAGGGTCTTTATTAGGTGATTAGATCCATTATAGGGTAGCGATCTCTATCTCTCGAGATACTACATTATTCCTTAATATCATACTTGATCACCTTAATAATTACATCTACAGATCTACGTGGTGTCCCCTCACACAAAACACACACATCAACAACCCCACCTCATCATAACACTCTATCTCTAAAAATAAACACCACAATCACCAAATCCACTCACCACTCACATGGGTAGCCACTCTCCTTCACTCCACTACTAAAATAACCCATGTGGGATGTTTTACATTTCAAACCATGCCTCCAATCGAAGTCATTGAGCCAAAATGGTAAATTGCTACTCACCGTCCCATCCAGGGAGGGGGTAGATATACTCCCTCTCATTCTCACTCAAATGATAAGCCATCCATTTCTTAGAGCTAGAGAGGTTGAATTTAAGCCTCCCTAAGCTTTTTCAAGCCATTCTCGAGCTCCCTCATTTCCCATTTTTAGTTTTACTCAAAGCCAAAATAGGGGAGGTGAACTCCAAATCGAACTTATCCAATTCTGAACTAAAATCAAATTAACCTTGCACACTCCATCCTTGGACCTCATTGAGCTCAATCGAATCATTTCCCAAGTCTCCAAGCAATGGGAAGTAGGACTTCGATCAAAGCTGATCACCATTGAAAAGGAGCTTGGTCAACTAAGAAAACCACCTCAAATCAAAGCCAGATTCCTTCAACAGGGCTTCATCTCTACTAGAAGAAGCTACCTCCTCCGTTGGAAGTGACGGTGATATCCTCTGGTGAGGTAATTTCTTGAAATCGTAACTATAGGAAAATTCAGTTGGTCCTTTTCGAAGGGAATTATCATTCCATGCAATCTTGACCGTTGGATGTGCACCACCTCCCCCCCTCCCTCCTCCTTTCGAAGGTGTGGGATCATTTTGATCCCTATCTGATCTCAGGTGAGCTCAAATTGAATGAGGAAAGATGAACGTTGTTCATCTCTCATCGCTCGCAAAGGAGAATGATCATACATTGTCTGTTCCGCGTGATTAGAATGGACAGCTATGAACAAATCACGCTAGATCCATAGTGATTCCTTCCTAAACTGCTAGATTAATCTCTATGATCCCAAGATCGGATGGCCTGAAAGATGTGTTTCCGCTCATCCAACGGATGTCATAACTTAAATAGACAATCTTATCATGCCACTTGGAAAGCGTGCCGCTTCAGCCGCCATGTGGCTCAAGGATTAGGGGTTTAATTAGGCCTAATTAATCCAATTTTAATGGTGAAACTTCCAAAATTCATAACTTATTGTAGAAAAATGCAAAAATACAAATAAACACTCATTTAAAGATAATTCAGTGGAGAATAATATAAAATTAAAATCAATTAATTTTGAACAGTGATTTTGACTCAATTTGGGTTTTATTGAAAATGTAATTAAACTAATTACTCCTTAATTACTTCAGCAATTATTTCTAAACTTTCTAATATTGATTAGTGGGATGACCTCTGCCACCCATAGTTCTCTTGGAATTTATAGCTTGATTAAATAGGGGAATTTCTTGTTTCATTCTTAATCGCTCTTTTAATAAATTAAATGCTTAATTGACATGCTAAACAATGATGAATCCATTAATTAAGTTGGCTAATCATTATGAAATAGTGAAAAGACATAGGGAATGAGATTAGGACCTCTTTTCCAATCTTTTTCTCTAAGTTTATTTAATTTGAATAACACTTAATCAATTAACAATTAACTGATGGTTTAATCATTTCATTAAATAGCTTAATTAATCAAACTCAAAAGCAAATCATTCCATAACTTAATCATTCAATTCTTGGATAAATTCTTAGATGTTCAATAATCTAAGAGAATTCCAAAAGAAATTATAATCAAACTACATGTGTAGAAGGATTATAAAAGTACTTAATTAAATCCTTTAACTTAATTAACCAATATTTGTGAGCCAATTACATTAGGCCCCTTCATTTCTTAAGTACATTGCTGATTTGATTTCCATGTGGTTGCATATCATATCTTGGCTCATAATTACTTGGATAATTATGTTAAAGTGGCATAGGTAAGGGGTAATTAATGGATTAACTCATGCCTTAACCTAATCAAAATATAAAATCAACCTAACTGTTCTAAATTAAACCAAGCCAATTCACACATGGGGGATGGGCTAGGACTTGCAAACACTTTTCATATTGCCTATGTCAAATCAAATTCAAAGATAAAAATCTCCTTAAAGAATTTTGCCTCATTTAACATGATCTTATTTTATATGATTGTCTTTAGGAATTAATTAGGGTGAATGATGTCATGTGCTTACATTCCTTTATTTCTTTCTAATCATGCTAAATATTACTTGCCATATGAAATAATACATTCCTTTATTTTAAAAATTAATTAAATAAAATGTTTTCTTTGTAAAATTGCATGTCTTAGCTAAAGAATATGAGTAGCTATTATCACTATTAAACCAAAATTATCTTTTAAAACTTATAAATCAAGATTATAAATGAAGTGATTCTAGTTATAAGCTTGAATGTGATGATAGCATAAGATGTGTGTTATGAAATTCTCCTTCCTTTTCTTAACATAGATTCACATAGGATTTGCAAGTGTATAGTTCATTTGAAAAGAACACAACATTTGCTTAAATCTATTCCTATGCATCTCTATGCTAATACTTAAGGAGGATCTTCATATTACATATGTAAATCATACAATCAAATCAAGTACAATTTCTTGCATGATTCTTTATCCATTTGGTTCTTCTTGTACATCTACATGTATCTAAGATAAGTGGTATATTAGTCTGGACATCCCGGGGTTGTGAGGGTTTAAGTAGCCCTAAGTAGGTCTTGTACCTTTTGCCCCTGGTGTAGAAAATAATGGCATCATACTCACTTATAACTTTTATACATATGGATGTGCATTTAGCTATTGGATGAAAAATCCCTCTTTTCTACATAACAATGACATGCATTAATGAAATATCCAAAATTTTCAAATCATATCTCTTTTCATTCATCATTAAAGTGTGCTAAGAATTGCATTGCATGTATAGATATGTTTAGGATTATTCATATGCATGGTACACATGTTGGAAAGAAATAAATGGATGTGTGTTATGTGATAGTAATCCACCCTAATTAATCCTAAGATGCCTTTCTTATTAAATAGGGCCATTTAGAATGAATCTAAACTTAGGATTAATTAAAACACACAATAAACCATTCATTAAAGGAAATTCATTAATCAATTTTACCTTAGAAATCACTTAAGGTAGGGATAGAAGGGAGATCTCATTTCTTTTCTTCCCTTCATAACACTTAGTTTCCAAGTGGAGGTTCATTCAAACCAAATCAAAATCATTAACTAAAATTGACAAGCCAACTAAATCACTTAAACTAAAACCACCCTCTAAATTGAATCTCTCACACATAAAAAACTTCAAACTTAAACCTTAGCTAGAACAAGCCACACAAGCTTGAAATGACACGTACATTAGGCTAAGTCACTACTTCTAGCTCTATGTTAGGGGTTTCCATGGTTTGATGTATGATTTTATTTTGTGGTGTAATGTTTTAAACTGGATGTTAGGGTGTATGTGCATAGACTGGATGATAGGGCAATCAAAACCTAATCATGTCTTATGAAGGGGGTTCTGCTTAAGGGGCACTATAATAAAAATATAAAAAATACTTTTTGTTGTGCAGGTTGCTTATACCCTTAAGCATAATCCAAACTAGGGTAGGTGGGCTTGGTTTATGATCTGAGGTTGTTATTTCCTTTAGGGTTACAAGCATAAATCCTCACCTCTTAGGCATTTCTACAATCTTGAATTGTAGAATTGTAAGCCCTAGATTTCTAATAAAATTCAACTCAAACATATAATTCCTCTCAATTTCAAAAAATATAAAGCCCAACCATAGGATAGTTTAGAATGCTCACTAGGTTTCTTAGTATCATGAACATCCCCTACTTATCTCCCTTTGGTTTCGATAATAACTCTCTCCCTCTTGATCAATCCCACTTGATTTTTTTCTAAAAATAACTAATTAATTGATAGTCCTATCTTGGAAATCTTTGGATACAATGATCATTTACCTTAATCGAGAATATTTCTAAAGAATCTCATTTTGTAGGATGTAATTAACTATGGGGGCTTACCTCCATAGGGAACTTAACAAGCCCGACTTAAAATAAACCCTACTTTACTTTTCCATGTAAAGTAGGGGAAAGATTTCTAGTACATTTGAAGACCCATCTTGCCTTAGGAGTGTTTATTAAGTGATTAGGTCCATTATAGGGTGGTGACTTCTATCTCGAGATAGTATACCATTCCTTAATGTCATACCCATCACCCTAATAAGTACATCTGTGGATCTGTGTGGTGTCCTCTCACACAAAACACACACATCAACAATCCCCCTCAAAATCTCTCTCTCTAAAAATTAACATCCATAGATCTTTCTGGAAACTCTGCTCGGGATAGTTCCTCTCTCCATCTTTGGTAAATGATCATTGTCTCCAAATATCGATAGTGAATTTGTATTTCATATGAGTCCAAGACTATCTTTCTTTTCTGTTGGCACTTAGCTCATTTCATTCTTACCACTATACTATATGCTTTAGGTTTTGGACCTCACTCCATGTAGGTCTTAAAACCTATTGGGTTCCCAATAGGTGAAAATAAATTTAACCAAAGAGATGACTAAAGATCTTTTGAACCTTTGTCTGATGGAAAGGTAAGGTTCATTTTACAAATGAGAAAAATAAATCCTTTATAAAATATCACTTCTCTAAGGCACTTTTCTAAAGTTCACATAATAAAATACTTGCATAAAAATTTTACACAAAATATATACAAGTCAACCCCATCTAACAATCCTCAGGATTGTTACATGTAGGTTCTTTTCAAAATCAAAACGAAAAACATTTTTTAAAATCACAAATTTGAAAGTGAACATCTTTAATCAACATACCCAAATTTATTGAATGAAGGTTTCATTTCCAAATAAAATCATTTCATAAAATTGAAACTCCACTCAATATCTCTCACATATGTTGAAGTTGGAGTTTCTTCCTTTCTAAAAAACACAAATTTGAAAATAAACATCTTCATTCAATATACTAAATTTATTGAATAAGTTCTCATTCAAAATAAAAGCATATTAAAAATGAAATTCCATCAATATATTCCATATATATTAGAGTTGGAGTTTCTTTCTTTCAAAAAAGCATAAATTTGAAAATAAGCATCTTCATTCAATATGTCCAAGTGTGTTGAATGGAGGCTTCATTTTCAAATAAAATCACACCATTTGAACTCCACTCAACATTTTCCACTTGTGTTAAGTTGGAATTTTCTTCTTTTCAAAAAAAAAAAGTAATAATCACACACAAAAATTTCATCTTTAAAAAATGAAATATGATTGACTTCCATTTTACATACCCATAATTTATTGAATGGAAATCTCCTTTGCAAAAATAACATAAATCAAAACAAAAATAAAACACATTTGGGCTTTATTTAGTATACACAAATTTTCTAAGTAAAGATCCTGTTTTCAAAATAAAAAAAATATCAAACACATTTGGGTTTTATTTAGCATACACAAATTTGCTTAAGTAATGACCCCATTTTCAAAATAAAAACAAAAATAAAACACATTTTGGTTTTATTTACCTAAATTCTTGTAAAGACCTATTTTCAAAATCAAAACAAAAATCAAACACATTTGGGCTTTATTTAGCATACACAAATTTGCTAAGTAAAGATCCCATTTTTTAAATAAAAATAAACATCAAACATATTTAGACTTTATTTAGCATACACAAATTTGTTAAGTAAAGATTCCATTTCTAAATTCACACATGAGATACATCATGGACAAACAAGCAAGAAAATTATTTTCAAAATCTCAGCATAATTTGCTAAATGAGTAAATACCAAAATCAAATCTAAAACAAAATCAATTGACCCTCTATTTAACATACTCAAATTTATTAAAAAAAGGGTCCCCAAACATAAAATAAAATTCAAATATGAACCAATAGAAGAATCAAAAGTATCTACAAAATATTTGAAGCCATTCAATATAGACAAGTTTGTTGAATGTGGATTTTAAACTAAAATGAACTCAAAATCTCTTTTCCGAGTTATTCAAAATCTCTCAAAAATTAAATGAGCCCTACTTAACATATTCAAATTGTTGAGTGTGGGTTCAAACTCTAAATCAAATTGAAAAAGTCAACAGAATACCAAGGTAGAAAATCTAATTTAAGATAATTTTCAATGATTGTAGAGTTCTAGTTTAGTTTCAACTCAGTTTAGTAAGCTATTTCTCAGTACAGTACAGTATAGATGGATTCATAAAAGTATGTGTTCTCCTTCCCCTTTGAGATGGATTTAGCTTTGGATTGGGCCAACCTCCCCCCAATTTTTTTTGCTCATTTAATACATTTTGGCTGAGGATTCGAGGGAGCCAGGATTACTTGTGAGGGGGCAACCATCATCACTGTCAGCAAGGATGTGGTGACTGGGAAAGAGCCAGTCATCTGTGTTGAGATGCCCTCAGATTTTGAGTTTCCCTTGTTGAAGAGGAAGGCAATAGAGGTTCCAATAGCAGCCATAGTTTCAGTGCTTACACATTCAGTTGTTCCCATCACTGCCCCAGTGTGGGCTAGTACCCACTCATTGGTCTCCTCTAAGGGGAAGGCTACCACGGCCGGGGATTGTCTTTGAGGTGGTCTAGCTCCCATCTTGCCCCCACTATTGCCATAATGGGCCGCGAGATCAAGTGGCACCATGAGGTTGCCAAAAATATAGAGACATTATCTCACATTGTAGAAGAGGGGTCACCCAGGGTAGTTTCTCCTTTGCTTACTCAGAACAAGTTCCATCCCCTTTTTGATTTTGAAGGAGAGGAAGATGTTAGGAGGAATTTTAATATCACCTCCACCTCTGGTTCATTATGAGATACCTGTTAGAGATAGAAAAAGGTAATATGCTGGCCTCAGGATAGTTTTACACCAAGTTGGCAGGGTTTATAGACGATCAGAGTCCAGTACCTAATTTGATTTATGATCAATTATTCCTCGCAGATTCGTCAGGAGAGGGCCAAAGAGGCCCGAGTATCAGTTCACATTACTAGTAGAGAAAGGCAAAGATATGTCATGTAGTCAGCAGCTCCACCCTCATAAATTTTCTTGATCGACGTGTTACCCACGTTAGTCACACTGATAGTATTGTATTGACTGGTACCACCCATCATATGAGGAGAACCCCCACACAGAGGCAGTTGGTGTTGTATTGCCTGTTCAAGTTCCATCTTCTACAATTCCACCCAAAGCCATGAGAGCAACATCAGGGGAGAGGAAAGCCCCATTGTGATCCGGCTACGGCCAAGGGATCCCACTTCATCTACTCCACCAGCTGTTGTGAGGGCAAGCTCTCCTGCTTGACCTCCTACTTCAGTTGCGGTGAAGAGGGAGTGGTGAACCCATAACATTATAATTGTACCATCACCACCATCACTTCAACTGATCATGGATATAGTAGCAGTAGAAGGGGAAGGAGACAGTTCTATTTTCCCCATGGTGGTAGATCCCCTCAGGGGCAACACTCCACCCATAGCAGTTGACAGTCATGAGCATCTATCTTCCAGTGAGCATAGTCTTCATAGGGTTAGCACTCTAGTAGCAGAAAAGGTCAGGTGTATTTTCATTCATGAGTATGATCCCACCACAAGTCAGCCACGAGCATTTGTGTTGGCATAGTTAGACTGCTCCTTGGATGATATCGTGGCACAATATTTTACTAAAAAGAAAGAAATCCTAAGGTATGATTGGTCTGACCTCAAAGAGGAGAAGGTTAGCTTTGACCTCAATGAAGATGATTTATTGGAAGACTTGGTAGAGGTACATATCATTGATACTAGAGGTTTTCTCCTTTGGAATCACCAAAATTTGGAAGGTGTTGCGTAGAACAAGATGATGCAGTCTATTCACCCCAACACCTCCTTCAATAATTCAAGAAGAAAGATGAGCAGACTGATAGGGTGAGAAAGAGAGTTGAAGATTTGTTAGTGGCAGTTCTAGCACTTTAGAATCAAGCTCTAGCAGTAAACCTATTATGAAGACTAGTCAGCCTGAGTTATTGCATGTCCTGGATCAACCCAAGAGTTTGCCTTCAGTAGAACAGGATAGTACTAGCTTGTATAGAAAGGTAGTGGACAATACCTCCATACAATAAAAATACATCAAACAAATGGTTGAACAACAAGTGAAGGAAGCGCTGGCGTAAGCTCGAGGTGGTTCATCAGTTCCAAAGGGTAGACCCTACTTAGAGGAATTCGATGTTATCCAATATCCTAAGGGTTTTATGCCTCCTTCTTTCAAAAGTTTTGATGGCAGCAGGAACCTCAACATATAGCACACTTTAGGGCCAGCTGTTCCAACATTGGTGGCAATGATGCATTATTGTTCTGTCTCATTGTTAGTAGTTTAGCAGGCATAGCTTTTGATTGGTATGCTAAACTTTTCAATGATTCAGTGAAGACTTTTGCATAGTTGAAATAACTCTTTGTTAGGAGGTTTGCTGGAGCTCAGCAAAGGGTAACTGTGGGTGATCTCGTTTTAGCTCAACAACCCCCCAGTGGGTCCCTTTTTGAATATATTCATAGATGGCCTAGTTTAAGCATGAATTATGAACCACAGCTCTCTAAATAACATGCTATTAAAATTCTATTAATGAATATTCATGGCCTAATCCCCTTCATGTTTAAAAGTTTCACCATTAAAACATTTGAGAAGTTAATCAATAAGGTGGGAGGCCAAACAATTATCTTTTTAAGATCAGTCATTAAAGCCAAAGTCGCAGAAAGCCTATGAAAAGAAGTCATGGGTAGTAGCATCATTGGATAAGGGGAAGCAACTGGCCAGAGATTAGTATGAGAGACCTCAACCTCAATAGTCTTCGCTTCCACCTTCTTTACCACCACCTCAGTCATCTTATCGGCCACTGCAATAGCCTCCATGGCCTTCACTGCCTACTCCTCAGCCATACTCTCAGCAGGGGTATACATACCTACCCTCAGGTACCTATCACTTACCTACTCTTTTGGATAAACTAAACAAACCTTATTCATTTAACTGGGAGGTAGTCGGGAAAATGTTTAAGAAGCAATTAAAGAAGCTTGATTTTCAGCTACCCGAGCCAAGGAAGCCTAAGGACGTGGGTAGGAGTAATGTTCCTAACTTTTGCCCCTACCATTGATGCTAGGCCATGTTTTGGAGGATTTCTTTATATTTAAGGACTGGCTTGAGCATAGCTACAAGTCGGGCACTATAGTTATCCCTAAGGAATATCTAGTAGAGCAACCATCCAGTTCTATTAGGGTAATCCTTGGGGATACATGTGATCCTCTCAAAACAAATGAAGGATGGGATATCTCTTTATCTCGAACCTCTAAAAAGATTATTTCTAAAATCAAGAAACTTTTCTTACAGGTGCCTGAGGAAGCTTGAACCTCCAACATCAAGGAAGGTTCGCAAGTTACCAAAGACAACTTAGGGAAAGTAAGAGCTCAACAACAGCAGTAGCAGCCCATACTTGCCTGGGATAGCCAAGTAATGCAACCACTGACTGAGTCTAGCCTCCATTCCATTGCAACTACTACTTAAGTTGTCATTCCTACTTCAGCTAATTCTTCTTTTATTAGACATCTTGTATCGATGAATGAGGCCATCAAATCCCTCACCCCACTTACTTTACTAGATTTCTACCATGTACATCCTTCTAAATCTAAATCAAGGAAGAAAACTAATTTGAATTACATCTATGGCACTTCTGATGGGGTATCTGATTCTACTCTTTTAGAAAACTATTCAAGTCTTAATAATCATAACAACTCTAATCATCCTCTTTCTGATTCAAAGATGGACTTTCCTTTTTTGAATAATATGGGTTCACCTCTTGAGACAGACTTCGAATCATCTAATTCCAAGGACCCTATTGGAGAAGTTGTAGGTGAACCTAATGAGTAGGTAGAACTTTTCATTAAACCATCTCATGAAGTCACCGAAGTCAACCTTTGTAGTGGAAAACTTCTACCTCCTAGGGTATCACCTCTAGATAAGCGTAAGCAAGTCATTAGTTCTAGTGATCAAGAAGCCCCTCCATAAGATGCTCCACCTATAGATATGGTTGTAGAGGACCAACCCAAAGTTGACTATAATGTCCTCACTCACCTAAGAAAGTTGCCAGCTAAACTAAGCATATATGATGCCCTTGTTATCCAAAGAGATGAGGGAGTCATTAATCAAGGCCCTTCTTGATCTAGAAATATCCTTATCTTAGTTGACCATTGTTGGATAGGAGGCACATTATTCAAGAGAGGCCCAGGGAGTCACATTCACCAATGAAGACCTTATTCTAGGAGATATGGAGCACAACTGTCCCCTATACATCATAATGAATATGGGTAGATTCAGACTTTCTAGGGTGTTGGTTGATCCGGTGTATCAGTGAACATTATGAGCCTGAAAACCCTTGCCTATTTAAGGGTTGACATCACTAAACTTTGAAGAGATCAGATGATGTTGAGAGGATTCAATGAACATGGATAAAGGGCTTTAGGCTCCATAGTGTTACCTTTAGAAATAAGTGATTGGAAGACTGAAGCCAATTTCTATATAATTGATTCAAATACATCATTCACTACTTTTCTTTGTAGGCCTTTGATACACCAGAACAAGATGATTCTATCCTCTCTTCATCAGTGCATCAAGTTTGAAGAGATGGAATCGAATACTGTGTCAAAGGAGATGAAAAGTCATTCTTAGTTAGAGAGGTCGAGATATATGAGGATACGACCTACTATCTTTCTCAAAATCAAAATGTATATTCTTGTGAACTTGGAGAAAATTTGAATATAAAAGAAAAAGAAAAAGTAGAAAAAGAAAAGAAAAGAAAGTACAAGTGAGCGAGAATGGGACATCGAGGAAGAGGTGGAGCGCATGTTACATTCCACCCACAGTTTATTCCACTATACGAACATATGGGTAGGATGACTTGACCTCCACCAAGCAGAGGAAAAGGTAAATACAGAGGCAATTCCAAAGGTTGAAGACCTCCTGGTTGATGGCCAGCCAACAGGGGCTATGTTCCAGTTCACAAGAGTACTCCTACTATTCACATAGACTTAGAATCTAGCTCGGAGGATGAGTCTCATGTGATTAGCACACCAGCCAACCCCTCTCAGCGGGTTTCATTGGAGGTGACACTCAGGCCAGATAGTGATAAAAACTAGGCTCAAAGCAAAGCATAAATGTATTCGAATCAGGGTTATGTAAAACTATTAGGCAGTAGTTGGGAACCTTAACTCTAACCCCACTTTCTTCTCAAAAAATTTGAGGGTTTTGTAGTTAAGAAAGCCCCTAGATCTTCCATGAATGTCAAACCCAAGAGATTCCTATTGGGATCATCATCCTCAGGTCAAGAAGCAGATGTGGAACTTGAGAATGATTTATATAAAGATTTAATAGAATTAACTTTTGATTGGTACTCGCTTGTGTTCATAATCTTACAAAGAATGGTTTGATTCTTTACACATGGTCCAGGCACAGGTTAGAGTATTTCGAGAAGCTGTGAAACAATAAAGTGAGGGATGTATAATCAAGACCGGGACTAGGATTCGGTAGAGTGGGTCCAGTCGACAACGATGGTTACTGCTTAGTTGTCACCAATAATTTAGAGTCTGATAGGGTCTTCTCAAACCACACTAACTCTTATGAGGAGGTGTGTTTAGAAACTTCAGAAGATCTTGATGATCTTCAAATCAAATATGCACCTCCAAAATTTGAAGAAGGACTCAATTCAACCATCGACAAACTCAAAGAAATCAACCTCAGGACAGAAAAATATCCATGCCCCACATACATAAGTGCTCTATTGAATGAAGAAGAAATCAATGACTTAGTTAGGATATTGATTGAGTTTAAGGACTATATATGGTGCTATGAAGAGATGCCCAGATTATCTCTTGACGTAAATCCACCAATTAGTAATACACCCTAATGCTACCTCTATCAAGCAAGCTTCTAGACGCATGCGATTAGAAATCGAACAACATGTCATCTCTAAAGTCAAGAAATTGATCGATGCTGGCTTTATCAGGAAAGAAAAATACCCTATCTGGTTAGCAAGTGTCATCCCAGTTAAGAAGAAGAATGGCCAAATTTCCATATGCATTAATTTCAAGGACTTAAATAAGGCATGTCCTAAGGATGAATTTTTGCATCCTATACTAGAGTCAATGGTGTACATTGTCTCGTCTCATGCAATACTCTCCTTCATGGATGGGTCATCTAGCTACAACCAAATTATGATGGCCCCCGAAGATGAGACGAATACTACTCTTTGAACCCTGATAGGAATCTATTGTTATAAGGTCATGCCCTTCAGCCTTAAAAATGCAGGTGCTACTTACAAGTGAGCCATGACTCGAATTTTTGATGAACTCATCCATCATCAAGTAGAATGCTACGTCGATGATCTAGTTATCAAAAGTAAAGAAAAGGGAGACTATCTCTTTAACTTGAGAGTAGTTTTTGAACGGTTAAGATAATTCAATCTCAAAATGAACCCCTTGAAGTGTGCATTCGGAGTAGCTTCAGAGAAGTTCCTTGGGTTTGTTGTCCGACACCGGGCAATAGAGATAGACCCGGAAAAGATCAAAGCTATCTTAGAAATGCCACCCCCTAAAATTCAAACTCAACTCAGGTCAATCCAAGGGCAGTTAATGTATCTAAGGCATTTTATGTCCAACCTATCGGGGAGATGCAATCCATTTTCAGCACTTGTCAAAAAGGATGCCAATTTTAAGTGGGATCACAAGTGTCATCATGTTTCTGAAGATATCAAATAGTATCGAGTGAAGCCGCTAATTCTAATAGCCCCTATCCCAGGCAAGCTACTTATTCTCTACAATGTTCCATTGAATGACTCCCTTGGTGCTTTGTTGGCCCAAACTAATGACGAAGGGAAGGAGAACGCTCTCTACAACCTCAACCATCGACTTATTCCTGCTGAAGCAAACTACCTACCTATTGAGAAATATTGCCTAACTTTAATCTTTGCATCCCAAAAGCTACATTACATGATCTGTCATAAGGTAAACTTGATTTTAAGAACTATCAGTATCTCATGACACAGCTGACGTTATCTCAATGGTTAACATATTGGTCCATGATTCCTTCAGTTTGATATCACATTTGTACCCCTCTGTGTTGTGAAAGGATAAACACTAGCAAATTTCTTAGCAACGCACATACTTCCTGCTGATTCCCCCATTAATGATGACCTCCCCTATGAAAAAATCATGAACTTAGGGGACACTAGCATTCATCATTGGAAGATGTATTTTGATGGTACAGCTTCTTTTCAAAAAGGAGAAGAACCACGATCTACTCTTCCAGGAAAGGCAGTGGTAGGAATAGTTCTCCTAACTCTAGACCACAATGTGATGAGATTCTCATACTATCTCTCTAATCCATGCACCAATAACAAAGCCAAGTATGAGGCTTTGATTGTTGGTATGGAATTAGCTATTACAGTGTGCACAAAAGAATCAACATCTATGGGGATTCTTAGCTGGTTATCAACCAGATTGATGGGTCCTATAAGGTTCTAACACCTAAGCTTTATTACTACATGAGTACACCATGAAACTGTTGGCCCTGAGGTCACCATCTATAAGGTTCCTCGAGGAGAGAATGCAGTAGCAGATGCTTTGGCCAAACTCGCCAAGGAGTTAGCATGTCCAGAAGATGAGTTCATTTTAATATGGGTCCAAAATAGACAAGTCTTATCTCTTATTGATGTTGAACTCATCGAGAGACTCTCTCTTGAAGGGGAGGTTGCCGTTGTCAAAAAAGATGAGGAGCTAGATTGGAGGCAACCATTCATAGATTACTTGAACACAAGCAAACTACCTCAGGAGAAATCACAAGCCTATCAGATGAAACAGAGAGCTCTCTCTTATGCTCTTGTGGATGGAACCTTATACTGACGATCCTTCGATCAAATGTGGTTATGTTGTTTAGACAAACACGAAGCCCATAAGATTGTGACCAAGATACATTCAGGTCAATGCAGAGCACATCAATCCGGTCTGAGGATGAAAGTCAAGATTAAGAGACTAGAATACTACTGGCCTTTGATGATTAGACTACATGGATGTTGCAAGGAGATGACATCAGTGTTAGGTACACGGTGTAGTCTTGCACTAACCACCCAATGTTCTACACCCTACATTGGCCTCATGGCCATTCGAGTGTTGGGGTACCGACATAGTGGGTCCGATTGATCCTTCTTCTTCTAAGGACCATTGGTTCATTCTAGTTGCCATCGACTACTTTTCCAAGTGGGCAGAGGAAATCCCACTTAGAGAGGTCACAGCTTAGCATGTGCTCCAGTTTTTCAGGAACCATATCATATATAGATTCGGGGTGCCTCGATGAATTATATCCGATAATGGTACTACATTCAAGAGCACAAAGATCAATAGCTTTGCTAGGAGACACAATATAGATTAGAGATACTCCACTATCTACTATCCTAGGATGAATGGCCTAGCAAAAGCATTCAACAAAATTCTCATCTAGATACTAAAGAAAACACTTGACGACAATAAGAGACAGTGGCATGAGCAGCTAGTTGAAGGCTTATGGGCATACCACAGCACATACAAAACTCTAACCCGATCTCCCCTGTTCTCCTTAGTGTATGGGTTTGAAGCCGTTCTACCATTAGAAGTTTAGCTCCCATCACTAAGGATAGAAATGTGTAGTAAAATCACTATAGAGCAGAGTGTCAGGTTGTGGTTAGAAGAGCTTGAAGGTTTGGAGGAGAGATGCCTACGTGCATGCCAGAATCTTGAGTTATACAAAGCCAAGATGATTCAAGCTCACAACAAGCTAGTCTGGCCTAGAGCTTTTCAAGTAGGAGAGCTTATTTTAATTCTAAGGAGACCAATTGTTGCCCATCAAAAAATGGGAGGCAAGTTTGAACCCACTTGGGAAGGCCCTTTTATCATGAGAAGGCCTACCAAGGAGAATCTTATCAACTTATTAATTGTAAAGGGGAACACCCGATGCTTCCAATCAATGGGCTCTATTTGAAAAAAATATTATCCATAAAATCATGTTTGAAAATAATTATCTTCAAAAATTTTATTCCAATTCGCCAAAATACTCTCTTCATTCAAAACATTGTTAGCTTGATTGTGAATCCACCACAACATGTTTATGGTAGGAGTAAGAGAACTCAAGAGGCATCTTATCCCTCTTCACGACACAAACACAAATTAAACATGATTCCCCGATGCTACTAAAGTAGTTGTAAAAGAACCCAAGAGGAACCCTATTTTGACTAGTATGTCTAAGTTAGGAGTAAGAAAACCCAAGTGACATCATTTCTTGATCAGATCACAACTGCCATTCATGGCACCATTTCATCAACTCTTAAGCTTGTTTAGGATAGGCGTAAGAGAGCCCAAGTGATACCCTATCCTCCTTTAACACAAACACAAACACAAACAAAAACACATATCTTTTATCTCAGGCTATTTTGATGTGGGAGCAAGCCCACTGTGGCACTCATTCATTAGCTTCTCTAGGTCGGATTGACATGCTACCTTGCTAGTGTGTCACCCTAGTGGTCACTTGTCTGATGGATGTGAGTCCCCAAACTTTCTTCCTAACTTGACCATTGCAAACTAACAAGCACCTTGTTAGTTTGGTAGGCCTCACTGCACAACCAGTAAGCTACCTCATGTTGAATTTGTTTAAGAGGATGTAAGCCTACATGCTTTCTCCTTGAACTAGCCATCATGCACTGACTAGGTCGAGCATATTTGAGGTTTAGGGTAAGTCCCAAAGTGTCTCCTTTTCTCTTGATTACTTTTGAGTTGATATAAGTCCCCCAGTGGCATTCAGTCAATAGTCTCCCTAGGTCGGATAGCACATGTCGAGAAAATAGACTATCCTGCAATCAATTACACTGTAAGAGGATGTGAGTACCTGATGATTTCTTCCTAGGATGATTGTCACAAATCGATGGAAACCTTAGGTTGGTTGATTTTTGCTATGCTGACAGTGACTCATCCGGTGGATACACCACTCTTAGTAGATATGAGTCTCCGCACTTTCTCCTTGAGTTGGCCACCGAATACCTAGACATTATCTTCTTCAGGGATCAAGATAAAGCCCTTAGTTGCCCCTCCCTTGTGGGTATTTCACTTGGATTACATCCTTTGTGACCCCATTTAGACACTACCTAGGCTACTCTTGGACTAGATAGTCCCCTTTTCCTAATATCCACTCATATGGTTGGAGAATTTATTCAGTGGATGCATAGATTCTCCCTTGGATCAATAAATCTAAGATAGTCTAGGCCGATATAAGCTCCTTCTTAGTGTGATCCCTCATAATCCAATAGGACCACAATAAACAAACAAATAAACAAATTTACTCACTTATGGATTAGGAATTCAAGCCCCCAGTGGCCCCTTTCCCAAGAAGGCATCCTATCTTTAGGGTAGTGTCAGCAAAACTCCCCATAGGAATTGCCTGACTTCACTTGAGTTGAGATAAGTCCCTGGGTCAGCACTCTCTCAGTAGTCGCCCTCAGGTTGAGTTCAATATATTTTTCCACAAATAGGTTACCCCAGTAGTCATTTCACTCTGGAAGATGTAAGTCTATTACACATTCTTTCTAGCATGACTGGCGCAAATCGATGGGCAACCCTAGGTCAGGTTGACATCTTACCTTGCTAATGCGTCACCCTAGTGGCCTTTTATTCAGGCAGATGTGAGTCACAATCTTTCTTCCCCAAATTGACCACTATAAATCAAAAGGCACCCCTTTGGTTAGATAGTTCTCCCCTTCAGTTGGGAAACTACTCTCTTTGTATCGGTAAATCTGATTTAGGCCAAGGCTGACACGATCCCTACTTAGTGCAGTCCATCATAAATTAATAGGATCCATCAAATATAATTAAAAAGAAATTAATTTTGACTATCTTTGAGCTGATTTAAGTCCCGCAGTGGCATTCACTCAATAGTCATTATTGGTTATTGTTCATTGTGTCACCACAAATCATCCCTGATACTTTGGAAGATGTAAGTCTACTACGCTTTCTTCCTAGTATAGCCATTGTACACCAAAAGTGAATATTCTTACTATGTGGTTGGTCGACTACCCCTTTGGATTGGTAAATCTGAGATAGGCCAAGGCTGACATGTCCCCTACTCAGTGCGGTCCATCGTAAACTGACAGGGTCCATCTTAAAATTTAAATTTTAAAATCTGAAATAAAACCAACCCTCCTCCCTAGTGGAGCCAAAGAAAAAAATCAAATCGATCAGCTTCTCCTTTGAGATGCAAATATTTTTGATTCCCTAGTGGAGTCAATTCAATCTAACCCGAACCTGCTCCCCTAGTGGAGGGTTCACACTTTTATCCCTAGTGGATTCCAAATTCTAATCCCCAGCGGATTTCACAGCCTCTTATCCCTAGTGGATAACTTGAATCTTTTCCCCTAGTGGATTCCTCCTTCACTCTCGTATGTATTTAACATAAGCAGAGTTGCATTGTGCTAAGATCATGATTCCTTATACACCTCGAGTTTAGGAGCAGATCATTTCTATTAGTGTTAGTGATTGTTCAAACATTGTTGATCATCTCGGTTAACAGCAATACGTGCAGTATGCCCTGTCAATCACACCACACCTATTGGGCGCCCTTTGTTGACCTCACTTTTGGAGTGAGCTTTCAACTTCTCCATCTTAGACATAGGACTCCTCTAAACACTAAGAGTTCTTTAATCTTAAGACACTTTAGTGATTAGGTGACACTTAGCCTAACCCTAGAGACCTAGAAGAGTTAGCTATAGGAATAGGTTATGCCTTAGGGATTTAGGAAGACTTGCCTACCCTATAGCTTGAACCTAATCCTTACTTCTTATTTCAAAACAAACCTCAAATTCAAATCCAAATTCTAATTCAAATTATAAAATCCAAATCATGAACCAATTCCAAATCAAATGATTGAAACCCATGATCTATTCCAAATCCAAAATCATCCTAAGCCTTATGAATCACATCCATAAAAGCCAAATAAACAAATCCAAAACCAAGTGATTTCTTTATAAATCACTTATTTCATCATTTGTATTCACAAATATAAATGAAATTGGCATCCAAATCATCCAAATCAAATGATTATAAATCAAACCAAATCAAAACCCCTTTTCAAAACCTTTTAACCTACCTTAGCCAAATTCACAATCAAATCACTCCAAACTCAAATGATTTTCTCATAACCCATTTATATCTTCATTTATATTCACAAATATAAATGAAGTATAAATTCAAATAATCAGAACTATACCTAAAACTATACCAAAATCCAACTTATATCCTTTAAGCAAATTTATTGGATTTAGCCAAATCATTCTCAAATCAATCGAAACCCTTGGATTTTCTCTTCAAATAATCACTCCTTCAATCACATGTGTAAATATAAATATAAACTACAATCACAAAGCCAAAATAAAACTAACACAAGTCAAACCCATGATCATCCTTTTGACTTGAAATTGTCAAATGAACCAAAACCCATTTGGCTCCAAACCACTTGCAATTTGATTTATATTTCCATCATAAGTCCATATGTGAGTTCAATCAAACTTGAATTAAGCCTTGATCAAGCCAATTGACCCATTTAGGCTCATTTGACCCAAAGTGAACTAAAGGATCTTTTGGAGCCAAATTCTAATCCAACCCAAATTGGATTGAACTAAGCCCACCTAAGCCTCACATTGTGATCAACAATCATCCTAGAATGACCAATCACTCAAATTGGGTTAAACCAAGTCAAACATAGCCTTTGTCCAAGTCAACACTTAGCCCAAATAAAACCCAAACTAGCTAAAATCCATCATATGCCAAATTGATTAAAACCATTGATCCAAACTAATTCATGATCAATGATTGAACATGACTAAGTCATCAATTGAGCCAAACCAAGCCTAATTGGCCACTTTACCTAAGTTGACCTAAATTGGTCTAAAAAGTCAAAATGGGTCAAATCATAATTTAATCCAAATTGATTGCGATCAATGAGTCAAATTCATTCCAAATTGATTATTGAACTTGACCAAAGCTTCAATTGACCAATTAGACCCAACCTAACCCAATTGACAACGAACCCAACTTGACCTAAAAGGTTAAATCAATTTAGAATCAAACCAAGTGAAATTGATTGAAACCAAAGCTTGCACTTCATTTTAAATGATCAACCAAGCCTAAACCAACCCATGACCTAACCCAATTGGGTCAAATGGGTCAAATTGATTAACTTGACCCATTTGACCCAAATGAACCTAAATGAACTGAAACCAAATCTAAACCAAATTAAACCAAACCAATGATACCCATAGGCTCCAAATGATCATTTGAACTTTTCATAACCCATAGTTTGACCCAATTTTGACTAATTGGTCAACCTAACCCAATTTGACCCAACTTGACCTAAATGGGTTAAATTGAGACAAATCAAATCAAATGAACTCCAAATCACTTGAAATTTGGCCCAACCCATTTTTGAATCATTTAAAATCTATCCAAATCAAAGTCATAGCCAAATGACCACTTTTCCCTTAGGTCAAGGGTATCCTACGACCAAATTCTCTTAGAATTTGGCCATCAATGCCACTTAGCATCCTTCTATTGGTCCATATAGGCACCATGGAAGGTGGTGAACATGACCCAATGAGATTGAGTCGGCCATGACCCAAGGATAAGCCAAATCGACCTCCCCAATCACATTTGAACACTTGGATCACATAATCCACTCACCACTCACATGGGTAGCCACTCTCCTTCACTCCACTGCCTAAAATGACCCATGTGGGATATTTTGTAGCTCAAATAGTGCCTCAATCCAAGCCATTGAGCCAAAATGACAAATCAAATACTCACCATCTGATCCAAGGAGGGGGAGATATACTCCCCCTCAATCTCACTCAAATAACAAGCAATCCATTTCTTTGAGCTAGAGAGGTTGAATCGAAGCCTCCCCAAGCTTTTCTAAGCCATTCCTGAGCTCCCTCATTTCCCATTTTTAGTTTTACTCAAAGCCGAAATAGGGGAGGTGAACTCCAAATTGAACTCATCCAATTTTCAACCAAAATCAAATTAAACTTGCACACTCCATCCTTGGACCTCATCAAGCTCAATCGAATCATTTTCCAAGTCTCCAAGCAACGGGAAGTAGGACTTTGATCAAAGCTAATTGCCATTGAAGAGGAGCATGGTTGACCAAGCAAACCACTTCAAATCAAGGTCGGATTCCTTCAAGAGGACTTCGTCTCTACTAGACAAAGCTACCTCCTCAGTTGGAAGCACTGGTGATAGCCTCCAGTGAGGTAATTGCTTTAAACTGTAGCTATAGAAAAATTCAGTTGGTCCTTTTCGAAGGGAATTATCATCCCATGCAATCTTGACCATTGGATGCATTCCCCTTGTTCCAAAGGTGTGGGATCATTTGGATCCCAATCCAAGCTCGAGAGTTCAATTGAATGAGAAAAAGTGAACGATGTTCGTCTCTCAGCGCTCATGAAGGAGAAGGATCGTACGTCGTTCATTCCACGTGATTGGAATGGACGATCGTGATAAAACCATGCTAGATCGACTGTGATTCCATCCTAAACTACGAGATTAATCTCGATCATCCGATCTTAGATCGGATGGCCCGTAGAGAAGATGTGTTCGCCGCTAGCTAACTTAGTCGATAGATGTGGCAATTTAAATAATGAATCCCATCGCACCATGTGGAAAGCGCGCCATATCAGTCGTCATGTGGCCTGACAAGATTAGGGGTTTAATTAGGCCTAATTAATCTAATTTTAATAATGACACTTCCAAAATTCATTACTAATTATAGTAAAATCCAAAAAATACAAATAAATACTTATTTTACAGATAATTCAGAGGATAATAATAGAAAATTAAAATCAATTAATTTTGAATAGTGATTTTAACTCAATTTGGGTTTTATTGAAAATGTAATTAAGCTAATTAATCCTTAATTACTTTAGCAACTAATTCCAAACTTC
The DNA here is from genome assembly GCA_021442155.1 of Cymbidium sinense. Classification (NCBI taxonomy): domain Eukaryota; kingdom Viridiplantae; phylum Streptophyta; class Magnoliopsida; order Asparagales; family Orchidaceae; genus Cymbidium; species Cymbidium sinense. Next base: position 45,181,506 of record CM038225.1, on the reverse strand, counting down.
TTGAGATTGATATGTGGGATGACATCTGTCTCCTATGATTTTCTTGGAATTTATTGCTTGATTAATTAGGCGAATTGCTTATTTTATTTTAAATCACTCTTAATTAATTAAATGACTAATTGACATGTTAAATAATGATGAATCCATTAATTAGGTTGGCTAATCATTAAAATAGTGAATAGATATAGGGAATGATATTAGGACCTCTTTTTAATCTTTTTCCCCAAGTTTATTTCATTTGAATAACACTTAATCAATTTACAATTAACTAATGGCTTAATCATTTCAGTAAATAGCTTAATTAATCAAACTCAAAACCAAATCATTCCAAAACTTAATCATTCAATTCTTGGGTAGATTCTTAGATGTTCAATAACTAAGAGAATTCCAAAAGAAATTATAATCAAACTATGTGTGTAGGAGGATTAAAAAAGTACTTAATTAAACCAATTATTGCGAGCCAATTGCATTAGGCCCCTTCATTTCTAAAGTGCACTATTGATTTGATTTCTGTGTGGTTGCATATCATATGTTGGCTCATAATTACTTGGATAATTATGTTAAAGTGGTATAGGTAAGGGGTAATTAATGGATTAACTCATGCCTTAACCTAATCAAAATATAAAATCAACCTAATTGTTCTAAATTAAACCAAACCAATTCACACATGGGGGAATGAGCTAGGACTAGCAAACCCTTTTTATATTGCCTAAGTCAAATCAAATTCAAAGATAAAAATCTCCTTAAAGAATTTTGGCTCATTTTAAATGATCTTATTTTATATGATGGTCTTTAGGAATTAATTAGGGAGAATGAAGTCATGTGCATACATTCCTTTATTTCTTTCCAATCATGCTAATATTGCTCGCCATATGAAATCATGCATTCATTTCTTTTAAAAATTAATTAAAAAAATATTTCCTTTTATGTCAAATTGCATGTGTTTGCTAAAGAATATGAGTGGCTATTATCACTATTAAACCAAGATTATCTTTTAAAACTTATAAATCAAAAACATGGATGTGCATTTAGCTAATAGATGAAAAATATCTCTTTTCTACATAGCAAAGACATGCATTAAAGGAATATCCAAAATTTTAAATCATATCCTTTTGCATTCATCATTCAAGTGTGCTAAGAATTGCATTGCATGTATAGATATGTTTAGGATTATTCATATGCATGGTACACATGGTGGAAAGAAATGAATGGATGTGTGTTATGTGATAGTAATCCATCCTAGCTAATCCTAAGATGCCTTTCTTATTGAATAGGGCCATTTAGAATGAATCTAAACTTAGGATTAATTAAAACACACAATAAACCATTCATTAAAGGAAATTAATTAATTAAATTTACCTTAGAAATCACTTAAGGTAGGGATGGAAGTGAGCTCTCTCTTCTTTCCTTCCCATCATAACACTTAGTTGCTAAGTTTAGGTTCATTCAAACCAAATCAATATCATTAACTAAAATTGACAAGCCAACCGAATCACTTACACCCTCTAAATTGAATCTCTCACACTTAAAAAACTCCAAACTTAAACCTTAGCTAGAACAAGCTACACAAGCTTTAAACGACACGTACATTAGGCCAAGTCACCACTTATAACTCTATATTAGGGTGTTACATGGTTTGATGTATTCTTTTATTTTATGGTGTAATATTTTAGACTGAATGTTAGGGTGTATGTGCATAGACTGGATGATCGAGCAATCTTAACCTAATCATGTCTTCTACAGGGGGTTGTGCTTAAGGGGTGCTATAATAAAAATATAAAAAAATGCTTTTTGATGTGCCGGTTGCTTATACCCCTAAGCATAATCTAAACTAGGACAGGTGGGCTTGTTTACCCATGTGCGGGGTACTATGTCCAAATTATGTCTATAATTGCTTGGGCTATATGGTGTGTTTAGCTAACATTTGTCTTACAGGTGTAGCTAGATTTATCTTCCTTATTTTTAATGTAATTTTTGCATTAAGATTAGGATAAGTGTTATGGGGACTAAGGTGAACATTGTTTATAAGACCATGTCTTATGTACCATGTGAAGAAATGGAGCAACCTACATCCCAAGTCAAACCAAAAGAAAATAAAGAAATTGAGTAAACTAGGATAAAGGAATGAAGGACAAGGAATGAATAATGTAGGATGAACAATGAAGACCCCCATAACACTTGTCATTTCAAAATTGTAATTTATTCTTTCGTTATACCAGGATGTATAAGGGTAGAGCTCGAGTACCTACATTTTTTTTTCGAGAACCCAATCACATCGACCTCTTATTCTTTTGCGCTAATTTTATAAATATACTGATATTATTTTTATGATTGTGCAATTAGGATGGCATGATTTTCTAGTTTCTTCATTTTTTGATGATTATTGAATATGATATATTAGGCTCTAGGAAAAATAACTTTTGATCTAATCAATTCAAAATTAACTAAATAATTCATAACTCACAGAAAGTTTATGATATAAATCAAGATAAAGATTTAGCAACCTTAGGCTGGATGTTGTATGTCTCATCATGCATAAAAGCATTATGCTTCACTCTTTCTTATGGAGGGCTTCCACCTTTGCCGGAGAATGGCTTGACCTTTGATGGTGGAAACACATTCTCCCATTTTGGCCCATAATCAATTTCTCATGCATTAGGCATATGAATCCCATAGCCTATGTCAAATTAATTATCCAAAAATAAAAATAAACTTAACAAAATTTGCATTAGATTCAAGCCATTATTCATGCCCCACATGATCTAGTCTCTTAGGGAGTGAGTTTAAGGACTTAGTCTCTTTTCTAAATAAATAATAGCTTAGCTATCTTGCAAAGCATATGACTTGCTTATATGTATTTAAAATTGTAGGAGGATTTAGTTGGTGGTCACTCCAGGCAGTTGTAAGTCCAATAGTCAGGTGTTTTACTCTCTCTTGTGGAGGTAAACCATATACCCATTTTGCCTGCGCTTTTACCCTTACATTCGAATAGGTTGTTATTTCCCTTTGGGGTTACAAGCATAAATCTTTACCTCTTAGGTATTTCTATATTCTTGAATTATAGAATTATAAGCCCTAGATTTCTAATAAAATTCAACTCAAACATATAATTATCCTAAATTTCAAAAAGTATAAAGCCCAAACATATGATAGTTTGGAATCCTCATTAGGTTTCCTAGTATCATGAGCATCCTCTACTTATCTCCCTTTGGTTTTGATTATAACTCTCTCCCTCTTGGTCAATCCCACTTGATTTGTTTTCTAAAAAAAACTAATTAATTGATAATCACATCCTTGAAATCTTTAGAGATAATTATCATTTACCTTAATCGAGAGTATTTCTAAGGAATCTCATTCTCTATGATGTAATAAACTATGGGAGCTTGCCTCCATAGGGAACTTAATGAATCCGGCTTAAAATAAATCATACTTTACTTTTTCATTTAAAGTAGGGGAAAGATCTTTGGTACATTCGAACACCAATCCTGCCTTAGGAGTACTTATTAGGTGATTAGGTCCATTATAGGGTAGTGAATTCTATCTCCAAGGTAGTATACTTAATGTCATACTCAATCATACTAATAAGTACAACTATGGATCTACGTCCCCTCACATAAACACACATATCAACAATCGCCCCCCCTCCCCTCCACAAATCTCTCTCTGTAAAAATAAACATTTACATATACTTAATTAATGAATGAAAATACCCTTTTTGTATTAAAATAATATGCATTCATACTTTGTTTATTTGGTTGAGTTGTGTAGTGAATTATTCTTATATACTTCCATCTTCAATTTATGTGGATAATAATGAAGATAGAAATATACTTTTCATTTGGACACCTAGTGTAGATGTTCTTATTAGGGTGATCAGTTATAACATTGAGGAATAGTGTACTATCTCAAAAGATAGAAGTCACAATCTTACAATATACCTAATCACCTAATAAGAACTCTTAAGGACAATAGGTCTTCAAATGTACCAGAGATTCTTCCCTACTTTACATGGAAAAGTAAAGTAGGATTTATTTTAAACGTGTTCATTAAGTTCTCTATGGAGGCAAGCCCCCATAGTTAATTATATCTTAAGGAATGAGATTCCTTAAGAGCGCTCTTGATTAAGAAAAATGATCATTTTCTCCAAAGATTTCAAAGATAGGACTTTCAAATAATTGATTATTTTTGGAAGATCAAATGGGATTGATCAAAATAGAGGGAGTTATTATCGAAACCAAGAGGAGATGAGTAGGGGATGCTCATGATACTATGTTGCCTAGTAAGCATCCCCAATTATCCTATGGTTAGGCTTTTTATTTTTGAAATTGAGGAGAGTTATTTGTTTGAGTTGAATTTTTATTGAAAATCTAAGGCTTACGATTCCACAATACAAGGTCATGAAAATGCCTAAAAGGTGAGGATTTATGCTTGTAGCCCACAAAGAAAAATAGTAATCTCAGTTCCTAAATCTAGGGAGCTTTGGTGAGGACCAAAGCACAACCTAAATCTAAGATAATGGGTATATGGTTTACCTCCATAAGAGAGGATGAACCACCCAACTGTTAGACTTACAACTGCCTAGAGTGACTACCAACAAACTCCTTCTATGATTTTTAATACATGTTGGAAAGTCATATACTTTGCAAGATAGCTTAGTTGTTGTTTATTTAGAAAATAGACTAAGTCTTTAAACTCACTCCCTAAGAGACTAGATCATGTAGGGCATGAATAATGGCTTGAATCTAATGCAATTTTTGTTTAGTTTATTTTCATTTTTGGATAACTAATTTGACATAAACTATGTGATTCATATGCCTAGTGCATGAGAAATTGGTTATGAGCCAAAATCAGCAAGAAGGAGGTGTGTTTCCACCATGGCTCTCAAAGGTCAAGCCATATTCTCTGGCAAAGGTGGAAGCCATCCATAAGCAAGAGTGAAGCGAGAAGCTTTTTATGCATGATGTGAGACATACAACATCCAACCAAGGGGTTGCTAAATCTTTTATCTTGATTTATATCATAGGCTTTAAGTGAGGTTATGAATTATTTAATTTAATTTTGAATTGATTAATTGGATTGAAATGTTATTTTTTCCTAAGATCCTAATCGCATATATGCCATTCATCAATCAATGAAGAAACTAGGAAAAACATGTCATCTTAATTGCACAAGCTAAACAAACATCAAATAATTTTATAAAGCTTGCGCAAAGGAATAAAAGACCGATGTGGTCAGGCTCCATCGTACAAACTCGAAAAGAAATGTGGGTAGCCAAGCTCTACTCTTATACAACCCAGATTACAAATGAAAAATTACAACTTAGAAAGAATTTATGTTATGGGGGTCTTCATTCTTCAGTCTTCTTTCTTCATTTTTTCTTCTTCATTTCTTTCTTTCTTTTAATTTGTTGGGATGTAGTTCGCTCAAACTTCACATGGTGCATAAGACATAGTTTTATGTTCAATGTTCATCCTAATTCCCCCATAACATTCATTCCAAATCTTAATTACAATTACATGAAAATGAGAAAAGTAAATCTAACTAAACCTGCAAAATAGAGATTAGTTAAACATTCACACAACCCAAGCATGTATATGAATTATTTGGACTTAGCACCCCACACATGGGTAACCAAGTCCACCTGGCCTATTTTTGATAATGCTTAGAGGTATAAGCAACCTGCACAATGAAAGCATTTATATTTTATTACAACACCCCTTAATCACAATCCCCTATAGAAGACAAAGATTAGGCCAAGGTTGCCCTACCATCCAGTCTTTGCACATGGACCCTAATATTCAGTCTAAAACATTACATCATAAAAAAAATCAGGCATTAAACCATGCACCACCTAACATAGAGCTAGAAATGGTGACTTAGCCTAATGTGTGTGTCATTTAAGTCTTGTGTGGCATGTCTTAACTAGGCTTTAAGGTTGGAATTTTCTAAGTGTGAGAGATTCAACTTAGAAGGATGGTTTTAGTTTAAGTAGTTTAGTCAATTTGTCAATTTTATTTGATGATTTTTATTTGATTTGAATGAACCTATACTTAATTACTAAGTGTTGTAAAGAGAAGAAAAGAGAAGAGAACTTCTCTTTCATCCCCACCTTAAGTAATTTCTAAGGTAGATTCATTAATGATTTTTATTTACTGTATGTTTTATTGTGTATTAAGGATGAAAATAATAAAATGCTTTTTTTTTAGAAAAGGATATTGAATATAGATGGATGAGATATTTTGATAAACTTTTCAATGAAGGATCTGAAAGTACGATTGATTTTAGCAACCTTAATACCTAAACAAAATAGAGAATTTCATTTTATCATATTTGTAAATCTAAAGTTAGTGAAGCTTTAAAGAAAGAAAATGAAATGTGGAAAAGCAGTAGGATCGGATAATATTCCAATAGAAGTGTGAAAATGTTTAGGAGATCAAGGAATTTCTTGGCTTACAAATCTTTTTAATGTCATTTTAAAGACTAAAAATATGTCAGATGAGTGGAGAAAGAGGTTGTTGGTTCCTATATTTAAGAGTAAAGGTGATGCACAAGAGTGTGCAAATTATAGAGGAATTAAGTTAATGTGCCATACATTAAAATTATGGGAGAGAGTAATTGAGCATAGGTTATGATGTGATACAGATAAGGGGATCTACTACGGATGTTATACATTTGTTAAGGGGTTTGATGGAGAAGCATAGAGAAAGTAAGGAGGATCTACATATGATATTTATTGATTTAGAGAAAGCTTATGATAAAGTTTCAAGAGATGTTCTTTGGAGAGTTCTAGAACAGAAAGGAGTTAATATTGGTTATATTCAAGCCATTAAGGATATGTATACTAGAGCTGTTACTTGTGTCCAAACACAAGGAGGATTGACAAAATATTTTCCTATTTTAGTTGGATTTCATCAAGGATCAACTTTAAGCCCTTAACTTTTTTACTTTAGTAATGGATGTTCTTACAAGGAATTTACAAGAAGATGTACCTTGGTGTATGCTTTTTATTGATGACATTCTTCTTGTTGATAAGACTAGAGAGGGAGTCTAATAGAAACTTGAATTATGGAGGTCAACCCTAGAGTCTAAAGGTTTTCATTTGTAGATCTAAAACTGAATATATGGAGTGTAATTTTAGTTGTAGAAGTTCTAGTGGTAGTGTTGTGACATTAGGTGAACAAGTCATTAATAAGAGTGAGCATTTCAGAAATTTAGGCTCTATTGTTCAAAATGATGGTGAAATAGATGGAGATGTTATTAGTAGAATTCAAGTTGGATGGTTGAAGTGGATGAACGCATCTGGCCTATTATATGATAGAAAAGTTCCACTTAAACTTAAGGGAAAATTTTATAAGATGGTGATAAGACCGCATGACTTATGGTGCGAATGTTGGCCAATAAAAAAGAAAGACTAAGTTGTTAAGTGTTTAATGAGGATGCCTAGGTGGATGAGTGGCTTTACTCTTAGAGATAGAATGCAAAATAAGTATATTCGGGAAAAAGTTGGAGTAGCTCCAATGGTAGATAAGATTAGGGAGAGTCGCCTTAGATGGTTTGCCCACATAAAGCGTCAGCCGTCCGATGACCCGATTAGGAAAGGTAGAGGTAGACCTAAAAAGACTTGGTTTAATTATTTAGACTTAAAGAGTTTTCTAAAATAGTAGAATTAGATAACCCATTAGAAGTGACACAGATGTAATTCAAACTGACTTTATTCCTCAATTTCTTAGATTTAGAAGGAGATACATAGTATAAATCTAGTAAAGTAAGTGGGTGTGGGATTTGATGCCCTCATCCATCGATACAATATGTATACTAGAAGAAGAGCTAGCTTAAGTAGAAGTGCTAGATGAAGTAGTAGCTGCAATGGTGGAATGAAGGCTGGACTCGGTCAATGGTTGTGCTTATACTGCAAGTATGTAAGCTAATGTCTTCCACTTTCCCCTTTCCTAAGTTATCCTTGGTAACTTGCAACCCTCCTTGATGTTGGAGGTTTGAGCTACCTCAGGTACCTGTATAGAAAGTTTCTTTATTTTAGAAGTAATCTTTTTAGAGGTTTAGGATAAAGAGATATCCCAACATTTTTTTTTGAGAGGATCATAAGTATCCCCAAGGATTACTCTAACAAAATTAGATGGTTCTTCCACTAGATATTTCTTTAGGATAACTATAGTGCCTGGCTTGTGGCTATGCTAAAGCTAGTCCTTTAATGTAAAGTAATCTTTCAAAATATGGCCTAGCATGTGATGGTAGGGGAAAAAGTTAGGATCATTACTCCTACCCACTTCCTCCGGCTTCCTAGGCTCGGGTAGCTAAAAATCAGGTTTCTTTAAGAGTTTCTTAAATATTTTGCTAACTTCCTCCCTCTTAAATGAATAAGGTTTGTTTAATTTATTCAAAAGAGTAGGTGGATGATAGCTACCTGGGGGTGGGTATGTGTATTATTGCTGAGAGTATGACTGAGGAGGAGGAGGCGAAGGCCATGGAGGCTGCTGTGGTGGCCAATAGAATGGCCTACATGGTGGTAAAAGAGCTGGAAGCTACTGCTATGGAGATTGATATCTTTCATATTAATCTCTAGCTGACTGCTTCCCCTTATCCAATGCTACTACTGCCCATGGCTTCTTTTCATAGGCTTTTTTTGGCTTTGGCTTTGATGACTGATCTTGAAAAGGCAACTGTTTAACCTCTCCTTGTAGACTAGTCTCTTGTTGATTAGCTTCTTAAATGTCTTGATGGTGAAACCTTTGAGCTTGAAGGCATTAAGGCCATAGATATTCTTTAGTAGAATTTTAATGGCATGTTGTTCAGACATCTTTGGTTTGCATTTCATACTCAAATTATGTCATCTGAGAATATAATCAACAAGGGACTCACTGGGGTGTTATTGTGCTACAACGCGATCGCCCATAATTACCCATTGCTGAGCTCCAATAAATCTCTTAATAAAGAGTTGCTCCAACTTGGCAAAAGTATTCACTGAACTATTGGGGAGTTCAGTGTACCAATCAAAGGCTATGCCCGCTAAAAGATAGATCAATAGTGCACCGCTACCATCAGCATTGCAACAGGTTGCCCTAAAGAGCGCTATGTGCTGGCGAGGGTTCCTGCTACCATCAAAGCTCTTGAAATAAAAAGGCACAAAACCCTTAGGATATTCGATAGTAACGATATCCTTTGGGTAGGGTCTACCCTCTGGAACTGATGAACCACCTTGGGCTTGCGCCAGCACTTTTCTCACTTATTGTTCAACCATGAGTTTAATATCCTTCTCTTGTATGGAAGTACTGTCAACTACCTTCCTATACAAGCTAGTGCTACCCTGCTCTATTGGAGGTGAACTCTTAGCTTGATCCAGGACATGCAACAACTCAAGCTGAGCCCACACAATAGTAGGATGTGCTACTAGGGCTTGATTCTGAAGTGCTAGAACTAATGCTAGCAAATCTTCAAGCCTCTTTCCCATTTTATCAATCTGCTCATCCATCTGTTTAAGTTGTTGAATGAGATGTTGGGTTGAAAGGTTGTATCATCCTATTCAGTCACAACAGCTTCCAAGCTATGTTGATCCCGAAGGAGAGAACCTCTGGCAACAACCATATGCACCTCTGTTGAATCTTCTAATAAATCATCATTGTTGGGATCAAAACTAACCTTCTCTTCCTCTAGGTCAGACCAGTCATATCCTAGGATTTCCTTCGCGGAGATACTTTGCTATGATATCATCCAAGGATAGGTCCAACTGTGTGGGCATAAATGATCGCGGCTGATCGATGGTGGGATCATGTTCATGAACAGAGATACATTTAAGCCCCCCTGGAACCAGAATGATAATCATTTAAGGGTTGTGCTCACTAGAGGATACATGCTCATGGCTGTCACCTGATGTGGGTGGAATGCTACTCCTGGGAGGATCTATCACCATGGGGATAATAGAACTATCTCCTTCTCTCTCTACTATTTTTATCTCCATGATCTACTGAGGTGGTGGCAGTGGCACGGCTATGATGCTATAAGGTCGCCACTCCCTCTTCACCGTAATTGAAGTAGGAGGTCGATAGGAGATCTCATCCTTTCCTCAGTCGGTGGTGTAGATAAAATGAGATCTCATGGTCGTAGTTGGATCACTAGTGGGGCTATCTTTTCCCCTGCTGCTATTTTCATGGCTTTAGATGGAACTGTGGAAGATGGAACTTCCACTGGCGATGGTGGACATGGAGTAGAGCGGTGTGGTGGAGACACCACTAACTTTCTCTATGCGGGGGCTCTCTTCCCATGATGGGTAGTACTAGTCAATAGAATATTATCTGTATGATCAGCGTGGGTAGCACACCGATCGGGGAAATCTACAAGGGCTGACTGTCTGACGTACCTTCGCCTCTCCGTGCTAGTAACATGAACTGATACACATGCATCTCTAACCTTTCCTGACGGATATTCTTGCCCACACTGTGAGGAATAATCTATCATAAATCAAATTGGCCACCGGACTCTGACCATCCGTAAGCCTCGCCAACTTGGCGTAGAACTGTTCTAAGGCTGGCATAAAACCTCCTCCTATCTCTAGTAGGTGCCTCATAGTGAACCATGGATGGAGGTGCCACTATGATCCTTCGAACGTCTTCCTCTTCATCAGATCCAGAAAGAGGATGGAACTTGTTCTGTGTAATCAGAGGAGAAACTACCCTGGGTGACTCCTCTACTGCAACCTGAGAGACTGCCTCGATCTCCTTGGTTATGTGCGCATGATGTCATTTGATCTTGTGGCATCTATTACAATGCTAAGTTCTATTGGGAGGAGCAGTATGGGAACTAGACCCTATCTCAAAGGTAAGGGAGACTATCCGGCGAGGCGACCTCCCGTTGGAAGAATCCAAGGTAGTGCTATCTGGGGTAGTGGCGAGAACAACTAGGCACTAAAACTACTGCGGGAACTTCCACTGCCTTTCTCTTCAATGAGGGAAACTCAGAATCTAAAGGCATCCCAACATGGATGATTGGCTTCTTCCTAGTCACCACATTCCTACTGACAGTTATGAGGGTTTCCCCCTCACAAGTGATCTTAGCCACCTCAAATCCTCGGCCAAAGTGTATCAGCTAAGCAAAATCAGTTTGTGGGAGGTTGGCTCGATCCAAGGCCAAATCCATCCCAAAGGAGAAAGTGAACATACAATTCTGGGCATCCATTTGTACTAAATTGATCTTGGGAAAAGCTGACTAAAACTGAGTTGAAATTCTACAATTGTTGGAAACAAACTCAAATAAGATTTTCTACTTTTGTATTTTGCTAACTTTTTGAATTTTGATTTAGAATTCGAACACACACTCAACAATTTGAATATTTTAAGTGGGGCTCTCTAAATTTAGGAGAGAGATTTTGAAAGAATTGAAGAGGAGGTTTTGAGTTTAGAATCCACTTTCAACAAATTTGTGTATGTTGGAAATGGGTTCAAATATTTTGAAGAGGTTTTTGATGCTTCCATTGGTTCATATTTGAATTTGATTTTTTATGTTTGAAGACCCTTTATTTAACAAATTTGAGTATGTTAAATAGAGGGTCAATTGATTTTGTTTTTGATTTGATTTTAGAATTTTCTCACTTAGCAAATTTAGGTTTGCTAGATGAGATGTTTGAAAACAAATTTCTTCTTTTGCTTATTTGCTCATGATGTGTATCATGTGTGATTTTAGAAATGGAATCTTTACTTAGCAACTTTGTGTATGCTAAACAATGCCCAAGTGTGTTTGATTTTGAAAAGAAGATCTTTACTTAGCAAATTTGGGTATGCTATGTAAAGTCCAAATATGTTTGATTTTGTTTTGATTTTGTGTTATTTTTTAGAGGAAGAATTTCTATTTAACAAATATGGTGTGTTAAATGAAATCCAATTTATTTTCAATTTTCTTTTGAAAAATGAAACTCTCATTTGACAATTTTGGGTATGTTAGATAGAATTCCAATGTATTTTGATTCTCATGATTTTTGCAAAGTAGACTTCCATTTAACAAAATTGGGTAAGCAAAATGGAAGTCAATTTTTTTATTTTTATATTTCAAAGATAAAACTTTTGTGTGTGATTTATTGCTTTTTGAAAGCATGGAAATTCCAACTTAACACATATGGAATGTGTTGGGTGGAGTTTCAAATGGTGTGATTTTGTTTGAAGACAAAGCCTCCATTCAACAAGTTTGGATATATTGAATGAAGAGGCTTATCTTCAAATTTGTAATTTTTGCAAAGGAAGAAATTCCAACTTCAACATATGTAAGATATATTGAAATGAAATTTTAATTTCTTGATATGATTTTATTTGGAAATGAAATCTTCATTCAATAAATCTCGGTATATTGAATGAGGATGTTCATTTTCAAATAAGTGCTTTTTTTTTTGAAAAGGTGACTATGATTTTATTTGGAAAAGAAATCTTCATTCAATAAATTTTGGTATATTGAATGAGGATGTTCATTTTCAAATATGTGCTTTTGAAAGATGGTTTTGATTTTATTTGGAAATGAAATGTTCATTCAATAAATTTGTGTATATTAACTGAGGATGGTAATATGTGCTTTTTGAAAGATGATTTTGATTTTGAATGGAAATGAAATCTTCATTCAATAAATTTAGGTATATTGAATGAGGATGTTCATATGTGCTTTTTAAAGTTAATTTTGATTTTGATTAGAAATGAAATCTTTATTCATTAAATTTGGATATATTGAATGAGGATCTTCATATGTACTTTTTAAAAAATGATTTTGATTTATTTGGAAATTAAATCTTCAGTCAATAAATTCAGGTAAATCATCATTTAATAAATTCAGGTATATTGAATGAGGATGTTCATATGTACTTTTTGAAACATGATTTTGATTTATTTGGAATTGAAATCTTCATTCAATAAATTTGGGTATATTGAATGAGTATGTTCATATGTACTTTTTGAAAGATAATTTTAATTTTATTTGGAAATGAAATCTTCATTCAATAAATTTGTTTATATTGAATGAGGATGTTCATATGTACTTTTGAAAGATGATTTTGATTTTTATTTTTGAAAAGCTCCTTTATGTAAAATATTGAGGATTGTTAGATGAGGTTAAGTTATATATATATATATATATATATATTCAATGAAACTTTTTTGTGCAAATATTTTATTGCATGAATTTTGGAAAAGTGCTTTGAAAATTGATATTTTTATAAAGGATTTGTATTTCTTTATTTTTGGAATGAACTTTACCTTACCATAGAGATGGTAAGAAAAAGGCTTTAGTTATCTCTTTATTAAAATTTATTTTCACCTATTGGGGGACCCAATAGGGGTTTTAAGACCTACATGGAGTCAGGTCCTAAAACCTAAAGGATATTGGCAAGCTTAGCTTAAGAATGAAATAGGCTAAGTGCCAACGGAAGAGAAGGATAGTCTTAGACTCATATGAAATATAAATCTACTATAGATACTTAGGGACAATGATCATTTACCAAAGATGGAGAGATGAACCATCCCTAGTGGAGTCACTAGAAAAATCTATGGTGTTTATTTTTTCGGGATGAGGGTTGGGACACCACGTAGATTCATAGATGTACTTATTAAGGTGATCGGGTATGACATTGAGGAATGATGTACTATCTCAAGAGACAGAAGTCACCATCCTACAATAGACCTAATTGCCTAATAAGGACTCCTAAGGATAATGGGTCTTGTACGGAGATCTTTCCCTTTACATGGAAAGTAAAGTAGGGTTTATTTAGGTTCATTAAGTTTCATAGAAAAGCCACCATAGTTAATTACAACCTAAGAAAAGAGATTCCATAAGAATACTCTTGATTACGGTAAATGATCATTGTCTCCAAAGATTTTAAAGATAGGACTATCAACAAATTGGTTATTTTAGGAAAATCAAGTGTGATTGATCAAAAGGAGGGAGTTATTATCAAAACCAAAGGGGGATGAGTAAGAAATGTTCATGATACTAGAAAATCTAGTGAGCATCCCAAACTATCCTATGGTCAGGTTTTATTTTCTTGAAATTGAGGAGAATTATTTATTTGGATTGAACTTTTACTAGAAATCTAGGACTTACAATTCTACAACACAAGATTGCAGAAATACCTAAGAGGTGAGGATTTATGCTTGTAACTTACAGAGGAAAACATGACCTTAGATCCTAAATCTAGGGAGTTTTAGTAAGGGCTAAGGCATAACCTAAATCTAAGGCAAAAAATGGGTACATGGTTTACCTTCACAAGAGGGGATAAACCATTCGACTGTTGGACTTACAACCACCTAGGAGTGGCCGCCAACTAACTTCTCCTATGATTTTAAATACATGTAGGCAAGTCTTATGCTTTGCAAGATAGCTAGGCTGTTATTTACTCAGAAAGGAGACTAAATTCTTAAACACACTCCCTAAGAGACTAGATCATGAAGGCTATGAGTAATGACTTAATCTAATGCAAATTTCATCAAGTTTTATTTTAATTTTTGGACATTTTTATTTGACATAGACTATGGGATTTCATATGTCTAATACATGAAAAGATTAATTATGGGACAAAATCAAAAAGAATGACATGTGCTTCTACCACGACTCTCAAAGGTCAAGCCATTTTCTCTAGCAAAGGTAGAAGCCCTCCATTAGCAAGAGTGAAGCAATATGTTTTATGCATGATGTAAGACATACAATATCCAACTAAGGAGTTGTTAAATCTTTTATTATCTTAATTTATGTCTTAGGATTTAGATGAGGTTATGAGTTGTTTAATTTCAATTTTGAGTTGATTAACTGGATAAAAAAATTATTTTTCCTTAAGAGTCTAATCGCATCCAGGCCATTCATCAAACAATGAAGAAACTAGGGAAATCGTGCCATCTGAATTGCCCATTCATAAACAAAACATCAATCAATTTATAAAATTGGCACAAAAGAATAAAAGGTCGATGTGGTTGGGCTCCACCACACAAGCTCAAAAAGAAAAATGGGTAGCCGAGCTCTACCCTTATACAACCCATATTGCAAATAAATAATTAAAATTTAGAATGAATTTATGTTATGTGGGTCTCCATTCTTCATTTCTTCTTTTCTTCTTTTCTTTATTTCTTCATTCCTTTTCTTCTTTTGTCTTGATTGGAATATGGTTGTTCCAAAGACATCACATGGTGTATAAGACTTGGTATTATGACCAATGAGCATCCTAATCCCCCATAACATTCATTCCAAATCTTAATTGAAAAAATTACATCAAAATGGGAAAGCTAAATTTAACTAAACCTACAAAATAGAGATTAGCTAAACATACCACACAACCCTAGTAGTTATATGAATAAATTGGACTTAGCACCCCACACATGGATAACCAAGCCCACCTGTCCTAGTTTGGATCATGCTTTATAACCGCACACAAAAGCATTTATATTTTTTATTACAATGCCCCTTAAGCACAATCCCCTGTAGAATATATGGTTAGGATTAGATCATCCTACCATCCAATCTACGCTTATACACCCTAACATCCAGTCTAAAAACATTACATCAAAAAATAAAATTAGGCAACAAACCATGCATCACCCTAACATAGAGCTAGAAATAATAACTTACCCTAATGTGTGTGTCATTTAAGGCTTGTGTGGCATGTCTTATCTAGGCTTTAAGGTTGGAATTTTCTAAGTGTGAAGGATTCAATTTAGAGTGGTTTCATTTTAAGCGATTTAATTGATTTATCAATTTTATTTGATGATTTGATTTGGTTTGAATGAACCTACATTTAGTTACTAAATGTTGTAAAGAGAAGAAAAGAGAAGAGAACTTCTCCTTCATCCCTACCTTAAGTAATTCTTAAGGTAGATTCATTAATAATTTTTTTAGTGAATGTTTTATTATGTATTTTTATTTAATCCTAAGTGTAGATTTACTCTAAATAGTCCTATTCAACAAGAAAGGCCTCTTAGGATTAATTGGGGTGAATTATTATCACATAACACACACCTATTTATTTCTTTCCCCCATGTACATCATGCATATGAATGATCCTAAGCATAGCTATACATGCAATGCAAATTTTAGCACACTTTGATGATGAATGCTAAGAGATATGATTTGGAAATTTGAATATCCCATGAATGCATGTTTTTGTTATGTAGAAAAGATGGACTCTTTTATCCATTAATCAAATGCACATCCATATGTATAAAAGACATAAGTGAGTATAGTGTCATTATTTTCTACACCAGGGGTGTAAGGTACAAGACCTACTTAAAGCCTCGCAACCTCCGGATGTTCATATTAATATATCACTTTTTTTAAATACATGTGAATGTACAAAAAGAAACCAAAAGGATGAAGAATCATGCAAAAGATTATGTTTGATTTAGTTATACAATTTACATGTGTAAATGTGAAGATCCTTCTTAAGTCATAACATAGAAATGCATAGGAATAGATTTAAGCTAGTGTGTTTCTTTTCAATGGAACAATACACTTTGCAAATCCTATTCAAATCAATGTTAAGAGAAGAGATAACATAATACACATCTTATGCGATAATCACATGCAAGCTTATAAGTACTTATAAGTAGCATCACTTCTTTCATATCTTTGATTTATAAGTTTTGAAAATAATTTTTGATTTAATAGTGATAATATCCATTCATATTCTTAACTTTACCCAAAACATACAATTTGACATAAAGGAAACATTTTCTTTATTTGATTTTTTTTTAAAAGAAATGAATGCATGATTTCATATGGAAAATAATATTTAACATGCTTGGAAAGAAATAAAGGGATGTAAGCACACGACTTCATTTGCCCTAATTACTTCCTAAGGACTGTCATATAAAATGGGATTATTTAAAATGAATCAAAATTCTTTAAAGAGATTTTTTATTTTTTTTATTTGATTTAACTTAGGAAATGTGAAGAGGGTTTGTTGTTCCTAATCCATTTCCCACATGTGTGAATCAATTTAGTTTAATTTTAGAACAATTAGGTTGATTTTATGTTTTGGTTAGGTTAAGGTATGAATTAAATCCATTAATTACCCCATACATATACCACTTTAACATAATTATTCAAGTAATCATGAGCCAACATATGATATTCAACCACATGGAATTTGAATCAGCAAATGCACCTAAGAAATAAAGGGGCCTAAAATAATTTGGCTCATAATTATTGATTAATTAAGCTAAAGGGTTTAATTAAGTACTTTCATAACCATCCTACACATGTAGTTTGATTATAATTTCCTTTGAAGCCTCTTAGGTTATTGAACACCTAAGAATCTACCCAAGAATTAAGGATTAAGTTCTCGAATGATTTGATTTTAAGTTTGGTTAATTAAGCCATTAATAAAGTGATTAATTCATTGATTAACTTGCAAATTAATTAAGTGTTTCCCAAATGAAATGAACTTAGGGGAAAAGATTTGGAAAAGAAATTATAATCTCATTCCCTAAGTCCATTCACTGATTCATAATGATTAGCAAGCTTAATTAAATGATTTATCACATTTAATAGGTTAATTAATCACTTAATTAATTGAGAGAGTGACTAGAGGTGAATCAAGCTATTCCCATAATTAATCCAACAATAAATTCCAAGAAAATTATGGGAGGCAGAGGTCATCCGGCTAATCAACCCTAGGAAGTTTGAAATTAATTACTGAAGTAATTAAGGAGTAGTTAGCATAATTATATTTCTAATAAAACCTAAATTGAGTGAAAACTACTATTCAAAAATCAATTAATCTTAATTTTATATTATTCCTCATTGAATTATCTTTAAAATGAACTTGAGTTCGTATTTTTTAGATTTTTCTATATTTAGTTATGAATTTTAGAAGTTTTAGTATTAAAAATGAATTAATTAAAGCTAATTAACCCCCTAATCTCGTAGGGCCATGTGGCAGCTGATGTGATGCACTTTCCACATGGCACGATGCGAAAGGTTATTTAAGTTGTCACATCCGCTACCGAATCAGCTGGTGGCAGATGCGCTTTCTCTACTGGCCATCCGATCGTAAGATCAGATGACCATGATTAATCCTGCGTTTAGGCTAAAATTAGAGAGGGATATTTTATGATTTAATCACAATGGTCCATTCCAATCATGCAGAATGAACTGTATGTGATCTATCTCCTCCCGAAGGTGAGAGACGGATGCCATCCATCGATCATCGCTCAATTCGTGCTCACCCAAGCTCGAATAGAGTTCAAACTCACCCCACACCTTCAGGGAAGCACAAGCATAGGATCTAGCGGTCAAGATCTAATGAGATTACAATTCCCTTCACAAAGGACCAAGCAATTTTTATCTTAGGATCGATTTTAAGCAATACCTCATCGGAGGCTATCATTGGCACTTTTGACAGAGGAGGTAGCTTAATATAGTAGAGATGAAGCCCTGTTGAAGGTATCAAGCTTTGATTTGAAGTGGATGGCTCGGTTGGTCAAGCTCCCCTTCAATGGGCAATTGAATTTGATCAAAGTCCTCCTTCTCGTGGCTTAGTGACTTGGGAAACAACTCGATTAAGCTCGATGAGGTCCATTGATGGTGCTTGTAAGAGTAATTTCGATTTGATGGAGAGTAGAGTGAGTTGGAATCTAGATTGGCCTCCCCTATTTTAGCTTGTACAAAACTGAGAGGGAGAAAATGGGGAGAGCTCGGGAATGCTTACCAAGGCTTGGAGATGCTTGCTTTCAATTCCTAGAGCTCGATCAAATTCAATCCTCTGCATTTGAGTTAGAATGAGGGGGAGTATTTCTCCCCCTCCTTTGATCAAATAGTGAAGACTAAAAATGCTATTTTTTTTAATGGAGGAGATTGGCTGATTGGTTTGGGCTTTTCATTATCCCATATGATTCATTTTAGGCAGTGGAGGGAATGAGAGTGAGTGCCCACATGCTAGGTGAGTGTATGGGGTGATCCAAGTGGTCAATTCCCATTGGAGTGGTTAGTTTGGCCTTTGGTTGGGTCATGGCTGACCCAAACTCATTGAGTCATGTTAACCACCCTCCTTGGTGTCCATGTGGACCACTAGGAGAATGTCAAGTGGCCTTGAGAAAGAATTGGCCAAATTCTAAGTGGATTTGGCCATAGGTTACCCTTTGACCCAAGGGTAAAATGGTCATTTGTCCTTGATTTTGATTTGGACATATTTGAAATGATTCAAAAATAGGTTGGGCCAAATTTCAAGTGATTTGGAGTTCATTTGGTTTGAATTGGTTGAATTTGACCCATTTAGGTCAATTTGGGTTAGGTTGACCAATTGGTCAAATTGGGTCAAACCATGGGTTAGGTCAAGTTCAAATGATCATTTGGAGCCTATGGGTATCATTGGTTTGGTTCAATTTGATTTATATTTGGTTTGATTCTTTTAGGTTCATTTAGGTCAAATGGGTCAAGTTGACCAATTTAACCCATTTGACCCAATTGGGTTAGGTCATGGGTTGGTTCAAGCTTGGTTGATCATTTGAAATGTATTGCAAGCTTTGGTTTCAATCAATTTGGGTTAGGTCATGGGTTGATTCATGGTCAATTGGCCTAGGTTGGCCAATTGAAGCTTTGGTCAAGTTCAACAAGTGATTTAGAATGAATTTGACCCATTGGTTGCAATCAATTTGGCTTAGATCAAGATTAGACCTATTTTGACTTTTTAGGTCAATTTGGGTCAACTTGGGTCAAGTGGCGGCTTGGTTTGGCTCAATTTATGGCATGATCATGTTCAATCATTGATTAATGAATGATTTAGATCAATGGTTTCAATCAATTTGGCTTATGGTAGATTTTGGCTAGTTTGAGTTTCAATTGGGCTAAGTGTTGACTTGATGAAAGGCTAGGTTTGACTTGGTTTGATCCAATTTGAGTGGTT
The DNA here is from genome assembly GCA_021442155.1 of Cymbidium sinense. Taxonomy (NCBI): domain Eukaryota; kingdom Viridiplantae; phylum Streptophyta; class Magnoliopsida; order Asparagales; family Orchidaceae; genus Cymbidium; species Cymbidium sinense. The sequence continues at coordinate 45,161,633 of CM038225.1, read as the reverse complement.
GATCATCCTAGGATGATTGTTTCTCATAATGTGAGGCTTAGATGGGCTTAGTTCAATCCAAATTTGGGTTGGATTAGAATTTGGCTCAAAAAGGTCCTTTAGGTCACTTTGGGTCAAGTGAGCCTAAATGGGTCAATTGACTTAATCAAGGCTTGATTCAAGTTTGGTTGAACTAACATATGGACTTATGATGGAAATATAAATCTAATTGTAAGTGATTTAGAGTCAAATGGGTTTTGGTTCATTTGATAATTTCAAGTCAAAATGGTGAACATGGGTTTGACTTGGGTTAGTTTGATTTTGGCTTGGTGATTGTAGTTTATGCTTATATTTAGGCATATGATTAAAGGTTTGATTATTTTATGAGAAAATCCAAGGGTTTGGATTGATTTGAGAATGATTTGGCTAAGTTCAAGAATTTGACTTAAAAGGGTATAAGTTGGATTTAAATTGGATTTGAGTTTTGAATTGATTTTGGTTATTTGAATTTATATTTCATTTATATTTATAAATATTAATAAGAATAGAAATGGGTTATAAGAAAATCTTTTCAGTTTGGAGTGATTTGGATTTGAAATTTGGGCTAAGTCCATATAATCAAATCAAAGGGCTTAGAAAAGATTTTTGGATTTGAACTTAATCATGGCTTTTAATCATTTGACTTAGAATTGAGTTATGATTTAGAGTTGATTTATGATTTGAAAAAATCAACTAAGTTTGAATTGATTCAAGATTTGATTTAAGGAAATCAATTGAGTTGGAATCGATTTGAGTTTGGAATTAATTTGAGTTTGGAATTGATTTGAGTTTGGAATTGATTTGAATTTAGAATTGATTTGAATTTGAATTAATTTGAATTTGGAATTTGACTTGAAAGAGGAAGCAAGGATTTGGTTCAAGCTATAGGGTAGGCAAGTCTTCCTAATACCCATAAGGCATAACCTATTCCTATAGCTAACTCTTCTAAGTCTCTAGGTTTAGGTTAAGTGTTCACCTAATCACTAGACGTGTCTTAAGACTAAAGAACTCTTAGTGTTTAGAGGAGTCCTATGTCTAAGATAGAGAAATTTAGAGCTCACTCAAAAAGTGAGGTCAACAAAGGGTGCCCAATAGGTGTGGTGTGATTGACAATGCATACCGCACGTATTGGTGTTGACCGATATGATCAACAATGCTCGAACAATCGCAAGCACTTAATAGAAATGATCTACTCCTAAACCAGAGGTGTAGAAGGAATCAATAGCTTTAGTGTGTTGCAACTCCACTCATGTTAAAGACATAAGAGAGTGAAGGAGGGATCCACTAGAGATTGAGTATATGAGCCTTCCACTAGGGGAAAAGGTTCAAGTTATCCACTAAGGATAAGAGGTTTGATTTAATTTGCATCTCGCTAGGGAGAAATTTAATTTGATTTGTTGATGTATGATTTGGTGCTTTAGCGAGGATAAAAGTGTGAACCCTCCACTAGGGTAGCAAGTTCAGGTTAGACTGAATTATTTCAACTCGGGGAAATCAGAAAGATTTACATCTCACTGAGGAGAAGCTGATTGATTTGATTGATTAATTGACTCCATTGAGAGAGGTTGGTTGATTTTGTTTTAGATTTTAAGTTTTAAATTTTTGAGGTGGATCATACTAAGAAGGAGCTTATATCAGCCTAGACCTATGTCAGATTTACCAATCCAAAGGGGTAGTCTACCAACCACATAGTAGGACTAACCAACCAAAGGGGTTGCCTTTCGGTGTGTAGCTGTACTAGGAAGAAAACATAGCACGCTTACATCTTCCAAAGTAGGGATCAGTTGCTGGGGTGATCAGTTGGCGATGCAATGAATAGAACCCAATCTAAGGCTGACTACTGAGTGAATGCCACTAGGGGACCTAAATCAGCTGAAAGATAGTGAAAGTTAATTTTATTTTTTTAATTATATTTGCTAGATCCCATCGGTTTCATGGATTGAATCGAGCCATATCACATCTAATTTACTAATTCAAAGGGGTAGTCTACTAACCACATAGTAGGACTATCCAACCAAATGGGTTGCCTTTCGTTTGCAATGATTAATTAAAGGAAGAAAGTACGAGGACTCACATCTTCCTGAACAAAAGATCGCTAGGCTGACAGATTAGCAATGTAACATGTTAACCCAACCTAGGGCTGACTATTGAGTGAGTGCCATTGGGGGACTTAAATCAGCTCAAAGATAGTCAAAGTCAATTTCATTTTTTTAATTATATTTGATGGATCCCATCGGTTTGCGATGGGCTATACTGAGTAGGGGCCATGTTGGCCTTGATCTACTTCAGATTTACCAATCCAAAGGGAGTACTTTCCCGACTGAGGGAAGAATTATCCAACCAAAGGGGTTCCTTTCAGTTTGCAGTGACTGATTCAGGGAAGAAAATATGAGGGCTCATATCTTTCTTGAATAAAAGACCATTGGGGCAATATATTAGCAAGGTAACAAGGCAACCTGAACTAGAGTTGCCCGTCAGTTTGTGACAGTCATGCTAGAAAGAATGCGTAATAGACTTATATCTTTTAGACTAAAATGACTACCAGGGTAACCTGTTTGTGGCAAAATAGATTGAACTCAACCTAAGGGTGACTACTGAGAGAGTGCTGACCCAGGGACTTATCTCTACTCAAGAGTAGTCAGGCAATTCCTAAGGGAGTTCTGCTAACACTGCCATAAAGATAGGATGCCTACATGGGAAAGGGGGCCATTGGGGGCTTGAATTCCCAATCAACAAGTGAATAAATTTGTTTGTTTATTTGTTTATTTATCATGGGCCTTATTGATTTATGAGAGATCACACTGAGAAGGAGCTTATATCAGCCTAGACCTATCTTAGATTTACTGAACCAAGGGGGAATCTATGCATCTGCTGAACAAACTCTCCAACCACAGGGGTGGCTACTGAAAGGGGACTGCCTAAGAGTAGCCCAAGTGGTGTCTAAATGAAGTTGTAAAGGATGTGATCCAAGTAGAGTGCCCATAGGGAAGGGGTTGTTAAGGGCTCTATCCAAATCCCTGTAGAAGATAATGTCTATAGGTATATACTAATACAACCAAATCAAGATGGCTCTTGAAGATGAGAAGCACACATCATTTAGGATGCCAATTTGGTATATACTGCAATACAGTCATGTCCTTCAGATTGAAGAATGCTAGAGCAACATGCCAAAGATCCATGATGCAAATTTTTGATGAGTTGATTCACCATAAGGTGGAATGTTATGTTGACAATTTGGTGGTGAGGTGCTTAAATTGTAAAAATCACTTTGAAGACTTGAGAATTGTATTGTAGAGAATCAGAAAATATGATCTTAAGATGAATCCTCTAAAATGCGCATTCAAGGTATCCTCCAAAAAATTCCTTGGGTTTATTGTATGACATAGAGGAATTGAAATTGATCTTGCTAAAATCAAGGCAATTGTGGAGATGCCTCCACCAAAGAGTTTGCATTAGCTCATTTCTTTACAAGGGCAGCTTGCATTCATTCACAAGTTATATCAAACCTATCGTGTCAACCATTTGCAAAGTTGATGAAGAAGGATGCTCCATTCAAATGGGATAATGAGTGCCAAGAAGCCTTCAATAGCATTAAAAGCTACCGATTAAATCCACCAATCCTTGTAGTGCCTACACTTGGGAAGCCCCTCATTATATACACAACTGCATTAGAATAGTCCCTCAGAGCATTATTTGCACAACACAATGAAGAAAGCAAAGAAAATGCTCTTTATTATATCAGTCAGAGGTTGATAGGAGTAGAAATGAGATACTCTTCGATAGAGAAGCATTGTTTGGCATTGATCTTTGCAGTCCAAAAGCTCCGTCACTATATGTTAACTCACAAAATTACCCTCATCTTAAGGATCGATCCACTGAAGTACTTGATGACAAGATAAGCATTGACAGGTTGCTTGGAAAGATGGATAATATTGCTTTTACAATTTGATATCACATACATTTTGTAGAAAGTAGTGAAGGGACAAGTCTTAGCAGATTTTCTTGTTGCCCATCCCATCCCTACGGACTCTTCTCATAATGACGATTTGCCTAATTAACAAATTATGCTCATTAATGAAAAAGAAAAATCATAAATTTAGAAAATGTACTTTGATGGAGCCTCATCGATCAAACAAGTCCAACCTATAAATTTTCTAAGGCAAAAACAGGAATCGACATCATCTTCATAACACCAGAAGGAAGGATAATGAGATGATCATATGGGTTGACCGACCAAAATAATAAAGCCAGTATAAAAGCATTAGTGGTAGGTCTTGAAGAAGCTTATTTTCATAGGCATTCAAAACTTGTATATTTTTGGCGATTCTCAATTTATTATAAATCAAGTACTTTGCATCTATAAAATCAACAAGCTTGAGTTAGCTTTCTATCACAAGCGAGTTCTCGAGCTTATGAAGCAAATGCCAAATATTTCATTAACTCGACTCTTTTGATACGAGAATAGCTAAGTAGATTGCTTACCAAAATTTTCTAAGGAAATGGCGGGGATGAATGGTGATTATGTCATGAGCGGGATATTTACTAGACAAATTCTAGAGCTAGCAAAGTACCAATTCCCGTAGGTAGAGGGGTTACTAAATTTGACACAACAGGATGTGACTCTGGTTGCTCCTCATTCTTTCCAAAATCAACAAGGAGTTATAACAAGAACAACTAAGCATGATATTACCTCAAAAAAGTAGTGTGAAGCCTTTATTGTAGAAGAGCCACATGGTTGGAGGCAACCCTTCATCAACTATTTTAAAGAAGGCAAATTACTAAATAATAAATTACTGGCAACTCAAATCAAAAAGAGAATGTTATGCTAGGCTTTCATCAACAACACTTTATATCGTAGATCCTTTGAACAAATGTAACTACGATGCCTAAATACAAATGAAGCTAGTAAAGTGATGGTTGAAGTGCATGAAGGACTTTGTGGTGCACATCAGTCAAGTCCTAAGATGGTAGTAAAGATCAAAAGGATGGGCTGTTATTAGCCATCTATGGTGAGAGATTATATCAATCATGCCAAGAGGTGTCATGAATGTCAACATGGGAATATAATCCACCAACCTCCGAATCCATTACACCCAACAATAGCATCATGGCCTTTTGAATGTTGGAGTACAAATGTAATTGGACCGATTAATCCACCATCATCTGGTGGTCACTGCTTCATCCTAGCAGTGACTGATTATATCTCTAAGTAGGCTGAAGCTACACCATTTAAAGAAGTCACTACTGATCAAGTGATCAACTTATTCATGCATAATGTGGTCTATAAATTTAGAGTGTCACGCTGAATTATTTTTGATAATGGAACAGCTTTCAAAAATACAAAGATTTATAGATTTGTCGATCGACACATAATTGATTGTCGATATTCTTCAATATATAATCCAAGGGCAAATGGTTTGGCAGAAGCCTTCAACAAAACATTGGTCAAACTACTCAAGAAGATCCTCACTAAAAATAAAAGAGAATGACATACCAAACAAATAGAGGCATAATGGATATATCGAACTACCTACAAGACGCCGACTAAAGCCACTCCCTATTCATTATTATTTGGAACTGAAGTGGTTCTTTTGCTCGAAGTTGAGTTTCCTTCACTTCGAGTAGCCATCTAATACAATCTAACTAAAAATAAAAATCCTCATTTGAGAATGGAGGAACTCGACACACTTGATAAAGTTAGATTGTAAGCTCATCAAAATTTGGAGGTTTATCGAGCAAAGATGTCCAGGGCTTTTGACCATGCGGTGGTTTCAACATTCCAAAATGGGGAATTAGTCTTGGTGCTAAGAAGATCAATTATTCTCAATGAAAATTCGGTGACAAATTTGAGCCTAATTGGGAGGGCCTTTTGTCATTGAGAAAGTGTATCAAGGAGGGGCATACTAACTCATTGACCTAAAGGGCGAAAGACCAATGCCACCAATTAATGATCGATACCTAAAAAAATATTATACATGATAAATACATTCTCAAGGTATAATAGAAATCCCCCTAAAATACAGGGGGCATTATTTTGAGTATATATATTTAAGTTGACATTGTGCTTCAAGCTGAGATCCCTAAATAAATATACCTACTCAAGATGAGAAAATTTTTTTGTGAAAATTATCCTATTACACAAGGGGCATATTTAGATTTATATACATAGATGAAATCAATGTTACATGTTAAAACCCTATTAAGATCATATCAACTCAAATATTGATGTATTTGCCTAATTTTATCTTGAAAGTTCTTCTAAATGTGCTTTAGAATTCCCCTACAAGAAAAGGGATATTTTTATTTTATGTTAAGTTTATTTGAGTTGACATCATGCTATAAGGAGAGATCCTCAAATATATTCTGATTCAGGTTGACATCAAACTTTACTCTGAAATCCCTAAATTTAACCATAACTATTAGTTGGTGCTCGCAAAACAAAAAAAAATTTATTTATATGCATGAAAAGACAGCCCTAAATGTCAAAAATTTCTCTCCAAGATTCATCAAATTTTAGAGATCAAGTTAGAAGAACTCCCAAGCTTGGAAGCTTCAATCAACTGAGTTGAAAAAAATATCAACTTCTACATCCTGAAGTTTAGGACACGGATGAGTTCTAAAGGTCGAACTAAATAAGCCAACAAATGGCCGAGTTGCTGATGCTCTCCTTACTCAACAAGCTATGAGAAAAGGTCGCAATGAAAGAGCCCCCATTCGTTAGTCTAATGACCAAATCACCAACCCGTCACAGCTTAAGTCGAAGACTGAAGTACATTCTAAAGGGCAAACTCATAAAGCCTATAAATGGTCGAGTTGCTAATGCTCTTCTCACTCAATAAGCTGTAAGAAAAGGTTGTAGTAAAAGAACCCCTTCTCATCAGTCTAATGACTGTTGACCTCATTTTTAGAATGAGCTCTCAACCCCTCCATCTTAGACATAGCACTCCTCTTAGACTTTAAGGGATCCTTAGTCCTAAGATACATCTAGTGATTAGGTGGACACTCAACCTAGCCCTAAAGAATTAGAAGAGTTAGCCATAGGAATAGGTCATGCCTTAGGGGTGTTAGCTAAATTTGCCAACCCTTCCTCACCTTCCTTAAACCCAAATCAATTCAACTTAACCATTCTAGCCTAATTGATTTTCTACAAATTCAAATCAATGCCATATGATTGAAATCCATGATTGAAATAATGATTGAAATCCATGATTGAAATTCATGATTGAAAACCATGAATGAAATTTCAAATTCTAAATTTTTTGTAAGTCTTTAATCCTCTCTTAAGGACTTAGCCAAAATCATCTTCAAATCAAATCAAATCCTTGAAATTTTCTTATAACTCATTTATATTATTATTTATATTCACACATATAAATGAAATATGAATTTAAATCAATCAAACTAAATCCAAAATTCAAATTCCTAATTCAAAAATCATTCTTAAGTTCTTAATTTCCCTCTTAAGGACTTATCCAAAATCATCTTCAAATCAATTCAAATTCATGAAATTTTCTCATAACTCATTTATATTCTCATTTATATTCACATATATAAATTAAATATAAATTCAAACAAAAAAACTAAATTTAAAAATTCAAATCTAAAACTCCAAATCTCTCTTAAGTCCTTAATTCCCTCTTAAGACTTAATCTAAATCATATTCAAATCAATTTAAAATCCAGAGATTTTCTCATAATTCATTTATATTCTCATTTATATTCACATATATAAATAAAATATAAATTCAAATCAATCAAACTAAACTCAAAAATCAAATCCAAACACCAAAATATTCTATGTCCTTTATATTTCCTCTTAAGGACTTAGCCTAGATCATGATCAAATCACTTCAAATTCTTGAAACATTCTCATATCCCATTTATATTCTCATTTATATTCACATATATAAATGAAACATAAATTCAAATCAATAAAACCAATTCCAAAACTCAAACTCAAAGTCATCCAAATTCCAACCTAAGCCTTTCAAGTCAAAATCTTGAACTTAGCCAAATCTATTTCAAATCAAGCAGAACTCTTGGTTTTCTTCATGATTCAATCCATATTTCAATCATGAATCCAAATATAAACATAAACTTCAATCACTTAATAAAAACTCAATTCAAAATCAAGCCAAAATCCATTTCATGTTCACCCTTTGAACTTGAAATTGTCAAATGAAACAAAACCCATTTGACTTCAAACTACTTGCAAATGGATTTATATTTCAATTATAAGTCCATATATAAGATCAATAAAACTAAAATCAAGCTTTGACCAAGCCATTTGACCTACTTAGGCTCACTTGACCCAAAGTGACCTAAAGTACCCTATGAGCCAAATTCTAATCCTAACCAAATTAGATTGAATCAAACTCACCTAAGCCTCTCATCATGATCAACAATCATCATGAGATGATCAATCACTCAAATTAGGTCCAAGTCAAACCTAAGGTTGGCCAAGTCAACACTTAGCTAAAATGAAATATAACATCCAAAATCCACCATTGATTGAAAACATTGATCTAAGTTCATTCATGACCAATGTTTGAACTTGACCAAGTCAACATTTGAGCTCAACCTAGCCCAATTGGCCACTTGACCCAATTGACCCAACTTGACCAAAGGTCAAAATGTATCAAAATTGATCTAAGCCAAATTGATTGAAACTAAATGGGTCAAGTTCATTCTAAATCACTTGTTGAACTTGACCAAAGCCTCAATTGGCCTATAACCTAGCCAAATTATCCTTGAACCTAACTTGACCTAAAGGGTCATGTTGAGCCAAAATCAAACTTAACCAAAATTGATTGGAAAAAAGATATCAATCCACTTCATATGATTAACCGAACCTAAACCTACCCATGGCCTAGCTCAAACAGATCAAATGGGTCAAATTGATCAACTTGACCCATTTGACCTAAATGAAGTCATATGAACCAAATTCAAACTTAAGCCAAATTGAATCAAACCAAAGCAGCCAAAACATTTCAAATGGCATATGAACTTGACCCAACCCTTGGTTTGACCCAATTTGACCAATAAGTCAACTTGACCCAAGTTGACCCATTTTGACCTAAATGGGTCAACATGAGCCAAACCATACCAAATGAACTCCAAATCCAATGAAACTTGGCCAAACCTATTTTCTTAACATACCTAACACATCCAAATTCAAAAATCATCCAAACGACCATTTTACCTCTAGGCCATAGAACAAATTTTGGCCAAATTCCACTTGGAATTTGGTGAAACCCTCGCCATACCTACTTGATACTCTCCTAGCAGGTCAAGTGAACCCTATGGAGGATGGTACACCCAACCCAATGAGTTTGGGTCAGCCCAACTTGACCCGAGGGCCAAATCGAGCACATGGCTTGGAATAGCCACATGGCAAACCTCTTCCCACTTGTTTTAAGCACATGGCCACTCCACTAATCCACTCCCTAGCCCAAAAAAAAACTCAAGGACAGCCTAAATGGCCTAACAAACCCACTTCCTAAGTTCAATTGGATCAAAATGGCTCCTCCCTTCTCGGTTATCTGATTGCCAAATGGGGAGATATACTCCCCCTAATTCATTTGAATATTCACATCCCCATTGTCGATTGAGTGTGAGAGAGGCATAGGAGTCTTTTCCCAGTGATCCCAAGCTCCCTCAAGCACTTTCCAACTTCATCTTCTCAATTTTCACAAAGTGAAACATGGGAGCTCCATAGGATTTTGAACTTATCCAATACTCAATATCAACCAAATTCACTTTGCACACTCCATCAGAGGATCAAGTAAAGCTTGCCCAAGCTATTTCCCAAGCTCCAAAGGCAAGAGAGGATCAAGTCAAGCTTGCCCAAGCTATTTCCCAAGCTCCAAAGGCAAGGGAGGATCTAATTCGATCAAAATCGTGCTCACTAGGAGGAGGAGTTGCTCCATAGAGCTATCCACTCAACCTCAAGAGCTAAAACATTCACCAAAGCTTTGTCTCAACCAACTAAAGCTTCTCCAAGGGTATCAAGTGTCGGTGATCACCTTTGGCGAGGTATGCCATTTTTTGACCATTAAACTCAATGTGATGTGGAGCTTTATGAAAGAAATTTTGATCCCATGGAATTTTGATCGTTAGATGTGCTTGCCATTAGGTTTAGATGGTGTGGGTTGATTTTAATCCAAGAAGCTTGATCAAGCTCGATCTTCTTTGAATGTGGGTTTCCATTTTTCATGTGGAAGAATAGGGAAGATCTCTGGCCGTCCATCTGCATGTTTGGATGGACGACCGAGATTAAATCACATTTTGTAATTCATTTTATCCCATCTAAATGGTGTCATTATTCTCAGCCATCCGATCCTTGATCGATGGTAAAAGATAGCCCGCCACCACGACCATATAAGTAAGGCCAAAAGTGAGTAAAATGTCACCATCCGTGTGGCGCACAGGGATTAGGGAATTAAGGGTTTGATTAGTGGTTTAACCATTTGTTGAAGTTTATTATGATATGTTTTAGTGAATGGGAAGTTTAGGGAATAATTTTGGGGCATTTCTCCTAACCTATTCGTTAAACACCCCCCTCCTTTTCTTTCTTAATCCTCTCTTAATTAAGGGCTAATTCACTAATTATCTTCTTAATTAATTTCATACAATGCTAAAACTTTTTAAAACTTAATTAATCTACTTAGGGTAGATACTTAGGTATTTAAGTGCCTAAGTTCAATTATGAAAATCAAGATTCAACTCATATGTGTGAGGGGTGTTATGAAATTACTTAAGTTAAACCCCTTAGCTTAATTAATCATTAATCGTGAGCTAATTTACATTTGTCTCCTTTCTTCTTAGGTGCATTGCAAATTTAAATTCCTTGTGAGATTTTATGTCATCTCATTGGCTCATAATTATTTGATTAACTATGCTAAGGTGGTGCAGGTAAGGGATAATTAACATGCTTAATTCATACATTAACCTAATCAAAAATATAAAATAAATCTAATCATCTAAAAATTGAACAAAAATATTAAACACATGTGAGAATAGATTAGAAACACCAAACTCACTCCACATTTTCAAAATCAAATTAAATTCAAAATCGAACAAAATCATATTAAATAAACTCTAATTTACTTTAAGCTTTCCTATTTCATAAGATTGAATTTAAGATTTAATTAAAGTGAATGTGTTTACATGCTTTCAATACTTTAGTTCTTCCCCCAACATGCTAAACATGTATGTCATATGATTTCATGCATCCATGCTTTTCAAAAATCAAATTTAAAATGAAAATATTTTCTTTATGTCAAATTGCATGTGTTGACTAAAGTAAGAATATGAGTGGCTATTATCACTATTAAATTCAAATTATTTTCAAAATATATGAATCAATTATCAAAACTAAAAGTGTATTACTTATATCTTACTTATAAGTTTGCATGTGAGTAAAATATAAGGATGTGCTTAGTGTAGGTTTTCCTTCTCTTCTCTTTTAGTATAGTTTTGAATAGGATTTGGCAAAGTGTATGGTTCACTTGAAAAGAACCTAACACTTGCCTAATTCCATATCCTATTCATTCCCATGATATTACTTAAGAAGGATACCTATACTTGTACATATAAATTGCATAAACAAAAATAAATCAACCAACATAAATTTTTGCATCCTTTATTTTCCATTCATTTCTTTTGTACACATGCTTGTAATTAAGGAAAGTGGTATATTAGTATGGACAACCCTGAGATTGCGAGGCTTTAGGTAGCCCTAAGTAGGTTTTGTACCTTACACCCCTGGTTAACAATGGTGTTGTACTCACTTATGACTTTCATACATTCATGTGTATATGTGAAAGTTGGATAAGAAACCCCTTTGCTACTTAATGAAAATCATGCATCATAAACTTTCAAATTTTCTTAAATGATTAACATGCATCATAAAGTGTGTTAAAAATTCCCATTTGTATGTATAGATATGTTTAGGACTCATTCATATGCATGTTATTCATGTTGGGAAAGAAGTGAAGTGATGTATATTTTGTGAATTTAGTTCATTTTACTTAATCTTAAAATACCTTTCTTTTTGAATAAGTTTATTTATAGTTCATCTAAACTTAGGATTAATTAAAATGCATAATTAAAACATTCACTAAACAAAATTAAAACATGAATTCACTTTAGAAATTACTTAGGTTAGGGAAGGAAAGAGGAGTTCCCTTCTCTTTCCCTCTCTTTATAACTTAGTAATTAATTATAGGATTCACTTGAACCCAATCAAAACATAAAATAAAATCAATCCAAAATAATTAAATCACTTAAATGAAACCCTCCTCTAAGTTGAACATTCTTCACACTTAGAAAATTCTAACTTAAAGCCATAGCTAAGTATACCACACAAACCTCTAAAGCACACACATTAGGCTAAGTCACCACTTCTAGCTTTAGGTTAGGGTGTATGGTTTGATGCTTGCTTTTATTTTATGATATATGTTTTAGTCTGGATGTTAGGATGAATGTGCATAGAGTGAATGGTAGGACGATCTTATTCTAGCCATTGCCTTCTGCAGGGGATTGTGCTTAAGGGGCGCTGTAATAGATAAAAATATAAATGTATTTATTGTGCAGGTGCGTATACCCCTAAGCATATTCCAATAGGCTAGGTGGACTTAGTCATCCATGTGTGGGGTGACAAGACCAATATGCATGCTTAGAATTTTGCATGGTTTGTTAAGCTAATCTCAGCTTTGCAGGTGTTATCTAGATTTACTTTTCCTTTTCATGTAATTTTTGCAATTAAGATTTTAGAATGATTATTATGGGAATTAGGTTGAGCATTGGTCATAAAATCTCATCTTATGCACCATGTGATGCCTTTGGAGCATCCACCTTCCAACCATCCAAAAGAAAGAACCAAAGAAGAAAGAAGAAAAGGAGAAGAAAGAAGAAAAGAAGAAAAGAAGAATGAAGAAATGAAGCTTGAAGACCCCCATAACAATAAGTTCATTGCTCAACTATATTTAATTCATTTGTAATCCAAGTTGTATAAGGGTAGAGCTCAGCTACCCAATTTGTTTTTTGGGTTTATGCATTGGTACCCGACCACAATGGCCTCTTCTTCTTTTGTGATTAGCTTTATAAATTGATTGATGATTTATGTATGGCCTTTTCTAGGATGGATTAGGCTCTTAAAGAAAAGTAAATCTTTTACCAAATTTAACAATTCAAAACTAAAAAGAAAGAACTCAAAACCACACTTAAAGTTTAGGCTAAAAATCAACATAAAAGACTTAGCAATCCCTTAACTGGATGAGTACTTCTTTTATAACATCATGCATAAATGCATATTATTTTCACTCTTCATTGGAGGCTTTCACCTTAGCCAGAGAAACTTAGCTTGACCTTTGAGAGCCATGGTGGAAATACCCCTCCTCCCTTCTCACTGATTTTAGCCAATAATCTCATTTCTCATGCATTAGGCATATGAATCCTATTAGCCTGAGTCAAAATGATTGTCCAAAAATAAAAATAAAATGAAATATAAATTGCATTAGATTTAGGTCATTTGCAACATACCCCAACATGATCTAGTCTCTTTAGGGAGTGAGTTTAAGGACATAATCTCTTTCTAAATAAATAAAACCCTAGCTATCTTACATAAAGCATATGACTTGCCTAAATGAATTTAAAACCATAGGAGGAGTTACTTGGTGGCCACCCCCAGGCGGTTGTAAGTCCAAATAGTCAGGTGATTTGTCCTCTCTTGTGGAGGCAAACCAAATACCCATTTTGCCTTAGATTTAGGTTGTGCTTTTGGCCCTCACCAAAGCTCCCTAGATTCAGGTTTTGAGGTTACTTCTCTCTTTTGTGGGCCATAAGCATAAATCCTCACCTCTTAGGCATTTTTATAATCTTGTGTTTTGGAATCATAAGCCCTAAATTTTTAATGAAACATTCAACTCAATCAATTTCAAAAATGTAAAGACCAACTATAGGATAGTTTGTAATGCTCGTTAGGTTTCCTAGCATTGTGGACATCTCCTACTTCTCTTCATTTGGCTTCGATAATAACTCCCTATCTTTGATGAATCCCATTTGATCTTCCAAATAAACTAATTGATTGATAGTCCTACCTATTGAATCTTTGGAGACAACGATCATTTACCTTAATCGAGAGTATTCCTGAGGGATCTCATTCCTTAGGATGTAATTAACTATGGGGGCTTGCCCCTATAGAGAACTTAATGAACCCGATTTAAAATAAACCTTACTTTACTTTTCCATGTAAAGTAGGGGAAGAATCTTTGGAACATATGCAGACCCATTGTCCTTAGGAGTCCTTGTTGAGGTGATTGAGTCCATTGTAGGGTGGTGACTTCTATCTTTGAGATAGTACACCTCTCCTCAATGTCATGCCCGATCACCCTCAATAAGAACATCTACAGATCTACGTAGTGTCAAATTGCATAAAAAAAAAGAGATGTATATTTCCATCCTCATTTTATTCTACATAGAGTGAAGATGGAAGTATGTATCTTATTCTTCTAAAAGAGAAATAAAAATTTTTACCATAGATTTTTCTGGCAACTCCGTTAGGGATGGTTCCTCTCTCCATCTTTGGTAAATGATCATTGTCTCCAGGTATCGATAGTGGGTTTGCACTTTGGTATGAATCCAAGACTATCTTTCTTTCCATTGGCACTTAGCTTATTTCATTCTTGAGTTAAGCTAGCCAACATCTTTAAGTTTTAGGACCTCACCCCGTGTCCAATGGGTAAAAATAAAAAGATCTAAATAAAAAAAACATTTAAACAATTCCTCCTTATCATTTTTTTATGATAAGGAAAGGTTCATTCTAAAATAATAAAGACAAAATAAATTTTTCATAAAAATCTTGCTTTTCAAAAAGCACTCTTTAAAAAAATGCACATAATAAAATATTTCCCACAAAACTTTCTTAAATCACCCTCATTTAACAATTCTCATAATTGTTATATGTGGGAATCTTAAAAAATAAAACTAACAATCTTTTCCAAAAGCACAAATGAACATCTTCCCTCAATTCATTTTGATGAAGATTTCATTTTCAAAATAAAATGAACAAACATCTTTCCAAAAGTCAAAATCAAAATAAAGAAAAATAAATATTTTTTTTTAAAAAGCATATATGAACCTCTCCTTTCAATGCACACATACCTATTGAATGGGAGTTTCATTTTTAAACAAAACTAAAATTTTCAAAAGCACATGAATATCTTCATTCAACATACTCAAATTTATTGAATGAATATTTCATTCCCAAATAAAAATAACATCATTTGGAAATCCCACTTAAACATATCCCATATATGATTACGTTAGAATTCCCTCAAAAAAGCAATAATCACACACAAACCAAAATTTTCACATTAGCAAAATAAGATTGATTTCCATTCCTACATACCCAAATTTGTTGAATGGAAGCCTTCTTTTCAAAAATCAAAACTTAACATTCATATTTTCAAAATTCAAATCACATTTGGAACTTCATTTAGAATACTCAAATTTGCTAAACAAAGTTTCCAAATTCAAAACCAAAATTTTCAAACACATTTGGAACTTCATTTAGCATGCTCAAATTTGCTAAGTGAAGTCTCCAAATTCAAAATAAAACTTTCAAACAAATTTGGAACTTCATTTAGCATGCTCAAATTTGCTAAGTGAAGTCTCCAAATTCAAAACCAAAAATTTTTAAACACATTTGGGACCTCATTTAGCATAATCAAATTTGCTAAGCAAAGTCTCCAAATTCAAAACCAAAAAATTCTCAGCACTTTGGAACTTCACTCTTTAGCATAAATGTGCTAAAGTGAAGTTTCCATTTTCAAAACAAAAATAAAATCTTTAAACACATCTTTTGGAATTTCATTTAGCATACTCAAATTTGCTAAGTGAAATTTCCATTAAGTAGAACTTCATCTTTAGCATACCATATTTGCTAAAGTAAAATCTCCACTTTCAATCAAAAACAAATCAAAACAAAAAGGAAACACATTAGGATTTCTTTAGCTTACCCAAATTTGCTAAGGATCCTACTTTTTCAAAAATCAAAATATCCAAAACAAATGAAACACTTTAGGATTTTCTTAGCATACTCAAATTTTCTAAGAATCCTATTTTCAAAAATCTTTCAAAACACACTTGGGTTCCTCACTTAGCATACCTAAATTTGCTAAGAATTGGGAATTTTAAAATCAATAATAATTCACTAAAAGAAATAATTATTTTTAAACACTTCACTTAGCATACCCAAGTTTGATAAGTAAGTAAAATTCCAATTTACCAAATCAAAAACATACCCAAATTTGTTAAAGGAAAGGGTCCTCAAATCAAAATTTAATTTCAAACATTAACCTATGGAAGCATTCTTCTAAAAATATTTGAATCCATATTTTAACATACTCAAATTTATTGAAGTTGGATTCATATTCAAAATTCCTCTTTCCAATCAAGTTTCTAAATCTTCTCAAATCCATTTGAACCCACTTAACACTTCCAAGATGTTGGATGTGGGTTCAAATTCTAAATTCAAATCAACAAAATAGAAATCTAAGCCAAGCTCATTTCCTATATTGCGATTCTTAGCATCATCACACCTACCATGATTCAATTCAATATGATTTGAAATAGCAACCTCATAGAAGTTTGTGTTCACTTTCCCACATGACATGGACTTGGCCTTGGATCAGGCCAACCTCCCCCGAGCTGATCATGCCCACCTTATCCATTTCAGTAGGTGATTTGAGGGAGTGAAGATCACATGTGAGGGCACTCTCCTCACAATCATTAGTAGGACTGTGGTGGCTGGGCAGAAGCCAGTCATCCAGATCGATCTACCCTCGGATTCTAACATCTCCTCATTAAAGAGGAAAGCAGTGGCAGTCCCACCAATTTTAGCAATGACAGTGACAGTGCCTGTGTGCCCCATGGTTTCTCGTGATGCCCCAGTAAGGGCTACCACCCACTCTTTGGCACCCTCTAAGGGTAAAGCTCCTCTGATTCCAGAGATTGCCTCCCCAACCTTTGAGGTTGGGTCTAGTTCTTACTTTACTCATCCTAGCTGGACACAGAGGAGAAATAAAAATTGCATGATCAAGCTATCATACTAGGATTGTCATGGAGATGGAGGCCACTACATGGTTAGTAGTAGAGGAGGTACCTACTTTGATCACCCTGCTGGTTATAGCGAACCAGTTTTATCCTCTCTTTGGGTCAGACAGAGAGGATGCTAGGAGGATTACTTCACCTCCACCAGTGGTTCAACACCAGCCCTCAGTTACTCAGAGTAGGAGGTCATATGCCGCCCTCCGATCAGTCTTATGCCAGGTTGGCGGAGCTTATGGACATTCAGAGTTTGAAGCTCAATTTGATTTGAGATCCATCATCCCCCACAATGTGGGGAAACACATTCGATAGGAGAGGGCCAGAGAGGCCCATACATCTATTCATATCAGTAGGAGAGGCAAGGTTCATGATGGACTTCGCACTCATTAATTTTTTTTCTACCCGCACCGACCATACATATAGCATCATACTTACTGGGACCAGTCATCACATGAGGACAGCTCCTGTTCATAGAGAGTCGGTGGTGTCTCCACCACACCACTCTACCCCCCATCTGCCATCACCAGTTCACGTCACAGCATCTCTAGTTCCATAGAAGGCCATGAAGGCCATATCCAGGGAGAAGCATACCCCGTTGGTGAACCGGCTACGGCCGAGGGATCCTACTCCATCTACACCGCCTACTATGGTAAGGCTAAGCTCTCTTGCTCGACCTTCTGCCCCAATGGTGGTGCGGAGGGAATGGTGACCCCGAAGCATAGTGGTCATCCCTTCACCAACTGCACTAGTTCAGTAAGACATGGAGATGGTAGCAGTTGTTACAGAGGTAGCAGATGTTAGCCCAGCTGCACCAATGATAGTGGAGACTCCTAGGAGTGTCACCTCTTTCTGAGTTAGTGATAGTGTCTCTCTTCAAGTGAGTACAGTCCCCATAATATTGACTCTCCAATAGCAGACAAGGTCGATGCCTCTCAGTACATGACAGTGATCACACCGATCAGCCAAAATCATTTGTTCTCATTCAAAGTGATCGTTCTCTCAAGGAGATAGTAGCACATTATCTTGTAGAGAAGAAGAAAATTATGGGGTATGATTGGTCGGATGAAGAGAAGATCATCAACGAAGATGATTTGTTGGGAGACTCAGTCGGAGTCTGTATGGTAGATACCAGAGGATCTCTCCTCAAAGAATGGCAGGCCATGGAAGGTGATGAGGTTGATCAAGAAGACACAACAATCACACCTTGATAGTTAAAGCAAAAAGACGAGCAAATATATAGGATGGTGAGGCAGCTTGAGGACTTGTTACCAGTAATTTTAGTAATTCAGAAATAAGAACCAGTAGTTCATCTTACTACAGCCAACATTAATCAGCCAGAGTTAGTGCATGTCTTGGACCCAGCCAAGTCCTTACCTCCTGTTGAGCAAGGTAGCACTAGCATGTATAGGAAGGTAGTGGAAAGTACCTCCATATAGGAGAAAGACATCAGATCCATGGTTGAGCAGCAAGTGAAGGAAGCGTTGGCTTAAGCCCAGGGAGGATCATCAGTTCCAAAGGGTAGACCCTACCTGGAGGAATTCAATGCAATCCAATATCCCAAGGGTTTAATGTCACCTTCCTTGAAGAGCTTTGATGGTAGTGAAAACCCAAGGTAGCATATAGCATACTTCAGGGCCAATTGTTGCAACACCGGTGGCAGCGATGCTTTGATATTCTGCCTCTTCATTAGTAGCCTAGCAGGGATTGCTTTCGATTGGTATGTTGAACTTCCCAATGGTTCAGTAAAGACATTTGTTGAGTTGGAGCAAATCTTTATCAAGAGGTTTGTTGGAGCTCAACAAAGGGTTACTGTATGTGATCTCGTTGTAGCACAATAATACCCAGGTGAGTCCCTTGTTGATTATATTCTCTGATGGCATAACCTAAGTATGAAATGTGAGTCGCAGTTGTTTGAGCAACATGCCATTGAGATTTTTTTGAAGAATATCCATGGCCCGGTCGCCTTCATGCTTAAGGGCTTCACTATCAAAATATTTGAGAAGCTAATCAACAAGGCATCTAGTCTACAAGGAGAGGCCAAACAGTTGCCTTTTCAAGACCAGTTGCCCAAAGCAAAGCCATAGAAGGTCTATGAGAAGAAATTAGAAGCATTGACATCGGTAGATAAGGGAAAGCAACCAGCTAGAGATCAGTCTGAGAGACCACAACCTCAGCAACATTCGCTTCCACCACTTTACCACTATCGAGCCCACCGCCTCACAAGAGCCTCCATGGCCAACATCACCTCCTCATATACCACCACCACCGGTACATATACCCGCCCGTGCTATGGTCCACCTACTATTTTAGATAAGCTTAACAAACTTTATTCATTTTAGAGGGAGGTAATCAAAAAAAACTTTAAGAATCTCTTAAAGATGCATAATTTTTAGTTACCTGAGCCTAGAGACCAGAAGTAGGTAAAAGTCATGACTTTTGCCCTACCATTATGCTAATGTTTTGGAGGATTGCTTCACATTTAAGGACTGGCTTGAACATAGCTTCAAGACCGTAGTTATCCCAAAGGAATATCTTGTGGTACAACCATCCAGTTCCATTAGGGTAATCCTTGGGGATACATGTGATCCTTCCAAAACCAATGATGGTTGGGATATCTCTTTATCCAAAACATTTGAAAAGATCATCCAGAAGATCACGAAACTTTCCTTCAGGTGCACAGTCATCAAACCTCCAACATTAATTTCTAGTGCCAGCTTCGAGAGGGAAGGGGGGGCTTCGATGAGCGGCAACATGTGTCGACGAGATAGCCCATTAGCGCAACCACCGACCGTGCCCAACCTTCAGCCTATAGTTGCAGCTTCCACATCGGTGACCTCCTCTACTTCAGCTAGCTCTTCTTCTTCTGCTAGTAGAACTCTTGTATTGGTGGATAAGGGCATCAAATTCCTTACCCCACTCACTTTACTTGATTTCTATTTTGTACCCCCAAAAAAACCTAAGAAATTTAAGAATAAAGCTAGCTTGAATTACATCTATGTCACTTCTGATGGGTTGTCTACTTCTATTCTTAATGATAACTCTTCAAGTAAAAATAACTATAACAATTTTGATCTACCTCTTTCTGATTCAGAGTTGGACTTTCACTCTGAATACTAGTTTCACTTCTTGAGATAGACTTGGAATCATCCGATTCTGAGGGTCCCATAGGAGAAGTTGTAGGTGAGCCTGATGTGTAGGTAGAACCTTCCATTACCCTGACCAAAGAGATCACTGAAGTCAACCTACGTAGTGGCAAGGTTCTACCTCCTAGGGCAGCATCTCAAGATATAGGGAAATAAGTCATTGGTACAGAGGATCAAGAATATATGATTGTGGAGGATCAGCTCAAGGTGGACTATAATATCCTTTCTCATCTAAGAAAGTTACCATCTAAGCTAAGCATATATGATGCCCTTGTCATATCCAAAGAGATGAGGGAATCACTAATCAAGGCTCTCCTTGATCCTCAGATATGCTTAGCTCAGTTGATCATTATAGGTGAGGAGGCACATTACACAAAAGAAGCTCAGGAGATCACCTTCACAGATGAAGACCTTCTTCGGGGACTTGGAGCACAACCATCCCTCTACATCATAGTCTACATAGACAAGTTCAGACTTGCTAGAGTTCTCATTGATCCAGGTGCATGTGGTCATTATGAGTCTAAAGACCCTTTCCTATTTGAGGATCGACATCTCTACACTCAGGAGATCGGATGATGTTGAGAGGATTCAATGAATAAGGTGAGCGGGCTTTAGGTTCCATAGTGTTACCTTTGGAGATAGGTGACTGGAAGACTGAAGCAAAGTTTTACATCATTGATTCAAATACTTTGTTCACTGCTTTGCTCGCTAGGCCTTGGATACATCAGAATAAGATAATTACATCCTCCCTCCATCAGTACATCAAGTTTAGAAAATATGGGATTGAATACCGTGTCAATGGAGATGAAAATCCATTTTTAGTTAGGAGGTTGAGATTTATGAGGATGCAACCTACTATCTTCCTCAAAACACCCTTTCTCATGAACTTGGATAAAACTCAAATTCAAAAAAAATGAAGAAAAAGAAAAGGCAAAAGAAAAAGAAAAGAAAAATGAAAATGGAAGAGACAAGAAAGGGGAATTAGGGAAGAAATAGATCCTCATATTACATTCCACCCACAGTTCATTCCATCATATGCACATGTGGGTAGGATGGCTCAACCTCCACCTGGAAAGGTAGAGGCAGAGGCAGAGGCAGAAATAGAGGCAGTTCAGAGGTGGAAGACCCTTGGTTGGCCATCAACCAACAGAGGTCATGTTCCAGTTCATAGGAGTACCCCTAATATTCATATAGACTTGGAATCCAGCTTGGAGGATGAGTCTAATGTGATTAGTATACCAGCCAACCCCTCTCAATGGGTTCCATTCGAGGTGACTTTTGATCCAGATGGTGATGTAGATCAGGCCTCCAAACAAAGCAAAGTATTCAAATCAGGTTTATGTGAGACTATTAGGCAGAAGCATGGAACCTTAGTTCTAACCTCACTTACATCTTAGAAAGTTGAAGGTTTAGTAGTTAAGGAAGCTCCTAAGTCTTCTAGTGATATGAAGCCGAAGAGATTCTTTTTGGGATCATCATCCTCAAGTCCCAAAGTTGATGTAGAACTTGAGGAGGATACATTTAAAAAATTACTGGAATTACCATTTGAATTTTACTCACCTTGTGTTCATAATCTTATACATAAAGGTTTAGTTCCTCATACATGGTCCAGGCACAGGTCAGAGTATTTTGAAAAGCTATGGAATAATACAGGAAAGCAAATCAAAAGCGGACTAGGATTGATTATGGGTCCGGTCGATGATGATGATTCTTTGGTTGTTACCAATCATTTGGAGTCATAGGTTCTTTTCACACAACACCAACTCTTATGAGAATGTATATTTAGAAACCTCAGATGATCCAGATGATCTCCAAATCAAAGAGGCCCTGCCAGAATTTGAAGAGGAGATCCATTCAATAATTGACAAGCTTAAAGAAATCAACCTTGGGATAGAAGAAAATCCATGCCCGACGTACATCAGTTCATTGATGAATGAAGAAGAAACTAATGATTTAGTTAGGCTATTGACTGAGTTTAAAGACTACTTCGCATGGACTTATGAAGTGATGCCCAGATTATCTCCTAACGTAGCAGTCCACAAGCTAGCAATAGATCCCAATGCTACCCCTATTAAGCAAGCTCCTAGATGCATGTGATTAGAAATCGAACAATAGGTCATTTCCAAAGTCAAGAAATTGAATGATGCTAGTTTCATCAGGGAAGAAAAATATCTTACCTGGTTAGCTAGTGTCATCCCAATTAAGAAGAAGAATGGCCAAATTTGCATATGCATCGATTTCAAGGACTTAAATAAGGCATGTCCTAAGGATGAGTTTTCTCTTCCTATACCAGGATTAATGGTGGACATCACCTCATCTCATGCAGTTTTCTCTTTCATGGATGGGTCATCTAGCTATAACCAAATCAAGATGTCTCCCAAAATGTGGTGCTATATACCAAGCCATGACTCGGATCTTTGAACTCATCCATCATCAAGTTGAGTACTATGTTGATGATCTAGTAGTCAAGAAGAGAAATGGAAGACCATCTCTTTGACTTGAGAGTAGTTTTGAATGGTTAAGATAATATAACCTCAAAATGATTCCCGTGCATTGAGTAGCTTCAAGGAAATTCCATGAGTTTATTGTCCCAAATAGAAATAGATCTAGAAAAGATCAAAGCTATCTTAGAAATGCCACCTCCTAAGAGTTTAACTCAACTTAGATCCTTCCAAGGATGGTCGGCGCTAAGATGCTTTATCTCCTATCGGGAGATGTAAACCATTCTCAACACTTGTCAAAAGGATGCCAAGTTCAAGTGGGATGATAAGTGTCGATGCCTTTGAAGGCATCAAGCGTATTTGGTGAAGCCAGTTCTAGCGACTATCCGGGTAGGCCACTCATCCTCTACACGCATTAGACAACTATCGACACTTTGTTGGCCCAAGCCAAGGAGAAGGAGAATGCTCTACTACCTCAGATCATCTCATTCTCTGAAGCAACTATTCACCTATTGAGAAATTGCCTTTGCTTTGCTTTCCAAAATCTATGACATTATATCCTTTATCATAAGGTGAACTTGATCTCCAGAACCAATCCACTATAGTTCCTCATGAAATGGCCAACACTATCCACACGTTTGGCATGATGGTCCATGATCCTCTTGTAGTTTGATATCACCTTTGTACCCCTCCGTGTGGTAAAAGGCAAGCACTAGTGGATTTCTTAGCACACCTACTTCCTGCTGATTCTCCATTTAGTGAGGATCTCCCTGATGAACAAATCATGAACTTAGGGGAGGCTGACAACCTCGATGGGAGATGTATTTTGATGGTGCATCTTCTTTTCACAAAGGGGAAGCACCACGATCTACTCTTCCATAAAAGGCAGGGGTAAGAATAGTTCTCTTAACTCCAGACCGTGATGTGATGAGATTCTCATACTATCTTTCCAACCCCTGCACCAAAATTAAAGCGAGTATGAGGCTTTGATTGCTGGTCTGGAGTTAGCCATCACTATCAGTGTCAAGAGCATCAACATCTTTGGGGATTCTCAGTTGGTCATCAATCAGATTGTTGGGTCCTACAAAGTTCTCAAACCCAAGCTTCGTCATTACCACAAGTATACCATGAAACTGTTGGCCCAAATCTCTGAAGTCACCATCTACAAGGTTCCCCGAGCAAAGAACGCAGTAGTAGATGCTTTGGCCAAACTTTCCAAAGAATTGGCATGTTCGGAAGATGAGTCCATTTTAGTAAGGATCCAAAATAGACAAGTCCTATCCCTTATTGATGTTGAACTCATCGAGAGACTTTCTCTTGAAGGAGAGATTGTCGTTGCCAAAATGGACAAGGAGTTGGACTGGAGATAATCATTCATAGATTACTGAACACGGCAAACTACTTCAAGAAAAGTCACAAACTCATCAAGTAAAATAGAGAGCTCTCTCCTATGCTCTCATTGATGGCACCCTGTACCGACATTCCTTTGACGAGATGTGGTTATGTTGTTTAGACAAACATGGCGATTATTGTAATCGAGGTACATTAGTCTATCAGAGTGGATCAATTCGGTCGAAGATGAAGACAAGATCAAGAGACTAGGATACTCCCGGCCTTTATAGATTGCATGGATGTAGCTAGGAGATGCCATCAGTGTCAGGTACATGGTGTGGTCCTCCACCAACCACCCAACATTCTACACCCTACTATGGCCTCATGGCCATTCGAGTGTTGGGGTATCGACATTGTGGGTCTGATCGATCCTCCTTCTTTGAAGGGTCATCGGTTCATCTTAGCTGCCACCGACTACTTTTCCAATTGGGTGGAAGCCATCCCACTCAGAGAGATCACAATCGCATGTTCTTCGTGAACCATATCGTATATAGGTTAGGGGTGCCTCAAAGAATTATATCCTATAATGATATTGCATTCAAAAGCACCAAGATCAATAGTTTCGCCAAAAGACACGGTATAGATTTGGAGATACTCCACCATCTACTACTCCAGAGCAAATGTCTTAGTAGAAGCATTCAACAAAACTCTCATCCAAATACTAAAGAAGACACTTCATGATAACAAGCGGTAGTGGAATGAGTAGTTGGTTAAAGCATTGTGGGCCTACTCACACCACATATTGAACTTCAACTCAATCTACCCTATTTTCTTTAGTGTATGGGTCTGAAGCCATTCTACCTCTAGAAGTTCAACTCCCATCACTAAGGATAGCATTGGGTAACAAGATCACGTAATAGAATGCAAAGTTTGGTTAGAAGAGCTCAAGGTTTGGAGGAGAGTCGCCAGAATGTCAACCTCGAAGTGACAAGGCCAAAATGATTCAAGCTCACAACAAGTCTTCCTCCCTATGGTCTTCCAAGGGAGAACTTGTTAGTCCTAAGGAGACCAATTTTTGCCCGCTGAAAGATGGGAGGCAAGTTTGAACCCACTAGAAGGCCCCTATGTCATAAAAAGGCCTACCAAGGAGAATCTTATCAGCTCATTGATTGTAAAGGGCAACACCCGATGCTTCCAATTAATGGGCTCTATCTAAAGAAATATTACCCATAAAATAAATCATGTTTGAAAATAATTATTAATAAAAAGAACAAAATCTAATTCCATTTCATCTAAATCTTCTCTTCTTCGAAGCGTTGTTTGCTTATCATGCGAATCTGTCGTGACGTGCCTAGGGTAGGTGTAAGAGTCCCCAGTGGCATCCTATCCCTTTTTCATAACACAAACACAATATCCTGATGCTATTATAATAGGTGTAAGAGAACCCAAGAGGCATACTATTTCGATTAGCACAACTAAGTTATGTGTAAGAGAACCCACATCATCCTTTCAAATTCCCCTGGCTCCACTTCATCAAATCATGTTTAAGGTAGGTGTAAGAGTCCAGGTATCCTATTCCTTTAACACATGCACAACAACAAACACAAATCTTTTATCTGAGCTTTTTTTGATGTGGGAGCAAGCCCCTGTGGCACTCATCACTCTACATGTTACTTTGCTAGTATGTCACCCTAGTGGTCACTTGTTTGGATGATGTGAGTCCATGCACTTTATTCCTAACTTGACCATTGTAAACCAATAATCACCTCATTAGTTTGGTAGACTTAACTGCCCAGCAGGTAAGCAACCTCATGTTTATTTTGTTTGAGAAGATGTGAGTCTCCGAGCCTTCTTCTTGAACTAATCATCATCATCTAACCACGAAATATATTTGAGGTTTAGGGTAAGTCCCAAGAGACTCCTTTCCTCTTGACTACATTTGAGTAGATATAAGTCCCCAAGTGGCATTCACTCAGTAGTCGCCCTAGGTCGGATGGCCCCTATCGAGCTAAAGACATTATCCCAACAATCAGTTCTGCTATAAGAGGATGTGAGTCCCTGAGCTTTCTTCCTGGGTTGATTGTTGCAAACCGATGGGCACCTTAGGTTGGTTAATGTTCGCTATGCTGACAATGACTCACCCGATGGATACACCACTCTTGGAAGATGTGAGTCCCCACGCATTCTCCTGAGTTGGCCAGAATACCTGATATATGACTAGTCATCTCCAGATTTTGTATTAAGCCCTGCCCCATCTCCTGTAGGCACTTTATTTGGATCACATCCTTTATGACCACAATTAGATACTATTCGGGTTACTCTTGGATCAGACAGTCCCCATTTCCTAGTAGCCACCCCTGTGGTTAGAGAATTTGTTCAACGGATGCACAAATTCTCCTTTGATTCAGTTAATCTGAGATAGGTCTAGACTAATATAAGCTCCTTCTCAGTTTAATCTCTGCAAACTATCAGGTTCCATGATAACCAAACTAAATAAATAAACAAAATATTCGCTTGTGGATTAGGAATTCAAGCCCCCAAAAGGCCCCCTTTTCTAAAGCAGGCATCCTATCTTTAGGGTAGTGTCAGCATAACTCCCTATAGGAATTGCTTGACTACCTAAGTTGAGATAAGTCCCCGGATCGACACTCACTCCGTAGTCGCCTTAGGTCTTGGTTGGTTTGGCCATTACCCCCGCCATTCTGCTTTGGAAGATGACAATGACATTCTTTCTAGCATAATTATCACAAATCACTAGTCAGTGGTTTGATTTGCCCAAAGCAATCGATCACCCCTGGGTCTTTTGTAGTGGAAGGTGTGAGTCCTCAGCTTTCTTCCCAATTGATCATTACAAACCAAAAGGCACTCCTCGGTCGATAGTTCTCCCATCGAGAAGCTACTCCCTTGGTTCAAGAATCAGATAGGTCTAGTCGAAGCTCCTTTCCAAGATGATCCATCGCAAACCAATGGAATCCATCAAAATATAAAAAAAAATTAATCTTGACTATCATTGGATTGATCTAAGTCCCAAGGCATTCACTTAATAGTCACTTGGGTTCAATCTATTGCCTTGCCAATAGATTACCCCAGCAACTGGTCCTTTGGAAGATGTAAGTCTACTATGCTTTCTTCCTAGTACAACTGCTACATACCGAAAGGCATCCCTTTGGTTGGCTAGTCCTACTACATGTTTAGTAGATTACCCCTTTGGATTGGTAAAGCTGAGTTAGGCCTGGTCTCCTACTCTGCATCCATCGCAAACCAACAGGGCCCTTCTCAAAATCCCAAATCTAAAAATAGAAACAAATTCAACACACTTCCCTAGTAGAAATTTCTCCTAGTGAGAC
Organism: Cymbidium sinense; assembly: GCA_021442155.1. Taxonomy (NCBI): domain Eukaryota; kingdom Viridiplantae; phylum Streptophyta; class Magnoliopsida; order Asparagales; family Orchidaceae; genus Cymbidium; species Cymbidium sinense. The sequence goes on along the minus strand of CM038225.1, from coordinate 45,134,241 downwards.
TTAAATCAAATCAAACTTCTCATCCCCTTGTGAATGACTTGAACCTACTTCCCTAGTGGAAGGTTCACATATTTTATCCCTAGTGGATTCCTCCTTCCCTCTCTTATGTCCTTGACATATGTAAAGCCACATTGCATTAAGTTCTGGATTCCTTCTACACCTCAAGTCAGGAGTAGATCATCTTTGTTAGTGCTTGTGATCATTCAGTATTGTTGATCATCAACACCAATACGTGTTCCATGTCATTCACCACACCTATTGGGTGCCCTTTGTTCAATTTTAGAATGAGCTCTCAACCCCTCCATCTTAGACATAGGACTCCTCTTAGACTTTAAGGGATCCTTAGTCCTAAGACACATCTAGTGATTACGTGGACACTCAACCTAGTCCTAGAGACTTAGAAGAGTTAGCCATAGGAATAGGTCATGCCTTAGCGGTGTTAGCAAAATTTGCCTACCCTTAGCTTGAACCATTCCTCACCTTCCTTCATTCAAGTTAAACTCCAAATCAATTCAACGTCAAACTTAAATCAATTCTAGCCTAATTGATTTTCTCCAAATTCAAATCAATGCCATATGATTGAAATCCATGATTGAAATACATGATTGAAATCCATGATTGAAACCCATAAATGAAATTTCAAATTTTAAATTTTTCTTAGGTCCTTAATCCTCTCTTAAGGACTTAGCTAAAATCATCTTCAAATCAAATCCTTGAAATTTTCTTATAACTCATTTATATTCACATATGAAATATAAATTCAAATCAATCAAACTAAATCCAAAATTCAAATTTCTAATTCAAAATCATTCTTAAGTCCTTAATTTCCTCTTAAGGACTTATCCAAAATCATCTTCAAATCAATTCAAATTCATGAAATTTTCTCATAACTCATTTATATTCTCATTTATATTCACATATATAAATTAAATATAAATTCAAACCAATCAAACTAAATTCAAAAATTCAAATCTAAAACTCCAAATCTCTCTTAATTCAAATCTAAATCATATTCAAATCAATTTAAACTCATGAGATTTTCTCATAACTCATTTATATTCTCATTTATATTCACATATATAGTTGAAATATAAATTCAAATCAATCAAACTAAACTCAAAATCAAATCCAAACTCCAAAATATTCTAAGTCCTTTAAATTTTCTCTTAAAGACTTAGCCTAGATCATGATCAAATCACTTCAAATCCTTGAAAATTTCTCATAACCTATTTATATTCTTATTTATGTTCATATATATAGATGAAATATAAATTCAAATCAATAAAACCAATTCCAAAACACAAACTCATCCAAAATCCAACCTAAGCCTTTCAAGTCAAAATCTTGAACTTAGCCAAATCAATTTCAAATCAAGTCAAACTCTTGATTTTTCTTCATGATTCAATCAATACTTCAATCATGAATCCAAATATAAACATAAACTTCAATCACTTAATCAAAACTCAATTCAAAAGCCAAGCCAAAATCCATTTCATGTTCACCCTTTGAACTTGAAATCCAAATGAATCAAAACTCATTTGACTTCAAACCACTTGCAAATGGACTTATATTTCAATCATTAGTCAATATGTAAGTTCAATCAAACTCAAATCGCTTTGACTAAGCCATTTGACCTACTTAGGCTCACTTGACCCAAATTGACCTAAAAGTACCCTTATGAGCCAAATTCTAATCCTAACCAAATTGGATTGAATCAAACTCACCTAAGCCTCTCATCATGATCAACAATCATCATGAGATGATCAATCACTCAAATTAGGTCAAACCAAGTCAAACCTAAAGGTTGACCAAGTCAACACTTAGCCAAAATGAAACCTAACATAGCCAAAATTCACCATAGGCCAAATTGATTGAAACCATTGATCTAAGTTCATTCATGTTTGAACTTGACCAAGTCAACATTTGAGCCTAATTGGCCACTTGACCCAAGTTGACCCAACTTGACCTTAAAGGTCAAAATGTCAAAACTTGATCTAAGCCAAATTGATTGAAACCAATGGGCCAAGTTCATTCTAAATCACTTGTTGAACTTGTCCAAAGCCAAATTGGCCAACTACCTAACAGCCCAATTGACCTTGAACCCAACTTGACCTAAAGGGTCATGTTAAAATTAACCAAAATTGATTGAAAACAAAGAGAAATTCACTTCATATTATTAACCAAACCTAATCCTACCCATGACCTAGCTCAAATAGGTCAAATGGGTCAAATTGGTCAACTTGACCCATTTGACCTAAATGAAGTCATATGAACCAAATTCAAACTTAAGCCAAATTAAATCAAACCAAAGCCACAAAAACATTTCAAATGGTCATATGAACTTGACCCAACCCTTGGTTTGACCCAACCAATTTGACCAATTGGTTAACTAAGTTGACCCATTTTATCCTAAATGGGTCAACATGAGTCAAACCATACCAAAAGAACTCTAAATCCAATGAAACTTGGCCAAATCTATTTTCTCAGCATACCCAACATATCCAAATTCAAAATTCAACCAAATGACTATTTTACCCTAGTCCATAGAATAAATTTTGGCCAATTCCACTTGCAATTTGGTCAAACCCCTGCTCATACCTACTGATACTCTCCCTGAACCCTATGGAGGGTGGTACACCCAACCCAATGGGTTTAGGTAAGCCCAACCTGACCCAAGGGCCAAACCGAGCACATGGCTTGAAATGGCCACATGGCATACCTCTTCCCACTTATTTTTGAGCACATGGTCACTCCACTAATCAACTCCCTAGCCTAAAATGAACTCAAGGATAGCCTAAACGGCCTAACAAACCCACTTCCTAAGCTCAATTGGATCAAAATGGCTCCTCCCTTCTCGGCCATCCAATTTCCAAAGGGGGAGATATACTCCCCCTAATTCATTTGAATCTTCACATCTCCATTGGCGATTGTGTGTGAGAGAGCCAAAGGAGACTTTTCCCAATGATCCCAAGCTCCCTCAAGCACTTGCCAACTTCATCTTCTCGATTTTCACAAGGTGAAAACACGGGAACTCCATAAGATTTTGAACTTAGCCAATACTCAATATCAACCAAATTCACTTTGAAAGAGGATCAAGTTGAGCTTGCCCAAGCTCTTTCCCAAGCTCCAAAGGCAAGGGAGGATCCAATTCGATCAAAGTCGAGCTCACTAGGAGGAGGAGTTGGTCCATAGAGCTATCCACTCAACCTCAAGAGCTAAAACTTTCACCAAAGCTTCATCTCAACCAGACGAAGCTTCTCCAAGGGAATCGAGCACCATTGATCACCTCCAGTGAGGTATGCCATTTTTCGACCATTAAACTCAATGTGGTGTGGAGCTTTGTGAAAGAAATTTTGATCCCATAGAATTTTGACCGTTAGATGTGCTTGCGATTATGTTTAGATGGTGTGGGTTGATTTTCAATATAATCCAAGCTCGATCGAGCTCTGATCTTCTCTTTGAAAGTGGACTGTCTCCATTTTCTACAGGGAAGAATAGGGAAGATCTCTAGCCGTCCATCCGTGCATTTTAGATGGATGATAGAGATTAAATCACATTTTATAATTCATTTTATCCCCTCTGAATGACAGCTTTAATCTCAGCCGTCTGAACCTTGATTAGACGACTGAGGCAAAAGCGCACAGTGCCGCCCGCCATGCGGCGCTACAATGCAATGTTTAAGTGCCATGTAAAGTAGTGCTTCTGTCATGCAGCCGTATGGATTAGAGAATTAATTATGGTTTATTTAAGTCTAATTAATTACCTAAACTTCTAAAATTCTTATCTCAACCTAGAAAAATCAAAAAAATATGAGATAAATTGCATTAGAAAGATAATTGAACATAGAATATTCTAAAAATTGATGATTAAATTTGAATACTTTGCTCTAAGTTTGGGTTTTATTGAGATCTTAATTTGCTAATTACCCTTTAATTAATCACTAATTATTCTCAAACCTTGAGTGTATTTTGGGGATGACTTCTACCTTCCAATTTTCTTGGGATTTATTGGTGGCTTAATTGGAAATTTCCAATTCATTTCTTAATTACCCCATTATTCATTTTCAATTACCCCTTTAATTACCTATGCTAATTAAGGGTTTGATTAGTGGTTTAACCCTTTGTTAAAGTTGATTAAGGTCTGTTTTAATGAATAGAAGGTTTAGGGAATAATTTTAGGGCATTTCCCCTAAGCTATTCCTTAAACCCCCATTTTCTTTCTTAATCCTCTCTTAATTAAGAGCTAATTCATTAATTACCCTTTTAATTAATTTCTTACAATTCTAAAACTTTCCATAACTTAATTAATCTACTTGGGGTAGATACTTAGGTGTTCAAGAGCCTAAAGTCAGTTAAGGAAATCAAGATTCAACTCATATGTGTGAGGGGTGTTTTGAAATTTCTTAAGTTAAACCCCTTAGCTTAATTAATCATTAATCATGAGTCAAATTGCATTAGGATCCTTTTTTCCTAGGTGCATTGTAAATTTAAATTCCTTGTGAGGTTTTATGTCATCTCATTGGCTCATAATTATTTGATTAATTATGCTAAGGTGGTGTAGGTAAGGGGTAATTAACATGCTTAATTCATACCTTAACCTAATCAAAAATATAAAATAAATCTAATCATCTAAAAATTGAATAAAAATATTAAACACATGTGGGACTGGGTTAGGAACAACAAACTCACTTCACATTTCAAAATCAAATCAAATTCAAAATCAAACAAAAATCATATTAAATAAACTTTGATTTACTTTAAGCTTTCCTATTTCATAAGATTGTCTTTAGGAATAATTAAAGTGAATGTGTTTACATGCATTCATTGCTTTAGTTCTTCCCCAACATTCTAAACATGTATGTCATATGATTTCATGCATCATGCTTTTCAAAAAATCAAATTTAAAATAAAATCTTTATGTCAAATTGCATGTGTTGACTAAAGTAAGAATATGAGTGGTATTATCACTATCAAATTCAAATTATTTTCAAAATATATGAATCAATTATCAAAACTGAAAGTGTGTTACTTATATCTTACTTATAAGTTTGCATGTGAGTAAAATATATGTGCTTAGTGTATGTTTTCCTTCTCTTCTCTTTTAATATAGTTTTGAATAAGATTTGGCAAGGTGTATGGTTCACTTGAAAAGAACCTAACACTTGCCTAATTCCATATCCTATTCATTCCCATGCTATTACTTAAGAAGGATACCTATACTTGTACATATAAATTGCATAAAGAAAAATAAATCAACCAACATAAACTTTTGCATCCTTTCTTTTCCATTCATTTCTTTTGTGCACATGCTTGTATTTAAGGAAAGTGGTATATTAGACAACCCCAGGTTGCAAGGCTTTAAGTAGCCCTAAGTAGTCCTTTAATCGCTAGTTAATAATGGTGTCATACTCACTTATGTCTTTCATACATTCATGTGTATATGTGAAAGTTGGATAAGATACCACTTTGCTACTTAATAAAAATCATGCATCATATACTTTCAAATTTTCTAAAATGAATTACTTAGTATGCATCATAAAGTGTGTTAAACATTCTCATTTATATGTATAGATATATTTAAGACTCATTCATATGCATGTTATACATGTTGGGAAAGAAGTGAAGTGATGTATGTTTTGTGAATTTAGTTTATTTTACTTAATCATAAAATGCCTTTTTTTGAATAAGTTTGTTTAGAGTTCATAAACTTAGATTAATTAAAACACTTAATAATATTCACTAAACTAAACTAAAACATGAATCCACTTTAGAAATTACTTAGGTTAAGGAAGAGGAGTTCCTCTTTTCCCTCTCTTTATAACTTAGTAATTAATTGTAAGATTTACTTGAACCCAATCAGGACATAAAATAAAATCAATCCAAAATAATTAAGTCACTTAAATGAAACCCTCCTCTAAGCTGAACATTCTTCACACTTAAAAAAATTCTAACTTAAAGTCATAGCTAAGTATACCACACAAACCTCTAAAGCACGCACATTAGGCTACGTCATCACTTCTAGCTTTAGGTTAGGGCAGTGCATGGTTTGATGCTTGCTTTTATTTTGTGATATATATTTTAGTCTAGAAGTTGGGATGAAAGTGCATAGAATGAATGGTAGGGTGATATTAGTCTAACCATTGTCTTACGTAGGGATTGTGCTTAAGGGTGCTAATAAATAAAAATATAAATACTTTTGTTGCAAGTGCTTTATACCCCTAAGCATAATCCAATAGTAATTAATTATAGGATTCACTTGAACACAATCAAAACATAAAATAAAATCAATCTAAAATAATTAAATCAACTTAAATGAAACCCTCCTCTAAGTTGAACATTCTTCACACTTAGAAAATTCTAACTTAAAGCCATAGCTAAGTATACCACACAAACCTCTAAAACACACACATTAGGCCGAGTCACCACTTCTAGCTTTAGGTTAGGGCGATGCATGGTTTGATGTTTACTTTTGTTTTATGATATATGTTTTAGCCTGGATGTTAGGAAGAATGTGCATAGAATGAATGGTAGGGAGATCTTAGTCTAGTCATTGCCTTCTGCAGGGGATTGTGCTTAAGGCGTGCTGCAATAGATAAAAATATAAATATTTTGTGTGCTTATACTCCTAAGCATAATAATAGGCGGACTTAATCATGTGTGGGGTGATAAGGCCAATATACATGCTTGGAATTTTGCATGATTTGATTAGCTAATCTCCACTTTGCAGGTGTTACCTAGATTTACTTATCCTTTTCATGTAATTTTTTCAATTAAGATTTTGGAATGATTGTTATGGGAATTAGGATGAGCATTGGTCATAAGATCTCATCTTATGCACCATGTGAAGCCTTTGGAGCATCCACTTTTCAACCATCCAAAAGAAGGAACCAAAGAAGAAAGAAGAAAAGAAGAATGAAGAAATGAAGCTTGAAGACCCCCATAACAATGAGTTCCTTTCTTAACTATATTTAATTTATTCATAATTCAGGTTGTATAAAGGTAGAGCTCAGCTACCCAATTTGTTTTTTGGGTTTGTACGGTGGTACCCGACCACAATAGCCTCTTATTCTTTTGTGATTAGCTTTATAAATTGATTGATGATTTGTTTAGTTTGTGCATTAAGTGGCATCCTTTTCCTGGTTTCTTTCTTACTTTATGTATGGCCTGGATGTGAATTAGGTTCTTAGGAAAAATAAATCTTTTATCAAATTTAATAATTCCAAACTAAAAATAAAGAACTTATAACCTCACTAAAGCTTAGGCTAAAAATCAAGATAAAAGAATTAGTAACCCCTTAGCTGGATGAGTACTTCTTCTATAATATCATGCACAAATGCATATTATTTTCACTCTTGATTGGAGGGCTTCCAACTTTGCCAGAGAAACTTAGCTTGACCTTTGAGAGCCATGGTGAAAATACACCTCCTCCTTTCACGCTAATTTTGGCCAATAATCTCATTTCTCATGCATTAGAAATATGAATCCTATTAGCCTGAGTCAAAATGATTGTCCAAAAATAAAAATAAAATAAAATTTGAATTGCATTAGATTTAGGTCATTTACAACATACCTTTACATGATCTAGTCTCTTTAGGGAGTGAGTTTAAGGACTTAGTCTCTTTCTAAATAAATACAGCCTAGTTATCTTGCATAAAGCATATGACTTGCCTACATGAATTTAAAACCATAGGAGGAGTTAGTTAGCAGCCACCCCTAGGTGGTTGTAAGTCCAAATAGTCGGGTGGTTTGTCCTCTCTTATGAAGGTAAACCAAATACCCATTTTTGCCTTAGATTTAGGTTATGCTTTTGGCCCTCACCAAATCTCCCTAAATTCAGGTTATGAGATTGCTTCTCTCTTTTGTGTGCCATAAGCATAAATCCTCACCTTTAAGCATTTCCATAATCTTGTATTGTGAAATTATAAGCCCTAAATTTCTAATAAAAAATTCAACTCAAATAAATTAAATAAATTTCAAAAATGTAAAGCCCAACCATTGGATAGTTTGAGATGCTCGCTAGGTTTCCTAGCATCATGGACATCTCCTACTTATCTTCCTTTGGCTTCGATAATAACTCCCTCTCTTCGATCAATCCCATTTAATCTTTCGAATAAACTAATAAATTGATAGTCCTACTTATTAAAATATTCAGAGACAATGATAATTTACCTTAATCGAGAGTATTCCTAAGGAATCTCATTCCTTAGGATGTAATTAACTATGGGGACTTGCCCCTGTAGGGAACTTAATGAACCCAATTTAAAATAAACCTTACTTTACTTTTTCATGTAAAATAGGGGAAGAATCTTTGGTATATATGTAGACCCATTGTCCTTAAGAGTCCTTGTTGAGGTGATTGGGTCCATTGTAGAGTGGTGTGTTCTATATTTTGAGATAGTACACCTCTCCTCAATGTCATACCTGATCACCCTTAATAAGAACATCTGTGGATCTACGTGGTGTCAAATTACACAAAAAGAAAGAGATGTATATTTCCATCCTCATTTTATTCTGCATAGAGTGAAGATGGAAGTATGTATCTTATTCTTCTAAAGGAGAAATGAAAATTTTCACCATAATAATGATAGTTGTTCAATTTTAAACCAGATCCAACTTAACGATAATAAGCAACCAGAATCCAAAAGATCTTTCTACTTGATCGATAGACCAAGACGAGGAAACAACTCCCAATCTCAAATCAATCTATTTATTACCTACAGAGTGATATTTCAATCTATTCTTAAATGATCTAATCAAGAACAAAGCACATATCAAGGTCAATCTTCATCAAGTCCGTCAAAGCAGAAAGCACAGGACTGAGGAAATAATTCCATAGTTCATACAAAGTCGATGGCCGAACTAAAGAAATTTTGTACTTATTCAGTCTATTAAAGCACACATTACTAGGCTGATAACTTGACATTATAGACCTAATATAAGTTGAAAGGCTAGGTCATATGTACGCATCCTTCAACAGTCCATCAAAGTAGCAAGCATAGAGCTGAGGATATACGTACACTTCTTGACAAGTCAATATGAAAAAATTAGGTCAATCCTTCATCAAGTCATGCTTAAAATAAGATAGAAGGAATTCTAAATCTCAAAATAAGCAAACCAATTCCTCCATCAAACCCGACCAAGCAAGAAGCTAGGGTCATAGAATCCCAAATCTACAATAACATAGAAGAAAGAGATCTTTAGCAAACCCATTGAAGTAGAGAGTACATGGTAGAAGAAGCTCTTAATCTGATAAGTCAATCAAGACAAATCGAGCAATCCTGCTATTTAGCTCACCTAAATAGAAGGCATCACTGATAAAGAATTCCATCAAAACCCCATAAGCTATTGAAATTGAAGATGAAGTTATCCAAGATTTCTGGACAGCTGAAAGGATCAACTAGTTTTCAACAAACATGACTCGCTCCATGTGCAAATCACATTTATTGGGAGGAATTTGTTGACCTCCATGTGTGATACATCATCAAGTCAAACTCAAAATCCAAATTCGACGGACCTTTAATGTAACAGCGCACAAATTAGAGCTGAGATGCACCAAACATTATCGAAATTAATGGAAATGAACTCCACTCGATGAACAAACTTTCCATTGCATTCAGAACATCAAAAATGGTCAAAATATAAATTTTTCACAATCTAAAGATCAACCAATCAAGCAATCGAGTTTTCATTATGTCAACACACATATCGGAGTTGGGAGGTTACGATGATGTCCAAATGACCTCCGTTCATAAAATTGATTGCCATTAGCTCTAAAATATCAAAATCTATCAAATAAGACTTTTTGCACTTGATTTAGACAAATCTACGTGAAACTCGTAAAGTGATAACATGCATTTTCAGCCATAATTGAACCAATTTGTCATCGACTTGAACCAAACAGCTTCATCACAAAATGACTGCCTTGATCCGTAATATCAATAACCTAAGATTGATATAACTATATGATTTTGTCGACATAAAATTCATGTTAGGAATGATTAAGTACTTAGAGAAATTAACCAAACTTATTTATAACCTAAATCCCTCAAATCGACCCACCTCCCTCATCCGACTCAATCCATTCCCCTCGGTTCTCCCCCTTCACATGCAAACGGCATGTGAAGCCACTCCTCTCTCTCTCATTCAGCTTTCTTCGATTGTTCCCTCCTAAGAACTACTCTTGCTCTTAGCCAATCCTACTTCAAACCAAGGGTTTTCCATTCGCTATGCTATTTTCAAATCAAAGCTTTCTTCCATTTTCTATTCCTATTTTCAATTCTCTCTTTTGATTGGATGAATAGAGTCCAACAGAGGAAAGTAAGCATTCCTCTTTCCATTTTCTATTCTCCTCTCCTCCTTCGATCATTTCTCCCTTTCCCTCTTGAACCTCCCTTGGCCAAAATTCCTTCCTCCTCCCACTTCTCATTCAGTAAACTGAGAGCTTTCCCGTCTGTCTCCACTCAAACATCATAGATTCAATTTTCCTCAAATCAAACTCGTTCTCCCTTTCCTATTGAACCTCCCTTGGCCAAACTTCCCATTTGCTGAATTCATCCTTAATCGACCTCCCCTATTTACAACCGAGGGTAGCCGAGAGGCAACTCCGTTATCAGGGGTTCCTCTCGATATACTTTCTTGATTCCTACTCTAATCGAGTGCATGGCTGCTGAATTACTCTTTTGACCTTTTCTTTTGCCGTAGTTGAGAAGGAACACCATCATCAGGTGAGTTCCTCTCTTGATCTTCAGCTAATTTTTTCATTCCCTTCCTTCCTTTGAACTTACCACTCTAGCAAACTTCTTATATGATTGAGTTTAGATGCCAAGATTTATCTTTACGATTGGTGGTAGATGTGTAAAGAAATGTGGGAATATAAGTATATATGGAGGTTTGAAGGCCTCGTCATGCTCATCGCGTGACGAGATAGAAATTGGTGGAGGTGTTGCAAAACACCAACTATCACACTCATCAGGGCGTGACGGGATTCCCTCCAAAACTATTTGATGCAACCTTTATGTAGAATGCAAAATTTTGCCAAATTTTTGGGACTTAACAAAAAAAAGAAGAGAATGACTTAAAATTAAGTTAAATATTAAATATAAAGTCCTAAAATGATGAATTTATAATTAAATTTGAAGGATCTTAATAAATACTAATACCATATAAGAGGGAATCAAGTAAAAATGGGCTTCATTCACTTAGTTTACCACCAAATGAATGCTTGAGTATGTTGCATTATATGTTGAAACAAATGAGGATATTCAAGTCAAATGCAAGTGAAGCTTGAGGAGGCTGATAATAAACTCACAAGAGACTCATGATAAATTTGAAGTTTAGTGTCTTTTAAATAAATATGAAATTTGATGTTGAGTTAAGAGTAAATCTAGATTGGATTTAATAGCTCTTACATGAATATGGATGTGACTACGATGCTAGCTAATAAATATGAATATGGCTAAAGCAATAAACACTGAAATTAGTATAACTTATTAAAAGTGATTTAAATTGAACACAATCAAGCTTGGAGAACGAATATGAAATTCGATAACTCACCTATGAGAAAATCTAGATTTTGATATTTCATCAGCTAACATGAACAAGATTTATCATTGATTATTCCAAATATCAAATTATTGAACAATAACAAGCATTACAAAGTTGCTCGATTAACAAATAAATTATGGTTTAATTCACTAAACAAGTTGAGAAGTTTTTTAATTGAGACACAAAGAATTTGATACATAGTCAATAGCCATGAATATAATTCTTACAATGTGCCACTTTAAATGATCTAAGTGAAAATTTAATTGGATTTATAATCAAAATCACAAGACACTTATATTAAGCTTGAGAGCTAGCATTCAAATACAAATACAATTTTAGCGTGAATTAAGCAATAAGGCTTATATTTAATAAGCTAAGTTAAAAAAAAAGAATAATAGTTTGTTTATGGGTGAGAATGAAAGTTGAACATGATGGTTAGTAGAGATGTAATATCTTATCAAAGAGCGTAAGCTAAATAGCCATTTTATTTTGCTATGAAATTAGATATAAGTGAAGCTGTAATATTTTGAATTGAAAATATAAAGTTGAAATATACACCACGATTCATACAATCAGATAAGAAAGTCATTAATTAAGGCTTCAATTAAACACTTGCACATATAATGAAGTAGGATTAAAACTCAAAATTCAATATCTTAAAATTATGCAAGTATTCTTAAAAAATACTCGCATGGGCCCTGACACAATGTGAATGCTTAACTTTAGTGTCTAAGGATGTTGCACGGGTTGCTTCTCGATTTGGTCTTAGGACCGGTTTGGGTTAACTAAACATAAAAATGCAATGATAATATTATAAGAAATTTATCTTAGTGATACATCTGAGAAGTTAATTCTATCATATGATAGTAGATCTGATCCTCTATTATTAAGCTAATAGAGACGACGGGATCTGAAATGATACGTCTACCCCGATGATGGCTGTGTTGAATGGTGATTTCAACCGGAGGGGATACTTCCATAAAAAATTTGATTTTAATTTCAAATTAAGTTTCAAATCAAATGAGAAATCAAATATTTCATTAAGCTACAAATGTCTAAATGAAATTCAATCTCTAAAAACTTAAAGAAAAAATCTAACCCAATCCACCTTTCGTAATAGTTTGTTAGAGGTAACAAATTAAGAAAACTCTAGCTCACAAAGGAGCCAATGTCAAATCAAGTGTTCTACTATGTTGACTCTCAATCAATCTCACACCAGTAAGGATGAGGCCCGTGTCCTCTGACTATATGGCTTGGCCAATAGGCTCCACATGATGCAAAGCACGACTGAGTCCTCGACGTGGTGGTTGCCAAATGGAACCATTATCTTACCATCACGATCAGACTATGCTCCAAATGGCTCTGCCCTTTGAGTTGTGAATTACAGGGTACACCTGATAGGTAAAAAATTCTGTTAGCTAAGGTAGACTTATGCTTGTCTCCTTAAACAAACACCACCCTAGGTCTACAAGGATTTCTTGGATGATGCAACCGATGCATTGTTGATAAGGATCCTTCGGTTAGGTTGGGTCGACTACCTCCTTTGACTAAGTAGATTAGAAATCGCGACTGCTCGGGATGACTGAACCATGGAATCTATATCATGCACATCATCATTCCCCCAACCATCCGCTTTAAGTTAAATTGATGAATTTCATAAATTATAAATTTTAAACTTCACATGCGCTATTATACTACGCATTCAAGGATCTAACAAATTTTGAAAGTTCTCTCTCACTTATGAGAGGGGTAATTAATTATAGGGCTTGTTTATAGAAACTTGGAATCATATCTAAAGTCCTCAAAAAATGAGGGTGAAATCTCTGGGTAGTATCTTATCTACTACTTCATCTGCCTTCTGAAAATTATACCGACACTTTAAATCATACTCTTTTCATTCATGAGAGGTCGGTGGCAAATTTTTGGAGCCCAAAAAACTTTTATGAATTCTTGAATATATGGACTATATATTATTATGGTTAAATTTTTTATATTAAATTAAGTAAAATATTGATTGATTTGTGAGTCTATAAATATTTTTTAAATACTCAAATTTTACAAAAATCACATAACAATATGCAATGATTTATCATGTATGTATAGGGAGGCCTCCTTGAATAACAAAATATATATAGTGAAAGTTGTATAAGATAGTTATCTCCTTAATAAAAGAATAAAAATAAAATTCAAGAGTATTACTTTAAATTGCCATTTTATAAACAAATAATTTTATAAATGATATTATATTTTTTTCCTATTTTTCCTCAAATCATTATTGAGATTTTATTGGTTGGTTCATTGGCTAGAGGTTTCTCAAAGAAGGAAAGTTGTAGGTAGAATAATATGGCCTCAATAGAGTATTTTTATGTGCATTAAATGAGTCTAAGGTTGGATTGTTTACATTTACTTTTCTATTGAAAGTTTCCATCAATGTTTTATAAAAGCGAATCGCTTTCCATTCACTTTCTTACCACCTTTGCATCAATACATTTTTTTTGCTAGTAATGAAGCATATTCATAGCATTAAATGCTTTTGATCTTCTCCTACCTATTTTGAATAAATATATACTAAGAATTTGCCTCTACCCATATTGAAAATTAATGTTTTTTGGTCATGCTATAATTCTATAAATTGAGATCTAAAACTCTTATATTATACATGAAAAGAATTAAACATAAGAATCTAACTCTTTGAATAATAATGAAGAAAATCATTTCATTTTGTTGCAGCTCGATATTAAAATGGAGCTACCACGCTTTGGCTGGCAACAAAAGGCTTAGAGCAATCCATAACAGCTTCGAGTATTGAATCGTCAACCTTGTGGGCCTTTAAGTACCCAAACTTCTCAGAGGCTCATTTCTTACCAAATGGTGATTTTCATAGAATTGTGATAGCCTTTGAAGGAGAGGAATAAACAGAGATGAAGCTTATTATAGATGATGAGATGGTGTATGAGGTGGATATTAAGCAGCAACAGCAAGGGAGCTTTGGGCTCCTCATGAATGATGGACTTGTAGTTGATTGTGTGGGATCTCTTTAGGATCCCGAAAAATTTTAAATTCTATACAAGGAAGTATTATTCATCTCATACAAGAAATATCTAGAGAGCCATGACGTGGATAATAATATTCTCGATCAATCGATGAGTTCTATCATATTCATTTACTTGAGATCTTGTTGATCTAAGAGTATCTTTTTAGTTTATAGGTTTATCTAGTAATGAAATATGAGACTATATAATAAGAATCTTAGGCATTTTATATTTAACATACAAGACATTATTATGATTGAAGGATATTTCAACATAAATATTAAATAAACTATATTTATCTTAGAACAAATACCTTTCTATTTTAATCATTTATCTTTTATTTTCATATAAATTCATATCAATTTATATTAGATTAACTGGAAATATATATTGTTTCCTTCTTTGAGCATATCCTTTTGAGCTTCTTTAGTTGTAATGATTGTATTGATAATGCATTTAAAAAAAGTATTGATTAATTTGTGGATCAGATGACTAATTAGCAATTTATTTTTTTGAGGCATTCTTCAATATATGGACTATATATTGTCATGATTTTAACTTTTTTTCAGTTGTACTAAGGGGTTTTTTGTTTTGTTTATTTTTAAAGTAAAGTAATTTAAATACAAGTAAATTAATATTTTAGTATTTGGTTAGATTACTTTGTAAGAGTAATGTGAAATATTAGGGTGTTTCGAATACACGGAATATGTCATTTCCCATGTAATATAAATTTGAACGAATTTGGGGGAAAAGGAAATACATCGCGGAACAACTGGCATCTCAAAACCTCACCAAGCATTCCTTCCCATCGCGATTCTTTGCTTCGTCACCAATCGCCAGTTATTCTCTGGTTCCCGTCGCTGCTCGGGTATCCGCACTATAGGTATGTTCTTCACCTCCAGGACTCTTCTTACTAGCCAATCCTCACTTCATCTTCTTCGTTTGCAAATTCATTTTGTGGACTCCAATGAAGAGAATGATGAGCATGAAGCAGCTGTCTCCTGATCTTGTATCGGCAGCCTCCCACGGAAATCCCACCACAACCTCTGGAAGCAGAGCCCCTCATGAGATGGAAAGCCGCCTCCTTCTGCTAGCCTTGCAGAGGGGCTTGAAGAGGAGAATCTCTGGGGATCCTTCTGTAAGAGTGGCTTCTTCCTTCCTCATGGCTTGTGGTCTCTGCAAGCATAGTCTCGACCCTAGTTTTGATACTTCCATGTATAGGTATTACTATTTAATATCTTGAATCCAGTAAACCATGCAAATCTTTTGTACTTTATAGAATGCTGGCAGATTTCAATTTTCTGAAAACTATACTCATTATTTCTAATATAGATTTTGGAGCTTAGGCATGTGTTGGGGTTTTGTATTTGGTTGCTTAATAGAAGAACTGGACATTCTTTGGTTTCTTCAAAACTCCATTTTTTGTTTCACTGACGAGTGCTCCATCCGAAAAGTTGAACACTATTTTTTTTAAATCTTTACGCTTGATGCTGCATAATGAGACTATAGACATTGATATTTCTAGGAGCTAAAAAAGTGATTTTGAGCTGGAGATCAAGGAAGAAGATTTTGTATTTTGTTTTGTATTTTGTTATTTGTAGTAGTTGTTCACTCATGGCTTTTCAGGATCATCTTCTTTTCTTTGTTTATTGTTGCTATGTTGGTTCAAGTTTAGTTGTTACTAACAAATCATCTTCTTTGCATTAAATTCTAAGCACACTATTTATATTGAGATAGCAATGAAAAATACACTCTAAAAAACTACCTATATTGTGTACATTTTACCGATTTTATGAGCTTGATTGAGGGTTCTATTTGCGATATGGAGGGACTATTTTAGGTTTCTTTCCATTAAATATGGAAACTCTATATTCCACCTTAGTAATTACTTCTCTTCTTATTTTATAATATGTTGGTTTATTTTCATGAAGCTATCCCTAGTTGATGTGAATATGAAGGAGCTTCTTTGACATGCTTTATGTCCAATCGTATGTGGTACTTTTGTTTATAATTCATTATGCTTTCAAATTGTATTTTTGTTTGTTGTATGTATGAGTTTTTTTTCAATTGTTATAATAATTTTCTATTAGAAATACCCTAAGATATCAATGTGATTATTAGCTTATGTACATTGCTTTTTATCAACATTTTCATTATAGTTTCACATGTCTAAACAAGACTTACGCATAGTGAGTTAGTGAAAATGATTTTTTTTTGTGGTAGTTTGATGTTAGTTTCGATGTATTTATGTTATAATGCTAAAATTAAATAACATGTATTTCTTTTATTATAAATTCAATGATTTTATTATGTCAATTTTCTTTTTATTATAATTTAATTGTTTTTATCTTTGATCTATTTATTATTGATATGTTCTTATCAATCCATATATATATATTGAAATAAAAAGTATCATATTTTGAAATCAATCAACATATTATCAATTTAAGAAACAAATGGTATATGTGAAAAAAATATATTTTTCTGAATTTTAGTTTTTTGCATATTGTTTGAGATGTAGAGAATGTAGGCAATTACCAAAAGTGATCAACATGAAGCTTGTAGAGAAGTTTGTTTATTTAATGATGTGTATTTCTTCTAATTTGGATAAGAACAAGATATGTGAAAACCAAGGGCATATTTTTCTGAATTTCAGTTTTCATATTAGGTAATGAACTATAAATTTGAGTAAATACAAAAGTGATCAAATATATTATGTAAAAGTTTGTTAGCTTTTTTTTAACTATGTATTTCATCCAATTGGATAGGTATGAAATAGAAAAAAGAGAGAATATTTTTTATTTTATTTTCATGAATTAAAAATTTGATTCATGCTATGAATTTAAAAGATAAAATCATTAATTTTAATATGAATCAGATAAAGATATATGTTAAGTACATGATTTTTTTTTTTTAATTAACTTACATTAAAAATGGAAACAAATTAGGTTAAAAAAACAACAAAATAAACAAACAAATCCAATCATCATTAAATGTTTTCAGTTTTAGTTTATTTGTCATTTGTTCCACCCTTAATCTCTTTAAATTCTGGTTATTACCTTGGATGCTATGATTATTCCTTAAAATAAAAGGATCTGGAGTTGGAAGTGTTGCGATGGAATCCATGACATCAGTACTAAAGTATTTTATATAGTTAAATTGTGCATGATGTGTGTGATAACTTGATTTACTCACACATTGTATTTAAGATTTGTCGTGTTACTGTTGTTAGGAAGAGGAAGAGATAAGAAGGTTGGAAGCTTTGAAAAGATGACAACAGAAATAGATAGCTGCATGAAGTGGTTCCAACGCTATTCAATATTGGAAATAAAGTTTTCAGTTTGATGAGTTTATTTTATTTTATCTAACTGTTTATTTTTTTATTATAGTTTGTTGTACATTCTCCATTCTCTCTCCATTTCGAGCAAGGAATAATGAGAAGAAAGTTTCAGCTTGAGCTTTACAAACTTGGGAGATGCAGATTTCTTTTTTTTTTGGGCTTTTTAATATTTGTATATAAACTTCAAAGATGTTTCCTTTAAGAGATGGTGTAGTGTTATCTAGTTTCATGAATTTAATGAAATGTTGTTATGCTGCCATTTAGCATGATTGAGAGTTGTTTTCTCTTTTTGCCAATTGCATAGTCCACTTGAGAGAGCAAGCACTGCCATTCAACTAAGTGGTTGGTGATAGTTAAATTAGAATTGCTGTTGTGAGAGAAATAATGCATCTATTGCCATTTAGTTATTCTAATGATTAAGAATATTGTTCCCCTTTAAGAGGTTATAGATTTAACATCATGTATTCACAAATGTTCACTCAACATTTAATTAAAAAAAAGAATGTTTCTTGCCAAACCTCTTTTTGATGGGATGACGTGGAGAAAAAAATATAGTGGTTGTGGCTATCATTATATATTAAGAGCTAATGGGAATGGTTTATGCTCTCTTCTAAATAAAATTATTGTGAGATAAATGATTTTTGACAAATTATTTGGAGTATTATCATCATTTTTTAACCATCGTATTATATATATATATATATATTAAAATATAGACAAAAGTTAATGACTAAATAGAATTTTAATAATTTTTTTTAAGAAGAGAAAAAATTACATCAAATGGAGTGAAATCTTAGTTTGATTATTTACAATTAACAATTTGGTTTTCAAATAAACCAAGCATTTAACAAATTATTTGTGACTCGGCTTAATTAAAATTTGTTCATGATTATTTAATTAATTAATCAAACAAGCTTGAAAACTTCTATAAATACTTGATTGCTAAATGAATAAATTTAAACAATTTATTGTTCATGAATAATATCATTCAGAGTCATGGGTAAGTTTATTAAAGAGCTCTATTACTACTCAATTAAAATTTAATTGTGAACAATATTATTTTATTTTTTTAGACTTAATAAGTTTTAATTAATATAAGTCATGTATACTTTCTAGAACAAATTCAATTAAGGCTTTGTTTGAATTGATAATCCCATTTAAATCGAGCTCGTGCATAAACTCAAATTGTACTATATATGATAAACAAGCTCAATGTTGAACACCATCTTAAAAAACTTGAATCAAGCTCAAGTTTGATAATAGTAACAAGCTTGAACTCAAAGAAGAACATACTCGATTCAACTCGATTTATTTGCAGACCTATTTGCAACTAAGGCATGCTACCTTCATCTGCTCATAGATACCCTATGAGGGGTCGCCAACACGTAGACTGAGTTAGCAATGAACCAATGGATACAGCCACCACAGATACAATAATGCAAAAACTAAAAAAATAAATTAAATTTAGAAGTCCTTGAAAAATATTAATAAAAAAATCTTTTTCTTATTATTAATAAAGTGATGTTGATTACATACCATATTATTTCTTGTGTAGTTTCATTTCTAACACTTAAATTTTGATATTTATATTTCTAACACATGATACATTTCACACACACACACACACACGAGATTGATCTTCGTGCTTTTGAATGCAGCACCATTATCAGATATAATTCATCGAGGCACCCCGAACCTATATACGATATGGTTCTAAAACTGAAGCACATGGTGAGCTATAACCTCTTTGAGTGGGATGGCTTCCACCCACTTGGAAAAGTAGTCCGTAGCAGCTAAGATGAATCGATGCCCCTTGGAAGAAGAAGGATCGATCAGACCTACTATGTCGGTACCCCAACTCTCAAATGGCCATGAAGCCAAAGTAGGGTGTAGAATGTTAGGTGGTTGGTGGAGGACCACACTGCGGCACGGACATCGATGGCATCTCTAGCTACGCCCATGCAATCTGATCAGGCTAGTAGTATCCAAGTCTTTTGATCTTAGACTTCATCTTCAGACCAGACTGATGAGCTCCACATAGACGTGAGTATACCTAGGTTGTAATGCCATGGCTTCGTGTTTGTCTAAATGATGTAATCACAATCTAGTCAAAGGACCGTCGGTACAGGGTGCCATTAACAAGAGCATAGGAAAGAGCTCTTTGTTTCACCTGATGGGCTTGAGGTTTCTCTTGAGGTAGTTTGACAGTGTTCAAGTAATCTATGAACGATTGCCTCCAATCCAGCTCCTTGTCCATTTTGGCAACCACAACCTCCCCTTCAAGAGAAAGTCTCGATGAGTTCCAAATCAATAAGGGATAAGACTTGTCTATTTTGGACCCTTATTGAAATGGACTCATTTTCCAGACATGCTAACTCTTTGGCAAGTTTTGCCAAGGCATTCATGTTCTACTGAGAACCTTGTAGATGGTGACTGTGAATCGGCCGCCAGCCTTCATGGTATACTCATAGTAATGCCAAAGGTTGGGTTTGAGGACCTGGTACGACCCGACAATCTGGTTAATGACAACTGAGAATCCCCAAAGATGTTGATGCTCTTGACACTGATAGTGATGGCTAACTCCAAACCGATAATCAAAGCCTCATACTTGAATTTGTTATTGGTGTAGGGGTTGGAAAGATAGTATGAGAATCTCATCACATCACGGTTTGGAATTAGGAGAACTATTCCTACCCCTGCCTTTCCTGAGAGAATAGATCATGGTGCTTCACCTTTAAGAAAATAAGAAGCACCATCAAAATACATCTCCCATCGGTGGTTGCCGACCTCCCCTAAGTTCATGATTTGTTCATCGGTGAGATTGTTACTAAGCGGAGAATCAGCCGGAAGTGGGTGTGTTGCTAAGAAATCTGCTAGTGTATGTCCTTTTACCGTATGAAGGGGTACAAAAGTGATATCAAATTGCGAGAGTATCATGGACCAATGAGTCAAAAATTCAGAAAGTGTTGGTCATGTCATGAGGTACTGTAGTGGATTGGTTCTAGAGATCAAGTTCACCTTATGAGAAAGCATGTAGTGTCGTAGCTTCTGAGATGGAAAGATCAAACCTAGGCAATGTTTCTCAATGGGTGGATAGTTGGCTTCGGCAGGGATCAGACGATGGCTAAGGTAGTAGAGTGCGCTTTCCTTCCCCTCATCATTGGCTTGGGCCAACAGAGCGCCGAGAGAGTCATCCAATGTAGTAGTATAAAAGATCAATGGCCTGCCGGGGATAGGGGCTGCGAGAATTGGCGGATTCACCAAGTATTCTTTTATGTCTTGGAATGCATGCTGGAACTTGTCATCCCACTTGAACTTGGCATCCTTTTGACAAGTGCAAAGGCTTGCATCTATAAGTTTGAGATAAAGCATCTTAGATACAGCCCCTTAAAAGGATCTCGAGTTGAGTTAAACTCTAGAGGTGGCATTTCTAAGATAGCTTTAATTTTTAAGGATCTATTTCATGTCGACAACAAACCCAAGGAATTTTCTTGAAGACTCCAAATGCACACTTCAGGGGATTCATTTTGAGGTTATATTATCTTAACCATTCGAAAACTACTCTCAAGTCAAAGAGGTGGTCTTCCTTTTCTCTGCTCTTTACTATTAGATCATCAATGTAGCTCTCAACCTGATGATGGATGAGTTCATTGAAGATTTGAGTCATGGCTTGTTGGTATGTAGCACTAGCATTTTTAAGGCCGAAAGGCATGACCCTATAATAGAATATTTCGATCGGGGTTCAAAAAGTAGTATTTCTTTCATCTTCAGGAGACATCTTGATTTAGTTATAGCTAGATGATCCATCCATGAGAAACATGAGATGAGGCAATGTCCACCATTAATTTTGGTATAAGAAGAATCTCATCCTTAGGGGCATGCCTGTTTAAGTCCCTAAAATTGCAAATGCAAATTTGGCCATTCTTTTTCTTAACTGGGATGACACTAGCTAACCAGGTAGGATATTTTTCTTTCCTGATGAAACCAACATCAATCAATTTCTTGACTTCAGAAATGACCTATTGTTCAATTTCTAATCTCATGCTTCTAGGAGCTTACTTAATGAGGGTAATGTTAGGGTCTATTGCTACAAGCTTCGAGAAGATAATCCAGCATTTCTTCATAACTCCATGTGCGTCTTTAAACTCAAATAGCCACTAAGTCATTGTTTTCTTCTTCATTCAGCAACGAACTGATGTATGTCAGGCGAGGATTTTCTTCTATCTCGAGGTTGATTTCTTTTAGCTTGTCGATTGTTGAATGAATCTCCTCTTCAAACTCTGGCGGTGCCTCTTTGACTTGGAGATCATCTTGATCATCTAAAGTTTCTAAACACATATTCTCATAAGAGTTGGGGATGTGTGAGAAGAACCTATCAGATTCCAAATGGTTGGTAACAAGCAATAATCTTCATTATCATTACCCACTTGTCGAATCCTAGTCGCTCTTGATTGTGCTTCTCACCTGTATTGTTCCATAATTTTTCAAAATATATTTACTTGGACCAAGTGTGAGGAACTAAACCTTTGCACAAGATTTTGAATATAAGGCGAGTAAAAGTCAAAAGGTAATTCATTAATTCTTTTAAAGTATCTTCTTCAAGTCCTACATCGAGCTCTGGACTTGAGGATGATGAACCTAAAAATATCCTCTTCTGCTTGCCACTGAAAGACATAGGGACTTCCTTAACTATCAAACCTTCAACTTTCTAAGGTGTAAGAGGTAAGAAAGGTTCCCAACTCTAATAGTTTCACAAACCAGATTCAAATGCTTTGCTTTGCTTGGAGGCCTCTTCATCTCGATCAAAAGTCACCTCCAATGGAACTGGTTGAGGGGTTGGGTGGTATACTAATCACATTAGACTCATCCTAAACTAGATTCAAGTCTATGTGAATAGTAGGGTACTCCTGAACTGGAACATGACCTATTGGTTGAAGGCTAACTAGGGGTCTTCGAACTCCTGTTTTACCTCTACCTCTACGGTGGAGGTTGAGCCATTCTACCATGTCCATATGATGGAATGAACGGTGGAATGTGATATGCGGATCCACTTCTTCTTCAATTCCCTTTCTTACTCACTTGGACTTTTCTTTTTATTTTTATTTTCTTTTATCTTTTCTTTTGTTTATTTTTCTTTTTCTTTTGGTTTTTCATTTGAATTTTGTCCAAGTTCATGAGAAAAGATATTTTGAGGAAGATAATAGGTCGCATCTTCATAGATCTCAACTTCTCTTACTGAGAATGGCTTTTCATGCCTGTTGACACGGTACACAATTCCATCTTTTCTAAACTTGATGCACTGATGAAGGGGGGATGGAATGATCATGATCTGATGTATCCAAGGCCTACCAAGCAAAGCAATGAATGAAGTATTCAAATCAATGATGTAGAACTTAGTTTTAATCTTCCAGGCACCAATCTCAAAACTATGGAACCTAAAGCCTACTCACCTTGATCATTGAATACTCTCAACATCATTCTATCTCCTCGAAGAGTAGAGATGTCGATCTTCAAATAGGCAAGGGTCTTTAGACTCATAATATTTACTAATGCACCTGAATCCATGAGAACCCTGGTGAGTTTGAACCTGTCCATGTCAACTGTAATTTATAGGGCCGGTTGTGCTCCAAGTCCCCTAGTAGAAGGTCTTCATCTATGAAGGTGATCCCTTGGGCTTCTTTTGCATAGTGTGCTTCCTCTATAGGTCATGAGCTAAGCATATTTCAAGATCAAGGAGGGCCTTAATTAGTGACTCCCTCATCTCTTTGGATAAGACAGGGGCATCATTTATGCTTAGCTTAGATGACAACTTTCTTAGATGAGAAAGGATGTTGTAGTCCACTTTCAGCTGATCTTCCATAAGCATATCCAAGGGTGGAGCATCTTGTGGAAGTGCTTCTG
The DNA here is from genome assembly GCA_021442155.1 of Cymbidium sinense. Lineage (NCBI taxonomy): Eukaryota > Viridiplantae > Streptophyta > Magnoliopsida > Asparagales > Orchidaceae > Cymbidium > Cymbidium sinense. The sequence goes on along the minus strand of CM038225.1, from coordinate 45,110,425 downwards.
ATCTTCGACAATGACTTGTTTCCCTCATCTAGAGGTGTCGCCTAGGAGGTAGAACCTTGCCACTATGGGTTGACTTGATAATCTGGGGCAAGGTTGTGGCAAGTTTTGCACTCAAACTCACCATAACTTCTCCTATGGGACACTTGGAATCGATGATTCCAAGTCTATCTCAAGAGGTGAACAGTATTCGAGTTGGAAGTTCCCACTCAATCGAAAGGAAGATCATTATTATAATTTATTAGACTTGAAGAGTTATCTAGGGTAGAAGAAGATAACTCATCAAGAGACATAGATGTAATTCAAATCGCTTTATTCTTCAATTTCTTGGAAGTATTTGGAGGTACAAAGTAAAAGTCAAGTAGAGTAGTGAGTAAGGGATTTGATTCCATTATCCACTGATACAAGAGTTCTACTAGTAGAAGAAATAGAAGAACTAGTTGAAATGGTAGAAGTTGGTGGATACAACTGGCCGAAGGATCACGGACACCATCGATTGGTGGTGCTAAGGGCTATCCCGGTGACACATCTTTGTTTCTTGCATCCACTTTCTTAGAGTTGGCATTGGCAACCTGCAAACCTTCCTTAGTGTTGGAGGTTTAAGCGACTGCACAAGGAAAGCTTGATCTCTAGATAATCTTCTTAGAGGTTTTGGACAAAGAGATGTCCCAACCTTCTTTGGTTTTGGTGGGATCACTAGTATCCCCAAGGATTACCCTAATGGAAATGGAAGGTTATTCCACAAGGTATTGCTTTGAATAATGATAACTTGTCTTGAAGCGTGTTCAACCCGGTCCCTTAAAGCAATCCTCTAAAATGTGGACTAGCATACAGTGGTAAGAATGAAAGTTTGGATCATGACTTTTTCCTATTTCCTCTAGTCTCCTAGGTTTGGGTATCTGAAAATCAAGTTTCTTTAAAATGTTCTTAAAGATTTTCTTGATTACCTCCCTCTTAAAAGAATAAGGTTTGTTTAACTTATCTAATAGAGTAGGTGGACCGTAGCTACCTGGCAACGATATGCATGTCGGTGCTTCTGGTAGTATGGTTGAGGCGATGGCTGTGCTGGCCGTGGAGGCTGAGGTGGAGACCGGTATGGCTGCCTCGGTGGTGGCAAAGGAGGCGGAGGCTGCTGAGGTCATGATCGCTCTAACTGATCTCTAGGCCGCTTCTTGTCAATCCTGCTACTTTGGTTTCTTATCATAAACCTTTTGGGATTTCCATCGATCGAAAAGGCAACTATTTGGCCTCTCCTTGTAGACTAGCCACCTTGTTGATTAGCTTCTCAAATGTCTTTATGGTGAAGCCTTTAAGCATGAAGGTGATCGAGCCATGGATATTCTTCAAGAGAATCTCAATGGCATGTTGTTCAGATAGCTATGGTTCACACTTCATACTCAGGTTATGCCATCGAAGAATATAATCAACAAGTGACTCACCGGAGTGCTGTTGGGCTACAATGACATAACCTACAGTAACCCTTTGTTGAGCTCCAGCAAATCTATTGATGCAGAGTTACTCTAACTCAGCAAATGTCTTAACAGAACCATTGGGCAATTCAGCTTACCAATCAAAGGCAATACTAGCTAGCTATTGACAAAGAGTCTAAAGAGTAAAGCGTCACTGTCACCTGCATTGCAATAATTGGCCCTAAAGTGAGCTATATGATGCCTCAGATTCCCACTTCCATCGAAGCTCTTGAAGGAAGTAGACATGAAACCCTTGGGATACTGGATGGCATCGAATTCCTCTAGGTAGGGTCTACCCTTTGGAACCAATGATCCTCCCCGAGCTTGAGCCAAGGCTTCCTTCACCTGCTGTTCAATCATGTATGGAGGTACTGTCCACTACCTTCCTATATAGACTAGTACTACCTTGCTCAACGAGAGGTAAAGTCTTAACTGGATCTAAGACATGCACTAGTTCAGGCTGACTGACATCGACTGTGCTAGGATGAACTGGAAGGGCTTGCTTCAAGCAATCGACACCGCCAACAAGTCCTGGAACTGTTGTGCCATCCTATCAATCTGCTTTGTCTTTCTACTTAACTCAATTTGAGGTTATGGATGATTTTGTGGTGTCTCCTTGATCAACCTCATCACCTTCTATGGCTTGCTCCCTAAGAAGACAACCTCTAGTGTCGGCCATACATACACCAGCTAAATCCCCCATCAAGTCATCTTCATTGGGATCGAAGCTGACTCTTTCTTCATCAGACCATGCATACCCTAAGATATCCTTTTTTCCATAAAATAGTGTGCAACTATCTCATCTAAGGATCGATCTAACTCTGCAGGTACAAAAAGCTTGGGCTTCCACCTCATCATGAACCGAACCTGACCTCAGTTGGAGTCAATCTTGTGTGGTACACACTGGAATGATCTTGATGCTACTATTGCCAATCGGAAGCATCATCTAGAATATCCATAATAGTAGTCACCATCTCCGCATCCGGCTGAATGGGTGGAGTTGGTGAAGGAACGACCATGATGCTTTGGGGTCGCCACTCCTTTCGCACCACCACTAGGATAGAAGGTCGAAGGTGGAGCTAACATCATAATAGGTGGTTTAGAAGGAGTAGGATCCTTTGGTTGTAGCTAGATCACCAACGGGGTATGCTTCTTCCCGAATGCGGCCTTCATGGCCTTAGCTAGAATGGGTGATGCTGGAACCTGCACTGGCGATGGTAGACATGGAGTAGAATGGTGAGGTGGAGACACCATCGACTCTCTATGTACAGGAGCTACCCTCCAGTGATGGTTGGTACCTATGAGGAGGATACTATCAATATAATCGACGTGGGTAGTGTGCCGAGCTGGAAAGTTGACCAAGGCAGAAGCAGCTGACTAATGGATGAACCTCCATCGCTCCCGCTGGTGATGTATGATGTATGGGCCTCACGAGCCCTCTCCTGTTGGATCTTTCTCCCTATGCTATGACAAATAATAGATCATAAATCAAACGAGCACCGATCGAGCCCAGATGCTTCCTACCCGAGGGGATGAGCGGGCCGTGTATGACCTCCTACTCTAAGAAACTGTCTGCTGCAAATGCACCATTGGAGGAGGTGATGAACTAATCCTCCTGGCATCCTCTCTATCTGCTCCTGAGAGAGGATGAAACTAGTTCTCTATAACCAGTGGTGATGTGATCATAGTAGACTCATCTGTGGCTAACCTAATAGTTGCCTCTAACTCTCTCGCTATCCTGGTATGGAACCATTTGACCATATAGTTCTTATTTTGGTGCTGAGTGCGAGTAGGATGAGAGGAGTACAAGCTAGACCCAAACTCAAATGTAGGGGAGACAATCCCTGAAACCAAGGGAGCCTTACCCTTGTAGGGTACAGATGACAGGGTGCTAGCTCACACCCGGGCAATGCGAGCAACTCGAGGATGAACTACTACTTGACGACCATCACGCAAAACTAAAACTACTAAAGGCTTAATCGCCACTTTCCTCTTGAGGAAATCTCTGAATCCGAGGGTAAGTCTACCATGATGACCGGCTTCTACCCACCACCCTCTTCTTACTGACTGTTGTGAGGGGAATGCCCTCAGAAGTGATCTTGGCTTCTTCAAAGCCATGGCCAAAGTGGATCAAATGGGTGTGATCAAAGTGAGGGAAGTTAGCCTAATCCAAGGCAAGATCCATGTCATGAGGGAAGGTAAAGACAAATTTCTATGATCCATTATCTTATCAAACTAAACCAAATAAAACTGACCGACCGAAAGAGATCCGCAAATGAGAAATGAACTTTTTCTATCTCCATAGATTTTGATTTTTTTTTTGTATTAAAAAAAAAAATTGAACCCACATCCAACCACTTGGAAGTGTTAAGTGGGGTTCAAATGAATTTGGAGAGATTGATTGAAAGACAAATTTGAGTATGAATCCAAACTTCAACAAATTTGAGTATGTTGAAATATGGATTCAAGATTTTGATAAGATGCTTCCATAGGTTCATTTTGTTTTCAATTTGAATTTTTGTTTTGGATTTGGAGGACCCTTTCCTTTAACAAATTTGGCTATGTTAAAGTAAGGGTCAAATTGATTTTGTTTTGAATATTTTGGAGCTTCACTTACTTAGTAAATTTAGGTATGTTAAGTAAAGTGAAAGTGATTGTATCTTTTTGAAAATTTTGATTTTGATTTTGGAAAATTTTGGAATTCTTACTTAGCAAATTTAGGTATGCTAAGTAAGGAATCCAAGGGTATTTTGTTTGATTTTGAAAAATATGATTCTTAGCAAATTTAGGTATGCTAAGAAAATCCTAAGTGTTTCATTTGTTTGGAAAAATTTTGATTTTTGAAAAGGGTAGGATTCTTTAGCAAATTTGGTATGCTAAGGGGATCCTAAGTGTTTCATTTTATTTTTTGAAATAATTGAAAGTGGAGATTCAACTTTAGCAAATTTGGTATGCTAAAGATGAAATCTCACTTGGTTTTATGAAATGGAAATTTACTTAGCAAATTTGAGTGTGCTAAATGAAATTCCAAATAATGTGTTTAAAATTTTGATTTCATTTTTGATTTTGAAAAAGGGAAACTTCTCCTTAGCAAATTTGGTATGCTAAGGGAAGAAGTTCCAAAGGTGTGTGAGAAATTTTTGTTTTGAGTTTGGAAACTTAGCAAATTTGAGTATGCTAGGTGAAGTTCCAAAATATGTTTTGAAAAGTTTTGAATATTTTGATTTGGAAACTTTACTTAACAAATTCAGGTATGTTAAATGAAGTTTCAAATGTGTTTTGAAAATTTTGGATTTTGAGTTTGGAGACTTCTCTTAACAAATTTGGGTATGTTAAGTGAGGTTCCAAATATGTTTGAAAATGTTTTTGAAAATTTTTGGATTTTGATTTTGGAAACCTTACTTAACAAATTTGTGTATGTTAAATGAAGTTCCAAAATGTGTTTAGAATTTTGAAATTTTTTTGAATTTTGATTTTGGAAACCTTACTTAACAAATTTGGGTATGTTAAATGAAGTTCCAAAATGTGTTTAGAATTTTGAGAAATTTTTGGATTTTGATTTTGGAAACCTTACTTAACAAATTTGCATATGTTAAATGAAGTTCCAAAATGTGTTTAGAATTTTAAAAAAAATTTGGATTTTGATTTTGGAAACTTTACTTAACAAATTTGTGTATGTTAAATGAAGTTCCAAAGTATGTTTAGAAAATTTTTGAAATGTGATTGTTGATTTTGATTTTGGATTTTGAAACTTTACTTAGAAAATTTAATTATGCTAAGTGAAGTTCCAGATGTGTGTTTGAAATTTTTTGAAAATATGATTGTTTGATTTTGATGTTTTAAAAAGAGGACCTCCATTCAACAAATTTAAGTATGTAGAATGGAGATTCATTTTATTTTTGAAATATGATATTTTTATTTTGTGTGTGATTGTTGCTTTTTTGAAAGAGAGAAATTCCAACTTAAGGACATATGTGAGATATGCTTAAGTGGGATTTCCTAAATGATATTTTATTTTTAGTTGGGAATGAAATCCTCATTTAACAAACCTAAGTATATTAAATGGAGATGTTCACATGCTTTTTTTAAAAAAATTTGTTTGTTTACAGATGAACTTTCCATTCAATAAGTGTGAGTATATTTGATAGAAGAATTCATGTGTACTTTTTGAGAAGTTTAATTTTTGTTGAAATGAACTTCCTATTCAATAATTGTGAATGTATTGAATAGAAAAAATTCATGTGTGTTGTTTGAAAAGTTTTATGATTCTGATTGTGATTTTTGGAAAACATGATTATTCATTTTATTTTGAAAATGAAATTTTCATCAAAGTGAATTAAAAGAAGATGTTCACTTGTGCTTTTGGAAAATGTTATTAGTTTTATTTTGGAAAATCCCTACATGTAACAATTATGTGAATTGTTAAATGAGGGTGAAGAATTTTTGTGGAAAATATTTTATTAAGTGCATTTTTTGAAAAAGGTGCTTTTGAAAAGCAAAGTTCTTTATGGAAGATTTATTATTTTAGGATGAACCTTTTCTTATCATGAAGATGATAAGGAGGAAGTATTTAAGAGATGTTTCTTTTTATTTTAAAATCTTTTTATTTTACCCAATGGAGAAACCCAACGGGGGTTTTAAGGCCAACTAGGAATGCAATCCTAAAACCTAAAGACGTTGGCTAACTTAACTCAAGAATGAAATGAGCTAAGTGCCAATGGAAAGAAGGATAGCCTTTGATTCATACCAAAGTACAAGTCCACTATCGATACTCAAAGACACGATCATTTACCAAAGTTGGAGTGAGGAACCATCCCCAGCGGAGTCGCCAGAAAAATCTGTGGTGAATAATTCCTATAAGAGAGATGCTTTTCAAATCTGTGGGGAGAAAAGAAAGAGGAAACCATTACAAAATTCATCTTGGTAAGATGCCATGCAGATCCGGATGTACTTATTCAGGTGATCGAGTACATCATCAAGGTATAGTGTATTATCTCAAAAGATAGAAGTCACTACCCTTTAATTGAACCAATCACCTCAACAAGGACTCATAAAGACGATGAGTCTGCATATGTACCAGAGATTCTTCTCCTATTTTACATAGAAAAGTAAAACAGAGTTTATTTTAAATTGGATTCGTTAAGTTCCCTACAGGGGCAAGCTCTCATAGTTAATTACATCCTAAAAGACATGATCCTTTAGGAAAACTCTCGATTAAGGTAAATGATCATTGTCTCTGAAGATTTCAATAGGAAGGACTATCAATCGATTGGTTTGTATTTGAAGATCAAATGGGATTATCAAAAGAGGGAGTTATTATCGAAGCCAAAATGGGAATAAGTAGGAGATGCTCACGATGCTAGGAAACGTAGCGAGCATCTTAAACTATCCTAAAATTGGGCTTTACATTTTTAGAAATTGATTTAGTTTTTTTGAGTTGTATTTTTCATTAGAATTTTAGGATTTAAGATTCCTTAACACAAGATTAAGGAAATGCCTAAGAAGTGAGGAATTAAGCTTGTGGCTCACAAAGGGGAGAAGCAACCTCAGAACCTAAATCTAGGGAGCTTCGGTGAAGGCCGGAAGCACAACCTAAATCTAAAGTGAAAATGGGTAATGGTTTGTGTCCACAAGAGAACAAACCGAAATTTGGATGTACAACCTGGGGTCGAACTAACTCCTACATGATTTTAAATACATGTGTAAGTCTTTATGCTTATGCAAGATAGCTAGGATGTTTTATTTAGAAAGAGACTAAGTCCTTAAACTCACTCCCTAAAGAGACTAGATCATGTAAAGGGACATGCTTCAAATGATCTAAATCTAATGCATTTCAAATTTTATTTTATTTATCATTTTTGGATAATCAATTTGACTCGGACTAATAGGCTTTTTATGACTAATGCATGAGAAAGTAGATTATTGGCCAAAATTAGCTAGAAGTTTAGGAGGTGAGTTTCCACCATGACTCTCAAAGGTCAAGATGAGTTTTCTGGCAAAGATGGAAGCCCTCCAATTAAGAGTGAAATAAGATGTTGTTGTGCATGATATTATAAAGAAAAGAACTCATCCAGCTAAGGGGTTTCTAATTCTTTTATCTTGATTTTAATCCTAAGCTTTAGGTGAAGTTATGAGTTATTTAGTTTTCATTTAAATTTTTAAGTTGGGTAAAAGATTTATTTTTCCCTAAAGAGCCTAATCTACATCTAGGCCACACATAAAGTAAGGAAGAAACTAGGAAAAGTATGCCACTTAATGCACAAGTTAAATAAACATCAACAATTTATAAAACTAGCGTAGAAAGAATAAATGGTCATTTGTGGTTGGGCACCACAACACAAAATATCAAATTGAGTGAAGCTCTACCCTTATACAACTGACATAAATGAATTACAATTAATCAAAAAGGAATTCATTGTTATGGGGGTCTTCAAGATTTATTCTTCTTTCTTTTTTCTTCTTTCTTTCTTTTTTTTTCTTTTCTTCTTTCGATCCTCCTTTGGATGGTTGAATGGTAGATGCTCAAAGACTTCACATGGTGCATAAGATGGGATCTTATGACCAATGCTCATCCTAATCCCCATAACAAATCATTCTAAAATCCTAAATATATAGACTTTTTACATGAAAAGGAAAAGGGAAATCTAGCTAACACCTGCAAAACAAGGGTTAGTTAAATAACACCACACAAATCCCAAGCATATATATTGGACTTATCACCCCACACATGGGTGACTAAGTCCGGCCTATGGATTATGCTAGGGTATAAGCACTAAGCAAGAAGCATTTATATTTTATTTATGATAGGCCCTTTAGCATAATCCCTAAAAGAATGGTTAGCTAAGACGCCCATTCAATCATTCTAACAGCATACATCTAAAACATTCATCACAAAATAAGATATAACATCAAACCATGCACCACCTAACCTAAAGCTAAGTCACTTAGGTGCTTTGGTTTGTGTGGTATGCTTAGCTTAGGACTTTAGGTTTGAATTTTCTAAATGTGAAGAACATGTTCAACTTAGAGGAGGGTTTCATTTAAATTGTTTAGTGGTTTTGGGTTGATTTTATTTCATTTTTTAGTTTCGTTTGAGTGAAACTTATAATTAATTATTAAGTTATAAAGAGAGGGAAAGATAAGAGAACTTCTCTTTCCTTCCCTAATCCAAGTAATTTCTAAAGTAAGTTTACAATTTAATTTCATTTAGAGTGTTTTATTTTGATTAAATCTTTAATTAATCCTAAGTTTAGATCAACTCTAAACAAACCTATCAAAAAGAAAGGCATTTTAAGATTAAGAAAAATGAATCAAAATTCACATAACACACATTACTTCAATCCTTTCCCAACATATATAACATGCATAAGGATGGACCCTAAGCATATCTATACATGTAAATGAAGATAGTTAACACACTTTATGATGCATGCTAAGTAATCCATTTAAGAAAATTTAGAAGTTTTAGATGCATGGATTTTCTTAAGTAGAAAAGATTTTTCTTATCCAAAATTTCACATACATGCATGAAAGTAAGAAAGGCATAAGTGAGTACAGTGTCATTGTTAACTAGAGGTGTAAAGTACAAGACCTATAGGCTTGTCCACAACCTCAGGATTTTCTAGACTAATATACCACTTTCCTTAAGTACTAACATGCATATAAAAGAAATGAAATAGAGAAAGAATATGCAAAAGTTTACTTAATGGTTTTATTTTGTTTTGATATTTATTTAGACCATCCTTCAAGTGAGCATATAAATAAGATTTATAAAGTGTTGGGTTCTTTTCAAATCCCCTACTAACCATATTCAAAGCTATGCTAACATAAGAGACAAAGGAAAGGCTACACTAAACATATTTTATAATCTACCATGTGCAAGCTAATAATGAATAGTACACTTTCATATTTAATGTTTCATTTATATATTTTGAAAATACTTTGGATTTAGTTGTCATAATAGCCATTCATATTTTACTTTAGCCAACACATGCACATTTGACATAAAGTAAATAATTTCATTTTTAAAACTTTGAAAACATGAAATCATGGATGCATAAGTCACATGGCATACAATTGTATTGGAAAAGATCTAAAGTAATGTAATCACATGAACAAACTCACTTTACTTAATTCCTAAAGACATTCTTAAAGAATAAGAAACTTAGAATAAATCAAAGTGAATTTCAAAATTTTTTGTTTGTTTGAAGTTTGATTTAACTTTGGAAGGGTGAGATTAGTTTGTTGTTCCTAACCCATTCCCACATGTGTTTTGTATTTTAGTTTAATTTTTAGATAATTAAATCCATTTTTAAGCATTGATTAGGTTAAGGAATGCATTAAGTGACTCAATTAACCCTTACCTACACCACCTTAGAAAAATTAGCTAAATAATTATGAGCCAATGAGATGACATAAAACTCACAAAGGTATGTAAATTTATAATGCACCTAGTAAATTAATACAATTTGGCTCACATGTTAATTAAGCTAAGAGGTTTAGCTTAAGTACTTTTAAAACACCCTTTCATACTTATGAAAGGGGTTTTAATTTCTTACTTAATTTAGCTAAGCACCCTACCCAAGGTAGATTAATTAAGTTCGGAGATTTTAGAATTTTGAAAATTGTTTAAAGAGGTAATTAATGAATTAACCCTTAATTAAGAAGGGGATTAAGGAAAGAAAAGGGGTTTAGGGAATAGCTTAAGGATAAACCCATACTACTGGATCTAACCTTAATCCAACTTAATCATAGGGAAAACCCACTAATTATACCTTAATTACCCTTAATTACATGAAGGGGTAATTAAGGAATGAGCTAGAATTTCCTAATCAAGGCCTCAATAAATTTTAAGAAAATTAGGGGAGGCAGAGGTCATCCTCTGAAATGAACCCTAGAAGTTTGAGATTAATTGGTGACTTAATTAGGGAATAATTAGCTAATTAACATTTTCAAAGAAACTAAATTCAAAGAAAAAGGGAAATCAAAACACATTGAAAACAAATTTAGAATATTCTAAATGGAATTATCTATCCAAGGCATTTTCCTTTTTTTTTAATTTTCTAGGTTCAGTTATGATTTTTTGAAGTTATCTGAATTAATTAAGAATTAATAAAGCATTTCCTTAATCCTGGCTAATCAAATACGTCAAGTGCTTTTACACATGAGTGAGCCTTTACTTAAGTTGTTAAATGGGAGGCGGTAATACACTTTTACCTTAGTCGCCATCAAAGATCGACAAATGGAGGATACACCCATGGTTTTAAAGGGAATTAAATTCTAAAATGTGGAAATTCTAAGTCCCATCTAAAATGCAACAGATGGGTTGAGTTCTTCCCTGAGGAGGAATGTGAGCCATTCACAATCCAAGGGAGATCTGAGCCCGATCCTTCATGGATTCAATCAAGACTCAACCCACACCATCTAAAGGACTAAAGCGGCCAATCCAACGGCTAAGATCTTATGAGGTTAAAATCAACTTCACAAAAGACCAACACCTTTTAGTCTAAGTGGTCAAAATTCACTAACCTCAAGAGGTGATCAGACGCTCGATCGATGAGGTAGCTTCATTTAGTGGAGATGAAGCCCTGTTGAAGTTCCTAGCTCTTGAGGTTGAGTAGATGAGTGGGTGGACCAACTCCTCTTAGCTCCCCAGCTTTGATCGAATTGATCTCCCCCTTGCCTCTATAACTCAATTAGATGCTTGAGCAAGCTCAATTGAGTCCTTGGATGATGAGTGTAGAAGGAATTGAAGTGGGATCAAGTATAGAAGAAGTTTGCTAATCACTCCACCTCCCCTATTTTTTCACAGTGCAAAATTGAGAAGAAGCAATTCTAATCTTCCTTGGCTAGGGATGCTCTCGATGATTGTTAACTCTCCTTAGACCTCCAACGAGTATGAGTGAAGTGAAATTTCAGTGAATTTGGTGGAGTATATTTCCCCCTTTGGCAATCGGACGGTTGAGCACAAGCTTGTAAATTTGATCCAATTGTCCATATGGGATGAGTTGTTTGGGTGGTTAGAGGCATGGTGATTTGGCTGAGGAGTGAAGCCTAGCTCCCATGTTCATCCAATTAAGGTTTGGGGGGAGTTTGAATTTTCAATTTGGCCATCGATGGTCGGGTTTGGTCCATGGGCCAAATGTGTTGACCCAAACCCATTGGGTTGGGTGCACCACTCATCACTAGGTCCCCTTATGGTTTTAGGAGAGCCTCAAGTGATTATGATGAGTGCATGACCAAAACACTCATGGGCTAGGCTAAAATTTATTCTATTGCCTAGGGGTATATGATCATTTTGCTATTTTTTTTCAATTTGAATATGTTTTGTATGTTGAGAAAATAGGTTGGGCCAAGTTTCAATGGATTTGGAATCCATTTGATAGGGTTTTGCTCATGTTGACCCATTTAGGTCAAAATGGGTCAAGTTGACCAATAGGTCAAATTGGGTCAAACCAAGGGTTGGGCCAAGTTCATATGACCATTTGAAATGTTTTGGTTCCCTTGGTTTGGTTCAATTTGGTATAAGTTTGGTTTTGGCTCATATGACTCATTTAGGTCAAATGGGTCAAGTTGACCCATTTGACCCATTTGACCTATTTGAGGTAGGTCAAGGGTAGGTTTAGGTTTGGTTAGTCATATGGAGTGGATTGGTATCTTTTTTTCTAATCAATTTGAGTTAGGTTCAATTTTGGCTCAACATGACCCCAGTCATGTTGGGTCTAAGGTCAATAGCTAGTTGAGTTGGCCAATTGAGGCTTTGGTCAATTCCACAAGTGATTTGGGATGGACTTGACCCATTGGTTCCAATCAATTTGGCTTAGATCAAGTTTTGACACATTTTGACCCTTTAGGTCAAAATGGGTCAACTTGGGTCAAGCCTAGGTTAGGCTCAAAGGTTGACTTGGTCAAAAGTTCAAACATAGGCCATGAGTGAACTTAGATCAATGGTTTTAATCAATTTGTCCTATGGTGTATTTTGGCTATGTTAAGTTTCATTTTAGGTTAAGTGCTGACTTGGTCAACCCTTAACTTTGACTTGGTTTGACCTAATTTGATTGATTAATCATCCCATGATGATTGTTGATCATGATGAGAGGAAAATATGAGTTTGGTTCAATCCAATTTGGTTAGGGTCAATAGTTGGCTCATAAGGGTACTTTAGGTCACTTTGGATCAAGTGAGCCTAAGTGGGTCAAATATCTTAGTCAAAGCTTGATTTAAAGTTTATTGATCTTGTATATAGACTTATGATTGAAATATAAATCCATTTACAAGAGGTTTGAAGTCAAATGGATTTTGATCCATTTGAAAAATTCATATTCAAGGGAAGAATATGAAGGCATTTTGGGTTTGATTTTTGATTTTGGTTTTGATTGAAGGATTGAGGTTTGGATTTATATATGAGCTCATGATTGTAGGATTGATTGAACCATGAGAGAAAATCAAGAGTTTTGCTTGATTTGAATTGATTTTGGCTAAGTTCAAGATTTTGACTTGAAAGGCTTAGATTCAATTTTTATTTGATTTAAGTTTGATTTTTGGAGTTAGTTTTGATTGTTTTAATTTATATTTCATTTATATATGTGAATATAAATGAGAATATAAATTGATCATAAGAAAATTTCAAGGATTTGAAAGAGTTTAATCATGATTTAAGGTTAAATCCATTAAAGGGAATTTAAAGGATTTAATGGAATTTTTAATTTAAAATTTAATTTTTTTTTTGACTGGATTTGATTGATTTATATTTATATTTCATTTATATATGAGAACATAAATGAGAATACAAATATATTTTTAGAAAATCCCATGAGTTTGAAGGAGTTTGATCAAAGTTTAGGTTAAATACATTAATGAAAAATTAAGGGATTTATGGGAATTTCAAGCATTTTTAATTTGGAATTTAATTTTTGCTTTGGATTTTGATTGAGTTAAATTTATATTTCATTTATATATGAGAATATAAATGAGGATATAAATAAAAATGAGAAAATCTCAAGATTTGGAGTGGATTTTGGCTAAGTCCTTTAATAAAAAAAATTAAAGGAATTTAGGAAAATTTTGTGAATTGTTTTGGAATTTTGAACTTTATTTGATGGGTTTGAATTTATATTTCATTTATAAATATGAATATAAATGAGAATATAAATGGATCATGAGAAAATCTCAAAGCTTTGAATAGGTTTAGCTCATGATTTTGGCTAAGTCCTTAAGGAAGGATTAAGGACTTAGGAATTTTGATGGATTTTAATCATGGGTTTCAATAATGGATTTCAATCATGGAATTCAATCATGGAATTGAATCATAGAATTGATTTGAGTTTGACTTTAAAGAAGGAAAGTGAGAAAAGGTTTAGGCTAAAGGGTAGGAGATTTTCCTAACACCCCTAAGGCATGACCTATTCTATGGCTAACTCTTCTAAGTCTTCTAGGGCTAGGGGAGAGTGTCCACCTAATCACTAGATGAATCTTAAAACTAAGGAACTCTTAAAGTCTAAGAGAAGTCATATGCTTAAGATGGAGGTGTTGAGAACTCATTCTAAAAATGAGGTCAACAATATATATACTATTTTTAATGTGAAGTTTATATATCTAACGTGAAATATTCATATAATTTATATTTTAATATATATTTAATTTTTTGTATATCTACTTACATCTTTATTTATATTTTAATATATATTTAATTTATTAATTTAATAATTTAATTAATGAAAAAAATCTTATAACTACTCTACATACAACAGTATTCAGAATACAAATATTTACTTTACTTTACATATATCCAACCAAATAAAAATATAGTTTTATGTATTTACTTTACATACAACCAATAAAAGTATTGAATTCATTATATTCACTTTCTTTACATGTATTCTTTTAGCCAACCTAATGTCTAATTGTTTAGAAAGTTCTCCCAATGCAAATTAACATTATTAAATCAAAACAATTAAATTCAAAAAGTGTGGTATGTAAAATAGTTTCATAAGAATATATTTTTAGATGGCATTTCTTTAAAACTTGTTTTTTAAGGGGATTTACCTTTTATGTATTAATATATATCACATTTAAACTTTATATTTATTTATATAATACTTTGGTATCTAAATCACATCAAAGTCTATGAAAAAAATGTATTTCACTTTAAAAGTTGATATTCACGATATTTTTTATATAATTTAAGATATAAATGTTATATAAATAAATATTAAAATTTAGATACCAAATAAGTAAATCCTTAAAATTATGTTACACATCAAAACTTGAGTAGAGCGCTCTATGATAGTAATAGTGACCAAGAGGATAATGACCATACTTAAAATATTGACACATGGCCTTAATTATTTACACGTAGAAGAGCAATTAGATCACACTTAGCTCAAATCCAACTAATCTATAATGAAACTTGACAAATTTAGTAATAAATTAATTGTCAAAACAAACTTGAAAAAAATGTATTTAAAGAAACTTATCAATACATTTAATATTTATAATAAATTTATTTATTTTAATAAATGTTACACTTTATCTAGTTATACAAGATTATATTGTGTTTTTTCTTGACATCTATTAACACATATTGACAGGTTCTTTGGTTGCATGTTTCTTAGAGAAGGAAAGTCATAGGTTAAATGATGGAACTACAATTGGTATATTTTTTATGAGATTCAATGGGTGTGTGAAAAAATGTATTTAAAACTTATCAATACATTTAATATTTATAATAAATTTATTTATTTTAATAAATGTTACACTTTATCTAGTTATACAAGATTATATTGTGTTTTTTCTTGACATCTATTAACACATATTGACAGGTTCTTTGGTTGCATGTTTCTTAGAGAAGGAAAGTCGTAGGTTAAATGATGGAACTACAATTGGTATATTTTTTATGAGATTCAATGGGTGTGTGGGTTGAAATTTTGGAGTTTAGTTTTCTATCTAAATTTTTTTTTCCATCTATATTTAATCAAAGGTAACTTTGTTTCCATTCACAACTATATGCCATTTATAAATCCTTTTCTTTGGTTAATTTCCTTTTAAGGCTATGCACTTCAATAATGCATTTTCCATTCTTAGGAATGAAGGATAGTAGATTCAAAGCATTAAATACTTTGGATCTTTTGCAACCTCTTTTTGTTCAACGTATACTAAAATTTTTCCCTTACTATTATTATATTATAAAATTATTTTTAAGAATGCTATATCTCTATAAATTGAGATCTAAACCACTAAACACAAGAATTAAGCATAAGAATCTAAACTCTCTATTTGAATAACAATGAAGAAAATTACCACACTTTATTACCTCAAATCTGATACTAATGTGGAAAAAATGCGCCTTTTGGTAGAACGCTCTAAAAAGACTTCAAAGCAATCTTCAAAAGAGGATTCAGAGCAGTTGAATCATCAAGTGTTGTGGGCCCTAAAGTTCTCAAATAGTTACTTCATCTATGGGGCTCACTTCTAACCTATTTATGACGTTAATACTATTGCAATAAGATTTGAAGGAGAGGAAGGAACACAAATGAAATTTATAATAGATAATGAGATAATTCATGTGGAGGATACTAAGCATCAACGTCAAGAGAAGTTTGAGCTCCACATGTGTGATGGAACAGTGGTTGATTGTCTGTGGGATCTCGATGAGATGCCAATAAACTTAAAATTTAATACGAGAAAGCATTTTTCAACAAATACCAAAATTGCCAGCAGTAGTAGCCATAGCGGTGGAAATGATGATAATCTTGAGCAATCAGATGATTATTACCATATTCACTTACTCGAGATCATGGGGTGATAAGAGTATGTTTTTAGTTTATAAGTTTATTTAGTAATAAAATATGAGATTATATAATAAGATTCTTAGGTATTTTAAACTTAAAGTGTAGGATAAATGATTATAATTAAAGGATGTTTGAACATAAATATAAACTAATCTAATTTTATCTTAAAACAAATTATGTACTTTTGGTCAAATATTCTTCTATTTTAATCATTTATTTTATATTTTCTCATAAATTTATAATATTTTCTATAAAGTGAAACTGTATGGTGTTTCACTTCTTTGAGCTTCTAGTATTGAGTGTTTCTTTAGTAGTAATTAATGTAAAACAAATGTTTAAATAATATAATGAAAAAGAATTGATTAATTTGTGGATTTGGTGATAAATTTATTTTATATGATTTTTGATGTATTCTTCAGTATAGTTCTGATGCAAATTAATGCTATTACATCTTAAAAGCCTATTTTGAAAAGTATATAACATGTGAAATAGTTTCATAAGAACATATTTATACTTTGCATTTTTATGATCATATTATTTATATGAGGATATATACATATTAAATTATTTTTATATTTTTATATATCCAATCTAAACTTTATATTTACTTATGTAAGTGTCAAAATCACATCAAAATCTTTGCACGTGTTTTGCATTGTAAGTTGATATTAGTGATATTTTTGTATGATTTAAAAATTTAAGTGTTATATAAGTAAATATCAAAGTTTAGATATTAAATATTCAATACTTATGAATTTTGTGATATGTATGTAAATCCCTTTATTACTTAATATGACATTCAAATATATTATTGTTAATAAAATTGTTTTAATTTTACTGCTATTTCTTGGCTATGGTCATTTTCATCACCAACTATCATTTAAGTATATTTGTTATTTCATTTTTTATATGTTAAAGGAGAATAATTTAATGCAATATATTTGAGAATAAAAAATATAAGATCAACTATGTTGTGCATTCCAAAATTACAATTTTATTAAAGTTTTGTAAAAAAAAAAGTATTATGCTAAAATTATCATTCAATTTCCTAACCAATCGTGTGAATAAAAAAAGTGAGAATGACAATTTCATGTGTTTTACCATTAAATTCAAATGAATTTTATTTTTAAATTGTTCTCATAATATATATATATATATATATATATATATATATATATATATATATATATATATATATATATATATATATATATATATATATATATATATATATATATATATATATATAATGTATAATGTTTATAAATACAAGATTCCCTCTCGGTAGCTAGTCTTCATATCTTTAAATAATCTTATTTTGCATAACCATAAAATCACATATACATATAGATTGGCATTTTTGAACTACAAATTTTTTACAACATGCTATAACATATAAGCTGTGACATGTCTTCAAAAAATCTAGTCAATTTAGCATAGATCTCAATGCAGTATATCTGTGGGTAAATTTCATCAATTAAATTCAAAATCAACCAGGCTTTAATTTTAATAAAGTTATAGCAAAATTAAATATCTCAATGAAACGAACATCATTAAAAGTGATACAATTCAAATTCAAATACGTCAAAATCAAGTACTTGAAGTATAATTAACTAGAAAGTTAAAATCATCAATTAATGGAACAATAATCTCACAATTTGGCATGTTTATAGTCCTATCTAGTGGCTTGATTAGAAAATTTTAATGAGCCTAAGATCAATCAAATCTAGACCATTATGACACTTAATACTTATAGGTAAATAGGGGTTATACCATAGTGTGTTTTAAAATTTTAGCTTAATTTATCAAAATGTAATTTTCAAAACTCTATAAATAAGATTTCATTTTTAATTTGATAGAATGAAAATAAAGATAATACCAAAGTGTGAGAATTTAAAACTAATAACTACTAGTAATCCATGATGATCACTGCTAGTAATTATAGCCTAATTACTATCATAAAAATGGTGTAGACTACTTATGATCTCCAGAATGTTATTATATAATCATTATAACTCAACTAACATTGCCATTTTAGAAATCCTATTGTAACAACAGAAGGACAAGTAAGTATTCATACCTTTGTAACTCCCATCTTCTCCAATTAGCAAGAAGAGTGGAACTTTATAACTATACTATATAATAGAAGATTTTGACAAAGTTGGGCCTCATAATGTTTTTTATGTATAATTCTTGTTATCACTTCTATCTGTGTGTTTGCTATATATTCTTTTTCATATCATATTTTACTCTACATTTTTTTAGCTTAAGTTAGATCAAGGAGTTCCAATCATCGATTAGACCTTTAAATGAATGTCATAATCAACTAGTTAGGGCATAATGAACAATTACTTTCTCAATCATTCTTGAAGAATTTCTTAGGCAAGCAACTCACTTGATTCAATACATAGTTGTTAAATAGGAATCAACTTATAATGTCATCTTTGGATGACCCTTAAAATTAACCTTTAATAATCTTGCCTCGATATCACATATAAAGATAAAATTTTCAAATCTTACTACGATCTATGAAAAACTTAAATGTCACCACTTGTTTAAGAGTTAGCTCATAAACTATTATCAGGTGGACACCCTCCATGAATGATACAAGTGGGTTCCTCACTTTCTAAGAAGCAAGAGTATACTAATTTTTGCACCAAAATCAATACAACTTCACTTCAATTTCAATAGATATACCAAAAATTGAATTAAGGATAGTCTCACTCTATCTTAAGGTTGAACCAAAATTCAAATCAATCAATGAAATGAAAAGAAGCTTCACTATCTACAATTAATTAAACAAGTTGATTAAATTTTAGTTGTTGAGTTCATTCCTGAGGTATAGTATTTCACTTGATCAACATATATGGTCATTGTTAAGAAAGATAAAAGAGTGTAGAGTGTGTGTGTGGATTACACAAACGTCAATAAATTTTGTCCAATGGAAAGTTTTACTTCTTATGTATAGATCAATTTTTAGATGTCACCTTTGGACATCAATTGCTTATCTATATTGATGCTTATTTAGGATACAATAAAATAAAATTGAATATTGATATTGAAAAAACAACTTATTTTCAAATTAATATGAGAGTATCTTGCTACCTTGTATTTTCATTCATATTGAAAAATGTGGATGCCACTTATCAGAACTTAATGAATAAAACTTTTAAAAATTTTATTGGACAAAATTTTGTGGTACATGTAGATGATATGCTAAATAAAGTATTGAGAAAATGTAATATCTCTCTAATCTTGAATTATATTTTTACCTCCTACAATAATAAATGATGTAGTTGAACCCACCAAGTGGGCTTCGAGGTTTCATCTAAAAACATATTGTACTTTATGGCCACTCATTGATGAATTGAAGCCAAAGAAAAAAGATCAAGGCTATGAAAAATATGAAACCTCCAAAAAAATATAAATTAAATGCAAATCTTAAATGTAGGAATAAATGCTTTATCTTGGTTCTTGGTATTTTAAGAGATAAGTATTTGGAATTTTTTAAAATACTCAGAGATGCCTGAAATAATGGCTTCCAATGAACAAATAAGTATCAAACTGCATCTAAGTAGCTAAAAGTAAATCTAAATTCATCGTCACCACTATTAAAATCAATTCGAGAAGAAATGTTCTACATATATCTTGTTATTTCAGCTCAAATAATAAGATTAGTGTTAGTACAAGAGGAGAATGACGAGCAGCACCACTCTCGATTTATTATATTAGTAAAATCTTATTTGAAACTAAGCGGCACTATTCTTGGACAAAGAAGATAAATTGGGCATTAGAAAATTATGTTCATATTTTTAGCTCCCTCCATTAGATGTTATAAACATCTGAAACCTTTTGTCAATTAATTAAGTGAACAGTAGAGTTTGGAATTTTGATTTTCACTTTTCACTCAGGCATGATATCAAATCACAAGCACTTTCTAACTTTGTGATTGAACGCACAATTCTTGACTTTATTTAATTACCTCCATTTTTGCCGCATCATTGGACATTATATATTGATGGAGTATTTGTGAGTTCTAGTGTTGGGGAAAAAATCTTGTTTATTTCTTTTCAACATGATAATTTAAAATCTAATTTTTGCACAAAATTAATTGCCTCTAACAATGTTGATGAGTTTGAGGCATCATAGTAGGATTAACACTTGTCATTAATTACGTAGCTATATAACTAATGATTCATATTGATTAATACCTCATGATATCTCAAGTTCAAGAAAATTTTGACATTCATCTTGATCGATTTTCAAAAACATATGATATAGCCTCACTTAGAAATGCTTTCTATTACCTGTGGGTGTTGACTTCCATGCACGATGCATCAGTCGAGTCGAGCTCAAAATCCAAATTCGATAGACCTTTGATCCAACACCTCAAATCAAAACTGATATGCACCAAATATCACCAAAATCAGTTGAAATCACCTCTGATCAACAAACAGACTTCGTCATCATGTTCAAAATATCAAAATTGATTAGAATATAAATATTGCACAATCTAATAATCAACCGATCAAGTGATCGAGAGGTCAATGTGCCGACACGTATATCAGAGTTGGGAGACTGCAATGATGCCCAAATAACATTCGATCGATGAACGGACTTCACCATCGAGTTTAGAACATCCAAATTGATCATTTTATAAATATTACACAATCTAACGATCAATCATCGATCAATAAAGTCAATGTGACGTATATCGATGGAGGCTATGATACCCAAATGACCTCTGATAGATGAACGGATTTTACCATCGCATTTAGAACATCAAAATTGATATATATATATATATATATATATTCCACAATTTAAAGGGCAACCGATCAAGAGATCAAGCCATCAATATGCCAATGCGTATATCAGAGTCGGAGCGACGACACCCAAAGGACCTCCATTAGCAAAATTAAATCTGTCATTAGCTTCAAAACATTGAAATCTATCAAATGAGACTGTATGTGCTTGATTCAGACAAATTTATGTGAAAATCAAGCGGCCGAAAGTGATAACATGCATTTTGAGCTAAAATTGACTAGATTCGACATCGACTTAAACCAAACTTTCGGAAACAGCATCCTAATATCTGGAATAACCGATTAATATATATATATATATATATATATATATATATATATATATATATATATATATATATATATATATATATATATATTAATAATATGATTTTTTCAGCATAAAATTCATGTTAAGATCGATTAAATACTTAGAAAAATTAACAAATCCTATTTATAACCTAAATCCCTCAAACCGACCCCTAATTCCTCTGTTCATGGCCGAAAGAGCACGCACGACCCGAGCCCCTCATTTGTTTGACATCATCTCGCTCGATCCGAAGGAACAAAGGCTTCGCCTTTGTTCGTTCCTCCCAAAGCCGATGTTCGATCATTCTTCCTCCTCCCGCTCTTCCATCCGAATTCCAGGCAACCGCAAGCAACCACCTCACCCTCCTTGCGTGGGATCTCCTTAAAATCATGCAACAAAGGGCATTCATTCTGATTTCCTCTGATCCAAAGGAACGAAGCCTCTGTTCTCATTGGAAACCCTCACCTACACTCGCTCTTCTTCGTCTGCCTCCTCCCTCTCTCGATTTCTCCTTTCCCTTATGCGCAAAGCAGTAAGTTCACCTAAATCGCAAGCCATCTGAAAATCCTTCCTAATTCTGCCTTCATTCGCCTTGGCCAAACCACATCCCTCTCACTTCACCTAAACCGCAAGCCATCTGAAAATCCTTTCTTCTCCCTCCCTCATTCCCCTTGGCCGAATTCATCCTTAGCCGACCTCCCCTTTTACAAGATAGCAGAGGCAACTCCATCATGGGGTTCCTCTGATATCCCATGATTCCTCCTCTAATCAAGCGCATAGCCGCTGAATTACTCTTCTGACCTTTCCTTTTGCCACAGTTGAAAAGGAACACCATCATCAGGTGGGTTCTTCTTTGGATCTTCGATATTTTTCCATTCCCTTCCTTCCTTTGGGTTTACCACTCTAGCAAACTTCTTATATGATTGAGTTTTGATGCCAAGATTTATCTTTATGGTTGGTGGTAGATGTGTAAAGAAGTATGTGAATGTAAGTATACATGCTTGTAGGGTTTGACCCCATCACCATCGTGGCATGACATGGCCTCAAACCAGATGTGATCTATGCTTTACAAAATTTTGCTGAAATTTGAAACTTAAATAAATTCAAACTGAAATCATCTAAACTTAAGTTAAATAAGAAAATACATGATAAATATGAAAATGAACATCAAACCAAAGAGGAAAAGAGGAAAAGAGGAAAAACACTTACAAAACTTATTTAAGCAAGTTGAAAGCCCTCCCAAAGTTTGAACTAAAATCCTTACCCTTCTCTCTCAAGTGCTCTAAACTCAAGCAAGCTCTCTTTCTTAACTGTATTTATACGGAATGGAGGAAGCAATGAGGGACCCATTCTTATTAAAAATTAACTTTTTAATAAAGTGAGTCTGTGTTCTTGCAAATTCCTCAAGCAAAAAAATAAAAATAAAAAGAGAACTAAATAAGTTTTAAGGGGAGTCAAATATTAAACTCATAAAGGAGTTATAAACTTGAAGTCTATTCAATAGATGTGGAGTTAATATTTGTTTATGTGAATATAGCCTCTTATCGAATACTCAAAGTATTAAATTCACAAACAAGTAATTATAAAACTAATTGAACAATTGAAGAATCATATTTGATGTTAAATGAAGTAAGAATCCATTGAACGTCAAATTAAAGCATAAGAGAACCCCTTGAAATTAAGGCATATTCTTCAACTACATCCAAATAAATTGAAGAAAATCAAAGAATCCATAGGAGATCCCCAATGAAATTGAAAGATTGCAAAAAGGCATGTTCAAGGAATTCTTGGAAAATATTTGAAGCATGATTTGTATTCCCAAATACTTGAAGTGAATCAAGGAGAAATTGAATAGAGCTCTTAATGAGTCGAGGATTAACAAAATAAATGACAATCTATTGAAGGTTCAAATATTAGACAACTTTGAATAAAAATGGGGGAAAAGAAACAATCAAATATTATTTCCAAGGAATCTAGTAAACAACTAGAACAATTTAAAATGACTTCAATGCTGGACTTCTTAGGTAAAGAAAGGCGTTAGCTTAAATTCGAATAGACTTCAAATGTAATTTTGCATAAATTATGGAGCGCATTACTCAATTCAAGTGCTTCAAAATTTATGCAATAATTTGAAAGAAATGAATTCTCGTACGAAATATAAACCAATCTTCAATCCAATTTGAGCTTTCCAAAAATTCATACAGGTATTCTAAATACCTGTGTGGGCCCCGACACTATGTTGAATGCTTAAATTTAGTGTCTGAGAATGCTACGCGGGTTGCTTCCTGGTTTGGTCTTAAAACCGGGTCCGAGTTAACAAAACCTAAAAATCCAATTATTATAAGAATTTTAACTTATTAAAATATCTGAGAAGTTAATTCTGTCATATGACAAGTAGATCTGATCCTCTATTATTAAACTAATAGAGTGATCAATACACACCCGATGATTGCTATGTTGAATGGTGATTTCAATCAGAGAGGATACTTCCATTATGTGATTCTAAATTCAAATCAAATTAACTCAAATTAAGTATAAATCTAAAAATGCTTAAATGAAATTCAATCTTTAAAAGCTTAAGCAAACTTCTTCAATCCACCTTCTACAATAGTTTGTTGAAGGGGACAAATTAAGAAAACTCTAGCTCACAAAGGAGCCAATGTCAAATCAAGTGTTCTACTATGTTTACTCTCAATCAATCCAGTAAAGATGTGACACATGTCCTCTGGCTGCGTGGCTTGTCCAGTAGGCTCCACATATGATGCAGTTACGACCATGTTGATCTCAATTTTGGAGTAAGCTCTTAACTTTCTCATCATGGATCTAGGACTCTTATAAACACTAAGAGTTCCTTAGTCTTAAGACACTTCTAGTGATTAGGTGAACACTTAACCTAGAGACTTAGAAGAGTTAGCCATAAGGATAGGTTGTGCCTTAGGGATTTAGAAGAGACTTGCCTACCCAATAACCCAAACCCAATTCTTGCTTCCCTCTTTCAAACCAAACCTCAAATTCAAATGCCAAAATCAAATCCAACTATCTAATGATTGAAATCCATCACCAAATTCAAACTCCAAATCCCTTCCTAGGCCCTTTGATTTTATCTTATGGACTTAGCCTTAACCAAATCCAAATCAACTCTAATCCAATTGATTTTCTCAATTATCAAATTCAATCTCAAAATTCCAAATCAGAAATTAATTCTAAATTCCAAATGACTGAAATCCATGATCAACTCCAAATTCCAAATCAAGACCCTTCTTAAGCCATATCGGCCTACCTCCATAAACCTAACCAAAAGTCCTTCAAACCAACTCAAACTTGGTTGATTTTTTTATAAATTAATCATTCCTTCATTTATGTTCACAAATATAAATAAAATGCCTTTCAAAATCAAAACAAATCAAACCAAATCAAAATCCAAGTTAACCCTTTTAACCTACACACCCAAGCTTAATCAAATTTACTTCCAAATCACTCCAAACTCAAGTGATTTTCTTATGACCCATTTATATCTTCATTTATATTCATAAATATAAATGAAATATAAATTCAAATGACCAAAACCAAACTCAAATCAAATCAAAATCCCAATTTTAGCCATTTTAGCCAAACTTTTGAACTTGGCTAAATGAAACCCAAATCAACTCCAAATTCATAGATTTCTTCATGATTCAATCATTCCTTCAATCATGGATCCAAATATAAACATAAACCACCATTATCAAACTAAAACCAAGTCAACCCAAATCAAGCCCAAGTTAACCCTTATGACTTGAAATTGCCATATGAACCAAAACTCATTTGGCTCCAAACCAATTGTAATTGGATTTATATTTCAATCCTAAGCTCATATGTGAGTTCAACCAAACTTGAATCAAGCCTTGATCAAGCCAATTGACTCATGTAGGCTCACTTGACCCAAAGTGACCAAAGGACCTTTTTGAGCCAAGTTCTAATCCAACCCAAATTGGATTGAACTAAGCTCATCTAAACCTCAATCATGGTCAACAATCATCATGGGGTGATCAACCAGCTTGAGTTGGGTCAAACCAAGTCAAACCTAGCCTTTGACCAAGTCAACACTTAGCCCAAATGAAACCAAAACTATCCAAAATCCACCATATGCCAAATTGATTGAAACCATCGACCCAAAATAATTCATAATCAATGATTGAACATGACCAAGCCATCAATTGAGCCAAACCAAGTCTAATTGGCCACTTGCCCTAAGTTGACCCAAATTGACCTAAAAAGCCAAAATGAGTCAAATCATGATTTAATCCAAATTGACTGCAACCAATAGCTCAAGTTTATTCCAAATCACTTGTTGAACTTGACCAAAGCCATGATTGAGCCCAAGTTGACCAATTGGTCAACTTGACCCAACTAAAAATTGATCTAAAAAATTCAAATTAATTAAATTCAAATTAAACTAAACCAAGCCTACAATCATTTTCAATCAACCAATTGAACTTGACTCTCCTAACCAACCTAATTTGGTCAAATTGATCAAATTGGTTTGATTTGACCTTTTGAATCCAAATGAGCCAAATTCAAACCTAGGCCAAACCAATCCAAATTAATTAAATCAAAATATCTCAAATCATCATATGAACCTAACCCAAGCCTTTATTTGACCCAATTTGACCAATTGGTCAACCCAACTCATCTAACCCAACTGAAACCATTTTGACCAAATGAAGCCAAATTTCTCTAAACCAACTTATGGGACCCTAGGGCTTAGTCAAACCCAACCCAACCATGCCCTACTTCATTCCCAAATTAACCTAAAAGCTAAGTGGAGAAGCCATCAAACCATAGGATTTAAACCTTAAACCTAATGGATCAATGCTAAATTCAACTTGTCCATCTCCATGACAACTCATTTACACTTCATGGAACCTTCTCCTGACCCACCTAGTGCACCTAACCCACTCTAGGTTGACCAAGGACCTTTGGGAGGTGAGTTGACTCACCTCCAAGCTAAATTGAGCACCCTATCGACAAAGGAAGATAAAGCTTTGCACACCCCTTGAGGCTCCTCCCACGACTCCCCCTATCCTTAGCGTGCAACCTGACCTTGATGGAGACAACTCCGGTAGCCGAAGAGACAGAGCAAAATGTGCACACTCCTGTCCATCAATGATGGCAAATTGAGGGTATACCCCCTCAATTCGTAGCCAATTTCAAACACAATCAACTCGTGTGTGTCCCTAAGCACATTCTGAGCTCCCTCAAAGCAAATCCAGGGATCCCCAAGCCCTCTTTGTTTGGCCATTACCATTCTTGTGTGCAAGCTAAAATAAGACACCCTTCCCTCAAGCAATACTCCCTCTCCACTAAACCAAATCCAAATTTCTTGCACTCATCATCCTCATACCCAATCGAAGCCAACCAAACTATTTCCAAGCCTTCCAAAGCACCAAAGGTGTGAGTTCAATCGAAGCTGAGCTGTGCGTGTGCATGGAGTGGTCAACCAAGTACCCTAGGCCAAATTGAGCTTGGACTTCTGGCCTCACCAACTAAAGTGGCTACCTCCGTTGCACCGACATTAGCTCAGGTAATTCCTCAAAACTGTAGCTTTAAGCCTCGATGTGTTTGTCTTTTGTGAAAGGAATCTCTATGTTGAGGGATTTTAGCCATTGGATGTGATTGTATGCCCCCTTAGATGGTGTAGATCCCAATCCGAGCTCAGGTGAGCTCGAATCAAACAGAGAAAGATGGACGGTGCTCATCTTTCATTGCTCATGAATGGGATAGATCACTAGTCATCCATCTCACGTGATCGAAATGAATGGCTCTGATCAAATCCCATGGTAAATCCTTTGATTTCCCTTAACCTGCAGATTAAATCATGGCTATCCGATCTTAGATCGGAAGTCCCACAAAGAAAGTGTGTCCGGAGTCAGCGCGTGGATGTGACTACTTAAATAGCCAATCCCATCAGCCACATGGAAAGCGCATCACGTTAGCATCCACGTGGCCCAACAGGATTAAGGGCTTAATTAGGGCTAATTGATTGGTTTTAAAACTTTAAACTTCTTAAAATTATAACTAATTGCAAAAAATTAAAAAAAATACAAACTTAGGCTCATTTTGAAGATATTTCAGAGAAAAATCTAGGAAAATTATAATTAATTGATTTTGAACAGTGACTTTGGCTTAATTAGGGTTTTATCAAAAATCTAATTAGCTTAATTACATCTTAATTAAGCACTCAATTAATCTCAAATTTTTTGTGGATGTTTAGGGGTGTGACCTCTGACTCCCCTATTTTTCTGGGATTTTATTGATTGCTTAATTAGGGAGATCATTTGAGTAAGCCCTAATCACTCTCTTAATCCAATTAATTGTAATTAAGAATGAACAGTAACTTGATTAATCATTTGAACATAATTATCCTTGTTAAATAGTAAGGTCACTTAGGGAATGTGATTGGGGATTTTTTTCCTAATTCATTTCATAAGTCTTCTTTATCTTTAAAAATCAAATTAATCAATGGGTTAATGTAATGATTAATTGATTATTTAAGTGATTAAATCTTCAAAATAAGAAATCAAAACCTAATTGAATGTTTAAATGATTTAGGGATTAGGATTGAGGCCTTGCCCTTGATCCTTTCCCCTAATTTAATTTCATCATTCAAATTAAAACATCACCCAAAATATTTAATTAATTCATTAAAAGCTTAATGAAATTAAAATTAAAAAATAATCAATTCATCCTCACCTAAGCAACCTTTAATTGATTTTGGGTAGCTCCTTGGGTGTTCAATAACCCAAGGTGAGAGATAATGAAATTATGATTGGCTAACATGTGTGAGAAAATCATAAGAGTAATTAAGTGAGATCCCTTAAGCCTAATTAGCTATCAATCATAAGCCAATTGCATTAGGCCATTTTCATTTCTTAGGTGCATTGTAAATTTACTTTTCATGTGGTTGCATATCATATTGGCTAATTATTAATTAGTTAATTAACTTAAGGTGATATAGGTAAGGGTTAATTTATTCATTTAATTCATACCTTAACCTAATCAAAATATAAAACCAACTAATTTTTTTTTCATTAAACCAAACTAATTCACACATGGGGAAATAGGTTAGGATTAACAAACCTCTCTCATATTTCCTAAATCAAATCAAATTCAAAGATCAAAATGTCCTTAAAGAATTTTGATTCATTTTAAATAACCTTATTTAATATGATTGTCCTTAGGAATTAATTAGGGTGAATGAAATCATGTGTTTACATTCCTTTACTTCTTTCCAATCATGCTAAATATTGTTTGCCATATAAAATCATGCATTCATTTCTTTTAAAAATTGATTAAATAAAATATTTTCTTTCATGTCAAATTGCATGTGTTAGCTAAAATTTAGAATATGAGTGGCTATTATCACTATTAAACCAAAAAATTATTTTTAAAAATATATAAATCAATTATTACAAATGAAGTAATGTTAATTACAAATACTTATAAGCTTGCATGTAATGATAGTATAAGATGTGTACTATGAAGTTCTCTTTTCTTCTCTTAACATGGATTCACATAGGATTTGCAAGTGCATAGTTCATTTGAAAAGAACACAACACTTGTCTAAATCTATTCCTATGCATCTCTATGTGAAGACTTAGGAAGGCTTTTCATACTACACATATAAATCATACAACCAAATCAAACATAATTTCTTGCATGATTCCTTATCCATTTGGTTCTTTTTGTACATTCATATGTATTTGAGAAAAGTGGTATATTAGTCTGGACATCCTAGGGCTGCGAGGCTTTAAGTATTCTAAGTAGGTCTTGTACCTTACGCCCCTAGTGTAGAAAATAATGGCACCGTGCTCACTTAAAACTCTTATACATATGAATATGTGATGTGGCCAATGAATAAAGAATCAAAAATCAAACAAATTAAATATAACTTTTGCATGAATTTTCTTATCCTTATAGTTATTCATACATTTACATGTATCTAAGAAAAGTGGTATATTAGTCTAGACATCCCGGGACTATGAGGCTTTAAGTAGCCCTAAGTCTTGTACCTTACGCCCCTAGTGTAGAAAACAATGGTGTCGTACTCACTTATAACTTTTATACATGTGAATGTGTATTTAACTAATGAATGAAAAATCCCTCTTTTCTACATAACAAAAACATGCATTCATAATTCAATTAACAAATGAAATATTTAAAATTTCAAAATACATTTCTTTGCATTCATCATCAAAGTATGCTAAAATTTATATTGCATGTATAGGTATGCTTAAGATTATTCATATGCATGATATACATGATGGAAAGAAATGGATGAGTGTGTGTTATGTGATAGTAATCCATTCTAATTAATCATAAGATGCCTTTCTTATTGAATAGGGCTATTTAGAATGAATTTAAACTTAGGGTTAATTAAAACACATAATAAGCCATTCATTAAAGGAAATTCATTAATCAACTTACCTTAGAAATTACTTAAGGTAGGGATAAAAGAGAGACTTTCCCTCTCTTTCTTCTCTTTATAACACTTAGTTGCTAAGTGTAGACTACATGAAATAAAAGAAAACATTAAGTAAAAATCCCCAAATCAACTAAACCACTTAAAGAGAAATCAAACCTTTTATAAATTAAATCCCTCACACTAGCAAATCATAACTATAAAGCCTAGTTAGGACATACAACACAAGCTCTAACACATGCACATTAGGCTAAGTCACCATTTCTAGCTTTATGTTAGGGCAGTGCATGCTTTGATGAATGTTTAGTTTTGTTATGTACTATTTTAGACTAGATATTAGGGTGTATGTGTGTAGTCTAAATGTTAGGCTGATATTAGGCTAATCATGTTTCATGTAAGGGGCTATGCTTAAGGGATCGATGTAAAAAAATATAAATGTTTTTGATGTCTAGGTTGCTTAGCCCCTAAGCATTGCCCAAGTTAGGATAGGTGGACTTGGTTACCCATGTGTGGGGTGCTAAGTCCAACTTATTCTTATAACTTCTTGGGTTGTATGGTGTGTTTAGCTAACATTTATTTTGCAGGTGTAGCTAGATTTACTTTCCTTTCTTTTAATATAATTTTTGCATTAGGATTAGGATAAGTGTTATGAGAATTAAGGATAAGCATTGGTATAAGACTATGTCTTATATACCATGTGATGCCTTTGGAGCAAACAACATCCTTATCAAGCCAAAAGAAAGAAAGAAATGGAGCAAATCAAAAATGAAGAAATGGAAGATGAAGAGTGAAGAATGGATGATGAAGAATGAAGACCCCCATAACAGTTATCATTTCATAATTGTAATTATTCTTTCATTATACTGGGATGTATAAGGGTAGAACTTGGCTACCCACATTTCTTTTCAGGTTGTACGGCAGTACCCGACCACACCGACCTTTTACTTTTTTGTGATAACTTTATAAAATTGTTTGATATTTTATTTAGCTTGTGCATTAGAAATAACATGTCTTTTCATAGTTTCTTTATGATTGGTGATTGTTGTGTGGCCTGGATGTGATTAGGCTCCTAGGATAAAAATAAATTTTCAATCTCATTAACAACTCATAACTAAAATTTTAAAATAATTCATAATCTCACAAAAGAGCCTAGGAATTAAATCAAGATAATAAAATTTTTAGCAACCCCTTAGCTGGATGATTGAATGTACAATATCACGCATGTCATATTCTTCCACTTTTGCTAAGAGAGAGCTTTTATCTATGCCAAAGAATAAAGGCTTAACATGTAAGAGCCTTTGATGGAAAGACACCTCTATCTCTTTGGATTTAGCTCACAATCAATTTCTCATGCATTTAGGCATACAAAATCCTATAGCCTGTGTCAAAATAAAAGTCCAAAAATCAAATAAAACTTGACAAAATTTGCATTAGAGTTAAGTCATAATTCATGCCCTTCATGATATAGTCTCTTAGGGAGTATGTTTAAGGACTTAGTTTCTTTTCTAAATAAATAACAACCTAAACCACCTTGTGAAGCATATGACTTGCTTACATGGATTTAAAGCATATGAGGAGTTAGCTGGCTGCCACTCCAGGTGGTAATAAGCCCAGCAGTCGAGTGGTTTACTCTCTTTTGTAGAGGTAAACCATACACCCATTTTTGTCCATAGATTTAGGTCATGCTTTGGTCCATGCCAAAACTCTCTAGATTTAAGATCTGAGTTTGTTGTTTTTCTTTGCAGGCTATAAGCATAAATCCTCACCTCTTAAGTATTTCCATAATCTTGTATTGTGGAATTATAAGTCCTAGATTTCTAATAAAAATTCAACTCAAACAAATAAATCTTCTCAAATTCAAATATATAAAGCCCAACCATAGGATAGATTGGAGTGCACACTAGGCTTCCTAGTATCATGAGCACTCCCTACCCATCTCCCTTTCGATAAGAACTCTTCCCTTTTGATCTCCGACTTGCTTTTCAAAAAATACAACTAATATTTTGATAGTCCTATCTTTGAATCCTTTTGAGACAATAATCGCCTACTTTAATCTAGAGTATTCTTAAGGCATTCATTTTTCCTTAAGATATAATTAATTATAGAAGCTTGCCTCCATAGAGAACTTAATGAACCCAGTTTAAATAAACCTTGCTTTACTTTTTCATGTGAAGTAGGGGAAAAAATCTCTATATTCGAATACCTATAGGAGTCCTTATTAGGTGATTAGGTCCATTATAGGGTAGTGACTTCTATCTCTTGAGATAGTATACTATTCCTTAATGTCATACCCGATCACCCTAATAAGTATATTTGCAGATCTGCATGGTGTACCCTCACATAAACACACACAAAACAAAAAAATAAACACCACAGACCAGAGTCCTCGGGTAGTTGCCACCAAATGAAACCATTATATTACGATCACAAATGTAGCCCGTATGCTCTCCAATGGCTCTGCCTTTTGAGTTATGAATCATAGGGTACACTGACAAAAAGCCCTCTATCAGCTAAGGTTGACTTAAGCCTGCCTCCTTAGACAAACACCACCCCAAGCATACAAGGATTTCTTGGACGACATAACCCATGCATTGCTGATAAGGATCCTTCGATCAGGTTAGGTCGACTACCTCCTCTGACTAAGTAGACTAGGGACCACGATAGCTCGGGATGACACAACCATGGGATCTACGTCAGGTGCGTCATCACTCCCCCAACCATCCGCTTTAAGTTAAAAGATGATGACTTTTATAAATCCAAATTTCATAACTCCACAAGCTGCTACTATACTCTACGCATTCACGATCTAATGACTAGCCTTAATCGAAAGTTCTCTCTCACTTATTGGGAGGGGTAATTAACTATAGGGGCTTGCCTATAGGAAACCTAGAACTAGATCTAAAGTCCTCACAAAATGAGGGTGAAATCTCTAGGTAGTGTCTTATCTACTATTCCATCTGCCTTCTGAAACTTACACTGACACATTTAATTCATACTCTCTTTAATGTCGAGAGCTCGATGGTAAATTTTTGGAGCCCACAGTGGGTTACTCATTGTTTTAATTGGAAGGTGAAAGTTTGATTTGTTTTTATTGGAGATATAATCTTATATAGTCTTAAGTTGTTAGACATGGACCCTATTACAATAAACTTTCACCTCACTAAGAGGGACCTTATGTGGAGGTTGTTATGGTCAAATCAAGAACATTTAAACTTAAAGACTTATAAGGAAAGATGTTATTGTATACTTGGAATGTAGTGGATCTTTATAGGTTTTATCAATAATTTTAAGCAATTTTCACATGTAAGATCCTTTTTTCAAATGTAAGAACATTTACATAAAAATAATGAGAATTTTAAATCCAATAGATAAATTTCAACTAAATTCTTATTCCCTAAACAATGTCACATTCATGACCTTAGAAGAATGATAATAATCTAAAGATATATTAGTTTTATCTTTCAATTAAGATGCACTTGGCATTTGTCCCATCTTAATCACCTTTTTTGTACATATTAACATTACAAAGTAACACTTTATCACACAACTTTGGATAAGTCAAAATTTTTTGATAGATTTATCTTAACCTTTTCTAAATATGCTAATGTTATAAAGTAACACTTTCATAATTAATCTAAAATATATTAATTATTTTAATTATTTTTCTTAATCTATTCCACATAGATTAAAGTTATCAAACAATATTTTAATAAAAAACTTTAGATAGGTCAAAAACCTTTAATGAACTTCTCAAAATTTTAATTATCATAGTTTGTGTTTGATATGACAACTATATCTTAACAATCAAAGATGAACTAAATTTCTAAAAAATATATATAATCTTTTTGATAGAGAAGAGAGAAGAATCCAATTCATGTCATATAATGAAATTAACTTTATCTTATTAATACAAATAATTTGAATTCAAAATAAAAGGAAAACAAACATTCAAAAGTAGAGTAAAAGCTTTTAATTCATATAAAGAAAATACGGTCAGATAACATCAATATTCTTTTTACTGCCATCTTTAGAGAATGAAGCACTCTTGACATCTTGTTTTTTGTTTGAGGAAGAATCTTCAGAAGCATGATTTAAAAAAGCATCTAATATTTGCTTCAATCATATTATGCATTAAATAATTTTATTTTAGAAAGACTTGAATAAAACTTTTCTAGAAGTATTGATACTCCAAGCCCTTCACCTTAGCATGATATATGTGATCATGAGCTTTCTAAACATGGTCTTGAATTATATTCTTCAAACCTAAATATTTTTTTTCAAAATTTATGATCTTTTATTCAACTCTAACCTCAGTAATTTCTCTCTTCGATAATTTAGCAAGAGATCTTTTATTAACTACCTTAAGTGTCATCATCATCACTTTAATTATCTTTAAAGTCCTCATCGTATGACCAATTTTAGCTTATGCAACTACTAGCTCATCATGAGTTCGGTCAACTTTTTAGCCCTCCAAACCAAGAGATGTTGTCATAATAGGTAACTCATTCATATATTCTGCTAACTAAAATTTTAAGGCTATTACATATGTATCCTTAGCCTCATACCTTTATTCATATTCATAATAAAAATATTTAATTTTCACAAATTATGTATTCCATGCCTTCAAGATAGTCTCCAACTCGAAGCCAATATCTTTATTATTTAAAATAAGCACATACATTAGACATGAATAAAAACTAAATGATAGAAATAAATCGCCAATTCATTATCCCACTAGTGCCCTTTCAATGAGTGGTTCAATATCTCTCAAGGAATATGAATCTTTGATGAAGAAATATTTTAAGAACTACTCAAAGAATTATTATGACCTTTAAAATTTAGTGGCATTGCCAAGGCATCATTTAATTTTTTCTTCTCCAAAAGATATATTTTATTCTCCTTATGATCCTATATCAATCTTTCAGATAGAGCTTTGAGTGATTGCAAAGAAAGAGAAGGGAGAAGTAGATCCCCCATTGCTGAGTGGGTAATTATACTTGTGGACTACTTTAAAAAATTTTAATTTTTTTTAATTTCTAAAATTTATTTAAATATTTCAATTAGTATAGGACAACCAAAAAAAGGCAAAAGCGAGAGGCATGTGTATTGCACTTGAATGCACACCCCTTGAAGTGCTACTATAACAATTTTAAAGAAATAAAATGATGATTATAGGCACCAAAAGAGGTTGCTATACATGCACCCCCATTCATTATTGTTGTCTAAGATGAACAACGATCAACCGTCAAGCTGACTAGTTCGACTGTCTGCATATATTCAAACTCAAATTTGAGTTCGAACTATACAATTAAGACTTTTTTAGGGTCCTCAACATCTTTTTTTTTGGTGTTTCATACTTAATTTTGATAGTTTTGAAGTATAATAAAATGATTATATCTAGTTTTAAACAAATTGAACAAATTTGGTGCCAAATTTTGTTTAATATTTACATCGATCGATGTGTCAACTCTAACGAAGTTTGAAACTATTATTATTATAAATGATTTATTTTATTCATGATCATGAGGGGAGTTCTACAATGGTAGAGGGCAATTGTACCTTATAATATTATAGAATTATAATTTTATGCAGATGTAATGTATTTTTGAATCATGCATAGATCTTGAAGTATTAAATATAAGTATAATTTAAAGCTTTTAAACATTTAATAAAGTGTCATATGATCTCTAATACTAAAATGATCAATTATTATTATTTTCAAATGATCTCCCTTAGTTGATCTTAAATATTTGAAGCATGATGTATAATAAACAAATCAACAAAGACCATCTAATAGTGTATTTCAGAATTTTGCTAAATTTAAAAAATATCACTATCAAAATTCTATTATTAGAACTCCATCTCAACATGAGAATAAAAAAATAAGCTAACAATTAAGTTTTTGAGTTTGAAGTCAACAATCACTAATTGATGTTGACTATCACTAGTGACCATTGTAACCCAACTACCATCCTACAACTATTGTAACCTAGCTACTATTTTCTAATCATTATAACTTATTTGACATTGTATTTCAATAACTCATATTGTAATAATAAAGGAACAAGTATTCATAATTTCATAACTCTCATTTTCTTAGTGGAAGAGAAGACTAGATAATGTCTTTTTTTATGTTTCATGTAGAAATTATCTTGTCTCATATCACTTCTATATGTATTCTAATTATTCTTATTAAGCAATGACATAATTTAACTCTATCATTGAGAACTTTTAGCGCATAAGAAACTCATTATTTTTCTAATAAAAGAATAAAAATCTAAAATTTTAGAGTTTTATTTTAAAATTCTACTTTATAAACAAATAACTCTAAATTAGTATGTTGAATTGACATAAAGATAATGAATATAATATGCATATGAGGTTAGACATATAAGTTCATTGTTTTTAATACGAGAACAGCAATATAAGATATAAAAAATTAAAGATAATTTTATTTGGAAATTTTATTTTATAAAAGCATAAATAAAAACTTTCATATTCATAGCCCTAAAAAATTTACTATTTTGGAATGATACTTGTTTTGAGGTATTGGATGTGATATACAATCACATTCTCTCTCTCTCTCTCTCTCTCAACAAAATATTACATGCGGAGTTCAGATGCAGCTTTACATCCAAACTCTAATCACATTCAAACACGTGGCTCAATCACCCTTAAACTTTATTCAAAATAACATAAAAATTTATTTGGAGCCATGTGTTCGAATTTGATTGGAGTCCAGATACATCCAGACTCTGCATATAATATTTTCTCTCTCTCTCTCTCTCTCTCTCTCTTAATACTAGTCATAAGACCTGTGTCTAGTAGTTTAATTTATGATGACCTTAAACTTATTTTTAAAATCCCGATATGCAATCACTGTATGACAACTATATAACAAATGAAATAATGATCATCAATTAAAACGTTGACACATGAAACTATGATAACTATCCATAGAAATGAAAAATGAAATACATTATGCAGCACGCTTGAGCCTAGCTAATACTTGAGTTTGGTCATAAAATTCAACTAAGTTTTAATTTTTATTTGAATTCTCTCAAAAATAAAAATTTTATAATAATTACAACTAAAGAAATTCTCTTTAGTTAGTCTTCATATTTCAAAATAATAATATTTTGCATAATCACATGTAATTATGGATGTATAATGCAAATATAAGAAGGCCTTATTAAATAACAAAATGTTTATAGTGAAAGCCATACAAGCTAATTACTTTCCATGTAAAAGAATAAAAAATTCAAGAGTTTTGTGTTAAAATATTATCAGTGCTGTGAAACCCAGATCAGTTCAACTGTGAACTAGTGATAAGGCTGGTCCGATCACCCAAAAAAATTGGATTCACATTGACCGTTAAACTGGCGAACCGGTCCCGATTTTAAAGAACTAGCTGGTTCAACAAATTCTCCATTAATTAGGGGTGTGCATACTTCAGTTTAAACTCCAAATCAAACTGAACTAAATTTTCTAATTTTGATTAGTTTTATATTTTTAATATGGATTTCGGTTTTAGTTTTACCTAATTTTTATTTTGGATTATGGGTTGGTTCATATTTTTTTTTAATCCAAAAAAACTGAATAAACTGAATTATTAATTCGGGACCCGAGTTGAGGAATTGAGCTAGCCCGTCTGCTCGTGCCATGTGTGCTCGTGGTCCATTACTACTTGCACAAGAACAAAGTAATCCCTAATTTTCATTCCCCGCCCGCTCACAACTTAGCGCTAGCCCTGTTCTCTTCTCTTCATTTTCATTCTGTTCTCACGAATCGTGATTCGTGAGCTCGAAGCTCCCTGGCCAGTGACTCTAACACCCTCGGCTCGCCCTAATCCAGTAATCTCTATTCTCTGAATTTTGTCGCCTCTCGCCTTTCGACTTTCTCGACTTCTCGGCTTCTCCCGAAGTGAATCCCCATTCTACCGTAACTTGTAAGGGCTAAGTCCTTATTCTCTTCTCACGAAGCAAATCGCCCATGGCTATTTGGTACATCTCTTGTATTTTCATCTGTTAATGGTTCTCTAATTGTATTTAGTGATAGAGATTGATGATTTGATATGGTCCAATGGATTTGTGTTATGTGTGAATCAGATGTCTTTTGCTATTAGATACATCTCTTGGCTGAGGGTGATTTGTTTCATGCAGTAGTATTCATTAAAAATTATAATATCATATGTTTAATGTTTTTTTTGTTGGAGGATTGTTTCATTTAACTTTTTTGTGTGGGATAATAGTCAACAAGATTTAATTACTGTTGACCTTCACATATGCTACACAAGCCAAATCGAGCTTATAAGGTGAATTCGATCAACTTCGGATGCTTTAGAGCATAAATCAGAGTTGAAATGCGCCAAACATCATTGAAATCAGTCCAAATGACCTCCGATCGATGAACGGACTTTGTCATCGCATTCAGAACATCAAAATTGGTCAAAATATAGATATTTCATAATCTAAAGATCAACCGATCAAGTGATCGAGCTACCAATGTGCTAACGCCCATATTGGAGTCAGGAAGCTCAGACGATGTCCAAATGACCTCCATTCATAAAATTGATTACGTTATTAAAAATGTCAAAAACTACCAAATGAGACTATCCATGCTCAATTTGGATGAGACTATGCAAATGTCGAACAATCAGAAATGACAGCATGCAAATAGAGGCTAAAATACACTGGATGTCGCCAAACTCAGCCCAAAAGACCTCCGACCGAAGAGCACACTTTGCCATTATGTTCAGAACATCGAAACTAGTCAAAATATAAATATTGCAAAATTTGATGATCAACTAATCAGGCGATCGAGTCGTCAATGCGCCTATACGTATATTGAGGTCAGGAGGCATCGACGTAAACCAAATGATCTCTGTTCATGAAATTGATTGCACCGTTAGTTTCAAAATGTCAAAATCTATTTAGTAAGACTGTCGAACAAATCTGTGTGAAAATTAAGCGATCAAAAATGATGCCGCGCATTTTGAGCTGAAATTGACCTAATTTGATGCCGATTTGAACCAAACGGCCTCTAATTGCAAAACGTACTACTTTGTTGCATTCAAAACATCAGAATAATTTTAAATATATATATATATATACCCGACCCAAGCTCTCACTCTTCACGCATGAATCCCTCTTCCGTTCGGCTCGAACTCCCCTTTCATGCGATCCTGATCAAACACCTTTCTGCTCTTCCACTTGAATGGAAAAATCGCATGGAAGCTCATCTGGATCAAACTCCCTTGGCTCTCCTTTACACGCGCTCCAAGCTCAGCTCCGTCTCACAAGCACAACCGCTCCCACGTCTTCCCCTTCAACAGTTTTCTCTTATGGACCACCACAAAATTGCAAGCCACGCATAATCTTTCGAATCTCTCAGCTCTCGTTCATTCGGTGGAAGAACCACACAATCCCCTTTCTCTCTTTCAGTTGTTTTCCCTCTCTCATCCAAGCCGCAAGGAAATCGTAAGCCTCTTCCTCCTCCCTCTTCTTCCCTCTTCTTTCTTCTCCTTCTTCTCTTCCTTACTTCTTGTTGACCTCATTTTCAGGATGAGCTCTCAACCCCTCCATCTTAGACATAGGACTTCTCTTAGACACTAAGAGTCTCCTTATTCTTAAAACACTTTTAGTGTTTAGGTGGACACTCAACCTAACCCTAGAGACTTAGAAGAGTTAGCCATAGGACTAGGTAATGCTTAGGGGTGTTAGGAAAACTTACCTACCCTATAGCTTGAACCAAATCCTCACTTCCTCCTTTCAAAGTAAAATTCCAAATCAAGTCTAAAATAACTCCAAACTCCAAATCAAATCAACATCAGAATCAAATTAATTCCAACTTGATGGATTTTCTCAAACTCAAATTAATTCCAACTTGATGTATTTACTTCAAAATTAAATTAATTCCAACTTGATGGATTTTCTCAAACTAAAATTAATTCCAACTAGATGGATTTACTTCAAAACATAAATAAATTCCACTTAATTGATTTTTCAAACTCAAATCAATTCCAAGTGATTGAAGCTTATGGTTGAAATTCCAAGTTCAAAAATTCTTCCCAAGTCACTTTGATTCTATCTTATGGACTTAACCTAAATCAAATCCAAATCAATTAAAATTCAAGAAATTGTCTCATAACCCATTTATATTCTCATCTATATTCACAAATATAAATGAAATATAAATTTAAATATCGAAAAAAATAAATTCAAAAATCAAATCCAAATTCAACCAAAATTCAACTTTATCCTTTCAAGTCAAATTGTTGAACTTAGCCAAATCAAATTCAAATCAAGACAAACTCTTTTTTTTATGATTCAATCAATCTTTCAATCATGAATCCAAATATAAATGCAAACTTCAATCATCAATCCAAAAATCAATTCAAAATTCAAATTCAAATTCAACCAAAATTCAACCTAAGCCTTTCAAGTCAAATTCTTGAATTTAGCCAAACCAGATTCAAATCAAGCCAAACTATTGATTTTTCTTCATGATTGAATAAATCCTTCAATCATGAATTAAAATATAAACATAAACTTCAATCATCAAACCGAAACTAAATTCAAAAATAAAACCCAAATCAAACTCATGTTCACCCTTTGAACTTGAAATTGTCAAGTGAATCAAACCCCATTTTACTCCAAACTACTTGCAAATGGATTTATATTTTAATCATAAGTCCATATGTGAGTTCAACCAAACTTGATTCAAGCCTTGATCATACCAATTAACCCACTTAGGCTCACTTGACCCAAAGTGACCTAAAGTACCCCCTTTTGAGCCAAATTCTAATCCTACCCAAATTGGATTGAACTAAGCCCAACTAAGCCTCACATTGTGAGCAAAAATCATCATGAGATGATCAATCACTCAAATTGGGTCAAACTAAGTCAAACTTAAGGGTTGACTAAGTCAACACTTAGCCAAAATGAAACCTAAACTAGCCAACATCCACCATATGCCAAATTGATAGAAACCATTGATCAAAACTCATTCATGATCGATGTTTGAACTTGATCAAGTCATCATTTGAGCCTAACCTAGCCCAATTGGCCACTTGACCCAAGTTGACCCAACTTGACCTAAAAAGTTAAAATGTGTCAAAACTTGATCTAAGTCAAATTGATTGAAACCAATCGATTAAGTTCATTCTAAATCACTTGTTGAGCGTGACCAAAGCCTTAGTTGGCCAACTAGACCCAACCTAGCCCAATAAACCTTGAACCCTACTTCATTTAAAAGGTCAAATTGAGCCAAAATCAAATTAAATCAAAATTGATTAGAAACAAAGATACCAATACATTTCATATGAACAATGAAGCCTAAACCAACCCATGACCTAACCCAAATTGGTCAACTTGCCCATTTGACCTAAATGAAATCAAATGAAGCAAATCCAAATATAAATCAAATTGAACTAAACCAATGATGCCAAAACATTTCAAATAGTCATATGAACTTGACCTAACCCTTGGTTTGATCCAATTTGACCAATTGGTTAATTTGACCCAAGTTGACCTATTTTGACCTAAATGGGTCAACATGAGCCAAATCATATCAAATCAATTCCAAATTTATTGAAACTTCGCCCAACCCATTTTTCAATCATACCAAACATATTCAAATTGAAATTTAAGCTAAATGACCATTTTAACCCTAAGTCAAGGGGTAACCTATGGCTAATTCCACTTGGAATTTGGGCATATCTTTCTAGTGGCCACTTGACAATCTCTTAATGGACCAAGTGGACACTAGTGAGCATGGTGCACTTGACCCAATGGGTTTGGTTCAGCCAAACCCAACCCAAGGTCAAAATCGACCACTCCTTCCATTTCAAGCACATGGCAATCACTCCTCCCTACATTTCAAGCATATGGCACTTCTCCACTACCTTGCTCTGCCAAAATTGAACCTTGTGCAAGCCAAAACAACCCAAAAAACTCATCCAATCTGGCCAATTGATCCAAAATGCTTAAGGGAAGCATGGCCGTCCAATCCACCTAGGGGGAGATATACTCCCCATAATTTCATTTCATTTTCACTCACTCACATTCGATTGAAGCTAGGGAACTCAGTGCAAGCATTTGCAAGTCTCTCTAAGCTTCCCAGAGCCATCTCCAATTCTCCTCTTCTCAGTTTCTTCAAACCGAAAATAGGGGAGGCTAATGGGAAATTCTACTTTGCTCATTACTCAATATCAACTCAATTCTTCTTGCAAGCATCTTCAAAGTAGCCAATCGAGTTGATCCAAACCTTCTTCCAAGCTTCAAAGGTAAGGGAGGTGAAAGCTAGACCAAGGTTGAATCCATTTGAAGGTGGCTTTAGCCAATTGGAGGATCTACTCAACCTCAAAGCCTCAAATCTTCAACAAGG
Organism: Cymbidium sinense; assembly: GCA_021442155.1. Taxonomy (NCBI): domain Eukaryota; kingdom Viridiplantae; phylum Streptophyta; class Magnoliopsida; order Asparagales; family Orchidaceae; genus Cymbidium; species Cymbidium sinense. The sequence goes on along the minus strand of CM038225.1, from coordinate 45,068,207 downwards.
CTTCATCTCTACTAAATGAAGCTACCTCGTTGGATTGGAGCACTGATGATAGCCTCGGTGAGGTATGCATTCAAACCAAGCCTAGAATAGAGAGTGTGTGGTCCTTTGTAAAAGAAATTTTCACCCCATGCAAAATTGACTGGTATATCTTCTTGTGCTTGCTCTTAGATGGTGTGGGTTGAGTTTGAGCTCAATCGAGCTCAGATTATGCCCTAAGGGATGAACGATTTTCGTCTCCCGCAGGTGAGCTCAGTGATGGATCATGGACCGACCATCTGCATGTTTTGGATGGACAGTCTTGATCAAGCTGCGTAAGATCCTCTGATTAATCCCTTAAGAATGGTTGGCTCGATCTCAATCATCCGATCCTTGATCGGACGATCCAGCGAGAAAGCGTAGCACCATCGCTGACATGGCATTACGATGTGACAACTAAAGTGGCAAATCTCATCACGCCATATGGAAAGCACGCGCCGCATCAGCGATCCATGTGGCACTAACGGGATTAGTCATATAATTAGGGATTTAATTACCTAATAAACATGGAAACTTTGAAATAATATAACTAAATTTAGAAAAATAAAAAATACAAAATAAAATGCATTATGAAGATACTTCAAAGGGGAATAATCTAAAATTAATTTCAATTGATTTTGAAATATGTTTTGAATTTGAGTTCTATTAGGAATGTGATTATGCTAATTACTCCCTAATTATTCCACTAATTAATTCCAAACTTCTCATGTGCATTTAGAGGGATGACTTCTACCTCCCTTAATTTTATTAGAATTTATTAATGGTTTAATTTGGGAAATTGCTTGATTCATTCCTAATTACACTCTTAATCAATTAAATGATTAATTAACCTTCTAAATAGTGAAAAATTCATTAATTAAGTTTTCTAATCACCTTAGAACAGTGAATATACTTAAGGAATAAGATTAGGGGTTCTTTCCTATATCTTTTTTCTATGTTTATTTCATTTGGATAAAAAATTAATTAAGGTACAAATTAATTTAATTAAATAATTCAATCACTTAAAATGGCTTAATTAATCAAAATTTTAAATCAAATCAATAAAATTTAATCAATTCATTTTTTAGATTAGTGTTTTAATAAACTTAAGAAACAAAATCACATGTGTGTAAAGGGTATGAAAATTAAACCCTTTAGCTTAATTAATCACTAATTATGAGCCAATTACATTAGGCCCTTTCTTTCCTAGGTGCATTGTTGATTTAAATTCCTTGTGTGGTTTTATGTCATACATTGGCTCATAATTATTTGATTAAATATGTTAAAGTGGTGTATGTAAAGGGGTAATTAATGCACATAATTCACACCTTAACCTAAACAAAATATAAAAATCCTGTAATGGCTCTAAAATTAAACTAAAACAACATACACATGTGAGAAATGGGTTAGGACCAGCAAACATCTTCACATTTCCTAAATTCAAATCAAACTCAAACAAAACTAAAAAAATCTCTTTAAAATAAATTTGATTTACTTTAAATAATTCTATTTCATAAGATTGCCTTTAGGAATTAATTAGGAGAATGAATTTACATGCTTTCATCACTTTATTTTTTTATAGCATGCTAAATATGTATGCCATATGAAAATCATGCATTCATGCCTTTTAAAAATCAAATTAAAAATGAAATGTTTCCTTTATGTAAAATTGCATGTTTTGGCTAAAGAAAGAATATGAATGGCTATTATCACTATTAAATCCAAAGTTATTTTCAAATCTTATAAATCAAATACCATAATTGAAAAATATGCTACTTATAATTACTTATAAGCTTGCATGTGAGTATAAAATGTGGTATGTGATTCTTCCTCTCTTTCTTAACATAGAATTGTATAAGATTTGCAAAGTGTATAGTCTATTTGAAAAAGACATAACAGTTGTTTAAATCCATTCATATACACTCCTATGTCATTTCTTAAGAAGGAATTCCACATCACACATATAAACTAAACAATCAAACCAAAATCAAACAAACATAAACTTTTTGCATGATTCTCTTTCCGCGCATTTTTTTGACATGGACATGTATTTAAGAAAAGTGGTATATTAGTCTAGGCAACCCCAGAGTTGCGAGATTTTAAGTAGCCCTAATTAGATCTTGTACCTTACACCCCTGGCGCTAATAATGGTGTCATACTCACTTATGTCTTTTATACTTGTAAATGTGCATATGAAAAATGGATAAAAGAATCATTCTTTTTCTACTTAACAAAATCATGCATACATGAAACATCTCAAATTTTCTTAAGCAACCTCTCTTAGCATTCATCATTAAGGTGTGCTAAGTACTTACATTGCATGTATAGATATGCTTAGGATTCATCCATACGCACGCATGCTACACATGTTGGAAAGAAATAAAGTGTTGTGTATTTTGTGATAGTAACTCACTTTACTTAATCTTAAAATGTCTTTCTTTTTGAATAGGTTTGTTTAGGGAAAATCTAAACTTAGAATTAATTAAAACACATAATAAAATATTCACTAAACAAAAATTAAATATGAATCTACCTTAGAAATTACTTAAGGTAGGGAAGAAAGAGAAGTTCTTTCTTTTTCTTGTTTACTAAACTTAGAATTAATTAAAACACATAATAAAATATTCACTAAACAAAATTAAATATGAATCTACCAAATACTAAATACAAATTTAGTAATTAAAACATTCAAACAAAATCAAAATACAAAATAAAATTAACCAAAGCAACTAAATCACTTACATGAAACAAACCCTCTAAGTTGAACATTTTCATACTTAGAAAACTTCAACCTTAAAGCTTAGCTAAGCATACCATACAAACCTTAAATGGCACACACATTAGGCTAAGTTACCATTTCTAGCTTTAGGTTAGGGCGATGCATGGTTTGTTGTTTGCATTTATTTTGGGATCTATTATTTTAGTCTGGATGTTAGGGTGTATGTGTGTAGACTGAATGATAGGATGATCTTAGTTTAACTATTATCTTCTGCAGGGGATTGTGCTTAAGGAGCGTTGTAATAAAAATATAACTGCTTTTGCTGTGCAGGTGCTTATAACCCTAAGCATAATTCAAAATTGGCTAGCTAGACTTAGTTACCCATGTGTGGGGTGCTAAGTCCAATTTACATATTCATGCTTGGGATTGTATGGCTTGTTTGGCTAATCTCTGTTTTGCAAGTTTTAGTTAGATTTTCTTTTTCCCATTTTTATGTAATTTTGTAATTAGGATTTTGGAATGATTGTTATGGGGTATTAGGATGAGCATTGGTCATGAGACTATGTCTTATATACCATGTGAAGCCTTTGGAGCAACCATATTCCAACCAACCAAAAGAAGAAAGAAGAAAGAAGAAAAAAGAAAGAAGAAGAAATGAAGAATGAAGACCCCCATAACAATGAATTTCTTCTTGATTGTAATATATTCATTTGTAATCCAGGTTGTATAAGGTAGAACTTGACTACCCATATTTTTTTTTGGGGTTTTACGGTGGAGCCCGACCATGAATGGCCTTTTATTCTTTTTCACTAGCTTTATAAATTGATTGATGTTTGTTTAGCTTGTGCATTAAGATGGAATCTTTTCCTAGTTTATTCCTTACTTTGATGTATGGCTTGGATGATTAAGCTCTTAGGAAAATAAATTTTTTATCCAATTAATCAATTCAAACTAAAAAAATAAGTCATAACCTCATCTAAAGCTTAGGCTATAAATCAAGATAAAAGAATTAGCAAACCCTTAGCTGGATGTTGTATTATTTTTCTCACATCATGCATAAAAAGCATATTATTTCATTCTTGATTAGAGGGCTTCCACCTTTGCTAGAGAACTTGGCTTGGCCTTTAAGAGCCATGGTAAAAACACACCTCCTTATCTTGCTTATTTTGGCCCATAATCTAATTTCTCATACATTAGGCATATGAATCCTAAAGCCTATGTCAAATTGATTATCCAAAATAAAAATAAAATGTAACAACATTTGCATTAGATTTATGTCATTAAATCATGCCCTACATAATCTAGTCTTGTATGGAGTGTGTTTAAGGACTTAGTCTCTTTCTAAATAAATAACAGCCTAGCTATCTTGCAAAAGTATATGACTTGCCTACATGTTTTAAAATCGTAGGAGGAGTTAGCTGGCCACCCCAAGTGGTTGTAAGTCCAATAGTCGGGTGGTTTATTCTCTCTTGTGGAGGTAAACCAAAAATCATTTTTGTCTTACATTTAGGTCATGCTTTTGGCCCTCACCAAAGTTCCCCTAGAATTAGGTTCAGAGGTTGTTACTTCCTTTGGCTACGAGCATAAATCCTCACCTCTTAGGCATTTTCATGACCTTGTATCATGGAATTGTAAGCCCTAGCATTCTAATAAAAATTCAACTAAAATAAATCAATTCAATTTCAAAAATGTAAAGCCCAACCATAGGATTGTTTGGGATGCTTACTAGGGTTACTAGTATCATAAGCATCCCTACTTATTTCTCTTTTGGATTCGATAAGAACTCCCTCCTCTTGATCGATCCCACTTGAATTTTCTAAAAACAAACTAATCAATTTATAGTCCTACCATTCAAAATCTTTTGAGACAATGATCATTTACCTTAATCGAGAGTTCCTAAGGAATCCTATTCCTTATGATGTAATTAACTATGGGGCTTGCCAAAGAACTTAATGAATTTAAAATAAACCCTACTTTACTTTTCCATGTAAAGTGGGGAAGAATCTCTGGTACATTTCAAAGACCCATAATCTTTAGGAGTCTTTATTAAGGTGATTAGGTCCATTGTAGAGTGGTGGCATCTATCTTTCGAGAAAGTATACCTTTTCTCAATGTTATATCTGATCACCCTAATAAGAACATCTGTGGATCTGCGTGGTGTCCCAACAAGGTGTTATATATATTTCTATTTTCATTTATCCTCTTTTCCAAAAGGGGGATAGATAAGGTAGGAATATATATAAAATTTTCACCCAATTTTTCTGGCAACCCTGCTAGGGAAAGTTCTTCTCTCCATCTTTGGTAAATGATCATTGTCACCAAGTATTGATAGTGGGTTTGTACTTTTGTATGAATCCAAGACTATCTTTCTTTTTTGTTGGCACTTAGCTTATTTCATCCTTAAGTTGAGCTAGCCAACATCTTTAGGTTTTAGGACCTCACCCTGTGTTGGTCTTAAAACCCCATTGAGTTCTAATGGGTCAAAATAAAAATTTAATAAAATGAAAATAATTAAAGACTTCCTCCTTACCATTTTTATGGTAAGGAAAGGTTCATTCCAAAAATAAAGACAAAATCAATCCTTCATAAAAATCTTGCTTTTCAAAAGCACTTTTTCAAAATATAGGAACATTCCAAAAATAAAACCAACAATCATACTTTCCAAAAGCACAAATGGACTTCTTCACTCAATTCATTTTTCATTTTCAAAATAAAATTCCAACAATCATTTTTTCAAAATAAAATTTGAAGATTAGTCTTTCCATTCAATACATCCAAATGTGTTGAATGGATGTTACATCTTCAAGCAAAATCACAACTTTGAAATTCCACTCAATACATTCCACATGTGTTAAGTTGGAATTTTCACCTTTTCAAAAAGCACATATGAAACCTCTCCATTCAATATACCCACATTTATTGAATGGAGGTTTCATCTCCAATCAAAATCAAAAAAATCAATTTTCAAAAAACACATATGAAACCTCTTCATTTAATATGCCCACATTTATTGAATGGAGGTTTCATTTCAATCAAAAGCATACAGGAACATCTTCATTCAATATACCCAAATTTATTGAATGAAGATTTCATTTCTAAATAAAATGACACTATTTTTGAAATCCCACTTAATATATTCCATTTATGATTAGGTTGGGATTTCCTCTTTCAAAAATTAGTTTCCATCTCACATACCCAAATTTGTTAAATGGAAATCTCTTTTTTCAAAATCAACAAAACACACAAAATTTTCAAAACACATTTGGAACTTCATTTTAGCATACCACATTTGCTAAAAGTGAAGTCTCCATTTTCAAATCACATTTGGAACTTCATTTTTAGCATACCATATTTGCTAAAAGTGAAGTCCCCATTTTCAAAAACAAAATTTGAAACACATTTTTGGAATTTCATTTAGCATACTCAAATTTGCTAAGAGAAATCTCCATTTAACCAAATTCAAAACACATTTGGAACTTCATTTTAGCATACCACATTTTCTAAAGTGAAGTATCCATTTTCAAAACAAAATTTACAACACATTTTTGGAATTTCATTTAGCATACTCAAATTTGCTAAGTAAAATCTCCATGTCAAAAAATTCAAGAAACTTTTGGAACTTCATTTTAGTATACAATATTTGCTAAAGTGAAGTCTCCATTTTCAAAATAAAATTTGAAACACATTTTTGGAACTTCATTTTAACACACCACATTTGTTAAAGTGAAGTCTTCATTTTCAAAACAAAATCCAAAACAAAAAGAAACACATTAGGATTATCTTAGCAGACCTAAATTTGCTAAGAATCCTATTTTAAAATATATATATATATATAGAAAAAAAAACAAAACACACTTGGATCCTTCATTTAGCATACCCAAATTTGCTAAATGAGAATTCCATTTTCAAATCACAAATGATTCAAAAAATAAAGCAAACAAAGAAAAAGATGAAATTATTTTCAAACACCTCACTTAGCATACCCAAATTTGCTAAGTGAGTGAATTCCAAAAATGTCAAATCAAAAATAAAATCAATTGACCTTTTACTTTAACATATCCAAATGTGTTAAATAAAGGGTCCTCAAAATCAAAATTCAAAATTCAAACATGAACCTATGGAAGCATCTCTCTAAAAATATTTGAACCCATTTTCAACATACCCAAACTTGTTGAAAGTGGATTCTACATTCAAAAATTTCACTTTCAATCAATCTCAAAATCTCTTCTAAATCTATTTGAGCCCCACTTAACACTCATAAGATGTTGAGTGTGGGTTCAAATTCTAAAATTGAAATTCAAAAATCAACAAAATAGAAATCTGATTCAAGTTTATTTTCAACATTGTTAACTTTCAGTCAGCGTTAGTTTCAATTTCAGTTTCAGTTGATTGCAATGGCAACGTAAAAGTATGTGTTCACATTTCCTCATGGGATGGACTTGTCCCTGGATCAGGCCAGCCTTCCATGATCTGACTATGCCCACCTCTTCCACTTTGATTGAGACTTTGAGGGGGCCAGGATTACATATGAGGGAACCCCCCTTACCATAGTTAGCAGGAGCATGGTGACCGAGCAGAAGCTGATTATCTAGGTCAACATGCCATCTGTTTCAGAGATCCCTCACTAAAGAGGAAGGCTATGGCGGTTCCCACAGCAGCAGTATTTGTGCCAGTATCAATGCGCCCGGTTGTTCCCCATGATTCCCTAGTTAGGGCTAGTACCCACTCCTTGGCACCTTCCAAGGGGAAGGCTAGCCTGATTCTGTCTCTTCTGCCTTTGAGGTTGGGTCTAGCTCCTACTCTGCTCGATCTACCTAGACCCAGTGAAGAAATAATAACTGTATGATCAAGCAGTACTACACTCGCATTGCTAGGGAGTTGTAGGCAGCCATTTAGTCTATTATAGAGGAGATGCTTAGGATGGTTTCCCCACTGGTTATAGAGAACTAGTTCCACCCTCTATCTAGATCTGATAAGATGAGTTAGGAGGATTTCTGCTTCACCTCCACTAGCGGTTCAGATACAGGCAACTGTTAGTGAGAGGAGGAGGTCATACGTAGGCCTCCAATTAGTCTTACGCCTAGTAGGTGGGGCCTATAGATGATTTGAGTTCAGGGCTCAGTTTGATTTGAGATTCATCATTCCTAGCAGTGTTGGTAGGTAGCTTAGGCGAGGGCTAGAAGCCCATAGTTCATGTTACTACACGGGAGAATGGTATAAGATAGTCGTGACCTTGCACTTATGGACTTTCCAGATCAGTGCACTATCCATACCGATCATACTAATAGTATCTTACTCATGAGGACCACACATGTTAGGAGAGGAGCTCTTATCCTGAGAGAATCAGTGATGCCTCCACCACACTGCTCTTCTCCTTGTCTACCGTCTCCTGTACATGTCCCAACATCTACTATTTCAGCCAAGGCCTTGAAGGCAACATCAGGGGAGAAGAGAACCCCATTGGTGATTCAACCATGGCCGAGAGATCCTGTCCCATCTACACCACTTACTGTGGTGAGGCTGAGCTCTCCTGCTCGACCTTCTACCCCAGTAGTGGTGAGGAAGGAATGGGGACCTCGAAGTATCATAGTCTTCCCATCACCACCACCACCACAATAGGCTATGGAGATAGTCACAATAGTTGAGGGAGGAGGAGACAGTTCAGTCACCCTTATGGCCATAGATCCTCCTAGGAGTACCACTCCACCTAGATCTAGCAGTAGTCAGGAGTATCTTTCCTTTAGTGAGCGTAATCCTCACAAGATCAGTGCACCAGTAGATTCAAAGGTTAGGTGCCTATCTGTGCATGACAGTGACCCTACTACCAGTCAGACTCGATCTTTCATGCATGTTCAGTTGGACCGATCCCTAGATTACATAGTAGCTAAGTATCTAGTGGAGAAGAAGGAAATCTTAGGATATGTCTGGTCCAATTTAGAGGATAAAAAAGTCAGCTTTGATCCGAATGAAGATGATCTATTGGAGGATTCAGTGAGGGTACACATGGTAGATACCCGGGGTTCTCTCCTCCATGAGCAACAGACTATGGAAGGTGTTGAGGCCGAGAAAGAACTCACAGCCTGCTCATCCCAACATCTCCTTCAATAAATAAAAAAAAAAATGATCAAATAGATAGGATGGGGAAGCAGCTCGAGGACTTGTTAGCAATAGTTTTAGCACTTAGAAATAAGCACCGGTAGTCCATCCTACTATAGTTGAGACTAGTTAGCCAGAGTTGGTGCATGCCTTGGATCCAGCCAAGACTTTACCTCCAATAGAGCAGGGTAGCACCAATTTGTATAGGAAGGTAGTGTATAGTATCTCCATACAGGAAAAAGATATCAAGACTATGGTCGAGCAGCATGTGAGAGAAGCATTGGCTCAAGCCCAAGGAGGATCATCAGTTCTAAAGGGTAGACCTTACCCAGAGGAATTTGATGCCATACAATATCCTAAGGGTTTCATGCCTCCTTCTTTCAAGAGCTTTGATGGTAGTGGAAACCCAAGGCAGCATATTGCGCACTTCAGGGCCAGTTGTTGCAATGCTGGTGGTAGTGATGCTTTACTCTTCCATCTCTTTGTCAGTAGCTTAGCAGGCATAGCCTTTGATTTGAATGCTGAACTTTCCCAATAGTTCAGTGAAGACTTTTGCTAAGTTGGAGCAACTCTTCATCAAAAGGTTTGCTGGAGCTCAACAAAGGGTGACTATAGGCGATCTCGTTGTGGCTCAACAAATCCCCAGTGAGTCCCTCATTGATTACATTCTTAGATGGCATAATTTGAGTATGAAATGTGAACCACAGCTATCTGAATAGCATGCAATTGAGATTCTGGTTAAGAATATCCATGGCTCAGTTGCCTTCATGCTCAAACTGTTCACCATCAAAACATTTGAGAAAGTAATCAACAAGGCTGCTAGCTTACAAAGAGAAGCCAAATAGTCTCCTTTTCCAGACCAATCAACAAAGTAGAAGCCACATAAATCTTTTAAGAAGAACCGGTAGTGATAGCAGTATACTGGAAACATTTGCCCAAAGAGTAGTTTGAGAGACCTCGTGCTCCACGATCACTTCCACCTCCCCTACCACCATATGCTAGGTCATGTTTTGGAAGATTGCTTCACATTTAAGGGGCGGCGAACATAGCTTGCTACTATAGTTATCCTGAAGGAATACCTTGTGGAACAACCATCCAGTTCCATTAGGTTAATCCTTGGGGATACTTGCGATCCTTCCAAAACCAAAGAAGGTTGGGATATCTCCTTATCCCTTACCTCTAAGAAAATTGTCTCAAAAATCAAGAAACTTTTTTTGTAAGTGCCTGAGATAGCTCAAACCTCTAACATCAAGGAAGGTTTGCAAGTTGCCAGAGCCAACTTCGGAAAAGGGGAACTCAGTGCGGCTGCTGTTCCATCACGATAACCAGTAGTGCAAACCACAACCCTAAGTCCAGCCTCCAATCCATAGTTACAGCTACTACATCAGCAACTACGTCTACTTCAGCTAGCTCTTCTTCTAGTAGACATCTTGTATCGACGGATGAGTGCATCAAATCCCTCACCCCACTTACTTTACTTGATTTCTACTATGTACCTCCTACAAAATCCAAGAAATTGAAGAATAAAGCTAGCTTGAATTATATCTGTGTCACTTCTGATGGGTTGTCTAAATCTATTCCTAATGATAACTCTTTAACTCTAAATAATAATTATAATAACTCTGATCTTCCTCTTTTTGATTCAGAGTTGGATCTTCCTTCTCAAAATACTATGGGTTACCTCTTGAGATAGACTTGTAATCATCTGATTCTGAGATTCCCATAGGAGAAGCTGTAGGTGAGCCTGATGAGCTAGTATAACCTTCCACTAACCTGCCATAAGAGATCACCGAAGTCAACCTCCGTAGTGGCAAAGTTCTACCTCCTGGGGTAGCACCTCAAGATAGAGAAAAATAAGTCATTGGTTCAGATGATCGAGAAGCCCCTCCACAGATGCTCCACCCTTGGATATGCTTATGGAGGATTAGCTATAGTAGATTATAATGTCCTCTCTCACCTAAGAAAGTTTCTATCTAAGCTAAGCATATATGATGCCCTTGTCTTATCCAAAGAGATGAGGGAGTCATTAATCAAGGCTCTTCTTGATCCTGAAATATACTTTGCTCAACTGACCATTGTTGGAGAGGAGGCACATTATTCCAGAGATGCCTAAGGACTCACTTTCACAGATGAAGACCTTCTTCTGGGGGACATGGAGCACAACCGTCCCCTCTACATTATAATGGACATGGACAGATTCAGACTCTCCAGGGTTCTTGTTGATCTAGGTGCATCGATGAACATTATGAGCCTAAAGACCCTTGCCTATTTGAGGATCAACATCTCCACACTCTGAGGAGATCGGATGATGTTGAGAGGATTCAATGAACAAGGTGAGAGGGCTTTAAGTTCTATAGTGTTACCTTTGGAGATAGGTGAATGGAAGACTGAAGCAAAGTTTTATATAATTGATTCAAATATTTCATTCATTGCTTTACTCGGTAGGCCTTGGATACATCAGAACAAGATGATTCCATCCTCCCTCCATCAGTGCATCAAGTTCAGAAAGGATGGAACTGAATATTGTGTCAAAGGTGATGAAATGCCATTTTCAGTCAGAAAGGTTGAGATATATAAAGATGTGACCTATTATCTTCCTCAAAACACCTTCTCTTGTGAACTTGGTTAGAATTCAAATGCAAAAGAAAAAGAAGAAAAAGAAAGAGAAAAAGAAAGAGAAAGATAAAAGAAAAATGAAAGCTCAAGTGAATGAGAAAAGGACATTGAAGATGAAGTAGAGCAGCATATCACATTCCACCCGCAGTTCATTCCATCATATGAACATGTGGGTAGGATGACTCAACCTCCACCATGCAGAGGTAGAGGTAGAAATAGAGGCAGTTCCAGAGGTGGAAGACCCCCTGGTTGGCCATCACCAATAGGGGTTATGTTCTAGTTCATAGGAGTACCCCTACTATTCACATTGGAATCCAGTTCAGAGGATGAGTCTAATGTGATTAGCATACCAGCCAACCCCTCTCCAGTTTCATTGGAGGTGACACTTGAGCCTAATAATGATAAAGACCAGGCCTCTAGACAAAGCAAAATATTTGAATCAAATGTATGTAAAACTATCAGGCAATAGTTAGGAACCTTAGCTCTAACCTTACTTTCATCTCAAAAAGTTAAAGGTTTAGTAGTTAAGGAAGCCCCTCAGTCTTTCGAGGATGTGAAGCCAAAGATATTCTTTTTGAGATCATTATCCTCAAGTCTTGAAATTGATGTACAACTTGAGGATGATTTATATAAAGAATTATTGGAATTGCCTTTTGATTGGTACTCGCCTTGTGTACTTAATCTTGTAAAGAAGGGTTTGATTCCTTATTCATGGCTAAGCACAGGTCAGAGTACTTCAAAGTTATGGAACAACAGAGGCAGGGTTGGACAATCAAGATCAAGGCTAGGATTTGGTATAGAGGGTCGAGTCGATGATGATGATTACTGCTTAGTTGTCACCAACCATCTAAAGTCTAATAGGTACTTTTCACACCAAACCAACTCTTATGAGAATGTGTATTTAGAAACTTTGGATGGTCCATATGATCTCCAAATCAAAGATGTACCGCCATAATTCAAAGAGGAGATCCATTCAATAATTGACAAGCTTAAATAAATTAACCTTAGGATGGAAGAAAATCCATGCCTTACATACATCAGTTCATTATTGAATGAAGAAGAAACTAATGACTTAGTTAGGCTATTGACTGAGTTTAAGGATTGCTTTGCATGGAGTTATAAATAAATTCTAGTTATCTCCTAACATAGCAGTCCACAAACTAGTAATAGATCCTAGCATTAACCCTATCAAGCAAGCTCCTAGACGCATGCGATTAGAAATCGAACAATAGGTCATTTTTGAAGTCAAGAAACTGATTGATGTTGGCTTCATCAGGGAAGAAAAATACCTTACTTGGTTGGCCAGTGTCATCCCAGTTAAGAAGAAGGATGGCCAAATTCACATTTGTGTCAATTTCAGGGACTTAAATAAGGCATGTTCTATGGATGAGTTTCCTCTTCATATACAAGAATTAATGGTGGACATCGCCTCATCTCATGTAGTTTTCTCCTTCATGAATGGGTCATATGGCTATAAGCAAACCAAGATGGCCCCAAGGATGAAAGAAACACTACTTTTTGAACCCCAATCAGAATCTATTGTTCATGCCTTTTGGCCTTAAAAATGCTGCTGCTACATACCAACGGGCCATGACTCAGATCTTTAATGAACTCATCCATCATCAAGTTGAGTGCTATGTTGATGATCTAGTAGTCAAAACTAGAGAAAAGAAAGACCATCTCATTGACTTGAGAGTAGTTTTCAAATGGTTAAGATAATATAACCTCAAAATGAATCCCCAGAAGTGTGCATTCAGAGTAGCTTCAGGAAAATTCCTTGGGTTTGTTGTCCGACACTGAGGAATAGAAATAGATCCATAAAAGATCAAAGCTATCTTAGAAATGCCACCTCTTAAAAGTTTAACTCAACTCAGATCTTTCCAAGGATGATTGGTGTATCTAAGATTCTTTATTTCCAACTTATCGGGAAGATGCAAGCCATTCTCAGCACTTATCAAAAAGGATGCGGTGGAGAAAAATTTTTATATGGTCGCCTTTCAATCTATGGGTGAAAATGAAAAAATATAAAAATTCATCATTTTGGGACACCACGAGATCTACAGATGTGCTTATTCAAGTGATCGAGTATGTCATCAAGGAATAGTGTACTATCTCGGGAGATAGAAGTCACTATCCTTTAATGGACCTAATCACCTCAATATGGACTCCTAAGGACATTGGGTCTACATATGTACCAGAGATTCTTACCCTACTTTACATGAAAAAGTAAAGCATGGTTTATTTTAAATTGGGTTCGTTAAGTTCCTTACAGGGACAAGCCCCCATAGTTAATTACATCCTAAAGGATGGAATCTCTTAGGAATACTCTCAATTAAGGTAAATGATCATTGTCTTCAAAGATTTCAATAGGAAAGGACTATCAATCGATTAGTTCATTTTTGAAGATCAAATGGGATTGATCAAAGAGAGGGAGTTATTATCAAAGCCAAAAGAAAGATAAGTAGGAGATGCTCATAATGCTAGAAAATCTAGTGAGCATCTCAAACTATCCTATTGTTAGGCTTTACATTTTTGAAATTTATTTAATTTATTTGAGTTGCATTTTTCACTTAGAAATTTAGGACTTATGATTCCATAACACAAGATTATGGAAATGCCTAAGAGGTGAGGATTTAAGCTTATGGCCCACAAAGGGGAGAAGTAACCTCAAAACTTATATCTTGGGAGCTTTGGCAAGGGCCAAAAGCACAACCTAAATCTAAGAAGAAAATGGGTATTTGGTTTGCCTTCACAAAAGAGGACAAACCACCCACTACTTGGACTTACAACCTGGGGTGGCCATCAACTAACTCCTCCTACAATTTTAAATACATGTAGGCAAGACTTATGCTTTGTGCAAAATAGCTAGGCTGTTATTTGTTTAGAAAGAGACTAAGTTCTTAAACTCACTCCTTAAAGAGACTAGATCATGTAGGGACACGATTCAAATGACCTGAATCTAATGCAATTCAGATTCCATTTTTATTTTCATTTTTGGACATAATTATTTTAACTCAGGCTAATAGGATTCATATGCCTAATGCATGAGAAATAAAGTTATTGGCCAAAATCAATGAGAGGAGGTGTGTTTCCACCATGGCTCTCAAAGGTCAAGCCAAGTTTCTCTGGCAAAGGTGGAAACCCTCCAATCAAGAGTGAAATAAGATGCATTTGTGCATGATATTATAAAAAGAAATACTCATCCGATAAGGGGGTTATGAACTCTTTTATTAATTCTTTTATAATCCACTTCCATAAATAAAGGAAGAAACTAGGAAAAAGATGCCACTTAATGCACAAGCTAAACAAATCATCCATCAATTTATAAAGCTAATCGTAAAAAGAATAAGAGGCCGAGTGTAGTCAGGCACCACCGCACAAACCCAAAAACAAATTGGGTATCCGAGCTCTACTCTTATACAACCCATATTACAAATGAATTAAATTACAATTAAGCAAGGAATTCATTGTTATGGGGGTCTTCAAGCTTTATTTCATCATTCTTCTTTTCATCTTTCTTCTTTTGGTTCATTCTTTTGGATGGTTGGAAGGTGGATGCTCAAAGGCTTCACATGGTGCATAAGATAGGATCTTATGACCAATGCTCATCCTAATCCCCATAACAATCATTCCAAAATCCTAATTACAAAATTTACATAAAAAGGAAAAGTAAATCTAGCTAACACCTGCAAAACATAAGTTAGCTAAACAAACCACAAATCCCAAGTATGTATATTGGACTTATCACCCCACACATGGGTGACTAAGTCCACCTGTCCTATTGGATTATGCTTAGGGGTAAAAGCATGCATAGCAAAAGCATTTATATTTTTTTATTTATTATTGCACCCCTTAAGCACAATCCCCTACAGAAGATAATGGTTAGACTAAGATTGCCCTACCATTCATTCTACGCACATACATCCTAACATTTAGTCTAAAACACAAATCACAAATTAAAAGCAAGCATCAAACCATGCACCACCCTAACCTAAAGCTAGAAGTGGTGACTTAGGCTAATGTGTGTGCTTTGGAGGTTTGTGTGGTATGCTTACTTATGGCTTTAGTTAGAATTTTCTAAGTGTGAAGCATGTTCAACTTAGAGGAGGGTTTCACTTAAGTGATTTAATTGATTTGGGTTGATTTTATTTCATATTTTGATTAGGTTCAAATGAATCCTACAATTAATTACTAAGTTATAAAGAGAGGGAAAGAGAAGGAGACTTCTCTTTCCTTCTCTAACCTAAGTAATTTCTAAAGTAGATTCACATTTTTTAGTTTTGTTCAGTGAATGTTTTGATTAAGTCTTTTAATTAATCCAAAGTTTAGATGAACTCTAAATAAACTCATTCAAAAAGAAAGGCATTTTAAGATAAAATAAAATGAACTAAATTCTCAAAATATACATCACTTCATTTCTTTCCCAACATGTATAACATGCATATGAATGAGTCCTAAGTATATCTATACACACAAATGAGAAAATTTAACACACTTTATGATGCATTATGATGCATGCTAAGTAATTCATTCAAGGAAATTTGGAAGTGTATGATGCATGATTTTCATTAAGTAGGAAAGGGTTTCTTATCCAATTTTCACATGCACACATGAAAGTAAGAAAGGCATAAGTGAGTATAGCGTCATTGTTAACTAGAGGTGTAAGGTACAAGACCTACTTAGGGCTACTTAAAGCCTCACAATCTCAGGTTTTCCAGACTAATATACCACTTTCCTTAAATACAAACAGTACAAAAAGAAATAAATGGAAAAGAAAGGATGCAAAACTTTGTATTAGTTGATTTATTTTGTTTATGCAATTTATATGTGTAAGCATAGGTACCCTTCTTAAGTAATAGTATAGGAATGAATAGGATATGGAGTTAGGCAAGTGTTAGGTTCTTTCCAAATGAACCATACATCTTACCAAATCCTATTCAAAATAATACTAAAAGAGAAGAGAAGGAAAAACCTATACTAAGCACAACCTTATATTTTCTTCACATGCAAACTTATAATTAAAATATAAGTAGCACACCTTCATTTTTGATAATTTATTCATATATTTTGAAAATAATTCTAATTTAATAGTGATAATATCCACTCATATTTCTACTTTATCCGACACATGCAAATTTGACATAAAGTAAACATTTTCATTTTAAATTTGAATTTGAAAAGTATGGATGCATGAAACCACATGACATACAAATTTAACATGTTGAGGAAAGAATCAAAGCAATGAAAGCATGTAAACACATTCACTTCAATTAAATCCTAAAGACAATCTTATGAAATAAGAAAGCTTAAAGTAAATCAAAGTTCATTTAGTGTGATTTTTGTTTAATCTTGAGATTGATTTAATTTTGAAAATGTGAGTTAAGTTTACTGTTCCTAACCCATTCCCACATGTGTTTGACATTTTTGTTTAATTTTTAGATTATTAGATTCATTTTATATTTTAATTAGGTTAAGGTATGAATTAAGCATGTTAATTAACCCTTACCCACACCACCTTAGCATAGTTAACCAAATAATTATCAGCCAATGAGATGACATAAAATCTCATAAGGAATTTAAATTTGTAATGCACCTAGGAAGAAAAGGTCCTAATGCAATTTGGCTCATGATTAATGGTTAATTAAGCTAAGGGGTTTAACTTAAGTAATTTCAAAACACCCCTCACACATATGAGTTGGGTTTTGATTTCCTTGATTGAACTTAGGCTATTGAACACCTAAGCATCTACCCAAAGTAGATTAATTAAGTTTTGGAAGGTTTTAGAATTTTTAGAAATTAATCAGGAGGGTAATTAATGAATTAACCCTTAATTAAGAGAGGATTAAAGAAAGAAAAGGGGATTTAGGGAATAGCTTAGGGGAAATACCCCAAAATTATTCTCTAAGCCTCCTATTCACTGGATCTAACCTTAATCAACTCCAATGAGGGATCAAAACACTAATCACACCCTTAATTATCCTTAATTACATTAAGAGTAATTAGGAAATGCATTTGCAATTCCTCCAATTAAGCCTTCAATAAATCCCAAGAAAATTAGGGAAGGCAGTCATCTCCCAAAACATACCCTAGAAGTTTGGGATTAATCAGAGGATTAATTTAGGGGTAATTAGCAAAATAAGATTTCCATTAAAACTCAAAATCAGAGATAAATATAAATCAAAATCCATTAAAATCAATTTTAGAATATTTTAGACTGAATTATCTTTCAGTAGAAATTTACCTCATATTTTGCTGATTTTGATTTAGGGAGATATAAATTTTTGGTGCTTAAGGATTAATTAAAATTAATTAAAACCTAATTAATCCCCTTAGCCCACAGCTCGATATGTGGCGGTGGTGGTCAGCGCGCTTTACACGCGTCACGCTGTGAGCGAGTTACTTAAACATTGCATCACCACGGCGGTGGGATGTGGTTTGATCCCCACCGTTTGATCAAGGATCGAACGACCAGGGATCACCATGTGATTTTAAAAAGGGTAAATTAATTTATAAATGTGCGCTTAATCTCGGTCGTCCATCCAAAATGCGTGGATGGATGGCCGGGATTACCCCTATTCTTCCCTGAGGATCAATGGTGATCGTCCATGATCTAAAGGAAGATCTGAGCTCGATCAAGCTCAGATTGGAATAAGATTTTGCACACACCATCATAAAGCCTAGAAGATCACATCCAATGGTGGAATTCTCATGCCATGACACTTTCTTTCACAAAGGACCAACATCTCCTAAACCTAGTGGTCAGAAAATTTCATACCTCACCGGAGGTGATCACCGGCGCTCGATTCCCTTGGAGGAGCTTCATCTGGTTGAGACTAAGCTTTGTTGAAAGTTTGAGCTCTTGAGGTTGAGTGGATGGCTCTATGGACCAACACCTCCTCCTATCCTTTGCGGCCTTGATCAAATTGAACCTCTCCGTGCCTTGGGAACTTGAGGGAGAGCTTGGGTGCACTTGACTTGATCCTCTGAGGGAGTGTGCAAAGAGAATTGAAGTGGATTGTAGTGTGGAAGAACTTAGGAAATGAGAGGAGTTCCCTATTTTCTAAGGAAGAAAATTGAGAATGCTTGATTTCAATTCCCTCCTAGGAAGCTTAGGAATGCTCTCTGATGACTCCTAACACTCTCTAGCACTCAATCGATAATGGGCATCTTGAATTCAAATTGAATTAGAGGGAGTATATCTCCCCCCATGGAAATCGGATGGCCGAAGGTATGGGTGCCATTTTGATCCAATTGACTCTATGGAAAGGTTGTTTGGGATGTTTGAAGTTGGCACATGGTCAGTTGGAGCTTAAGAGTGCATTGGTAACCTCCCATGTGCTTCAAATCAAGTGGAGGGAGGTTTTCAAATTGGCCAATTTGAGTTAGGGGGTCAGTTTTGGCCTTGGGTCCATTTGGGCTGACCCAAACCCATTGGGTTAGGTGCACCACCCTCCATAGACTCACTTGACCTATTAGAAAGGTATCAAGTTGATATGAAGAGGGCTTGACCAAATTCCCCATGAATTTGACAAAAATTGTTATATGGCCTAGGAGTACAATGGTTATTTTATGGTTATTTTACTTATTTTTTAATTTGGATATGTTGGGTATGTTGAGAAAATAGGTTTGGCCAAGTCTCATTGGATTTAGAGTTCATTTGATATGGTTTGGCTCATGATGACCCATTTAAGTCAAAATGGGTCAACTTGGGTCAAGTTGACCAATTGGCCAAATTAGGTCAAACCAAGGGTTGGGTCAAGTTTATATGACCATTTGAAATGTTTTGGTGGCTTTGGTTTGATTCAATTTGGTTTAGTTTTGAATTTGGCTCATATGACTTCATTTAGGTCGAATGGGTCAAGTTGACCTATTTGACCCATTTGACCTATTTGAGCTTGGTCAAGGGTAGGTTTAGGTTTGGTTAGTCATATGGAATGGATTGGTATCTTTGTTTTTAATCAATTTTGGTTAAGTTTGAATTTTGCTCAACATGACCCTTTAGGTCAAGTTGGGTTCAAGGTCAATTGGGCTAGGTTAGGTCTACTTGCTCAATTGAGGCTTTGGTCAAGTTCAACAAGTAATTTGGAATGAACTTGACCCATTGGTTTCAATCAATTTGGCTTAGATCATGTTTTGACACATTTTGACTTTTTAGTCAAGTTGGGTCAACTTGGGTCAAGTGGCCAATTGGGCTAGGTTAGGCTCAAATGTTGACTTGGTCAAGTCCAAACATAGGTCATGAATGAACTTAGATCAATGGTTTCAATCAGTTTGGCCTATGGTGGATTTTGGCTATGTTAGGTTTCATTTTGGCTAAGTGTTGACTTGGTCAACCCTTAGGTTTGACTTGGTTTGACCTAATTTGATTAATTGATCATCCCATGATGATTGTTGATCATGATGAGAGACATAGGTGAGTTTGATTCAATCCAATTTGGTTAGGATTAGAATTTGACTCATAAGGGTACTTTAGGTCACTTTGGGTCAAGTGAGCCTAAGTGGGTCAAATGGTTTGGTCAAAGCTTGATTTGAGTTTGATTGAACTTGTATATGGACTTATGATTGAAATATAAATCCATTTGCAATTATTTTAAACTCAAATGGGTTTTGATTCATTTAACAATTTCATATTCAAAGGAAGAATATGAAAAAATTTGGGGTTTGATTTTGAATTGGATTTTTGATTTAGTGATTGAAGTTTATGTTTATATATGAATTCATGACTATAGGGTTGATTGAATCATGAAGAAAAATCAAGAGTTTGGCTTGATTTGAAGTTGATTTGGCTAAGTTCAAGGTTTTGACTTGAAAGGCTTAGGTTGGATTTTGAGTTGATTTGAGTTTGATTTTTAGAATTAAATTTGATTTTTTTTGAATTTATATTTCATTTATATATGTGAATATAAATGAGAATATAAATGGATCATGAGAAAATTCCATGAATTTGAATTGATTTGATCATGATTTTGGCTAAGTCCATTAAAAGGAATTTAAAGGACTTAGGAAATTTTGGCATGGGGATTTGAATTTTAGATTTAGATTTGATTGATTTATATTTGTATTTCATTTATATATGTGAATATAAATTAGGATATAAATGAGTTATGAGAAAATCTCATGAGTTTGAATTGGTTTGATCATGATTTAAGCTAAGTACTTAAGGAAAATTTAAAAGACTTAGGAAAATTTTAGATTTTGAATTTAATTTGAGGATTTGATTTGCTTTGATTTATATTTATATTTCATTTATATATGTGAATATAAATGAGAATATAAATGAATTATGAGAAAATCCCATGAGTTTGAATTGGTTTGATCATGATTTAGGCTAAGTCCATTAAAAAGGAATTTAAAGAACTTAGAAAAATTTTATGAATTGATTTTGAATTTTGAATTTAGTTTGATTGGTTTGAATTTATATTTCATTTATATATGTGAATATAAATGAGAATATAAATGAATTATGAGAGAATCTCATGAGTTTAAATTGGTTTGGGATTTGATTTAGGCTAAGTCCTTAAAAGAAGATTAAGGACTTAGAAAAGATTTTGAGTTTAGAGTTTTAAATTTTGAATTTGGTTTCAATCATGGATTTCAATCACATGAAGTTGATTTGAGTTTGGAGAAAATCAAATAAGATTGATTTGGAGTTTGACTTGAAGGAAGGAAGATGAGGAATGGTTCAAGCTAAGGGTAGGCAAATTTTCCTAACACCCCTAAGGCATGACCTATTCCTACGCCTAACTCTTCTAAGTCTCTAGGGCTAGGTTGAGTGTCCACCTAATCACTAGATGTGTCTTAAGACTAAGGAACTCTTAAAGTCTAAGAGAAGTCCTATGTCTAAGATGGAGGGGTTGAGATCTCATTCTAAAAATGAGATCAATAGATGCCAAATTCAAGTGAGATGACAAGTGTCAGTATGCCTTTGAAGATATCAAACAGTATTTGGTGAAGCCGCCAGTTCTAGCAACCCCTATCCCAGGCAAGCCACTCATCCTCTACACTGCTGCATTAGATGACTCTCTCGGTGCTCTGTTGGCCCAAGCATAATGATGAAGGGAAGGAGAGTGCTCTCTACTACCTCAGTCATTTTCTGATTCCTGCTGAAGCGAACTATCCACATATTGAGAAACATTGCCTAGCTTTGATTTTTGCATCCCAAAAGCTACATCACTATATGCTTTCTCATATGGTGAACTTGATTTCAAGAACCAATCCACTACAGTATCTCATGACATGGCCAACGCTATCCAGATATTTGGCACGATGGTCCATGATTCTCTCGTAGTTTGATATAACATTCATACCCCTCAGTGCGATAAAAGGTCAAGTATTGGAGGATTTCTTAGCAGCACACCCACTGCCTGCTGATTCCTCACTGAGTGACGATCTCCCTGACGAAGAAATCATGAACTTAGGGGAGGTTGACAACCATCGATGGGAGATATATTTTGATGGTGTGGCTTCCTTTCATAAAGGGGAAGCACCATGATCTACTCTTATAGGAAAGCCGGGGTAGGAATAGTTCTCTTAACTCTATACCATGATTTCATGAGATTCTCATAATATCTTTCCAATCCCTGCACCAACAATGAAGCTAAGTATGAGGCTTTGATTGTTGGTCTGGAGTTAGCCATTACAGTCTATGTCAAGAGCATCAACATCTACGGGATTCTTAGTTGGTCATCAACCAGATTGTTGGGTCCTACAAGGTTCTCAAACCTAAGCTTTGTCATTGCCATGAGTATACCATGAAGCTGTTGGCTCAAATCCTTGAAGTCACCATCTACAAGATTCCCCGAGCAGAGAACACAATAGCAGATGCTTTAGCCAAACTTGCCAAAGAATTGGCATGTCCGGAAGATGAGTCCATTCCAATAAGGGTCCAAAATAAACAAGTCTTATCCCCTATTGATGATGAACTCATCGAGAGACTTTCTCTTGAAGGGGAGGTTATCATTATCCAATAATGACAAGGAGCTGGATTGGAGGCAACTGTTCATAGACTATTTGAACACCGACAAACTACCTCAAGAAAAGTCACAAGCTCATCAGGTGAAATAGAGAGCTCTCTCCTATGCTCTCATTAATTGCACCTTGTACTGACAGTCTTTCGATCAAATGTGGTTATGCTGTTCGGACAAACACGAAGCCCGAAGGATTATCACCGAGCTACATTCAAGTCTATGTCGAGTGCATCAATCCGGTCCAAAGATGAAGATGAAGATCAAGAGACTAGGATATAACTAGCCTTGATGATTACAGACTGCATGGATGTAGCTAGGAGATGCCATCAGTGTTAGGTACACGGTATGGTCTTGCATCAACCACCCAACATTCTACACCCTACATTGTCCTCATGTCCATTTGAGTGTTAACATTGTGGGTCCAATCGATCCTCCTTCTTCCAAGGGTCATCGGTTCATCCTAGCTACCACCGACTACTTTTCCAAGTGCGCAGAGGAAATCCCACTCAGAGAGGTCACAGCTCAGCATGTGCTTCAATTTTTAGAAACCATATCATTTATATGTTCGGAATGCCTCGATGAATTATATCCAATAATGGTACTGCATTCAAAAGCACCAAGATCAACAGCTTCACTAGAATACACTGTATAGATTGGAAATACTCCACCATCTATTAACCTAAAGCAAATGGCTTAGCAGAAGAACTTAATAAAACTCTCATCCAAATACTAAAGAAGACACTTGATGACAACAAGCGGCAGTGGAATGAGCAGTTGGTTGAAGCCTGTGGGCCTACCGCACCACATACCGACCAACTCAATCGACCTCATTTTTCTTAGTGTATGGGTCAAAGTCATTCTACCTTTAGAAGTTCAACTCCTACCACTAAGGATAGCATTGGGTAGCAAGATCACTACAGAGAAGAATGCAAAGTTGCGGTTGGAAGAGCTTGAAGGTTTGGAGGAGAGTCGCCTATAGGCATGCCAGAACCTCGAGTTATACAAAGCCAAAATGATTCAACCTCATAACAAGTTGGTCCGCCCTAAGTCTATCCAAGTAGGAGAACATGTGTTAGTCCTAAGGAGACCAATTATTATTTGTCGAAAGATGGGAGGCAAGTTTGAACCCACATGGGAAGGCCATTATGTCATAGAGAAGGCCTACCAAGGAAGATCCTATCAGCTCATTGATTGTAAAGGGGAACATCCGATGCTTC
Organism: Cymbidium sinense; assembly: GCA_021442155.1. NCBI lineage: Eukaryota > Viridiplantae > Streptophyta > Magnoliopsida > Asparagales > Orchidaceae > Cymbidium > Cymbidium sinense. The sequence goes on along the minus strand of CM038225.1, from coordinate 45,044,577 downwards.
CAATTAATGGGCACTATTTTAAAAAATATTACTCATAAATAAAAAAATATATGATTTAATTTCATCAAAATCTTATCTTCTTTCGAATAATTATTTGCTTGTCTTGCGAATCTGCCATGATGTGTTTAGGATAGGAGTAAGAGAACCCAAGAGACATCCTATCCCTCTTTCACAACACAAGCATAATCAAACACAATCTCCTAGCACTATTAGAATTGGTGTGAGAGAACCCAAGAGGCATCCTATCTCGATTAGCATAACTGAGTTAGGTGTAAGAGAACTCAAGCGGCATCCTTTCTTAGTAGAATTATGGTTGCCATCCGTGGCACCATTTCATCTAATTCCCCAAGTGTGTTTAGGGTAGGTGTGACATAACCTAAGTGGCATCCTATTCCCTTTAACACAAGCAGAAAAAATAAACACAAATCTTTTGTCTCGGGATACTTTGATGTGGGAGCAAGCCCCCTTGTGGCACTTATTAGTCAGCTTCAGGTCGCATTACATGCTACCTTGCTACATGTCACCCAAAGGGTCATTTGTCCCTTTCTCGATGTGAATCCCCATTCTATTCCTAACTTGACCATTGCAAATTGAAGAGCGCCTTATTAGTTTGGCAGACTTCACTGCATAGTCAGTAAGCTACCTCATGTTGACTTTGTTAAAGAAGATCTAAGCCTACACTCTTTCTTCTTGAAGTAGCCATCATGCACTGACTAGGTTGAGTATATTTGAGGCTTAGAATAAGTCCCCCAGTGACTCCTTTCCTCTCGACTATTTTTTAGTTGATATTAGTCTTTAAGTGGATACACCACTCTTGATAAATATGAGTCCACGTGCTTTCTCCTTGAGTTGGCCACCGAATACCTATTTGATATATGACTAGCCAGGTCATCTTCTCCAGGGTTCTGGATCAAGCCCTTAGTGGCTCCTCTCCCTACGGGCACTCTATTTGGGTCACGTCCTTTGCGACCCCATTTAGACATTACCCGAGTTACTTTTGGATTGGACAGTCCCCCTTTCCTAGTAGTTATCCCTGTGGTTGGAGAATTTGTTCAGTGGATGCACAGATTCTCCCTTGCTTCAGTAAATCTGAGATAGGTCTAGGCTGATATAAGGTCATTTTAGTTTAATCCCTCACAAACAGGGTCCACAATAAATAAACTAAATAAACAAACAAAATTATTTGCTTGTGGATTAGGAATTTAAGCCCCAAAGGGCCCCTTTTCCTAGGTAGGCATCCTATCTTTAGGGCAGTGTCAGCAAAACTCTCTATAGGAATTGCCTGACTACTTGAGTTGAGATAAGTCTTTGGGTTAGCACTCACTCCGTAGTCGCCCTTAGGTCAGGTTCAATCTATTTTGCCACAAGCAGGTTACCCAGCAGTCATTCCGCTTTGGAAGATGTAAGATTATGATGCATTCTTTCTAATATGAATGTTGCAAACCGACGGGCAGCCCTAGGTCGAGTTCAATTTATTGCCCAAAGCAACCGATCACCCTAGTGATCTTTTATAGTGGAAGATGTGAGTCCCCATGTTTTCTTCCCTTGAATTGATCATTGCAAACCAAAAGGCACTCCTTTGTTCGAATAGTTCTCCCCTCGGCTAGGAAGCTACTCCCTTTGGTTCAGTAAATCTGAGATAGGTCTAGGCTGATATAAGCTCCTTCTAAGTGTGATCCATCGCAAACCAATGAAATCCATCAAAACAAACAAGTTAAAAAATGAAACTAATCTTGACTATTTTTGAGCTGATTTAAGTCCCCAGTGACATTCACTCAATAGTCAGCCCTAGGTTGGGTTCGATTTGTTGCCATGCCAACCGATCACCCTAGTGGTTCTTTATTTTGGAAGATATGAGTCTCCACACTTTCTTCTTAACTTGACCATTGCACACTAAAAGGCATCCCTCTGGTTGGTTAGTCCTACCTTGTGGTTGGTAGACTACCCCCTTTAGATTGGTAAATCTGATGTAGCCCAAGGTCTCCATGGCCCCTTCTTAGTCCATTGCAAACTGATGGGATCCATCAAAATAAACTAAGAAATGAAATCAATCTTTTGACTATGATTGAGCTAATCTAAGTCCCCCAATGGCATTCACTCAATAGTCAGGCATATGTTGGGTTCAATGTTGCCTTGCCTAACCAAACACCCCAGTGGTTCCTTATTTTGAAGATGTGAGTCCCCGCGCTTTCTTTTTAACTTCACCATTGCACACCAAAAGGCATCCCTCTGGTTGGTTAGTCCTACCTTGTGGTTGGTAGACTACCCCTTTGGATTAGTAAATCTAATGTAGCCCATAGCCTCCATGCCCTTACTCAGTGCAGTCCATCGCAAACCGATGGGATCCATAAAAAAAACTAAAAAATGAAATCAATCTTTTGACTATGTTTGAGCTGATCTAAGTCCCCCAGTGGCATTCACTCAATAGTCAGCCTTAGGTTGGGTTCAATTCGTTGCCTTGCCAATGGATCACCCCAGCTACTCATCCCTACTTTGGAGGATGTAAGTCTATTATGCTTTCTTCCTAGTACAGCTACTATACACCGAAAGGTCATTCCTTTGGTTGGCTAGTCCTACTATGTGTTTAGTAAACTACCATATTGGATTGGTAAATCTAAGTTAGGTCTAGGCCTCCATGACTCTTACTTAACATGATCCATCACAAACCAACAGGGTCCATCTCAAAGATTCAAAATCTTAGAATCTGAACTAAATCCAATCATTCTCCCCCAGTGGAGCCTAAATAAATCAAAACAACAATCAAACAAACAAATCAAATCAATTTCTCTCCCCAGTGAGACTCAAATCAAATCAAACCTCTCATCCCCTTGTGGATGATGTGAACCTGCTTCTTTAATGGAAGGTTCATATACTCTATCACTAGTGGATTCATCCTTTAATCTCTTATGTCCTTGACATGAGTAGAATCACATTGCACTAAGCTCTGAACTCCTTCGACACCTTAGGTTAGGAATAGATCATTTCTGATAGTGCCTGTGATCATTTGGTGTTGTTTATCATTTTGGTCAACACCAATACGTGTTGTGTTCCTTGTCAGTCACACCACACCTATTGGGCGCCCTTTGTTGACCTTATTTTTAGTATGAGCTCTCAACCCCTCCATCTTAGACAAGGTCTTCTCTTAGACACTAAGAGTCTCCTTAGTCTTAAGACACTTCTAGTGATTAGGTGGACACTCAACCTAACTCTAGAGACTTAGAAGAGTTAGCCATAAGAATAGGTCATGCCTTAGGGGTATTAGGAAAACTTACCTACCCAATAGCTTGAACAAAATCCTCACTTCCTCCTTTCAAAGTCAAATTCCAAATCAAGTCTAAACTAACTCCAAACTCCAAATCAAATCAACTTTAGACTCAAATTAATTCCAACTTGATAGATTTTCTCAAACTCAAATTAATTCCAACTTGATGGATTTACTTCAAAACTTAAATCAATTCCAACTTAATTGATTTTTCAAACTCAAATCAATTCCAAGTGATTGAAGCTTATGGTTGAAATTCCAAGTTCAAAAATTCTTCCTAAGTCACTTTGATTCTATCTTATGGACTTAGCCTAAATCAAATCCAAAATAATTCAAATTCAACAAATTTTCTCATAACCCGCATTTATATTCTCATCTATATTCACAAATATAAATTCAAATATCCAAAAAAAAAATTTAATCAAATCCAAATTCAACCTAAGCCTTTCAAGTCAAATTCTTGAACTTAGCCAAATCAAATTTAAATCAAGTGAAACTCTTGATTTTTCTTCATGATTCAGTCAATCCTTCAATAATGGATCCAAATATAAATGCAAACTTCAATCATCAATCCAAAAATCAATTCAAAAATCAAATTCAATTTCAACCTAAGCCTTTCAAGTCAAATTCTTGAACTTAGCCAATCCAAATTCAAATCAAGCCAAACTCTTGATTTTTCTTCATGATTGAATCAATCCTTCAATCATGAATTCAAATATAAATAAAAACTTCAATCATCAAACCAAAACTAAATTCAAAAATCAAACCCAAATCAAACTCATGTTCACCCTTTGAACTTGAAATTGTCAAGTGAATCGAAACTCATTTGACTCCAAATCACTTGCAAATGGATTTAAATTTCAATCATAAGTCCATATGTGAGTTCAACCAAACTTGATTCAAGCCTTGATCAAGTCAATTGACCCACTTAGGCTCACTTGACCCAAAGTGACCTAAAGTACCCCTTTTGAGCCAAATTCTAATCCTACCCAAATTGGATTGAACTAAGCCCAACTAAGCCTCACATTGTTAGCAACAATCATCATGAGATGATCAATCACTCAAATTGGGTCAAACCAAGTCAAACCTAAGGGTTGACTAAGTCAACACTTAGCCAAAATGAAACCTAAACTAGCCAATATCCACTATATGCCAAATTGATTGAAATCATTGATCAAAACTCATTCATGATTAATGTTTGAACTTGATCAAGTCATCATTTGAGCCTAACCTAGCCCAATTGGCCACTTGACCCAAGTTGACCCAACTTGACCTAAAAAGTCAAAATGTGTCAAAACTTGATCTAAGTCAAATTGATTGAAACCAATGGGTTAAGTTCATTCCAAATCACTTGTTGAACTTGACCAAAGCCTCAATTGGCCAACTAGGCCCAACCTAGGCCAATTGACCTTGAACCCAACTTGACCTAAAAGGTCAAATTGAGCCAAAATCAAATTAAACCAAAATTGATTGGAAACAAAGATACCAATACATTTCATATGACCAATGAAGCCTAAAACAACCCATGAACTAACCCAAATAGGTCAAATGGGTCAAATTGGTCAACTTGACCCATTTAATGAACCAAATCCAAATATAAATCAAATTGAACCAAACCAATGATTCCAAAACATTTCAAATAGTCATATGAACTTGACCCAACCCTTGGTTTGATACAATTTGACCAATTGGTCAACTTGACCCAAGTTCACCTATTTTGACCTAAATGGGTCAACATGAGCTAAATCATATCAAATCAATTCCAAATTCATTGAAACTTGGCCCAACTCATATTTCAATCATATCGAACATATTCAAACTAAAATCCAAGCCAAATGACTATTTTACCCCTAGGTCAAGGGGTAACCTATGGCCAATTCCACTTGGAATTTGGCCATATCTTTCTAGTGGCCACTTGGCACCCTCTTAGTGGACCAAGTGGACACTAGTGAGCATGGTGCACTTCACCCAATGGGTTTGGGTCAGCCAAACCCAACCCATGGTCAAAATCGACCACTCCCTCCATTTCAAGCACATGGCACTTCTCCACTACCTTGCTCTGCTAAAACCGAACCATATGCAAGCTAAAACAACCTAACAAACTCATCCAATCTGGCCAATTGATCCAAAATGACAAAGGGAAGCACAACCGTCAGATCCACTTAGGGGGAGATATACTCCCCCTAATTTCATTTCATTTTCACTCACTCACATTCGATTGAAGCTAAGGAACTCAGAGCAAGCATTTACAAGTCTCCCCAAGCTTCCTAGAGCCATCTCCAATTCTCCTCTTCTCTTCAAACCAAAAATAGGGGAGGCTAAAGGAAACTCCACTTTGCTCATTACTCAATATCAACTCAATTCCTCTTACAAGCATATTTGGTGGAGTCAATCGAGTTGATCCAAAGCTTCTTCCAAGCTTCAAAGGCAAGGGAGGTGGGAGATAGACCAAGGCTGAATCCATTTGAAGGTGACTTTGGCCAATTGGAGGATCTACTCAACCTCAAAGCCTCAAATCTTCAACAAGACTTCTATAGATGAAGCTACCTCGACAGATTGGAGCACCGCTGATAGCCTCCGATGAGGTATGCCTTCAAATTGAGCCAAGAATAGGGAGTGTGTGGTCCTTTGTGAAGGAAATTTTCACCCCATGTAAAAATTGACCATTAGATCTTCTTATGCTTGGTCTTAGATGGTGTGCGTTGAGTTTGAGCTCAATCCAAGCTGAATTGAGCTGATCTTGCCCTAAGGGACGGACGATCTCCGTCTCCCGTAGGCAAGCTCAATGATGGATCACGGACCATCCATCTATGCATTTTGGATGGACGGTCCTGATCAAACTGCGTAGGATCCTCTGATTAATCCCTTAAGAACCACGGGCTTGATCTCAACCGTCTGATCCTTGATCAGACAATCTAGAGAAAGGATAGCCAATCAACGATATATACGTGACAACTTAAGTGGCGAATCCCAACATGCCATGTGGAAAGTGCGCATCGTCCATGGCATCGACGGGATTAGTCATATAATTAGGAATTTAATTACCTAATAAACATGGAAACTATAAAATAACATAACTAAATGTAGAAAAATCAGAAAAATACAAAATAAAATGCATTGTGAAGATAATTCACAAAGGGGAATAATCTAAAATTAATTTCAATTGATTTTGAACAGTAATATTTTCTAAATTTGAGTTTTATTAGGAATGTGATTATGTTAATTACTCCCTAATTATCCCACTGAATAATTCCAAACTTCTCATGAGCATTTAGAGGGATGACTTCTACCTTCCCAAATTTTCTTAGAATTTATTAATGATTTAATTGGGGGAATTCCTTGATTCATTCCTAATTACTCTCTTAATCAATTAAATGATTAAATAACTTCTTAAATAGTGATAAATTCATTAATTAAGTTTGCTAATCACCTTAGAATAGTGAATGTACATAAGGAATGAGATTAGGGGTTCTTTCCCATATCTTTTTTTCCTAAGATTGTTTCATTTGGATAAAATTTTAATTAAGGTGCAAATTAATTAAATGACTTAATCACTTTGTTAAATGGCTTAATTAATCAAAATTTTTAAAATCAAATCAATTCCTTCTTGGGTAGATTACTTAGGTGTTCAACAGCCTAAGTAACTTAAGGAAATCAAAATCCAACCCACATGTGTGGGAAGGGTTATGAAAGTACTTAAATTAAATCCTTTAGCTTAATTAATCACTAATTGTGAGCCAATTGCATTAGGCCCTTTCTTTCCTTGGTGCATTATTGATTTAAATTCCTTGTGTGGTTTTATGTCAAACATTGGCTCATAATTATTTGATTAAATATGTTAAAGGGGTAATTAATGCACTTAATTCACACCTTAACCTAAACAAAATATAAAAATCCTTTAATGGTTCTAAAATTAAACTAAAACAACATACACATGTGGGAAATGGGTTAGGACCAGCAAACCTCTTTACATTTCCTAAATTCAAATCAAACTCAAACAAAACTAAACAAATCTCTTTAAAATAAATTTGATTTGCTTTAAATAATTCTATTTCATAAGATTATCTTTAGGAATTAATTAGGGTGAATAAATTTACATGATTTCATCACTTTATTTCTTTTCTAGCATGCTAAATATGTATGTCATATAAAAATCATGCATTCATGCCTTTTAAAAATTAAATTAAAAATGAAATGTTTCCTTTATGTCAAATTGCATGTTTTGGCTAAAGTAAGAATATGAATGATTATCACTATTAAATCCAAAGTTATTTTCAAAGCTTATAAATCAAATACCATAACTGAAAGGTATGCTACTTATAATTATTTATAAGCTTGCATGTGAGTATAAAATGTGGTATGTGATTCTTCCTCTCTTTTTTAACATAGAATTGTATAGGATTTGCAAAGTGTATAGTTTATTTGAAAAGTATATAACACTTGTTTAAATCCTTTCCTATACACTCCTATTTCATAACCTAAGAAGGAATTCCACATCACACATATAAACTAAACAATCAAACCAAAATCAAACAAACATAAACTTTTTGCATGATTCTCTTTCCATGCATTTCTTTTTGTACATGCACATGTATTTAAGAAAAGTGGTATATTAGTCTGGACAACCTCGGGGTTGCGAGGCTTTAAGTAGCCCTAAGTAGGTCTTGTACCTTACACCCCTCGTGCTAACAATGGTGTCATATTCACTTATGTCTTTTATACTTGTAAATGTGCATTTGAAAATTGGATAAAAGAATCACTCTTTTTCTACTTAACAAAATCATGCATACATGAAACATCCCAAATTTCCTTAAGCAACCACTCTTAGCATTCATCATTAAGGTGTGCTAAGTACTTACATTGCATGTATAGATATGCTTAGGATTCATCCATATGCATGCTACACATGTTGGAAAGAAATAAAGTGTTGTTTATTTTATGATAGTAACTCACTTTACTTAATCTTAAAATGCCTTTCTTTTAATAGATTTGTTTAAAGAAAATCTAAACTTAGGATTAATTAAAACACATAATAAAATATTCACTAAACTAAAATCAAATATGAATCTACTTTAGAAATTACTTAAGGTAGGGAAGAAAGAGAAGTTCTCTTCTCTTTTCCTCTCTTTACAACTTAGTAATTAATTGTAGGATTCATTTAAACCAAATCAAAATACAAAATAAAATCAACAACTAAATCACTTACATGAAACAAACCCTCTAAGTTGAATATTTTCATACTTAGAAAACTTCAACCTTAAAGACTAGTTAAGCATACCACACAAACCTTAAATGGCACACACATTAGGCTAAGTCACCATTTCTAGCTTTAGGTTAGGGCAATGATGGTTTGATGTTTGCTTTTATTTTGTGATGTTTTTTTTAGTCTAGATGTTAGGATGTATGTGCATAGAGTGAATGGTAGGGAGATCTTAGTCTAACTAATGCCTTCTGTAGAGGATTATGTTTAAGGGGCACTGTAATAAAACTATAATTATTTTTGTTGTGCAGGTGCTTATACCCCTAAGCATAATTCAGAATAGGCCAGGTGGACTTAGTTACCCATGTGTGGGGTGCTAAGTACAATTTATATATACATACTTGGGATTGTATGGCTTGTTTGGTTAATCTCTATTTTATAGGTTTTAGTTAGATTTCCTTTTTTTTCCCATTTTCATGTAATTTTGTAATTAGGATTTTGGAATGATTGTTATGGGGTATTAGGATGAACATTGGTCATGAGACTATGTCTTATATACCATGTCAAGCCTTTGGAGCAACCACATTCCAACCAACCAAAAAGAAGAAAGAAGAAAGAACAAATGAAGAATGAAGACCCCATAATAATGAATTCCTTTTTAATTGTAATTTATTCATTTATAATCTGGGTTGTATATGGGTAGAACTCGGCTGCCCATATTTGTTTTCGGGTTTGTGCAATGGAGCCCGACCATGAATGGCCACTTACTCTTTTGCTCTAGCTTTATAAATTGATTGATGTTTGTTTAACTTGTGCATTAAGATGGCATCTTTTCCTAATTTATTCCTTGCTTTGATGTATGGCCTGGATGATGATTAGGCTCTTAGAAAAATAAATTTTCTATACAACTAATCAATTCAAACTAAAAATAAAATAACTCATAACCTCATCTAAAGCTTAGGTTATAAATCAAGATAAAAGAATTAGCAACCCCCTAGCTAGATGTTGTATTACTTTTCTCACATTATGCATAAAAAGCATATTATTTCACTCTTGATTGGAGGGCTTACACCTTTGCTAGAGAACTTGGCTTGACCTTTGAGAGCCATGGGGGAAACACACCTCCTTATCTTGCTTATTTTGGCCCATAATCTAATTTCTCATGCATTAGGCATATGAATCCTAAATCTTGTGTCAAATTGATTGTCCAAAATGAAAATAAAATGTAACAAAATTTGCATTAGATTTAAGTCACTAAATCATGCCCTACATAACCTAGTCTCTTAGGGAGTGTAGGACTTAGTCTCTATCTAAATAAATAATAGCGTAGCTATCTTACAAAAGCATATGACTTGCTACATATTTTAAAATCATAAGAAAAGTTAGCTGGCACCCACCCCCAAGCGATTGTAAGTCCAATAGTCGAGTAGTTTATTCTCTCTTGTAGAGGTAAACCAAATACCCATTTTTGCCTTAGATTTAGGTCATGCTTTTGGCCCTCGGCCAAAGTTCTCTAGATTTAGGTTTAGAGGTTGCTACTTCCGCTAAGAACATAAATCCTCACCTCTTAGGCATTTCCATGGCCTTGTATCATTGAATTGTAAGCCCTAGCATTCTAATAAAAATTCAGCTCAATTAAATCAATTCAATTTCAAAAATATAAAGCCCAACCATAGGATAATTTGGGTGCTTACTAGCCTTCCTAGTATCATAAGCATCCCCTACTTATTTTTCTTTTGGATTCCATAAGAACTCCCTCCTCTTGATTGATCCCACTTGACTTTTCTAAAAACAAACTAATCGATTCATAGTCCTATCTTTCAAAATCTTTGGAGATAATGATCATTTACCTTAATCGAGAGTATTCCTAAGGAATCTTGTTCCTTGGAATGTAATTAACTATGGGGCTTTCCCCGTTAACCAACTTAACGAACCTGGTTTAAAATAAGCCCTGCTTTACTTTTCCATGTAAAGTGGGGAAGAATCTTTGGTATATGAAGACCCATAGTCCTTAGGAGTCCTTATTAAGGTGATTAGGTGCATTGTAGGGTGGTGACTTCTATCTTTTGAGATAGTACACTTTTCCTCAATGTCGTACCCAATCACCCTAATAAGAACATCTATGGATCTGCGTGGTGTCCCAACAAGGCATATATATATTTATGTTTTTATTTATCCTCTTTTCCAAAAGGGGATAGATGAAGGCAGGAATATATATAAAATTTTCACCACACTCCTTCACACACTACAAATAGCCTACTACCTCATAAATCAGATGCCATCCCCTAACACTTACTACAAGACTCATTAACTCATATACCACAAACAACCAACATATAATGATTTGAAGATATTTTTCTGTGAGTGCTTTCTATGGCCATGACCGTATGCCAAGAACAAGCTATCCCACTTATCCATTAACTACACCTTCCTCAGCTACTCCACATCCCAAAAGGTATTTTGATCTAGCAACTAATAAATTCTATGTTTCCTAGCATGTAATGAAAACAAATTTCCTTATCTCAACAACAACACCACACTAACATCCTCACCCAACCCCACACCTTCAATCCCTCTTCTCTTAAAACCAACATTCAGCTTACAATACCCCTCCAACAAACCCCCTACTACTTCTCAACACAACACCATAAACCACCAACTACCACCCCCTCGTCCATTCCCACTCCTATGAAATAACCCTCCTTCAACACATTCACTCCTTCTTCTTTCCCATTACCTTTCCCCATTTTCTCCAACTAAAATCATCTCCATAACTGAAATAAACCTCCCTAGCCAAAATCTGAAATCTAAAATACATAATCTGAGGTTCGACAAAGGGGAATTTTCCTATACTTTGTTGAAATTGGCAATCTCCCCTAACTGAACCTCTCTAGCCGAACTCTCCTTGCCGATCATTGCAAGCGTGCAGGAAAATGAGTATGAATATGTGTGATGTGAATGTGAAAGTATATATATGTGTTGGTATCTTTTTGTAGGTTCCAAGACCTATTAATGCCCCATGTGGTGCAAAGAAGGAAGGTGTCAAAAGACACCACTCAGCAATAGGGCATACCGAGCAAGTCAAAAAATTGTTAGATGTCACTCCCCTAGCCAAAATTTCATCAAATCTTTGGAATTAGAACAAAATAAAAAAATTGGCCTAAGAGCACTAAAAAAAGAAATCTAAAGCTAAATTCAAATTAAAAGAACCAAAAAGGGGGGGAAGAGAAAAGAACATACAATGAATACAAAGGTAAAACATTAAATCAAAGAGAAAAGTGGTAAAAAGCACTTACAAGATTTATCTAAGCGAAGTTGAAAGCCCACAAAAAAAATTATCCCTTCTCTTTCAAGCACTCCAACTCCTCAAAAAGGGGAATGAAATAGAAGTCCCCCCTCTTAGCCTTATTTATATGAATTGGAGGAAACAATGTGGAAGCCATCCTTATCTAAATTTAACTATCTAGTGTGATGATGGGGTTTGATGGATGATACTAAACTCACAAACTTTCATTGTAATCCTCAGTGGTTTAAATCGAAGAGATAAAATGGGTTCTCTTTTCTTTAAACTTCACAAAACTAAACAAGCTTTAGTTGAAACTTGGAGAGGTTGATATCAAACTTATAAGAGACTTATAATAAATTTGAAATCTAGTTATTCATTAAATATGAAGTCTGATGTCGAGTTAGGGATATCGGAGTTGATGTCTATTTATGTGAATAGAGCCTTCTATTGAATACTCAAAGTATTAAATTCACAAGCAAGTGATCATAAGACTAATTGAACAATTGAAAATTAAATGATATCGAAAGAAGTAGGAATCTTGATTGAACAACAAATTAAAGCATAAGAGAGCCTCTTCGAATTAAGATACACTCTTCAAACATATTCAAAAAAAATTGAAGAAAATTAAAGAATTCATCAGAGATTTTCAATGAAATTGAATGATTGCTAATAAGCATAAGCGATGAATCCTTGGAAAATGTTGGAAGTATATTCATCACCTTATTAAATACTCGAATTGGATCAAGGAGAAATTGAGTATAGTCGATGATGAATTTGAGAATTATCATAAGTGAGAGTCTATTGAATATTCAAAGACTAATCAACTTAGAATCAATTAAATATTAATCCAAAAGATCTAATAAGATATTAAATCAATTTACAATACTCTATATGTCACCGGATCTGCAACTCTTTGTACAAGCAGATAGAAGGTGATACTAAATCAAATTCTACAAAAATCATAGGGCTTCCTTAAATTAAAGATTAAGAAATTTCATTCTAATTATGATTTTCAAAGTCAATGACTTCATTAATTAGATGAAATTATCTAAGCTATAAATATATGCATGTGCTCAGACATAGAGATTTAAAGTACAAATTTTAATGTCTAAAAAGGCTATGCTAAGTCAAAATTAAATGAAATATAAAATTAATCTCATAATTTAAACATAAATTATCTGAATTACTAAAAAACACCCGCATATGCCCCGACACTATGTTGAATGTTTAGATTCAAGTGTTTGAGGATGTCAGGGTTGTTTCCTGGTTTGGTCTTAGGACTAGGTCCGGGTTAACAAAACCTAAAAATTCAATTATTATAATAATTTTAGCTTATTGAAATATCTGAGAAGCTAATTATGTCATAGTAGATCTGATCCTTTATTATGAGCTAAATATAGTCAACAAGATCTAAAGTTCTCAAATATATTCAAATTAATCAATTAACTACCCCGATGATGGCTGTGTTGAATGGTGATTTCAACCGGAGGGAATACTTCCATCAAAATGTGATTCTAATTTTAAATCAAATTAACTCAAATTAAGCATCAATTTAAAAAGTGCTTAAATGAAATTCAATCATTAAAATCTTAAAGCAAAACTTAATCTATCCACCTTTTATAATTATTTATCGAATGTGACAAATTAAGAAAACTCTAGCTCACAAAAGAGCCAATCTCAAATCAAGTGTTCTATGTTCACCTCAATGTTCATCTCAAGAAGGACACGCACATGTCCTCGACTGTGGCTTGGCCGAGGCTCCATAGATGATGCTATGACCGAGTCCTCGACGGGTGGTTTGGCGAAGGCTCCATTATATTACGATCATGGTCATAGCCCGTATGCTCCCCAATGACTCTGCCCTTTGAGTTGTGAATCATAAGGTATACTTGATAGGATAAAAAGCCCTCTGTCAGCTAAGTAGACTTAAGCTTATCTCCTTAGACAAACACCACCCCAGGTCTACAAGGATTTCTTGATGATGTAACCCATGTGTTGTTGATAAGGATCCTTCGATCAAATTGGGTCTACTACCTCCTTTAACTAAGTAGACTAGGGACCATGACACGGGATGATGGAACCATGGGATCTAGATCGGGCATGTCATCATTCCCCCAACCACTTACTTTAAGCTGAAAATGATGAATTTCATAATCTCAAATTTTAAACTCCACATGCTGCTATTATACGCACATTTAGTGATCTAATGACTAGCCTTAATCGAAAGTTCTCTCTCACCATTGAGAGGGGTAATTAACTATAGGGACTTGCACCTATAGGAAACGTAGAACTAGATCTAAAGTCCTCACAAAATGAAGATGAAATCTTCAGGTAGTGTCTTATCTACTATTTCATCTGCCTTCTAAAAATTACACCAACACTTTAAATCATACTCTCAATCAATTTATCGAGAGGTCGGTGGTGAATTTTCAGAGCACAATTTTGTTGACTCCACGGGATAAGTCTCTCTTTCCATCTTTGCCTAGTCGAATTTGAGCTATAGTAGCTGTGGAGCATGATAAAAATTGAAATTTAGAATCAATCATCAATGAAATTAAATTTAAATCAATCATATTCTTATGACTAATCTATTATGTATATCGATGGATCTTTAAAACACCATTCATCATGCAGCTAGGTCAGAGCCAATATCCGTCTGGCTAATCCTGTAATTAATACTGAGGATATTAGAGCTACTATTCAATTTGGTAGTGCAGACTTCCCAGCCATTACTGTTGTAAATAATCCTTTACCTGAAGCACATACATATTGTGCACACCAACTTATGTAGGGGAGAAGAATGATTGGAATGGTCTCTACTGCTATCAAAGTTCCTCATAAGAGAGCCTCTATATTCGAAGGATTTGGTAATTTTGAGGTGCTAGTCATGAGAAGAACTGTCAGTGGGAAGAAATTTTCATTCATGCCTATGAATGTGACCACTCTACCAATTGAACCTTTTAATGCTGAATCTTTCTGATCTAGAGGAAAACTAACTCAAAGGTAAAGAAGGAGCAGAAATGTTGAACTAAGAGCTCAACAATTACTACCTGAATCACTAGCCATGTGACCAAACTTGATACCATAAGTGAGTGTTCCCATCACAACAAGTTTGAAAATCTCGAGTTGGTGAAAAGAAATAGCTCTATTGGTGATATCAAACAATCATTCTAGGAGCAATGACACCAAGCTATAACCCCACAAAGGAGGCATCCCGAGACTCTATCCTTTAGAGTGCACATGGTGCTGAAAGTTGTCAAGGAGAAGGGTCTTATGAAGAAGAAGTATCAATGCCTGATTATCAGAGAAAATGAGAAAGCTTCAATAAAATGGCTACTCTTAGTGGGTAATGTTCAAGATTGTCCTAAGCAATTCCTATATGATGAACATTGGGGTGTGACACCTAGACCTTATGTCCAGGAATCTGTCAAAAGGTCCCGGCAAAAAAAAGTAAATTTGGAGGCCAAAATCTCGAAGTGATACTATCTTAAAGAAAGGCAATGATGTGACATCTGGACTACATTCCCTATTTGGAGCTGAAGTAGTCTTGTCACTTGAAGTTGAACTACATTCACTCCGAGTAGCCATTCAACATGATCTTACCTAAGATGAGAATGTCTATCTACGGATGGAAGAGCTTGATGTGCTTGATGAGGTTAGACTCCAAGCTCAGCAAAATTTAGAAGTCTACCGAGCTAGGATGTCCAAAGCATTCGATCATACAATGCATCCTCAAACTTTTCAAGAAGGAGAAATGGTCCTGGTGTTGAGAAGACCAATTAATCCTCGCCATAAAATAAGCTATAAATTTGAGCCTAATTGGAAAGGGCCCTTCGCCATTGAAAATGTATATCAGGGTGGAGCCTACCAGCCAATCAATGGTTGATATTTGAAGTAATATTACACATAAAAATGTAATCACAAGAATGAATTTGATCATACAGTGCAACCTCAATATTCCAAAAAGAGGAATTGGTCTTGCTGCTGAGAAGACCAACTATTCCTAATCGGAGAATTGGTGGCAAATTTGAGCCCAATTGGGAGGGCCCTTTTGTCATTAAAAAAGTTATCCAATGAGGGGTATATCACCTCATTGACTTAAAGAGTGAAAGACCAATTCCACCAATTAATGGTCATTACCTGAAAAAGTATTATACATGATAAATACATTCTCGTAGTATAATAGAAATCCCTAGCAAGACAGGAGGTATTTTTTTAGTATATCTATTTAGGTCAACATCGTGCTTCATGCCGAGATCCCTAAATAAATATACTCACTTAAGATGAAAAAAAGCTTTTCCAAAAAATTCCCCCATTACATAGGGGGAATTTTTAGATTTCTATACATAGATGAAATCAATGTTACATGTTAAAACCTCATATGATCAAATGTATCAACTCATACATTGATATATTTTCTTAAATTATTTTAGAGTTTTTTCAAAGTGCTTTAGAATTTACCCTATAAGACAGGGGCATTTTTATATATTTAGCTAAGTTGAAATCATACAATAATATGAGATCCTTAAATATATTTGATTCATCGTTGACATATATATATATATATATATATATATATATATATATATATATATATATATATATATATATATATATATTCTATATAGAACAAAAAGAATTTATTTCTTTGCAATGAAAAGACAACCCTAAATGTCAAAAAATTCTCTCCAACATTCATCAAATGTTGGAGATCAAGCCAGAAGAACTCCCAATCTTGGAAGCTTTAATCAATTGAGTTGAAAAATCATCAACCACTACATCCTGAAGTCTAGGACATTAGGTTCTAAAGTTCAAACTCAACAATCTTATAAATGGCCGAGTTGCTGACACTCTCCTCACTCAGCAAGCAAGCAAGAAAAGACCGTAGTGAAAGAGCCCCGTTCGTTAGTCTGATGACCAAATCACCAACCCTCATAGCTTAAGTCGAATACTCGAGTAAGTTCTAAAGGTCAAACTCAACAAGCCTATAAATGGTCGAGTTGCTGACGCTCTCCTCACTCAACAAGTCGTAAGAAAAGGCTGTAGTGAAAAAGCCCTTACTCGTCAGTCCAATGATGACAGTTATTCAATCTCAAACTGAATATAGCTTAGTGATTACAAGAAACTAGAATCCAAGAGATCTTTCCGCTTGATCGATAGACCAAGACAATCTGAGAAACCCTCAATTCAGAGCTACCTCAAATCAATCTATATATTTCCTGTAGGGTGATATTTTAATATATTTTCAAATGATATAATCAAGCAAAAAAGCACAAAAGTAATAGAGGAATGCTAATGTTCACTAATACAACAAGATAATACATGACTGATGGAAAGAGAAAAAAGAGAAAAAAGTACATCATGGGAGCCTAGACTATAGCTGTTGAAGCTGTGCTGAATAAACTACTAAAGACTGATGCTCACCCTCAGCCAACTATAAAGCATCAGTAGCTCTGGTCAAAGCTACCTCAATATCTACCATAGCTGACAAACTGTAATACAGCTCCTATCCTACTCAATGCTCTTCCTGATCGGTAGTCAATCAGTCTAATTCAGAAGAAGCATCTATCGAACTCTGACGGTCATGTCATAGAGCCTCAGCACTCTTCTCAAACTCATCATGTGCTAGGTCTGCCGCCTCCCTACAAAGCCTGACCTACTCCTAAAGGTCTGCCAATAAAGTGCCAGATCAGACAATACTGGGTGATCTCATCTGGTGGATCAAAAACTCTACATCTCTATAGAGAGTCTCCAAATACCTGAGAACCTAGCTCCTCCAAGCTAGTGTGAGCTATAAGATCCAGAATGGTGTTCATGTATGATGTGAAGCTGTCTAGTGACTCTGGAAAGTATGGAGTAAGCCTAGAAACCACATCCCTCAAAAACATCAAGCCGTAATCCCGCATGCCTCTGTCGCATGAATCTGGTGTACATGGATATCAATGGTAGATCTCAGACTCATAGCCTACATCAGGCACTGCAAGAAATAAATGAAAACAATCACCATAAAGCACAAAAATAAATGTAAAGAAGTGCAACTAAAGAACAAAGAGAGGAAGAAAGCACCTGAACATGATGAATATGACTGAGCTAGTGTGTCATAAGTGGCATAATCCTCACTGACCTTCACTATCTAATAAGCTCTAGGACTATGTGTTGGCTCAACAGAAACTCTACTTGGTATAAGATCTCTCACCTCAGAAGTCTCCTTAGTACAACATGCAGAGTGAGACTCAGTGGGGAAAACTAGCTCCATAGAAGGAGTAGATCTGAGGTAGCGGTATCAAAGGTAGGCATGCTCGACGTCCCAACTCCAGAGTCCCCAATAGTATCTCCAGTGCTACCTGACACATGTGGCACCTCATCAGAAGTCACAAACTACTATGAAGGAAAACTCATGGAACAATCAACTGAAGCCCGTACAGGCTTTATAGACTAACTACACCTACATCTATGAGCTGGCGAAGAAATCTCAATATACCGGGAATGGAATCCCTAGCTCTAACTATGCAATGAGGAGTGGTATCCTCAGCTCTGACCTGCTCATCAACTATTGTATCTATCACGAATCAAATTAAAATATTAGATGCATCTAATATATTTTAATGATACAACAAAGAAGATGGTAGACATATTAAAAAAAAGAAAAATAGTAATTATACCTCTGACACTGCTGTATCCTGCTAGTGGTGACTGATGTCGAGGCCTCTGACCCTGAGGAACTCCCAAAAATCTCACCCTATGCTCATATATCTTGGCACCTCGCTCTAAGAAAGGACCAAAAGATAGTCGTACCTAGGTGAGGTAGGTATAACTAACCCCTGTGTGACTCTGCGGAGGAGCTATCCGAAAGTGAGCACCAGTACCAAGCCTCAATGAATGTAGCCAAATAGCTGAAGCGGTCAAGCAACGTGTCTCAAGGGGGATCATCCTAATCTTAATGTCCACTGCACCAGGGATGAATGGCCTACCATCATGAGAGCAATCGATTGGAAGAAACCATACTGTCATGTAACTCGATTGGGCTAGTAGCCCTCTATAACAATTGATTGCCCAAATTGATAACATAACCATCCTGGACGTATACTAAAAAAGTACTCAGATACTCTCAATGTCCATCGGCCATGAAGTAATGAATATCTGCCATTCTCATCAAGACTATCAATAAGATCAGCCTCTATCAAGTTAGATGGTAAACCAAATATGTCTGGGTAGACTAATAAAAATTGATCTCTGACCAAATAAGGAGCAAAGAAGAACATTCAAATCCACTCCATCTCCAAAGTAAATGATGCTTGGTATAACTACAAGACTGTAGGATATCCTCACCCTGAAAAGAATGTCGGATACTCTAAATAAGCAAAGGCACCATGTATGTGGAGGTGAACCCAAGCGTGCAGGTGCTGCCACGGTAGAGTCACAACTCGTAACTCAAAAGAACCAGCCTAAAAAATCACTCCCAATATCCTATAAATCATAGCTAACACTGCTGGGGCTAGAGAAATCTGCTCATCTCAAGAAATCCTACTGGCTGCTAACAAAGCACCTAGATGAACTGATCCCTTTGTAATGGGAAGCACAAAAATGCAGAGCCATGTAACTATAAATCTGGCTAAGAACAAGTCGTCGCTCAATCCCTGCATTACTAGAGAAGTCTTTCCTTCTAATAAAGTAGGCTCCGCAGTCTTCTCAAATAAGTAACTGCCATTAGACACACCCAATCAAAAAGGATCATGTAGTGCTACAGTCTCCTCAGATAAAGCATAATCATGTAAGAAGCTTTGAATCCATGCATTCACAGGCAATGTAGCTGTGCTCGTCTAGAGCATCCTAATGCCCAAAAAGTCAAGTGATAATGGTTCATAAGAGAAATATAAATAGATGGCATGGTTACTCTGCCCCGTCAATCACTATCAATAGAAGGATGCCTATAAAATAACTCCTCATCATGGAAAAGCACTCCTCGTAGCAGTAACCAAATACTAGAAGGTCTGACATAGCCTGTAAGTCCCAAAGTGTAATTGTCAACTCCTCTAAGCCAATCCAACAAGTGTTACTACTAGCATCCTAGAGCTCCACTACTCCACGAGCCCAAGAAGAAGGCATACTTCCAAAATCAGATAAAGACACATACACTGCCACATAAATTCTAGATGTTCGTAAAGTGTCTCTGTGAGCCTGCAATATGTATATAGCCCATATGACGTATCCATGTGGAAGAGTAGGAATCTTGACAATAGATGAATCTTGAAGCAAGTCTGATGAGCTCGACTGTAATTGATGGTGGCTCAGAAGTCTAAACTACCTCATCTGCTCAATGCTATCAAAAGTAGGCTGTAAAATATCACAATATCTAGAACTCACTTGAGCTATTGTACTATCTAGAGGATTGTAGTCCCCACATTTCAACTTAATGGTAGCCACTACGGGATCCTCAAAAGCAACAGAGTCTGAAGTACAGTTAGGAAGCATGGAGAAGCGCATAAAGAAACCCTAGTAAAAATCACATCCCCTCAACATATCGGTGTGCTGCTCAATCTTATCCCTGATAGCACCATCTCCACCAGGATCGTGTCTGTCAATCTCCGACCAAATAGCCTCCTCACTACTCAGTAGATGATAGATCATCAGGTCTTCTCCAGCTAAACATTCTTCTATCAAGTGATTAGAGAAATGACACATAAGAATCCAAGTAACAGCATAATAAGGTGTAAAATAAAAAAGGAGTTATATTAAGAAGCAGTAAAAAAAGGGGAACAAAAAAGAGAGAAGAAAATCAATAAAGTTAACCAATTTTCAAAAAAATGACTCGCTCCATGCATGAATCACATTTGTTGGGGGGGCATCTTCACATATGCTGCACAAGCTGAATAGAGCTTATAAGGTGAATTCGATCAACTTTGGATGCTTTAGAGCCCAAATCAGAGCTGAGATGAGCCAAACATCACTAAAATCAATCCAAATGACCTCTGATCAATGAACAGACTTCTCCATCACATTTAGAATATCAAAATTATTCAAAATATAAATATTACATAATCTAAAGATCAACCGATCAAGCGATCGAGCTATCGATGTGCTAATGTGCATATCAGAGTCCGGAAGCTACGATGATGTCTAAATGACCTCCGTTGATAAAATTGATTATGTTGTTAGCTTTAAAATATTGAAAACTACCAAATGAGACTATCCATGCTCAATTCGGATGAGTCTATACAAATGTCAAATGATTAGATGTGATAGCATGTAAATCGAGGTTGAAATATAATGGATATCGCCAAAATCAGCCCAAATGACCTCCGACTGATGAAAGGGCTTTAGCCATTGTGTTCAAAATATCAAAACTAGTCAGAATATAAATAATGCACAACCTGATGATCAACCATCAAGCGATTGAGTCATCAATGCGCCTACACATATATCAAGGTTAAGAGGCACCGACGTAAACCAAATGACCTACGTTGACAAAATTGATTGCATTGTTAGTTTTGAAACATCAAAATATTTTAAGTAAGACTATTTACACTCAATTCAGAC
The DNA here is from genome assembly GCA_021442155.1 of Cymbidium sinense. NCBI lineage: Eukaryota > Viridiplantae > Streptophyta > Magnoliopsida > Asparagales > Orchidaceae > Cymbidium > Cymbidium sinense. The sequence goes on along the minus strand of CM038225.1, from coordinate 45,023,292 downwards.
AAGTCTGCATGAAAATTGAGTGATCAAAAATGATACCATACATTTTGAGCTGAAATTGACCCAATTTGATGCCGACTTGAACCAAATGGCCTCCGATTGCAAAATGGACTAAATATATATATATATATATATATATATATATATATATATATATATATATATCAATCCTATATTGAGTTTGGCATAAAGTTCATATTAAAGTTGATTAAATAATTAAAAAATATTATCAAAAGGGCTAATAACCTTAACCCAAGCTCTCCCTCTTCATGCCCGAATCGACCCAAGCTCTCCCTCTTCATGCATGAATCCCTCTTTCATTTGGCTCGGCCTCACCTTTCATGTGATCCTGATCAAACTCCCTCCTGCTCTTGCATGCAAATGACAAAATCCATGGAAGCTCATCCCGATCGAACTCCATTGGCTCTCCTTCATGCGCACGCTCCAAGCTCGACTCCATCTCACACATAACCACTCCCGGGTCTCCCCCTTCAACCGTTCCCTCTTATGGGCCACCTCAAAATTGCAAGCCATGCTCAATCTTCTGGATCTCTCAGCACCTCTTGGAAGAATTGCATGATCCCCTTTCTCCCTTTCAATTTTTTTCCCTCTCTCGTCCAAGAGAAATTGTAAGCCTCTTCCTCCTCCCTCTTCTTCCCTCTTTTTCCTTCTCCTTCTTCTCTTCCTCACTCCATCATGTGCTACAAATAGCCTGCTACCTCATAAATTAGATGCCATCCCCTAACACTTACTACAAGACTCACTACAAACTCCTATATCAAAAATAACCAACATATAATGATTTGAAGATATTTTGTTGAGGTGGCTATTCTATGCCAAAATAAGCTATACCTCTTATCCACTAGCTGCACCTTCCTCGGCTACTCCACATCCCAAAAGGGTATAACTATTTTGATCTAGTAATTAATAAAATCTATGTTTCCCGGCATGTCCTCTTTAATGAAAACAAATTTCCCTATCTCAACAACAACACCACACCAACATCCTCACCCAACCCCACGCCTTCAATCCCTCTTCTCTTAGAACCAACATCCACACAACACCCTCCAACAAACCCCTACTATCTCAACACTATAAACCTCCAACTACCCCTCATCCATTCCCACTCCTATCAAATAACCCTCTTTCAACACATTCACTCCTTCTTCTTTACAATTTCCTTTCCCCATTTTCTCCAACTGAAATCATTAGCTGAGACAAACCTCCCTATTACATAATCTGAAGTTTGACAAAGGGAATTTGCCTTTACTTTGCTGAAATTCACAATCTCCCCTAATCAAACCTCTCTAGCCGAACTCTCCTTGCCGATCATTGCAAGTGCATAGGAAAATGAGTATGAATATGTGTGATGTAAATGTGAAAGTATATATATATGTGCTGGTTTCTTTTTGCAGGTTTGAAGACCCCGCTAATTCCCTCATAGTGGGTGTGAAGACGGTTGTGGTATCGTAAGACACCACTCGCTACGCTCAATAGAAAGTACCGAGCAAGCCAAAAAATTATTATATGTTGCTCCCATAGCCGAAATGCTGCCAAAATTTTGTCAAATCTTTGCACTTAGAACAGAATAAAAAAAATTGGCTTAAGAGCACTAAACAAAGAAATCTAAAGCTAAATTCAAATTAAAATAACCAAAAAAGGGGGGAGAGAAAAGAACATACAATGAATACAAAGGCAAAACATTAAATCAAAGAGAAAAGAGGTAAAAAGTACTTACAAAATTTATCTAAGCGGAGTTGAAAGCCCACTAAAAAAATTATCCCTTATCTTCAAGCACTCCAACTCCTCAAACAAGTGCAATGAAATAGAAGTCCCCCCTCGTAGCCTTATTTATAGGAATTGGAGGAAACAATGTGGAACCCATCCTTATCTAAATTTAATAATCGTGTGATGATGGGGTTTGATGGATGATACTAAACTCATAAACTTTAATTGTAATCCTCAGTGGTTTAAATTAAAGTGGTAAAATGGTTTTTCTTTTCTTTAAACTTCACAAAACTAAACAAGCTTTAGTTGAAACTTGGAGAAGCTGATATCAAACTTATAAGAGACTTATAATAAATTTGAAATCCAATTATTCACTAAATATGAAGTCTGATGTGGAGTTAGGGATATTGGATTTGATGTCTGTTTATGTGAATAGAGCCTTCTATTGAATACTCAAAGTATTAAATTCAAAAGCAAGTGATCATAAGACTAATTGAACAATTGAAAATTAGATGATATCAAAAGAAGTAAGAATCTTGATTGAACATCAAATCAAAGAATAAGAGAGCCTCTTGGAATTAAGATACACTCTTCAAACATATTCAAATAAATTAAAGAAAATTAAAGAATTCATCAGAGATTTTCCATGAGATTGAATGATTGCTAATAAGCATAAGCGATGAATCCTTGGAAAATGTTTGAAGTATCTTCATTGCCTTATTAAATACTTGAATTGGATCAATGAGAAATTGAGTATAGTCAAGGATGAATTTGAGAATTGTCATAAGCGAGAGTCTATTGAATATTCAAAGACTAATCAACTTGGAATCAATTAAATATTAATCCAAAAGATCTAATAATATATTAGATCAACTTACAACACCCTAAATGCCACCAGATCTACAACTCTTTGTACAAGCAGACAGAAGGTGATACTAAATCAAATTCTACAAAATTTATAGGGCTTTCTATTGAATACTCAAAGTATTAAATTCAAAGGCAAGTGATCATAAGACTAATTGAACAACTAAAAATTAGATGATATCGAAAGAAGTGCAAATTTTAATATCTGAAAAGGTTGTGTAGGCTAAGTCAGAATTAAATGAAAAATAAAATTAATCTCATAATTTAAACATAAAATTATCTGAATTACTAAGAAACACCCGCATGGGCCCCAACACTTTATATATATTCAAGTGTCTGAGGATGCTACGCGGGTTGTTTCCTGGTTTGGTCTTAGGACCAGGTCCAAGTTAACAAAACCTAAAAATTTAATTATTATAAGAATTTTAGCTTATTGAAATATAAGCTAATTATGTCATGTGGTAGTAGATCTGATCTTCTATTAGGAGCTAAATAGAGTTGATAGGATCTAAAGTTCTCAAATATATTCAAATTAATCAATTAACTACCCCGATGATGGCTGTGTTGAATGGTGATTTCAACTGGAGGGGATACTTTCATCAAAATGTGATTCTAATTTTGAATCAAATTAACTCAAATTAAGCATCAATCTAATAACTATTTAAATAAAATTCAATCATTAAAACCTAAAGCAAAACTCAATCTATCCACATTCCATAATTATTTGTCTGATGTGATAAATTAAGAAAACTCTAGCACACAAAGGAGCCAATATCAAATTAAGTGTTCTGTTATGTTCACTCTCAATCAATCTCATGTAAGGATGTGGCCTATATCCTTTGACTGTGTGGCTTAATCGGTAGGCTCCACATATGATGTAATTATGACCAAAGTCCTCTGATCAGGTGATTTGGCTAGTAAGGCTCCATTATATTATGATCATGGTCGTAGCCCGTATGCTCCATAATGGCTCTTCCCTTTGAGTTGTGAATCATAGGGTATACTTGATAGGGAAAAAACTCCTCTATCAGCTAAGGTAGACTTAGGCCTATCTCCTTAGATAAACATCACCCGAGGTACAAAGATTTCTTGGACAACGTAACCCATGTGTTGTTGATAAGGATCCTTCGATCAGGTTGGGTCGACTACCTCCTTTGACTAAGTAGACTAGGGACCATGATAGCCTGGGATGAAGGGAACATGACATCCTGGGATGACAGAACCAAGGGATCTAGATCGGGCACATCATTATTCCCCCAACCATCCGCTTTAAGCTAGAAATGATGAATTTCATAATCTCAATTTTTAAACTCCATATGTTGCCACTATGCATTTAGTGATCTAATGACTAGCCTTAATCAAAAATTCTCTCCATTGAGAGGGATAATTAACTATAGGGACTTGCACCTATAGGAAACTTGGAACTCTAAAGTCCTCATAAAATGAGGATGAAATCTCTGGGTAGTGTCTTATCTGCTATTCCATCTGCCTTCTGAAAATTACACCGGCACTTTAAATCATACTCTCAATCAATTTGTTGAGAGTTTGGTGGCAAATTTTCAGCCCACAATTACTTGTGGATTATACACTCCTATATTTGAGGACATGAATGAACAAATCTATCGGTTTCAAATATTTTGAAGAGAAAGTTTTTTTAGGTATTGAGATGGAGCTCAGGTTTTCATTGAACTAATTTCATGTGAGGAGTTGGTTATATGATATGTAATACCCAAAGTGGTAATTTAAAAATTGGAATTTGGTAATTGGTATTTGGTATCTTTGAAACTTTAAATGTATTCAAAGAGATAGAATGTGTGCTTACTGCTTACTATAAAATAAATGCTTGATACAGGAGCCTACTCATTTAACTTATTCTTTCTTGATCTCATCATAGTTATATTAGATGTCTCATAGTGGAGAGAGTTCAAACATGATTTGTTCTTCCCAAAATCAAATACCTATCAACCAAGATAATGCTCATTGTGTTGCAAGTGCTTCAAGTAACAAGTCATCAATTGAAAAAAATAGAAGAAAGGCAGTCCGACCAAGATCTGATGTTTGGGATCATTTTACTAAATTTAATAGTTATGATGGCAAAAAGATGAGTAAATGTAACTATTGTGGGAAGACTTACCATAGCAATACAAAGCTTAATGGTACTACAACTTTACGGACACATCTTTCTATATGTCAGAAGAATCCTCATAACATGGAATAAAGATAAACCTTACAAGTATTGCAACCTAGTGGCAAAGGTAAACAAAATATTGGAGGTCTCAAAGCTTGGAGGTTTGATTAAGAAGTTGTTAGGAAAGCTTTAGCAACCATGGTAATTGTGGTTGAATTATCATTTAAACAAGATGAAGAATATGGGTTCAAATATTTTATGTCTCAGTGTTGCCCAATGTTTTGAATACCTTCTCAATGGATACTCACTCATGAATGCTTTCAATTTTACTTAGACAAGAAGAATGCTTTGAAAAAAAATATTACAAGATTCAACTAGAAGGGTTTGCTTGACAACTAACACATAGACATCAATTTAGAGAATTAATTATATGTGTCTTACCGTGCACTGTATTGATGACGATTGGAAGTGGAATAAGAGAGTCATTAATTTTTGTCCCATATATAGTCATAGAGGTGAGATTATTGGGAAAGAGGTAGAGAAATGTTTGATTGATCGGGGTATTAATGCAGTATTTACAGTCACAGTTGACAATGTTAGCTCTAATAATGGTATTATCAATTATTTGCAGAAGAAGTTTTCTAAATGAGAGGGAAGTGTTCTTAACTATAAGTTCTTACATATGAGATGTGTTGCACATATTATAAATCTTATTTTTCAAGATAGCATTAAGGCGGTTGGTAAATCTATACAATGTGTTAGAACAGCAGTGAGGTACACTAGATAATCACCCTCAAGAGTTCAAAAGTTAAAGAATGCATTGAAATTAAAAAAATACAAAGCAAAAGCTTGTTGTGTTTGGATGTACCAATAAGGTGGAATTCTACATATTTTATGTTAAAGTCGGTGCTTCAGTTTCTAAAAGCTTTTAAGAGATATGAAGAGGTTGATCTTCAGTTTAGAGTAGAGTTGGAGAAGGAAGATGATGCAAATTAGGGTGGAGTTCTATGTGATGATGATTGGAGAATATAAGAAGACTTGTTACTTTCTTAGAAAGATTTTTTGAGCGACTGCATTTCAAGTTCCTTATATGTCACATCAATTACATTTTATTATGAGATTGCAGAGGTCCAATGTGTGCTTTAAATTTAGGAAGCTCATAATGATCCTGAAGTTAGCACCATGGCCAAAAAAATAAAATTAAAGTTTGATAAGTATTGGGGATGTGTTGATAAAATGAATATGAATATTTATCTTGTAGTTGTACTTAATCAGCAATTCAAACTAAGATATATTGAATTTGTTGTAATGGATATGTATCCTAGCTTGGAGGGGGCTAATTTGGCATGGGTAAAAAGGTTTACCTTCTATGATATGTTTTTTGATTATAAGTTGAAGATGGTTGACAAAAATAGGAATGAAATTGCTTTTGAGATAAAATAAAATATTGTTGAATGCCATAATAATCCAAAGGATGGTGGGAGAAAATACATGATGGTTTTGAAGTTCAAGAGGCATAACTATGGGATAGATGATAATGAGAATAAAATAGACTTAGAGAAATACTTGGTAGAAGACTCTAAAGTTATGCAAGATCACTTTGAGATTTTAACATGGTGGAATGTTAATGCTCCGAGGTTTCCTATCTTACCTCAGATAGCCTGAGATATTTTGGCTGTTCCAATATCAACTGTAGCCTTTGAGTCTACTTTTAGCACTGGTGGTCATGTTATGGATGATTTTAGGAGCTCCTTATCTCCAAAGATAGTGCAAGCTTTTATATGTGCCCAAGATTAGATGAGAGCAAAGTGGACTAGTGAGCCAGTCAATGTTGAAGAGAACATACATGATATTGATAAATTTGATGAAGGTATCGTAATATCTTTTATGGTTAATTACACTACTTTATTATTTGATACATATATTATTACCATAACTAATTATGCATTATTACTTTTTTAGATCTATCGAAGGTTACAAATGATCTAACAATTTGGTAAAGTATTAGAGTGTTACAGATGATTAAAGCATATATGATATATGTGTTAGTGTTGCCACTATTTACTAGCTACTACTTCTTGATTAAAAATAATCAAAGCTATCATCATCAATGCTATCTTAAAATGCCCTGGTATTTTCTTTAAGACTTTAACTATGAGTGTTGTCATATACTATTCATTAATTCTTATGTGTAATCATGGTTATTATTTTTGGACTTGTTTAAGTTCTATTGGTTTCTATTTTTTGTTACTTGGCATCTGGGTTATGTAACCTGTGCTTTCCTTTCTTTTATTTCCTTGTGCTTCTTTGCGATGTTACCTGGTGGACAGTGGGTGTGGCTGGTTGGTTTTTGTGATGTTACCTAGTGGCCAGTGGGTGTGGCTGGCTAGTTGGTTCCCTCACTTTCATGGTTGTTGTGTGACTATTTCGGCTGGTTGGTTGGTTCTATGTTATTTCGGTGTGGGCCATGTGGCTGGCTAGTTAGTTCCCTCAAATTTGTGGTTGCAGCTGTTGCACTTTCATGGCTATTGTGTGACTATTTTGGCTGGCTAGTTAGTTATGTGGTGTTTCCTTGTTAGTGTGGTTGGTTGGTTGGTTCCCTTAGTTTTGTGGCTACAGCCATTGCTTTGGGACTATTTTGTGGCTGTTGTGTGATTTTTTTAGTTGGTAAAGGTGGTTTGTTATTTAGTCCTGTTTGGATCTACTCCAATTTGGTGTTGTTCAAGCCTTTTAATTCCTTTTTTCTATGATTTCTTCTGGTTGTTGGTATCACTCTTTCTAGTTTTTTTTTGGCTCCTTTCTTTATGTTTCCTGGTGGGTGATTGGTGTGGCTGATTGGTCGGTTGCTAGTGGTTTGTGGGCCTGTGGGATTGAGTTATGAATGCATGTTTTTGTTATATAGAAAAGAGGGATTTTTCATCCATTAGCTAAACACACATTTAAATGTATAAAAGTTTTAAGTGAGTACGGTGCCATTATTTTCTACACTAGGGGCATAAGGTACAAGACCCACTTAGGGCTACTTAAATCCTCGCAGCCTCGAGATGTTTAGACTAATATACCACTTTTCTTAGATACATGTAGATGTATGAATGACTATAAAGATAGAAAATCTATGCAAAATGTTATATTTGATTCATTTGATTTATGATTCTTTATTCATTAGCCACATCACACATGCATATGTATAAGAGTTTTAGTGAGTACAGTGTCATTTTTTTTTTTTTCTAGGCATAAGGTATAAGACCTACTTAAAAAGCCCTCATGGATGTCAGACTAATATACTACTTTTCTTAAATACATATGAATGTACAAAAGAATGACATGAATAGGGAATCATGCAAGCAATTATGTTTGACTTGGTTGTATGATTTACATGTGTAATATGAAATTCTTGCTAAGTCTTAACATGGAAATGCATAGGAATAGATTTAAGCAAGTGTTATGTTCTTTTCAAATGAACTATACACTTACAAATCCTATGTGAATCCATGTTAAAGTAGGGAAAGAGAACCTCATATTGCACATATTATACTATCATCACTTGCAATCTTATAAGTATTCATAATTAGCATCACTTCATTTTTAATAATTGATTTATAGGTTTTGAAAATAGTTTTTGATTTAATAGTGATAATAGCCACTCATATTTGATTTAATTCAATACATGCAATTTGACATAAAATAAAATATCTCATTTAATTAATTTTAAAAGGAATTAATGCATGATTTCATATGGCAAGCAATATTTAGCATGATTGGAAAGAAATAAAGGAATGTAAACACATGATTTTAAATTAAATAAGGCTATTTAAAATGAACAAAAATTGTTTAAAGATATTTTAAATTTGAGTTTGATTTGATTTAGGAAATATGAGAGAGGTTTGCTAACCCTAACCCAATTTTCTATATATGAATTAATTTGGTTTAATGAAGAATATTTAAGTTGATTTTATAGTTTGATTAGGTTAAGGTATGGATTAAGTGAATTAATTAACCCTACCTAAATCACCTTAAGTTAATTAACTAATTAATAATAATACAATATGATATGCAACCACATGAAAAGTAAATTTGCAAGACTCCTAAGAAATGAAAGGGGGCTAATGCAATTGGCTTATGATTAATAGTTAATTAAACTTAAGGGATCTCACTTAAATACTTTTATGATTTTTCACACATGTGAGTCAACCATAATTTCATTATCTCTCACCTTGGGTTATTGAACACCCAAGGAGCTACCCAAAATCAATTAAGGATTGCTTAAGTGTGGGTGAATTAATTTTTTCTTTTAATTTCATTAAGCCTTTAATTAATCGATTAAACATTTTGGTTATGTTTTAATTTGAATGATAAAATTAACTTATAGGAGAAGATCAAGGGCAAGGCCCTAATCTTTATCCCTAAATTATTTAAGCATTCTATTAAATTCTAATTTCTCATTTTGAAGAGTAGTCACTTAATTAATCAATTAATCATTTCATCAGCCATTAATTAAGTTAATTTTTAAAAGTAAAGAAAACTTAGGAAATGGATTAGGGAAAGTATCTCCAATCACATTCCCTAAGTGATCTTACTATTCAACAAAGGTGACTATGCTTAAATAATTAATTAAGTTATTGTTCATTCATTAATTATAATTAATTGGATTAAGAGAGTGATTAGGGCTTAATCAAGTGATTCCCCAAATTAAGCAATCAATAAAATCCTAGAAAAATAGAGAAGACAGAGGTCATCCCCCTAAACATCCACAGAAAATATGGGATCAATTGAGCACTTAATTAAGGAGTAATTAAGCTAATTATATTTTTGATAAAACCCTAATTAGGCCAAAGTCACTATTCAAAATCAATTAATTATAATTTTCCTAGGTTCTCCTCTAAAATATCTTCAAAATGAGCCTAAGTTTGCATTTTTTATATTTTTACAATTATTTATAATTTTGGGAAGTTTCAGGATTAAAATCTAAAATTAACCCTAATTAAAATCTTAATCCCATTGAGCCATATGGCTGCTGATAAGGCGCACTTTCCACATGGCACGATGGGATTGGTTATTTAAGTAGTCATATTCATGCGTTGACTCGGTCGGCGGCGCTTTCTCTATGGTCCATCTGATCTAAGATCAGACGATCATGATTTAATTCACACGTTAAGGGAGAAATCAAAGGATCTACCACACATTTTAATCATGGTCATCCATTCTGATCATGCAGAACGGACGACGTATGATCTATCCCATTCACGAGCAATGAATGACAAGCACTGTCGCCTTCCTCCATTCGATCTGAGCTCACCTGAGCTCGATTGGGATCAAATGGATCCTACACCATGTAAAGGAGCATACAATCATATCCAATGGCTGAAATCCCTCGACATGGAGATTTCTTCCACAAAAGACCAATGCATAGGGCCTAAAGCTACAATTTTGAGAAATTACCTCATAGCTAATGTCCGATGGTGCAATGCCGGAGGTAGCTTAGCCTAATTGAGGTGAGGCCCTGTTGAGGAGCTTTGAACTTGATTTGGTGTGGGAGGCTCGGTCGACCAATCCATGCACACGACAGCTTCGGCTTTGATCGAATTCACACCTTCGGCCACCTGGGAGCTTGGGAATTGGTTTGTGCTCGACAAAGTGTGGTGATGGTGTGGTAAAGAGGAATTTGGGTTTTATTTTGAAATGGGGGAATATTGCTCAGGATCGGGATGCCCTGTTTGGCTACTCACGGGAATCAAAAATGTCAAATGGTGAGGGCTTGGGGAGGCTTGGAATCACTTTGAGAGGCTTCAAAAATGGGTTCTCAAGGCTCACGATCCAAGTGTCTGTGAATCTAGTTCAAATTAAGAGGGTATACCCTCAATTTCCCATCGTTGATGGACAGCTGTGTGTGCATGTTTTACACTATCACCATTTACCAGGTTGTCTCCATCAAGGTCGGTACGCAGGTGGAGAAGTGATGAGGCGCCATGGACCCAAGGTGCAAGGATGCCATGGTCGATGATCCAAGGTGCTCAGTTTGGGTTGGAGGTGAGTCAACTCACCTCCCAAAGGTTCTTGAGGTGAGTTAGGCTAGCTAGGTGGAAGGTTCTATGGAGTGATAATGAGCTGTCATGGGGGATGGGTAGATGATTTTGGCTTGGATCCAATGGTTTTAAGGTTTGAATCCTATGGTTTGATGGCTAATCCCATTGGTGGGGCCCACTTAGCTTTTGGGCTGATTTGGAAATGATTTAGGACATGTTTGGGTCTGGTTTGGCTAGGTCTTAAGGTCTCATAAGTTGGTTTGGAGGGATTTGGCTTCATTTGGTCAAATGGGTGCCATTTGGGTTAGGTTGGATTGGGTTGACCAATTGGTCAAATTAGGTCAAACCAAAGCTTGGGTTAGGTTCATATGATGATTTTGGATGTTTTGGATCAATTAGTTTGAATTAGGCCTAGGTTTGAATTTGACTCATTTGGATTCAAAAGGGTCAAATTGGTCAATTTTACCAATTTGACCAATTTGACCAAATTAGGTTGGGATAGGTGTTGAGTCAAGTTCAATTGATTGATTGAAGATGATTGTAGGCTTTGGTTTGGTTTAATTTAGAATTAATTTGGATTTTGATCAATTTGACCTTTTAGGTCAATTTGGGCTAGGTTGGGTCGAATTGATCAATTGGTCAACTTGGGCTCAATCATGGCTTTGGTCAAGTTTAACAAGTGATTTGGAATGAACTTGAGTCATTGGTTGCAATCAATTTGTATTAAATTATGATTTGACCCATTTAGGCTTTTTAGGCTAATTTGGGTCAACTTATGTCAAGTGGCCAATTAGGCTTGGTTTGGCTCAATTAATAGCTTGGTCATGTTCAATCATTGATTATGAATGGGTTTGGGTTAATGGTTTCAATCAATTTGGCATATGATGAATTTTGGCTAATTTGGGTTTTATTTGAGCTAAATGTTGACCTGGTCACAGGCTAGGTTTGACTTGGTTTGACCCAATTCAAGGTGGTTGATCACCCCATGATGATTATTGATCATGATTGAGATTTAGATGGGCTTAATCCAATCCAAATTGGGTTGGATTAGAACTTGGCTCAAAAAGGTCCTTTAGGTCACTTTGGGTCAAGTGAAATAAATTGTCAATCAAGGTTTGATTCAAGTTTAATTGAACTCACATATGAGCTTAGGATTGAAATATAAGTCCAATTGTAATTGGTTTGGAGCCAAATGAGCTTTGGTTCATATGACAATTTCAACTCAAAAGGGTCAACTTGGGTTTAATTTGAATTGATTTTGATTTAGTTTGATAATGGTGGTTTATGTTTATATTTGGATCAATGATTGTAGGAATAATTGAATAATAAAGAAATTCATGAGTTTTGAGTTGATTTGGGTTTCATTTGGCCAAGTTCAAAAGTTTGGCTAAAAGGACTAAAATTGGGAATTTGATTTGATTTGAGTTTAGTTTTGGTCATTTGGATTTATATATCATTTATAATTGTGAATACAAATGAAGATATAAATGGGTTATGAGAAAATCACTTGAGTTTGGAGTGATTTCAAAGCAAATTTGACCAAATTAAGGGATGTAGGTCAAAAAGGGCTAACTTGGATTTTGAATTGGTTTGATTTATTTTTAGTCATTGGATGGTGGATTTCATTTATATTCATGAATTTAAATTAAGGAATGATTGATTTATAAAAAAATCATCCAAGTTTGAGTTGGTTTGAAGGAGTTTTGACTAAGCATATGAAGGTGGTTCATTGGCTTAGGAAGGGGTTTTAAAATTTGGAGTTAATCATGGGTTTCAATCATTTGGAGTTTGGAATCAATTTTTGACTTGGACTTTTGATTTGAGACTGAATTTGATGATTGAGAAATAAAAACTCAATTGGATTGGGGTTGATTTGGATTTGGTTAAGGCTAAGTCCTAACATAAAATCAAAGGGATTAGGAAGGAACTTTGGAATTGATTTAACAATGTGTTTCAATCATTTGGAATTTGGAATTGATTTATGATTTGGAATTTGATTTGAGATTGAATTTGAGGTATGGTTTGAAAGAAGGAAGCAAGGATTGGGTTTGGGCTATAGGGTAGGCAAGTCCTCCTAAATCCCTAAGGCACAACCTATTTCTATGGCTAACTCTTCTTTGTCTCTAGGGTTAGGTTAAGTGTTCACCTAATCACTAGAAGTGTCTTAAGGCTAAGGAACTCTTAGTGTCTACAAGAGTCCTAGATCTATGATGAGGAAGTTGAGGGCTCGCTCCAAAAGTGAGGTCAACAAAGGGCACCCAATAGGTGTGGTGTGACTGATAAGGCACGCCGTATTGATGTTGACCGAGATGATCAATAACGTCCAAAGGATCATAAACACTAACAAAAATAATCTACTCCTAAACTTGAGGTGTAGAAGGAATAAAGATCTTAGTGCAATGTAACTCAACTCATGCTAAAGGCATAAGGGATGAAAAAGGAATCCACCAAGAGATCAAACATGTGAACCTTCCATAGGGGAAGCAGGTTCAAGTTATCCACTAAGGAAAAGAGGTTTGGATTTGAATATAAGGTATGATTTGGGTAGAGTATCCACTGAGGATAAGAATGTATAACCCACTAGAGATAGATGCATGAACCTTCTAGGGAAGTAGGTTCAGGTTGTCCACTAGGGATAAAGATTTCATGAGATTTCTTTTGAGGTGCACATGAATGCAAGTTTGAATTGGGTTTGATTGGCTCAGCTGGGGAGAAGTTGGCTGATTGATGCTTCACTAGGGAGAAATTGATTGATTGTTTGTTTAAAGTTTCAAATTTTGAGATGGACCATATTGGTTTGTGATGGACCGCACTGAAAAGGGGTCATGTCGGCCTAGGCCTATCTCAGATTTACCAATCCAAAAGGGTAGTCCACCAACCACATGGTAGAACTATCCGACCTAAGGGGTTGCCTTTAGTGTGCATTGGTCAAGTTAGGAAGAAAGTGTAAAGACTCACATCCTCTTAAACAAGGAACCACTTGGGTGATCGGTCGCTTGCACAACAAATCAGACCCGACCTAGGGTAACTACTAAATGAATGCCTCTGGGGGACTTATATCAATTCAAAAGTAGTCAAGATAATATCATTTGCTTTAAATTACATTTTTTTTAATTTTATTTATTTTAATTTGATGGATCTCATCAGTTTGCGATGGATCCACTTAAAAGGGGCTAATATCAGCCTAGACTTATCTTAGATTTACAAATCCAAAGGGATAGTCTACCAGCTGTGGGATAGAACTAACCAACTAAAGGGGTGCCTTTTAGTTTGCAATGGAGGTAGGAAGAAAGTGTGGGGACTCACATCCTCCTAAATAAAGAACCACTAGGGTGATCGATCGCTTGCGCAACAAATCGGACCCAACCAAGGGATGCCCATTAGTTTGCAATGGTCGTGCTATGAAGAATGTGTAATAGGCTTATATCTTTCAAAGCAAAGATGATCGTCGGGGTGACATTGGTGGCACAACAAAGACTAAGGCTCTTGAGAGAGTCTGGGTACTTATCTCAACTCAAACTAGTTAGGCAATTCTTATAGGGAGTTTTGCTGACACTGCCCTAAAGATAGGATGTCTGCTTGGGAAAGGGACCACTGGGGCTTGAATTCCTAATCCACAAAAGAAGATATATTTTGTTTATTTTATATTTGCATAGACCCTGTTGGTTTGCGAGGGACCATACTGAGAAGGAGCTCATATCAGCCTAGTCCTATCTCAGATTTACCAAGGGATAATATGCATCCACTGAATAGATTCTCCAATCATAAAGATGGCTACTAGGAAATGGGGGTTGTCCAATCCAAGAGTAACTAGGGTAGTGTCTAAATGGGGTCGTTAAGGATGTGATCTAGATGGACTGCCCGTAGGGGAGGTTCCACTGAGGGCTTTATCCGAAACCTTGTAGAAGAAAGTCTGTAGGTATTCGGTGGCCAAATCAAGGAAAAAGCATGGGGACTCACATTTGCCAAGAGTGGTGTATCCACCGGGTGGGTCACCGTCAGCATGGAGATAACCAACCAACCTAATGTGCCCATCGATTTGCGATGATCAGTCTAGAAAGAAGGCGTGTAGACTTATATCTCTCCAAAGTGAAACTAATTATCGGGATAGTCTGTCTTCAGCTCGATAGGGACTATCCAACCTAGTGAGGAGTCCTGTGTAGGGACTAAACCCAGGCTTGAAGTAGTCAAGGAAAGGACCCATTGGGGGACTTACCCTAAGCCTCAAATATACTCAACCTAGTTAATACATGATGGCCAGTCTAAGAAGAAAGCATGTAAGCTTACATCCTCTTAAACGAAGTCAACGTGGGGTAGCTTACTGGCTGCATAGTAAGGCCTACCAAACTAATAAGGTGTTCATCGATTTGCAATGGTCAAGTCAGGAAGAAAGTGCGGGGACTCACATCTGCCCAATAAGTGACCACTGGGGTGACATACTAGTAAGGTAATATATCATCCTGACCTATAACAACTAATGAGTGAGTGTCACAGAGGGCTTACTCTCACATCAAAATAGCCTGAGATAAAAGATATGTGTTTGTTTGTGATGTGGAAGAAGAAATAGAATGCTGCTTGTGTTATCTTACACCTATTCTAAACATGTAGAAGGGTTATTCAACCAAGAAAGGATGTCGCCTAAGTTCTCTTACACCTAACTTAGTTGTACTAGTCTAAATAGGATGCCTCTTGGGTTCTCTCATACCTATCCTAATAGCACTGGAGGGTTGAATGTGGTTTGTGTTTGTGTTGTGAAGGGATATGACACCGCTTGGGTTCTCTCACACCTATCCTAAACACATCATGGTAGATTCACAAGCAAAAGATGTTTCTAATACATAAGAGATGGAATTTGATATGAAAAGAAGTTTATTGATGATTTTTTTAAATAAGATTTATGGATAATATTTCTTTAGGTTGAGCCCGTTGATTGCAAGCATAGAGCACTCTCCTTTATAGTTTATGAGTTGATAAGATCCTCCTCGGTAGGCCTTATCTATGCCAAAGGCCATCCCAAGTGGGTTCAAACTTGCTTCCCATCTTTTGACAGGCAACAGTTAGTCTCCTTAGAACTAAAACAAGCTCTCCTACTTGAAAAGCTCTAAGACAGACCAACTTATTGTAAGCTTGAATCATTTTGGCTTTTTATAACATGAGGTTCTGGCATGCCCGAAGGCATCTCTCCTCCAAACCTTCGAGCTCTTCTAATCATAGCTTGGCGTTCTACTCTATAGTAATTTGGCTAACCACAGCTATCCTTTGTGATAGGAGTTGGACTTCTAATGGTATAATGGCTTCAGACCCATATACTAAGGAGAATGAGATAGATTGAGTTGGAGTTATGTATGTAGTGCGGTAGGCCCACAAGGCTTCAACCTTCTCATGCCACTATTGCTTGTTGTCGTTGAGTGTCTTCTTTAGTATTTGGATGAGAGTTTTATTGAATGCTTCTGCCAAACCGTTTGCCCTCGGATAGTAGATGGTAGTATATCTCCAATCTATGTTGTAACTCTAGGTGAAGTTGTTGATCTTGGTGCTCTTGAATGCAGTACCATTATCAGATATAATTCATTGAGGTACCCCGAACCTATATATGATATGGTTCCTAAAAAATTAGAGCGCATGTTGAGCTGTGACATCTCTAAGTGGGATTGCCTCTGTCCACTTAAAAAAGTAGTCGGTGGCTAGAATGGAAGAAGATGGATCGATCGCCTACTATGTCTGCCACTTAAATGGGCCAAGATGTTAAATGTTGGGTGGTTGATGTAGTACCACATCGTGCACCTAATATTGGTGGCATCTCCTAGCTACATCCATGTAGTCTGTAATCATCACAGGCCAGTTGTATCCTAGTCTTTTGATCTTAACTTTCATCTTCAGACCAGACTAGTGAGCTCCACATAAACCTGAGTGTACCTCAGTCACAATCTTATGGGCTTCGTGTTTGGCTAAACAATGTAACCATATATGATCGAAATACCACCGGTATAGAGTGCCATCCACGAGAGCATAGGAGAGAGCTCTCTGTTTCACCTAATGGGCTAATGACTTCTCTTGAGATAGTTTATCTGTGTTTAGGTAATCAATGAATGGTTACCTCCAATCTGAGTCATCATCCTCTTTGGCAATGACAACCTCCCCTTCAAGAGAGAGTCTCTCAATGAGTTCAGCATCTATGAGGGATATGACTTGTCTATTTTGGACCCTTATTGAAATGGACTCATCTTCTAGGCATGCTAACTCCTTGGCAAGCTTGGCCAATGCATCTACTACAACATTATCTCCTTGAGGAATCTAGTAGATAGTGACCTACCATGGTGTACTTGTGGTAATGGTGGAGCTTAGGCTTTAGAACCTTATAGGACCCAGTAATTTTTTTGATGATGAGTTGAGAATCCCCAAAGATGTTGATGCTCTGGATGCATAATGTAATGACTAACTCCAGACTAGCAATTAGAGCCTCATATTCTTCATTGTTGGTGAATAGATTGGACAGATGATATGAGAATCTCATCACAGCATAGTTTAGAGTTAAAAGAATTATTCCTACCCCTGCCTTTCCTAGAAGAGTAGATTGTGATTCTTCTCCTTTTTGAGAGGAAGCCACGCCATCAAAATATATCTCCTAATGGAAAATGCTAGTATCCCCTAAGTTCATGATTTGTTCATCAGGAGGTCATCACTAAGTGGAGAATCAGCAGAAAGTGGGTGTGTTGCTAAGAAGTTTGCTAGTGCTAGTCCTTTCATAGCACGGAGGGGTACGAATATGATGTCAAACTGCCAACCATCCAAATAATGTTGTTCATATCATGAGATATTATAATGGATTGATTCTGGAGATCAGATTCACCTTGTGAGAAAGCATGTAATTCCATAGCTTTTGAATGCAAAGATTAAAGCTAGACAGTGCTTTTCAATAGGTGGGTAGTTTGCCTCAACAGGGATCAGACGATGATTGAGATAGTAGAGAGCATTTTCTTTCCCTTCGTTATTGGCTTGGGCCAACAAAGCACCAAGGGAGTCATCTAATGCATCGGTGTAGAGGATCAATGGCTTGTCCGGGATAAGGGTTGCTAGAACTTACGGTATCATCAAGTAGTGCTTGATGTCTTCAAAGGCATGCTGACACTTGTCATCCCACTTGAACTTGGAGTCCTTTTTGATAGGTGCTGAGAATGGTTGGCATCTTCCTGATAAGTTGGATATGAAGCATCTTAGATACGCCAACAACCCTTCAAATGATCTGAGTTGAGTTAGAATTTTAGGAGGTGGCATTTCTAAGATAGCCTTGATCTTCTCCAGGTTGATCTCTATTCCCCGATGTCAGACAACAAACCCAAGGAATTTACCTTAAGCTACTCTGAATGCACACTTCATGGGATTCATTTTGAGGTTAAATTATCTTAACTTGAAAACTACTCTCAAGTCAAAGAGATGATCTATCTTTTCTTTACTTTTGACTACCAGATCATCAACATAGCATTCAACTTGATGATAAATGAGTTTGTTGAAGATCTAAGTCCTGGCCCGCTGGTTTGTAGCACCAGCATTTTTAAGACCAAAAGGCATGACCTTATAATAATTAGTTTCAATCGGGGTTTAAAAAGTAGTGTTTCTTTCATTCTCAGGGGCCATCTTGATTCGGTTGAAGCCAGATGACTCATCCATAAAGGAGAATACTGCATGAGATGAGGCAATGTCCACTATCAATTCTGATATAGAAAGTGAAAATTCATCCTTAGGACATGCCTTATTCAGATCCCCAAAATTGATGCATATGTGAATTTGTCCATTCTTTTTCTTAACTGGGATGACACTAGCTAACCAAGTATGGTATTTTTCTTCCTTAATAAAGCCAACATCGATCAGTTTCTTAATTTTATAAATGACTTGTTGTTCGTTGTCTAATCGCATGCATCTAGGAGCTTGCTTGATAGGGTTAACATTAGGATCTATTGCTAGCTTGTGGACTACTATGTTAGGAGATAATCCAGAATTTCTTTATAACTCCATGCGAAGCAGTCCTTAAACTAAGCTAATAGCCTAACTAAGTCATTGGTTTCTTCTTCATTCAGAACTAATGTACATTGGGTGTGGCTCTTCTTTTGTTACCAAGTTGATTTCTTTGAGTTCGTCAATGGTTGATTTAATTTCTTCTTTAAACTCTGGAGGTGCATCTTTGACTTCAGGCTCATTTAGGTCATCTGAAGTTTCTAAACATGCCTCCTCATAAGAGTTAACATGATTTGAGAAGAACCTATCATACCCCAAATGAGTGGTAATGACTAGGCAATGGTTATCGTTGTTGAACCCACTACGTCGAATCCTTGCCCTGATCTTGATTGAGAGTGTCTACTTTGGTTGTCCCATAGTTTTTCAAAGTAGTTTGACCTGTGTTTAGGCCAAGTATGTGGGATTAATCCCTTCTTTGCTAAGTTAATAACATAAGATGAATACCAGTCAAAAGGTAGTTGTATTAGATCTTTACATGAATCATCCTCAAGTTCTACATCAGCTTCTTGACTTGAGGATGATGCTCCAACAAAAACCTCTTCAGCCTGACATCTGTGGATGACTTATGGGCCTCCTTATCTATCAAACCTTCAACTTTTTGGGAAGAAAGTGAGGTTAGAGCTATAGTTTTTAATTGCTACCTAACTATTCTACATAATGATGATTTGGATACATTCATACTTTGCTTGGAGGCCTGGTCTTCATCACTATCTAAATCAAATGTCACCTCCAAAAGGGACCCACTAAGAGGGGTTGGTCGGCATTCTAACCATATGAGACTCACCCTCCAAACTGGACTCTATGTCTATATAGATAGAGGGGGTACTCATGTGAGCTAGAACATAGCTCCTACCGGCTAGACACTGCAAGGAGGTCTTCCACCTCTAGAACTGCCTCTAAACTTGCCTCTTCCTCTACCTGGTGGAGGTCGAATCATCCTACCCATGTGTTCATATGGAGGAACAAACTATGAGCAATATCTATTATCTAGTTTTACCTCTTCCTCAGTGTCTGATTCTCGTTCACTTGTGTTTTCTTTTCCTTTTTTTTTTTTCTTTTTCAATTTATTTTTCTTTTTCTTTTGTTTCTTTTTCTTTTGATTTTGAACTTTTACCAAGTTCACGAGAATAGACTTTTATTTGGAGAAAGATAGTAGGCTGCATCTTCATAAATCTTGACCACTCTAACTGAAAATGGCTTCAAGTCTCCTTTGACACAATACTCGATTCCACCTCTTCTGAATTTGATGCACTGATGCAAAGAGGATGGAACTATATTGTTTGCATGTATCCAAGGCCTACTGAACAAAGCAGAAAGATGTATCTAAATTAATTATGTAGAACTTGGCTTTTATCTTCCAGTTATCTATCTCTAGTGGTAACACTAAGGAGCCTAAAGCCCTCTCACCTTGTTCATTCAATCCTCTCAACATCATCCGATCTCCTCAAAGTTCAGAGATATCAATCCTCAAGTAGGCAAGGGTTTTTAGACTCATAATGTTCACTAATGCACCTTGCTCAACTAACACCCTGGAGAGTCTGAATCTACCCATGTTGATTGTGATGTAGAGGGGACAATTGTGCTCCGTTGTCCCCAAAAGAAGGTCTTCATCAGTGAATGTAACTCCACGAGCTTCTCTCAAAAAATATGCCTACTCTCAATAGCGGTCAGCTGAGCTAAGCATATTTTTGGATTGATAAGGGCTTTGATCAATGACTCCCCTTCTCTTTGGATAAGATAAGGGCATCATATATGCTTAGTTTAGCTGGCAACTTTCTTAGGTGAGTGAGGACATTGTAATCAACTCTGGGTTGGTCCTCCACAAGCATATCCATAGATGGAGCATCCTATGGAGGGGCTTCTTGATTGCTTGAACCAATGACTTTCTTACCATTATCCTGAGGTGCTACCCTAGGAGGTAGAACTTTGCCACTACGAAGGTTAACTTCGGTGACTTCATGAGATGGTTTAATGGAAAGTTCTACCTGATCATCAGGTTCACCTACAGCTTCTCTTATAGGATCATCAGAGTCAGATGACTCCAAATCTATCTCAATGGGTGAACCCGTGTAAATTTGAAATGGGTAATCCATCTCAAAATCAGAAAAGATTGGATCAGAATTGTTATAATTATTAGCACTTAGAGAGCTTCCTATAGGAATAAAATCATCAAGATCATCAAAAGTAGAGAGAATGTAAGTGGAATCAGTCTTCTACTTCATTGATTTCTTAGATTTGGATAAGGGTACAAAGTATAAATCAAGTAAAGTGAGTGGAGTGAGGATTTGGTACCCCCTCCACTAATATAGTGCGACTGCTAGAAGATGAACTGGCTGAAAGAGCTGTGGTTGTAACTGTAGAAGGAGTGATGGACTCGATCAGTGGTTGTGCTAATGCGCTATCCTGGGCAAGTGGAAGCTATTGTTGGGCTTCCACCTCTTTCAAGTTGTACTTAGCAACTTGCAAACATTCCTTAGAGTTGAAGATTTGAGCTGCTTCAGGCACCTACTAGGGTAATTTTCTAATCTTAGAAATTATTTTCTTGGAGGTTCAGGATAGGGAGATATCACAACCTTCCTCTATCCTAAGAAGATCGCATGTATCCCCAAGGATTACTCTAATAGAAGTATAGGGTTATTCTAGTAGGTATTCCTTAGGGATAATAATGGGACCTAACTTTTAGCTATGCTCAAGTTAGTCCTTAAAGGTAAAACAATCTTCTAAGACATGACCTAGCATGCAGTGGTAGGGAAAAAAGTTTGGATCATGACTCTTGCCCACATCCTCTGACCTCCTAGGCTCTAGTAACTAAAAATCAAGCTTCTTTAAGAGGTTCTTAAAGATCTTTGTAACTACCTCCCTCTTGAATGAATAGGGTTTATTCAATTTATCAGCAAGAGTAGGTAAATGATAGCTACCTGGTGGTGGATAGGAGTGCTGCTGCTGATATTATGGATAGGCATACTGCTGAGCAGGAAGTGGTAGAGGCCACTATGGTAATTGAGGAGGCCGATATGACCTAGGTGGTGGCAAAGGAGGTGGTAAAGGAGGCTACTAGGCTCGAGGTCTGTCTGACTAAACCCTAGCTAGTTTCTTTCCCTTGTCAACTATCGTGACTACCCCTAGCTTTTTCTTGAATGCTTTCTATGGTATGGGCTTGGCTGATTGATCTTGGAAAAGTAATTGTTTGCCCTCTCCTTGTATACTAGCCTCCTTGTTGATTAATTTCTCAAATGTCTTAATGGTGAAACCTTTAAGCATGAAGGCGATCGGGCCATGAATATTCTTGAGTAAAATTTCAATGGCATGCTATTCAGACTGTGGTTCATATTTCATACTTAAATTGCACCATCTAAGAATGAAATCAATAAGGGAATGACTGGGTTTTATTGTGATACAACGAGATCGCACACAATTACCCTTTGCTGAACTCCAACAAATCTCTTAATAAAGAGTTGCTCCAACTCAGCAAATATTTTCATTGAACCATTAGGTAATTCATACAAATTGAATGTGATGCATGTTAAGCTATTGACAAAGAGGTAAAACAAGCATGCATCACTGCCACTGGCATTGCAATATCCAGCCCTGAAATATGCTATATGCTACCAGGGGTTTCCACTGCCATCAAAAATCTTGAAGGATGAGGCACAAAGCCCTTAGGGTATTGGACACCATCAAATTCCTCTAGGTAGGGTCTACCCTTTGGAACAGATGAGCCACCTTGGGCTTGGGCTAACACATCTCTCACTTGTTGCTCCACCATGTGTTTAATGTCTCTTTCAAGCATGGAGGTGCTATCCACCACCTTCTTATGCAAGCTACCATTGTCTCCCTCTATAGGAATGCATCTAGGATGATATAAAGTGTGTGCCAACTCTGCTCTATCACCACTACAAGAGAAGGCTGTGAAATCGAAGCTAAATTCTGCAATGCAGACACCGCTGCCATCAACTCTTCAATCTTCTTCCCCATTTGATCAATATGATCATCCTTCTGTCTAAGCTATTGGAGGAGGTGTTGAGCTGAATGGATGGGATCATCTTCTTCAACTATAATATCTTCCTGACTTTCCTGGTCTCTATGGTGGGACCCCTAGTATCAATCATATGGACCCTTTGAATCTTCAAGGAGATTATCCTCATATGGATCAAAGCTGACCTTTCCCTCCTCATAATCTGATCGGTCACTCCCTAGAAACTCTTCTTCTCTGCAAAGTACTATGCCAAGATCTCATCTAGAGAATGATCTAATCGTATATAAATATGTGTTGCTGACCGATGAAGGGGTTGTGTCCACTAATAGAGATGCACCTAACACTACCTATCATTGGAGTGCTGGATCTAGGAGGGTCATGACTTTTGGAATAGATGTGCTCGTGACTTCTCATGGGTGGAGTAGTATCCATAGGAAGATCCACTATCAATGGGGATTGTAGAACTATCATCTTCTCCCTCTACAACTGCTACTGTCACTGGCTCAGATGGTGATGGTGGTGGTGGTGCACCACGACATTGAGGGGTTACCACTCCTTCTTCACCAAGACTAAAGTAGGAGGTTGAGTAAGGTAACTCGCCCTCACCTCAGTTGGTGGAGTAGATGAAGTGGTATCCTTTGGCCATAGCTGGATCATCAAGTGGGCTTTCTTCTCCCCGGATGTTATCTTTTGTGCCTTTGTAGGCACGGTGGATGGTGGGACTGAACTGGTGATAGTGGGTAAGAGTAGATCGGTGTGGTGGAGACAACATCGGTTCTACCCTCATCAGGGCTTTTCTCCTAATACTGGTGGTACCTGTCAGCACTATGATATTGATCCTGTCAGCCTTGGTGGCCCAATAACTAGAAAAATCAACTAGGGCAAAGGTCATCGACTGCCTGGCAAACCTCCATCGCTCCCTGCTCCCTGACTGAATTGCTACCTAGGCTCTACAAATGCGCCTGGTAACACTCCTAGGGATGATAGACCTCAAGTCAAATAATGTACTAGACCTTGAACGCCCGTGTACCCTGCCTACCTACTGTAATACCGTACGTAGACTAGTATAGGACTTCCTCTTGTCCCTAGCCAAAGCCTCATGGTATGTAGGAGGTGGAGGCAATGCAGTTATTCTTTGATAGTCCTCCTCTTCATTTGTGATGAGAGGGGGTGGAACTGGTTGCTAGTCAACAATAGAGAAACCTTATGGGGAACCTTCCTCTGTAATGTGGGATGCGGCATCCATCTCTCGGCGGTCATGGTGTCGTTTGATCTTGCGGCTTCTATTGCATCACTATATGCAGTTGAGTAAGGCAGCATGAGAGGTAGATCCTACCTCAAATGTAGGGGAGGCTATCTCTGAAGCTAGGATAGCCTTCCCCTTAGAGGGGACCATCTAGGAGGTGCTAGCATGCACTCGAGCGACTGTGGGAACAAATGACTAAGTATGAACTGGACTGACTGGCGGAACCTCAACTGCCATTCTCTTCAGGGAAGGATACGCAATGTTAGATCGCAGGTCGATCCAGATGATTGGCTTCTGCCCAGCCACCTCATCCTGGCTAACATTAGTGAGGGTCGCCCCCTTGCATGTGATGTGGGCTCCCTCAAATCCTCAGTAAAAGAACACTAGATGAGTGGAGTCAGTCTGAGGGAGGTTTTCCTGATCCAGGGCCAAATCCATCCTGAACGGAAAGGTGAAAACAAACTTCTGAGAGGCCATATCTACTAACTGCTCTGAGCTATATGTCTACTTTTGTTGAGATATAACTTGTATCAGATTTCTATCTTAATATTTGTTCCACGCAAGTAACAGTTTGAATTTTGAACTCACACTCAACAATTCAAATATGTTAAGTGGAGTTCGATGGAGAGATTTGGAAGTTTGGAGGAGAGACTTTTTCCATTTGATTTTTTATTTTAGAATCCATACTCAACCAATTTAGGTAGGTTGGGCGGGGTTCAAAAATTTGAGGAGAGATTTCTTTTTGTGAGATTTGTTTGTATTTTATATTTCTTGTTTGAAAGACCTTTACTTAGCAAATTTGGGTATGCTAAGAAGAGTTTGTGATTTTGTGTTTAAAATATTTTTTTCTTGTGAAGATTTGATTGTGTGATATTTTGATTTGAAAATGGGGCTTCTTACTTAACAAATTTGGTATGTTAAGTAGAGGCCACATGTGTTTGATTTGTGCATGAAGATGAGACTTTCACTTAACAAATTTAGTTTGTTAAGTGAAAGTCAAATGTGATTGTGAGATAAATTTGTTTTCTTTAAAGATGGGAATCCAACTTAACAAATTTGGTATGTTAAGTGAAAGCCCCAAATGTGTTAGAGATATGTTTGTTTTCTTTTTCTTTGAAACTAACACTCTCACTTAACAAATTTGGTATGTTGAGTGAAAGCTCAAATGTGTTTGATATGAAAAATTGGATCCTTATTTAACAAAATTGGTATGTTAAATTAAGGATCAAATGTGTGTTGAAAAGAGACCCTCACTCAACAAATTTGGTATGTTAAGTGAAAGCCTAAATGTGTTTGATATGTTTTTGCAAATGGGATTCCCACTTAACAATTTGGTGTGTTAAGTTGAAATCAAAGTATGATATGACTTGAGAATGGGATTCTTACTTAAATTTGGTATGTTAAGTGGGAATCCAATATGGCATGAATATGTGGTTCTTACTTAACAAAGTTTGATGTGTTTAAGTAGAACCAAATACATGCTTTAAAAGTGAGACTCTCACTTAGAAATTGGATATGCTAAGTGAAAGCCTAAATGTATGCTTTGAAATTGAAACTCTCACTTAACAAATTGAATATGTTAAGCGAAAGTCAAATTTTATGTTTTGGAAATGAGGCCCCACTTAACAAATTGAAATTGTTGAGTGAAGGTCAAATTTATGTTTATGAAAATGAGACCCCCACTTAACAAATTAAAATTGTTAAGTGAAGGTCAAATTTTATGTTTTGAAGATGAGACCCCCACTTAAAAAATTGAAATTGTTAAGTGAAGGTCAAATTCATGTTTTTTGAAAATAAGACCCCCACTTAACAAATTGAAATTGTTAAGTGAAGGTTAAATAGGGGTTTCAAGACCTACACGGAGTGAGGATGTTGGCTAACTTCACTTAAGAATGAAATAAGCTAAGTGCCAATAGAAAGAAAGATAGTCTTGGACTCACATGAAATATAGGTCCATTATCGATGCATGGAGACAATAATCATCTACTAGAGATGAAGAGAAGAACCTTTCCCATCGGAGTTACTAGAAAAATTTATGATGTTTATTTTTTGTGTTGGGTGCTTTGTGTGCATATGTGAGGGGACACCATGCAGATCCGCAGATGTACTCATTAGGATGATCGAGTATGACATTAAGTAATAGTGTACTATCTCGAGAGATAGAAGTCACTACCCTATAATGGACCTAATCACCTAATAAGGACTCCTAAGACATGATGGGTCTTTGAATATGAAAATATTTTTTACTTTACATGGTTATTTAAAAAAGTTAGTTAAGTTTCCTATAGAGGTAAGCCTCCATAATTAATTACATCCTAAAAAATGTGAATCTCTTAAGAATACTCTCGATTAAAGTAGGCAATTTTTGTCTCCAAAGATTTCGAAGATAAGACTATCAAAGAATTGGTTATATTTTTAAAAATCAAGTGGGAGAGATCAAAAGGGGGAGAGTTTTTATCGAAACCAAAGGAGATGAGTAGGGAGTGCTCATGACACTAGGAAGCCTAGTGAGTACTTCAATCTATCCTATGGTTGGACTTTATGTATTAAAAATTGAGGAGATTTATTTGTTTGAGTTGAAATTTTATTAGAAATCTAGGACTTATAGTTCCATGATATAAGGTTGTGAAAATTCCTAAGAGGTGAGGATTTATGCTTGTAGCTCACAAAGGAAAATAGCAACCTCATATCCTAAATCTAGGGAGCTTTGGCGAGGGTCAAAGCATAACCTAAATCTAAGGAAAAAATGGGTATATGGTTTACCTCCACAAGAGAGTAAACCAGGTTTCTTTTTATCACTTAAGTGGTAGCCAGCTAACTCCTCCTATGCTTTAAATTCATGTAGGCAAGTCATATGCTTTACAAGATAGTTAGGCTATTATTTATTTAGAAGAGATAACTAAGTCCTTAAACTCACTCCTTAAGAGACTAGATTATGAAGGGCATGAGTAATGACTTAATTTAATGCAAATTTTAACAAGTTTTATTTGATTTTTGGACTTTTTATTTTGACACGGGCTATAGGATTTTGTATGCCTAAATGCATGAGAAATTGGTTGTGGGCTAAATTAGAAGAGAAAGAGGTGTCTTTCCATTAAAGGCTCTTATACGTCAAGCTTTTATTCTCTAGTACAGATGGAAGCCCTCTCTTAGCAAGAGGGGAAGAATATGACATGCATGATATTATACATTCAATCATCTAGCTAAGGGGTTACTAAACATTTTATTCTCTTAATTTAATTCCTAGGCTTTTATGTGAGGTTATGAATTATTTTAAAATTTTAGTTAGGAGTTATTAGTAGAACAAAAAATTTATTTTTATCCTAGGAGCCTAAATGGATCGAGGCCACAAAGCAATTACCAATCATAAAAAAACTATGAAAATGCATGTTATTTCTAATGCACAAACTAAACTAAACATCACACAATTTTAAAAAGCTATCGTAAAAGAATAAGAGGTCAGTGTGGTCGAGTACCACCGTACAACCCAAAAAGAAATATGGGTAGCCGAGCTCTACCCTTATACATCATGATATAATGAAAGAATAATTACAATTATAAAATGATAAGTGTTATGGGGGTCTTCATTCTTCATCCTCCATTTTTCACTCTTCATCTTTCATTCCTTCATCTCGATTTGCTTCATTTCTTTCTTTCTTTTGGCTTTGATTTGCTCCATTTCTTTCTTTCTTCTGGCTTGATTGGGATGTAGCTTGCTCCAAAGGCATCACATGGTATATAAGACCTGGTCTTATAACCAATGCTGACCCTTAATCCTCATAACACTTATCTTATTCCTAATACAAAATTACATTAAAAGAGAAGGAAAGTAAGTCTAGCTACACCGCAAAAATAAATATTAGCTAAAGCACGCCATACAACCTAAGTAGTAATATGAATAATTTAGACTTACCAACCCACACATGGGTAATCAAGACCACCTATCCTAACTTGGGTTATGCTTAGGGGTATAAGCAACCTGCACAATAAAGAGCATTTATATTTTTTTATTATAGCACCCCTTAAGCATAACCCCCTGCAGAAAGCATGATTAGGCTAATATCAGCCTTAACATCCAGACTACGCCCATACACCCTAACATCCAGAATAAAACACTACATCAAAAAACCAAAAAATCATCAAACTATGCACCGCCCTAACATAAAGCTAGAAATGGTGACTTAATCTAATGTGCATGTGTTAACGCTTATGTGGTATGTCCTAACTAGGCTCTAGGGTTATGATTCGCTAAGTGTGAAGGATTTAATTCATAAAGGATTGATTTCTTTTTAAGTGGTTTAATTGATTTGGAGATTTTATTTAGTGTTTTCTTTTGTTTCATATGACCTACACTTAGCAACTAAGTGTTATAAAAGGAAGAAAGAGAGGGAGTCTCTCTTTTATCCCTACCTTAAGTCATTTCTAAGGTAAGTTAATTAATGAATTTTCTTTAGTGAATGATTTACTATGTGTTTTAATTAACCCTAAGTTTAGATTCACTCTAAATAGCCCTATTCAATGAGAAATGCATCTTAAGATTAATTGAAATGGATTACTATCACATAACACACATTCATTTATTTCTTTTCACCATGTATATCATGCATATGAATAAATCCTAAGCATGCATATACATGCAATATAAATCTTAGTATACTTTGATGATGAATGCAAAGAAATGTATTTTGAATCTAAATGTTTCATTTTTTTGATTGAGTTATGAATGCATGTTTTTGCTATATAGAAAAGAGGAATTTTCATCCATTAGCTAAACACACATTTATATCTATAAAAGTTTTAAGTGAGTATGGTGCCATTATTTTCTACACCAGGGGCGTAAGGTACAAGACCTACTTAGGGCTACTTAAAGCCTCGTAGCCCCGGGATGTCCAGACTAACATACCACTTTCTTAGATACATGTAGATGTATGAATGACTATAAGGATAGAAAATCCATGCAAAAGGTGATATTTGATTCATTTGATTTATGATTCTTTATTCATTAGCCACTTCACACATGCATATGTATAAGAGTTTAAGTGAGTACGGTGCCATTTTTTTTCTACACTAGGGGCGTAAGGTACAAAACCTACTTAGGGCTATTTAAAGCCTCGTAGCCCTGGGATGTCCAAACTAATATACCACTTTTCTCAAATACATATGAATGTACAAAAAAACCACATGAATAGGAAATCATGCAAGTAATTATGTTTGACTTGGTTGTGTGATTTACATGTGTAATATGAAACTCTTCCTAAGTCTTAATATGGAAATGCATAGGAATAGATTTAAGCAAGTGTTATGTTCTTTTCAAATGAACTATACACTTACAAATCCTATATGAATCCATGTTAAAGTATGGAAAGAGAACCTCATATTGCACATCTTATACTATCATCACATGCAAGCTTATAAGTATTCATAATTAGCATCACTTCATTTTAATAATTGATTTATAGGTTTTGAAAATATTTTTTGATTTAATAGTGATAATAGCCACTCATATTTGATTTAAGTCAACACATGCAATTTGACATAAAAGAAAACATTTCATTTAATTAATTTTAAATGGAATGAATGCTTGATTTTATATGGCAAGTAATATTTAGCATGATTAGAAACAAATAAAGGAATGTAAACACATGATTTCATTAATCTAAATTTATTCCTAAGGATAATAAAATTAAATAAGGCTATTTAAAATGAACCAAAATTCCTTAAAGATATTTTTAAATTTGAGTTTGATTTGATTTAAAAAATATGAGAGAGGTTTGCTAATCTAACTCAATTCCCTATATATGAACTAATTTGGTTTAATGAAGAATATTTAAGTTGATTTTTTGTTTTGATTAGGTTAAGATATGGATTAATTGAATTAATAAACCCTTACCTAAATCACCTTAAGCTAATTAACTAATTAATAATAAGCCAATATGATATGCAACCACATGAAAAGTAAATTTTCAATGCTCCTAAGAAATGAAAGGGGCCTAATGCAATTGGCTTATGATTAATAGTTAATTAAACTTAAGGCATCTCACTTAATTACTTTTATGATTTTCTCATATATGCGAGCCAACCATAATTTCATTATCTCTCACCTTGGGTTATTGAACACCCAAGGAGCTACCCAAAATCAATTAAGGGTTGCTTAAGTGTGGATGAATTGATTTTTTTATTTTAATTTTATTAAGCCTTTAATTAATTGATTAAACATTTTGGTTATGTTTTAATTTGAATAATAAAATTAAATTAGGGAAGAAGATCAAGGGCAAGGCCCTAATCCTAATCCCTAAATCATTTAAGCATTCAATTAAATTTTGATTTCTTATTTTGAAGATTAGTCACTTAATTAATCAATTAATCATTTCATTAGCCATTAATTAATTTGATTTTTAAAAGTAAAGAAAACTTAGGAAATGGATTAGCAAAAGTATCCCAATCACATTCCCTCAGTGATCTTACTATTCAATAGAGGTGACTATGCTTAAATGATTAATTAAGTTATTGTTCATTCATTAATTATAATTGGTTAGATTAAGAGAGTGATTAGGGCTTAATCAAGTGATTCCCCTAATTAAGCAATCAATAAAATCAGAAAAAAAAATAGGAGGCAGATGTCATTCCCCTAAACATTCATAGAAAATTTAAGATCAATTGAGCACTTAATTAAGGTGTAATTAAGCTAATTAAACTTTTGATAAAACTCTAATTAAGCCAAAGTCACTATTCAAACCCACTTAATTATAATATTCCTAGACTCCCCTCTAAAATATCTTCAAAATGAGCTTAAGTTTGCATTTTCATATTTTTTTTCTATAATTAGTTATGATTTTAGGAAGTTTCAGGATTAAAAACTAATTAATTAACCCTAATTAAAGCCTTCATCCTGTCAGGCCATGTGGCTGCTGATGCAGCACGCTTTCCATGTGACATGATGGGATTGGTTATTTAAGTAGTCACATCCACGCACTGACTTAGCCGGTGACAAATGCACTTTCTCTGTGGGTCATCCAATCTAGGATCGGACAACCATGATTTAATTTGTGAGTTAAGGGAGAAATCAAAGGACCTACCACATGTCATAACCATCTATTCTGATCATGTGGAATAGACAACATATGTTCTATCATGTTCATGAGTGGCGAAAGACGAGAAATGTTTGCCTTCCCTTGTTCGATCCAAGCTCACTTGAGCTCGAATTGGGATTAAATGGATCCTACACCATCTAAAGGAACATACAATCACATCCAAAGGATGAAATCCCTCGACATGGAGATTTCTTTCACAAAAGACCAACGCACAAGGGCCTAAAGCTACAGTTTTAAGAAATTACCTCACCAGAGTTAATTTTTGGCGATGCAATGCCGGAGGTAGCTTTGCCTAGTTGAGGCGAGGCCCTGTTGAGGAGCTTTAAGCTTGATTTGGTGTAGGAGGCTCGGTCGACCAGTCCACGCAAGCAATGGCTTCAACTTCAATTCACACCTCTGGCCACTTGGGAGCTTGGAAATTGGTTTAGTTATGCTTGACAAAGTGTGGTGATGGTGTGGCTAAAGAAATTTGGGTTTGATTTTGAAATGGTGGAGTATTGCTCGAGATTGGGATGTTGTGGTGTTTTTTTATTTCTCAAACTCTTGGGGAATTTTGAAAAATAAAGATTGGATTGGTTGGGACACCACGTAGATCCGTAGATGTACTCATTAGGGTGATTGGGTATGACATTACAGAATGATGTAATATCTCAAAAGACAAAAGTCACCATCCTACAATGGACCTAATCACCCAATGATGACTCCTAAGGATAATGGGTCTTCGTATGTACTAGAGATTCTTCCGCTACTTTACAAAGAAAAGAAAAGTAGGGTTTATTTTTAACCAAGTTTATAAGTTCCTATGGAGGTAAATCTCCATAGTTAATTACATCTTAATGAATGAGATTCCTTAAGAATACTCTTAATTAAGGTAAATGATTATTATCTCCAAAGATTTCAATATAGGACTATTAATAAATTGGTTTATTTTTGGAAGATCAAGTTAGATTGATCAAAAGAAGGGAGTTATTATCAAAACCAAAAGGAGATGAGTAGGGGATGCTTATGATATTAGGAAACCTAGTGATCATCCCAAACTATACTATGGTTGGGCTTTATATTTTTGAAATTGAGGAGAGCTAATTGTTTGAGTTGAATTTTTATTAAAAATCTAGGGCTTACAATTCCACGACATAAGATTATGGAAATACCTAAGAGGTGAGGATTTATATTTGTAGCCCACAAAGGAAAACAACAATCTTAGAATCTATATCTATGGAGCTTCGACGAGGACCAAAGCACGACCTAAATCTAAGGCAAAAATATCACCCAACCCAAGATAAATCTAAATAAACCTGTAAAATAGAGATTAGCTAAAAATACCACACAACCCAAGCAGTTATATGAATAATTTGGACTTATCACCCTACACATGGGTAACTATGTCCACCTATCCTAGTTTGGATCATGCTTAGGGGTATAAGCAACCTGCACAGCAAAAGTATTTATATTTTTTTATTACAGCACCCCTTAAGCACAATCTCTTGCAGAAGACATGATTAGACTAAGATCATCCTATCATCCAGTCTACACACATGCACCCTAACATCTAGTCTAAAAATATTACATCACAAAATAAAATCATGTATCAAACCATGCACCGCCCTAACATAGAGCTAGAAATGGTGACTTAGCCTAATGTGTGTACTATTTAAGGCTTGTGTAGCATGTCTTAGCTAGGCTTTAAGGTTTGAATTTTCTAAGTGTGAAGGATTCAACTTAGAGGGTGTTTCATTTTAAGTGATATAGTCTATTTGTCAATTTTATTTAATGATTTGATTTGGTTTGAATGAACTTACATTTAGTTACTAAATTTTGTAAAGAGAAGGGAAAATAAGAAAACTCCTCTTTCATCCCTACCTTAACTAGATTCATTAATGATTTTTCTTTAGTGAATGTTTTATTATGTATTTTAATTAACCCTAAATTTATATTTTCTTTAAATAAAGTTATTCAATAAGAAAGGTATCTTAGTATTAGTTAAGGTGAATTACTATCACATAACACACAACCTTTTATTTCTTTCCATCATGTATACCATGCATATGAATAAATCATAAGCATACCTATACATGCAATGCAAAGTTTAGCACACCTTGATGATGAATGCTAAGAGATGTTTTTTAAGAAAATTTGGATATTTCATGAATGCATATTTTTATTATGTAGAAAGGAGGGATTCTTTTATCCATTAACATAATACACATTCACATGTATAAAAGACATAAGTGAGTACGGCGCCATTATTTTCTACACTAAGGGTATAAGGTACAAGACCTACTTGGGGCTACTTAAAGCCTCACAACCCCGGGATGTCCTGACTAATATATCACTTTTCTTAAATACATGAAAATGTACAAAAAGAAACAAATGGATGAAGAATTATACAAAAGATTTTTGTTTATTTTTGGTTGTATAATTTACATGTGTAATGTGAGGATCCTTCTTAAGTCAAAACATAGAAGTGTATGGAAATATATTTAATTAAGAGTTATGTTCTTTTTCAAATGAACTAAATACTTTGCAAATCCTATTCAAATCCATGTTAAGAGAAGAGAAGAAAATCACATAAAGCACATCTTATGTTATAATCACATGCAAGCTTATAAGTATTGATAAGTAGAATCACTTCATTTATAATCTTTGATTTTATAGGTTTTAAAAATATTTTTTGGTTTAATAGTGATAATAGCCACTCATATTCTTAACTTTAGCCAAAAACATACAATTTGACATAAAGGAAACATTTTATTCAATTTATTTTTAAAAAGATATGAATGCATGTTTTTATATGGTATACAATTTTTAGCATGCTTGGAAAGAAATAAAATGATGTAAGCATATGACTTCATTCACCAAAATTAATTCCTAAAGATAATCCTATGAAATAAGATCATTTAAAGTGAATCAAAATTCTTTAAGGAATTTTTTATTTTTTGAATTTGATTTGATTTAGGAAAATGTGAGAAGAGTTTGTTGGTCCTAATCCATTTCTCCCATGTGTGATTTGATTTAGTTTAATTTTAGAACAATTAGTTTGATTTTATGTTCTATTTAGGTTAAGGTGTAAGTTAAATCCATTAATTACCCCTTACCTACACCACTTTAACATAATTAAATAAATAATTATGAGCCAACATATGATATGCAATCACATGGAAATTAAATCAGCAATGCACCTAAGAAATAAAGGGGCTAATGCAATTGGCTCACAATTATTGATTAATTAAGCTAAAGGGTTTTCATTAAGTACTTTCATAACATTCTCACACATGTGAGTTGGATATGATTTCCTCAAACTTACCTTAGGGTTTTGAACACCTAAGGATCTACCCAACAAGAGATTGATTTACTTCATATTGGTTTTGAAAGTTTGATTAGAGTAATTAAGTAAATCATTAGTGGATTAATCCTTAATTATATTGGGATTAAGGAAGAAATGGGGTTTAGGGAATAACTTAGGGAAAATATCCCAAACCCATTCCATGAACCTCCTACTTAAACAATATTTAATTATCTCAATTAAGGGATTAAATCACTATTCATATGCTTAATTGCTCTTAATTACTTTAAGGGGGTGATTATGGGTTCATTAATTAATTTTCCTAATTAACTTATTAATAAATTCTAACAAATTTAGGGGAGGCAGAAGTCATCCCACTAAACATGTTTGAGAAATTTGAAATTAATTAATGAAGTAACTAGGGAGTAATTAAAGTAATTCAATTTTTAATTAAACCCTAATTAAGAAAAATTCATTACTCAAAATTAATTAGAAATAATTTTATTGGATTACCCTCTCAAGTATCTTTAAAATGAGCCCTCATTTATACTTTTTGTATTTTTCTATATTTAATTATGATTTTATGAAGTTTTGTGATTAAAGGATAATTAGAATAGCCTTATTAATTAACTAATCCCGTCGGCATCACGTGGACTGCTGACGTAGAGCACTTTTCACGTGGTGCGATGGGATTGATTATTTAAGTTATCACATCACGCACCGCATCAGCTGACGGCGCAATGTGTTTTCCCCTTTATCGGATGACCAGGATTAATGTCGTGGTTATAAAGGGTTTAAATCAATGGATCTAATCGATTTAATCAAGGCCGTCCATTCAAAACACACAGGATGGTTCATCCCTACCTAAGCTGCAAGAGACAGAAACCGTCCGTCCTCCATGGCTTGATCCGAGCTCACCTAAGCTAGATTAAGCTAGGATTCACCCCCACACCATCAAGAGGTGTAGGGCGAAATCTGAGGGCTAGGATCTAATGGGATTATAATTTCCTTCACAAAAGACCAAAACAATTTTTAACTTAGGATCGATTTTGAGTCATACCTTGCTGAAGGCTATCACCGGCACTTCCAATGGAGGAGGTAGCTTCATCTAGTGGAGATGAAGCTTTGTTGAAAGTTTCAAGCCTTGATTTGAAATGGATGTGTGGGTTGACCAAGCTCCCCTTCAATGGCTTGCATCTTTGATCAAAATCCCTTTTTTTGTGGCTTGGAGACTTGGGAAACACTTTGGGTGACCTCAACTAACTTCCTTGATGGTTCTTGCAAAGTGAATTTAGGTTTGGTGGAGAATTGAGTATGTTGGAAAATTCCCTCACCTGCCCTATTTTGGCTTTGAAGGAAACCGAGAAGGAGAAATTCAAGAGAGCTTAGGAATGCTTGCCAATTCTTGGAGAAGCTTGGTTTGGGTTCTTAGGGCTCAATCAAATTCAGAGTGTCTAGTTTGAGTTGGAATGAGGGGGAGTATATCTCTCCCTACTTGGATCGGATGGTCTAGGCTTTCTTTTCCATTTTTTATCAATTACCTTGATTGATTGGATTGTTTAGGCTGTTAGGCACTCCATGTGGTTTTTTTTTGGCAGAGGAGTGGAGGAGAGGAAGTGCACATGTGCTAGGTGAGTGTATGGAGTGATCCAAGTGGAGAATTCCCATTGGAGGGGTCAGTTTGGCCTTGGGTTGGGTCATGTTCACCACCCTCCTTGGTGTCCATGTGTTCCACTAGGAGGATGCCAAGTGGCCATGTTTAAGTTATTTCAAAAATAGGTTGGGCCAAATTTAAAGTGATTTGGAGTTCATTTGGTTTGAATTGGTTCAATTTGACCCATTTAGTTCAATTTGGGTTTGGTTGACCAATTGGTCAAATTGGGTCAAACCATGGTTAGGTCAAGTTCAAATGATCATTTGTAGCCTATGGGTGTCATTGGTTTGGTTCAATTTGGTTTAGATTTGGTTTTGGTTCATTTAGGTTCACTTAGGTCAAATGGGTCAAGTTGACCAATGTGACCCATTTGACCTAATTGGGTTAGGTCATGGGTTGGTTTAGGCTTGGTTAATCATTTAAAATGTTTGCAAGCTTTGGTTTCAATCAATTTTTATTTGGTTTGATTTCAAGTTGATTTGATCTTTTAGGTCAAGTTGGGTTCATGGTCAATTGGTTGGGTCTAGTTGATCAATTGAGGCTTTGGTCAAGTTCAACAAGTGATTTAGAATGAATTTGACCCATTGGTTGCAATCAATTTGGCTTAAAATAAGATTTGACCCATTTTGACTTTTTAGGTCAACTTGGGTCAACTTAGGTCAAGTGGCCAATTAGGCTTGGTTTAGCTCAATTAATAGCTTGGTTCATTCATTGATCATGAATGGGTTTAGATCAATGGTTTCAATCAATTTGGCCTATGATAAATTTTGGCTAGTTTGGGTTTCATTTAGGCTAAGTGTTGACTTGTTGAAAGGCTAGGTTTGACTTGATTTGACCCAATTTGAGTGATTGATCATCCTAAGATGATTGTTGCTCACAATGTGAGGATTATGTGGGCTTAGTTCAATCCAATTTGGGTTAGATTAGAATTTGGCTCAAAAAGGTGTTTTAGGTCACTTTACGTCAAGTGAGCCTAAGTGGATCAATTGGCTTGATCAAGGCTTGATTCAAGTTTGGTTGAACTCACATAAGGACTTATGATAGAAATATAAATTCAATTGTAAGTGATTTAGAGTCAAATGAGTTTTGATTCATTTAACAATTTCAAGTTCAAATGATGAACATGGGTTTAATTTGGGTTTATGTTTTGAATTTTGGTTTTGATGATTAAAGTTTATGTTTATATTTGGGCTTATGATTGAAGGATTGATTGTTTGAAGACTAAATCCAAAGGTTTGGATTGATTTGAGAATGATTTGGTTAAGTTCAAGAATTTGACTTGAAATGATATATGTTGGATTTAGGTTGGATTTGGAATTTAGTTTTGAATTTAGTTTTGGTTATTTGAATTTATATTTCATTTATATTTGTGAATATAAATGAGAATATAAATGGGTCATGAGAAAATCTTTTGAGTTTGAAGTGATTTGAATTTGATTTGAGCTAAGTCCATAAGATGAAAATAAAAGGGCTTAGGAAAGATTTTTGGGATTTGAATTCAATCATGTGTTTCAATCATTTGATTTGGAATTGATTCATGATTTGAGGAAATCCATTTAGTTTGAGTTGATTTAATAATTTGAATTTGAAGTTGATTTGAATTTGAAGTTGGTTTGAATTTGAAGTTGGTTTGAATTTAAAGTTGATTTGAATTTGAAGTTGATTTGAATTTGAAGTTGGTTTGCATTTGAAGTTGATTTGAATTTGAAGTTAGTTTAAATTTGAAGTTAGCTTGAATTTGAAGTTGGTTTGAAAGAAGGAAGTAAGGATTTGGTTCAATCCATAGGGTAGGCAAGCTTTCCTAATACCCCTAAGCCATGACCTATTCCTATGACTAACTCTTCTAAGTCTCTAGGGTTAGGTTAAGTGTTCACCTAATCACTAGAAGTGTCTTAAGACTAAGGAACTCTTAGTGTCTATAAGAGTCCTAGATCTATGATGAGGAAGTTGAGGGCTCACTCCAAAAGTCACGTCAATAGATGCCCTATTTCAGCTTCTCGCAGAAATGGAAAATGTCAAACAGACAAGGATTGGGAAGGCTTGGAATCACTCTAAGGGGCTTCAGAAATGAGTTATCAAGGCTCACAATGCAAGTGTCTGTGAATTCAAGTTCGAATTGAGGGGGTATACCCCTCAATTTTCCATCATTGATGGACAACTATGTGCACACATTTTGCACTAGCTCACCACTGTGGGCTCCAGAAATTCACCACCGACCTCTTCTATAAAAAGAGTGATTTAAAGTGTCGGTGTAATTTTCAGAAGGTAGATGGAATAGTAGATAAGACATACCCAGAGATTTCATTCTCATTTGGTGAGAACTTTAGATCTGGTTCCAGGTTTCCTATAGGCGCAAGCCCCTATAGTTAATTACCTCTCCCAATAAGTGAGAGAGAACTTTCAATTAAGGCTAGTCGTTAGATTGCAAAATGCACAGTGTAGTAGCAGCATGTAGAGTTTTAGAATTTGAGATATGAAATTTATCATTTCAGCTTAAACTAGATGGTTGGGGGAATGATGACGTGCCTGATCTAGATCCCATGGTTCCGTCATTCCGGGTAGTCGCGGTCCCTAGTCTACTTAGTCAAAAGAGGTAGTCGACCCAACCTGACAGAAGGATCCTCATCAGCAACACATGGGTTACATCATCTAAGAAATCCTTGTAGACCTAGGGTGGTGTTTATCTAAGGAGACAAAGTTTAAGTCTACCTTAGCTGACAGAGGGTTGTTTGCCCTATCAAGTATACCCAATGATTCACAACTCAAAGGGCAGAGCCATTGGGGAGCATCGGCTACTCGTGATCATAATATAATGGAGCAGTGGCTAAACCACTGATCAGAGGACTCTGGTCATAACTGCTTCATCTGTGGAGTCTACTGGCCAAGTCACGTAGTTCAGAGGACACGAGCCACATCTTTACTGGTAAGAGATTGATTGAGAGTGAACATAGCAGAACACTTGATTTGACATTGGCTCCTTTATGAGCTAGAGTTTTCTTAATTTTTCACCCTAGACAAATAATTGCGGAAGGTGGATAGATTGAGTTTGGTTTAAGGTTTTAATGATAGAGTTTCATTTAAGCAATTTCTGATCGTTATTTGATTTGAATTGATTTGATTAGAAAAATTGATTGATTTGAATATGTTGAAGAGCTTTAGATCCTATCAACTCTGTTTAGCTGCTAACAGAGGATTAGATCTACTGTCACTTGACAGAATCAGTTTCTCAAATATTTCACTGATTTGAAACTCTTATTATAGATTTTTAGGTTTTGTTAACCTGGACCCAGTCATAAGACTAAACCGGGAAGCAACCCACGAAGCATCCTCGGACACTTGAATTTAAGCATTCAGCATAGTGTCGGGGCCCATGCGGGTGTATAGTAATTTTAGGTAACTTTATGTTTGAACTATGAGATTGATTTTGTATTTTTTTTATTTCTTTTATTTCAATTTAGCCTGCACAGCCTTTTCAGAAATTAAAATTTGCACTTGAAATCTCTATGTCTGAGCACATGTAGGTATTCATAGCTTAGTTAATTTCATCTAATTAATGAATTTATTAATCTTGAAAATCATAATTAGGAAGAAATTTC
This sequence comes from Cymbidium sinense, assembly GCA_021442155.1. Taxonomy (NCBI): domain Eukaryota; kingdom Viridiplantae; phylum Streptophyta; class Magnoliopsida; order Asparagales; family Orchidaceae; genus Cymbidium; species Cymbidium sinense. The sequence goes on along the minus strand of CM038225.1, from coordinate 44,983,693 downwards.
TTAATTTTTGATCAAAGGAAGCCCTATGGTTTCTGTAGATTTTTGATTTAGTATCGCCTTCTATTTTTATAGATTTTGATTTAGTATCACCTTCTGTCTACTTGTACAAATAGTTGCAGATCTGGTGGCGAAGAAAATGTTTTGATTTAGATTGTAGTTTAGCACACTACTGGCACTTAGTTTATTTATTTGAGTTTTTGTAATTCTCTCAATTTGATTATGCTCAATTTTCATCAATTTTGATAAGTTATGCCGATTTTAGTGTTTATTGTTTTAGCCCTACTTATGCTTATTAATTAGCATAGTAATCACCTCCACATTAATATAAGAGTTATTAAACTCAATTTGAATTTATCCTTAGATTTTGAGTTTATTGCGAGGTTGTTATGAGTTTAGCCTTAGTCCCCCTCCCTCAATTCCAATTAAGGCTTGCTTAATTTTGAAGAATTTCCAAGAAAAGAGAACTCACTTTATAATCATTTGAGCCATAGAGAATAGCTATTAGAGTTTGTGAGCTTAATATCAGCCTCCTTAAAGTTTGTGAGTTTAATATTAGCTTCCCCCCCCCCCTCGCTTTTTTCATTTGACACTATAAAATTAACTACAGATTTTTCTACTTAGCGCTCCTAAGTCAGCTAGTTTTACCCTCCCTTTTTCTAAGTCAAAAGATTTGACAAAATTTTGGCAGCCTCCGGATCATCCCGTGTAGGGGGCTGCATCGGGGGTATTTTGGCTTGCTCGGTACGCCCTGTTGAGCATAGCGAGTGGTGTCTTGCAACACTACAACCAGTTTTCATCTCGTCGCGCCCTGTTGAGTACGACGAGGCCTTTAAACCTAAAAAAAAATATATACAACATATATATATATATATATTGCTCTTCAAATCTTCTTTTTTTTAAGTCTAGAAATTAGATAAAATTTCAGCAGTATTTCGTCTAGGGGGAGCGACATCTAACAAGTGGTGGCTTACTCGGTCTATTATGAGCGGTGTCTCTTGCGACACCACACTTTTCATCTCCTTGCCTATTGAGCACAACGAGATCTTCAAACCTGCAAAACAACATAAGCATGTATATATACATTCACATTCACAAATACCACAAGTTTTGACATATTTTTCAGCGCACTGCAAGGCTCGACAAAGGAATTTGGTTAGGTATGCAGTTGGGAATGTAAGGCAAGGAGCGCGACAAATCGAAGGAAGAATTTACTATTGATGATGTTCTTCCCCAATTTGCGACACAACAAAAATGAACAAGTTTGGGTTAGTTTGGAGGCTGGAAGGGTCAATGAAGAGCCAAATAGGCCAAGGAAGGGCTGCTGGCGGGTCAAGGAAGGCGTGTGGTCAGTCCGGGTTTTGGAGTGCAGCGGTTTTAGTCACGTGGTTGGGTCACGGATCAGGCTACGATGGGTTTTCTCAGTCGGTCTTGTGCGGTCTGGATCACGGGTCATCGGTGAAAGCGAGGAGCGGGTCGGTCAGTATGAGCGATGGGCGAAAGCGGGGCGATGCATGGTAGATTCGGCCGAGATCTTTATGCGAGCGAGGCGTGGGCGGAGTGCGGTCTGATCTGGGCGCTAGTGCGGTTGGCGGTTTCAACTGGAAGAAGCCAAGGGATGGGATTTACTCTTGATATGATGGCCATGACTTGTAAATTCAGTTTGAGTGGCTTCTTCCTCATCAGGATGATGATGTTGATGGTGGCGACTAAGGCCTTCGAAAGGTATGTCAAATGCCACGGGATTCCAAAGCACTGTACACGCTATGCTTTAAGAAAGTTGAGAAGCTAAACTCAGGCGGGTTCTTCTTCTTCTTCATTACGCTGGTGTTTTCCTTGTTCTTTGGCGTTCTCAATCAGCCACCACTGACATGAGTTGGAGACTAAGGTGAGCCAACATCCCTAGGGAGATCATCAACAAGCTCTCGAAATCTTCAAGTAATTAGATTCATGTAAAGAACGGTGCACTCATCATAGCTTGTCATCGTCGTGTTATTTGGTCTCAGACACGGTGCCATGGTAGTGGATGAAGAGGCGTCATCAAGAAGTGAAAGTATCAGTGAGACATCGTGGTGGAATCCTTCGAGGACCTCCGGATGCAGGGATCATCGGTGGGATGTCATATCAAGATTGTTTCCTCCGTCGTTTCTTCTGAAGGCTCACGACCATGAGGTTGATCGCCAGGGTGGATCATGCCAACTGAAATCGGGGAATATTGAGAGAGAGAGCCATGGTTTTCATTTCTCACAGAGAGAGAGAGAGAGTCGGGTGAGTTACGTCGATTTTCTGCATGCATATGCATGTAGTTTTTTAGCCAAAAAATTGAGAAGGGGGCTGCGGTTTCCTTTGGAGGGAGAACGGTTGCCGGAGAAAGGGAGGGAATGGTTTGGCCATTTGAAATGACGAGCAGGAGTAGTTGAGGGAGGAGGAGCGGGGTCGAGTGGCTGAGCACATTAGCATTAGGATCCGCTTGAGTTATTGGGAATTAATAGATTTTTTAATTAATTTCCCAAATATTAATTAATTAAAAAATGGATTTTACACCAACATCATTATATGGCCAATATATATTGATTTAAGGTTATTTTAATATTCTGAACGCAACGGCGCAGTCCGTTTCGTGATCGGAGGCCGTCTGGTTCAAGTCGGCGTCAAATTGAGTCGGCCATCAAAATACATGCATTGCTTTTGGCTTGATTTTCTTGGACTCATCCAATTGAGTGAGAATAGTCTTGTTTGATAGATTTCGACATTCTAAAGCCAATGACATGGTTAATTTTGCGAACGAAGGTCGTTTGACCTATGTCGGTGCCTCCTGACCTCAATATACATGCAGGCGTGTTGACGACTCGAGCGCTTGCTCGGTTGCTCATCAAGTCATGCAATATCTATATCCTGACCAATTTTGATGTTCTGAATGTGATGGAGAAGTTTGTTCATCGATCAGAGGTCATTTGAGTTGATTTTGGCGACGTCCAGTGCATTTCAGCCTCAATTTGTGTATTGTCACTTCAAATCACTCGACATTTGCACAGACTTGTCCGAATTTTGGGCGAATAGTCTCATTTTATAGATTTTGATGTTTCAAAGTTGATGGTATAATTAATTTCATGAACGGATGTCTTTTGATCCTCGTCGGCTCTCTCTCTCTCTCTCTCGATATTCCCCCTGATTTCAGTTGGCATGATCCGACCCCTCGCATCAGCATCAACCTCAGCGCCATGGTCATCAAGCCTTCAAACGCAAGCGGAGAAATGATCTTGATATCGGACATCCCACCGATGATCCCTGCATCCGGAGGTCGCTGAAGGATTCCACCACCGATGTCTCGCTGATACTTTCACTTCGACAACGCCTCTTCATCCACTCACATTGGCTGGCACCCGTGTCCCGCCAAGACCGAAACGATGACACGCTATGATGAGTGCACCGTTCCTTATGACATGAATCTAATTCACTTGGTTTAGAGAGCTTGTTGATGATCTCCCTAGGGATGTTGGCTCACCTTAGTCTCTAACTCATGTCACGCGATTGGTGGCACTTGAGAACGCCAAAGAATAAGTTGGCGAAAACACCAGCGTAATGAAGAAGAAGAAGAACCCGGTTAAGTTCGCTTCTCAACTTTCTTAAAGCATAGCGTGCCTGCTTTGGAATCCCGTGGCATTTGACATACCTTTCGAAGGCCTTAGCCGCCACCATTGGCACCGTCATCCTGATGAGGAAGAAGCCACTCAAACTGAATTTACAAGTCATGGCCATCATATCAAGAGTAAATCCCATCCCTTAGCTTCTTCGGTTGAAATTAACACCGGTAGCGTCGCCATCTGCGCTCCGCCCATGCCTCTGCCCAGAAGATCTCAGCGCAAATCTCGCCGCCCGCATTCGCCCGCCATTCGACCACTACCCCTTCGCGACCATGGCGCTCCATGTTTCACCGTGACCATGATCCAACCGCATTGAGCCAGACCGACCGACAAACCCACTGCGGTACATGATCAAGAACCTGGACCACAAACCCATTTGACCACTACCTGCACGACCCACGCCGACTTCCTTGACCCAGCCTTCCTTGGCCCGTTTGGTTGCCCTTGGCCCTTCTTTGACCCGTCCAACCTCCAAACTAACCCAAACTTGTTCATTTTTTTCGTGTCAAATTGGGAAGAACATCAATAGGAGAATTCTTCCTTCATTTTTAGCTTCCTCACTTTAATCCCATTTTTATTGCGTAAATTGGGAAAGAACATAGATCAATGGTAAATTCCTCATTCGATTTTGTGCTTCTTTCACTTAGCCATCCCATTTTAGGCTCCCCTTGAAGCCGGGGGGAAGATACATCGTCATCAATCGAATTGATTTGTGGGCTTGTCTTGATTTATGACACACATATGGAGGTCAACAACCACCGTCCGGCTGTCGAAGTTGTCTCCATCAAGGTCAGGATGCACGCCAAGGATGGGAGAATTGATGGGGAGCTTCCATGGACCCAATGTGCAAGGATGCCATGGTCTCGATCCAATGGGTGCTCGGTTTGGATTGGAGGTGAGTCAACTCATCTCCCAAAGGTTCTTGGTCGACCTAGGGTGAGTTAGGCTAGCTAGGAGGTCAAGAGAAGGTTCCATGGAGTGATAATGAGCTATTATGGGGGATGGGCAATTGACTTTGGCTAGGATCCAACAGTTTTAAGATTTGAATCTTATGGTTTGATGGTTACTCCCCTTGGTGGGGTTCGCTTGGCTTTTGGGATGATTTGGAAATGCATTAAGACATGTTTGGGTCGGGTATGGCTAGGTCTTAAGGTCCCATAAGTTGGTTTGGAGGGATTTGGCTTCATTTGGTCAAATGGGTGCCTTTTGGGTTAGGTTGGATTAGGTTAATTTATCAATTTATCAAAATTAAGGTCTTGGGTTAGGTTCATATGATGATTTAGGATGTTTTGGTTCAATTAGTTTGGATTGTTTTGGCCTAAGTTTGAATTTGACTAATTTGGATTCAAAAGGATCAAATTGGTCAAGGTGACCAAGTTGACCAATTTGACCAATTTGACCAAATTCAGTTGGGTTAGGTGTTGAATCAAGTTCAATTGATTGATTGAAGATGATTGTAGGCTTTGGTTTGGTTTAATTTGAAATTAATTTGGATTTTGGCCAATTTGACCTTTTAGGTCAATTTGGGCTAGGTTGGGTCAAGTTGACCAATTGGTCAACTTGGGCTCAATCATGGCTTTGGTCAAGTTCAACAAGTGATTTGGAATGAACTTGAGCCATTTGTTGTAATCAATTTAGATCAAATCATGATTTGACTCATTTTGACTTTTTAGGCTAATTTGGGTTAACTTAGGTCAAGTGGTCAATTAAGCTTGGTTTGGCTCAATTGATGACTTGGTCATGTTTAATCATTGATTATGAATGGGTTTGGGTTAATGGTTTCAATCAATTTGGCATATGATGAATTTTGGCTAATTTGGATTTGATTTAGGCTAAATGTTGACTTGGTCACAGACTAGGTTTGACTTGGTTTGACCCAATTCAAGGTGGTTGATCACCCCCATGATGATTGTTGATCATGATTGAGGTTTAGATGGGCTTAGTTCAATCCAATTTGAGTTTGATTAGAACTTGGCTCAAAAAGGTCCTTTAGGTCACTTTGGGTCAAGTGAGCCTAAATGGGTCAATTGGCTTGATCAAGGTTTGATTCAAGTTTAGTTGAACTCACATATGATCTTAGGATTGAAATATAAATCACGATTAGTTTGGAGCGAATGGGTTTTAGTTTATATGACAATTTCAACTCAAAAGGGTCAACTTGGGCTTAATTTGGGTTGACTTGGATTTGGTTTGATAATGCTGGTTTATGTTTATATTTGGATCAATGATTGTAGGAATGATTGAATCATGAAGAGATCCATGAGTTTTGAGTTGATTTGGGCATCATTTGGCCAAGTTCAAAAGTTTGTCTAAAAGGGCTAAAATTAGGAATTTGATTTGATTTGAGTTTATTTTTGGTCATTTGAATTTATATTTCATTTATATTTGTGAATATAAATGAAGATATAAATGGGTTATGAGAAAATCACTTGAGTTTCTAGTGATTTGGAAACAAATTTGACCAAATTAAGGGATGTAGGTCAAAAAGGGCTAACTTGAATTTTGAATTGGTTTGATTTATTTTTGGTCATTTAAGGGTGGGTCTCATTTATATGCATGAATATAAATGAAGGAATGATTGATTTATGGCGAAATCAACCAAGTTTGAGCTTTTTTGAAGGAGTTTTGACTAAGCATGTTAAGGTGGTTCATATGGCTTAGGAAGGGATTTTGGAATTTCGAGTTAATCATGAGTTTCAATTATTTGGAGTTTAGAATTGATTTTTGACTTAGAATTTGATTTGAGATTGAATTTTATGATTGAGGAAAAAATCAATTGGATTGGGGTTGATTTGGATTTGGTTAAGGCTAAGTCCATAAGATAAAATCAAAGGGCTTAGGAAGGAACTTTGGAATTGATTTATGATTCGGAATTTGATTTGAGATTGAATTTGAGGTTTGATTTGAAAGAAGGAAGCAAGGATTGGATTTGGGCTATAGGGTAGGCAAGTCCTCCTAAATCCCTAAGGCACAACCTATTCATATGGCTAACTCTTCTAAGTCTTTAGGGTTAAGTTAAGTGTTCACCTAATTACTAGAAGTGTCTTAAGACTAAAGAATTCTTAGTGTCTACAAGAGTTCTAGATCTATGATGAGGCTCACTCCAAAAGTGAGATCAATATTAGGTTATATTAACTTTTTACAAGTCAAAAATTAGACACTTTGGCAATAATGTGACATTAGAGCTTGATTATCTAATTAATTAATTTTATAATTTATATAATATAGGAATTCCTTTCTCATATATTTTTCGTTGAGAATTAAAAATTCATGTATTTCTTCACTTTCTCTCTTGAGACTTTAAATGTGTAATCATTCTCATCTTTCTTAAAAAGGATTATAGTTTTAACATGGGTTTATGTTTAGGTAATGTATGATTAAAGATATTGAATAACTGCATATTGATGGAGAAAAGATTTAAGTTAATGATTGTAAAATATTTTTTATCCTCATACCTCATATGAATATCTATAATAAAAGATCATGGATATACAATAGGTTGTAAACCCTGACAGAAAATGATTAACTAATGAATTCTTTGTGCTTATCTCAACTAAAAATGATGCACCGAGAGATTAAGGGGGGAAAAATATTATGGTAGAGTAGCAGGAGGAGAAGAACGAGAACGATGGGAAGACTGATGACTACTAATTTTTACTCATATCAGTTTATTATTTTTATGAGTTACTAGGATTATCGAAAGTTTCTGATTTGTTGGAATAATTACATTTTATGTTTATTCGAAAGTTTCTTTTTATATGTATTTACTTTTGTTCTCATTAATACATTTATTATAATTTGAAGTTAGTCAATCAAAGAATTTAAGAGAACTGTCAATTTTATATGTAAATTGAGAATGTATGTATATGAAGCTTCAGTTTTTTTCTTCTTTCTACAAATTTTCAGCAGACTTCTTATGGATTTTTGTCACTTATTTTGATACAAAGATTCATTATGAAGGAATTTAGCCAAAATGTTTTGTAATAGATTTTTAGACAAAAAAATTGTAGAAAATTCTGTTGAAAATTTTCTGCCAAAAATTCTATCGAAATTTATGTCACAAAAATTTATAATTGAATTCCTTATTTTTGGCAGCTTTTCCCACTTCTATTCCATCAGTAACTCTTAGAAAATCTTAAAGAATATTCCATCGAAAATCAATCGGAATATATTTTCTACTGAATTTTTTATTCTGAGAATGTATTTCTATCCATGAAATTTTCATCGGGTTATATTCCATCAAACATCGACGAAAATGATGTGTTTACTCTTAGCCTCCTAAAAATATTAATGAATCATCATCATTACTTGTATAAAGAGATTGGATGTAATATATATATATATATGAGGTTACACATATAAGTTTATTATTTTGTTAATAAAATTAAAATATCAAAGCATAATTTATTTCTAAATATTATTTTTAAAAATATAAATTTTACATCATCATTTTAGACCTAAGAAAAATATTAATGCATTGATAAGCTAGATGAAATATTTAATCACTTTGGACTATTAAACCCGCTTTGTCTCATGTTGATACTGCTCATAAGACTTCTTTATAACTATTTATAGAGCAATTTAGCATTTTCTTTTTGGTCATATCTTGTTTATCCACTTAAAACACTAACACAATGACTTATTTATCCACCTAGCTCAAATCTTATTATTCTATGACAAAACTTGCCAAATTTATTAAAAAAATATATTGTTAAAAGAAACTTGAAGGAAAAAAGCATTTAAAGAAACTTATCAATACATTTATTAGTAACAATAAGTTTATTTATTTCAATAAATTTCAGAGCATACCTAGTCATGTAAAATTTGGTTTTTTTTTCTTTTTTCTTTTTTTAATATCTATTGAGGTATATTGACAGGTTCTTTGGTTGAAGGTTTCTAAGAGAAGGAAACTCGGGGGTAGGAATAGTAGGGCTTCAATAGGAATATTTTTATGAGATCAAATGATTGTGTGGCTTTGAAATTTGGCCTTAAGGTTTTTATTGAAAGATTTTTTTTTCATCTATGTTTAATGAAAGTCAACATGGTTTCCACTTATAACTTCATATCATTTGTTAATCCTTCTATTTCATCAATTTCCTCTTGACGCAAGCCACTTATAGCAATGCATTTTTTTTCTTATTAGGAATGGAGGAGAGAAGATTTAGAACATTAAATGGTAAAGATCATCGGTTGACTTGTTTTAGTTCAATGTATACTAAAATTCTGCCCTTATGAACATTAAAAAAAATAAACTTTTTCAAGCTTGCAACAACTCTTTAAAATGAAAAGTAAATTTAGAAGAGAAGAATTAAACATAAGAATTTAACTCTTATTGACAACAATGAAGAAATCATTACATTTTGTTGCAATGGCTTAGATAGCAATGAGGAGCTACCACCCATTTGGAATGGAGTTCAAAAAAAAGTTCAAACCGTTCTTTAGGATAGATTTTGAAGAAGTCAAATCAACTAATATTATCAACCACCAAGTAACAAAACAATTACTCCATCCCAAAAACTCATTTCTTACCTAATGGTGACTTGCATAACATTGTGATAAGCTTTGATGGAGGGAGGAGCAATCAAATGAATAAATCATTACATTTTGTTGCAATGGCTTAGATAGCAATGAGGAGCTACCACCCATTTGGAATGGAGTTCAAAAAAAAGTTCAAAGCATTCTTTAGGATAGATTTTGAAGAAAGTCAAACCAACTAATATTATCGACCACCAAGTAACAAAACAATTACTCCATCCCAAAAACTTGTTTCTTACCTAATGGTGACTTGCATAACATTGTGATTTATTCTCTAAGGATTATAGGATTTATTCTCTCCACTGGTTACTCAAATCTAGGTGCTAATCATTCCATTTGGTGAATCCAAAGTCAATTATGCTAATTAAGCCAAACTTGTTGAAACTAAGCTAGGCAAGAGTCATCTTTAGTTGACTTAGGAACTTGTTTTCCATTTAGACTCTCTAGGGCTCACTTAATCAAAATCATAAGTCCTTGTCAAACCTAAATGCCAATGAACTAATCTAAGCTAATCTAGATTAATTAAGCTAGTCAAATGTGTAGATTATGCTAATCTAATATAATAATCCTTAGCAATCCTAAAACTCAACCAACCACCTAGGTATTCAGACGATTTATTTAATATTACATATAAAACTTTAGTCAACTCTTCTTATTAAAAAATGTTAAGCTATATTTAACTCCTTAAGTATTGAAATTAGTCATATTTGAACCCAAGCATGACAAATAACAAGTTACTCCCAAACAACAACGAAAATTATTTTTGGCACATCAAGTCAAAGGTTTAAGATCTTAGTCTTTTCTTCTCAATAAATGGTCAAATATAAGTCTAAATCTCATTCAAGCCTAAATTAATATATTCTAAACATTACAGATGAAAGATATGTTGTGCTCTTAAATAAAACAAAACTTGAATGAAATATCTTTGTTCTATGACATTAGAGTATATTTGAGTTCACTTGAGTTGAGATCCATAGAACTTTCCAAAGTGAGTGATCATGAAGTTTAGATTGCCATGAGGTACTTAAAAGTTTAGACTTGAATGTATGCAAACACCCACTTTTGCTCTCCTTGTTTTTGCCAACTCCTAGGGTATGTTTCGGATCAATTTTACTTTATTATTTTTTTATTTTGTTTTTTTTAAACATATTTTTAAGTGTTTTTATTTTTAAAAATATTAAATATTAGTTTTAAAAATAAATAACATTGTTTTTAAAAATACTCAAAAATAACATTTAAATATGTTTTCAAAAACAACTATGAATATCCAATATGTTTTGTTTTGAAATAAAATAAAAACATAAAATAAAAAATTAAAATCTAAAGTGATCCTAAATGGTCTTTTAGCATAAAGGATGGATTAAGAAATAGCTTATAGAGAAGGATCCGATTCATCCATTGTTTTGGAAAGCAATCAATGCTAATGAAAGGGTAAAGTTAATAAAGCTAATAATTTTTTATTTAAAATAATTTAATTATATTTATGTAACAATATTCTTTGTAAAGAAATCCCTCCCTTGGCATGCAGCGGCTGGATTAAGGAATTTGACGTGTGTTTGGCTGGGATCTATCGAAAGGTATACCGTTCCTTTTATTCTGTTTCCTCGAGCCGCAGATTTGATTTGCGGGTCCGTCTCCTCCAAGTCACAGCTTCCGTTCCTCCGCAGATTTATGGGTCCGTCTCCTCCAAGCCGCAGCTAATCCCTTCCTTCTTCTCGTCGACTTGATCGCCTCGTGGCCGCAGACCGCATGTGCACTAGCGGAGGAATCCAGTGTCTGCCATTTGAACCGCCATCTCCGTGATGCGATCTCCCGGGAGGAATCTGTGTCTTGGTCAAATTGAAATTTTGGGTCACTAGGAGGGTAGCCTGGGGAGTTCCGTGACTTGTTGGGTTTCTTTCCTATTCTTTTTTCCTTCAACCGGCAGCCTTCCTTGGTGCAAAAATGCGTGTAGGGAGTTATGTAATCTGATAGGGAGTTTTGAAATCTGCTAGAGGACATATTTCTGGCTGTTAGGTGAGTATGGAGAATTTTCCCATTTTCATTTCCTATTAGGACCGATATTGGATTGTGAATTAAAATGGGAGATTTGTATTGGCATTTTTGTTAATTTTATTTTGCTAATTTAATCGTGTAATTATTTTAGTTAAGAGTACTTGGTCATGCTCCTGTGTTACAAAAGATTATACGAGGGGACATCAACTTCATATAAGAATGAAGTTTAAGCTTGGGACACTGCTATGTTAAATTTATTTATAAATTTCATGTATTCAGAAGAGTTATTCCATTATAGGTTGTGTACTCAAGGAAACGTCGAGCACATCACGACACTAAGGTGAGACACATAAATGCTAATTTAAATTCAGGTTTTCTCTAATGTATGCCGTTCTATTCTTTGATTTTATTAATATTGTATGAATTACATAGATATTCATATATGTAGCCAAATACAAACGCTTATTACCCGGCCTAATATATTAGATTTATGATTATAAGTCAGTTAGTCAATTGCCTTAATATCATATGATTTTGATGTGCATATGAAAATGTTTTAAAACATGCATTATAAATTGCTAAATGAAGTAATGTGATAAACAGAGAAATGTCAAGAAATTGTGATAGGAAGACTATGTTATAAAAAGTCTGAATCAAAGGAGAAATGAGCCTTTAATAGGAGATTTTAGTATTCCTGACTCTAACATTGAGGTTGGGTGTGAGTGTTAGGCTATTAGGTAAAATAGTATGGTATTTTACCTTAGCCGACTTTTCGACAGGTGATGACTCTTATGTTATGAAAGTCAAAACCTATGCAATTATAAATGACATTTCTGGGAAAAGGATTTGATATAGAATAGAAATTATTTTCATTAAATAACTGAATAAATTATCAACTTCTATGAAATGATAATGAAATGATAAATTATTTATACAAGATTTTCTTTGATCTTAGTTACACTTTATATTTTACCACTCTTACTTTCAAATTTCAAATGTACATGCAAGCTTATTTCTTGTTTTGTTCGAGCTTACTTTAGCTTTATTTGTCTCTCCTTTAGCTTTACATATGATCTGGATATAATTTCAGTAAGGACAAGGAGAGTAGAAGTTAGTCAATTTTGTTAATTTGTATAGTTTTGGGTGTATAGTTTTGGAAGATTATAAAGGCATTTTGGGTACGTACAAAATTTTAACACTATTGCCTTTAGTTGCTCTGTATTTGTTACAAACTTGAAGATTCTTATACTTCCAATTTTGTGATATGAATTAATTAGTTAAGAAAAAAATATATGAATTTGTTTGTGATGATTTGATGAGATACAAATTTCACTTGCTTGTTTCGAAATGTCACACGTTGGAACATGTTGGTGGAATTTGTGTCAATCATCTATTCTATTCCTCTGACACAGAATAGGTCATTTGGGGTGTGACAGCTTAAAAAAGACATGGCGTGGTGATGACACGTAAAAAGGAGGAGGCCATTGAAGCCATAAAATCTTTCAGACATCTCTACTCAAAGCAAGCACAGGAGTCCCCAGAGAACTCGATCATCGATCTCTGTAAGGTAAAACTTGCCAATCATTCTCCGACCAAGTTATTAATTTAGTACTGAACTATCCATTATGGTGGAGTCCATACTAGCAAAACTTAAGATCAGCATTGGAGCCTGGCTATGGATGTTTGATGTGAGGCTAGAGGAGAACATTGAGAGACTCAATGATATGATATTAAAATGAGAAACTTAACCATTGTCCATTAAAAATTCTGGATCTTTTGTGCTTATCACATTCGGGAAATGTTTGGATCATTGTTGTGTAGATAATAATCCCATCCAAATATGTATTTTTCAGAAAATAATATTATCTATCAAACTTAGTGTGTCTGATTCTACATTATCATCAGAACATATAATGATTTATAGTAAGACGAACGATGATTATTGTCTAGCAAAGGACTTACAGGTTAGAATACATGAAAGAAAACTTTGTAGCATAAATGTTGTACTCAAAGTGGCACCACTGAATATGGATATATGCTCTTGCTACTAAAGTTTGTATACTTCGATATATTATGCAATGTAAATCTGAGTCAATCAAATGAATTCTTCTTATTATTCTGTGCTTGAACTTGTTCAATAACTTTGCTTTATAGCTTAGAAGCTAATTTTGCGCTACTTTTTCAAATATTTTTTTGCTCCAACATAGGAGAAAATGACAAGTATCAAACCCTTATGGACATGAAAGTCTTTACATCTACAAAACGTCTTTATTCTTTATCTTTGGTTGGTTGGTCTTATTGTCTTTACTCTAAAATATATATTTTTCAGTTCTCTTTTTGATGAATTTCACTTGTCGTGTAATTTTTGTCTTTTTTTTTTTCTCAATAAAAAAATTGTTAATGTTTGTGCTTTGATGTTCATCATTAAAAAGAAAATACAACACCCTTAGCCTGAAGGTTATTAAAAAGCTCGAGTTTTAATTGAAATATATATAATTCAATTATTATTTATGTTGCTCTATGAAGTTTAAATATTTATATAAATATTATTGATCTATATCACTAATTATTTATTTAAATTTACTTCACACTTTATAATTAATAATACATAATTTTAAAATATGCTTAGTGCGATGTACTATAATATTTATGGCCGTAGAGAAAATTTAATGTCTTAATTTTTTTATAAAAAAAAATTATACGCACGGATTAAACAAATTTAAAAGATGATTTAATTTTTTTAGGTAAAAAATCTAGAAAGATAAAATTATGGAGCTCGGTCTAATTGAACAAAATGTTTATAGTGAAAGTCATAAAAGCTAATTATTTTTGTATCAAAAAATAAAAAATAAAATTCAAGTGTTTTATTTAAAATATTACATTTAAAATAAATTATACTATTTTATTTTACTCATAGCCTTCAAAAAAATGTTAATGTATTGTCATCATGAGTTGGCATAAAGAGATCGGATGCAATATACATATGAGGTTAGACACAAATAAGTTCATTATTTTGTTAATAAAGGAATAAAAAATATAATAGGATTATTTTAAAATATTATTTTTAAAAATAGTAATTTTACATCATCATTTAAAAAATATTAATAGATCGATATATTTGATGCAATATATAATCATTTGACATTAAAAATAATAGAAAAAAAAATGTCAGCATGAAAATTTTAACATTTTAATGAGATATAATATTTTATGGCAACATCAAAAATGTCACTAACACTTGCATTGATAAGCTCATTAATTGAAAATAATAATAATAACAAAGCCTTTTTTTATGAAAATGATACAAATTCTTAAAATGTCAATGCCAAATCATTCTATAAACCATATGCATTAAATCAACCTTTCCCTGAGAAGATTTGCGAGATCTATTAATAAATTTATTGTCAAAAAAAACTTGAAAAAAAAGTTTTTAAAATAACTTGTCATTATATTAAAGATTAATAATTAATCTATTTATTTGAATAAATGTTAAAGATTATCTAGTTATATGATATTTGTTGCGTGCTAGAGAATTTTATTCCATGATCAGATCTTAGGCCAAAAATTATCCAACACAAGCAGGATATATGCGGGTTATACGTGGAAAACCCGTTAAGGAAAAACCACGCCAGAACTTTCACTATGTGTTCAAAAGATACTGTGCGCTTCTAGTTAGAGAGAAGGTGTTTGAGGAACAATATTAAGTGTAGAAAAAACAATATCGGTCTCCCCGGAGAAGTTTCAAAGCGGCAGAACGGATCTTGGGAGCAACCTCTTGATCTTGAGAAAAAAGCGGCCCGGTCCTAGTCCTGGAGGCGATCTCCTAGGCGACTCACTCTTGCGACTCTGGTGGTATGGTGGGCTGCGTCATGGTCGGCGTGGTGGTTCTGAGCTCTCAATGCGTCGATCGTCCTCTAGGTGAGAATGAGGCTATTTATAGGGAGTGGCTCAAAAATTGGAAAACCACTCCCATGAGGCGATCCCCGATCGGTGTATTTTGATGATCCTGCCTTAATGATGTCGGAATTGGGTGATCTTGGATTAGTTTATTCTTGCCTGACAGCCGCCGATCGACTATTAGTTTTGGTGACCATTTAATCGATCCATTTTCAGCTTGATGTCCGTCGATTTGAGCTGGATCGGCTTGATGTTCTTATGTTAGTTCTCATCAGTGACTTGTGCTGAAATCGGTGATTAGGAAGCATTTCAAAAATGCAGATTCGTCTTGATGATTAATTTTCTCGATGTATCAATATTATATATATTTTTTTCATTTTTTCCTCGTAATATTTAATGAGATATATTAACAGATTCTTTGATCGTAGGTTTCTAAGAGAAGGAAAATCGTGGGTTGGAATAATGGGGCTTCAATAGAAATATTTTTTATGAGATTAAATGAGTGCGTGAGTTAGAATTTTGGCGTTTGATTTTCTGTCAAAATAATTATTTTCCATCTATGTTTTATCAAAGTTTATTTGATTTCCATTCATAACTTCTTACCACAAACAAAGCCTTTTGCTTCATCAACTTCTTCCTGAGGCCAGCCACTAGAACAATGTGTTTGTTTTCCTTTGTTAGGAATGAGAGGAGATAAATATAACATTTGGATCTTTGCTAACCTTTTTTTAGTTCAATGTATAGTACAATTTCGCCTCTACACATATCAAAAAAATAAACATTTCCAAACTTTCTACAAGTCTATAAATTGAGATATAAACCTCGCTTTTGTTTTAAATGGGAATAATTAACTCTTTCAACAACAATGAAGAAAATCATTATATTTTGTTGCGGTGATGTTGACACCGATGTGGAAATACCACGGCATTTGGAATGGCGTTCAAAAAAGAGTTCTGAGCAGTCTTCAGGAAAAGCTTTAGAGCAGTCAAATCGGCAAGTGTTACCCACCCCGAAGTATCAGAACTCTTACTCCGTCTCCAAGGCTCGCTTCTTACCTGGCGGTGACTTCCATAGAATTGTAATAAGCTTTGATGGAGCGGGAGGAAAACATATGAAGTTTACAATAGATGATAGGACGATTTATGAGGCTAATACTAGGCAGCAACGTCAAGGTATATTTGAGTTCCACCTGAATGATGGAACAGTGGTTGATTGCTTTTGGGATATCACTAATATCCCAAATTACTTTAAATTCTATACAAGGAAGTATTATTCATCCCATACAAGAACCATCGGTAGCAGCAATAACGATGATAATCCTGAGCAATCGAATCACTATTATCATGTTCATTCACTTGAGATCTTCGGATTGCCATAAGTTTATTTGCAATGAAATATGAGGTTATATAGTAATATTCCTAAGCATTTTATGTTTAAAGTGTAGGATATAATTGAAAGATTTGAACAAAAATATTAAAAAAAAAAATCTAGTTTTATCTTATAACAAATTGTGAACTGTTGATCAATTATCCTTATATTTTAATCATTTATCTTAAAGTTTAGTATACATTTATATCATTTTTCCATTAGATTAAGTGAAAAGTTATGGTATTTCATTTCTTTCTGTTTCCAGCCTTAAGGGGCTGTTTGGCTGCAGGATTTAAGCCGTATTTAAGTTAAATTTATGGCTTTGTGTAATCCGCTAAGGCGGCTTTCGCATGGTTTTAAATCCTGTTGGTAAGCAGATTTATGGGATTTAGACAAGCAGAGGGGGGTGAGACGAAAGATGAGGGTTACCTTCACGTAGGGGTGTGCGTTTTGGATAGATTGGATGATAAATTTTTAAAACCAATTGGTTTTAGATTCTCAAAAATATTGAACCAAATTGATCAAATAAAATGTAAAACCAAACAAACCGAATAATAATTTAGTTTGGTTTTGAATAAACCGTTAATATTTAAAATTATTTGTATAATTTTTTATAATGAACGAATAAGCAATAATATAAATATAATCAAAATATAATTAACTACTTTAATAATATTTAAAACATTTTACTATTTTACGATATTTTCAGCACTTAAAAGTTGATGAAACCAGTATTTAATTATGATATCAAAATATTTTGAAATTTAGATAATATTTTCCACTTACGTATTCAAAAAAATAAAAAAGTGTATAATAGATAAATATTTACCTAAATTAATAATATCATGTTATATATAATTACTTTGATTTATTTAGTTCTATCCAAAATTTTATATAACAAATCGATCCAAAAATCAAAAACCAAAGTTTTCATTAATTAAAACCAAAATCCAAATTACTCAAAAATTTTGATTCGATTTGATTTTTTGATTAAAACTAAATGATGCACACCCCTACCTTCGAGACGTGTACAATAAGCTTTTGGGGTGGAATAAGAGGAAAGGGAGAGGAAGTTATTATTATTTTATTTTGATTTATTTTAACTTAAATTTTATGTTTTAAGTAAATTTATAATTTATTAATTTTTAGATAATGACAAATGAAGATATTATTAAATTAAAATTATTTTTAGTTTAATTTAAAATTATATAGATAATAATTAATTAATATGTTATCTTAGATTAATTATGATTTAATGAAATTAAAAGAAATTGATATAGGCTTAATAATTTATGATTAATTAATAATGTTTAAGTAACAGTTAATCAATATATTATAATAATTATCTTTAGTTAATTTAATTATAATTTATTTGAGCAAAATAAAAAATTATATGTAAAATAGTATTATTTTGTAAACCAAATAAAATTTTATTATTTAATTTATTTATTAGATTATTAATCAATGAATAAGTAAGTGAATGTAATTATATTTAATAATAATATTATATATATATATATATATATATATATATATATATATATATATATATATATATATATATATATATATATATATATATATATATATATATATATATATATTATATATTAATCTTTTAATTATTCTTTAATTATTCACTTAAGTAAATTATTTCATTGCTGAAAATTTATTATTTTAAATAATTAATAAGTTATAAATTGAATATTATTAGCCTAATTAAGATTCAAATATAAATAAATATAATAAAATATAACTTTGATTTATATTATTAAAATTATATTTGACTTAAATTCTAAAATAGCCAGCCAGGTTAATAAGATTTTTCTTTTATCATATCAAATAATTTTCAAAATTAGTTGGTTTAGAATTTACTAAATCTGGATTTACAGTTTACTAAATCCGGCTTGTAATAAACAGCCTCAAGGATTGCTTTAGTAGTAGTGATAGTAATAGTTCCTTCTCATAATAAATTGAAAAAGTATTAATTTAGTTGTGGATCTAATAATTAATTAGTTTTATATGATTTTTTTTATGTATTTGTGAGAATTTGGACTATATTTTGTTATGATTTAATATTTTCTTAATTGTGCTAATTTTTTAGAAAGTTGCTCCAATGCAAATTAACATAATTAAATCTGAAAAGCTTATTTTAAAAAACATATGCTATGTAATAACAATTTTTATATATTTACATATCTAACATCTAAGTTATATATTTACTTATATAATACTTTAGTATTGAAATCACATCAAATTTATGATAAAAAGTTGTATTTCATTTTTAAATTTTATAATTGATATGATACTAGAAATTTCACTAGTCGAAGCACGAATCTTGATGTCGAAAACAATCTAATTTTGAGTCAAGACTAACCCTGATCAAGCACTTATTGAAAATTTTGTGATATCAGTCAGCTCCTAAATATGGAGTGTTTATAATCAAATCAAGCGTCTTGACAAGCCGGATCTAACAATCCCCAAATCTCCTAAATCTGACTTCATTTAAGCATTCAAATACTTAAAATACATCACATGATCAAGAGAATTATTTTTGAATTGTCCGATGGAGTGGTTTGGATTTTGCATGTATTTATAGAAATACCACTCATCTAATCTATAAATAGCCCCTCATTCTTCACATGAGGGAAGGCCAAGCTAAAGAGAAGAGAGAGTTCTTAGGCTTGAAGAGCCTCCAAGCATAATCGTGCCACCAGTCAACGGTCCCCGCCTGCCGTATCATCACGGCCACGCCGCGGTCATCGCTACCCGCCATGATCACTTGTCCGATCATCGCCATTGCGTCGACCACCACCGAACCTCGCCGCCGCCAACCACCATCGTTGGTCACCACCGTCGACCACCACCATCGACCATCATCGCCGGTCCTCATCGCTATCGACCACTGCCATTGGTGGCCGCCAACCGTCGCCGTCAACCATTGTTGGCTCCATCGGCCACTATTGTTGGTCACCACCAATCGCCGTCACCGGCCACCACAATACTACCACCACGGCATCATCGATCATCATCGCTATTCACTATCGTATTTGTCACTAACCATAACTTAAATACCGCTACATAGCTATTGTCACCTGATTCTGAGATTTCTATTGTCAGGCATTCTCACATACAACTCTGTAATCCCATTATCGAGAAAACTTAAACTTGTACTTCAAAAGAGACATATAGTAGAACATTTTTACTGAGCTAGGTCCTGTGATTTTTTCCCTCTTTTCGGGATTTTTTCACATAAAAATCTTGGAGTTTCTCGTTCTCTCTTCAAATATCTATGTGTGTGTTGGATTTCTTAATAAGGTTAAGACGTAAAATTTTATTCTACTGCAACTGGGTTTCTAACACTCAACAATAATAGTGATCTTTTGATACAATTTAATGATTTAAGTGTTATATAAATAAATATAAAATTTAGATAAACATATGTAAATACTTTTTTCTATGATATATGAATCCCTCAATTTTTTTCTTTTTTTTTTACCAATCATGCAAGTAAAAATAAAGTTAGAAAGATAATTTCATGCATTTCATCTTAAAATCCATATGAATTTTATTATTTAACTCTCCTATTAAAATATGTTTATAATAACTATGATATATGAATCCCTCAAATAATGCTAAATTAGCATGATGAATTGACATAAAGGACTTCGATATAACACACACAAGGTTAGACATAAGCAGACTATTTTGAAAGTTTTTCAGAGAAATGCTAATAATAAATATCTAATTTCTTGCAAATAGTCATATATGTGCATACTACACACATTCATAGCTCAATGGATACATACGATCAAGAAAATGTAGACATACATAATATTCTAATGATATTTTTGCTCTAAATAAATCTTATGAAATATAATAATATGTAATTTTCATTTTATTAAAAAGTTTATACGAAATTAAATAATAATATTAAAAAGATAATTAAATAATCTTGGCATCACTTGAACTTCTCATTAATTTAAAATAATATCATAATTCTTACTTTTTTAATATTTTATATTATTAATTAGCATGCTTTAGTTTATAATAACCCTATAATGCATGACTTGTGGACTTTATTTTTATGAATTGGTGGCTACTTTAGTGTGGTCAATAACTATAGCAGTCATTTCAGTTCCTCGCTCCTCATAATATTTTGGAGAGAGATTGAAACTCTATAATAGTTATTTGAAATGGGAATCCTTCCATCATCGAAGTCTCGTAGATTAGCCTCCATGCTCATCTTCAAGGCATGGAGACTAACCTATGGAATGAGATTCTTCCACCCTTTGCTTCAAGAGCTATCTCATGGCATTCTTGTTTCTTAGACAATAGAGTCAGGGTTTCATTATATTGTCGCAAACATAACTCTTTGAAATCGAGTATTTCTATCATTAGCATCTTGCTCAAGTTGATTTATCCAAATGAGATACATTCTTTCCCCTCTCTTAGTAGTCATATGTTTGTATTAAGGATTAAATCATATATGTGTTAGTATGAACTACTTTAAATTGTGAACTGGCCATTAAATGAGTTATAATTTATTTTAATGTTATGTGCTACTCGAATAACTATAGTAATTCTAGAGCTAATATATATACCAAATCCTAACTTTTAAAAGGGACAACTTATTTTTTATTATTTTTTACTTTTATTAAATTTATATTAATTTAATTGTGGCATATATAAATATATTAATTGGGTAATTCATTTTTAGATGTACTAATATCTTGTACCTGTGCTAGATGAAAGATAAGGAGCATAGGGAAACTTATATTTATTTATCTAAATTTATCTGTGTGTGCATTAATGGATAGAACTTGAGTATCTTTTTTTAAATTGGTAAGTATAAACAAGTTGCCCAACCACACTGGCTATTTACTTTTATTCTTTTATAGCATTGTAATATAATAATTATTTGATTATATTACTGACTTTGCTCTATGATTAGTCAGTAATAGAAAGCTCAATGTATTCAAAAATACAATTATGTAGGTTAACATATATTTTTAACTATTATGAAATTATATTCTGAGACTAGAGTGGAGATTTCAGTAATATTTTAAAAAGTTTTGATGAATTTGATTTTATTTGTTGAGATTAACTTTTTTTTATGTCTTTAATCATTATTTATTCAGGTATTTCCATATTGATTTTAAACTATGTACAAATTCCAAAATTTTATGAAATTAAATTTCTTTTATGGGTTCCTATCAACTTTTAGAATCATTCATGAGGTTTGAGAGTCATTTGAATTTAATTTAGATTTTATTTAAATCATAATTGACTTATTTAAATTATTTTAGTTATCATTTTTAAAATACTAATTATATTATTTTATTTCAAGTGTCATTAGGTTATCTAGGAGTTTGATTTATATCTTTTAAGATGTGACATGAATTAGTAATTTTAAAATCCTCATATAATTAATTAATTATTAGAGTTTATTTAGTTGTAATTAAATATTTGATTAATTTTAATTAAGAATATGAGTCATTATTCTTTTCATTTAGAATCAACTATAAAAAAAAAGTTAAATTACTTTATAATTGACTTCATAAATTATCTTCAAATAATTTGTTACATCTCTTTTTTTTTTAAAGGGAACCCCATATAGGGGAATTTTATTGCCACAAAAAAGGGGTTACAAGGTCCTTAAGAGGGGATAAACTCAGAAGCTACCGCTCAAAGAGCTACAAGCATCCTAGAGAGTAAATCCCTTGACTAAGTACAATCCACACATATAAAAAGGGAAATAAAATAACCAAAGAAAGCAAAAGATACACATAAGCAAACAACAAAGCTAGCCAACAGCAGTGATTGTTGAGGCTAAAGAAGTTTATACCTCCCGAAAGAAATGACCTGCAGGAGATGAACACGTAATCTGCAAACATCTAGAAAAAAAAGTTAGCACCGTTAAAGTGATATGAGCCAAATCGAAGGTTGAAACAGATACACTGAGAGATAAACAAAGAGTTGTGAAAAAAGCTCCAGCAAGATCACACCAACTTGGGGCAGCCGCAACCATGTGCATCCAAATCCAAAAGAAGGGATACAACAGATGTGCTACTACCAGCCAAAGAATGGGTGAAATCAACCATCCATCATAGCCTACAAACCTGGGGAACCAACCCATCCATTGGAAGAGAGTCGTGGACCAAATAGCGTATACCAAAGTATAAAAGCCACATACAGGGAGAGAAAGCCACACATATACAAAAGATAAAGGGAAAACAAGATTCCTTTAACAACATGAAAGCCCAAATAGTGCCAACAGAGATATTAGATGCCACCACAACAACCCAACCATCATTCCATAGAGATATAAATCGAACAGGTTCAGGATAAATGAGAGCATCTAAGTCCAAGCGTGCTTGCATGATTTACTAGCTATAAACAGTTCCAAAAGAACACAACATACCAGAAGTAGTGAAAATATCCATACAACAAAGCCATAATATTATGGTAAGGAATTCGAAACACACCCTCAGTCCAGCATGAATCTTCACAATGGGGATTCTTAATACCATAGTTGACCATCCAGCCGCCAACCGCACAACACCAGTCAACAAACCACCACCAAAACTTCCCAGTGACAAACAGACCGAAAACCCAAAAATGAACCCCACAGAAATTGATATAGGGACTACCGTAACAGTAAGCAGACCACAAAAGAAAAGAGGAGATATCACCAGGCATTGAAGGAAGAGCACTAAAGCCAAACAGGAGAACATTTTAACCCATATATTAGGACAAGAAATAGTTATCCAATAGTTGGAGCTACATAAAGATCCAGCATTGGAATATAACTAGAAAAAGGCTGCTGGGAGATACATAAATAGAGCACAAAATATAGAAAATGAAAAAACAAGAGCAGCATAACCCATCAGCATCACCCAAATGCCAGTCGGACAAGAGAGGGGACAAAAGCAACAAACAGGCCTAAGATGGGAGGCTAGCTCCCACCCAACCAAAAAGTTGAAACCACTAGGCAATAAAATTAAATTAGAGGTTCCTAACATAGGGCAACCCCATTTTATCTAAATTCACAAGCCCCCGTAAGTACGAAGGAATATTATCATTGGAGAATAAATCCACAGAAGAGGACTTTGCACCCCAATTAGCAAGGAAATCAGCACAGGAATTACCTTCTCGATAGGTATGAGAAATATGATAATCAAGGGTGGCAAGAAGCCCCTCATATGGTTAAGTAAATAGAAAACTTGATTACCATGAGCTCCCAACTTTAATAATTCCAAGAGGAGGAGAGCATCAATTTCAAACCAAATTTTTCGAATCCTTCAATGCATAAATCCCATAGTGAAGACCATAAAGCTTAGCAAAAAGAACAGAATAGGGTCTTAAAAGAACAGCAAAAGCAGATATCACATTTCCACTATAATCTCTTAAAATTCCCCCACAATCATAAAAGCCATTAGAAACTGATCCATCAGTGTTGACCTTAATGACATGATAATTAGGCTTTATCCAATATATAATTTTATGAGTATGCTCAAACTCAGGAGGAGAATAATTCCAAGGTTAAGGGCCAAATGTTTAAACCCTCTGAAACTAGAGGGAGTAAGGAGATCAGTTTTATAAAGAGATGTAATTTTACATTTGGCTTTAACAATAATACGGTGATAGTTCATAGGGATACCATGATGCTTAGCATCATTTCTTTCCCACCAGATATACCACAACAGAGTAGTAGCTAATACACCTTTGACATGACCCTTCAGGGTATAAGAAAGAAAAGTTTAAGAAGTTGCATGATAAATAATGATCCATCAAAGAGGAGAGTATTTAACATACTATCATACCAACTCCAAACCTTAGCAAAGAATAGGATTCATGAAGACATGATCCACAGTTTCAATGTGAAAACAATATTGACATTTGGAGGGAAGATGGAAACCTTTGTTCTCATTATAATATATACAATATTAATGATTTAGTCATGATTTTAGTTTATGTTTTATCTTCAACTTAATTAGGTTTTATAACGAGCTAGTTTGCATTTTTCTTTTTAAATTTTTATTTGGTTTAATTATTTATTTTGAAATTTTAAAGATTATTTAACAATTATTTTGGTAAATTCAACTTAACTAAATTAAAGGGAAACATCAAACTATTTTTGAACATTCCATCATGATCAAATAGTCACGACTTAATCATAGGCTAATGGGTCAAATCAAATCACTATGCTCCTTCACTTAATCAGGGTCATTCATTCTGAACAAATGGAATAAATGGTTTTGATTCAGTCGAAAAAAAATATAAAATTGATGAAATACCTCACTTAAAAGATCAAAAGAGTAAAGTGTGGGGAATCTAGCAGTTGGATCTTAGTGATGCGTGCATTCAATATATCAAATATGAGATTCTTAAGATTTTTAAGGATTTGAGATATTCATCTCGATGGAACTGGTGATGTCAAGTAGATCTGACTTATCAAAAAGCTCATTCTGAAGCGAGGCTCCAATTATAGAGAAAATATTACGTGCAGTCAGATGTTTCTTGGACTCCAATCAAATTCGGAAACATGGCTCAAAAAATTTTTATGTTATTTGAATAAAATTTAAGAGTAATTGATGATACGTGCTGAAGTTTCAGTAACTCAGATTTTGTTTTCAACCACAAACTCTAACCAAAACGGAAATTTGGTTGGCTACAGCTCCTATAAGGAGAGTCACAGCAATTATCTCATTGCAACTTTCTGAAAGGGTGGAAGGCACAGAGGGAAACAACAAAAGTGATTTTGAGGTGAAATACAATAGAAGAACGCCTCCGCTGAGCAAGCTTGGCTCGTGTGTGGCTTATGATGAGGGGAAACGGTGCTGTGCACAGCTGCAGTCTGGGGTCGCGGCTCGTGTGAGAGGCAATGGATGAGAGAGGGCTGGAAGATCGCACGGAGGTGCTTGTGCCGTTCACCAAGAACATAATCCAGACGAAAGTTCTTTGTTATGGTCTCAAGTTCGAACAATGCGAGCGCTATCACATATGCGTACATTGCAATATTGCTGGAGTCTGCAAAATTCCCTGGTGTAGAAAGATCGCTCACGAGAAGGAGCGATTATCTTTCTTCTTTAATTAAAGAATTCCTTCTAGCCAATTGCGACAACGGGACCTATTGCACTCGAGCATGAGCTATAACCACTGCAGATTCCTTCTTTGTCCTGCAATATCGTATCCTGCATATTCTCTATCCTCTTCTTCTACACTAAACTCTCTCCTCTTTCATGTATTCCTCGATCAGCTCCAGAGTGTGCTCAATCATCAAAATGAGGAGAGAGGAAGATAATGCAGACAGAGACAAGAGAGGACGTGATATGGAGCCCGGCCTGGGGTCTTCTTGCCAGCTGGGCTAGCCGAGGAGAGGAGTTTTTGCTGGGTTTGGTGTGTTCCGATTAGCAGAAACGAGGGTGGCGGAGGGGAGAAGGACCGGCCCACTTGCTTCTTCATGTGATCGAGCAAGGAGATTGAGAGGGACTTTTGGTTAAAGAGAGTTGCAAGGCTCTGTCGAGGGATCGCCGGCGTGGGTTGAAGCGGAGACTCTAGACGGCAGTACAGAGGAGACAGCCTGAAGCCGAGCAGTAGGAGGAGAGTTCGCCGCTAGATGTTTAAGGGGGGCGTCGGCTAGAAGCGAGATGGTGGCGGCCTGAATTTCGATGGCTTGAGATGCTCGAGCCAGAGAGAAGAGCTAAAGGATTGGCTGATGGATGAGAAAATATTACATGCGGAGAGAGGATGCTCGGTCCTGACTTCATGCCCAGCGGAGGAGAGGTGCTCGGATCTTGGCACTGAGCCAGAGAGCAGGAGACGATCTATTCACGTGAAAGTAGAGACCAAGCGCCATTCGCGTGAAGGAAGATGAATTTATTTTCCTTCAAAAAAACGAGATGGCAACCTGACACAGAAGAAAGTTAAAATGAAGGGAATGGAAAAACCTGGCTTTTGTTCCCCAAATTTCATTTTCTTAATTCATATAGATTGACTATAATATTATTTAAAATTTAAATAATTTATTCAAAGCATTATCTTTTAAGACTTCAGGACTTTATTGTTTGACCTACTAAAATTTTGAAAATAATAAATCTTTAATTATCTTTTGGAAATAAAGACTATATATTAATAAAAATATAAATTTATAATAAATTAATAAAATAATAACACAATGATATAAGAAGCTTAGTTTCTTTGGTTTGCTTCAGTAATGGAATCCTTTTATTAGATTTATTAAAAATAATATGAGTAAGCTATTCTCTCTTTTTTTTTCTTTTTTTCTAATACCCCTTGGTTTTAGAAAACTTGATCTTCAAGTGAAGAGTAAATGTAACATTAATACAATTTGATTATAGAGATTGATCAAATATTTCATGATAAATTGTCTATTATCATGAACTTGGTCATGAGTTAATTATAAAGACAATTTTCTCAAGACGATTGAAGGAATGATTATGCTTAAAAAATTTGTAGTGTTTCTAAAATAATAAATATCATGAGAATAAGGTTGGAGTATGATGCAATTAACCTAAGATTTATGATGTTAATTAGAGATAAACATCGGTTAAACTATTTGTCTCAACCAAAATTTTATGGCGTTTATAGTAGATGTCTTAATTTTATTTGAGATAATCTTGATGTGGTTAATATATTCATTTAAATTTTAAGATAATAAATTGATTATTTGTTGGCACATATTTTATTTATGAGGATAAATGGTTTCTGATAACTTTCCCATAATAGTATCAATAGTTATTTATAATTTTCTTGTTATAAATCCTATGATCTCTTTTATCATCAGTCTAATGACCAACAAATTTCTCTTATAAATAATGATCATTAGTAAATCAAATGTTCACTCTCTTCTCTTAAAATGAGGCATTTGTGTATTGAATGCCTCATTAATAATGAAAAATAATAATATTGAGACTAATCTCTTTCGTTTAATTTTTTAATAAATTTGGTAATCAAAGTTATGGATCTCCATTAGAATGTTTGTGTTGAACTTGTTTAATAAAAATAATCAAATAAGACAATTAAATTTAATGAGGATGGTGCATTTGGTCTCTTCATTAATTTTGTTTTCTTTACAGGAGGCTTTATTATAAATTCTTAAATTTATTTAAAGATTATTTTAACTATTTTTGATGGGTTAAAGAATAAGATCAGCTTAAGAAAACTAACCCACATAATAGTAAGAAGAAAAAATTCAAAGCATAAACCTTCAACAAAAATATTTCATAATAGCTCAAGATCTATTCCTAAAATTAATAAGCCTCTAAAAAGAATCTTTAAAAGTATTTTTTTTTAAGAGCTTATCCTTTATTTAGTGAATTTATGAAAGATGAGATGAGTTCTTGGTAATCATCTAATTTTTAATAAAGTGCTCAATAAAAATCTTAGTGAGATTCACAAAAGTGTAAATTATTTTATATATAAAAAAAAGAATTAAACCAATTATATGCCAAACTCTTGAGCTTGGCAATAGAGATTTCGTAAAAGTGCATATCAAAAATCTATTGAATATGCATGATATCTCTATTGTGGTCAATGTATTCTTGATGATTAGAATACACATCAAAAGAATCGTTAACATGTAATATAAACCCACTAAAATAAGATGCCAATGAATAATAATGGTAAAATGTGAAGACTCTTAATGGTTGCAATGAGAAGTAAGCTGATTTCTATCCATTAAAAATCCTCTTAAGCATGGCATCAAAGTTTATCTTTTCATAATAACATACTAGGCATTAATAAGATAAGAATCAATTAATTCTACCAAAGCTATAAGGGTATTATGATTTGGTCGAGCAAGTTAAGACAGATGAGTAGAATTGGCAATATCAAAGAGAACTTAATGAGAAAATGGCAGAAAAATTTTGTTGGTATGATAGTGAAGGGCCCTTTATAGGTGACATCAAATTAATCAACCTTAACTTACTATAATTTCAGTGTAGGTAAGCTCAAATATATTTTGATAGTGTTATTAGTTGGATAGATTCTTGTAAAAAATAAAGGATATAAACCTATTACCTCTCCAAATTCAAGCCTAGGTGGCTTTCATTAATTAGATTATGATGTCTTTAATTGAAGAATTGATTATTAACCAATTGAAAAGCAGTTGTAAAATCTAGTGTTGCGTGCTAGAAAACCAGCTACGATAAAGTGAAAGTTTATGTCTTAGCCTTATTTGTGAAATCCAGCACACACACACAGGTATTTAAAGAGTGAACAAGAAAACTCCAAAAATTTTAACGTGAAAAATCTCAAAAAGAGGAAAAAAATCACGGGGCCTAGCCCAGTAAAATGGTTTCACTATATATTTATTTTGGAGTACAAGTTTTCCCGATAACGAGATTACATAATTGTATATGAGAAGGGCTGACAATGGGAATCCCAAAATCAGACAACATATATAGTCCGCGTTGAGTTGTAATTGCTAGTGGTAGCGAATGATGATGAACAGAGAACGATACGATGATGCAGGTCATCATGATGGTGATCGGAGATTGACGGCAAGGATCGATGCGGTGATGGCGGCGGTGTTGACCGTCAGTGATGCACGATTGTGCTTGGAAGATTTTCAAGCTTTAGAGCTCTCTCTTCTCTCTTGCTTGGCCTCCCCTCATATGAGGAATGAGGAGCTATTTATAGATTGGAGGAGTGCGTCTCTATAAATACATGCAAAATCCGAACCACTCCTCTCCATCGGACGGCTCATGATGATTCCCTTGATCATATGATATATTTTGTGTATTTGAATGCTCAAATGAAGTCAGAATTATGAGATCTTGGGCTCGTTAAATCCGGCTCGTTGAGATGCTCGATTTGACTATAAACACTCAATATTTGAGAGTTATTTAGGGATTTAACTGACATCCTAGAGTTTCCAAGGATATTTTAAGTGCTTGATCTCGACCAGTTTGAACTTCGGATCAGCTTGCTTTTAGCATCAAGATTCGTGCTTCGACTAGTAGTATTTTAAGTGCCATATCATCTAGGATGATGACTTTTTTTTTAATAGATAGTATCAAATTATTATGCACTTGAGCATTAATGGTCGTCAAAGAAAATTTAATATCTTAATTTTATACAAAGATCATATCCTAAAATTTTTATGTGAAAAAATCAAGAATAAAAAAAAATATTGGGCTTAGGAATTTGAGATAAAATTTAAGTAAGGTTATAAAACTTTGTTGTTTCTCTTAATTATAAAAGATAGGATTACAAAGTATGCATTGCTAGTTCAGTCTCCTGAAAATTCGATAAAGAATACTCAGGAAGCTATGGAAGATGATGAGAGCAATCCAAAGATAACAGTTGAACAATAATATTTCAATTATAGCAGCTAAATGATGATAATTAAGCAAAAATAGTTAAATAATGATAGTTGAGCAATAAAAGTAATGGTCAAGTAACAATGATGATATGATAATGTTGATTAGATAATGGTAATCAGGTGAAGATAATTTATTAATGTTGATCATCAGACAAAGCTTTAGAATTTTTCTATTCTTTATTCCCCAATTAAAAGGCACCTTTCATCTAATAAATGGGAGTTAATTATAATTTTTAGAATGATATTTTGATAATTTTATTCAAAACTCTCAAACATTCTATCAGATGGTCTATATTTATTCTCTCAACTATACATTATCTATTTAGCATTTAAGTTCCTTAATAATATTAAAATTGACCGATCTTAAATCAGTTTATTTCTTTCATTAAGATGCTTATTTTAATTGTAAGCCTACAAAATTCATATATCATTTGATTCATCAAATAGTATCATGAAATTGTCAAATACATTCAAGTGGTTAATTTAGACTCATTTGAACCCAGTTCTAAGTTCAGCTTCTCAACTTTCTCAAAGCATAGCGTGCACAGTGCTTTGGAATCCCATGACATTTGACATACCTTTCGAAGGCCTTAGCATACGTCACCGTCATCGATGAGGAAGAAGCCACTCAAACTGAATTTACAAGTCATGGCCATCATATCAAAATAAATCCCATCCCCTTGGCTTCTTTCGCCAACTCACCATAGCGTCGCGTTTCTTTCCGCCCATTCCTCATCAAAGTTCTGCGACATCTCCATTCGCTTCGCCATTCTAACTACCGTTCACGCGCACCCGGCCGCTCTATGTTTCACCGTGACCTGATCCGACCGCGTGTAGAAAAGACCGTGACCCATGAGCCATTGATCCGTGACAACCCCAGGACCTAAAACCATAAAGCAAACCTCTTTACGCCATATTCAGAGCCAAGATTCCTTGTCTGTTTGGCCCTTCCGATAGTCAAACTAACCCAAACTTGTTCATTTTCGCTGTGTCACAAATTGGGAAAGAACATCGTCAATAGGAGAATTCTTCCTTCAATTTTTGATGTCGCTTCCCTCACTTTAACTGTCCCATTTTTGCTGCATCACAAATTAGGAAAGAACATTATCAATAGGTGAATTCTTCCTTGATTTAGCATCTTCCTCACTTTATGTCCGTTTTCTCATGAAGGAAGAACATCATCAATACGAATTTGATTTGTGGGCTTGTCTTGATTTATGACACACATATGGAGGTCAACAACCGTCGAGAAGTTGTCTCCATCAAGGTCGATGCACAAGGATGGGATAATGGGGCTTCCATGGACCCAATGTGCAAGGATGTCATGGTCTCAATCTAATGGGTGCTCGATTTGGGTTGAGGTGAGTCAACTCACCTCCCAAAGGTTCTATTAGCCTAGGGTGAGTTAAGCTAGCTAGGTGGTCAAGAGAAGGTTCCATGGAGTGATAATGAGCTATTATGGGGGATGGGTAGTTGACTTTGGCTAGGATCCAATAGTTTTAAGATTTGAATCTTATGGTTTGATGGCTAATCCCCTTGGTGGGGTTCTCTTGGCTTTTGGGCTGATTTGGAAATGCGTTAAGACATGTTTGGGTTGGGTATGGCTAGGTCTTAAGGTCCCATAAGTTGGTTTGGAGGGATTTGGCTTCATTTGGTCAAATGGGTGCCTTTGGTTAGGTTGGATTAATTTGAATTTATCAAATTGGGTCAAACTAAGGCTTGGGTTAGGTTCATATGAAGATTTAGGATGTTTTGGTTCAATTAGTTTGGATTATTTTGGCTAAGTTGAATTTACGTATTGCTTTTGATTCAAAAGTCCAAATTAGTAATGACCAAGTTGATCAATTTTTTGACCAATTGATTGGGTTAGGTGTTGAATCAATTGATTGATTGAAGATGATTGTAGGCTTTGGTTTGGTTTAATTTAGAATTAATTTGGATTTTGGCCAATTTGACCTTTTAGGTCAATTTTAGTAGGTTGGGCCAAGTTGACCAATTGGTCAACTTGGGCTCAATCATGGCTTTGGTCAAGTTCAACAAGTGATTTGGAATGAACTTGAGCCATTGGTTACAATCAATTTAGATCAAATCATGATTTGACTCATTTTGACTTTTTAGGTTAATTTGGGTTAACTTAGGTCAAGTGGTCAAATAAGCTTGGTTTGGCTCAATTGATGACTTGGTCATGTTTAATCATTGATTGTGAATGGGTTTGGGTTAATGGTTTCAATCAATTTGGCATATGATGAATTTTGACTAATTTGGGTTTGATTTAAGCTAAATGTTGACTTGGTCACAGACTAGGTTTAACTTGGTTTGACCCAATTCAAGGTGGTTGATCACCCCCATGATGATTGTTGGGCTTAGTTCAATCCAATTTGAGTTGGATTAGAACTTGGCTCAAAAAGGTCCTTTAGGTCACTTTGGGTCAAGTGAGCCTAAATGGGTCAATTGGCTTGATCAAGGTTTGATTCAAGTTTAGTTGAACTCCATATGATCTTAGGATTGAAATATAAATCTGATTGCAATTGGTTTGGAGCCAAATGGGTTTTAGTTTATATGACAATTTCAACTCAAAAGGGTCAACTTGGGCTTAATTTGGGTTGACTTGGATTTGGTTTGATAATGCTGGTTTATGTTTATATTTGGATCAATGATTGTAGGAATGATTGAATCATGAAGAGATCCATGAGTTTTGAGTTGATTTGGGCATCATTTGACCAAGTCCAAAAGTTTGGCTAAAAGGGCTAAAATTGGGAATTTGATTTGATTTGAGTTTGGTTTTGGTCATTTGAATTTATATTTCATTTATATTTGTGAATATAAATGAAGATATAAATGGGTTATGAGAAAATCACTTGAGTTTGTAGTGATTTGGAAGCAAATTTGACCAAATTAAGGGATGTAGGTCAAAAAGGTCTAACTTGAATTTTGAATTGGTTTGATTTATTTTTGGTCATTTAAGGGTGGGTCTCATTTATATGCATGAATATAAATGAAGGAATGATTGATTTATAGCAAAATCAACCAAGTTTGAGCTTTTTTGAAGGAGTTTTGACTAAGCATGTGAAGGTGGTTCATATGGTAGGAAGGGGTTTTAAATTTGAGTTAATCATGAGTTTCAATTATTGAGTTTAGAATTGATTTTGACTTGAAGATTTGAGATTGAATTTTATGATTGAGAAAAAAAATCAATTGGATTGGGGTTGATTTGGATTTGGTTAATGCTAAGTCCATAAGATAAAATCAAAGGGCTTAGGAAGGAACTTTGGAATTGATTTATGATTCAGAATTTGATTTGAGATTAAATTTGAGGTTTGATTTGAAAGAAGGAAGCAAGGATTGGATTTAAGCTATAGGGTAGGCAAGTCCTCCTAAATCCCTAAGGCACAACCTATTCCTATGGCTAACTCTTCTAAGTCTTTAGGTTAGGTTAAGTGTTCACCTAATTACTAGAAGTGTCTTAAGACTAAAGAACTCTTAGTGTCTACAAGAGTTCTAGATCTATGATGAGGAAGTTGAGGGCTCACTCCAAAAGTGAGATCAATATTAGGTTATATTAACTTTTTACAAGTCAAAAATTAAACACTTTAGCAATAATGTGACATTAGAGCTTGATTATCTAATTAATTAATTTTATAATTTATATAATATAGGAATTCCTTTCTCATATATTTTTGGTTGAGAATTAAAAATTCATGTATTTCTTCGCTTTCTCTCTTGAGACTTTAAATGTGTAATCATTCTCATCTTTCTTAAAAAGGATTATAGTTTTAACATGGGTTTATATTTAGGTAATGTATGATTAAAGATATTGAATAACAGCATATTGATGGAGAAAAGATTTAAGTTAATGATTGTAAAATATTTTTTATCCTCATACCTCATATGAATATCTGTAATAAAAGATCATGGATATACAATAGGTTGTAAACCCTGACAGAAAATGATTAACTAATGAATTCTTGAATGGTATAGAGTACTTCATGCACGTGGCATCTCAACTTTGTGCTTATCTTTTAAAGAGAAAGTTTCGATGATCATATGCAAAACATACATTCAAGCTTATTTAATGTCAGATGAAGTCAAATTAGACTTATATTGTGGGGTGTTCCAATCAAATTACAAATTTTAAACTTCACATTGTGAGTATGAGCCACATATCAATGTAGATGATGGTGCTTCAACGAGCTAAATACTTTCAGCGAATATGATTATAAATGATATGAAAAAAGTGGTACTTGATATAGTAAGAGCTTAGTTTATAAATGTAATAGGTAGAAACCATCAAGCATAGAAGCTCGAAAGTTATATGACTTGTTAAATTAAACAACAACTATTATGGAAAGATTGCAAGAACCACTCTAAAATATCCATAGTTGTAAGAAAAGCATTAAAACTAAATATAATATGTCATGAGAATAGAATTTTAATTTATTTGCAAGGTTGTTAGAGAAAAAAAAAAAAAAGAATATACATGTTGCGTGCTAGAAATCGTGATGCGGTAGAGTAGAGTTTATGTCTTAGCCTTGTCGATAATCGAGCACACCGATATTTAAGAGCGAGTAGGGAGCTTGAATTTTACTGGAAAACCTCGAAAGAGGAAAAATCACGCGGGCTGGATAAAATGTTCCACTATGGATATGTTGCAAAGTACAAATTCTTCCCAATGTGGGATTACAAGATGGTGTATGAGGTAGGAACAATAACTATGTAACAATGATTAGGTTGTAGCTTTGATGATGGAATCGGGGTAACCGATCGTAATTTACAGTGCGGGGTGGTCGATGGCGCCTCTTTTCTTCTTGGTTTCTCTTCTTCTTTACTTGTTTTGACTCCTCTTCTTCTTCACTTTTTCTTCTCCCTTCATGTGAGGGATAGAGTTCTATTTATAGATGGGAGGAGGGCGTTTACGTAATTTATGCAAAGTGTACCACTCTCTTGATCGGACCTTAGAATGGTTCCTTGATCATTTGATGTATTTTGAGCATTTGGATGCCCAAATGAAATCGAATTATGAGATCTTAGGCTCGTTAGATCCGGCTCAGGCTTCGATTTGACTATAAACACTATATTTAAGAGCTATTTTGGGATGTAATTGATATCCCAAAGATTCCAAGATATTTTGCTTAATCTCGAGTTCTTGACTTCAATTAACTTTTGATATTAAGATTGACTTTGATTAGCGGTATTTTGAGCACCATATCGGTTGCCCCTATTTTGGATGAGATTGTCTTAATCATCCAAAATATATGTCAACCATGACCAATATATTTCAAATATTCATATAAATCCAATTACGATTATGGAAGCAAATCGGTCTTTGGCATGAGATTCTGAGGTTATGAATTTATTTGGATGCTCACGGTAGTTTTCGAGCATTTTTGGGTCCGTAGCTGCGCTATGCTGCGGCCTTGCGTCTGATGGAAGCGCCCGCCAGCCTTGTATGAGTTCAGCAGTAGATGGGTCGAATCAGCCACCTGGCCGGTCCGGAACGCGGCCGCTCTATTAGTCGCTTGAGGCGGCCATGGTCGGCATGGCGCTCTGGTCGGGTTAGCGGCTCATAGGCGAATTGCGGGTCAATTCGTGACGTCCGGTCCTGACGGTTAGTCCTGGCCAGTCAGTCATGGCCAGTTGTCGCTGACGTTGAGGTCAGCGCATGATCCGGGCGGATGGGCAGCAGCGTCTGTAGCCTGTAGCGCCCGTACTTGCTGCATGGCCTTCATATACTCATGCGCCCAGCATGCCAGCGTCTGGCGCCCACGGCTGGCACCGAGGAGTTTTAAGGAATTTAATGCATTTTTGAGGGTTTTACCCTTTTACCCTTGTGGCTATAAATACCCCAGGTGAGGGAAAGGCACATTTCCCTCTCCTTTCTTCTTGAGTGAAAGTCCTTTGGTGGCGATCGAGGAAGATCATCTTGAGCTCAGTTCTCCCGAAAGGTGTAAATAACCTATCGGGCCGGCCAGGGTTGAAGCGATCAAGACCGCGTTCATCGACAAGGCTCGGTTTCTCCGAAGTGTAAACTAACCTAGTCCGGGGATTGGAAGCGATCAAGACCGTAGTCATCGGCAAGGCTCCGGTTTCTCCCGAAAGGGTGTAAACCTAGTCGGACCGGCCCGGGATTGGGCGATCAAGGCCGTAGTCATCGGCAAGGCTCATTTCTCCCGAAGTGTAAATAACCTAGTCGGACCGGCCGGGATTGGGCGATCAAGACCCGTAGTCATCTGGCAAGGCTCGGTTTCTCCCGAAGGGGTGTAAATATAGTCGGACCGGCCGGTTGGAGGCGATCAAGAGCGTTGTCTGACAAGGCTCGTTCTCCCGAAGTGTAAACTAACCTAGTCGGACGGGATTGGAAGCGATCAAGACCCGTAGTCATACGGAGCTCCGTTCTCCCCGAAGTGTAAACTAGACGACCGACCGATTGAGGTTATCAAGACCCGTAGGGTGCTCGATGCATGATTCCATGGTGACGATTGTCAAGATGGCGGAGAAACAATAATCGAGCCGCCACTTGCATGAGTCAAAAGTTTAGAGGTAGTTCTCATACTCCTATTGGGAGGAATAGTGTCTCCTCTTTCCTCTCCTTTTTTTTTTTTTTTTTTTCATGCATAGCACGCCTTTTTTTGTTAGATCGAGACTAAAAATTCTAGCTAAAGTCCCGAAAGGAGTCAAAAAGAGGGATGTCCAAGCAAGGGGTGAGTGAGCCTTTACAAAACTCTTAGATTTTGATGTTTCTCCCTTCCTCTACTTATTCATAATATATTTGCACGAGCGATGGTGGAAGAGGCCTAATATTACGAATGCAGATGATAGACCGTCCCTTATTACATCGCATGCCTTAATAGGAAAAAAATTTCATTTTCCCAATGATTTAGTGGCTATAGTCGCCAAGAGGTCCGATCGTCTCGCCTCCACCGTGATACTTTACTGCTTCGAGATGATTTTACGTTTGCGGATTATGATTTCCTCTAGCTCGAAATGATTGAGATCTTCAAGACATGTGGTGTGGCTCTATCACGCTTTCATGGGCTTTAGTCATCGGGTTTGGTGTCTTTTCGTGAGAGCGCATGCTATTTTGAATATTCAATACTTATGCGAATGTGTAGATTTACATGTGATGCTCGGCGCTTTCTTATCGAGCCATAAAAAATTGATAGAGTTCTTGGCACGGATCCCTCCAAGAATTGGTCTAGTGGATTCTTTTGTGAAGAATGAGTGGGGCCTCCTGAGAGAGATGGGGAAGGTTGAATGACCTCCCGTGATCCGCTTTCAATATCGAGAGCGAGATTCTAGCAACCCTTAATATTCGATGTAGAGAGCTTGGCATGAGTTGCATCATATTGGAAAATATACAATAGAAGATAGGATGTACAAGGTTGGATTTTCCATCCGTGCAGAAGATCTCATGCTCTTCCATTGAAGAGGTCGAGCAAAGGTGTTGAGAAGTCTCCTCATGTTCATAAGGTTCTTTCCGTGAGTCCGTCGCAGATCACGGTTGTAGCAATGTTCCATCTTTACGTAAAATAGAGACTGTAAATGGCTACGCCGATATTTACTGAGATAATGTTCCCTTGGCATCCGAGAGTTTAGTTTTGACTCATGATGGGGAGTTCGCTACTCTAAGCCACAAATTCAAGAGATATTAAATCACATATGTAATCGGACGCCAACGCATGAATTGGTGTGCTATTTTTCCTTCTATTCTTCTTCTTCCTTCTTTATATAATTGGTACCGAATTTTTTTTTTTTTTTTTTTAGGTAACCCACATTAGAATGATGGCTCATTTGGGTGTTGCCTTAGATGAATGGAATACCGAATTTGTAAAGATAAAATATCTCGGTATGAGGAGCAAGGTTGAATGCTAAAGTTAAAGAGGTGGCGACCTTGGAGGATCAGTTGACTGAGTGTAGAACTGAGCTGGCGAATATGTCGACTTCTTTTCTCAAGTGTCGAGGCGTAACGCCGCTGATGAGTCGAGAGGCGAGAGCAGAGACTCGCCGTAAGGAGAAGAAAATCGACACTTGTATCGATAAGAAAGTATTACAAGATCGCCTTTCAAAAGGAGCATAGAATGAAGCGAGGCAAGTGAGATCTCCTTGAAGGCGAAGACTTCAAGAATTCTCGGCTTATCGTGGCCTTATCAAGACTTCGCTCGTGAAGCTCGTAATCATATCTTTGATATTGAAGTGAAGGACTTGGAAGCAGTTTAGAGGAGGGCTTCTGAGGGTTCTCGAAGGAACTGCGTGGTACATCGCAAGACCTGAGCTAAGATAGGGTATATCCCCGCCCAAGCATCCAAGATCCTTCGCCGATTCAAGATGAAGGAGTGGTAAGTGGCTGTGGAGCTTCCTAGTGAGAATGAGGATGTTGATATTATGTAGTATCGC
Organism: Cymbidium sinense; assembly: GCA_021442155.1. Taxonomy (NCBI): domain Eukaryota; kingdom Viridiplantae; phylum Streptophyta; class Magnoliopsida; order Asparagales; family Orchidaceae; genus Cymbidium; species Cymbidium sinense. The sequence continues at coordinate 44,945,515 of CM038225.1, read as the reverse complement.
TTGTCATTTGTTCTATGCAATATCTAATGTGAACTTAATTTCTTCTTATATCATCATATTGATCCGCCAATAATATCCGGATATATCCTCTTCTTTCTTTTTTTTTTTTTTTTTTTTTTTTTGCACCCTTATCTTGTTCTTGCCCATTCTAATTGGTCGAGTATTATTTGACATTGCTAATATGGATGAATTGGATCCATCGAGGATTTTCGACTATCAAGGTTGTTCGCCGTGAGTGTTACCGATGACGTTAACCCGCATATGGAAGAGATCGTGAAGTCCACCAAGGACTTTTTGACCTTTCCTAGGTTGTTTGTCAAAATTTTTTGCTTAATGACATTAACCTGTACGGAAGAGGTCTGATCAAGTCCCCTTGGGATTGATCATATCGCTGATGAGATATAACATGAGTTGTGTATTTCAAGTGGGAGGAAAAGCAATCTTGTTAGAACAGAGCTTGCAAATTCACTAGTTCAATGATATAATCATATGATGCGGTATAAACTTCAAGAGAAAATGACAACAATACCGCAACAATAATGGACAAGAACAACAATCAAGTCTTGACCCCACCGTGTGGGGGTCATACAAGGTGAAATGACAAACGAGATAAAAGTCACAATAATCATGTAGTGAGAGTTACTGATAATATTTTCGAAGATTCTTAGTATTCCAAGTTCGAGGTAGAGTTTTTCCTTCTTGGTCCTTGAGCTTGAACGCTCGCTTGACCATAGCTATAACCACATACGGCCATCCCGAGAGGTGAGAGTTTATTGCGTTGAGGGCCTTTTCCGCAGCCTCAAGACTTCAGAGACCAAGTCACCGATATGGGGCAGGTTTTACTCTTGTTGAAGTGGAGCCACCCGGTGATATGAAGCGTCCGGCAGGGCCATATCACAGTTTCGTGGAGTAGATCTAGTGCCGGAGTTTTTCTTCATTACTACCATGATCAAAAAAATTGGACTCTTGGACTTGGAACCCGATATCCACCGGTATGATAGCTTCGTAAAACACAAATTATATGATCTCACCGGTGCGATGTAGCGGTAGGCCCAAAGAACATTCGAAGTTCATCAACCCATTGCCCCGCCTTCTCAAGACGCTGTTTTAGTCCTTTGAGTATAGTCCTATTGGTAACGCTTGCCCATTGGTTTGAGGATATGCTACGTATGCGCAGCTTGAATGTGAAGATCTTTGCAAAAGGACGAAAGACTTTTCCAAGAAATTGAGTTCCGTTGTCTGATGATCTTTGCAGAAGGCAATCGACATATTATATTTTTCCGCACAAATTGTTTAGCATTTGGATTTTGGAGTGGTTCGCCTCTACCCATTTGGTGAAGTAGTCGACGGCTAGAATGATGAACTTTGTTCCCCCGCGATTGGGAAAGGTCCCATGATATCAATCCCCATCGAGCAAAGGGCCACGGGCTTTGAATGGATGAGAGTTCTCGCGGTATGTGAGGGAGGTTCAATGCAATGACAACTTGCACACATTTTTTGTGAACTCATGCCTTGTTTCATTGTAGGCCAATAAAACCCTTGTCTCATGATTTTAAAGGCCAATGCTCTTCCTCCAAGGTGTTCTCCACATATTCCTAAGTGGACCTCTTTAACGCTCACCTCAAGGAAAGGCATTTGAGATACGGACCGAGAAAGCTCGCTTGTATAATTCTCCAATAACAAAGAAAGTTTGAAGCTTGTCTTCTGAGACGAGTTATGAAGTTGGATCTTCGTGAAGGGTTCCTCCTTAGAAAAGATAGATCGGGTTTATCCATGAATATTTTTTCCTCATCAATAGTTTGAATTTCCCATGACCCTTGGATGCTAGGATAATGTATTTCTTCAACATGCTTTCTCTTAAATAGATCTCCGGTAAGTAGCAAGCTTAGCAAGAGCGTCACCAGTATTCTTCTCTCGTAGTATGTGGATGATTTGATATGTTTTGAAATGAGTAAGAAGGATTTTACCAAGTGAAGATATTGCCGCTTGAGGATTGTGAGTATTAAAATCTCCTCCAACTTGGGAGGCTACGTCGGGAGTCAAGATGAATTACTAAGTTTTGAGCTCGCAATCAATCAAGTCTCAACTCGCGATGAGAGCTTCATATTCACCATATTATTAGTTGCGGGAATTTTAAGCAAGTCCATACTCAAGGTATTCTCACTGGGGAAATAAGTAAGATTCCCGCACTCACCGATTCTCAAGCTCCACATAGAGGGTCCACTGGGAGACGGAAAGCAGCGATAGCTCCTCTAGAGTTGGGTTGGTCATTCCACTATAAAGTCTGCAAGTACTTGAGACTTTATCATGTCGAGGTAGAAAATTTATATCAAATTCTCCTCTACGACATTTGATTAATCTTCCGATGCTCGGTTTCGTAGATGGCTCTTAATGGTAAATCGCTGAAAACGCCGATGGTGTGAGCTTGAAAGTATGGACGTAATTTTCGCGAAAAAAAAACTAATGCCGAGCCATCCGTCCGAAAGTGGATAACGACTTTCTATATCGAGAGAATTTTACCGACATAATAAATTGGTTGTGTCCCATCTTCCTCGACTAAAACCGAGCTTATGGGAAGAAACCGCAAGATACAAGTATAACGCTCCTTGATAGGTTTGGATAGTGGGTGGAGATGCTAGATTCCTTTAGTTGTTCAAAAGCACACGGCATTCATCACCCATTGAAAATTATTATTTTTAGCTCCCTTCAATATTTTAAAGAACGGTAAGTATTTATCTCCGTGAGCTGGAAGCGGATAATGAATGACCATTCGACGTTGGACTTCTTTGATATTCTTTGAGGGATCATATCCGAGAGCTTTGATTTTCTCGTGGTTGGCCTCTATCCCACGGTGAGTTACCATAAATCCAAGAAATTTTCCGTAACCCCAAAAGCACATTTAGGGATTAAGTCGTATGTTATAGCGTCGAAGAAGATCAAAACATGTTTCCAAATCAAATATGTTGACTTTTCTAAGCTTTTACTAACATGTCATCACATACACCTCCATTGTGTGGCCTCAGTCTTTAAAACCTTATTCATAAGGCGTTGATAGTAGCACCGCATTTTTCAACCAATGGCATGACTTGGTAGCAAGATAAACCTTTATATGTTTGAAATGCCGTAGCCTCTTCATCTGGGTTCATCTTTATTTGATTGTAACGAATAAGCATCCAAAAAGCGAGCATTTGATGTCCTGACGTAGCATCCACCATTGATCGATTCGAGGAAGAGGAAAACTATCCTTGGGCAGCCTTATTAAGATCGGTAATCAATACACATTCTCCATGCTCCACTTGTTTTCTTAACCATGACAACATTTGCCGCCATGGGATAATGTACTTCAATGAATCCCGCTTCCATGAGCTTGTTGACTTCTTGTTCAATAGCCAAGACGATCGAGCAAAACTCGCTTCTTTTGGATGATTGGTTTGAACGTTGGATTAATCTTGAGGGAGTGGTGATTACATTGGTCAACCCGCATGTCTGCCGACCCCAAGCAAATACGTCTTGATTTCTGCAAGAAATCTGTATATTCTTCCTTTTGTTCTTCTGAGAGTAAGGATCCCACTTGCACTGTTCGTAATGGTTGGTCATCTGATAATGCTATTGAGAGTAAATCTTCTACAGGAGAAGCTTTTTGAGGTACTTCTTCATCTCGAAAATTAAAGTCTTCAATGTAAGGTGATGGAAGGGCGTTGAGCTTGTCGAGTAACATGATCGTCGCTGGTTTCCACAAACCACCCCAACTCCACGGGGTAGGAATTTTATCTTCGATGAGGCAATCAAGTGATAGCAACGAAAATTGATTGGAGGGGCCTCCCGAAGATTGCATTATATGCAGAATCTGACTTGACCACCATGAATTGAATTAAGTGAGTCACTTGTCGAGAAAATTCTCCGAGGGTAACAGTGAAGGGTAATTGTCCCTTACTGCATCGGGTGATTATCAAACCCATATAATGGTCCAGACCGGTTGGAGCTTTTCCTGCACCCATATTAAGAAATGTTGAGTAAAATAAGACATCACGTAACTCCCATTGTCGATCAAAATTCTTTAACATTATAACAAGGATCACCGATCCCATTGATGACGAGTGGATCTTGATGAGGAACATGGACCCTTCTAAGTCCGAGTCATTGAAAGTGATGGAATGATCAATACGAGACTTCTTTAACTCCGCTTCTTGAGGCGAACGAATTTGGTTAGTAGTCGGTCCTCCCGCATCGTTCAATTTCTCCAATTATTTGATGACTATTTGGTTGTTTTTGTGATGATTGGCCGGTTGCCTTCAAACGGAGGTGTGTTTGTTTGAGGTAGTCGACTCTTCACAAATCGTAGATATCCTTGTTGAATGAGTCTCTCGATTTCTTCTTTGAGTTGTATGCATGCTTTAGTATGCCCACCACTGATGAAAGTGGCAATATTGTTCTCGAATTTGGTTTCAATGGATGCGCCACTTGATGCTTTCTTCATTAATAGTCATCGGATGTTAACACGATGTGTTCACGGTGTGTATGTTTTTCCGGTCGAGGTTCATGTCGCTGATATGAGGGACGTGGAGGGAGATCACGATTACCTTGTCGCTTCTTTTGATGGGTCGTCGCACTTCCGGGTGTTTTTATGCTTCCTCAGATTGTTCAAATTGTTTATGCGATGGCATTAATAGCTTCATCACGGAGATTTTCTACGATGAACTAAATCAAGATAATGAGGACGTGTCCCGCATTAAGGATGAATAGAAGGCCTGACGGAGTCCTCAGGAAAACTCCTCTTAATAGGGTCTACCTGTATTTGGCAGCCTCTAAGGAGAACCTCGGAAGTATTCTTTGAGTGATTCACCCTCATTTTGTCTGACACGGAAAGATGGGAGGAATCTTTAATGATTCATTCGCAATAAACTGCTCCACAAAGATCTTAGCGAGTTCGTTAAAGGTATGGATGGATCCCCTGGAAGAGAGTAGAACCAAGTGAGCTTGCCCTTGAGGGTAATAGGAAAACTTGACAAAGCAAGGTGTCGAGCTCGTTGGATATGCATGATAGTCTGTAATGGTCGATATGTTCATGTGGGTCGCTTGCCCCATCATAGGAATCAATGCTCTAAGCTTGAAACCTACGGAATGGGATGTTGAAGAATGGCTCCAAAAGGTGAGGACTCCACATAACCGGTGGGTGAAGATAATTATCTTGAAGATGAAATTCATCTCGCATTAAGCATCGCATTTCATCGCTAATGTCATGACGAAAGGGATTAACAGATGAGCATGTGTGAAGCTACAACAATCGGTGGATTAGTAATGCTTGAGCCGCCGATGGATGAGTGAACTAGCTGTGGAGATCATATGGTTTCCTTGCGAGGAACTCTAACGTCGGAAGATTAGCATTTGACCTCCGCAACGACCGATCTTGGGGTTCATTTGTCGAAGTGCGTTGTTGTAGTCCTTGCAAAAGTCGATCATCTTATTTTGGGACTCCTCCATTCGACGACACCATCCTCCAAAGAGATTCCCTGCTTCCGGGTCATGCCTATCGAGGGATCGAGGCAAAAACATGACGTCTTGGTTCGTGAGGTTTTGAGAGTGACGGAGTTGGAGCGGAGGCTGCTTGCAGTGTTGCCTTTGGCCATGACGCGGATATTCACCTGACGTATGATTGAAGGGTTTTTCTTCCCACGACGGGCGCCAAACCGTCTAGAAATCGTGATGCGGTAGAGTAAGAGTTTATGTCTTAGCCTTGTCGATAATCGAGCACACACAGATATTTAAAGAGCAGTAGAGCTGAATTTTTTACGTGGAAAACCTAAAAGAGGAAAACCACTGGCCCGCCCAAGAAAAATGTTCCACTATGGATATGTGAAAGTACAAATTCTTCCCAATGGGATTACAAGATGGTGTATGAGGTAGGAACAATAACTATGTAACAATGATTAGGTTGTAAGCTTGCGATGATGGAGATGCGGGTAACTGATGCGGGTAATTCATGGGTGGTCGATGGTCACTCTTTTCTTCCTTGCTTGGTTTCTTCTCTTCTTTACTTTTCAGCCTCCTTCTTCACTTTTTTCTTCTCCCTTCATGTGAGGGATAGAGTTCTATTTATAGATGGGAGGGCGTGTAATTTATATGCAAAGTCCTGCCACTCTTGATCGGACGGCTTAGAATGGTTCCTTGATCATTTGATGTATTTTGAGCATTTGGATGCCCAAATGAAGTCAATTATGAGATCTTAGGCTCGTTAGATCCGCTGCCGAGACGCCGATTTGACTATAAACACTCTATATTTAAGAGCTATTTTGGGATGTAATTGATATCCCAAAGATTCCAAGGATATTTCAAGTTAATCTCGATCTTGACTCAAATCGTCGCTTTTGATATTAAGATTCGACTTTGATTAGCTGTATTTTGAGCACCATATCAATACAAGTTTTTTTGCACAATTTGCATATGTATGCATTCTTTCTCTAAATAAGGCATCAATTTGATCAACAAATAGTTAGAAGAGATGTTACATTTGCTGAGAACAATGAGGTTACATTTGCTGAGAACAATGAGGCTTAAGTGATTAAATGGAAGTTAGAATGGCTACCATAAAACAAAAAATAAAAATTATGCACCGAGACAGATTATGGGGGAAAAAGATTGTGGTAGAGTAACAGGAGGACAAGAACGATGAGAAGACTGATGACTAATTTTTACTCATATCAGTTTATTATTTCTATGAGTTACTAGGATTATCGAACCTTTATATGCAATGCTGATCTTTTGGAATAATTACATTTTATGTTTATTCGAAAGTTTCTTTTTATATGTATTTACTTTTGTTCTCATTAATACATTTATTATAATTTGAAGTTAGTCAATCAAAGAATTTAAGAGAACCGTCAATTTTATATAAATTGAGAATGTATGTATATGAAGCTTCAATTTTTTCTTCTTTGCAAATTTTCAGCAGACTTCTTATGGATTTTTCGTCACTTATTTTGATACAAGATTCATTATGAAGGAATTTAATAAAATGTTTTGTAATAGATTTTTAGACAAAAAACATTGTAGAAAATTCTGTTGAAAATTTTCTACCAAAAATTCTATCGAAATTTATGTCACAAAAATTTATAATTGAATTCGTTATTTTTGGCAGCTTTTCCCACTTCTATTCCATCAGTAACTCTTAGAAAATCTTTAAAATATATTTTCTACTGAATTTTTTATTCTGAGAATGTATTTCTATCAAGAAATTTTCATCGGACTATATTCCATCAAACATGGACGAAAATTATGTGTTGCATGTAGAGTTTACTCTATTTAAATATATATATATATATATATAAAATATATATAAATATATATATATATATATATATATATATATATATATATATATATATATATATATATATATATATTTTGGGAATGGGCATCACCCAACATCACTATTTGTACGTTTGACTAATCCCATGTCATAACATTCATCAAGCATATTACTTTTCATGAGAAAAAGCTGGGGGGTTTCAACCTTCACCAACCCAGCTAAGAGACCGCGGGACTTTAAAGAGATTGGACAATATATATATATATATATATATATATATATATATATATATATATATATATGAGATTACACATATAAGTTTATTATTTTGTTAATAAAATTAAAATATCAATGCATAATTTATTTCTAAATATTATTTTTAAAAATATAAATTTTACATCATCATTTTAGACCTAAGAAAAATATTAATGCATTGATAAGCTAGATGAAATATTTAATCACTTTGGACTATTAAATTGGCTTTGTCTCATGTTGATACTGCTCATAAGACTTCTTTATAACCATTGGTAGAGCAATTCAGCATTTTCTTTTTGGTCATATCTTGTTTATCCACTTAAAACACTAACACAAGGACTTATTTATCCACCTAGCTCAAATCTTATTATTCTATGACAAAACTTGCCAAATTTATTTAAAAATATATTGTTAAAAGAAACTTGAAGGAAAGCATTTAAAGAAACTTATCAATACATTTATTAGTAACAATAAGTTTATTTATTTCAATAAATTCAGAGCATACCTAGTCATGTAAAATTTTTTTTTTTCTTTTTTTCTTTTTTTTTAATATCTATTGAGGTATATTGACAGGTTCTTTGGTTGAAGGTTTCTAAGAATTCATAGGAATAGTAGGGCTTCAATAGGAATATTTTTATGAGATCAAATGATTGTGTGTTTTGAAATTTGGCCTTAAGGTTTTATATTGAAAGATTTTTTTTCATCTATGTTTAATGAAAGTCAACATGGTTTCCAGTTATAACTTCATATCATTTGTTAATCCTTCTATTTCATCAAGTTCCTCTTGACGCAAGTCACTTATAGCAATGCATTTTTTTTTCTTATTAGGAATGGAGGAGAGAAGATTTAGAACATTAAATGGTAAAGATCATCGGTTGACTTGTTTTAGTTCAATGTATACTAAAATTTTGCCCTTATGAACATTAAAAAAATAAACTTTTTAAAGCTTGCAACAACTCTTTAAATTGAAAAGTAAATTTAGAAGAGAAGAATTAAACATAAGAATTTAGCTCTTATTGACAACAATGAAGAAATCATTATTTTGTTGCAATGGCTTAGATAGCAATGAGGAGCTACCACCCATTTGGAATGGAGTTCAAAAAAAGTTCAAACCGTTTTAGATAGATTTTGAAGAAGTCAAATCAACTAATATTATCAACCACCAAGTAACAAAACAATTACTCCATCCCAAAAACTCATTTCTTACCTAATGGTGACTTGCATAACATTGTGATAAGCTTTGATGGAGAGGGAGGAACGCAATCAAATGAAGAAATCATTACATTTTGTTGCAATGGCTTAGATAGCAATGAGGAGCTACCACCCATTTGGAATGGAGTTCAAAAAAAAGTTCAAAGCATTCTTTAGGATAGATTTTGAAGAAGTCAAACCAACTAATATTTACCACCAAGTAACAAAACAATTACTCCATCCCAAAAACTCGTTTCTTACCTAATGGTGACTTGCATAACATTGTGATAAGCTTTGATGGAGAGGGAGGAACACAAATGAAGTTTATAATAGATGATAAAATGATTTATGAGGTGGAAACTAAACAATAACTTCAAGGTATATTTGAAATCCACATGGGTGATGGAATGGTGGTTGACTATTTTTGAGATATCATTGACATCCCAAATTACTTTTTATTCTATACAAGAGAGTATTATTGATCCCATACAAGAACTATTGGGAACAACAACCATGGCAGTGGTGATGGTACTAATCCTAAGCAATCGAATGCTTATTATCATGTTCATTCACTCAAGATATTAGAGCACTAGGAGAACATTTTTTATCTATAAGTTAAATTTGCAATGAAATATGAGATTAAGTGTAGGAAAAATGATTATAATTGAAGGATATTTGAATAGAAATATAAAATATTATAAATTTATCTTATGACAAATTGTGAACTATTGATCAACTATCCTTTTATTTTAATCATTTATCTTAAATTTTCACATAAATTTATATCATTTTCTATTAGAATAAATGAAAAGTTATCGTGTTTCACTTTTTAAGTTTCTAGTTTTAAGGGCTAGCTTAGTAATATTGATAGCAATAGTTTCTATTGATAATAAATTGAAAAAGTATTAATTTAGTTGTGTATCTGATGATTAATTAAATTTCCTTATGATTTCTGATGTATTCTTGAGAATGTGAACTATATATAGTTATGATTTAATATTTTAGAAAGTTGCAATTTAGTGTTTTCAAATTTAAAAAACACATGCTTTGTACATAATAATTTTTTATGCAGATTAACATATATATCATACTTTTTTTTTGTATTTACATATCTAACATCTAAACTTTATATTTATTTATATAATACTTTAGCATCAAAATCATATCAAATTTATCATAAAAAATGTATTTCACCTAGAAAATTTATTATAGTGGTATTTTATATAATTTAATGATTTAAGTATTATATAAATAAATATCAAAATTTATATACTAAGTGTGCAAATACTTAAAATTTATAAAGTATGTATATAAATCTCTTTATTTTTTTATTGTGCCTTTCAAATAAAATGTTCTTAATGGAGATAGTAAAAGATGGAGAGAAGGAGAGCAATGTGATTGAGGCAACAAAAATAGTTGAGATAGCTAGAAGAGTGAGTGAGATGGAGGTGAGGGACCAAGGCAGGAATGGAGAGAGAGAGAGAGTTATAGTGGAAATGAGAGAGAAAGGGTGGGTAGTAGCAGTGGTAAGAGAAAGGTGACAATAAGTCATCAGGAAAATAGGGAAGGAGAGGTAGGCCTAAGTCATACCCTAATTTCCTTCTATTAATTAATTATTAATCAATTTCTTTGAAAATAATTATGTAAAAAATCATCAATATTTATTTAAAATCTACCATAATCAACACTAACAAGTATTTCATTGGTAATTTCATCATTAAATTTATAAAAAAATTATAATAATCTATTAGTAATTGTCTCTATTCTTATAATATTACACCAAATCTCTCTAGTTACACTATAATTCGTTACCAATTTTACTCAACTCAATATGCACTAAGCTTTGGGCATTCTTCAATGAATTACTTAGTTAGATCTCCCTTTATATTTTAGCCCTGTTGTCTTGAGTTGTCTATGTCAATCTATGAGCCAAGATATATATAATCTCTACTCAGTCATCTAGGAGGCTTCAACATACATAATATGTTAAACTCAATACTTTTCTTCTTAATTGGACTTATGGTCCAGGAAATCTACTCTTGACTCCCTAGCGCATACACTTGGAGCATACAAAGCCATAGCAACCCATAGCTTGCACTAGGGAGATATAGATTAGTCTAACTAGACTAGAGATCAACCTTTAGCCAACCTAAGATTAAAGCCCATCTTGATCATTTTGGTGAAACTTATATAGATTCTTGACTTTTTTAAGCTTGGCTTGACCTAATCCTATTTCCAATGGCAACAATATGTCAAACTAAAGATTTGTCAACATAGTGGTCAACTTATCATTGGCTCTTAGCTTTATGTTGAGCATAACTTTAACTTCTCTAAGGATTATAGGATTTATTCTCTCCACTGGTTACTCAAATCTAGGTGCTAATCATTCCATTTGGTGAATCCAAAGTCAATTATGCTAATTAAGCCAAACTTGTTGAAACTATAAGCAGAGTCATCTTTAGTTGACTTAGAACTTGTTTTCCATTTAGACTCTCTAGGGCTCACTTAATCAAAATCATAAGTCCTAGTCAAACCTAAATGCCAATGAACTAATCTAAGCTAATCTAGATTAATTAAGCTAGTCAAATGTGTAGATTATGCTAATCTAATATAATAATCCTTAGCAATCCTAAAACTCAACCAACCACCTAGGTATTCACACAATTTATTTAATATTACATATAAAACTTTAGTCAACTCTTCTTATTAAAAAATGTTACGCTATATTTAACTCCTTAAGTATTGAAATTAGTCATATTTGAACCCAAGCATGACAAATAACAAGTTACTCCCAAACAACAACGAAAATTATTTTTGGCACATCAAGTCAAAGGTTTAAGATCTTAGTCTTTTCTTCTCAATAAATGGTCAAATCTAAGTCTAAATCTCATTCAAGCCTAAATTAATATATTCTAAACATTACAGATGAAAGATATGTTGTGCTCTTAAATAAAACAAAACTTGAATGAAATATCTTTGTTCTATGACATTATAGTATATTTGAGTTCACTTGAGTTGAGATCCATAGAACTTTCCAAAGTGAGTGATCATGAAGTTTAGATTGCCATGAGGTACTTAAAAGTTTAGACTTGAATGTATGCAAACACCCACTTTTGCTCTCCTTGTTTTTGCCAACTCCTAGGGTATGTTTCGGATCAATTTTATTATATTTTTTTTTATTTTGTTTTTTTAAACATATTTTTAAGTGTTTTTATTTTTAAAATATTAAATATTAGTTTTAAAATAAATAACATTGTTTTTAAAATACTCAAAAATAACATTTAAATATGTTTTCAAAAACAACTATGAACTATCCAATATGTTTTGTTTTGAAATAAAATAAAATAAAAATATAAAATAAAAAATAAAAATCTAAAGTGATCCCAAATGGTCTTTTAGCATAAAGGATGGATTAAGAAATAGCTTATAGAGAAGGATCCAGATTCATCCATTGTTTTGGAAAGCAATCAATGCTAATGAAAGGGTAGACAGTGTAATACCGAAAGCTAATAATTTTTTTATTTAAAATAATTTAATTATGTTACTGTAGCAATGTTACTGTAGCACCGAAATCCCTCCCTTGGCATGCAGCGGCTGGATTAAGGAATTTGATGTTTACGAATCGAAGGTATACCGTTCCTTTTATTCGTTTCCTCGAGCGATTTGATTTGGGTCCAGTCTCCTCCAAGCGACTAATCCCTTCCTTCTTCTCGCGACTTATTTCCGCCTCGTGGCGAGACGCGATGCACTAGCGGAGGAATCCGATTCTGCTGGAACCGCCATCTCTGTGATGCATCTCGCGAGGAATCTCGTGTCTTGGCCCGGCTCAAATTGAAATTTGGGTCTTGGCGATAGGAGGGTAACTGGGAGTTCCTGACTTGTTGGGTTTCTTTCCTATTCCTTTTTCCTTGACCTGCAAAATGCGTGTAGGGAGTTATATGTCGATAGAGTTCAAATCTACTAGAGGACATATTTTCATTGGGTGAGTATGGAGAATTTTCCATTTTCATTTCCTATTAGGACCGATATTGGATTGTGAATTAGAATGGGATTTGTATTGCATTTTGTTAATTTATTTTGCTACAATTTAATCGTAATATGGTTTAACATTTAGTATATAGATTCTGAGTGCTCCAGAATACAAAGATTATATGAGGGGACATCATATAAGAATGAAGTTTGCTTGGGACATCGCTGCTAAATTTATTTATAAATTTCATGTATTCTAAGAGTTATTCCATTATAGGTACTCAAGAAACGCCACATCACCACACAAGGTGAGAGACACATAAATGCTAATTTAAATTCAGTTTCTATAGCCTAATGTATGCCACTGTTACTACCGATTCTTACTGATTTTATTAATATTGTATGAATTACATATAGATATTCCTGTCATATTGTAGCCAAATACAAACGCTTATTACCTGGCCTAATATATATTACCGATTTACAATGATTATAAGTCAGTTAGTCAATTGCCTTAATATCATATGATTTTGCTGTGCATATGGAAATGTTTTAAAACATGCATTATAAATTACTAAATGAAGTAATGTGATAAACAGAGAAATGTCAAGAAATTGTGAGGAAGACTATGTTATAAAAAATCTGATGATAGAAAAGTTCCGAAAGAGCCTTTAATAGGATCTTAGTATTCCGACTCGACATCGAGGTGAGCCGCGGGAGCGTAATTAAGATGTAATAGAAGTATCGGCCCCTACCTTACCTTCCTTTATGACGTGATGACTTATGTTATGAAAGTCAAAACCTATGCAATTATAAATGACATTTCTGGGAAAAGGATTTGATATAGAATAGAAATTGCTTTCATTAAATAACTGAATAAATTATCAACTTCTATGAAATGACAATGAAATGACAAATTATTTATACAAGACTACTTTTGAAATGCTTAGTATTTGCAAAGATATTTTACCACTCTTACTTTCCGCAAATTTCAAATGCACGCTTAATTTCTATGTCTTGTTAAGCTTATTTTAGTTTTATTTGTCTCCACTGCTTTAATGATGATACCATTGATAATTCGTGCAAAGACAAAGAGAGAAGTTAGCTTTATTAATTTGTATAGTTTTGGGTATATTTTGGAAGAAAGGCTTTAGTAATAAAATTTTAACACTATTACCTTTAGTTCAGATTTTGTTACAAACTTGAAGATTCTTATACTTCTAATTTTGTGATATGAATTAATTAGTTAAGAAAAAATATATGAATTTGTTTGTGATGATTTAATGAGATACAAATTTCACTTGTTCAAATGTCACATGGAACATGTGCTAATTTCAAAAGTTTATCCTCTCGTTACAGACCTAATCTGGGGTCATTTGGGGTGTATATGCTTAAAGACATGGCGGGTGATGACACAAAAAAGAGGCGAGGAGGCCATTGAAGCCATAAAATCTTTCAGGCATCTCCACTCAAAGCAAGCACAGGAGTCCCCAGAGAACTCGCTCATCGATCTCTGCAAGGTAAAACTTGCCAATCATTCTCCGACCAAGTTATTAATTTAGTACTGAACTATCCATTATGGTGGAGTCCATACTAGCAAAACTTAAGATCAGCATTGGAGCCTGGCTATGGATGTTTGATGTGAGGCTAGAGGAGAAGAACATTGAGAGACTCAATGATATGATATTAAAATGAGAAACTTAACCATTGTCCATTAAAAATTCTGGATCTTTTGTGCTTATCACATTCGGGAAATGTTTGGATCATTGTTGTGTAGATAATAATCCCATCCAAATACGTATTTTTCAGAAAATAATATTATCTATCAAACTTAGTGTGTCTGATTCAACATTATCATCAGAACATATAATGATTTATAGTAAGACGAACGATGATTATTGTCTAGCAAAGGACTTACAGGTTAGAATACATGAAAGAAAACTTTGTAGCATAAATGTTGTACTCCAAAGTGGCACCACTGAATATGGATATATGCTCTTGCTACTAAAGTTTGTATACTTCGATATATTATGCAATGTAAATCTGAGTCAATCAAATGAATTCTTCTTATTATTCTGTGCTTGAACTTGTTCAATAACTTTGCTTTATAGCTTAGAAGCTAATTTTGCGCTACTTTTTCAAATATTTTTGGTGCTCCAACATATGAGAAGAAATGACAAGTATCAAACCCTTATGGACATGAAAGTCTTTACATCTACAAAACGTCTTTATTCTTTATCTTTGGTTGGTTGGTCTTATTGTCTTTACTCTAAAATATATATTTTTCAGTTCTCTTTTTGATGAATTTCACTTGTGTAATTTTTTTTGTCTTTTTTTTTTCTCAATAAAAAAATTGTTAATGTTTGTGCTTTGATGTTCATCATTAAAAAGAAAATACAACACCCTTAGCCTGAAGGTTATTAAAAAGCTCGAGTTTTAATTGAAATATATATAATTCAATTATTATTTATGTTGCTCTATGAAGTTTAAATATTTATATAAATATTATTGATCTATATCACTAATTATTTATTTAAATTTACTTCACACTTTATAATTAATAATACATAATTTTAAAATATGCTTAGTGCGATGTACTATAATATTTATGGCCGTAGAGAAAATTTAATGTCTTATTTTTTTTTATAAAAAATAATTATACACACGGATTAAACAAATTTAAAAGATGATTTAATTTTTTTAGGTAAAAAATCTAGAAAGATAAAATTATGGAGCTCGGTCTAATTGAACAAAATGTTTATAGTGAAAGTCATAAAAGCTAATTATTTTTGTATCAAAAAATAAAAAATAAAATTCAAGTGTTTTATTTAAAATATTACATTTAAAATAAATTATACTATTTTATTTTACTCATAGCCTTCAAAAAAAATGTATTGTCATCATGAGTTGGCATAAAGAGATCGGATGCAATATACATATGAGGTTAGACAAATAAGTTCATTATTTTGTTAATAAAGGAATAAAAAATATAATAGGATTATTTTAAAATATTATTTTTAAAAATAGTAATTTTACATCATCATTTAAAAAATATTAATAGATCGATATATTTGATGCAATATATAATCATTTGACATTAAAAATAATAGAAAAAAAATGTCAGCATGAAAATTTTAACATTTTAATGAGATATAATATTTTATGGCAACATCAAAAATGTCACTAACACTTGCATTGATAAGCTTATCAATTAAAAATAATAAATAAAACAAAGCCTTTTTTATGAAAATGATACAAATTCTTTAAATGTCAATGCCATATCATTCTATAAACCATATGCATTAAATCAACCTTTCCCTGAGAAGATTTGCGAGATCTTTTAATAAATTTATTGTCAAAAAAAACTTGAAAAAAAAGTATTTAAAATAACTTGTCATTATATCAAATATTAATAATTAATCTATTTATTTGAATAAATGTTAAAGATTATCTAGTTATGCGATATTATATATATATATATATTTTTTTTTCTTTTTTTTCCTCGTAATATTTACTGAGATATATTGACAGATTCTTCGATTGTAGGTTTCTAAGAGAAGGAAAATCGTGGGTTGGAATAATGGGGCTTCAATAGAAATATTTTTTTATGAGATTAAATGAGTGTGTGAGTTCGAATTTTGGCGTTTGATTTTCTGTCAAAATAATTATTTTCCATCTATGTTTTATCAAAGTTAATTTGATTTCCATTCATAACTTCTTACCACAAATAAATCCTTTTGCTTCATCAACTTCTTCCTGAGGCCAGCCACTAACAATGTGTTTGTTTTCCTTTGTTAGGAATGAAGGAGAGGAGATAAATAACTTAAATGCTTTGGATCTTTGCTTACCTTTTTTTAGTTCAATGTATAGTACAATTTCGCTTTTGTTTTAAATGGGAATAATTAACTCTTTCAACAACAATGAAAAAAATCATTATATTTTGTTGCGGTGATGTTGACACCGATGTGGAAATACCACGGCCTTTGGAATGGCGTTCAAAAAAGAGTTCTGAGCAGTCTTCAGGAAAAGCTTTAGAGCAGTCAAATCGACAAGTGTTACCCACCCCGAAGTATCAAAACTCTTACTCCGTCTCCAAGGCTCGCTTCTTACCTGGCGGTGACTTCCATAGAATTGTAATAAGCTTTGATGGAGCGGGAGGAGGAAAACATATGAAGTTTACAATAGATGATACGACGATTTATGAGGCTAATACTATGAGTTCCACCTGAATGATGGAACAGTGGTTGATTGCTTTTGGGATATCACTAATATCCCAAATTACTTTAAATTCTATACAAGGAAGTATTATTCATCCCATATAAGAACCATCAGTAGCAGCAGCCATGGCGGCAATGGCGATGATAATCCTGACCAATCGAATCACTATTATCATGTTCATTCACTTGAGATCTTCGGATTGCCATAAGTTTATTTGCAATGAAATATGAGGTTATATAGTAATATTCATAAGCATTTTATGTTTAAAGTGTAGGATATAATTGAAAGATTTGAACAAAAATATTAAAAAAAATTCTAGTTTTATCTTATAACAAATTGTGAACTGTTGATCAAATATCCTTATATTTTAATCATTTATCTTAAAGTTTAGTATACATTTATATCATTTTTCCATTAGATTAAGTGAAAAGTTATGGTATTTCATTTCTTTCTGTTTCCAGCCTTAAGGGGCTGTTTGGCTGCAGGATTTAAGCCGTATTTAAGTTAAATTTATGGCTTTGTGTAATCCGCTAAGGCGGCTTTCGCATGGTTTTAAATCCTGTTGGTAAGCAGATTTATGGGATTTAGACAAGCAGAGGGGAGTGGGACGAAAGATGAGGGTTACCTTCACGTAGGGGTGTGCGTTTTGGATAGATTGGATGATAAATTTTTAAAATCAATTGGTTTTAGATTTCTAAAAATATTAAATCAAATCGATCAAATAAAATAAAAATCAAACAAACCGAATAATAATTTGTTTTGGTTTTGGATAAACTGAAGTTGGCTACATTTAAAAATTATTTGTATAATTTTTTATTATATAATGAACAAGAAATAAGTAAAATAATATAAATATAATCAAAATGCAATTAACTACTTCATGCGCTAAAAAAATATTTAAAACTAATTTTTACTTACATGAACGATATTTTGAACTTAAAAGTTGATGAAACCATATTACTATATTATGAGATCAAAATATTTTAGAAATTTGGATAATGGTCTTTCAAAAAAATACCTACTAAGTATTCAAAAATAAATAAAAAGAAATTGATATAGGCTTAATAATTTATGATTAATTAATAATGTTTAACTAACAGTTAATAGATATATTATAATAATTATATTTTAGTTAATTTAATTATAATTTATTTGAGCAAAATAAAAAATAATTTATGTAAAATGGTATTATTTTATGTAAACCAAATAAAATTTTATTATTTAATTTATTTATTAGATTATTAATCAATGAATAAGTAAGTGAATGTAATTATATTTAATAATATTATCTCATAAATATATATATATATATATATATATGTGTGTGTGTATATAAAGATATATTAATCCTAATTATTAATATTACTTATTTATGATTATTCACTTAAGTAAATTATTTGATTGCTGAAAATTTATTATTTTAAATAATTAATAAGTTATAAATTGAATATTATTAGCTAATTAAGATTCAAATATAGTAAATAAATATAATAAAATATAAGTTTGATATAATTATTATTAAAATTATATTTGACCAAACTAACTTAAATTCTAAAATAGATAGTCAGATCCTCATGATTTAATAAGATTTAACTTTTATCATATCAAATAATTTTCAAAATTAGTTGGTTTAGAAATTACTAAATCTGGATTTATAGAGTTTACCGGATTTACTAAATCCGGCTTGTAACCAAACAGCCTCCAAGGATTGCTTTAGTAGTAGTGATAGTAATAGTTCCTTCTCATAATAAATTGAAAAAGTATTAATTTAGTTGTGGATCTAATAATTAATTAGTTTTATATGATTTTTTATGTATTTGTTAGAATTTGGACTATATGTTGTTATGATTTAATATTTTCTTAATTGTGCTAATTTTTTAGAAAGTTGCTCCAATGCAAATTAGCATAATTAAATCTGAAAAGCTTATTTTAAAAAACATATGCCATGTAATAACAATTTTATATATTTACATATCTAACATCTAAGTTATATATTTACTTATATAATACTTTAGTATTGAAATCATCAATGATAAAATTGTATTTCATTTTTAAATTTTATAATTGATATGACACTGGAAATTGCACTAGTCGAAGCATGAATCTTGATGTCGAAAACAAACTAATTAGTCAACTAACCAGAGGTCGCTATCAAAAATTTTATGATATTAGTGCCCTAAATATGTTTATAATCAAATCGAGCTTCTTGACAAGCCAGATCTAACAATCCCCAGATCTCCTAAATCTAACTTCATTTAAGCATTCAAATACTTAAAATACATCATATGATCAAGGGAATCATTTTTGAACCGTCCGATGGAGTGGTTTGGATTTTGCATGTATTTACAGAAATATCACTCCTCTAATCTATAAATAGCCTATCATTCATCACATGAGGGAGGCTTTAATGAAGAGAGAGTCGCGAAGAGCTAAGCATAATCGTGTCACTCCGACGGTCCCCACCGCCGTCATCATCCACCGCCGTGGCCATCGCCGCTACCACCACCGTCGACCACTATCACCGATCATCATCACCGCCGTCGACCACCACCGGACCTCGCTGCCGCCAACCACCATCGTTGGTCACCACCGTCGACCACCGCCATCGATTCATCGGCCGCCGACCATGCTATCTCGCCAACCGCCGTCTAATTTCCCGCTCCATTGGCCACTATTGTTGAAACCACCAGGCAATTTATAGATTAGAGGTTTGTGTGCTTGAGGATACATACGATCAAGAAAATGTAGACATACATAATATTCTAATGATATTTTTGCTCTAAATAAATCTTATGAAATATAATAATGTGTAATTTTCATTTTATTAAAAAGTTTATACGAAATTAAATAATAATATTAAAAAGATAATTAAATAATCTTGATGTCACTTCAACTTCTCATTAATTAAAATTATATCCCTTGACATCACTTGAACTTCTCATTAATTTAAAATAATATCATAATTCTTACTTTTTTAATATTTTATATTATTAATTAGCATTCTTTAGTTTATAATAACCCTATAATGCATGACTTGTGGTGGACTTTATTTTTATGAATTGGTGGCTACTTTAGTGTGGTCAATAGCTATAGCAGTCATTTCACTTCCTCGCTCCTCATAATATTTTGGAGAGAGATCGAAACTCTATAATAGTTATTTGAAATGGGAATCCTTCCATCATCAAAGTCTCATAGATTAGCCTCCATGCTCATCTTCAAGGCATGGAGACTAACCTATGGAATGAGATTCTTCCACCCTTTGCTTCAAGAGCTATCTCATGGCATTCTTGTTTCTTAGACAATAGAGTCAGGGTTTCATTATATTGTCGCAAACATAACTCTTTGAAATCGAGGATTTCTATCATAAGCATCTTGCTCGAGTTGTCATATGTTCGTATTAGGGATTAAATCATATATGTGTTAGTATGAACTACTTCAAATTGTGAATTGCTCATTAAATGAGTTATAATTTATTTTGATGTTATGTGCTACTCAAATAACTATAGTAATTCTAGAGCTAATATATATACCAAATCCTAACTTTTAAAAGGGACAACTTATTTTTTATTTTTTTACTTTTATTAAATTTATATTAATTTGATTGTGGCATATATAAATATATTAATTGGGTAATTCATTTTTTAAAAGGTTAAGTGTTAGATGTACTAATATCTTGTACTTGTACTAGATGAAAGATGAGGAGCATAGTATTTATTCAGGTATTTCCATATTGATTTTAAACTATGTACAAATTCCAAAATTTTATGAAATTAAATTTCTTTTATGGGTTCCTATCAACTTTTAGAATCATTCATGAGGTTTGAGAGTCATTTGAATTTAATTTAGATTTTATTTAAATCATAATTGACTAATTTAAATTATTTTAATTATCATTTTTAAAATACTAATTATATTATTTTATTTCAAGTGTCATTAGGTTATCTAGGAGTTTGATTTATATCTTTTAAGATGTGACATGAATTAGTAATTTTTAAAATCCTCATATAATTAATTAATTATTAGAGTTTATTTAGTTGTAATTAAATATTTGATTAATTTTAATTAAGAATATGAGTCATTATTCTTTTCATTTAGAATCAACTATAAAAATTAAAAGTTAAATTACTTTATAATTGACTTCATAAATTATCTTCAAATAATTTGTTACATCTCTTTTTTTTTTAAAGGGAACCCCATATAGGGGAATTTTATTGCCACAAAAAAGGGGTTACAAGGTCCTTAAGAGGGGATAAACTGAGTTACCGGCTCAAAGAGCTACAAGCATCCTAGAGAGTAAATCCCTTGACTAAGTACAATCCACACATATAAAAAGGGAAATAAAATAACCAAAGAAAGCAAAAGATACACATAAGCAAACAACAAAGCTAGCCAACAGTTGTTGAGGCTAAAGAAGTTTATACCTCGAAGAAATGATCAGAGATGAACACGTAATCTGCAAACATCTAGAAAAAAGTTATCACAGTTAAAGTGATATGAGCTAAATCGAAGTTTGAAACAGATACACTGAGAGATAAACAGAGAGTTGTGAAAAAAGCTCCAGCAAGATCACACCAACTTGGGGCAGCCGCAACCATGTGCATCCAAATCCAAAAGAAGGGATACAACAGATGTGCTACTACCAGCCAAAGAATGGGTGAAATCAACCATCCATCATAGCCTACAAACCTGGGGAACCAACCCATCCATTGGAAGAGAGTCGTGTGGACCGAAATAGCAGTATACCAAAGTATAGCAAAGCCAGCCACATACACAGGGGAGAGAAAGCCACACATATACAAAAGATAAAGGGAAAACAGCATTCCTTTAACAACATGAAAGCCCAAATAGTGCCAACAGATATTAGATGCCAGCCCACAACAACCCAACCAGGGGTCATTCCATAGAGATATAAATCGAACAGGTTCAGCAGGATAAATGAGAGCATCTAAGTCCAGGCGTGCTTGCATGATTGCAACTAGCTATAAACAGTTCCAAAAGAACACAACATACCAGAAGTAGTGAAAATATCCATACAACAAAGCCATAATATTATGGTAAGGAATTGGTCGAAACACACCCTTAGTCTAGCATGAATCTTCACAATAGGGATTCTTAAAAGCAGATACCATAGTTGACCATCCAGCCGCCAACCGCACAACACCAGTCAACAAACCACCACCAAAACTTCCCAGTGACAAGCATCAAAAACCCAAAATGAACCCACGTAAATTGATATAGGGACTACCGTAACAGTGACCACAAAAGAAAAGAGGAGATATCACCAGGCATTGAAGGAAGAGCACTAAAGCCAAACAGGAGAACATTTTAACCCATATATTAGGACAAGAAATAGTTATCCAATAGTTGGAGCTACATAAAGATCCAAAGATTGGAATATAACTAGAAAAGGTCACTGGGAGATACATAAATAGAGCACAGAAAATGAAAAACAAGAAAAGATAACCCATCAAGATCACCCAAATGCCAGTCGGACAAGAGAGGAGACAAAAGCAACAAACAGGCCTAAGATGGGAGGCTAGCTCCCACCCAACCAAAAAGTTGAAACCACTAGGCAATAAAATTAAATTAGGTTCAACATACATGGGCAACCCCATTTTATCTAAATTCACAAGCCCCGTAAGTAAGGAATATTATCATTGGAGAATAAATCCACGTAAGAGGACTTTGCACCCCAATTAGCAAGGAAAAAGACAGAATTACCTTCTCGATATGAGAAATATGATAATCAAGGGTGGCAAGAAGCCCCCTCGTATGGTTAAGTAAATAGAAAACTTCAGAATTACCATGAGCTCCCAACTTTAATAATTCCAAGAGGAGGAGAGCATCAATTTCAAACCAAATTTTCTGGAATCCTTTCTGAATGCAGACAGAAATCCCATAGTGAAGACCATAAAGCTTAGCAAAAAGAACAGAATAGGGTCTTAAAAGAACAGCAAAAGCAGATATCACATTTCCACTATAATCTCTTAAAATTCCCCCACAATCATAAAAGCCATTAGAAACTGATCCATCAGTGTTGACCTTAATGACATGATAATTAGGCTTTATCCAATATATAATTTTATGAGTATGCTCAAACTCAGCAGAGGGGAGAATAATTCCAAGGTTAAGGGCCAAATGTTTAAACCCTCTCAAACTAGAGGGAGTAAGGAGATATGTTTTATAAAGTGATGTAATTTTACATTTGGCTCTAACAATAATATGATGATAGTTCATAGGGATACCATGATGCTTAGCATCATTTCTTTCCACCGATATCACAGAGTAGTAGCTAATACACCTTTGACATGACCCTTCAGGGTATAAGAAAGAAAAGTTTAAGAAGTTGCATGATAAATAATGATCCATCAAAGAGGAGAGTATTTAACATACTATCATACCAACTCCAAACCTTAGCAGCAATAGGGTCATTCATGAAGACATGATCCACAGTTTCAATGTGAAAATAACATTGGCATTTGGAGGGAAGATGAAAACCTTTGTTCTCATTATGATATATACAATATTAATGATTTAGTCATGATTTTAGTTTATGTTTTATCTTCAACTTAATTAGGTTTTATAACGAGCTAGTTTGCATTTTTCTTTTTAAATTTTTATTTAGTTTAATTATTTATTTTGAAATTTTAAAGATTATTTAACAATTATTTTTGGTAAATTCAACTTAACTAAATTAAAGGGAAACATCAAACTATTTTTGAACATTCCATCATGATCAAATAGTCACGACTTAATCATAGGCTAATGGGTCAAATCAAATCACTATGCTCCTTCACTTAATCAGGTCATTCATTCAAACAAATGGAATAAATGGTTTTGATTCAGAAAAAAAAATATAAAATTGATGAAATACCTCACTTAAAAGATCAAAAGAGTAAAGTGGGGAATCTCGCAGTTGGATCTTAGTGATGCGTATTCAATATATCAAATATGAGATTCTTAAGATTTTTAAGGATTTGAGATATTCATCTCGATGGAACTGGTGATGTCAAGTAGATCTGACTTATCAAAAAGCTCATTCGGCTGAAGCGAGGCTCCAATTATAGAGAAAATATTACGTGCAGAGTCAGATGTTTCTTGGACTCCAATCAAATTCGGAAACATGGCTCAAAAAATTTTTTATGTTATTTGAATAAAATTTAAGAGTAATTGATGATACGTGCTGAAGTTTCAGTAACTCAGATTTTGCTTTCAACCACAAACTCTAACCAAAACGGAAATTTGGTTGGCTACAGCTCCTATAAGGAGAGTCACAGCAATTATCTCATTGCAACTTTCTGAAAGGGTGGAAGGGACAGAGGGAAACAACAAAAGTGATTTTGAGGTGAAACACAATAGAAGAACGCCTCCGCTGAGCAAGCTTGGCTCGTGTGTGGCTTATGATGAGGGGAAACGGTGCTGTGCACAACTGCAGTCTGCGGTCGCGGCTCGTGTGAGAGGCAATGGATGAGAGAGGGCTGGAAGATCGCACGGAGGTGCTTGTGCCGTTCACCAAGAACATAATCCAGACGAAAGTTCTTTGTTATGGTCTCAAGTTCGAACAATGCGAGCGCTATCACATATGCGTACATTGCAATATTGCTGGAGTCTGCAAAATTCCCTGGTGTAGAAAGATCGCTCACGAGAAGGAGCGATTATCTTTCTTCTTTAATTAAAGAATTCCTTCTAGCCAATTGCGACAACGGGACCTATTGCACTCGAGCATGAGCTATAACCACTGCAGATTCCTTCTTTGTCCTGCAATATCGTATCCTGCATATTCTCTATCCTCTTCTTCTACTAACTCTCTCCTCTTTCATGTATTCCTCGATCAGCTCCAGAGTGTGCTCAATCATCAAAATGAGGAGAGAGGAAGATAATGCAGACAGAGACAAGAGAGGACGTGATATGGAGCCCGGCCTGGGGTCTTCTTGCCAGCTGGGCTAGCCGAGGAGAGGAGTTTTTGCTGGGTTTGGTGTGTTCCGATTAGCAGAAACGAGGGTGGCGGAGGGGAGAAGGACTGGCCCACTTGCTTCTTCATGTGATCGAGCAAGGAGATTGAGAGGGACTTTGGTTAAAGAGAGTTGCAAGGCTCTGTCGAGGGATCGCCGTGGGTTGAAGCGGAGACTCTAGACGGCAGTACAGAGGAGACAGCCTGCCGAGCAGTAGGAGGAGAGTTCGCCGCTAGATGTTTAAGGGAGGCGTCGGCTAGAAGCGAGAGGGTGGCGGCCTGAATTTCGATGGCTTGAGATGCTCGAGCCAGAGAGGAGATCTAGAGGATTGCCTGAATGGGGGGATGCTCGGTCCTGACTTCATGCCCAGCGGAGGAGAGGTGCTCGAATCTTGGCACTGTGCCAGAGAGCAGGAGAGGATCTATTCACGTGAAAGTGGAGACCAAGCGGCCATTCGCGTGAAGATCAATTTATTTTTCCTTCACAAAAACGAGATGGCAACCTGACACAGACGAAAGTTAAAATGAAAGGAATGGAAAAACCTGGCTTCACCCACGAGCTCAGTTGGTGAGAGCATGACTAAAAATCTGATCGCATTCGATTCTCCTTGCGCTCAGAAATATCCTTACGTGAAAAGAAAAGTCACCGTGTGGTCTAGCTTCAGGATTAGTCATTTCAAGTCATAGGATTGTCTATTACCATGAACTTGGTCATAAGAGTTAATTATAAAGGCAATTTTCTCAAGACGATTGAAGGAATGATTATGCTTAAGAAATTTGTAGTGTTTCTTCTAAAATAATAAATATCATGAGAATAAGGTTGGAGTATGATGCAATTAACCTAAGATTTATGATGTTAATTAGAGATAAACATCGGTTAAACTATTTGTCTCAACCAAAATTTTATGGCGTTTATAGTAGATGTCCTAATTTTATTTGAGATAATCTTGATGTGTTAATATATTCATTTAAATTTTAAGATAATAAATTGATTATTTGTTGGCACATATTTTATTTATGAGGATAAATGGTTTCTGATAACTTTCCCATAATAGTATCAGTAGTTATTTATAATTTTCTTGTTATAAATCCTATAATCTCTTTTATCATCAGTCTAATGACCAACAAATTTCTCTTATAAATAATGATCATTAGTAAATCAAATGTTCACTCTCTTCTCTTAAAAGGAGGCATTTGTGTATTGAATGCCTCATGAATAATGAAAAATAATAATATTGAGACTAATCTCTTTCGTTTAATTTTTTAATAAATTTGGTAATCAAAGTTATGGATCTCCATTAGAATGTTTGTGTTGAACTTGTTTAATAAAAATAATCAAATAAGACAATTAAATTTAATGAGGATGGTGCATTTGGTCTCTTCATTAATTTTGTTTTCTTTACAGGAGGCTTTATTATAAATTCTTAAATTTATTTAAAGATTATTTTAACTATTTTTGATGGGTTAAAGAATAAGATCAGCTTAAGAGAAAACTAACCCACATAATAGTAAGAAGAAAAAATTCAAAGCATAAACCTTCAACAAAAATATTTCAGAATAGCTCAAGATCTATTCCTAAAATTAATAAGCCTCTAAAAAGAATCTTTAAAAGTAATTTTTTTAAGAGCTTATTCTTTTTTTTAGTGAATTTATGAAAGATGAGATGAGTTCTTGGTAATCATCTAATTTTTAATAAAGTGCTCAATAAAAAATCTTAGTGAGATTCACAAAAGTGTAAATTATTTTATATATAAAAAAAAAAAGAATTAAACCAATTATATGCCAAACTCTTGAGCTTGGCAATAGAGATTTCGTAAAAGTGCATATCAAAATCTATTGAATATGCATGATATCTCTATTGTGGTCAATGTATTCTTGATGATTAGAATACACATCAAAAGAATCGTTAACATGTAATATAAACCCACTAAAATAAGATGCCAATGAATAATAATGGTAAAATGTGAAGACTCTTAATGGTTGCAATGAGAAGTAAGCTGATTTCTATCCATTAAAAATCCTCTTAAGCATGGCATCAAAGTTTATCTTTTCATAATAACATACTAGGCATTAATAAGATAAGAATCAATTAATTCTACCAAAGCTATAAGGGTATTATGATTTGGTCGAGCAAGTTAAGACAGATGAGTAGAATTGGCAATATCAAAGAGAACTTAATGAGAAAATGGCAGAAAAATTTTGTTGGTATGATAGTGAAGGGCCCTTTATAGGTGACATCAAATTAATCAACCTTAACTTACTATAATTTCAGTGTAGGTAAGCTCAAATATATTTTTGATAGTGTTATTAGTTGGATAGATTCTTGTAAAAAATAAAGGATATAAACCTATTACCTCTCCAAATTCAAGCCTAGGTGGCTTTCATTAATTAGATTATGATGTCTTTAATTGAAGAATTGATTATTAACCAATTGAAAAGCAGTTGTAAAATCTAGTGTTGCGTGCTAGAAAACCAGCTACGATAGAGTGAAAGTTTACGCCTTAGCCTTATTTGTGAAATCCAAAGACACATAATGTATTTAAAGAGTGAACAAGAAAACTCCAAAAATTTTAACGGAAAAATCTCAAAAGAGGAAAAAATCACGCCTAGCCCAAGAAATGGTTTCACTATATATTTGTTTTAAGTACAAGTTTTCCGATAAAGATTACATAATTGTATGAGAAGGCGACAATGGGAATCCCAAAATCGACAACAACATATATAGTCAATGCTCAGTTGTAAATATTGCTAGTGGTAGAGATGATGATCAAATGAACAAACGATCGATGATGCTGTCGTCATGATGGTGATCGAGAGATTGCCGACGGCAAGGATCAAGTACGATGGCGGCGGCGTGGTTGACAACCGAGTGGTGGCACGATATTGGAAGATTTTCAAGCTTTTTCTCTCTCTCTTGGCCTCCCCTCATATGAAGGGATATTTATAGATTGGAGAGGGCGTCTATAAATACATGCAAAATCCAACCACTCTCTCCATGACGCTCATGATGATTCCCTTGATCATATGATATATTTTGTGTATTTGAATGCTCAAATGAAGTCGTAATTATGAGATCTTGGGCTCGTTAGATCCGCTGAGATTCGATTTGACTATAAACACTCAATGTTTGAGAGTTATTTAGATTTAACCGACATCCTGAAGTTTCCAAGGATATTTTAAGTGTTTGATCTCACCGTTTTGAACTTCGGATCGCTTTTAGCATCAAGATTGCGTTTCAAGAGTAGTATTTTAAGTGCCATATCATCTAGGATGATGACTTTTTTTTGATAGATAGTATCAAATTATTATGTACTTGAACATTAATGGCTGTCAAAGAAAATTTAATATCTAAATTTTATACAAAGATCATATCCTAAAATTTTTATGTGAAAAAATCAAGAATAAAAAAAAATATTGGGCTTAGGCATTTGAGATAAAATTTAAGTAAGGTTATAAAACTTTGTTGTTTCTCTTAATTATAAAAAATAGGATTACAAAGTATGCATTAGGTCCTGAAAATTGATAAAGAATACTGAAGCTATGGAAGATGATGAGATAATCCAAAGATGACTTGAACAATAATATTTCAATTATAACTAAATGATGATAATTAAGCAAAATAGTTAAATAATGATAGTTGAGCAATAAAAGTAATGGTCAAGTAACAATGATGATATGATAATGTTGATTAGATAATGGTAATCAGGTGAAGATAATTTATTAATGTTGATCATCAGACAAAGCTTTAGAATTTTTCTATTCTTTATTCCCCAATTAAAAGGCACCTTTCATCTAATAAATGGGAGTTAATTATTTTTAGAATGATATTGTCATGCGCGAAAACCACAGAGTGAAAGTTTACATTTAGCCTGAGAAGTCCAAAGACACATGTAATTAAAGAGCAATAAGAGACACTTTTAACGTAAAACCTCGAAAAGAGGAAAAACCACTGAGCCCAAGAAAAGCTTCCACTATGTATCTTCGGAGTACAAAATCTTCCCGATAACAGATTTAATTGCATATGAGAGGAATAAATAACAATGAGAATTTGCATCACAGATGGTAACTCGAATACGTGGTAATTAGTGACGATATAATGGCGAGTTGATGACCGAGTGGAGTGCAATCTTGTTGGTGATCTGCTGAGGATCTTCTGCTTGAGCTCTCTCTTCCTCCCTCACTTGGCTTCCTCTTCTTCCTTTTTCTTCCTTTCTTGACTCTTCTTCCTTGTTTCGCTCTTCCTCTTCTTCCTTGCTTGATTGAGAAGGATCATGGGTTGGTGGTCACGACCGTGGCTCTTTCTTCACTTTTTTCCTCTTCACTTGGCTTCCTTCCTCTTCTTCCCTTGCAAGTGATTGACGGCAGGATCACGTATGGTTGTGGCGGTTGATTAATCTCCTCTTCTTCACTTGTTTCAGCCTTCACTTTTCGCTTTTCCTTCACTTGGCCTCCCTTCATGTGAGGAATGAAGGCCTATAGATGGATGAGGGATTCAAATTCATGTAAAGCCCACACTCGATCGGACGGCTCTGATGATTCCTTCGATCATTTGATGTATTTTGAGCATTTGATGCCCAAATGAAGTGAATTAGATCTTCTGTTAGATCCGCCGTCGAGACGCCGATTTGACCCATATTTGAGAGCTGTTTGGGATTTAATTGCCAAAGATTCCATGATATTTTAAGTCGACGGTTTTTGACTCAAAATCATATCAAGATTTGCTTGACTATATTTTGAGAGCCATATCAGATATTTTGATAATTTTATTCAAAACTCTCAAACATTCTATCAGATGGTCTATATTTATTCTCTCAACTATACATTATCTATTTAGCATTTAAGTTCCTTAATAATATTAAAATTGACCGATCTTAAATCCGTTGGATTTCTTTCATTAAGATGCTTATTTTAATTGTAAGCCTATAAAATTCATATATCATTTGATTCATCAAATAGTATCATGAAATTGTCAAATATATTCAAGTGGTTAATTTAGACTCATTTGAACTCAGATCATTTTTTTTTTTTTTTGTCATTATTAAACTCTTCTCATCCAAGATACTTAACATTTATTGAAATCAATTAAGAATTTTTTTAATTCAATTTCGAAAGTTTCAAATTCAAATATTTCATCGTGATTTATATTTGATCAAATATATTTACTCATGATGTAAGATATAAAAAATTTGATATAAGATTATACAATAAATCATTAACAAGCTATTAAATGAGTATGTTAGATAGCACTTAGCAAGTTATTTGTTAAACAACAAACAACATGCTTACAACATAAATGGATAAAAAATGCAATGTTCAAATTTATTCAATTATTAAAATAGATAAATATTAATAATTTTTTAATAGACAAGTATCAAATTATTCATCAAGTGCATTAATTTGCTCAATGTGTGAATTAACACAAACGATAGGAAGTGAATATCATTATATTTTAGCAACATTTCTTAGAAACCCATGATTAATATATATTTTTAAAATATTTTATTTAAAATATATATAAGAGAACATGATATTTAAGGAGGTGGTGAGCCAACAACATATGTATAAATATTGTTAAAAAATATGATGATTTGAATATTTATGCTCTTTTTAAAAAAAAAAATCCATTTCATAATAATATCTCAAGATCTCTAATGAGATGAGCCTAACATTGATTAAACAATATTCATAATGATGTTTAACAATAATTTTTTGTGAAATGGCTTATGTTTCAATAGTTGAATGAGAATATTATTGCTCCCAAACTAAGAGTTCAAATCACATATTTTAGATTTATCATTCAATATTCTAAAAAAATTGGCTGGATATATATATATATATATATATATATATATATATATATATATATATATATATATATATATATATATATATATATATATATATATATATATATATATATATATATATATATATATATATATATATACTATTAAAAGTGACTTGTATTTTTTTTTCGAAAATAAATCTTGGTCATTCACTTCTTATATGAGTGATGTGAGGTGAGATTTTTATAATGAGTTTAAAGTCAAGAAGTTAAAAAGGTGATATGAAAGGAGAATTTGTGTCATTATGTAATACATTCTATAAGGTGGTGGCCAAAATTCTTGCAAATCGAATGAAGAGATTCCTCCCTTCTATTAACTATTCTCAATCCTTTGTTAAAGGATGAGATATTGTGATAATTTGGCTATGGCCTTTGAGATATGTGAGTTCTCCATCTCTAATTGCTCCTAGCTAAAATTGACTTGAAAAAGCTTTGATAAAATCAACGTTGATTCATAGACTCCTTGACAAAGGATTTCCCAAGAGGTTCACAACTTGGGTGGAAGCATGTATTTATGTGCCCTTCTCATAATGCTAAATGGGAATATTTGGTTATTTCTCCTCTTCAAATGGCCTCAGACAAGGTTGCCCACTATCTCCTTTTCTTTTTACTATTGTCATGGATACTTTCTCTTGTATGTTAGAAAATGAAATTAACAAAGGGCTATACAACCCTATTGCTATTGCTGGACAACACTCTTCCCACTTATTGTATGCTGATGACCTCTTAGTGATGGGAAATGTTAACTTTTCCACATTCAACTCCCTTAAGTCCACTCTTCAATCTCTTAAATCTTATTTGGGACTTGAAGTGAATTACTCTAAATCATCCTTATGCCTCTAGTAAGAAAGAAGACAAGATACATTTTGGGTATTGGTTAGAACATTCCCTTCAAATATTTGGGTTTACCTCTTATTAAAGGAGTAATTAAGATGGCTCACTTTTCTCCTCTCTTTGATATACTCCATGCATGGATGGCTAGCTGGAAAAGTAAATTCCTCTCCTTAGGTGGAAGATTACAACTTATCAGATCATCTATAAATAGCTACTTATCATATTGGTTTGCTTCATGGCTATTATGGCATTATTAAAAAAATCACTCTAACTAAAAAGCTACACAATTTCTTAAGGTCTGTAGGTATTCTCAATCAGATCCTGTAAATCATGAAAATGATGGTGGAAAATATACTCATTATGACCAAGCATTCTCGTGAGTCTCTCCACTTTGGAAATCGATTATGAAGGTTGCTGAAAAATTTAGAATAAACGATTTTTAAAGTTGGGAAGGTAATGTTTTTTCTATACTATGATCCTTGGTAATGGGCAATCACTTTGTAATTGGTTGGGTGTTAATGAAATCTTTGAACCTCTCTGATAATCTGAAGGTCCATTCAATTTTACAAAATGGACAATGGAATCCTCCTAGTGCACTTGTGGCTTCTCATCCCAGGTGTACCCAAATGATATGTGAAACTCCTATAAAGGAAAGGGATGACTCGGTAAGCTAGCTAAACTCTAATTCACCTTCTTCTAAAGAATTCAGAGAAGCAATCTTTGAATCCCACCCATCATTGGATTGGACTAAAGGAATATGGTTTAAGGGCTATGCTATAAACTATGCCTCTATTGTTGGATGGCATTCAAAATGGTCTTAAAATATCGATAAGTTAGCAAATAAAGGAATTGGCACTCAACTTCTTTTCTTTGTTTTGTCATTCCTTTTGAATCACATAATCATTTATTTTTTGAATGATGGCCATGGCTGGTGAGAGCTCTTATACCACATGGTAGCTTTCTTAAATTGCAATCTCCTCTTCCTGAGTTTGAACTTCATTAATGAAGGGAGCATAAAATGTTACATCGATTACACTATCTAATTATTGCGTTCTTGTTTATACTGTGGAGAGAAACAATCGATATACTCTTTTCCCAACCCTTTTGTTGTTCGGGTAAGAGAAAGGGTCTCAAAATGCTATGTTGGAAACTTAAAACTTGGCCAAAATATGTGCGAAATGATTCAAAATGGAGGAATTACTATCCTCCATAACCTTCTTTCCTATTTCTACAGGTCGCTTCTCACACTTTTGTTTTGTGTTTTTTTTGGGCGGTTAATTTCGATGGCTTTACTAAACATTTCACTAGATATTTTACTTCCGAATATTTTCGTTGGTGTATTCTTCATCTTCTTCTCTCTGTTTGTTATGGAAGATGATGAGATTTTTCATGCACAACTATTCGACTAAGCTTTATCGTCTCCCTCACGATGATCATTTTGCAACCATGGTCCCCCAATGTGACATTCTCATGGTTTGATATTTGGGGATCGTCGGCTTGTGGCTTGATAAGAGGACTCTCCCCTTCCCGTCCCAAGATGTCAGTTGTGCTTGTTTTGATCATCTTTGATGAATTTTGTATCTAGTCCATATGATTCTCTTGTTTTCTTTTCATTTTCGCGAATTCTCTCGCTTGTGTCCGATCATGTTCCATGTGCTTTTTAGTTTTGTTTTTTTTTTCAGGCTTTTTCCTGTGATTATGTTAGTCCTTCGTAAACTCATTTTGGAATACAATTGAGCTTAGGCCCTCAAAATTTTTCCAAAAAAAAAAGAATTTGTGTCATTTATATATAAAGTATATAATTCATATATATTTACATATCTACCAAGTGAAATTTTATTTATTTATACTTAAATAGCACTCAAATCTCTATTAGCATAACAAAAATAATATCATGAAATTAATTTTTAAAGTCAAATGCATATTTTTATGCATAAAAACAATAAGTTATTTACATATCAAACTTTATGGGTTTGGTATGTAAATGCATAGCAATTGTGTGCTCTATATACAAAAGTCACTATTTATACTATTTACAAACTAAGCATATACTTCTTATTTATTTACATAAATACCACATAATCTTTTATTTTTCACTTAAATGTCACTCAAATCTCTATTATTATATCAAAAATAATATCATCATTACTTTTTAAAAATAAATGCATTTTTTAATGCATAGAAAAAGAGTCAATTTTGTACATATTCAATTTTATGGGTTAGATATATAAACAAATAATAATTTTATACTATGTATGCAAATTTTTCTATTTTGCTTTGAAAGTTTTTAGGTTCTCACAACCGGACTCATTTGTCAAACATTGTATCTATCTATCTATTTAATTCATGGAGTTCATATTTTGAAGTACTTCTCTATTATTGTCTAACATCTTCATCTTAAGATTATTTTCTTTCTTGTGAATCTCTTTGATTGTGAAATCCGCAACAGTGATAATCTCTCATGCATCTGAGTTTTAAATATAGTTAATTCATATTTACACTTTTTTTTATTTTTTTACTCTGTTTTAACTTTCCATTCTAATAATAGATAATAAAATCTTGTGCATACGTGCGTGAGATGATTTGATAAAGATTTTGTTTTTTTTATTTTTTTATTTTTTATAATTACTATATCATTTCTAATATATGATTTGAAGTTTAATTTATTAATAATATAATTAAGAATATGAAGAAAACCTAAGTTTTCTTCATCCGATGATTTCTTATCTTAATATTTTTTTAGACATATTTTAATTAATATAAATCTATTCAAACAAAATAAGCATTAAAAAAAATTATAGATTACGTATCTTTTTGTTACCTCTCTAATGTATTTTTTTCTATTTTCTTACATATAAATTTTGATCATACTAGTGATATTACATCAATTAGTTATATGCTTTATAAATTATTTTTTTATTTTTATAATATATTTTTATGCATTTTGACACTTTTTTGCCATATTTACAAACTAAGTATATACTTTTTATACTTACATATATACCAACTAATCTTTTATTTTTCACTTAAATATCACTCAAATCTCTATTATTATATCACAAATAATATCATTGTTACATTTAAAAAACAAATGCACTCTTTAATGCATAGAAAAAGAGTAATTTTTATATTTATGTAATTTTATGAGTTAAATATGTAAATAATAATAATCTTATGTTATGTATGCAACATTTTCTATTTGACATTTGACTTTGAAAGCTTTCGGAAAGGACTCATTTGCCAAACTTAATTTCAAAATAATTTATCATCCAAATTAACCATATAATATGACACATACTTTTATAATTATCTAAAAATAATAATTGATTTTGTCTTTAACCCTTGATATGACACTTAAAATACTTCTAAGCAGAATCTGATGCTAAAAGCAAGCGATCGTTGTGGTCGAGATGCACTTAAAATATCATTGGAAACTTTGGGATATCGATTAAATCTAACAAATATAGTGTTTATATTCAGCTCGTGAGCGGATCTAACAAACCCAATCTCAATTACTTCATTTGAGCATTCAAATATT
This sequence comes from Cymbidium sinense, assembly GCA_021442155.1. Taxonomy (NCBI): domain Eukaryota; kingdom Viridiplantae; phylum Streptophyta; class Magnoliopsida; order Asparagales; family Orchidaceae; genus Cymbidium; species Cymbidium sinense. Next base: position 44,910,408 of record CM038225.1, on the reverse strand, counting down.
TAAAATACATCAAATGATCAAAGAGATCATTGTGAGCCGTCCGATGAAGTGAAGTACGGGTTTTGCATGTATTTCTGACGTCCTCTCACTATAAATTCATTCCTCATGAGCAAAGAGAGGAGAGAGCTCTAAGATCCTCCAAGCCTGTCGTGATACTGACGGTCACCACCATCGTTCACCGTCTCGGTTGATCCTTTAATCGTCATCTCTGCGGTGTAGGGCATCATCGTCACGTCATCGGCGTCATCATAAATCTTAAATCCATGATTGGGCCTTTTGTTATAATTTAAGTTATGTATTATTGGGCTTTTTATATTTTGTATGTGAGCTTATATGTATTCTTTATCATGCTGGTGAGTCATTGTAGTAGATGACACTTTGGGTAGGTATGGAATGAGTTAGGTTTGATAATGGTGATAGGTTTGGTAGTAGGTGGTGGTAGGTGTAGTTATGATGGTGTTAGGTTTGAGCTTGGAGTTAGGTTTGAGTATTCTTAACTCTCTCTTTCAATCCTATAAATAGGAGACTCTTGTAATGCTTGGTACTTGAATTTGGAATGAAAGTTATCTTCTTAAATTTCTTTTACTATTCTTTTGTGTGCTTTCCTCTTGGTGTGACTACTTGAGTGTGTGAGTTCACAACCCTTAGAGAAGGACTTAAGGAACGCGATCTCCTGACTTGTTTGTAGAGGTCGACTTAATATCCCCTTCTAGTTATTTTAAATCACGTTAGATCGTTCATAACTTTTGTTATTTATTTACACTTATAAGATTGGTCTCTAATGTGGTTGACATAACTTTAACTAAGATCTTTTCAACTTAAATTCATAATATTGTGAATATGCTCAATAGTAGTGCATTTATCATTACTCTTTGTGAGGATTTAAGAATTATCGGTGTACATCATATCATAAAAAAGCACTCTGTCTACATCATATTTGGTATCGAGCAAGTATGTTTCTTTGGGAATATCTTGTTTAGTATTGAGTTTTATTTTGTATTAGAGTAATCTTAATTCATTGTTAAAAAAATCATACAAAATTTTTATCTAATTAGAGCATTTACTTACTTTTAATTGTGTGTCTTTGATTTCATTACATTGCATTTTAAAAAAAATAAAATAATAAAATTAATTAAGTATTTGTTTATATTAATATTTTAAAAGAATATCATTATCAACTCATTGGTGGTATCAAGATTAATCCTTAGATGAAAAAACATGATTCTATGAATTTTATTAGAAAAAATAGAAAAGCTTATCTTATGCACCAACAAATAATAAATTCCAAAAGATTTGAAGCCTTAGAACAAAAGTTGGTAGGCTTACAACACATTCTAACAATCCTAGAACACCAACTTGAAGAGAGAAGGTCATCATGTTGATCCGTTCCTCTTCTCTCCCCTCATCCACATTCTCCTATTAGACCTATCCAGGAACAACTTTAATGAATATCCCCAGTTTGATGAGGTACTTCACCCACCTCATTAGAAGACAATTAAGACGAGATGAAGGTTATGCTCATCGAACTCCTTATGAGCATTATCCTCGACATTTGAAGAGCCATTATCTAATTTGTTGCTCGACGTACACTTAGAAATGATGATGTTATTAGTAGGGTTAAAATTGATCCACTTACTTTTGATGGTTGACTTGATCCTAAAATTTTCTTAGAATGGTTAGTACATGGACCAATATTTTGATTGGATGCCCATGTTAGAAGAAAGACAAGTTCGTTTTGCATGAAACTAAGTCATCAGACTTGGTTAATCTCACACGAAAATATCAACGATTAGACAACCTATCACTTCTTGGGATGAGATGAAAGAAATTTTAAAGCAAAAATATGTACCATTAAATTTTCATGATCAACTTATGGATAAAATGACTACGCTTAAACAAGGATCTTTAACTTGTTGAGTATATGACACCGGTTTGATGAATTGATGACCCGTTGTGATGTTAGAGGATCACCACAATCTCTAGATTTAGATGCAGGTTCTGAGATATTAATGAAATGATAACTCGAAATTTATTCTCTTGAGGATGCATTTGGTGGCGACTCAAATTGAACAATATCTTAGATCACAACCTTATAAGCGATTCAACTTCATCTACAACAATAATATGTGTTAACCCTCTACTTTAGTAGTTCCTAAAGGACTAGTGAAACAAAAGGAAAAGCTTTAGGAACATCGCTCTAAGACTTCTAGCATTACTTACATGTGGTAAAATTGGTCATTATGCAAGTACTTGTCCTCATTGAAACTTACACTTAGATCAATAAAATGAAAATAATGATAATCAAATTGTAGCTGATCCTTATGAAGAGGCTAGTGATGCAGAAGAAGCATTAGATGAGTCTCATATAGTATGTTGTGTGTTAGCAACGAAATATTGATTGGAGGTCAATTTTCCACACTTATTTTAAGAATGGTGAAAAAAAGCGTGTAAGTTAATCATTGATAGTGTGCATGAATGTTATTCTACTGCTTTAGCTAGGATGAAGCTCACCCAGACCCACCCACACCTTATAAGGTTGCTTGGGTAGATAAGACCTCATCTCTATATCTCAACGTTGTCTTGTACCCATTCAATTAGAGAATATAGTGATAAAATTTGGTGTGATGTTCTTCCAATGGATGTTGCTCATATTTTAGGTAGACCTTGGCTTTTGATATGGATGTCACAAATTATGGCGTCTAATACATATGCTTTTAATTTTCAAGGTAAGAGAATTGTCTAAACCAAATAAGCCTAAAGAGGTCACTCCACTTCAACCCCAAAATTCTTCTCCAACCATCGAAAGAAATCCTACATATTATTAATAAACGTCAATTTCAACAAGAGATTAATGGGAATATCATTTTGCATTAGTTGTCCTAACCTCCAAAATTAACCTTGTGTTAAATCATTCTCATCAAGTACGTGAACTTTTATGGAATATCAAGATATTTGTCCTAAAGAACTTCCTAGTGAGCTTCCCCCATTAAGAAGTATCCAACATGCCATAGAGCTAATTCCTGGATCATCACTCCCAAATTTGCCACATTATCGTATGAACCCAAATGAACATGCAGAGCTAAAACAACAAGTTGATGATTTATTATCAAAAGGGTTTATTAGGAAAGTTTATCTCCATGCACTTCTTACCCCAAAGAAAGATGGTAGTTGGCATGTGTGTGGATAAATATAAATCATAAAGGTATATACCTAGACTTGATGACATGTTGATATGATGGTCGGATCAATAGTTTTCTAAAATTGATCTTAAAAGTGGATATCATCAAATTCATAGAGAAGGTGATGAATGGAAAACCGCATTCAAGACAAAAGATGGTTTGTATGAATGGCTACTAATGCCTTTTGGATTGACTAATGCTCCAAGTACATTTATGCAGTGATGACTCATATCTTATCGCCATTCATTGGAAAATTTTTGATGATATTTTTAATTTTTAGTCAAACTAAGATATCATGAGAAACATTTATGACAAGTCTTTGAAGTGCTTCGTGAAGAAAGACTATATGTTCACTTAAAAAATGCTCATTTATGACATCTGAATCTTCTTAGATTCATTGTTTCTTGTGATGGCATCTCGATCCCAAAAAAATTAGGGTTATTCAAGAGTGGCCTACCCCAACCACAATTCATGGTGTATAGTTTTCATGGGTTAGCCACATTTTATCAAGGTTTATTCATGGATTTAGCACTATTATGGCCCCAACTCAATGTCTTAAAAAAAGAGACTTTGTTTGGACAAAGGCCTTGATGCATTCTCTAAAATTAAAGAACTTTAACAAGTCCATCGATATTACAAATGCCAAATTTTAACAAAGTATTTGAGGTATCATGTGATGCTGAGTTGGTAGGTGTTCTTAAACAAGAAGGTCACCCTATTACTTTCTTTAGTGAAAAATTAAATGAAGGCCAACGATATTTCCACATATGACCATGAGATGTTGTCATCCAAACTTTACGTTATTGACATTATCTCCTTTCAGAGAATTTATACTTTATTATCAAGGCTTAAATATCTAAACACCCAAAAGAAACTTAGTTCTCATGCAAAATGGGTTCAATTTCTTCAAGAATATACGCTTTGTTCTTAAACATAAATCGTGTCGAGAACAAAGCGATGCCTTAAGTAGAATATGTACATTATTAAATACCATGAGTGTGAAGGTTATGGATTCAAAAGGTTAAAGATGATTATCCTAATTGTAAAGATTTTCAACAAATTTTTGAATCTTTGAAATTTGATGTTTCAATTAATAGTCCAGATTATCAAATATGAGATGGTTATCTCTTTCGTGGCACACAACTATGTATCCCTGATTCATCACTTTGAAATTTTTTTTGTTGAGAAATTCATTCGTGAGGTGTATGGTCATTTTGGTTTGATAAGATAAGATAGCATGGAGGATAGTTCTTTTGGCCTAGTCTTAAGAAAGATGTTGCCTTTTGCCCCATGTCATTCTTGCCAAGTAGCAAAAAGTGAAAACAAAATTATGGTCTATACACACCACTCCCAATCCCCACAAATCTTGAGAGAAGATCTTAGTATGGACTTCATCTTAGATTACCTCATTGTGACAACGCTTTTGACTCTATTCTAGATTCTCTAAAATGGCACACTTCATTTCATATTATAAGACATCGATGCCTCACATATGATAATTTTCTTTCATGAGATAGTTCGCATATGGACTACCTAAGACAATTATGTCTAATCGCGGATGTAAGGTTTATGAGCTATTTTGGAAAATTTTATGGAAAAAGCTTGGCACAAAACTCTTATTTTACTACCACCCTCAAAAGATGGACAAACGAAATTGTTAAGCTTAGAAATTTACTTAGTGTCTAAGGACCGATCATACTACTAGTTGGGACCTAGTTCTTCCTATGCAGAGCTTATAACTTTCTTAATAGTCAACCGGTATGAGTCCTTTTCATATTGTAAATCGATCCAAGAAAACCAATTGATCTTGTTGAATTGCAGAAATATAGGTCTAGTGCATTTGCATCTTCATTTGCACAAAGCATGCATGATTTGCATCGTGAAATTCAACAAAACTTACTCGAGTTATGATAAATATAAAGCTAATGTTGATGCACATAATATAAATTTAATGAGGAAGATTTGGTTCTTGTTAAAGTTAGACCCGAGATTTCCAATGAACTCTTAAGAAATTAACTCAAGAGATCCGTCCTTATAAAGTTGTAAGGAAGATAAATGATAATGCTTATGAAATAGATCTTCCAATGAATGCCGGAATTTCTCCAATATTTAATGTATCGATTTATTGTACCATGGGCAAGCATGAATGACACTATTCCTCTGCAAATAGTAAGACATGCGTGTTCATATCATCATCGCTCCTATACCATCTCGCCGCTTAAGATCACATCATCCAAATCAAATTTTAGAAGACCGCATCATCACATCCGATGGAGGCACTCAAAGGTTTCTCGCTCGTTGGAAAGGTCTTTCTCCACTTGAAGATTCATGACTTACATTTGATGAGTTACATCAACTAGACTCACAATTATTACAAGAATACTTAGATTTTCATTCTTCAGAGGAGAATCCTTTAAAGTCGGGGAGTGCTGATGCAGGGCATCATCGTCACCGTCGTCGACGCCATCATCATAAAACTTAAATCCATGATTGGGTCTTTTGTTATAATTTAAGTTATGTATTATTGAGCTTTTATATTTTGTATATGTCTTGAGCTTATATGTATTGGGCTATTCTTATGTCATGGCCCATGAGTCATTGTAGTAGTGACACTTTGGGTGTATGGAATGAGTGGTAGGTTTGATAATGGTGGTAGTTTGGTAGTAGTGGTGGTAGTTAATGATGGTGTTAGTTTGAGTTTGGAGTTAGGTTTGAGTATTCTTCTCTCTTTCAATCCTATAAATAGGGAGACTCTTGTAATGCTTGGTAAATTTGGAATGAAAGTTATCTTCTTAAATTTCTTTTTACTATTCTTTTGTGCTTTCCTCTCGAGTGACTGATTTGAGTGTGTGAGTTCACAACCCTGAGAAGGACTCTAAGAAGGAACGCGATCTCCACAACGACATTGTAAAGGTCGACTTTTATCCCTCACGCGGTTATTTTAAATCAAGCAAGATCGTCATAACTTTTCGATTTCTTTTGCACTTATAAGATTCGCTCTAGTGGTTGACATAACTTTAACTAAGATCTTTTCAACTTCACTAAATTCATATTGTGAATGCTCAATAGTGCATTTATCATTACTCTTTGTGAAGATTTAAGAATTATCGTGTAATAAACATCATATCATAAAAGCACCGCGTCCTACATCACGGTCCATCATGATGACTTCTACCGCTTGATTGCCGCACTCTTGATTTCGCCGCAATTGTTTCCAGATTTACGGTGATTGCTCTGCGCCATCATCAAGCATTTTTAGCAACCGTTACAATCGTCGCTGTCACATACTGTTCCTTTCTCATATATAATTGTAATCCATCGGAAGATCTTGTACTCAAATATACATAGTGGAAGTTTTTTATGGGCTAGGCCGTGGTTTTCCCTCTTTCGAGATTTTCATGTAAAAAATTGGAGTTTTATTGTTCACTCTTTAAATATCTGTGTGTATTTCACAACTAAGCAAAAACTTTACTCACTGGTTTTCAGACGCAAGCTTACGTCATTCGTGGATTTGAACCCTTCAATCACAATTTCTATGAACACCCTCGTTATGGCCAATAGGCGCAACACTCGTAACAACGAAGACTCCCGCTCCAACTCCCATCACTCAAACCAATCCTTGAACCAAGGACGCCAACCTCACTCTTGATAGTGACTGTCAAGGCATGAAATCTCTTTAGAAGATCGTTTAATGGAAGAGTCTCAAAATGAGATGATCGACTTTTGCGAGGAAACACCACTCAGAAAACACATCTCCCCAAGATTGACCGCAAAGTGGAGGTCAAAATGCTAATTTTCTTGAGTTCCTCCATGTAGAGATCGAGATGCCGATCTCCTGACACCGCTAGTTCTCATCCATTTCGCACGCTACCGCAATCCACCACAATTAGGCTTGACATATTCATCATGTTGACCAATTTCACGTATATGCGGTAATTATGATGCAAGATGAATTTCACCTCCAAGATAGAAATCATCTTCCCCTCACCGCGCTATGAGGAATCTCACCTTTAGCTTATTCTTCAACATCTTATTCCGTGGGTTTCAAGCTTCCAGAATTGATTCCTATGATGGGGCGACCACATGAACACATCGACCATTACAGACTATCATGTATATCCAACGAGCTCACACACGCTTTGTCGTCTTTCCAAGCCCTCAAGGGACAAGCACTTGGCTCTACTCCCTTCTGGGAATCCATCCATATCTTTGACTAACTCGCCAAGATTTTGTATCAAAGCCTCCCATCTCGCGCAAACGAGGGCTTAATCACTTAAAGAATACTGAGGTTCTCCTTAGAAGCTCGCCAAATACTGGAGACCCCGAACTATTAAGAGGAGTTTTCCTTGAGGACTCGCCCAGGCCTTTTACTCACTAACAGACGCGGCCCGCTTCATATGCCGACTTGTTCATCGTGGAAGCACAAATCTCGCGATGAGGCTATCGCCATCGCAAAATAATTTAAGCAATCAAAATATAAAAGCACCTAGAAATAGGACCGACCTATCAAAAGAAGCAAGCGGCCGTGATCTCCTCTCCACTCTCATATCAACGACGCGGAACCACGCCAAAAAAGAAATACACGCCGAACACATCTCGTGTTAACCTCCTAATGGCTATTCGAGATGAAGAAAATATCAAGTGATCCATCCCAAATTCAAAAATCAAGAGCAATATTGCCACTTCCATCAAGTCGTGGATATAATGAGGCATGTAAAAAACTCAAAGAAATTGAGAGGCTCATTCAAGAGATATCTACGATTTGTAAAATTAATCGACTCAAACAAACATACCTCCAACTGGGGCAAACTGTGACAATCATCACAGAAACAACAAAACAATCATCAAACAGTTGGAGAAATTAAAATAATCGCAGGAGGACCAATACTATCAAGTTCTCATTACCATCTCTAAAAAGCCGGAGTTAAAGAAATCTCGTACTGATCATTCAATCACTTTTAATGACTTAGACTTAGAAGGAGTACATGTTCTCATCAAGATCCACTTGTCATCAGACCCATGCTATAATGTTAAGAGAATTTTGATTGATAATGGAAGTTATGTTGATGTCTTATTTTACCCACATTGCAAGTTAGAAAAGCTCCAATCTAGACCATTATGGGTTTGATAATGCAAGGAGTGGAGGGACAATCACCCTTCATGTTGTCCTTGGTGAATTTCCTCAACAAGTGGCTCATTTAATCCAATTCATGATGGTCAAGTCACCAACATAACTATCTTCATAAGGCCCCTCCATCAATTTAGATCGCATCTTAAGATGAAATTTCCAACGCTGGAGTTGAGTGGTCAGAAATCAGATAAGACATTTGTTAAAGCTCAACCACGCCTTCGTGACCTTCATAAGATTTTAATTTTGAGAGTCAAAGCTTCCGAAGACTTGCTCTTGTTGCATTATCATGACCAACCATTACGCAAGTTGGATCTCCGCTCCAATAAAGGGAAAATACGACTTTCGCAAAATCAAGACATCTTCGCTTGAGTCGACGGACATGCCGGAGCCCATGTGATCATGCATTTCAAGATCGACGACATTCGATCATCCAAAAGAAGCGAAGTTTTATCACCTGTGCTATGAGCAAGAAGTTAACAAGCTTTTGAAGTGGATTCATGAGAGGTACATACATGGCACAATCATGTTATCTCGCAAGCTCAACCACGCCTTCTACGTGACCTTCAAGATCGAAGATTTTAATTTTCGAGATGAAGAAGTATCCCAGAAAGCTTCATCACTTGCTCTTGTTGCATTATCGATGACCAACCATTACGAACAAGCAAGTTGGATCTCCTCAAACGAACAAGGGAAAAATACATAGACTTCTTTGAAAATCAAGACATCTTTGCTTGGAGTCCGATACCAATGAATGATCATGCACTCCCTCAAGATCGATCCGACATTCAAACCGATCATCCAAGAAGCAAGTTTTGCACCGATCACCTCCGCTATTGAGCAAGAAGTTAACAAACTTTAGAAGCGGATTCATATGAGAGGTACATTACCCTACATGGCTGCATAAGAAAACAAATGGAACATGGAGAATGTGTATTGATTACACGACCAAACAAGGCTTGAAAGATAGTTTTCCTCTTCCTTGAATTGATCAATTGATGCTACATCAAATGCTCGCTTTTGATGCTTACCTGGTTACAACCAAAAAAATGAACCCAACGGATGAAGAAGCTACTGACATTTCAAACATATAAAGGTTTATATGCTACCAAGTTATGCCGTTTGATTAAAAAATGTCGCTACCTATCAACGTCTTATGAATAAGATCTTTAAAGACCCTAGGCCGCACAATGGAGGTATATGTGGATGACATGCATGAAAAGCTTGAAGAATACAACATATTTCGACTTAGAAATATGCTTTAACCTTCTTTATAACATGAGACTCAACCCGACCAAATGTGCTTTTGAGTTACGCCGGAAAATTTCTTGGATTTATGGTAACCCACCGGGATAGAGGCCAACCAGAAAATCAAAGCTCTCAAAATATGACTCCAAGAATATTAAAGAAGTTCAACGTTTGAATGGACGAATTCATGTTATCCTCAGCCCGCTGGGATAGATACTATTCCATTCTTTAAAATATTAAAGGGAGCTAAAAATAATTTTCAATGGACCGATGAATGTTAGTCTACTTTGAGCAACTAAGGGAGTATTTAGCATCTCCACCCTACTATCCAAGCCTATTCAATGAGAGATGTTATATATATCTCAGCTCTTCCCATGATAAGCTCGCTTTTAGTGCGAAGAAAGTGGGATACAATTTATTACGTCGAAAATTCTCTCGATATAAAAGTCGTTATCCACTAGCAGATAAGGTGGCTCTGGCTTTAGTTTTCTCAGAGCGAAAATTACGCCCATACTTCCAAGCTCACACTATCGGCATTTACACTCATTTACCATTAAGGGCCATCCTACGTAAACCGTAAGCATCCGGGAGGTTAATCAAGTGGTCTCAGAGAATTGGGAGAGTTTGATATAAATTTTCTACCGCCGCTATAAAGTCTCAAGTACTCAGACTTTATAGTGGAATGCGCCTCAACTCTGAGGAGCCTACATGCCTTACGCCTCAATGGACCCTATGTTGATGGAGCTTCGAAGTACCGGTGCGTGGAATCTTACTTATTTTCCCCAGAATACCTAGAGTATGGACTGCTTAAAATTTCTGCAACTAATAATATCAATATGAAGCTCATAGGTTGAGACTCGCCATTGATCATGAAGCTCAAGACTTAGTGATACACACGACTCTCAACTTGTCGCCTCCCAAGTTGAGGGAAACTTTAATGCTCATAATCCCACAAATACCTCCACTTGGTGAAGTCTCTTGCCCATTTCAAGACACATCAAATCATTCACATAAGAGAAGAATACACGCTCTCGCTAAGCACTTCATCTATTTCTGGGGATCTTGTTTAGAGAGAAGGCATGTTGAAGAAATACATTTTTCAGTATCGAGGGTCATGGGTAATTCAAGCAACAATTGATGAGATAAAGGAACATTAGTGGATGGACCCCATCTATCTTTTCTACAAGAAGGAACTCTTCCGAAGACCCCAACTTCTTTTGTCTCAGAAGACAAGCTTCAAACTTTACTATTCGGAGGTGAACTATACAAAGCGAGCTTTCTCACGGATGGTACCTCATCTCTCACCTTGAGGAGGGACACATTAAGAGAGGTCCACTCAGGGGATATGTGGAGAACAAGGAAGGCTGAATTAAAATTATAAGGCAAGGGTTCTATTGGCCTCTGATGAAACAAGGCAGGTTCACAAAAAATGTGCAAGTTGTCGGTTGCACTCTAACCTCTCACATCACATCTGAGCTCTCATCCATTCAAAGCCCGTGGCATTTTGCTCAATGGGGGATTGATATCATGGGACCTTTTCCAATAGCATCAGGGCAACGAAAGTTCATCATTTTAGATGTTGACTATTTCACTAAATAGGTGGAAGCCGAACCACTCGCTAAAATTACGGAGGTAAATGCTAAACAATTTATTTGGAAAAATATAGTATGTCGATTGGTCTTCCAAAGATCATCGACAATGGAACACAATTTCTTGGAAAAGTCTTTCGTCCTTTTGCAAAGATCTTCACATTCATTTCTTTGCATATAGCACATCCTCAAACTAGCAGGCTAACGGGGTATACTCAAAGGATTAAAACATGTCTCGAGAAGGCGGGGCAATGGGTTGATGAGCTTTCTAATGTTCTTTGGGCTTTACCACTACATCGCTGGTGAGACACCAGTATAACTTGTGCGACGAAGCTATCGGTAGATATCGGGTTCCAAGTCCAAGAGTTCAATTATTCAATCATGGCGGTAATGAAGAAAAACTCGCTCCGAAACTTCGTGACATGGCCTACTTGGTGCTTCCCCAAAGGGTAGCTCGTCACTTCAACAGAGTAAAACCTCGTCCATATCATGGGTGACTTGGTCCTACAGTCTCGAAGGCTGCGGGAAAAGGCCTCAATAAACTCACCTCTTTGGGATGGCCCATATGTGGTTATAAATATGGTGAAACTTTCAAGCTCGAGGATTGAGAGGAAAAACTTTACCTCGAACTTGGAACACGAGAATCTCAGAAAATATTATCGGTAATTCCTCTTGCATAATTATCGACTTTTATTTTCTCTATCATTATGTAGACCACTTAGTGGGATAAAGACTGTTGTTATTGTTGTTGTTGTCATTTTCTCTTAAAACTCATATCCGTGTTAAAATCGTCTTTTAATTATATCATTGAACTTATCAGAGTAATGAATTTATAGCTTTCTTCTTACAAACTTATTTCTTCTTCATTTAATCCTCCCACTTGAGAAATATACAACTCACGTTATATCTCAATGACATGATCAATCCAGGGGACTTTCCGCGACCTCTTCTCTTAATGTCACAACCAGGATAGGTCAGGTCCATGGACTTCACGGGTTAATATCGTCGAAGACGACAAACAACCTAGGATAGGTCAAAAGGTCCTTGGTGGACTTCTCACGACTCGAGGTTAACGTCATCGGCGAAGACTCGAAACAACCTCGAATAGGTCAAAAGGTCCTTGGTGGACTTCTCATGGCCTCTTCCACACAGGTTAACGTCATCGAGTGAAGACTACACCAAACAACCTCGGATAGGTCAAAAATCCTGAGTGGATTCAATTCAACCTCATCCGTACAGGTTAGCGTCATCGAATAATAGTCCGACCAATTACCCCGGATAGGTAAAAATAAAATAAGAGCACATCATCTAAAAAAAATATAAAAAAATTTAATAGCATTAATATGATGATATAAGAAAGAATCAAGATTCTGATACATACTAATAATAATACATAAAATAAAAATGCATCCTCAGTGATGCTACATCATATCGATTGGTGATATCCTCCTCCTGTGGAGATACTCCCTTGGACTCACTCTCAACTCCTTCATCTCACAATCGGACGAAGAGTCTTGGATACTTGGCAGGAGCAGATCCTCAATCTAGCTCCGGTCTTGCGATGTACTAAGCGGATTCCTTTTAGGAACCCTCGGATGAAGCCCTCCTCTAAACATTGGTGCTCCAAGTCCTTCACTTCAACATTAAGTATATGATTACGAGCTTCCTGAACATGGTCTTGAGTTATGAGATAAGAGGAGTTCTTAAAGTCTTCCGCCTTCAAGGAGATTTTATTTGCTTCCGACATTATTGCTCCTTCTCGAAAGACGATCTGTAATGCTTTCTTCTCCAATTCGAGAGCTCTCTCTTCTCATTGCAAGTGCCTTAAGTCTTTTCTCTTTCGACTAGTCTCACCTCACCTCAATCATCGAGTCGCTCCACCTCGACGGAGAGAAAGAGAAGTCGACATGTTCGCTAGCTGGGTTCACACGGTGTGATCCTCCAAAGTCGCCACTTTTTGGCTTTAATACTCATCTTTTGCTCATACTCATGATATATTTTATCTTCACAAATTCAATATTCCACTCAAAGCGATATGAGCCATCTAATGTTTGAGTTACCTATAAAAGAAAAAAATCATCACAAATATTACACAAAAAAGAAAAGAAGAAAAGAAGAAAAAAAGGGACAACGTACCAATTCATCCTCGTTGGCCTTGATACATATGTGATTTAACACCTCTTAGGAATGCGGCTTTGAACTCCCCATCATGAGTTGAAAACTCTCGAGGAGGCCAAGGGCGAACATCTTCTTCCAGATATCGGCGTAGTCACAGATGTCTTCTTTTTCTTTAGGGAAGAAATATTGCCACCACCACGATTTGTGTGGCTTCTTGAAAGAACCCTATGAATATGAGGAGACCTTTCATCACCTTTACTTGACCTCTTTAGTGGAAAGAATGAGATCTCCTTGGATAGAAAGGCCAACATTCTATCTATATATATTTGTCATATGACATAACTCTCATGCTTCCATCATATATTAAGAGTTGCCATTCTCATATAAGTAATGGATGCGGAAGGTCATTCAATCTTCCATCTCTCGAAGGCCCACTTATTTTTCACAAAGAAGAATCCATTAGACCAATTTTTAGGCGGATCTGCTAAAATTCTATCCAATTCTTTATAGCGATAAGAAACCGTCCTTGAGCATCACATGTGAATCTACACATTCGTATGTGATGTTCAAAGTAACACCACGCTCTCACGAAGAAAGCAAACGGCGATGACCACTAAAGCCCGAAATGAAAATTGTGACAAAGCTACATGTTTTGAAGATCTCAATCACGGGAGCTAAAGGGGAATCGTGATTATGAAGAATCATCATCGAAGCAGTGAAGTATCCGGATGTGAGCGAGCTCGATCGGACCTCTTGGCAACAATAGCCACCAACTCATTAGGGAAATGAAATTTCTTGAACACCATTAAACTATCGATGTGTCAAGGATGGTATATGCGTTGTCGATATGGGTTATCCTCACCATCACCACAATACATAATAAATAAGTAAAGAGGGAGAAATGATAATATCTGAAAAATCGAAAATTTTGAAAGTTACTCACTCACCCCAATACTTGGGCATACCCTTTTCGACTCATCTGGGCACTTGGGCTAGGATTTTTACTGATCGACAAAAGGACATGCATACATATGAGATCAAAAGAAAAGGGGAAAGAGACAAAGAAACTATTCCTCCCAATGATGCTCACGAAATTACACCAAACGAGTGTTGAATGATGGCTCTAATTACCGCTTCCCATCTTGGCAATTATCGACCATTGAACCATCCATCAGTTTGAAGAAATCCAATTTCTCCTTCTGGGTCTTGATCGCCTCAAACCCGGTCGGTCCAGTTGAGGTTAGTTGACACCTCTTTCGAGGCGGAGCATTCCGTATGAACTACGTCTTGATCCTCAAACCCGGTCGGTCCGGCGAGGTCGTTGACACCTCTTTGAGGAAAATTGGAGCATTGTCGGAACTTCGGTCTTGACCTCAAAGCGGTCGGTCCGGCGAGGTCGGTTGACCTCTTTGAGGGGAAAATTGGAGCCTTGTCATTATGAACGGGTGATCGCCTCAAACCCGGTCGGTCCGGCGAGGTCGGTTGACACCTCTTTGAGGAAAATTGGAGCCTGCGTATGAGCTGAGCCTGATCTCGAGCGACCTCAAAGAAAGAGTGTTGAAAAAGTGTGCCCTCCTCCTTGGGAGGATTTTTAGACCCCAGGCAAGGGTAAAATCACCCAAAGCGCCCAGCGCCCAAAAGCGTCGTTTGGGCCAGCGTCTTCCCGCTTGACCAGCGTCCGGCAGCAGCCCGCTGCGCCGCGCGCATGACCGCCGACCAGCCGCGTTGTTCCTGACCGCAGAGACTGCCAGCGGCGCGACCAGCGTCATTCGCCGTGAGACCATTGCCGACCAGCACCAACCGTAGGCCGCCACCCGCGAAGCGGCGCCCTCAAGCTCCGTAAGCTCGGGCTTCATCGCCAGCGTACCCATCATGCAATCCAGCATGGTATAATATTGCTCGCGAAGATCGTTTTCTAAATATGTGATTAATGGATCAATTTCATTGAAGAATTTTATTTTCAAGTATTTGACATATATATATTTTGAATGATTGAAATAATGATATCCAAAATAAGGGCAAATGATATGACATTTAAAAAACTACTAAAGCAGAATCTTGATCTTAAAAGCGCTCAAGTTGAAGGCGAATCGAGCACTTAAAATATCATTAAACTTTGGGATATTAGTTAAATCCCTAAAAGCTCTTAAACATGGAGTGTTTATATATAGTCAATCGGCGTCTCGATGGCGGATCTAAGCCCAAGATCTCAAAATTCGACTTCATTTGAGCATTCAAATATTTAAAATACATCAAATGATCAAGGGATCATTGTGAGCCGTCAGAAGTGAAGTGGTGCGGGTTTTGCGTATTCTGAGGCGCACTCGCCGATCATAAATAATTCATTCTCTATGAGGGGTAGAGAGAGGAGAAGCTCTAAAGATCCTTCAAGCCTTGTCGTCGCCAGCCATCGCAACCACCGGCCGCCAGCATGGTCGGCCGCGGATCCTTGCCGTATCATCTCTGTCTCCATCGATGACTTCTACCGGTGATTGTTCGCATTCTTCCAGTGATTGTTCATTTCCGTTCTGAGTAATTGTTCGCATTTACCTGGGTGATTCTTTTGCGCAATTCCGTCATCTTCTCAGCACATTCGATCGTTGTGCGTAAGCTTGTTTCTTATATAATTCGTAATCTCTTGTATCGAAGATCTTGTCTTATGAAACGGATACATAGTGGAATTGGTTTGAGTGATTTTCATCAGATTTTGTAAAATTCGAATTTTATTTCTTTAAATACAATTATTATCTGAATTTCAAAATTTAAAGAAAAATTTTTTACTCTAATTTTCTAGCGCCAACCCTAAACCCTAATATTAAGAGCCATATAATAATAAAAAAACTAAATAATAAAAAATATTTGAGAAAACATTTTTAAATTCAAATAAACTGACTTATAAATCTAAATTACTCTCATAAATTTTGAAAATATGCAACTTTAATTAAAGAATTATGATAACATTATCTAAAGTAATTATTAAAAATCAAATTAACTTATATTCTTATAACTCTATATATTTTATAAATACATAAAACATTATTCATTAAACTATAAATTTTTAAAATTTTAACATATAATTTTTTTTATAAAGAAAAATATGAACTTATTATTTTGATCTTTTTAATAAAATTATAAATTAAATAATATAATTTAATATTCATAATATTATTTTTTAATTTTTAAAATATTATTCACATACACTTAATGCCCGTATAATATGACTAGAATATATATATATATATATATATATATATATATATATATATATATATATATACTAGATCTAAAAAGACAAACCAATTTTTAAAATATACTATCAAACTTCAAGCAATTAACCAAAAAAAAAATATACACAATTACATCAATCCACGAATCCTACTTCTATACAAGAAAAAGAATCCCAAATACATACAGACGCAAAAGTCAGAAGGGAAACATTCTGAAATAATGCACATAGTAAGTTTATTTCTTATGTAGGTGGTGAAGAATACCTATATATGAATTCTTCTAAATTGTGTTCCACCCATAGAAACCATTTTAAGTGACAATATGATAAACAGTCAAAGTTGTGATCAGCAGCTGAAGCCATGGCACACAGATAAGACAATGATGAGGATGAGAGCAACAATGACCGCGAAGATGATGAGCTTTATCTTCATGTTTTGCCGCCACATCTTCCACCTCAACCGGTTTCCACCCTGTCTAAAACCTTCAGCCTGAAAAAAAAATATTGTTATCATTCAGTCGCATCCTATAATCATAATTATAGGACTGAGTCCCAAATCAGCCCAACATGAATTGGGCTCAAACCCAAAGCAAATTTTTCTTGGATTCTCCTCCCCACATAGGATTTTGCCTAAATTGGCAAAGTCCAGTTCCCTCTTTTCCCTTGGCAGCCCTCAAACACCCCAAATGGGGCCTGACCTACCCACCTAACCCAACCCAACTCACCTCTCCTCACTAGCTGAAACCAATGGACCCAAAGGAGAAGGTAGCCACCAACCAAGCATCCCACCAACTAAATCGAGCCATGTGGAGGTGACACCGACCACTCCAGCGCCCTGACGGCAACTGACTGGCAGAAAATCGGGCTCTAATCACGTCCGTCCGATCCAAGGGAGGGGGGATATACCCCCCTCATTTTGATCTGAATCGGACACGCACACTCTCAAAGAGCATCTTAGGGAAATTTTGAAATCCCCAGAGCTTCCTCCGAGCATCCCAAGCTTCCCCATTGTCGAACTCCACTCTCCCGAAAAAGGACAGCCCTCCACTTGACCAAACTCCCTCAAACCTTCATCAAATTTAAATTAACTTCACACACACCATCCCCACACTGTGTCGAGCAAGAACGAATCGTCTCCCGAGCTTCCCGACAATCGGAGGTGTGAATTCGATCAACACCGACCTCCACAATGATAGTTCATGGCCTCCTGAGCAAACCGTGAGGAATCAACACACGCACTACTCAACAGGGCTTCATCTTCACTAGACGAAACTTCCTCAATCAATTTCTCCGGTCTTGAGCTCCTGAGGTAATTCCATTAAAACCAAGATTTGTGGATTTTTCATTTGAGCTTTGTGAAGGAAACTTGAATGTCATGTGTTTTCCACCGTTGGATCCCCTCGGATCGTCGTCGTGAAAGTTGGGGATCCATTTTGAGTCGATCCGAGCTCAAGGATCGAGCGACGGAAGGCAGAAGGTGTCCGTCTCCCGTCGTTCGTGAGACGATGGATCACGCACCGTCTGCTCCGTGGAAAGCGTGTCACATCAGCGGTCCACGTGGCCCGACGAGATTAGGCTTAATTTAGGGTTTAATTATTATTTTTAATGGCTGAAACTCCAAAATTCATAACAAATAATAAATAATTCGAAAAAATATAAATAAATACCCATTTTAAAGGTATTTCAGAGGAGAATCATTTTAAATTAATCATAATTAATTTTTAATAGCAATTAAGGCTTAATTTGTGTTTAATTGAAAATTTAATTAACTTAATTACTTCTTAATTATTCCCCCCCCCTCAATAATTTTCTTGGGATTTATTATTTAGGTAATTAAGAAAACTACTCATTTAAGCTTTAATTACTCTCTTCATTAATTAAATGATTAACTAACCCTCTAATCATGCAACAAATTAATTAATTAAGCTTGTTAATCACTGTTGAATAGTGAATGGGCAAAGGAAATGGGATGAGGACCTATTTCCTAATCTTTTTCCTAAGTCCATTTCATTTGAAAGGAAATTGATTGAAATGAGATTAATTAACATCTTTTTCCTAACTTGTCTCTAAAGATAATTGTTAAGTTTATATTGTTGATTGAAAAGGTCCCTGGAAGATGGAGAGCAGACCTGGAACCGAAGGTTTTCTGTTTTGTCAGCTAGCACATCTATCTTCTCCTGTCGATCTATAACCTGAAAGAAATGAAAGGAATTGTTCTAACAAGCCAGAAGCAAGCTAATACCAATAACTTGATATTCATCCACAGAGTGAAATCAGTGGTGAAGACTCTTACCTTCACAATATTTTCCATCATAACTCCTTTAACTTCTGAAACTTGAGCCTGAACTTTAGCAAGCCTGCTGATCTCATCTGGATGATCCATACAATACTGCATGTGTTCCTTCAGCCTTAACCTGAGATGTTTCCGGCATTTTAAAGTTTAGAACAGAGATAAAGAACAAAGGCCCTCTTCTAGCTGAAGGGATGGAAGTAGTAATAGAATTTACCCAAATTCACCGTCGAGGCTATGAACAAGAGCTGTTGCAGCTTTTCCACCACCATATCTACTGGTGAAGTCTTCCTTAATCCTCTCCAAGAACCCGATCGGGATTTGTCTGCCAACTGACTCAACTGCTACAACACAGTAAGCTGCACAATCCAGCTAATATGTTAACATGAAGAGAAAGAAATTGATGTATATTCACAATGAATGATTAGTGAAGATGGAAGAATCTGAAGAATTTTGAAAATAACATTTTTCAAGTACATGTGAATTACTGAAATGATTACATTTCTCGTATCAAAACTATCAATATTTCTTACTGTGAAGATATTTATTATTTCATTCAATAATATCTACTACAAATCTAACTTTCTATACACACGCGCACACACCAGGAGAAGGCAAAAAGATCGGTTGAGGAAAATCCGAACATTTCTAAAGTAAACAAAATATTAGCACCATTCATGAAGGTAAACAGACTTATAGATTGAATTACTTCAAAATCCTGTTTTGATGCAGAGTACATGAATTTGTATGAGAGTTCTGTAACATATGAACTCTCTGGTTGCTTGAAGTTAAAAAATCTATTTTTAATAAAGGGAAAATTTTGTTTGATACTGCATTTGATTGGAAGTAGCTAGAAGTCAACATTGGTTTTAAACTCTGTAATTTCTTTCAAATTCTCTTATTAAATGTATTGATTTACTTTTCAAAGGTAAAATAGTGAAAACAAAATAAAAATAAGTTTTTCCTTGAAAAGCAATTAAATAATCCTTAAGCACATCTAATGACAAACAGAATTCACCATGGAGATCCCAGGAATGAATTAGGCAAGCTCAATCGTATGTGCAAGGCAATAATTCAGGCTTAACGTGCTGAAATCCAAATTTATCATATCAGTTAATTAATTTTGTTGATAGCTAATTAAACATTTCGAGCATCTAATAGCAGAAATTAGTGATTAATTAAAGACAATCAGTACTGCTTAATTCTGATGGATCATCCAAACTAAAGGAGCTGATCAAATCTTAATCTTCACTATAAGATACTAAATTCTATTGGGCCTAAAACAATTATAAGTAGCGTTTTATCCAGATTATCTCAATCCTGAAACCCATACCAAACATAAGCCAAGGATAACATCCATCGGTGAAGCGATAGTCAAACAGCCAAAAACCCCAAACAAAAAAGGCGCGATTGGAACTCACTGTATCCATTCTCGGCAAGGTAATTGAAAGTGTGGCCATCACAGCTGTAGGTGAACTTGTCGTTGGTTGCCGGCAGCCTCTGCAGACACTGAGAAGCGATCTCCATGAAGTTTCCCTTGAACTCCGTGTACTCCGCTAGGATCATCGTTCCTCTCGCCACGAAGCTGTAAATCAGCGTCTTCTGCCCCATCCCCAGGCTCCTTCGCCTTGCACCACAAACCCTAATCCAAGATTTGTACAAGACTTCTCCAAGATATATAGATGTGAGAAATAAGGCGGGTTTTCTCCTTCTGAGGAGATGATGGAAAAGTCGCACCTGAGAGGAGCGTTATATGACCTGTAATCTCCATTGCCTACCACAAAATGAAAGGAAATAAATAAAAAAAATTTGGTTTTGAAACTTCAAAAGAAACCGGCTGGCGGCTGTTGCTTCAGAACTAAGTACCTAAATACCCTCTAGACTTTCCGAGTCATTTTAATTATTGTGGTAAAAACAAAATTCCAACGATAATTTTATTATAAAATAATTTATAAATTTTTTTAAAAATAATTTAAATTATATAAAGCAAAAATAACCACTCAAATAAGGTCTAATTTGTGCACTATATGAGCTCTCTACGAAATTTTTGATAATTATAATTCTCTAATTTGATGATCGCCTATTTGGAAGTTTTTTTATTTTTTTTATTTTTTTATTTTTTATTTTGTTATTATTTTTCAAAATATATTTATTTAATATATTTTAAAGTTTTTATTATTTCATTTTAAATAAAGTAAATTATTTTATAAAATAATCAATTTTATTTTAAAAATAATAATTATAATGATCAAATATATTTTATTTTGAATTAAAATATAAATAAAATAAAATAAAAATTATGAAAAAATAACTAAGAATAAATGTGGTCCCAATGAACTCTTATATTTTTAAAAAATAATTATATTAATCAAATATATTTTATTTCAAATTAAAATATAAATAAAATAAAATTTATGAAAAGAAAATAATTAAGAATAAATGTGATTCCAAAGATCTCTTAGTTTTTAGCTTCTTACATGCTCAATTCTAGTATTAGTGAACACAATGAATATCTTTATACTTGTTGAGAAAAGATATATTCATATTTAATTAATTAATTAAGTTTAAATAAATTTTCGAAAACTTTTATATCATTGAATTATTTGTTTATCTGTGTTTGAACACGTATTGTTTTATAAATAGCTAGCGAATAATTTCATAAAATATTCATTACATATTCAAAAATTTACTCTATAATTTTTATCAATTATTTTATATTTACACATTTTAAATTTGCATATATTCTTAGAAATATATAAATAATGTAATAGTAAATAAATGACTATTGATACATCCTTAGAAAATTAATCATCACTTAATCTCGAGGCATTTTTAAATCTTGATCTAATCACCGATTTAACTTACTAAATACCGATCGAACATAACATCAAGCATAGTGATCCATCGAATCGACTTCAGACTGATGAAAATGGATCTTGATCCAATGGTCACCACCAATATTTATAGTCGATCGGCGCCGTCGACGAATCTAAGATCACCCAATTACATCATTAAGGCACGGATCATCAAAATACCGTCGATCGGGGATCATACCGTCAGATAGTGGTTGGAGTTTTACAATTCTGAGCGTCACTCCCAAAATCTATAAATAGCTTCATTCTCACCTTAGAGGGGATAATCGATTTGAAGACCGAGAGTTCGAGAACTACCTATCGACCTTGGCCGACGATCTATCCACCACTGCGGTAGTCTTGAAGATCATTTCGCCTTAGATCGCCCAGGGGACTGAAAGACCGTTGCAGCTCCTTTCTCCAAGATCAAGAGGTTGCTCCCAGAAGATCGCACGTTTTGGGAAACTTCTCCCGGGTTGGAGTTGGCCGATTTATTTTTCTACACTAATATCGTTTTAGTAACACCTTCTCCAATGAGAAGCGACGCGTATCTTTGAACACATAGTAAGTTCTACAGAGGCGCGTGGTTTTCCTTACGGGTTTTCCATTATAACGTGTTCATATCCGCTTGTGTGTTGGATAATTTTTTGACTACGGATCTGTCTGAATAAAATTCTAACAACTATATATGTCAATTTAGATTTCTTTAATAATATTTAAACTTTTGAAAAAAAAAAACTTAGATGAAATTAAATAAATTATACTAACTTTAATTAAATTTTATAAATCTAATTATGAAATATACTTAAATTATATATTTAAATCATTGACTTCTAATACATAATTAATGAGGATTGATTATCCCTTAAATTATAGAATAAAAAATAATAAATAAATTTAAATTAAATTTTTTTAAAAAAATTTATATACATGTTATATAATTCTTATTATATATATATATATATATAATCCTAATTTTAAAATCACTTTAAAAATATGATTATTATTTATTTTTTAAAATAAAATGTATCATTTTGAGTATAAAAAAAGTAAATATTTAATTTAAATATTATTTAGTATAAAAATTGTGTGGTATGTTGGTATGTGAGTAAATCTTTCATTTTATAATTACCTTGACACGTCATGCCTTAAGGATTGCAATGTGAAAGGCCGGCTTCCAGAGCTTTGAAGCAGACGTGCGCCGGGTCGGGTCAAAGGCTATGTACGGGTCACCGCATTCGTCGCCCTTACAATCACACCAATTACTGTACACCGTTGGATGAGGACAACGCGATCTTTGATTTGAATCAATGATGGCAGGGAATTCAGAAGGAAACAGTCAGTCGTTGGAACGAAAGTTCTGATTTTAAAATATCTTTGACTATTTTAATATGATTAACAACTTATTTGAGACAGCTATGATTGTATGAAAATAATAATAAAAATTTATTTTAGAAAAAATATTTAATAAAAAAACTGTTATGAGTATTGTTGCGTGCTAGAAAATCGATTAGTAAATGAAAGTTCTGCGCCAAAGCATAGTTGTGAAAAGTAATAGTAATTAAAGACAAAGCAAAGAATTTTAACGTAAAACCCCGAAAGAGGAACAGGCTAGAAAACTTCCATTATATCATTTGAGTACAAAATCTTCGATGATAAATTCGTATGAGAGAGAATAACAGTAATGATAGTTGTATTGTGATGGTGGAGATCTTTCTTACGAATCTGAGTACAATTAGTGACGGCTGGTGGCGATGGTTGATGGCGGCCGATCTTTTTGCGATCTTCAGGAGGATCTTGAAACTTGAGCTCCTCCTCCCACTGCTTTTCTTCCCGGCTCTTCTTTTTTCTTCCGCTTGGACTCTTATTCTTCTTCCTTTCCTCTTCCTCTTTCTTGCTTGGACTCTTCCTTTTCTTCCTTCTTTGACTCTTCCTCTTCTTCTTGCAGCAGATTCGGCGGATTGGCGGTGGCCCGTGATGGTGATTAACGATCGTAGCTTCTTCACTTCACTTCACTTCACTTCTTAGCTTAGCGGCCTCTCCCTCCGTGAGGAATGAAGGTTTTATAGATGGGAGGAGGGTATTCTTGTAAATTCAAATGTGTCACCACTCCCCGCTCAGATGAATCCTTGATCATTTGATGTATTTTGAGCATTTGGATGCCCAAATGAAGTCGAATTAGATCTTAGGCTCGTTAGATCCGGCTCGTCGAGCCTTCGATTTGACTATAAATACTCCATATTTGAGCTTTGGGATTTAATTGATGTCCCAAAGATTCCAATGATATTTTAAGTCGATCTCGACGGGTTTTGACTCAAAATCATATCGCTTTCGACGTCAAGATTTGTCTTTGACTAGTCATATTTTGAGAGCCATATCAAGTATAAATTTTTTTATTTTAAAAAAACTAAATCATAATTTTTTTATCACAAAATTTTTAAAATAACAAAATAATCTATTTTTGCATTGCACTACTTCTCCAAATATAATCTAAATATCAATAATATCATAAAAATTCTAATTTTAAATTAACTTTAAACTATTTTAATTTATATATTTTTAAAATGATTAATCATCAATAATACAACAAATAATTAAACTCAGAAAACCATAATAAATGCAGACAACTCATTTATTTCAAATCCATCAGTATTGAATATTAACAAAAGTTTCTCAAGGGAATATTTCAATGAGAATATTCTAATTTAAATTTACTTAAAATAACTTTATAATTAATAAATATATAATTAATCCGTAAAATTTCAAATGGTATTCATTTTAAATAGATTTGATGATTATAAAATTTATTTTAATTAAATTTAGATCTAGATTTAGAAAGAGTTTGGGGAGCAATGTAGTAGATCTAAATTTGATAATTATATTATGACTATATTTTTGATAATTTTGTGATGAAAAATTATATTTTTTTTTAATCTGATCTAGCTATTTACGGTGACTACAATAAAGATACAATTAAATTTTTATAAACTTAAAAAAATTTGTTGCTTCTTCTGCATAAACTTCAACACGGCTTCTTTAGATAACTACAATTGATCCTTAATACTTGTAGGCATAGCATTTGCTCCAAAGTCCAAAGGCATCCTTATTCACAAAAATATTTACATATCTAATACTTATATTTTTTATATTTATTTATATAATCTTTTATTATTATAATAATATCAAATTTTATACATACAAATATAATTTACTTTAAAAGTTAATATTAATAGTTTTCTAATATGCGCTGTATAATTGTTATATAATTAAACAACAAATTTTAAAGATCCGATATATAAATACATAAAAATTATTCATATGCATATAAATATTCCAAAATATTTATAAAATGCACATGATATGGTTGAGAATTTGTTTGAGATTGTTTCTAATTATTTTATTTTTCAAATTGCTATACATAAAAAATAGTAAATTTTATAATAGAAAGTTCCTTTTTATATTAAAACATGATATAGCTGTTAAAAGTTATTATTCCAATTAAAAAAACAATATTATAATATTCATAATAATTTAAAAAAAGTCTTCATTAAAATTTTATAATTAACTTTACAAAAAGTTGTAACCATCCAGCTAAACCCAAGATTAACAATGACTCAAGCCCAACCAGGTGTGGCCCATGTAATAGAAAGAATTAAACCCCTTTGGCTCAGACTTTAATTCTAAACATTTATGAAAAACTTTAATTCTTAACATCTGTGAAAAACATGAAAAAATTAATGAAAGGTGTACACAAACCAGCAATATTTTTATGTGAAAAACATGAAAAAAACATAAAACTTAGCCTAATTAAAACAGCTTACTATATATATTCAAGATTATAAAAATCCACTATTCCTTACAAAAAAAAGGGGATTATAAAGTCAAAAACATTTATTTGATCTCTCGTGACTGTAATAAAAATGGTGAACGAGAATGATAATAATGATCACGACAATTGAGTACTAGCTGTGATATGATGATAGTTAGGCGATAGCAATCGAAAAATGATAATTAGGAAAAAAAAGCAATCAAATGACAATGGTCAAACAATGATAATCAAGTAATGACGATTAAACAATAATTGTTAAATAGCTATAGTCAAACAATGGTAATCGAGCATCAGTAGTCGAACGACAGTAATTACTATTAGTGGTCTTCGAGATCAATCATAGAGCAAAACTTTATAGTTTTTTAGTTCTCGTAGCTCTCTCCAAATTCAAGTTTACCCTCCCTCATGTGGAGAATGTGGCTCTTATTTATTTTTATTTTTTTTAAGAATAGCATCGTGGTTAATTTAGGGTTTAGTTTCAAAATACTACATCAAATGGTTTATGTTGAATCTTTTGATTATAGATTATTTATTCATCATTTAAATATCTTAATGATATTAAAATAAAATAATTTTAGGCCCATTGAGTTTCTTTCATTGAGACACTTTATTTGACTACAAAAATGTAAAATTTTAATACTATTTAACACTTCAATTAATGTCTCAAAATTTCAATTACACTTTAAGTGTTTGATTTAAATCTATTCGACTAATAAAATGACTTTATGGTCATTGAATTTTTTTCATTGAGATGCTCTATTTTATTATAAATATATTAGATTCTAATATTATTTAATCATTCAATTAATATCCCGAAATATCCAACTGCATTTTAAGTACTTGATTTAAGCTCATTTGTACTTGGAGTAGAACAATTTGGTGTTAAGAGTTCATCTCACCGAGATTTTACTTAATTCTAGTTATGTTAAAATCGAAGAATAAATTATTCCGAATTTATTTTTGAAACATTTAGCTCAAAAATTAAATCAAGATTCATGCTTGGATGACATATCATTTGCCTTGTTTTTAAAATGTTAAAACTTGTGTCAATTAAAAATATAAAAATTATGTCATTGAAAAAATTATGATACAAATTTTTTACTTAAAAAAATTACAATTTTTTTAATCCCAAGATATTAATGTAAACCTTCCCTTGGGAGGAAGTGAATCAAGTAAAGTCTCTTTAATCATAATTTCCTCCATTTTTAAAGTTGGCATGTCAATTAGGGTGAAAATTGCTGAAATATTTTATTCAAAATTTCTACTGTTCAAAATTGATTGTAAAGCTTTTATTTGGCCTAAAGATGTTAAAATTGAGTTTAGGACAATAAAAAAATATAGAATATGTATGTTTAAGCTAAGAATAGATAAGCTACTCCGATCACCATATAAGTAATACACGCGTAAGAGGGACTCATGCAGATGTATGTGAGGATGTCCACAATCGTGTGGACAAGGACAAGTAAATGATATGTCGTCAAATTAAATATGAATCTTGATGTAATTTTTTAGCTGAAGATAAATTTAAAATCATTTGCTCTCCAACTTCAATAATTGCATAATTGAGTTAAGCATTTCAATCTAATCAAATATACTAATAGTGTTCCAGTTTAAGTTCAAATACGTTCAAATCAAGTGTTTAAAATGCAGTTGAAAACTTTGTGATGTTAACTAAATAGTTAAATGATCTTTGAATCTTACATGTTTATAATTAAATTAAGCATCTTTATAAAAGAAATACAATAAGCCTAAAAGTCATTTATTTTTAAGATTGTTAAGATACTTACATACTAATGAATAGTTTATGGCCAAAGGAATCAACAAGATTTATTAGATAGAGTATTTTAAAATTTTTGCCACAATATACAAAACATAAGTTTTAAAAATTATAAATAGAGCTCCATTCTTCACATAAGGCTAAACTTAAATTTAGAGAGAACTTAAAAAATCAAAAGAGCTCTTCTTGATTACCTATGTTGATGTTGTTCAACTATCATTGCCCAAACATCGTTATCCAACCATCATTGTTTGATCATAGTTGCTCGAAGGCCTTCGTTCGACTATCATCATCCAATTGTAGTCATATTTTTGTTATCTTAGTGTCAGTACATCCTTGATATCCTAAATAACACTATGATGATGAATGTCTTCATATGTCAATGCTCCTTACCACTTCACCAATGATCACTCTTCAATTGGGATGGGCACTTTTATTATTTGATGATTTTAAAATTTTATAAAAAAAAATAAATCAATAGTCAAAAATCAAAGAAAACTATAGTTACAATTAATAATCAAAACTGATAGTTTAACAAATGAACTAAACTAACAAAATAACATTGATTATACTCAATTATTTAGCTTAATCCAAAAAAATGAATAACTAAATATTATTCAAATTTTATTAATATTTTTCTTTAGTTTTAATTGATTGTGGAATAATGTCTTAACCATTTTATCCAAATAATTAAGATTATGAAAAAGGTGATTTTTTTTATTTCAAATATAGATGAAAATTTCAATAAAAAAAGTACATAAATATGTTACAAATTTAAAAACTAATTAATTATAATATGTATATATATATATATATATATATATACATAGAGAGAGAGAGAGAGAGAGAGAGAGAGAGATAATATAGGGTAGTTATAATATAGGGTGGTAGTTTGGTGTGAATAGTTGCTAATTTATCCTTAAATGACATAGGAATCACAAGAATAACATATTTTAATATTTTTTTCTAAATAAAATAATAAATAATATACATATGTTATGTCATGAGTGAAATTACATAAAGATGAGTGACAACCACATTCTTACAATATATCACAAGGGTGTAAAGAACAAGAAAACCAATTTTAGTGAGTAGGGATCTACAAACAGTAGTGTCAACATAGTGGCATTCAACCTCAATGGAGAAATTGCAACACTTTCTTTCTTGACACTTCAAAAGATACGATTTTTAAACTGATATAAATGTGGGCACTATAAGAAATGAAGTCAACTTTGTTATGCCTCCAATCAACATTAAAGAATACATGAAGTTAAAAGCAAAGGTTCATGATGAGGATGAATTTATCAATCGATAGCGCCATGAAATATATGTAATAAATATACTGTAATTATCTAGTAATTAATAGTCGGTTGGTGCATAAAATAAGAATATTTATTTATTATAAAGGTTGTGTTAGATCATATAAGAGCTAACTATTGATTATTACCCACAACAATTTTGTAATTAGTTAGATTAATAAGCATGGAGCAAGAGGGAAGAGTGATCATTGATGATGTAGGAAGTAGTGTCATCATAGGAGTTGCATCCATCATTTAGTGTGATAAAACTTCAATGTCAAGAAAAAATTTAACAGTCCGAAAATTTGATAGAGTATTGTAAGGTTAGAGGGCTGATAAAGCATTACAAGGCAATATCAAAGCTTTCTAAAATAATCATTCATGAAATTAGTATATTTTGCATGGATAAATCTATCAAAAATAAACTAATTTATCCATAAAATAGCCTTTAAGAAAATTTATGGGAGAAAAATATCAATTTATATATATTGCATCATAAATGGTCTATGCCTTAAGAGCATACTTCATTAATAAGGGTGTAAATGAGCCGAACATGAACGAGCTGAGGCTCTATTTGTGTTCGACTTGTTTACATTTATTTGTGTTCGTGTTCGGCTCGTGGAAGAGAATGTTCGTGTTAGGCTCGTTATTGCTCGTTTAAGCTTGAATTTGTTCATGTTCAGCTCGAATCAGGCTTGTTTATTTGTTTGCTTGAATTTGGCTCGAATCAGCTCGAGTTCAGCTTGGGAATAAGCTCAAAATAGGCTCAAATTTATAATATGAAGTACTAAAACTAACTTTTTTTTCTTTTTTGAAATATTAAACTTAGAACATAAAATTTTAGATACAAACAATAGAAAAACACATAATAACATAAATATTTTGTTAACAATAAATAATTTTACAATTTACAATATACATTCCACATCAAAATTTTATAACAATAGATTGCATACTAAATAACAAAATATTAGATAATTATGTGAATAAATGGTCATACAATTAAACAAGTCAAATTTAAATAAATCAAAATTTTAAAAATACATTGATTGAAAATACATAGTTTAGCATAAGCTTAGAAAAATGCATTGTGCAATATTCCTCTTGATTCGAAATTACTTTTAGATGGCTGCCACATCATTGTTAATGATAACTAAGCTAAAAATAATAATGAAATATTTTAGAGTACATGTTTCCATGTTGAATGAATATATCGACGCTTTAATTGAATGAAAATATAAAAATTTTGAAACTTGAGAGGCTCTGATTTAATTATAACACATGACCTCATACTCTATATGGTTGCATGTTTAACTTTAACATGTCATTCCAAATATAGAGAAACAAATGCTGAAACATAAAAGTATTTTATGCTCATCATCTTAAAAGTCCCACATAACATAAGGTTGACAAATTGCATGCATCCAAACCATAGAGGATCAATCAAACAATTTTTTTTGGAAATTTCACTATGTTACCATCATTTGAATCCTCTATAGGGTTACATACATAAATGATAAGCCAAAATGAAGATAACAAACAATGAAACAACATTTATCTATCAGAGCATTTTTAATCATCATAGCCTCACTCATATAATACTTATGGAAAAAATAGTTATAACATAATAATATTACACAATAAGTTATAAATATAAATCAATCCAAAGTAAGCAAACAAATAACTGTGCATATGACTTGCTAAATGTTAGTACACATAAATCACACAATCAATCATCAGTATAATAAAATCTGTAAAAAAATATTCACGTAAAGCATTTACAATTAAATGTCTTCGATAACCCTAAATGATTAATAACCTAGTAGCGCAACGAAAATCATTGTTGCTCTAGAATCACTCAGAGGAACACCCAAATTTTCCTCTATCAATATTTTTTGCTATTGAAGAATATAAAAAAATTGTTAAAATATTTAAAAGATACAATGCAATAATAATATTAAGTTGCATGGTACTATGTGAGAAGCACTCACCAAAGGTGTCTAGATGATCTAAATCTAATTAGATGCACAAATTAATGTGTTAATTATCTTGATAGATAAACAACTTCTATAATCATCAAGCACCCTACCACCAGCACTGAATGCGGATTCAGAAGCAACTGTTATTATTAAAATTGATAAAATATCACGAGTCATTCTAGACAAACATAGATATTTTAATATGTTTATCTTCTATTATTCTAATATATCAAATTGCTCAGTATTGCAAATAAACAACCCTTCTTCAAGATACACTTGTATGTCAAACTTAAACATGCTGTGTGGAACTAGATGTCATAACAAAATCTTTAAAATCCATCATACAATCAAATTGAGATGTGCCAAGAGGATCTATAATAGATTTGAAAGAAGAACACTATATATTGATTAAATCATTCATTGCAATCATTGGAGAACACTCAGTAGCATATATTGCATATATTTCCCAAAGTGCCTCCTCAACAGTTGTAAATTGGGAATCAAGTTCATGTGGTTCATAGATCTTAGAAAATGTAAATGAAATAAACTTTAACTTAAATGAGGATTAAGAACTACAGTAATAGACATTAGTAGGTTACACTCCCTCCAATATTTATCAAATTTTATTTTTATAACTGCAGTCATTTTTCTCATATACTCATTTTCAGATCTACATTCTTCATAGAGAAGCTTCTTAACATACATAACAATTAACAAAAAAATATTCGAGGTTGGATATGAAGTGCTAGAAATAGTTTAAGTGATATTATTAAAAACTGATAGGAACTTTCTGATTTTTTCATACCCCGATCAATCAGAATCTAGTGATAGCCACTTGTAATTTGAATCTCTAGTTGCATAATGAGTCAAGATAGTACGATAAATAAAAGCAGACTCGAGCATCATATAAATTGAATTCCAACATGTTGACACATCAAAACAATTAGACTGTGAAGTAGGTACTCCTAATTGTTTTACAATCTCAATAAATTTGTGTAACCTAGTAGGAGATTTTTTGAGATATTTAACTAACTCTCTAATATTATAAATTATGTCATGCACTTCTTTCAAACTATCCTGCACCATTATATTCAATATATGTGCACAACACCTTATATGAAAAAAATGCCCATGGAAATATAGTTTTCCTCTTTATTCAAAGTTATTTCTAAGGCAAAAAGTTCCAACATCGTTATTACTAGCATTATCAAGAGTAATTATAGAGACTTTATCTTGAAGAATCCATTCTAACAAATAGTCGTATATAGCATCACCGATAAAAGTCCTAGTATGAGGAGGGTCAAGTTCAATAAAATTAATAATCTTTTTCTAAATCTTCCATGACTCATCAATGAAATGTATAGTCAAACACATATACCATATTATCTGATTATATGTCCAACAATCTGATGTTAATGAAACTCTTTGAACACCACTAAGATAAGTCTTAAGTTTCTCTTTTTCAACATCATAAACTCACATGCAATTATTTTTAATGGTGTTTCTAGACACTTTCATAATTAGGATTCAAAAATTTTAATAATATATTAAACCAAGTGTGCTCGACCATCATAAAAGGATATTCATGAACAATAATCATCATTGCAATAATTTCTAACTTGTCTTTGATCATAGTTTTTAGGATCATGAAAAATAAAAATGTTAAAATCACTAGCAATATCAATTAGGGATAAATTCAATTGCTTCTAACTTTTATCTGTTAAATCAATAGCTTGTTGACCATTTGATATAATTTTATCACAATCTCCAACATATATGAGAAGTTGTGCATATTTTTGATTTATGGAACTTAACTCCATAGCACACACATTGCAAGCAAGGAATTTCAAAACCTTTAAATATAGTATTTACTTTCACAAGATACTCCCACACAATATATTTTCTCTTTCTAGCTTTCTTAGCCTACAACTCAAGCATGGTGCTAATACTCTCAACAATTTGTTGAGATGTTTGATTATGACTCACTTCTAAATTTTTCATAACAACTGGTGGCACCTACTAGTTGATGCAGACTAGAAGTGCTCAAATGATGACATATGATGTATATAAATTATGAATAATACAAAACATCTTGTGTTAAATGACAAATATGATAAAAAAATATGGATGCATAAATACAACCAAACTTTGCATGATGAAAATGACATATGATACATTTAGGAAAAAAGAATTTGAGGTAATCTGAAAATGAAAATCATAAGTTCATGTTACTAAAATCCAAATGTCAAAAACCCGATTCTTTCAGGGCCAAATAGATCCTAAAAAAAAACAAAAATAAAAAAACCCTAAAGGGCATTTTGCCATATCTTCCATGATGAAAATCATAAGTTCACCTCTAGATTTATCTCCATAAAATCAAGCTATATCCCATTCGCCAAAACTTAAAGGCTCATGTCATAAAAAATTTTCACAAGAAAAAATTACAAAAAACCATTTCAAAGAAGCATTGGCTAAGGACATTGATTTTGTCTTATAAACACAATTGAAACTACAACAAACAAGCCATTTGTATACACATTTTATTTTTACAATATCAAAAATACAAAAAGTTGTACTCAACAGACACTGATTTCAATAGGAGCGTAAACAGTGAAAGGAAGTAAACCTATAGACTTCAATATAAAAAATAATCTTATCTACCACAATGACATCAAATTGTGCATTCCAAAGAGGGCTAATTGACAAAGATATGCTACAAGGGTGGGAATACATTTTGCAATAGATAAGATATTGCAGAACCCAATAAATTAAAATGCCATGACATACTTATGAACTATTATGTATGCAACCAACTTTAACCATTACTAATTGCTAATACATACATTCACTAAATTTATCACTTCATTGTATATTCTTAGCAAAGAATATTATAATGCTAAATGGGTAAATAAAACTCTTAAATGCTTACTTGAGTCTTCGGATGTGAAAGCCATAATTATCTTTGAGTATGAAGATTTATTTGTTTATTTTATTGATATGTTATTCAGTTCTCTTATATCGCATGAACAGAAACTCCACCAGAGAACTGCAGATACTATTGAAATGAAAAAAAAAAAAAAACAAATTTCTTTTGAAGCTGAGGAATCAAATAATTGTGAGATAGTATAGTAATGAGGAGTCGACTCAGTCGAGGATGTAGCTTTTGCTAACTAGAAAGTATACTTTTTAGAAATAAATAGAAGAACCCAATGAATTCAAATGCCATGACATATGTAATGACATCGGCTATGGGCACTTTACTTTCTAATTTCTATTCCATGGTAATATGATCTACACTACATATGTCCCAACAAGAAGACAACTTCTTGATATATTCATCAAAAAAACTCAACAACTACACATTCAAGAATACTTTAACTAAAGTTGAAATTATAGATCTCTACCATTCAATTTGAAGAAAATTTTGAAAATACATCAACATAAAACTGATTGCACATTGAGAAAAAAAATCACCATAGCCAAATTCAAACCGTAGAATCACTTCCAACAAAGGCTTGCATACATAAGAGTAGTTATGCTCTTAAAAATATCACATAGTCACAAGAATTACAGATTGGTGAAAGGCTAAAGAGGCTTGTGAAATACACAGAGCAGGCGACAGAGTCGAGATTAAGAGTTAAGAGAGTCGAGAGATAGAAGGAACCGCAAATATGAGTCAGACAACTCAAAGGAGCGAGAACGAAAGAGAGAGAGAGAGAGAGGGACAGAGGAACTAAGAAGCCCTACACCTTCACGACTCCACTTGCTCGAGACGCTATGCGAGAATGAGAGAGATCTAAGAGGGAAGAGGGAGGGACAACGGTTTGCAGTTAGAAGTCGAGGAGAACCGGAGAGAATAGGAGAATCGAACCGAATAAGAATATAAGAGTAAAGAGATTAGGGTTTATGATTTAGGGTTACGAAATGCGAATCGACAGAATTGTTCGTAACTTAAGATTCACTCCTTAAGCTTAGGCAGTAATGCGTAAATCATAAATTCGTAATATACTATTATGTAGAGAATCGAAAATTATAGTGTATTATACACTATAATGTATAATAGATATAATATATATATATATATATATATTCAGAGCCTAATTAATAAATTATTTTTTTATAGATTTTTTAAATACATTTTAAGTTTTGAGCCTAATCGAGCCGAACACGAGCGAACATGACCTCTGTTCGTGTTCGACTCGTTTATAATTCGAGCTGAAAATTTTTGTTTGTGTTCATCTCGTTAGTTTAACGAACGAATCAAACACGAGCTTATTATCAAACAGAACACAAGCTGTTTTGACAACCCTATTCATTAATGTATATTTTTATTTGTCTATAAACCTATGTCATATTAATGCAGAATTTTTTTTATTTCACCGAAAAATATTATAGAATGCAACAAGATATACACCTCCCACATCTTACATAACATTTATATAAATAAGTATCTATAAAATAAATTATTTTATCCTTCTTAATGATGTGCTTTATTATCTAGAATACAACATTATTAGGCTCTTAAAAAAACAAATCATTATAACTAAACTTTAAATCAGCCCAAGTAGAGATGCTTCCAAATAAAAACACTAATGCATGATCTTTCAGCACTGCCTTTTAAAAGAAAATACTCTCTTAATGTTTATGTCAACATATAGTCCACATTTTACATGTTTTTTTTTTCTCACAAAGAAAAGTAAGAAAATCTTCACCAAGTAAAAGATGATTTATTAAATATGACATGCACATCATTTTCATGCATATTAGAGCGAATCTTAATAAGGATAATAATATAAAAGATTATATGCCTATCACATAATTTTTATATATTTATATATTTAATATTAAAAATTTTATATGAATGGAAAAAAAATATTTATTTTCTAAAGTTAATAACAATAGTATTTTTGAATTTACGTTAAAAATTTAAATATTATATCTGCAAATATCAAAATTGAGATATTATATATATAAGAATTATAAGATGTATATGTAAATTTTTTTTAATATTTAATAATATAATATTTAAAATTTTAAAATCATATAAAATACTGGCTGTCAGTTATATTTTAAAAGTTACATACACTTTTACTGACTTTCTAAAAAAATTTATTACTGAAATTATTGCTATATATATTGTACGTATAAGTTATAATTAAAATTTTTCGAATGTTATTAAAATATATATTTTATAAATATAAGAAAATTATATATATATATATATATATATATATATATATATATATATATATATATATATATATATATATATATATATAAAAGTATGAAATATTAAATTTTAGATATATTAATATATAAAAATTATGATATGAGAAAATATTTTAAAATAAATAAATAAATACAGGAAATTACCCTCAGAAAGGACGCTTTGCGTAGATAACTTAATAGACTGTGAGATATCATCTTCTTTAGCTCAGTTGGTGAGAGTGAATGTGAATATGTACTCTCTAGTCTGCATTCAATTCTCTTGAGTAAAGTCTTATATATTTAATGGGTGAAAAAATCGGAGGGCTGGTATCTATGCTTGGGATTATCATGTCATCAAAATTCTATCAAAATGTATAAGATTAGAAGTGAGACACCTCATTATAAAAAATAAAAAAATAAAAAAAATAAAAAAAGACTGTGAGGCAAGTCTACGTAGTGCCCCCATTTATTACCCCTCCTCACAAAAGAGAGGAGAAAGAAACCGAACCACTGTTCCCCCTTCTCTCTCTCTCTCTCTCTCTCTCTAAGCTCGAGTTCTCACTTCCAACAAGCCGATTCCGATCGAGATCCGTGTTCTTTTGCGAAAGCAATGAGTATTTGGGTGCTAATGTGAGCTGGGGATCGGGTTGGTGCTTCCGGATTTGCCCAGATGGATCCATCGTCGGTGATCTCGCACAGAGCACTACCGGAGATGTGGCATTTTCCTATAGTACCGGCGATAAGGGACGCGGAATCCGGGATGGGCCATCGTGATGTATCTGCTGGGGAATCGACGGTGACTGAGCAGAGTGGTGGACACTGGAGTAGGAAGAAGCACCGGGATTCAGGGCTGTCTTCGTCGGTGGTGTCGAAGAACGAATCGTCCAAGTTCTTATCGAACAGCAGCGGCGGCAATGACTTGGTATTTATTTCGTTAAGATTTCATTAACTGTTTTTTTTTTTACTTGAAGCTGTTTGTTTGTTTTTATTTTTAATGTAAATTTGTGGTCCGTGGGAATTATATCTGTGAAGAAATTTCCGATGAGGGTCTTATAAACAATAGATTCTTTTTTAGGGTTCTAATGTTTTTATTTTCTTTTTGGGTATGTTCAATGGAAAATGACGTTAGTTCAGTTTTTACTTTTTACAAAGATCTCAAAGTCTGAATACTCTAAAAATGGTTGTGGGCTTCTATAAGGTCTTGGGCCAAGTGGTTTGTTACAGGAATAAATGCAAAATAATTTTTTTTTTTCATAGGAGAACTGCTCTCTCTTAGTCCCCAAAAGGCTAGGTGTTGACAAACCTCGTCCTTTTGGATGTGATGTATCTTGTTGGATAGTTCCACAGTCGTTTTTATTTTATTTTATTGACTGGGAAGAGGACTGCAAGTTCGTCGCTGGCCTACCTGATGAATGATGACCTTAAGGAACTGTTTGGTAGCAGAATTGGAGCAGGATTTAACCTAACTCCTGCCAAACAGCAACGAAGAACATTTAAATCCATTGATGCGGTTAGCAAGTCCCATAATCCCATTGCAACTTCGCGCTTCGCTTTTCGTCATCGAGGGATTCGGTTTAAGAGAGGAAGAGAGTGCAGACCGCAGGTTTCGACCATTAAGTTTATAATTGTAATAATTAGTTTTAATTAATTAGAAAGATATTTAAGTTAAATAAATTGATGTTATTTATAATTTAAAAATTAAATCATAACCTTCTGCAAATAACTAAAAGATGGTTACCCAGGCCATGTTTAACATCTTTTTTTTTCTTTTTTAATATTATTTTTTCTAGTTTAATAAGATAGGAAATACAATTTTCTATTTTATTACTAGTTTCTCGTGTTATTGAAATAAATGGCTATTTCCTTAATTTTTTTTTTAAAAGAAGCCTACAGGTGTTTAATGTTCTTGAAACCTTTTATATAAATCAAACATGTAATTTGATATTTTAAATGATAATTTCGTGAGTTTTAATTTTTTTCCAAATACCAATAAAATTGCATACATTATAATCGTAAGAATATTTTATAAATTTATTGATTAAATCAAATACAAGCTAATAGTCTAGGTGTTAGAGAGAGAATTGGATTGTTTGGAGAAGTAAATTTATCGACCAAGGGACAATATTTTTTACAGGTAAAATCCAATAATAAAAGAACTATTGGGTTTTGTAGGGTTCAAACAACTTCTATTAGTAGTTAGCATGAATTAGAGATGCTTCTCCAAAATTTAGTGGAGACAATACAAAGTAGTTATAAGTACTTGCCAACTTCTTTGGAGTCAGCAATGCAATGGGATCAAGTATTAAGGCTACTCCAACAGGTGAAAGTGGCATGCCTGAAAGCGACTGCCAAAATATTACTCCACTTGGTGGTGAAGGCGACATGACCTAGAGGTGGCATATGAGGCAAAAGGAGGCCATTGAAACTGACTAGAATGATCCTCCTTTAGAGGCGAAGCATGACCTGAAGGTGGTCATGAGGGAAAGCTGAAAGGTCAATTTGGCCACTAAGAATGGTCACGTCAGTCCTTTTTTTGGAGGTATAGATGACATGATCTAAAGGAGGTAGTTGAAGCAACCCTAAAAGGTCATAAATGCCATTGAAGAGAGTGATGACATGTCTATATTGGGGCATGATTGCTAAGATTTTGTTGCATTGTAGATTGTTGGTAATTAATTTTGGTGTTTTGTTATTGGGGCATGAGTGGGGATGGGTGGATAACCCTATCATGATTCCATTAATTTGGCCAACCTAGTGGATCTAGTGTGCTAACAATAGAGGGTTAGAAGGCAAAGTCATTGAGGAAGTCTAATTAGCAATCATGAGTTATCTTCTATTAGATGTCCTGAATAGATCGAATGAATAGATCGAATGGGTGATTGTTGTGTTTGAGTGAATTTTGTATTTATGTATTTGAGAGAAGTTGTGGATTTTGAAAACTTATTCTCATGAGAGACCAAGACTGCACATGCATCTTAGAGTTTGAGAATGAGAGATATTTAGAAATAAGTATGCTCAAATTACTCTACTAATGTACCAAGAGAAATAGTAACACAAAAATTAAATATAAGATTTTTAATGGTTCGGTCTAGAAATCTATGTTAACCTTCAAGGCAATCAAGAGGAAATATTCAGTCCAAGAAGGACATATGTCTTTCAACATGTGTCTATAGTAGTTATAGTCCCATTTTAATTTATTCTTTTTTAAAAATGTTGGCTCTAATAAGTTATTTAGTTGACACATGTCAAGTAGATCTAGGCATAATTGTTGCACTTCTTTTAGAGAAACCCCTAAATCATTAACTATGAACCTATTTTTTCACTTAATAATGTATTAGATATCCATCATTAATAGTAGATATTAATTTATCACCAATAATAGCTTTAGAAATAATATTAGGAAGAAAATCTAATTATCATGTGGATATGAATTATTAAGGAGGTGGAAATAGAGAAGAAACTCATTCATGATATAAAGCCAAGAAGGTTATATTTAGAGACCAGACTAATGCCATAACTTCTCAGACTTTTTAACTTATTGCTTTTTATAATTTTTATGGTCTTGCTTTTCTAGTATTTTTTATAATTTCTAATATGGAATCTTTTATGATTTAGAGAATCCATTATCTCAATATTTTCATATAAAATTTCATATAACTCCAACTTACATCTTGGATAGACTTAAAATTTTCACGATTAAAAGTGGCTTATCTATGATTACTTTTTAATAAATCATACAAATATGAATGAATTGTGTGAATATTATTATGCAAGTAATGACTGCTAAAAATAATATGCTTTTTCATGGAAGCTATTGAATGTATTTTAACTAATTTTAAAGGAGATGATGACGAAACAAAAAAAAAATATAATGTGTCTGTCAAATGAAAGAACAACAACAACAACAAGAAGCCTTAATCCCACTATGTGGGGTCGGCTACATGAATCCTTCTTCTCCATTGTGTCCTATTATGTGTCAAATTCTCATTTAATTTAAATATACCTAGGTCATTTTTTATACATCTTAACCAAGTCTTTTTAGGCTCACCTCTACCTTTCTTAACATAAGACAAATCTAATGCATCTACTCTTCTAATTGGGTCATCGGACGGTCGAAGCTTTATGTGGCCAACCCATCTAAGGC
Source organism: Cymbidium sinense (assembly GCA_021442155.1). Classification (NCBI taxonomy): domain Eukaryota; kingdom Viridiplantae; phylum Streptophyta; class Magnoliopsida; order Asparagales; family Orchidaceae; genus Cymbidium; species Cymbidium sinense. The sequence continues at coordinate 44,870,543 of CM038225.1, read as the reverse complement.
GACTCTCCAATCTTATCTGCCACTGGAGCTACTCCAACTTTTTCCCGAACACACTCATTTCACATTTTATCTAAAATATATTATATTTATATATATATGAATATAAATCCTCCTCGCTTCCTGTTTAATATTTCCCTTCTTTAATTATTAAACTCGGTTTAAGCGCCACCAATGAGAAATAGAGAAAAAAATCAATAATCCGACCTACCGGATTCGAACCAGCGACGTAAGGATTTATCTGCTATAGACCTCCCTACCAACTGAGTTAAGGTCGGTTTGATTAAAAAGAAAAATAGAATGTGTCTGTCAAATGAAAGAACATCAAGATTAAAATGGATTAAATAAAATAAACTAATCCATATGGCTTATATATTAGCCATAATGAATTATACACTTTTAGATTTATTTAGATGGATGGTTTAACTCTGTATATTATTTAGGAATTTATAGATGAAAATATCAAGATTAGAAAATAAAATTTTCAGTATGATCATTCATCATATATAAATAATATTATTAGAAAAAGTTTTGAGAATTACTTTATCAATTTTCTAATTTATTTCTTTTTCTATAGTAGCCATATTTTTTCAATTTCACATTCTAGAATTGATTCTATTTATATTAGAAGTTTTGGATTAGATTTAATCTCATACTTAATTTCACTTTCAAATTCAAACTTTGATTGTTGTTCAAATATAGGTTCATATTTATGAACATATTTTAATATAGATGCAAATTTCTATTCGACAAAATTAGATTCAGAATCATATTATAATTGTAAATTTTCTTTGGCTTCTATTCTTCATTAAAAGAATATTCATAAAATACAATTTTGTAATAGGATTAAATTCAATCATGATTCTGATATAAGTGTGTGTTTGACAAGCTTTGGAAGAGATGATGATTATTTTTCTTTAAAGATATAAAGGATGGGAGCAACAATCTTGTAAAGCCTTACCTAACATCATGGAGAATTATAGTTTAATTCATGCTTAGTTTTTTGTTTAAGATGTGCACTAAAACATATAACTATAAAAAAAATCCACGGATAAATAACATTTTATGACTAAACTCAACAAAATGTATAAACAAACTATTGCCATCTTTTTTAAAGCATTTAGAATAATAATTCAGTTATTCTTATAATTGTTAAATGATATATTTTGTTTTTTAAGCTCATATTTCATATCTGTTAATGTATATCTAGCAGCAACACTTCTCCATCTTAAATAAACATATCCACTAATTTTGACTAATTAAGCTCTTAAATAAACATATCTGTTAATGTTATAAATATTAAAAAAATCTTCTAAGTTATCAATCTAATTTAATATTTTCTTAAGATTATACCTCTAAATGTAGGATTATAATAATGAATCTCATGTTGAATATGTTGAATTTGTTTTGAATACAACTTAATTACTTTCATTTAAGTTGCATATTTAAATTACCTAGCTCAAGAATGTGCATAACTTAACTGGTATGGATATGATTTTGAAAAAAAAAAAAAAGAGTTAACATTTTGAAACAATTGCAAGCCTTTTAAAATATTTGTACACTTGCTTAAAACAATTGCATGCCTCTCATTATAGAACAATTGAATTGATTTCATGTTTAGCCCATGCAATATTCTTGGATTGTATGTATGAATATTTTAACATATAAGTCAGAGCACATGCAGGGTTGATTATATTTCCTGCATGATTTTTAGTACATTTGTATTATGAACTTGCATGAATTTTGATGCACTGACATGATGCATTTGTATGAGTTTTAGTGTACTACATGATGCATTTGCATTTTTTACGATGCACTTGTGTGATACATTTTACAAATTTTAGTGCATTTGCATCATATGCTTGCAAGCTTTTTGAGGTACTCGTGCATTTTTTAGGATGTAAGAATTTTAGGCATTGTATAAGAATTGCAATTTGTCTCATGAAATTATATAACTCTTGAAATTATCTAAATTTTGTTGTTTAGATGAATATTTTATCATTGGGATATGTGCAAGTATTTTATTTTATAATTTTTAGGACATGTCTTATATCTGTTTGTGTATATGTGTTGTTATAAAATAATATCTTTTAGATGAAGTGAAATATTTTAAGTCTATGTGACACATTTTATACTTGAATACTAAAATGTGCAAATTATTCTGATGGCTGATGTAGTGTTAAATAAGCAGTTTCAATATTATAATAGATGCGAGCGAAAGAAATTAGTTCATGAAATTATAATTATGATAAGAATTTGAAATATAAATACACTTATAGTAAATTAATAGAAATTATAGTTTATAGGAAGATAAATATTTTATATATTCAAGAAGTTAAATGAGTTGGGTAGAAGGCAAAAGAGATTAATAATTTTAAGTTTTAAACTTTGGTACTCTGGTAGGAGTCATACTAAAAATGACATAGGTGTAATTATAGATAAGAGTTTGAAAAATAATATTGTAAAAATTAGAGATTGTTGTTAATGCTAAATTATTAATGTTATAAGTGCTTATGTCCCTCAAGTATTTTTGAGTGCATACTAAAAAAAATTTTAGAATGATTTAGAAGAATTAATATAGAGGAAACTTCTTGAAGAAAGAGTATTTATTAGAGAGATTTAAATAGATATGTTAGTAGAGTGATAGAATATTTTAAAAGCATTAATGATGGTTATGAGTATAGAGTGATTAATAAAGAAAATAGAATTATATTTGATTTTATTTTAGTTTATAATATTATAATTACTAATACTTTATTTAAGAAAAGAGATTAGTATATTATCACTTATAGGAATGGACCAAGTAAATCACAAATTAATTATTTTCTTACTAGGGAAATAGATCATTTATATTGTAAAAATTGTAAGGTCATTTCAGGTAAAAATTTAAACACTCAAGAACGACTACTAGTTTTGGATTTTAAAATAAAGAGTTGAAGGAGGAAAAATAAATCAAAGCATTGTCTTAGAATTAGATGTGGGTATTTAAAGAACATTAATAAAAATATTTTTATGAGTAAGCTATAAGATCATAGAATTTGAGGTGTTCATAAGAAAGCTAATGTTATGTGGGATAAAATAGTAAGTGAGATTAAGCTAGTTGTAAAAAATGTGATTAGAAAATGAAAAGGAAAAACTCATAGTAATAAAAATAGTTTATGGTGGAGTCAAAATTTGCAAAGAAAGATAAAAAAAGAACTTTTGTTATAAAAATTTGTTTAGATATAAAAATTCAGAGAATTGAGAATGATATAGAATGACATGTAAGGATTCTAAGAAAAGTATTATGTGCTATAAAGACTTTAGCATTTAATAATTTATATAATAAATTAGATACTAAAGATGGCAAAAGATGTATGTATAAATTAGCCAAGCAAAGAGATAAGAGAAATAGGTAGGTGAAATACATTAAGGATGAAAATCATAAAGTATGTTTTTTTTGAAAGAGGATATTCAACATAAGTTGATAGGATATTTTGATAAACTTTTCAATGAAAGTTATGAAAATATGATTAACTTTAGTATTCTTAATACCTTAAGTAAAAGTAAAAATTTTTATTTTTATCAGCATATTAGTAAAACTAAGATTGTAGAGGCCTTAAATAAAATGAAGTGTGGAAAAGCTATAATACTTGATGATATTTCAATAGAAGTGTGGACATGCTTAGGAGATCAAGGAATTTCTTGGTTTATAAATCTTTTTAATATTATTTTAAAGACTAAAATGATATCAGATGAGTGGAGAAAGAATTTGTTGGTTCCTCTTTTATGAATAAAGGTGATTCACAAGAGTGTTTAAAATATAGAGGAATTAAATTAATGTGGCATACATTAAAATATATGAGAGAGTAATTGAACATAGATTATGACATGGTACAAAAATTTCTCAAAATTAATTTGGATTTATGTTAAGTAGATCTACTATGTATGCTATACATTTATTGAGAGATTTGATGGAGAAATATAGAAAGAGTAAGGAAAATCTGCATATGATATTTGTTAATTTAGAGAAAGCATATGATAAAGTTCTAAGAGAATTGATTTGGAGAGTTTTTGAGAAGAAGGGAATTAATATTACTTATATTCAAGTCATTAAGGATATGTATGCTACAGTTGTCACTTGTGTTGAAACACAAGGAGGATTGATCAAGTATTTTTCTATTTGGATTACATCAAGGATTGTCTTTAAGCCCATATATTTTTGTTTTAGTTATGGATGTTCTTACTAGGCATTTACAAGACGATATACCTTGGTGTATTCTTTTTGCTGATGATATTCTTCTTATTCATAAGATTAGAGAGGGAGTACAAGAAAAACTTGAATTATGGGGGTCAACCTGAGAGTATAAAGGCTTTTGTTTAAGTAGATCTAAAACCAAATACATTGACTGTAATATTAATTATAGAGGATCTAGTTGTAGAGTGGTGACAATGGATGATCATGTTATTAAAAGGAGTGAATGGTTTATATATCTTGGGTCTATTGTTCAAAGTAATGGTGATATTGATGGGGAGGATATTATTAGAAATCAAGTTGGATTGTTGAAGTGGAGGAATGCCTTTTGTGTGATAGTAAAGCATTGCTTAGATTTAAGGAAAATTTTATAAGATGGTGGTGAGATTTATAATACTTTATGGCGTAGAGTGTTGGCCAGTAAAAGAGAAGCATAAAATTAAGTTTAGTGTTAAGATATGTGGTTTCTCAAGTGGATGAGTGGCTTTACACTTATAGATAAAATTAGAAATGAATGTATATGTGATAAGGTTGGAGTAACTCTAGTGGCAAATAAGATTAGAGAGAGTCACCTTAGATGGTTTAGTCACATAAAACAATAGTTTCGATGACCCAGTTAGGAGCGTGGATGCATTAAATTTTCTCCTATATTAAGAAGGTAGAGGTAGACCTAAAAAGAAGTGATCTTAATTTATTAAGATTAAATGAAAATATGACATTTAGTATGACACATTTAATAGCCAAAGCCCATGTTGTGGGATAAATGCTTGTTTAGAATGTGATATTTGGTCATTACATGTTTAAATCTTAATGTGGTTGGTCCCACAAAGGATTCCCATCTCTTCTATAAATTGAGGGGGGAGCCTTAATTCATTTCACATTGCCTTCAAGCCCCTTCACTAGCATAGGATTTTTGAGAGTTTTGAATATTTTAGATGCTGTATGGAGATCATATTCACATTCCAAACAAGTCTTGTTCCTTGTAAGTTTCATTTCAAGTCTTATTCTTGCAAGTTCAATTCTATTTCATGATTTTTTTTTCTTTCTAGATTCAATAGCAAAGGATGGGATAGGTGTGGAGAAAATAGGATGGGAGCTTGGGATCACATACACGATGACTATATGATTGGATTGCTATAATACTTGGGATTTGATTTTAATTTTTTTCAATAAAATATAACTTAATAATATGTATAATAGAAAATATTTTTAATGTTAAATTAAAATTTAGTATTAATTTTAATTTGGTTTTTATTTGATAAATAATCCAATTAAATGAGAATATTTTGATTTAATTTTGAGCTAATTAAATTATTATTTTTGTGTGTATGTCATTTTTTATAAAATTTATTCTTGCACATCTCGAATATGTCTTAGTCTTACATGTTGGTATTCAAAGATCCAAATTCCTAATTCTCAGAGTATCAAATTATTGAACTGAATTTTGTATATCAAATATCAACAACAAGAAAAAAATTATATGCATGACTGTCTATGGTTGGATCCTAACCCAACCAACCTCGATATCAACCTGGTCAGTAATCTAATCAGACTCATTTACCTGGTCAGTAATCTAATCAGACTCATTTACCTGGCCTGATTGTTGAAATGTCTTATTCAAGTTTCTCAGATAAGAAATTATCACTCAAATCACACCCTCATGCATCACTCACTAACTGATTAACTGATTGTCGACCCAATTTAATCCAATCTGGATTTGATCATCATCCAAATAGTCCTTCCTTTCTTTCAAAGTCGGGTTCTATTTACCAATATTTTGTACCTAACCACTGCATATGTAACTCATGAGTATTCTTTTCAATCTGTTTACATGACTTAAAAACATTTTGTGATAGTCTTTTTGGTCCAAAATTGTCTTCTTGCATATAGTTTCATACAATGATAATTATAGTTTTCAGTGACTTGGTGTTGAGTAGGATGATAGTGAAGCAATGCCTTTAAAAGGGGGGAAATTTAGAAGTGAAAATGATGAACGGAAAGCTGTTGTGGAAGCAAGTTCTACTGGCAAGAAGCTTGATCGAACCCCCGAGCCACCAAAGCAGGATTACATCCATGTGAAAGCTAGAAGGGGTCAAGCAACTGATAGCCACAGCTTAGCGGAGAGGGTAAGGCTTGTTAAAATCTACGCTCATTATTTCTCAATAGGATGCATTTAGAATTATTGCCTTTTGAAGATGTTATTATTCATTTTCCTTAAATGTTTCTGCATTGTCACAAAAATCTTCTAAATTGAGAAAAAAAATTGATGCTAAGATGATCACTGGAGACCACTCTGTATTGTATGTGTTCTCAGTTCTCACAACCAACTTATCGGACAGTGTACTTTCTTTAACAGGCTAGGAGAGAGAAGATAAGTGAGCGAATGAAGATCCTGCAAGATTTAGTTCCTGGGTGTAACAAGGTGTAGCAGTTGACCATATTTGCGATTCTGTTCAAAATATCTTTACAAGACCAAAATCATGCATCATGCTATTTATTTCCTTCGAATATATATTTATTAGTTTACTCTTTTGAGCAGGTGATTGGGAAGGCAGCTGTTTTGGATGAGATCATAAACTACATCCAGGCATTGCAGCGCCAGGTTGAGGTACACATCTTGCTGCCACTGGACATGGCAAATTTGTTTTTTCGGTTCTTTTGATGTGCTTGTACTATGTCAATGCTTATACTTGATATGCAGCTCTTATCAATAAAGCTTGAAGCTGTTAATTCTCGTATTAATGTTGGCATGGAGGTCTTCCGTCCTAAAGATGTAAGTCTACTGCTTTCCAAGCAGGATGATTATTGCACTATAACTAACACCTCTAAAAACATTAATGCTGCTTGTTAATTTTCTTGAGACTCTTTCTAAATTTGTCAAATGAAAATATTGATCTTATAAAAGTGATGTTACTCCAATCATCAATGCATTGAAAATATCAATCTTTTATCATCTCTATATTTTGTCTGCAATTGAACATCTTCAATAAGTGGGTAGTTGAGTTATTTGTGATTCATAATCCTAGATATTATATTTTAGTTTCAATGATGCTTCCTCATTGACTTGTCTTTAACACTACCATTGCCGGTCCCAAGTCCGGATGCAAAAAGTGGAGGGTTGCGTTAGGTAGTCAATAGTAAAATTTGTCATAATGACATGAATCCTTTAAATCATTGTGTTAATCTTAGGCGTCCCAAGCGGCTTGTATGGCTTGAATACTGATGAAAAATGCTAGAAACATTTACATGGCCCGGTGTTAAATAAGAGGTTCCACATTTTGGGCGGATCGGGCAAAGAAGTTAGTCCATGAAACTAGAATTAGGTTAGGATCTTGGAATATAGGTACTCTTCTAGGTAAATTAATGGAATTAATAGATATTATGGTTCATAGAAAATAAATATTTTATGTGTTCAAGAACTAAATGGGTTGGTGAGAAGGAGATTGATAGTTTAGGTTTTAAACTTTGGTATTGAGGTAAAAGTAGAACTAGAAATGGTGTAGGTGTGATTATAGATAAAAGTTTGAAGGATAATGTTATAAGTATTAATAGATGTGGAGATAGAATTATAGCTTTAAAGATTATTGTTGATCTTAAGATTATCAATGTTATAAGTCTATGCTCCAAGTAGGTTTGGAGGTAAGCGTAAAAGAAAATTTTGGAATGAATTAGAGGGATTAATACAAAGATACCTCTTGAAGAAAAGTATTTATTGGAGGAGATTTAAATGGACATGTTGGTAGAGTAGTAGAAGATTTTAAAAGTATTCATGGTGGTTATGGATTTGGAGTTCTAATGAAGAAGGTAGGGGTATATTAGATTTTAAGCTTATGATTTTGTAGTTCTAATACTTTTTTTTAAGAAAAGAGATGAACATATTATTACTTATAAAAATGGATCTAGTAAAACAGATTGATTATTTTGATAAGAAAAATAGATCGTTTAAATTGTAAAGATTGTAAGGTCATTCAAGTGAAATTTTAAGTACCAACATTATTAGTTTTAGATTTTAAGATGAAAGGTTGTAAGAGAAAAATAAACTAAATTATTGTCTAGATTAGATGGGGACACTTAAAGAACACAAATAAAATATTTTTAAGAGCAAGCTACAAGATATTAGAATTTGGGGTGTTCATAAAGATCTAACGTTATGTGGGAAAAAAATATCAAGTGAAATTAAAGTTGCTAAAGATGTGCTTGGAGAATCAAAAGGAAAAGCTTCTTTTAATAAGAATAGTTGGTGGTGGAGTCGAGTGCAAGAAAAGATAAAAAAATAAAGCATTGTTATAAAACTTGGTTTAGATGTAAAATTGGGAGGTGGGAAAGATATAAAGTGGCTGTAGAGATTCTAAGAAAGCAAATATATGCAAAATTTAGCTTTTAGTGATTTATACAATAGATTAGATCAGAAGGTGAAAGATGTATGTATAAGTTAGCCAAAAGAGATAGGAGAAGTAAAGACATAGTTCAAGTGAGGGTATTAAGGATGAAAATAATAAAGTGCTTTTCTTAGAAAAGATATTGAAAATAGGTGGATGAGATATTTTGATAAACTTTTCAATGAAGGATCGAAAGAACGATTGATTTTAGCAACCTTAATACCTAAACAAAATAGAGAATTTGCAGCACAAATCTTTTTTAATGTTATTTTAAAGACTAAAAGATGCAGATGAGTGGAGAAAGAGTTTATTGGTTCTATATTTAAGAATAAAGGTGATGCACAAGTGTGCAAATTATAGAGAATTAAGTTAATGCCATACATTAAAATTATGGGAGAGAGTAATTGAGCATAGGTTACGATGTGATCTGAAGTTTCGACAATCGGTTTGGTTTCATGCGGGTAGATCTACTATGGATGCTATACATTTGTTAAGAGGGTTGATAGAGAAGCATAGAGAAAGTAAGAAGGATCTACATATGATATTTATTGATTTAGAAAGCTTATGATAAAGTCTCAAGAGATGTTCTTTGGAGAGTTCTAGAGCGAAAAGAGTTAATATTGGTTATATTCAAGTTATTAAGGATATGTATACTAGAGCATTACTTGTGTCCAAACACAAGGAGGATTGACAAAATATTTTCCTATTTGGTTGGATTACATCAAGGATCAACATTAAGCCCTTATCTTTTTTACTTTAGTTATGGATGTGCTTACGAGGCATTTACAAGAAGATGTACCTTGGTGTATGCTTTTTTGACGACATTCTTCTTGTTGATAAGACTAGAGGAGTCCAAACTTGATTTATGGAGGTCAACTTTAGAGTCTAAAGGTTTTAGTTTAAGTAGATCTAAGCGAATATATGGAGTGTAATTTTAGTTGTAGAAGTTTTAGTGATAGTGTTGTGACTTTAGGTGATCAAGTCATTAATAAGAGTGGCGATTGAGATATTTAGGCTCTATTGTCCAAAATGATGGTGAAATAGATGGAGATGTTATTAGTAGAATTCAAGTTGGATGGTTGAAGTGGAGGATCGGCCTATTATGTGATAGAAAAGTTCCACTTAAACTTAAGGAAAATTTTATAAGATGGTGGTAAGACGCAATGACTTATAGTGCAGAATGTTGGCCAATAAAAGAAAGCTAAGTTAAGTGTTATTCTGAGATGAGGATGCTTAGGTGGATGAGTGGCTTTACTCTTAGATAGAATGCAAAATAGTATGTTAGGAAAAAGTTGGAGTAGCTCAGGTGGTAGATAAGATTAGGGAGAGTCGCCTTAGATGGTTTGGCCACATAAAGCGTCGGTCAGATGATCGATTAGGAGAAGTAGATGCATTAGAGCCTTATGTTAAGAAAGGTAGAGGTAGACCTAAAAGACTTGGTTAAGATGTATAATGATCTTAGTATACTTGAATTAGATGAGAATTTGACACATAATAGGACACAATGGAGGAAGGATTCATGTAGCCGACCCCACCTAGTGGGATTAAGGCTTGTTGTTGTTGTTGTTGTTGTTGTTGTGATGCTTCCTCATTGACTTGTCTTTCTCATTATAATAATTTGGTATTAAAGATAAGATTAAGAGATTGACAGTTACGAAACTCGATATTGAAAAGTTTGATGGATCTAAGAGTTCCAACTTTTGGTGAACTAAGATGTGTAGTCTTTTAATTTAACACAGACTTCTAATGACACTTATGGACGTTTTAATATGCCATTGATGATTGAAATACATAAGATTGAGATGGATGGAAAAGCACTTTTGGCGATCAAATTGTGTTTGTGGACTAAGGTATGATGAACTCGGAAGGAACAGAAGTTGTGGCTCAAGCAAGAGTAATTGTAATGGATCAGAAGCCTCTCCAACAAACTCTATCATAAGCAATAGATTTATTTGTTGCACATGCAAGAATGTATGCTTAAGAATTTACATCACATCTAAGTTAGTTAAATTCAATTGTTTATGACATATTAAATGATGTGATTGGATGATGCATTAAGGTTTATTTTATTATGTTGTTTACCTCTTTCTATGCTTTTTACTATACCATATTACATAGATATATAATAGTTAGAGGATATGAAAATTTTACTTTTGTCAGAACTTGTAATCTCTAACATTGAGGATGCTAATAAACAAAAATAAGACAAGTGATTTTTTGCTTGGGGTGACTATTGAAAATTAGTTATACTTATAAGAGCTAGTGTGTTGGCAGGAACAAAACTTTCTAACATAAGAATTGAAGACACATCAAGAGAGATTGTCAAACTTCAGAGTGAAAGGAGAAGCGGACATAAGACAATCATTAGGAGCATAGGTTAGTGGATGCAAATACAATGTGAAATTGACCTATTATAAATTCAAGTGTTCTTTATTGTTGAATTTAGGTGCAATGATTAGTCACTGCTTGACTCAACTTATTCCTTTCATGTGTCAAAATAAGATTTTTTTTTCCTAATCGCAAACCATGTGGTGGTTTGTTGTATATAAGTAATAATACTCTGAGAAACACTGATGGTCTTGGTACTATGATATTGAGGACACATGACAGTATTATTAGGACTTAGCTAAGTTCAGTTATAGATCTAATCCAAAAACAAATCTTACATTTTGAGTGTTTTAAGTGATATAGGTTATTGGTATTTTAGTTATCCTAAGGTCTTGAAGGCTTATGTTGCAGGTTGTAGCTTAGGGCGTTATTTCAGTTGTCTTTAACTGTGTTGGAGCGTTATAGTTTATGGAAGCAAAGAAGGGTTAGTTTTCTTGGCTACAAGAAATATTTCAAAATAAAGTCAGGCATAGGATGATAGGAAGATTTTAGAGAATCAGAGGGATTGAGATTATTTTGTAGAGTCTATCCCATTGTCAACTCATGCAGATTAAACGACTACTCAAAGGATATGAAAATGTAGTGGTAGGGCACTTGTAGGTTCAATCGATTCACTTCAACGTGCCACATTTTTGCATCAGAGGTCTCTCATAATGTTTAGTTCAAGTATCATTTGAGCATCCCTTTAGGACTTTGAGAGCTTAGAATGTTCAAATTGGAAAGGAGCCATGAAGATCCACTTTTGTTGAAGCATTATATTTTAGTGGGGCAAAAAAGGGTCGGTTTCTAGGCCATAGGAAATGTTCTAAAATAAAATTAGGCCATGAGGTGATGAGAAGACTTTGGATGATCAAAAGACATCTTGATTATTTTGTATGATCTATCTTAGGCCTCGTTTGTTTCAGTTTTTTCCCTGCGTTCCGTTTTTTAAAACAGAGTTTATAAATTTTAAAACCCGTTTGAATTTTCTGCATTTTAAAGCGTCGTTTTCCTCTCTTTATAAAAAAAAAGTTTAGGTATGACGTTTTAAAGTAGCGTTTCTAAAAACTACTTTAAAATAAACTTTTTTAAAAGTAAAAGCTTACCCAAACGAAGCCTTAGTGTGAAATCATACAAGACGAGGAGACTGCTTCAAAGGTATGAAAACTAACGGAAGATGCACTTTTAGGTTAATGGATTCACTTCAACGTGCAAAATTTGTGCATAAGATGTCTCTTAATTGATGTTTAGTTCAAGTGTCATTTGAACAAGCTTATTTTTTATAATAAAAAATAATAAAAAAATACAAACTGATGTTTAGGATGCCACGGATTCAATTCAAAAAAAAAAAAAAAAAACAGTATCTGCAACTACAAAATAATGCAAACGTAAAACTTTATTGTTTTCAGTTTGGAGCTCAAACAAACCAACAAACTCACTCCAATTTGGGATTTTCCTCTCATCCAACAAGAGAGTATGAGCATCATCAGGAAGGAGGATCTACAGCAGAGTGGCTTCATATGCAGGTTGGTGGTGCTTTCCAGAGAGTAACATAATCAATCTCAGACTCTCGATTTGCCATAGAAATAAGAGGTTTATGCAGTTATTATCTCTTCATTTCTTCGACCTAAGACTAAGTCCTTTGAGTAAAGTTATGTTCTTGAGTTGGAACAGTATCAATGACTTAATGTGTTCTGGAGAAAGCTTATTTTTATGAGTTAATAATGCATGCCTAAATTACATGTTTAACAATCATGCTTTAAAATTGAATCATTAATCAAACTTAAACAGCCTTCAGCTTTCTAAGCTTTAATTAAAAACTTATTTTGACATCACTCAAAATAAATAATAATAATTTTAACATAACTGAGACTTAAGCAAAAAGTTTGGCATTAAAGCTTTTCTTATTAATTAAATGAATTTAAATTAAGATAAATTTAAAATTCATTAATATAAAATAACCATTAAACATTAATCATAGTTTAGGTTATTCTCTTATAAATTGTCCTTTCAACATAATTATACTAAACCTTCCATTAGCATTATTTGAAAATTGTTAATCTCATCCACTTACAAGCATATATTTTCGAAATATCTAGTCTTAATGTCATGGTTAAATAAACTAAAGTTAATAAAAAAAATTAATCATTATTAAACTTTGTTATAATTTAATTCGTTTAGTAATGAATTAAATCATATTTACAAATATTAGAGCACGTTAATGAGTAAAAAAAACTAAGACCTAAAACGCAATATTACCTTTTTCATAATAGATTATTTTTCGCCAATCAAACGATATAAGCCCACCAGCCTACAATCACTTTGGCTGCTGAGTAAATTTATGTTATCTAAATTATCGTAAGAATATTCTCGAATTTAAAATACATCACCAAAACCAGAAGCTATTTCTAATATATTAAGAGTTGCTCCGATACTATCAAGATCCTTTCGTGTTATCTTGTGACGCTTATTAATATATAATTATATATTACTTATAAATTGTTATATATAATTTTATATTAATATATATAGATATTTTAAAAAATTCATATTATGATTATTTTGACTGCTATTTCAGTTGAATTACATCAAAGATCTGTGTTAACTTATAAGTAATTTTCATCAAATAAATATATTGAAATTAGCAAAAATTAGATGCATCGTCATGAAAATAAGAATTAAAAGCATACGAATTGTGATCTAAATTAATCAAGATGATCTCCGATTGACGAACGGACTTTGCCATCGTATTCAGAATGTCGAAATTGAACTGAATATTCATTCTGCACAATTCGACGGTCGATCGATTAAGAAAGAAGGTTGTCAATGTGCTAACACGCATATCAAGATCGGGAAGCTGCGACGATACCCAAACGACCTTCGTTTACAAAATTGATCACGCGAAGGCCAAAGCCAAACCTATCAAATGAGAGCTCCAGAATGGACGTATGCACGAATGTCGAGCGGTCGGAAACGATAATGCATGTATTTGAACTACAATTGATCTGATTTGGCGCCAACTTGAATCAAACGGCATCCGATCGTGAAACGGACTACGCCGTTGTGTCCAGAATATCAAAATAACCTAAGATTAACATATATATTAATTATATAATTTTGTTGTCACAAAAAATCAAAATCGGGATTAATTTTTATTTTAGCAAACGAGCTTATATATACCTAACCCTAAGGGGACAACTGACAACCCTAACTCCTCTATTCACAGTCGCATAGCTGTCTCTCCCCCTCTCATCTGATTTCTCTCTCTAGCCTGTCTCTCTTAGATTATCTCTCTTTCTCTCTCCCATAGGCTCTCTTTCTCCCGCTCTCTCTCCCCCCTATCGTCCGTCGTTCTCTCTCCGTCGGTGAAGGTTTCAAGACCACATCGCTAATAGTAGGTTTAAAGATGCTACGTGGTGTTGAAAATAAATACCACTACGCTCAATAGGGTATACTGAGTAAGATAAAACTGTTAAATGTAGCCCCCTATGCCAGAATATTGACGAAAATTTAACTAAATTTTGGACTTAAAAAAAGGAAGAATCAAGATTCATTTAAAAAAGAAATCAAGCATATAAAAAATAAACAATATAAAATGAAATTTGAATGTAGAAGTTGCATATATATTTCCTTTAATGCAGGTAATTGAAGGGCCCATTATGCTCATCGAGAACGAGATTAGGGATTTCAAAATATCATCACACGTCATCGGGATGACGGATGTAAAATAGTTTTCATGTGACCCTCTATACGGGGACGATGCCGAAATACTATCGAAATACTGTCAAAATTTTATCCAAAATTCATACTTGCAAATAAAATTCAAGCTAAACAAATAGCGTTGCCTAAGTTCGCTAAAATAAATTGATATCAAATTGAATTTTGAATTATAAATGAGAATGAATTTGAAATAAATTTGAAGATTATATTTCAAATAAAGAAAGATGGACTAAACTCAAACAAATTTATGAATTTAAAATGAATTGAATATTTTGGCAATAAATATAAATTTGACACTTTAATATCTCAGTTCAATTGATTTAGAAGATGACCTGGCTGAATATTTAATTAGAGCATAAAAGATCTTCTTGGAATTAGAATATAATTTTCGAATCAGAATTCACTCCAAATGATTGGAGAAAATTAAGGAATTTATAGAAGATTTTCAATGAGATCGAATGATTACTAATAAGCATAATCAATGAATTCTTGAAAAATATTTGAAGCATATTATTTATCTTATTAAATACTCAAATTGGATCAAGGAGAAGTTGAATATAATTTGTGATGAGTTTGAGAATTGTCAATAGACATAAATGAGAGTCTATTGAACATTTAAAGACTAATCAACTTTGAATAAAAGAAAGTAATTAAATGTCATTCTGAGGGATCTAATAAGATATTAGTACAATTTAAAATATCTTTCATGCCACCAGATCTGCAATTCTTGTAGCAGGAGAAGGCGATGATAAAATTAAATTCTACGAAAGCCTTCTTCAATCCAAAAATTAGAACATTTTCATTCTAATTATGATTTTTAAAAATCAATGATTTCATTAATTAGATAAAATTATCTAAGTTAAAATACCTGCATGTGCTCGGATATAGAGATTTAAAGTGTAAAATTTTAATGTCTGAAAAGGCTATGCAGGCTAAGTTGAGATTAAATAATATAAAATTAATCTTATAATTTTAAAAAAAAATTACATTAATTACTAAATACCTGCATGGGCCCCGACACTTATACCAAGCACCTAAACTTTGTGTATAAGGATGTTGTGCGAGTTTTAAAAAAAAAGATGAAGAATGATGAAATCGATTCAATCATTTATGACTATATACATGTAAACTAATGAATGTCTTCATAAGCTAATTCAAATCAATGAAAGAGATAAATATTCAACTCCATAGAATATGATCACGGTAGGCCTAATCCTCTATGCGTGAAATAGTGTTGATAGAGTCTACTAACTGGTCAACTTCTAAATGAACTTGAATTACAGTAGATCATAAGACACAATCCTCTATATTTACAATAGAGTTTACAAAGTCTGTTATGATATCAATTTTCTAAAGAATTTAAGTTACACATAAGTCACAGACCCGACCCTCTACTAGCAAATAAGTAGAGTTGATAAGGTCTACCTTAATGATGACTGAGTTGATTGAAGATATCAACTGGAGGGGTAACTATTATCAAAATATTTATGATATTATATTCAGTATTCTCAAATTCAAAATACTCGAAATATAAATCTAGATCTGATCCTCTATTATTAAAGTAATAGAGTCGACATGATTTTAAACAATAAACTAAATGATTAAGCAGACTTATATATCCCAATGATGACCACGTTGATTAAAAAATCTCAACCGCAAGGGATATTATCATCAAAAGATACTTGGGCTATAAACTAATTCATCATAAAACTACATTTCAACCAAGTAAATATATGAATTAAATAAAATTTATTATTTAAGTACTTAAAGCAAACAATTCATCCACCCATCCACCATCGTTTGTTAGGGATAATAGATTAAGAAAACTCTAGCTTATAAAGGAGCTAATGTCAAGTCAAATAAATCGCTATATTCAAACTCAAATAATCTCATGCTAGTAAGGACTTGGTCCGTGTCCTCTGTCCGCATGGTTTGGCTAGTAAGCTTCACATATGATGCAGTTACAACCAGAGTCCTCTAATCGGGTGGTTGCGGCCAAATAGTATCATTATATTACGGTCACGACTGTAGCCAGTATGTTCCCCAATGACTCAACCCTTTGAGTTATGAATCATATGATATATTTGATAGGCACAAAGCCTTTTTGTCAGCTAAGGTCGAATTAAGATTGTCTCCTTGGACAAACACCACCCCATGTCTACAAGGAATACTTGGATGACGCAACCCATGAGTCCGAGTATCCTTCATCGATTGAGTCACTACCTCCTCGACTAAATAGAGGGATCACGCTGAGAGATAAACTATGAGATCTAG
Source organism: Cymbidium sinense (assembly GCA_021442155.1). Classification (NCBI taxonomy): domain Eukaryota; kingdom Viridiplantae; phylum Streptophyta; class Magnoliopsida; order Asparagales; family Orchidaceae; genus Cymbidium; species Cymbidium sinense. Next base: position 44,853,572 of record CM038225.1, on the reverse strand, counting down.
ATTGAACACGTCATCATTCCACCAACCATTTGCTTTAAGTTAAATAATGGTGAATTTCATAAATCCTAAATCCCAAAATTTAAACTCCATATGCTGCTACCATACGCTACACATTCAGCGATCTAACGACTAGCCTTAATCGAAAATTCACACTTAGCATTGGGAGGGGTAATTAACTATAAATGTTTGCACCTATAGAAAACCTGAAACCAGATCTAAAGTCCTCACAAAATAAAGATGAAATCTCTGAGTAATGTCTCATCTACTATTTCATCTGCTTACTAAAAATTTCACTGACACATTTAAATCAAACTCTCTTTATTGAGAGGTCAGTGGTTAATTTTCGAAACCCACAATCGACTTTAGGCTTTTATCTTTTACTTTAGTTATGGATGTTCTTACTAAACATTTACAAAAAAAATGTTCCTTAATATATACTTTTTGTTGATGACATTCTTCTTGTTCATAAGATTAAAGAGTCTAAAAAAAACTTGAACTATGAAGGTCAACTTTAGAGTCTAAAAATTTTCATTTTAGTAAATCTGAAATTGAATATATAAAATATAATTTTAATTATAAAAATTCTAATAATGATGTTGTAACATTTAGTGATCAAATTATTAAAAAAGTGAACAATTCATATATCTAAGATCTATTGTTCAAAATGATGATAACATATATATAAATGTTATTAATAGAATTAAAGTTAGATGGTTAAAATGGAGGGATGCATCTAATCTATTGTATAATAGAAAAGAATTGCTTAGACTTAAAAAAAAAAAAATTTATAAAATAATGATAAGACTTGTAATAATTTATAATGCAAAATATTAGCCAATAAAAACAAAGCATAAGATTAAGTACTGCAAAGATGAAGATGCTTCCATGGATGAGTGATTTTACTCTTAGAGATAAAATATAAAATAAGTACGTTCAAAAAAAATTTTAAATAGCTCAAATGAAAGATAATATTAGAGAGAATTGCCTTAAATAATTTAATCATATAAAACGTCAACCATTAGATGACCTAATTAGAAGAATAGATGTATTAAATTTATCTTATGTCAAAAAGATAAAGATAAACTTAAAAAGACTTAATTAAGATGTATAAATAAATTATCTTAATTTATTAAAATTAAATAAAAATTGAACACATAATTTGACTCAACAAAGAACTCATGTAACCCACCACATATAATGAGATAAAAGCTTATTTCTAATATTATCGTATATATATCTATCATATAAATAATATTATATGAATACATAATAATTCATAATAATTCATAACTAATATATAATAAATATATTAATTGAACATCACATGATATTATACTATTAGAATTCAGATATATAACTATATTCAGACTCGGCACAATAATTTCTTTCACATGAGATGCACATTATTTATTGCTTAACAACAACAAACAGATAAAAGATGCAGGTCGATAGAAACAAATTTAAAATTTTCAACATATCCAAATATCCAAAGTTCGGTCCATTTAAAAATCCGACATTGGCCCAAAAAACTCCGCTCTCTTTTTCCATGAAAATAAACCTGCTTACCAAGTATAAAAGGGCAAAAATAATGAGAAAAAAAAAATCGCTGATGTGCATCAATTTCGAGGGTTCTATTCAAATTTACAGACAGCCTCGAGGCCACAAGCAGCAGCAATGAAATTTGAATATTAACCGGTAAAATCAAATCCTGTTTTACCATGAACTATTCTGCAAGGTGGGAAGAGAGATTTTTTCACTGTTAGCGAAGAAGACTGAAAGCCATTCCAGCTGAAGAAACCACTTGAGTTCAGAATACAGTCAAGAAACATCAACTTAACCAATAAAGAAAAGTTAAATATACAAACCAATTATAAATTGATAGATCATTAATAAGTGTTCTGCTATCTTCAACCATCGAGAGCACCCAGCGCTTTCATATCTTCTAAGAAAGCCGTGTATGAGTCATCAATGCTTTGTAACTTGGGTGCTGAAGCAGTAATTGATGTCTCTGGCTTGCTGATCGAAGAGGTGAGAGCCGGCCGGGAAGGCGTAGGGGCGGCTGAAAGAAGAGGTTTAGGCTTTGTTTTTGGAAGAGCGGTTTCTCTCCTCACACGTACAGAGGCAGGGATCTACAACTCAATAGAAAATTACAGTTACTTTTATTTCTCTTTTGACTGTTAGTGTCTTTATTTATGCTTCAAATAGACTAATCAAAGCACAGATGACTGTTTGGTGGTATGATCATAAATGATCAAAATAATCATCATATTCAAGATATTAAAGTAAAAAATATGCTCATCAAAATATTAAGCAAAGAAATGAGCCTAGCAACATGAATAATATAACTAGCTGATGCTATGAAAATTTGTGCAGGTAGAAACAGCAAAGATAAATCAAAAGCATACCATTGCTGTCAGTTCAGGGGTATGCTGCGCTAATGGTCTTTTCACAACTGTAGATGCTGCTGACTTTACATAAGATGGTTTCTGAGGTGCTGGGGGCTTGAAAGCAGCAAGATCATCTTCTTGATTGGAAGGATGACCTGGAGGCATTGGAGGTCTCAGCAATGGAGGTGGCCCAGGAGGTGCTGCAGAAAAAGGTGGCCTTGGGATTTGTGGTGCTGCCATACCAGGAGGAGGTGGAGGAGGTCTATTAGGAAGTCCAGGTATAGGTATAGGTAGTGGTGGTCTCATATCCAGTGGAGGCGGTGGAGGAGGGAACCTTGACATGCCAGGAGGCATCATATCAGGTTGCATATTTGGATAGGGGATTCCTTGCGGTAAAGGAGGTGGAGGCGGTGGAATCAATGGGATTATCTTAGCATTTTCATTTTTAGTGAGAGAATTGCCTGCATTATTAGCAGATGAAGAAACATCAGACTGCAGCTTTGGTGGCAAGCCAGGTGGTGGCGGTGGCGGAGGAAGCACAGCTTTAGCCTGCAAGGAAAAAGATCCTACAGTGTGACATGAAAAATAAATAATGAATATTGTGGATAGAAATTTTTGACAAATTTCAAGGCTTAAACCATGCTGTCAAATAGAGGCAAAGAATGACTGTAGATATAATATCTAAACGAACTTGTGTACAATTTTTTTTTTAATAAAAAACACCAAAATAATTGGTTATAGAACTGCACATGTTGAAACAACATTTGTCTGCAAATGATGAGCTAGAAAACAAATCTACAAGTTTTTGCAATAAGATTAAAAAAGAAAAGCAAGTTTATTTTAGTTGCATAGCAATCCTTGTCAAAGATTTCGAGCAAATTTGAAATTTTGATGATACCCCAACTAACTATTCAGTAAAATGGGGCCAAAGTGGTTTATAAATATAATTCAAAAGAAATCAAGAACTTACCTCTTTCACATTTATGCCCTCTGATGCCACATTATTGGCATTTGCATTTCCGCCTAAGCCAGGTGGAGGTGGCTGTGAAGGTCGTTGAAGGGACTGCAGAGGCGGCAGTGGCAGTAATGCTGCATTAGCCATGGCAGCTCCTTTAGGTGGGGGACCTGGAGGTGGTGGAGGCATTAGGCCACTTAAAGCTGCAGGCTTTGGGGGTGGTGGAGGTGGTGGGGGCAAAGGTATGGATGAAGGTACATCAGAGTCCTCTCCAGAAGGAAGTTTCCCAGAATCTGGAAGGGGTGGTGGGGGAGGTGGAGGAGGTGCAGACAAATTAGTTTCAACAACCTCCGATGCAGACTCTGACTTTGAAGATGATGCTCCTGCACTTGACGAAGCTGGCAAAGGAATCCTGGGTCCTACAGAATATAGGCTCAATAAAAAGGACATCAAAGATGAACTGAAATTTATCCGATGACAACCAAAAAAGCAATACTAACCTATTGATGATTTATACATTGGTGGTTTTCCAGGAGGTGGAGCCCCTGTTGGATTTAGAGTAGGATGATAATAAACTGAATCCTGAAATCAAAGTCAGCAAGCAAAAATTAACGAATTACTCACTCAGCATTGATGACTTCGAAGGCTGCTTACCTCTGGATTTGGTTGTTTAGCTCTGTTATCCTCTTCGGTATTTGATCTTCTCCGAGGGGGACCCAAGTGGCTGGTAGCAAGTATGAGATTAAAAAAAAATATACATTAGGATGAAAGGGAAAAAATGGCATTAAATATGCAAAATTAACACACCTAAACATAACTGGAGACTCTCCCTTTTCACGCATTTTCTCTTCGTACTCCTGCTCAATGAATCGATATCAAAAAGGTCAAGGAAAATTGTAATTGAAATTGATGAATGCCTTGATTCTTAGCCACATAATTCACGCCTCGCAAAAATTACAAGGCAGATAGGAATAATATGAAAGTGACACACATCATATTCAATTTCACTAGATTTAGAGTATGAACTATTAAAGGTAAGATTAATTAACTTTGAAATATCCTTTGTATTATAAAGGAAAAGACTGCTAAAAAAATATCATACAAAATAAAGAGAAGAAAATCAGAAGTGTGAGTGTACTGTTGGAAGCACAAATGAAACAGCTCTAACACGAAAATTAAGACAACAGATTAAATCATTATAATCGAATTTAGAGACTAAAAAACCCAACAGTGCTTTATAATAAGTGTATTGCAACTCTAAACAACTAACAATTACATTGTAAAATAGTAGTAAAACAACATATCTGCGCAATCAAGGCAAAAAGATGACACAAAAAGCAATCACTAGTTGAAACTCTAAAATTATTTATAGCACATACATATAAACATACATACAGGCATGCATGCATGCATACATACATACAAATACACACACACATACCTACGTGGAACTATCTGGAAAAAGCAGCTGCTGACTGAGCATAAATGCACCTGATTTCAGGGAAGACAGACTTTAAAAAGAAAAGAAATGGGCTAATGGAGAAAATTGAAGTGCAAAAAATTAAGAAATAAAAGGGCCAAAAGAAGAAAGACTTATCACTTATGGATAAATTTTGGAACAGAATACAGACGCTCCTCAAGTTAGTTAATGATATTAAGTTGTTGACATAAAAAGGTTGGGAAAGTTAGGGATATAATCGAGTTGAGGCGAGTCAAGTCAAGTTGGTGTTTGTTGTAGATTGAACTTGGCTTGGTCATTTTAAAGTTGTTCATGCTTGGCTCAAGCTCAAGTCGAACTTTCACACGTGTTCATGCTGGACTTATTTAAATTTTTAAATAATTATATTTGGCTTGTACTTGACTAGCTTACATAAATTGAACAAGTATTTCAACAAGTTAATAAACAAGTTAATAAACAAGTTAAAATTCAAATGAGTACTTGGCTTTTTATATTAAGTTGTAAATAAATAATTTTATAAATCTAAGTATGAAAATAACTAAATAAATTTGGAATTAGCACCTAACTACTTTACACCAAAAAGATGCTATATAAGTTGCAAGCAAACTTTCTTGCAATTAAATAACAAAAATAAATACTAACAAGATAAATATGTAAATACATAAGAATTGTGTGGTATGTATATAAATCTTTCAATATATAAACAAGAACTGCATTAAATACATATACATATTCACTAATGACAATTTTCAAAATATATACTATTGAATTAATTAATAAATTAATTAATGAACATATATTAATAAAATAAAAATTATTGATGTTAAATTATAATATACTACTATTAAATATATAATTAAATGGGTTCTATTTAACTGCATTTTATTTAAATAATATATAAGCTATCTTTGAGATTAATATTGAGCATTTAATAAATTACTTGTTAAACAACAAAGGTTTGTTTGCGAACTTAAACAAATGAGTCAGATCATGTTCAAATTCAGTTCATTTAACCTTCAAATTTTTAAAAAACATTCAAGCTTGTTTATTTGTCAATTTGAATAAACTTAAATAAGTATTAATTGAGCTAAGTTCGAGTTGTTGATCGAGTGCATTGGTTCATTTATAGCCCTTGAGAAACTGAAGAAAATAAGAAAAGAATGAATGAGATCTAAAGGTTTTCAACAAATAATTTTCTGAAAAAAGTTCAAACTTCATGATTACACAAATAATTTTGTAACAAAGATGTAGGCAAGAAAAAAAGTTAAGCACCTCTTAGAAGTAACAAGAGCTTTACTTTTTTATTAATATCTCAAAATTGCTATGGCGTGATGCCATTCTAATTGAAACATATCTAATCAATTGCATGCCTCAAAATTTGCATTTCAAATCGTTTAAATATCTTTCAACAATATTTTCATTTCTTCAGGATTGCATCCAGTCTTTCCATTGAAGTCTTTGGTGACACTATCATGATAAAAATCATGAGAAATTAGATCTTAAGAAAACAAAATGTATTTTCAGGTATGCTTCAAAATGAAAAGGATATAAAGTTTTGATATTCAAAAAAATTGTTACAATGGATGTATCGTTATCAAAATAAAATCTTACTTTAAGAAAAGGAAGAAGGTGAAAATTGAAAGATTCATTAGTTCAAGAATCTACTTTTCTAAAATTATATTGAATTTAAATCTTTCTAATGAAGGGTTAATTTATACTAAACATCAACCTAATTCAAGAAATAATAATTTAAATATTAAAAGTTCCCAAGGCCAACAATTAATCCAACATGACACAGGGTGTCTTTTGTTCTTAGAAGGTTTTCGATTGTTTTATTTATTTAGTTTCAGGTTTTAAGCCATTTTTTATTATTACTTAGGGGGCACGTTTGTAAATAAGAGGGGAGGGGGATTGGGGGTTCTTTTCCTATGTAACTGTAAATACCTCTTCATTGGGAGTTGTAGGGGATTTTTTTTTCAATGTGGTTTCAGAATATCCCCTAACGTTTTAAGGTAGATTCCCTAATCAGGAGAGGTGAGAGAGGGAAGCCATAACAGGAATAGGTCTAGACAAAATTGGTTGTCATGGTTCTTCCACGACTTCTGCCAGCTGTTTGGGCAGATTCAAGCAATTCTCGAATCACAACAGCGCTGACCGCAGGTTCTTTGGTTTAGCCTGCCAGTCAAAGAATAGACCTCTGTTTGCCTGCCAACACAAGCAATCCTTTCAGAAGCGTTGTTTTCATTAATTTCAGCCGCCCAATTCTGATCAAATGTTGATGAAAGAGCTGCCAAGGTTATTCGATCATCAAGATATCAGGTTTCTGTTTCCAATCCTCATTTCTTTTCATTCTAGTTCACTGTTTTGCCTTAGTAGAGTAGAAAACTACTAGGTGTTTCTCTGAATTTTACCAGGTGAGGCCCGTCTAATCCAGCCATTCCAATTATTGAAGTTCAAATTGGAAAATTAAAGTCACTGAATCTGTATTTAAAAAAAAATTTCAAGTACTTATAGTTCATCTTCGATCAAGAAACATCTCCAATCAGGTCCTCTATTGTCCCTAATAAATTCAGCCAAGATTTCTTAGTTTCTAAAGTAAACTACTGGTTTATTTCTTGGGAATTACCTACAGGATTGCTAGGGACAGCAACACTTGGAAACCAATTAAACAATAGCCCAGGAAATGTAATCAAGAAGCATTTGTAGCCGTTATTAAATTCCAGAAAATACGGTTCCATCAGTGGTAGTTCATCTTCTTGAGCCAGGTTGTAGAAACAAATAAGCGGATGCACCTAACCCTTGGAGATCCCAGTGCATTGTGAGAATGAAATGACGTGGTTTGCCATGATAGGCATAGAATATATTGTTGTTGGTTGGGTTGTTTGCATTTGGGAAATTTGAATTGTTAATGCTTAGATTTTAATTAGTTATTGCTTAGATTTTTTTTTTTTTTTTTTTTTTTTGCTATTATAAAGGATTTTGAGCCATGACTCATCGCTAGACAAATTTATTACTTACTAGATAAAATCCTTATAGTTTGTCTTGATCCCTTTCAATATCACCACACATGATCATGATTTTACCAAAAGAAGAGAAGAAACAAAAAAAAGATAATGTATTTGGACTAAAAAACTTAATAAAAGTATCATCTCATAGAGAAGAGACAAGTGTTCTTTTATAAAATCAAGACTCTAACTCAAAAGTAAAATCAGGACTCATAATGTATGTTTCGATTGCATCCCAACTCAAAAGAAATTTAATGGCCCTAATGTACCCATTGCATTTATTAAAGGTCTGCATCACACACTAGACATCCCATGTCAAAGTAGTGTCATATAGAAGTTTTATCGCCCTATTTTCCTCCTTTCACACTCAACTTTCTTTTGTGAAGATCCCAAAAAATATGCATGAGGCTCTAAAAGTACCCAAGTACAAGAAAATAGTTCTTGAGGAAATGAGCTCGAAAGAAAAACAATACTTAGAAGATGATAGACTTGCTTAAGGGAAAACCATAGTTGGTTATAAGTGGGTATTTTCAGTGAAACATAAATCAGATGAGAATCTTGAGAGACATAAAGCTATTGCCAAGGAGTTTACTCAAACATATGACATTGATTACATAGAAACACTTGAACTTGTAGCAAAGTTGAAAATAATAAAATTCTTACCATGGCATGCACATCAACTAGATATCAAGAATACATTTCTCTATGGAGCCATAAAATAAGAAATCTATAAGGATAATCCTCCTAAATTCAAAAGGAAATTCAACTCAAAGATATACCATTTAAAGAAGTCATTATATAACCTCAAATAATCTCCAAGAGCATGGTTTGAAAAATTTACCCATCCAATAAAAAATAAAGGCTGCAAGCAAGCCTAGACTGATCATACTATGCTCATAAAACACTCAAGAGAAGGGAATACATCACTCCTATTGTTTATGTGGATGACAGCATCTTGACATATGATGATGTAGATCAAGTATACTAGTCAAAGAAGAATCTAGCAGCAAAATTTAAAATCAAGGATTTGAAAGAATTCAAAAGTTTTCTAGGGATGAAGATAAACAGATCAAATAGTATTATGGTAGCTCGACGTATATTCTATACCTTCTTAAGGGTGGTGTTTGGTTGAAGGCATTTCAAATACATATATGAAAACAGCATATATTAACCTCAATATATTTAAAATATTGAAGGTTGTTTAAGTGGCAAAAAAATAATTTCAAATTTGACTTTTTGATATTTGGATGGATGCAAAGTGAATCAAAATTGTGGTATTACTATATTATTTTTAAAAATATATTTTATATAATATATTTGGTAATAATTTTTAAAAAGGCACAACAACTCGGTGTGCAAACGAGAGTTGGCAGAATAATGACGATGGAGAACCAAGTTTAGCAGTGATGGCAGATATAAGAAAAGCATTGGAGTGGTTGATGGAGCATCAGTGAGAGGCATCAACAATGACTGAAGAATAGACGAGGTTGAGACCGAAGCATTGCAAAAATGGATGTGGCAATGTTGTGAGAACAAGGTTGCAATGTCAAAGACTTCAGCGGTGGGCATTGGTAGCTTTGAGGATGGATATCGATAGATTTAATAGCACTATGAAGAAATACCAAGACATGAAACTAGGCTTCATTTCATGCAAGAAAATTGTATTTCAGATTTGTCTTATTTGGGTAAATTCATAGTGCATTAAAGATGACTTATCAGGATAATTTTAGATTCTTCAAACAAATTATTTTATATTTGCATATCTCTCAGCCAAACACTTAAAAAATTAAAACCCCTTTGTTTCAAATGTATTGCACTACTAATACTTGCAACCAAACAACCCTTAATGATACTGGATTGAGTATAAATCTAATGATATTCCAATTGATCAAAACATAACTCTTATAGAGGGATGGAAAAGCTATTGATGTCACATAATATCAAACATTGGTGACAACGATTAATTTATTATCCCACACAAGATTCGACATAACATTTATTATGAGCTTAGTAAGCCAATTTATTCAATCACCACAACATCTAGAGACTACATATAAAATCTTGAGGTATTTAAAAGTTATCCTAAAAAGGGAAGACATTTAAGAAAAGTACATAGCATAATATTGAAGCTTATATTGATGTGGATTGTGTAATTTCTACTATTAACAAAAAAATCAACAATAGATTATTGTACCTATGTATTTGTCACATGGAGGAACAAGAAACATAAAATCGTAGCTTAGAGTTGTGCTAAAGCTAACTACAAAGCTATGGCTAACTTGGTAAGGGTTTTAGTTTAGCTATAAAAAAATTGTGGCATTTACATCCATACCATATATTTCTTATATATTCATATATACAACACCTAAACTTTAATATTTGCATATATAACACTCAAATATTCAACATCACATTAAAAATACCATTATTATTATCTTTTTTATGTATAGGCAGAGTGTTCAATAAGTAAATATTAAACTTTAGGTTATAGACATATAAATACATAGGAATTATGTGGTATGATGTAAATCTTCTAAACAAAATATCTATTTTTTCTAATAAAACTATAGTCACAATAAGGCAAATGAAAAGCCGCAATCTCATCCAACTCAATAGAACCAAGAATGTTGAGGTTGATTATCACTTACAAAGAAAAAACTTGAAGCATGAATTATTTGCATGCATTTTTCCTACTTTCAAGAAAATCAAAAATATTCTTACAAAAAGATTGTTAAATTCAATTTGATTTCATCATTAACAAGTTATAATTAATGGATATCTACTCTCCAAGTTAAGGGAAAGTGTGGAAATGAAAGGATGAAAGGGATCCAATGGAGTCAGGTAGATTACGAGAAAAAGAGAAGTATTCATTGCATGAGGATGGTTTCTCTAGAAGGAAAAGAATGAATGGAAGTCACCATTAATTAGAAAAATATTTGTATTTAAATTATAAATTTGTATATTATTTTCTTTGACAAGTTATGTGCCTTAAAAAAGTTTCAAAGAAATTATAATGCCACAAATTCACGTTCTATGTAAGCATAGCATCTCAATCCTTCATAAGAAATTATAAGCAAGAATCACACGTCTCACTGTCTTTTCTAATTTGTTCAAAATGCACTTAACATAGAAAACTACATGAAGCCCACTACCATTTCCAGCAGGTAAATATGTATTCCAAATTAAATCAAGAATACTTTCATATGCACTAAAAAAGAGGCTGATTATACATACTTTGCTTTATTAGAGTTAATCACAATTCGGAACAAACTAGGAAAACTTCCAACTTTATCCAGTGATTTTCCAAAATTCATTTCCAAAAATTTTGAAAACCAAGTGTCAATCCAAATATCTACAAAATGAGCTAATGACAAACAGATACTACAATATATGAACCCTTTGGAGAGACTCAGAAGGTAGTGCAAATCAACATACCTTCCTTTTCTTCATAACCAAGTTTAATGTATCTTCAAGCTGTCGCTTCTTGTGCTTCCTAGCCTTATCCAAGGCACCATCTGCCTCTGCACAAAGCATGGCATGCATAAACTATAAATAGACAAATTTGTAGCTTTACATTAAGAGTTCTTATCCTTATCGTTGTAAGCATGAAAATGATACTGCTTATGTACCGTCAGAATGTGTATTAACAAACACATTGATCATAAAGTTTGAAGTAATTGACCGACAAAATTATAGCATGCAATATCATTTATGCCCTCTATATCATTAAACTTCTAAATGCTGGCAGAATACTGAGGTAAATAAAGTAAATACTAATTGTTTGGTATCTCAAACAAAATGAAACCCAACATTATCCGCTTCTTTTAGTTTCCTCAACAATGATACAAACTAAGCCAAAAATAAAAGAAAGCCAAGTTGAACTTGATAAAGGTACTGTATGAAAAGTTTTCAATGAAATAGAAACTACCGATTCTAAGTATAATGATAAAACTTTCAAATCTACAATAAGATGTGCAAGGTCTGAATGCAACATAAGACAACGTGATTGGACATGGATATATGTCAATTCTACAAGATATTATATGAGCACAAAGAATGCAATGAAAATAACCAAAAACAATGGCAAACTTGCAACTTGATATGCAACTGGTAGTTGATATAATTCATGTGTCACAATGGAAAGGAACAAACAGATGAAATGAAAATTTGAAGAGCGCCTCATAAAACTGATTGTAATAGACCTATAAGTGGAACCCTCAACAATATCAGTAGTAATTCACGTAAAATAACACATACACACAAATAATCATGAAAACACCCAAGTTTCAGATTTTTGCTATTTATTCATTGACTTGTGAAGTCTGATAGAAAAATAAAGTTCAAGATTTACACTTGTAAGTATAAGTTACGATTCACAACATTCATATTTCCCGAATGCAAGAGCTCCTCCACTCCTGCCTTCAACCCTCAATCCTTGCTCAAAACATGTTGGCAACCAGCCAGTGAGTAGTGATCACCGACATTCAACCAAAAATAACTTCGGAAAAGACTTTGCTCATGGCCCTTTTAACAAAACCTCATTATTCTCCCAATTGCCCGTACTGCACAGAGACATAAAGAGTCCCTCCTGTCCACCCACACCACTTGCACCATCCCTCCAGCAAAAAAAATTGAACTTTTGTCTTTCAGCCCCCTCAAGACCCAACACGGAGGAAGCAAAAGATGGTGAGAAAGAGCCATCTACAATGATATTTGCCTTGGGAGGAGCCTGTGATTGCCAATTTATCAAACAAATCTTATTGCCTCCCCCAACAACTACCAAGCCATAGATGCCAAGTGGAATGTAAGATCTCTCCCTACCAATTAAAGGTCTAACAACAAGAGTTTTCTCTAGTGTGAAAATCTTACCAGGAAGCCCCTCCACCAGCAACATGAAATACTATAATTTCACAAAAGCAGTTTTTTAAATAAATTGATTTCCATGCTTCTCTTCTTGTTTCTTCTTGTCAAAGTCCACGACTATATAGCCTACTGTTATTAATGACAATTCAAAAAACTAGCTAGATGCATGACAGGTAGAAGAATAACAAGAAGCAAAGCATATAGAGACAAAAGCTCCAGACAAGCACATATATAAGAGAGAGAGAGAGAGAACCCTTTTTCTGTTAACAAATAAAAATTAAGTAGCTTGCAATACTTCTTGTTGTGTAAATTCTAAACTTTACAGATGGTTTGCTAGTTGTTGCTTTTCTCTAAGTTAAAGGTGTTTCATTGGATTCCATTAACTTGCTGTTCCATCCCTCTCGAACCACCCCTAACCGAGTAATTTTGCAGAATGCAGCTTTTAATTTTAGTATACAACTGTAAACTTGTGGACCAATGGCTTTATGTTTAATTTGACAAAACTTGAAACCAGTAAAGTAAATGGTTACTTGCAAAGAATCAAATCTTTTAAAGCAATTTCTCTTCAGAACGTATTTGTACATTTTTGTGTAGCTTACATAACATTCATATACCCTTCACACCTTCCTTGAAAGAATAAGCATATGGTCTGTACAGTACTTTTTACCGTTTACCAAAAGAAAAGCTTGTCCCAGAGCTTACATAGCATATAAAATGATAGTTTGTACCAAGAAAAACAAAACACATAATTGTCCAAAAAAAAATGAAAATAAATGTGAAGTACCCATTATATAAAAAGGAAATCTTACACAGGTATAGGAAACAAGACGCAATTGTTTAACAAGAAAAAAGTGAGGTCCATATAACAAATAAGTTTTAACTTAGCTAACCACGTAAAAGGGAGAATGAGGAAAATCAAAATTTTAAATAAAAGAGGTAATATTAAAAATATAAAATAAATTATAGAACTTTTTTTTATATTTTTTTATTAAAGCATTACAACACGTGTATATTTATTATTATTATTATTTTTTGGACACATGCCAATAGTGTCCAAGATATATCTGACACATGTCTATATCCAAAATTTGCCAGACATTGCATATCCCTATGGTAACCTAGAGTATTGATGCTTTATAGGGCAAATCTCAAAAGATTAAATTATGAATCCTCATTGATAGTGGTAGCAAAAGTAAGCCAAACACTCACGTAAGTGCCCATGCAAGTCGAAATGCAACTTCAATACTTCAAACACCTCCTTAGAGAGCGCCATCACTAAGGCTTGGTTGAAGGAGTCAAGGATAGGATGGGTCCATATACTGACTGTCATTTGTGAGAATGCGAAGTTCAACTGTTCTCGTTCTCTTTTTTATTTCCGGTATCATGTAGTTGAGAGCATTGGAGTGAGCATGTACCTAGGAACGAACCTCTAGGATGACATTTTTTAATTAATTTTTATACATAGTCATATTATGAGATGGAGAGATACAATCTAATAATAGGAAAGAGAGTACAAGTAAATATTATCAAAGATTATATTTGATAGGTCATTAAAAAATTTATCCAATAAAATGCAAATCTTAATCAAATTCTCGAGTTGAAAATTTTCAAAAATAAATAGAAATCATTCATGTGCCAACTTCAACAAATTTATAGTCAAACTGAATGTTTAAATGAGACAGGCATAAAAAAGTAATTTAATTCAAAAACAAAAAAACTCAAATCAAACACTTCAAAGTATAATGAAAAGCTTCAAAGCATTAATTGAAGGAACAAAAAATCTCTATATCCAACATGTTTATAGTCAAATCAAATGGATATGAGAAATCTAATGAGCCTAAAATCATTCAATTCATGGATCATTAAAGTATTAAATATTGAAAAAATGATCTATGATAAAATGACTTAATATTGATTGTCTGATGGAAAGTTTTAATATTTTGACTAAATTAACCAACATATCACTCCCAAAATACTATAAATAGGTCCTCAATCTCAATATGAGAAAAGGAAGAGTCAATAGCTAAATTTGAGAGCTTAGAACTAACCACCACTAGCGTCATCATCATCCACCACAGATAATCATCACTAACCACCACTAGCAGTAGTTATAGCCCAAAAACCACCATACGACTACTATAGCATGTTATTTCTAAAATGTTGTTGTCTAATTTTTGTACAACAAAAGTATAAATAATCATTTACAACTTTGTAACATTATCTTTATCATTTGAAAAGAATGATGGAATTATATAACTTTATGAGATATTTTAACTAGGTCGAGCCTCATAATTTTTTCCCTTTTTGGGTTTTTTTGTGTCAAATTTTTGTTGTTTTATGTGTTCTTTTCTATTAACTATGTGTGTTTTAAATCTTTATGCAAAACTACGAAATAAAATTTTTACTCTACCACCACAAATTCTTGCATGCAACAATATTAACCTTACGTCAAGAAAAACATTAACATAAGTTTCATTTGCATTTTTAAACTTGAGATATGACTTCTAATTTTATGGACACCTTTTTTAAACAATCTATGGAGCAAGATTTTTGTCGTTTTAGAAATTGAAATGATCTAAACTTCAAATTCATTTTAGAGAGAATTACTATACCTTGTAGGATCTACGAAATAATTCCTAATCAAAATTTTAGGTTGTGCTTATACTAGCTACTTATTTTAGGATCTTTACCTAAGACTAGAAACAATCCTCTTTAAAGTCAGAGAGTAAGTATTTTTCATGCCTAGCTTGGAGGTGATATTCTAGAATACAGAGCTTGAAAGTCATTTAGTTAGAATATTAACAATTTGTTTGTATATTTGAATATATGAACACATATAAATCCACTTTCTAATTTTTCTATGATAAAGTATCAATTAACTCAATGTATTATATTTGATCATGTAGGATTGAGTTACATGTAACATTGATAGTTGAAGTATTTCGTAGTACACCTTCATGGTACTTTCTTGTTTTATTCATAAGTTATTTAAAAATATTTTATGTATAGTTAAAGATGGATAAATTATATGCATATCCTTGAGGTCCAAATTTTCAGAATGGCCCACATTTTAAAAGAAATATGTATATATATATATATATATAAATATAATTAGATCTCTAGCTCTTTTTGAAATTTCTTGAAAGCCTTTGATTTAGTTTCAAGACTTCAACCTAGCACCCAAACGTAACAACATTAGACAATTGCAATTTTTTCAAGCACATGCCATGCATGTGACTTAAATTGAACATAATATATTTTATTTGACTGTGTAAATTAAAATGATGTATCGTTCATTCCAGATAGAAAATTTGATGAAAAAGAGATAAAGGTAAATCTTAGAAAATTAAATTGTAAATCCTCATTGACAGTGTTATCAAAGGTGCCAGAAGCTCACGTCAGCACCTGCACGAGGTGAGGCATGGCTTCAATTCAAACACCTCCTAGGATCACTAAGGCACCGCATAAGAAAGCACATTGAAATAAGTCACTAGGCATCTAGAAGCACACCATTATGATGACAATTTTTATTATTTTTTAAACCATTCAAAGCTATGTTGTAAGATGGAGGGATACAATTCTAATAATAGAGAAGAGGGTATGAGTGATGAAGATGAAATAAATATTAACAAAGATCCTATTATTATGAAAGCAATTTAATTATTCATTTGCTTGTTTAGGGCGCTTTGTTTAAATTTGTTTAAACAATTATGACGTAAAGTTTGCCCTTTTGAAATTTGGAATGATATAAACTTTTAACATATATTTATTTTACCTACTATATTTTAATATTTTATTATGATGATTATCATATTATAGTCTTTTAAAATTGGTGAATTTTTTTCACTTAATCACTTTGCTCAAAGAGTGCCTAGCACATTGAACACTAGGCAATCATATCGCCTAAAGATGCTTAACACTTTTAATAATAATACTATTCATCAAATAAGAAAAAAAATATGCTGAAAAGATGTGAGTAAAAAAATCCTAAAACTTAACCATAAAAATCCTTTGCAAAAGAAATTAAAAAAAACCTTGAAACCACAGTGGATTAAATTGTGAATCCTCTTTAAAACACTAAATAATAAGAGTGAAATGCACTTGAATGAGCTGAACTAAATATTTTTAAAAATACTTTACAGATGTGAGCCAAAGCCTCAACAAGAAACTTGTAACAAATGAAAAAAAGAAAAAAAGATGAGAATGATGAAAATACTCATAAAATTAATATTTGTAGTGCCTATTTATAAGAGCTTCCTGATGGCTCAAATTCATATAAAGTCATAAAATCATCTCATAGAAAGATAAATCATAACAAAAGATAAAAGATGCAATCAATAGAAAGCATCTTTTGTTTAAATAAGGTCCTCAAAATGATCTTAAAAAATATGATATTTTAGGTATTAAAAGAATTTTTAATCAATCATGGTAGAGGCCTATATATAATATCAATGACCCTCAGGGTCATAATTTGTGTTTTTAAGAACATAGATTATTAATGTGAAGTCTGATCAATATCTCAAGGACAACAAACAATTTACCATTCTTTTTTAATCATTCTTAATACTTTTTGTTCATAAAATCAAAAATTACATCAACACAATAAAATAAAATCCTAAGTAGTATGTTGTTGTAGTATAAGACTTTAGAGGACTTATGTCTTTTATTTTAACATTGTTTAGCTTTAAATTTATTTTCTCACCTTTCAATATATTGTGGTATGAATCAACAAGTATCACAAACTATAATAATCCATGCTTTATTAAAAGGTTCATCGTCTAATAAGATCAAAGATTTTTTTTTTTTTGCATCATCTTTTTTTGTTTCTTAATAATTACATATTTCCTTCATTTTCATCGCTATTTTTAAATATATTATGTCCTATTTTTCACTTCACCATGGCTATTCAACATTCATCCACTCACACACAATATCAAGAAAAATAGATAGTGTAGGAAAACAAAACTCTTACCTTCAACATCAAAAATAAAAGATGTTAGGGCTAATCAACAATCCTATTGGTGGAATTATTGATGTCTAAAAAAATTATATTAAATAAATAAGCAATCTCCTCTCTTTTCACCATCTCTCCCATCACCTTTTTTTTCTCTCATAAACACAGTGAAAACTCTTTTCTTATTAGAAAAAATTTTGGGGGCAAATAGAGTGTTGAAGAAGTACATCCTAATATCCTTGTCCATTCCTTCTCTATAATCCAATTGCATTGAAGATCTAGTAATCTATGATTCAACAACTTGATTCCATCAACAATTTTTTTTCTTTTTTCCTTTTTCTTTTTTTTTTTTTTCTTTTAAACACCAATGATTTGGCAACATAATCAATTGTTGTTTGTGTAGCTAACTATTTCCAACCTGTTTAAGGAAGAGAAAGAAAAAATTTAAAAACCAAAATGGTAAATTGCAAATTTAGTAGCAAATAAAAAAAGGTTTTCAGCACAAAACAAATATAAAAGTGTATGTCAACTAAAGCATCCAAGTTCCATCAAAGCTTATATTAATATGTTGTTAGTTTTAAAATATTTTGGACAAGAATCATATCTATCCTTCAAAGTTGGGGAGTGTTCCACGTAAGCCCATGATTTTTAAAAACCCTCAACTTTGGTAATTGATAATTAGGTCAAATTTCACATAGGTTCTTCCATTTATATAACCACCAAATGAGGGTAGAAAAAACACAAACACCCCTCTACTCTTTCCTCCACTTCAAGTAGGATACAAAAGTGGGAGATTTTGAAAATCATTGATTTGCATTAAGGGCTTAACAAGTCCAAGGGACATATATGCTATTTATACAAATACTTTTTTAAGAATTGTATCTACACACACCTCATAAGAACTTGTTACACTATATTAATGGTTGATGAAATTTTGTTGCAATAAATAATAGAAAAATATAAAACATCAACATCATCACTCAACCTTAAGTAAACAAATCTAGATCATAATATATCTTTCAGACTAAACCAACAATCATTTAACTCCGAGCTATCACAGGTGCTTGACAAAGACATAAATGCTTACTCATTACTTCCAACTTCTCAATCTGCTCTCTGATGCTCTCAGGATCCTTTTTAAGAATCCCAACTTCCCGCACCTTTTTTCTTTCCTTTTTATTCTGAAATGACAGAGAAAATAGCCAACTCAGTTTTGATAATAAATTTTAGCCAAAGTTGTCATAGAATAAAGCATATGAAAAGGATAAATATGATAGAGGAATTGCGTATGCTATACTTCACTCGTATTGCTTAAAATGAGTTTTCAAAATCTACTAGTGTTTCCTAAAACTATAAAAGCTATAATCGTAAACACTTTAAGCTAGGACTTACATTCCATATTCTAAGATAAAATAGTTATTAAAACAATAAATATAAATTATCAAAGCATCAAACCAAAATAAAAGTAAGTTAACTAGTAAGCCCATTCATAAAGTAATATAGCATGATAGTTTTGCAAGTTCTTAACAATTGGAATATAGATTGAATCATTTGGCTAATAATCTGTCAGAAGTAAATTTTAGTATTAGCACATTATGCACATAAATGATAAAAGTATAAGAATCAAATCATAAGCCTCTCATACTTCGTTCGAAAAAAGAAAACAAGCAATTAATCTCTCTATATTACAATTATAGCAAGATCACGAATATTAACATCAGAATATAGGTTGAATCAAATCAAGAACATCATCTGGAATAGTTAATGTCACCAAATTCAAAAAAAACCAAGGCTATATAACATCAAATCCAACAATCCTCATGAAAAAATATAAAAAAAATTAGAGCATGAATATACTATATAGGCTAGTCACACCACTCAAAAATCAAATAAGGGTCCTTGTAGTTAAAAATGGAAATATTGGTTGACTTGATAGTTGAAGTTTTAGTCAATTCAAAATCGATTGGAGCCATTTTGTAGTTGAGTTTCAAGTCCAACTCTTGAAAATTTATTTGAGCTAATTCCAAAGGAACCCTTCAAATGTGTAGGCAACTAAATTTTAATCACACAATCATCCTAAAACCTCAATTAGTAGATACCGCCCCCAAAGCTGCTCCCAACTTTAGTCATTTTGAGTTTAAGCTGAAACCTTAATTTAATAAAAGTCAATTCTGATCCTAAAGCACTTGCTTGTAATCCATTCCAAGCTAAGCTCATACTGCATTTATTGTTGTCCCCAAAATATATGGCTATTGTCTCGATGGTTTAAATTGTTTTGGCTTCTGTTTTGAAAGAGTTTGCATCTAGCTTAATAAAAGTTATAGTTTTTTTTTCATTGTTATTTTATTTAATGACTTGAACCACTATATTAAAGAGAGTCCTTTATCCAATGATGAAAGAAACAACTATTTGAGCCCTCAATCCTACTAAACCCTCAAAAACTGAGGGCTCTTGCACAATTGCTCTCCACTTTCAATTCTCACCAACAATAGAAAAGATGTAAAGGATTGGGTGGTAACATTGTACTAGTTTTATGTACAAAATATATGCTTCTTCCTCATAAGACTTAATTTCTCTCCCAATCAAGAAAGTTATGTTGAATTGTCTTTTCACATTACCTTCTAATCAAGGTTCATGTTCTCCTCTTTATCACCCTGGCACCTTGTCTCCAAACATAAACCAAATTAAAGATTTTCAATAATATGTTTTTTTTTTCTTTGTTGAATGAAAAATAGATGAATTAGGAGAGTAGATGTATTAGATCACCTTATGTTAAGAAGAGAAGAGGTAGACCTAAAAAGACTTAGTTATGATGTATAAAAAACGACCTTAGTTTATTGGAATTAAATAAGAATTTGACACTTAATAGGATACAATGGAGAAGGATTCATGTAACCGACCTAAAAAGACTTAGTTATGATAAAGGCTTGTTGTTGTTGTTGTTGTTGCCAAAGGAAAAATATAATATAACATTCTAATCCTCACATAATTTAAGGCTCCCCCCTTCAATATAGACTCTTCATTTCCACTCTTATAGTTGTGGCCTTTTCTTCAAGCCCTACAAAAAGGATTATGCCATACACACAACATTACCTCATCAAAGTCATGAATTCTAGGAACAATATAATTCATTTATGTTTCCACTTATACCAAAAAGATGAGTTGCATGAACAAAGATTTAAGTTTTATTAATGAGCTATTTTGTTATCACAAGACCTAATCACAAAAAAAGGAATAACTAATTTCCAAAATCTTCAAATTCAAAGTAATTTTAAATTATAATATTTTAATCTTAGTTATAGCTGATTTGAGATTATGATTAATTTTTTGCTTTTAAATATTTCAAGTTAAGGGACAATTTGTTTGCAAGTATTTGGAATTATAAAGTATGCTAAATATAATATAAAATATAATCATGCATATGTAATACTTTGTCGGCTCTTGATTGCTTATAAAAATATATATAAGAATTAACTTTTTGTGTTTGAATTCTTGTAAAATATTTCACATACTTGCAGTGATGAAAAACGACAACAATGTCGTATTATAGTAGTGTGAGTTGTGGCGAAGACCGAAACAAGCAAGCAGCCAACAACCGATAAAAGGAGTCCGGCAGCAAGAAGTCGATGACAACAATATTCTCACAAGCAATGTATTTGGAACTTTCCCAAATAAAGCGTACTTCAAATACATTAAAAAATAAACTAGAAAGTGAACTTTAAATATTTAGCAATTTTACACTATTTATTTTTTTTCTGGACAAATACTATAAATTATAAAAACAAGCATCTCATTTGCCATGCATTAGAAATACTTGCAACCAAATAGCCCCTAAGTACAAGCTAATCCCTCTATAATTATTTTCCTTCACCTAGCCACTAAGCTAAAGCACTTAAATTGTTATTAGGTACTTGGGCTTTTGCTGCACTTCAATCAATTTGATCCCCTTTATGGTGCCTTTTTTATTACCTTAAGGTGACTTTTAATTTCAGATAGCTTTTTTTAGTCTTTATGGAGGGCTTCAACTATTCATGCAATGTAAATATTGGACTTGATCCGTTTAGTTTGTTTTTTAATTGGCATCAACCAAATAACTGATAGATAATGTACCCAATTTAAAACAATTTGTATAGTGCATGATTCTCATCCCTATTTCTTCTAGTTATTCAGGAAGAAAGTAATGCATAATTATGAAATTTGAGTAGTCATGATAGTACTTTATCTATGGATTTATAAGTTTTGTTAGCATAACTACATCATTTGAATCTAAGAAGTAAAATATAATCTTATACATATTATTTGCTTATTGCTAACTGATCTTTTAATATGACGTAAGGCTTGGATTAGCTAACTAGGAGTATAAGAAGAGGGAGAGTTTGATGTTTATATAGTTGTAACTTGTTGCTTTGTTTTGACATAGTTATTTAGGGGAGTTTGCTATAATTATGCATGTGATTTTGTTGGTTTGTTACATCGGTGAAAGTTATCTTTTGTTGGATTTTTGCTGCATGCATATGCAGGAACCATTTTTTGGTAATAAGTTGGATGATGGGATAGGATAATAATAACATCTACTATGGCCAATGTGTTTAAGGAAGCCTCAAGAAAAGAAATTTGTAATAGACCGATATGGCTATGAAACATGTTTTATGTTGTTTCTTGCTAGAATTGATATGGTTTCTTTTGCATTGCCAGTATATAGATTCATGTCCCAAAAGTAACTTATTTACTGCAATGTGGCCTTGTATATTACTGTTCAATTTTTTCCAAGTGGTTTTGAGTTAGCCATTGGTCTTTCTTTTAATCCAAGGAACTTCCCATACTTTAGTACACTAGCATAGATGCTAAATATTGTCTTTTTGTTAAACAATCAGTTTTTCACACATACAATTATAGAGCATTGTTCAGTCTTACTTAAAAACTGAATTTGCTTCTTGTTTATAATAAAATAATTGCTCCAAGTAATAGTTGGATACTCTAACTTTCTTGTTGCACTTCATCAATTTTATACCTGCTATATGATCTGTTTGGTTTAGTTTCCATTATCTTTTTGTGTTTAGAGCTCAGCATTTCATGTTTTGATGCTGACATATAGTTATATTGGCAATGGCTAGCTTATTTGTTTAGGAGTTTATTCGGATATCTTTGGTTCTCTCTCTCAATATGTATCCATTTTCCTTTACATGTTTTCCTACATATTGACAAAAAAAAGAAAGAGAACCAAATTAACCAAAGTTAAGAAGTTTAATTCACTGCCACAAGATTAGGTTTGGTTCACATTAAAGAAGAACTATGTCCATCAAATGTGTATTTAAGTTATTAAAAATATATAAGAACAAGCATTGACCAGCATTAAAAATAGTTATGAAATAACTAAAAACTTTCTAACTATAGTAGGATTACATCAAGGATCAACATTAAGTCTATAAATTTTATATTGGTTGTGAAGATGCATATAAAATATATTCAAAGTGAGGTTCCTTGGTAAGTTGGTGTATGTTTTTGCATATAAAACAGTTATGAATAGTCCAATTGGTAAGAATTTTGAAAGTTATTGTTAAGGCATTGGATTTAAATCCTACCTACACCATAATAAAGTCACGTCTTATGGACTTAGTTCTGCAAAAAAAAAAGGATAAGGCATCGGAGAAAATGTCTAGAATATTGAGGGATTAGAATTAACAAAACAAAAATTGAATAAATAATATACAATTTTAGTGGTTATGTGGTCTTAAAAATTATTATAAAATAAAGTGATATTGGAGTATGATAAATTGGCATATCTTAAATCAATTATACAAAAAATAGCGATATAAATGAGAATATACTTATAGAATTAAAATTGGTACAAGTTGTTAAAATAAAGAAGTGTCTCATACTATATGATAATAGAAAATCATCAAAAGTTAAATTCTATAAAACTATTTTTACACCAATGATATCATATAGTTCCAAGTGTTGACTAGTAAGAAATTCATTGATAGGTGTATTTAGCATGATGAAAAATGTAAATATCAAGATGGATCATGAAAAATTATGAAGGTTAAATTAAGGAATGATTATAGTAGAGTGACATCTATTGAGTAAGGTAATCGAAGATAGACTTGAGTGATTTATACATGAATAACAAAGGGTAAAAAATGTACTAATTAAACCAATAGATAAAATGAGTATCAAAGGATTAGGAAGGAGGGGTAAACCAAAAATAACATGGAAAAAAGTTGTTAAAATAAATTGAAAATAATTTAAAATAAATTCTCAAACAACACTCAACAATAATGATTGAAAAATTAGAATTTATAAAGCCAACTTCAAATAGTTTGGATAAGGATAATAATAATGGCAAGTAGAGCATCTAGTTCACTCTATTCAAGCAAAGAGGATGGACAATGGCATAGTACAACTAAGCTTAATAAAAAATTATCAAATAGGAGAAGAAAACCCACAAAGATCAGTGTAGAAAGCCAAACCAAAATAACCAAATTAAAGGACAGATTTTTTATTGATGATTATTTCAGAAGATAGCAGTAAAACCAAATATGTTGGAGTTTTAAAAGGAAACATCAAACAGAAAGAGCCTGGAATCCAAAATCAACATTTCATGTAAACATACTAAGAATTTCCCTAAAAGTCTTTCTGACAAGGCAGACATTCAAACCATGCATGGAAAATAGCATCCAATGATCAAAGAATGTTAAAATAACTAAAGAACAGTATGTATCTAATTATAAACACAACATTATGAACATTCCAGAATATACCATACATAAGAACTGTTCTTTTAAATTTGCCAATGTACCAAGCCATTCACAGCGACAAAAGATCCCCACGTAGAAAAGAAGCAATCAATGAAAACTGAATCTCCTAACCATATGCAATAATAAAAACCTAGGTTTTAACTCGTAAGCAACCTCAATTACTCATCCCTTCAAATAGATAAAACAACAAAAATTGGATGAAAAACACAGATTTAGACAGCAAAACCGAGAGAAAACACCCGAGGAAAGCGTACCCTCTTGAGCTCCTTCTTCCGGAGCTCCTTCCGATAGGCATC
Organism: Cymbidium sinense; assembly: GCA_021442155.1. NCBI lineage: Eukaryota > Viridiplantae > Streptophyta > Magnoliopsida > Asparagales > Orchidaceae > Cymbidium > Cymbidium sinense. Next base: position 44,828,895 of record CM038225.1, on the reverse strand, counting down.
CGTTGGGTTCATGACCTTTCCTCCCTTTGTCGTCTTCATCTTCACCGACACCGTCCGCTCACCGCCGCCGACGAGATTGGAAAGAAACTGACAGTCAATCTACACTGTTATGGCCTTCGATGATTTTGCGCGGCTCTTCTGTTATCCCCTCTGCCCTAACTTGCTTACTTGAGTCGTTGAGTTCGTCGTCTCTGGCATTGGTCGAAGCGCCGGGTTGGATTAAAGGAAGGAGAAGAAAAGCATTTTGTGTTTTTTTTTTAATTTACTTATTATATATTTTTATATCTATCACTTAAAATTTAATATTTTTAAATATAACACATGAATGTCATTTTTATAAATATAAAAATTTTAATATTATATATATATAAATATATATAAAAATTTACTGCTATCCCCTCCCCTTTTTTTTAAAAAATTTGAAAGAGTAAAATTTAAGAGTGTATGCTTTTGTAAAATTATAGAGCAATTGTTCTTAGTGTGCATATATTTGAAATTTTTGTATGTTTAATTAGTGCATAAAAATATATTTTATAATAGCAATCAAATAATATCATCTAATTTTTAAAGTTTATAAAAATATAATTTTTTTAGCTCCATAATAATAAATTTTAAGAAATATGATTACTATTTATTTTAAAAAATAAATATATGTGCTTGAGATTTCCTTTCAAATCAAAATGGTCCCATTTTATATAAATAGAAGTCAAAAAGACCTTTGACTAAAATATTTTCGTGAACTATAGAATAAAGATTGCTCAATCATTTCTCTTCATAAAAGTCATGAATCTCCACAATCATCATTCACATATGATTGATCTACGACAAAATTTCAGTACAAATTTTTTTGTATATCTTTGATCATCTATGTTAACTTTATTATTGTCATACATTTAATTAATTAAATTTAAAAGCATCATTCGCGCATAAAATTCAAAACTTAGTATTAAACATTACATTACATGCTTAGAAGCGACTATCAAAACTTATTCAAATTTTTTATCGAATCTTTTTTGCGCTTTTAACCCTAAATCCAAAAAAAATAACATTATAATATCTATTTTGAACATTGAGTCAAATTTATTTGAACCTTGATTGAATTTGTTCAACTTTAATTTAAACTTTTTTTAAAATAAGATTATGATAATGTTTGAAAAGAGTTTGAACAAAATTAGAATCTTATTCGAGCATGATTTTGCAATATTTGATCAAGTTTTGATCAATCGAACAATGTGTGGAAAAATTTAGAACATGATTAGAATTATATTGCTTTCCCATCACTATCATTTTTAAAATTATATTATTTGAATTGTTGTGCTATGTATTTTATTTTCTTGGCATGATGCCACCATCCTATATATATATATAGCAAGATCCCGTAACACCGTATTTCCTCTTCAAGCTAAAGACTCGTCGCCATGCCATCAAATATAGATAAGGGAAAAGCGCCGTCGGCCGCCGGCGAGTCTCCCTTCGTCGACCCTACTATATGGAAAGCACTCGCCGGCACATCGCCCAACTTCCCTCCCGCCGGATCGATCGTCTACTACTTCTTCGACGGCCACGCCGAGCAATGCTCCTATCTGCCGGGCTCATGCTCCTTCGCCTTCGAATGCCGCCTCGCCGCCGTCAACCTCCACATCGAGCCCACCACCGATCAGCTCTTCGCCACATTCACTCTCGACACCGACTTCTCATCTCCGGCCGCGGCGTCAAAAACGTTCCCCGGCGGCGGCGGGAGAGTCACTTCCGTCGCAAAAACTTTGACGAAGACCGAAACAAACTACAGCAGTGAAACGTTCCTAAGGCTTCCGGAAAGTGCTGATAACGTATTCCGTTACTTCCGGACGGGGGAAGACGTGGATGCCTATGATTTGAATAATCGACGGTGGACGTTCCGCCACGTCGTTAGCGGAAGTCCGCCGCGGCGTTTCTTGACAAATGGGTGGAGCCATTTCGTTTCGAGTAAGATGCTCGTCGCCGGCGACGCGGTGGTTTTCGTACGTGATGATGACGGAATAATTTTCGTCGGCTGCCGGCGTTGTCGCTATTATGACGGCATTGTGAGCCGGGCAAATACGGAAGCGTCCAGCAGGTTTTCTTATCAGATATCGCAATATAATTTTTTTTTTCTGAACATTTTTCTGAAAAATTCATTATACGACAGTTCTTTTAATGAGAAATTTGTTATATTTCTATCGACGTGCGTGGTCATTTCTAATCAACAAAAAACTGAATTAATTATATGTGTTCGATCGAATTGCAGGCTAACTACGATGAAGTTATTGAATAAGAGAGAGGATCCAGAGACGGTTATAGAAATAGTGCGGTGGGCGGAGGAAGACGGCGAAGGAACGGTGGAAGGGAGATATTACACTGACAGTAACAATCCAGTATATGTGGTGGAGAAGGAGGTGGTGGATGACGCCATGGGGGTTCAGTGGACGCGAGGAATACGAGTGTCCAAGATGTTGCAGAAGGGGGATGGGTCGATACATTGGCTACTGGGTACTGTGGTTGCGATCTCGCCGGAACCAGAAATTACACCATGGCGTATGCTTGAGGTATGCCAAACTACATAAATATATATATATATATATATGAATATAAATAAAAATATATACATATAATACAACTATTACTGTTGATTTTATTGACATTTGCAAAAAAAAAAAGGTTATAAATTAGATTTTACTAGTGTTAACTTATGAAATCAATGATGCACATGATTCTTTTTATCTGTAATTTCATGCATCTAAAGATTGCTTAAAGAGGGCAAAGTAGAGCACATCCAATATTCTTCATCTTAAAAAAGAAGAATTAGTTGATTTATGTCAAGAAGCATATCGATCAAACAAAAAAAAAAAGTACTCATCATAGTCCCCATAAAAATCCCTTTGAAAAATTAGATCAAAAAATATCAAACAAAAGAAAAAGCATCCCATAACTACAGAAATAAAGTCTCTAGCTATTTTCTAGTATACTTATTTTAACATGATAGAGAATAGCATAAAGCTGACAATTATATTTCCAAATCTTCTATCATTCCTTTCTCTTCAGTTGTTACAAGATAAACAATAGGTAGAAAGGAGAAAAGCATTCCTCTCAGATTTATCCATAGAAGATATATCCTTGTTATGAAATTGCAGTTAAAGTAGTGTAAGTCTTTACATAAAAATTAGAAGCAATTGGCAAGATCTCCACCAACAGTTTAAAAGTGAAAGAGCATTTAAAGAAGAGACGATTCTTTGATTCTGACTCCAAAAAATAAAAGCAGTATAAAGAGGATACATGAATGTTTCTAGTTATCAGAATATCAATATTTTTTAAACCATCTATGATACATAGCCAACCAAACAAGGTGTACCTTAAAGCATAGTTCTTATGCCAAATGAGCTTGTACCAGTCAACCATAGGTTGATGTGAAGAAAAGTTTTTAAGAAAAGTTCTGAAGATAGGTTTTGAAACATTTGGTCAGATCACCGAATCATCATAATCTCTAATTATAGGAGTATTTCTAGCCAAGTTAAAAGTTTCAGCATGCTAGATTTTATCGATATCCCACGTATAATGAGAAATGAAAGCAGAGACTTTTGCATGAGAAATCAAAGAGAAAATATCTAAAATCATGTTACCATATAAATCGAAAAGGGACTCTCCCTGCATCCATGAGCCACAAAGAAAATTAAAGGAAGCTGATGTTCCAATGAAAACAATTAATATTATCCCTGAATTGAAGAGAAATGGCGTGCAATCTTTTCAAAAGAATAGAGGATTTATTATCAAGAGGCCTCCAGAGGGAGTAGTATTTGGATAGAAAAAGCAAATTTTTGAAAAGAGATTCAGCATTAACTAATCTCCAAAAATGGGATGCATTGAATGCAAAACAGATTGTATAAGGTAGACCATTGTCTCAATTTTCTTTAGGCCAATAGATTTTCTCCCAAGAAATGAGATGTAATTTTCATTGCTCAAGCGTGTCATGATATAAAAATTTAGAACATCATCTATTTATATTTTTGATACTCACTTTAGGAAGTATGAGAGCTTTCATCCAATAAGCAATTGAATTCCTGATAATAAACGTGATATGCTCGAAATGACCTGCAAAAGAAAAGTGCTTGGCTTTTCACCCATCTAAAATGCTAAAAACCTTTTGTAATAATGGTTGATATGTAATAGAATGCATTCTAGTTATAGAGATCGAAACCCTCATATATTGGAATTTGCTCTCTTGGTTTCTCTTGTATTAGAAACACTCTTAGAGAAGTAAATATTACCTTTTGAAGTATTAACTAAGAGTTTAGTAGCCATCTAAAATATAGAGAGAATTTTACTAAGAATTTGGATGTTGTTGATGTTAGCAGCACCAAACCTAATCACATCATCTGCATATAAGAGGTGAGATGTCTTGAAATCATATGCATCAATGCCCTCTTAGTCCTTAGTTAGAATATTCTTCTCTAAGAGGCAAGAAAAAGCATCTATGATAATGCATGAGATGCAAGGAGATAGTGGACATCATTGTTTGATGACATTAATAGAGTTGAAGTAGCCATCTAGATCCGTTAATTAATGCAGATCGAAACAAGACATCTTTGATGCATGCTTTCATCCAAGAAATAAAGAGAGGAGAAAGCCTTTTTGAAGCATTCTATTGAGGATAAATTTTCTTCTAATTGTATTAAATGCTTTCTTTATATTTAATTTTGCATAGAATATCTTTTATTATTAGGTAGGGAAAATTCAAGAAGAATTTTATTAACAAGAACAATATTATCAGTAGATAATCTACCATTAATAAAGTCTGCTTGACTCTGATGAATGATAAATGACATAGCAAACTTCATTCTGTTGACAAGATTTTGGCTATGATTTTATAAAAAGTATTACATAGAGAGATGGAGCTAAATTTATTAATATTTGAAGCATAATGACTGTTTGGAATGAGAATAAAACCTATGATTTTAATCATCCTAGGAAGATTACCGGTGAGAAAAAAAGAGGTTCACAACATTGCATAGTGACCTTCTAGTGATATCCCAGGTATAATAAAAAGAATTCAAATGCAAAGACATCAAGGCCCGGAGAATTCTTGGGAGAGGATGAAATAACATCTTTGATTTCATCTTCGGAGATGAGGGAGATAATAAAAACAAGAAGATATTATAGAATGGTCTTCCCCTCTAGGAAATTGCCACATAAGCATGAATATTTTCATTTGAGTTAAAAAGATTGCTAAAGTGATCAATAATGGGTTGAAAAATATCTTTTAAAGATGAAAAGTGCAAATGTAGATAGAAATCTCTTTGTTATGATTGACATTTCTTCTTTCTTTAATTTTACCAAAGAGAAATATTAAGTCATCTTCATCACCTATTAGCCACTTGGCCTTGGCTCTCTGAGATAACCAAGAAGACCAGCATGCTAAAAATTAGTGAATTTTTCATTAATCACCCTAGATTTAAGATTAAGTTCATGATTTGTTGGTTCTTGATTGATGTTAAGGAAGTTGTAACTCTAGTCCTTCTAAAGAGAGATAATAAAATGTCTCAAAGAAGAGTCAGAAGACCAAGATTGATAAGAAAGATGATGCTTCAATTTTTTCATCCTTTTGTAATAAATAAAGATGGGATCTCCAAGGTAAAGATTAGCTCATACTTGTTGAACAATATGATAGAATATAGAAAAGAGATACCAATCATTTTTGCATTAGAATCTCTACTTACTAGTGACTTGTAGATGAGTGAAGATAATTACAGAAGAATGATTTGAGCACCTCGACTGATCGATCTTGTAGTAAGAAAGATGGAAGATATCCAACAACCAGTCATTAACAAGATTCATATCCAACCTAATATAGATAGGATCAAGAGTTTTGTTTTTGAACAAAGAATAAGAAAGGTGGCCAATGGAGGACTGGTCATGTAGCTCAATAGAAAAAATTATATCATTGAAGTTTCACAATTTAGAATTAAAACAAAGTTGCCACCAGCTTTTTCATAACTAAATTTACAACAATAAAATCTCTTAAGATAATCCAAGAATAGTTAATATTTTGAGATTGGATAATAATGGAATTCCATACTAGCTTTCTCTTAGTATGAGAATTATCAACATAAACAACTGTGATAAGAAAGTGAGTACTATTACCACAATTAACTTCGCCATAAAAAAAATTTCGGTTCACCAAAATAGAAGAAAAGGAACAAAAGTCTGCAATCCATTTTAGCCAAATTCTACCATAGCTAGAGTAAGAAAAATTGTGAAACCTTCCTTCGTGATCATATAGGAAATGAGATGAAGTAAAAAATCTATCAGTGAAAGTGTCCAAGTTGATTTTACATTCAAGGGCATAAAAGAAAGTTGATGTTATATGTACTAATAAGATCTTTACAACAAAGGACATTGCCAATACTATGGAGCTTACACACGTAGCAAGAAGCTATTTTTGGGAAGAGCATGTAGATTTCTTATACTTGAAGGAAGTTTTATTTGAACTTTTGTGACTTATTTGGTTAGAATGTTTTGGGGACCTTCAAGTGAAGACTTGATGATTTTTGAGATGTTAGAGCCATTTTCTTGCATTGCTTTATCAATGGAAAAAGAATCAGGCAAGCTTGAAAAAGCAAAAAAAAAAAAAAAAAAAAAAAAAAAAAACTCATTCCTCTATTATTTATAAAATCCTTCTACAGATTAAGATTAAGGGGCATTTTGTAGTCTTCCAATCATATAGAATTTTCAAAGGAATATTCATGGTCATCATATTAATATTAATTTTATCCAAATGAGTAAAGTCTTTGTCTACTTGAACACGCATCCTGTCAAAAGTAAGGACCCGTTTGGAGCAATTGCAGGCTTGCGTTGCATTGCAAAATGCGATGCGAAGGTCATTTGGTTATTGCGGTAGTATTGTGTTTGTTCGAAATGTCGGTTCGAAAACTCCATTTTCTGATCCGAGTCTCTCAACTGCATTCCACTCTTTATTCAACTATTATTTCTCTTGTTTCCCTCACATCTCATCGCGTTCGTGGCCCCAACTCTCCACGTATCTCCTCGCTGTCTTTGCAAGACCAGCAGAACCTTTATCTCTCACATCATGGAGAGTCCCTCGAGCAAGTGTGTTCTATCATGCCGCCTCCCCTGCTCTTACGATTTTATCCTAACCTGCAACTTCTTTCTCCACTGGTAAACTTCTCTCCTCTTTCTTTGGCCTTCTTTTTGTAGAATTTCTTATTTTACTAAATAATATTCTTCTTCTCTTATTTCTCCTACTATATTCATTTGCAACTGAGCTATGGTATATCCATTGAATAGATTTTTTTGTGATGTCGAGCTAAGCTCATAAAAGAGGATATGGAGGATATGTATATTATGATCTCCTTTTTGTGGATTTACAATGATCAAAGCAGGCTTCACCTTATGCTCACTTTCTTTGCTAATAAATTATGATCGATTTTTTTGCAATGTTTTTTATAGACTTGAAGCCTTCAATTTTCTCTAGGGGAAATGGTTCTCTTTGTAGGGGCCATTGTTGGTATGAATTAAGGGTTATGCAACTGGGCTTTAGTTATTGTTCAAACTGAGCTTTGCTTATTGTTCTACGCTTTTGTAAAATTTCTTGTTCCTACTAAACAATACTCTTCTTTCTCCCTCGTTATATTCTTGGAAGATTATGATGAAAACTTTTAAATATATATTTATGTCTTCATCTATCCCCCCTCTTTTAGGAAGAGGAGAATAAATGAAGGCAGAAATATATAAAATACCTTGTCAGGACATCACACAGATCCGCATATGTTATTATTGTGAATCGGTGATATCAAGAATTATCTCAAAAGATAAGTCACCACTATAACACATAAACACTTTAATAAGGACTCCTAAGGACTATGAGTTTTCGGAATGTGCCAGATATTCTTCCCCTACTTATATGAAAAGTAAAACAATATTTATTTTAAACCTGGTTGTTCTTATAAAACCCCATAGTTAATTAAGAATATAATTCTTAAGAATACTGACGATTAAGGTAAATGATAGTTCCAAAAGATTTCAAAAGTAGGACTATCAACCGACTTTATTTTAGAAAGTCAGTGAGATCGATCAAAAGGAGTGAGCTCTTATCGAAACCAAATAAAGAGTAGGAGATGCTTGATATTGAAGCTAGTAAGACCCCATTCTATGGTTGAGCTTTATATTTTAAAATTTAATTGATTTATTTGAGTTGAATTTTTATTAGTTAGTCTTACAATTCCATGATACAATCATGAAAATCTCTAGAGATTTATGCTTATAACCCGCAAAAGAGAGGTAACTCAACCTAAATCTACTTTGGGGCTAAAAGACCTAATCAAATCAGAAAAATTGGATATTTGATTTACCTCCACAAGAGAGATAAACCACCCGAGTTGACTTACACACCTGAGGTGCCAATTAACCCTCCTACAATTTTAAAACATGTAAGGAAGATAAATACTTTTGCAAGATAACTAAGCTGTTGTTTATTTAGAAAGTGACTAAGTCCTTAAACACGCTTCCAAAGAAACTAGATCATGTAGGGCATGATTTAATGACTTAAATCTAATGCAAATTTTATTACATTTTATTTTTATTTTGGACAATCAATTTGACACGGGCTTTAAGATTCATATGCCTAATGCATGAGAAATTAAATTATGGGCTAAAATCAACAAGATAAGGAGGTGTGTTTCCACCATGACTCTCACAGGTCGCCAAGTTCTCAAGAAAAAAAACCCTTCAATCAAGAGTAAAATAATATGTTTTTTTATGATGTGAGAAAAGAAAATACAACATCCAGGTATTAATTCTTTTATCTTGATTTATACTAAATTTTAGATGAGGTTATGAGTTGTTTATTTTTTAGTTTGAATTGATTATGTTAGATAAAAAATTTATTTTTAAGAGCCTAATCATCATCCGTGCCATACATCAAAAGGAAGAAAGAGGATGATCTTAATGCACAAGCTAAACAAACATCAATTAATTTATAAAGCTAAAAAAAGAATAAGAGCTTCAGCTCCACCCAGAAAATAAATTGGTAAGCTCTATACAACCCGGATTATAAATGAATTAAATACAATCAATAATGAATTCATTATTATGGGGGTCTTCATTCTTCATTTCTTTATTCTTCTTTCTTCTTTTGGTTGGTTGGAATGTGGTTCCTCCAAAGGACTTAATATGGTATATAAGATATAATCTTATGACCAATGTTCATCATAATATCCCATAACAATCATTCTAAAATCTTAATTACAAAATTACATAAAAATGAGAAAAATGAAATTTAATTAAGACTGCAAAATAGAGATTAGCTAAATAAATTATACAATCCCAAGCATGTATATATATAAATTGGACTTAGCACCCCACACATGGGTAACCAAGTCCACCTGACCTATTTTGGATTATGTTTGAGTATAAGCAAGCAAAGAAAATAATTATATTTTTACAGACCCTTAAGCACAATGTAGAAGAGAACAAGACTAAGATTGCCTCTACCATTCACGCATACATCCTAACATCCAGACTAAAAATAATACATCACAAAATCAAAGCAAACATCAAATCATTCACTACCCTAAACTAAAGCTAGAAGTGGTGACTTAGCCTAAATGTGTGTGATATTTAAGATTTGTGTGGTATGTTTAGCTAGACTTTAAGGTTAAAATTTTCTAAGTATGAAAATGTTCAACTTAGAGGGGTTAGTTTCATTTAAGTGATTTAATTATTTTTGTTGATTTTATGTTGTAATCTGATTAGATTTGAATGAACCTAGAATTAATTACTAAAATTTGTAAAGAGAGAAAAAGAGAAGATAATTTCTCTTTCTTCCCTAACTTAAGTAATTTCTAAGGTAGATTCATATTTAATTTTGTTTAGTGAATATTTTATTATGTATTTTAATTAATCCTAAGTTTAGATTTTCCCTAAACAAATATATTCAAGAAAAAAAATATTTTAAGATTAAGTAAAGCGAAATACTATCACAAAACACACAACACTTCATTTCTTTCTCAACATGTATAACATGCATATAGATGAATCCTAAGCATATCTATACATACAAATGAAAATGTTTATCACACCTTAATGATGAATACTAAGAGAATTTGTTTAAGAAATTTGGATGTTTTTATGATGCATGATTTTTGTTAAGTAGAAAAGAGGGATTCTTTTATCCATTTTTCATATGCACATTTAGAAGTATAAAAGACATAAGTGAGTATGAAGATATTGTTAAGACTGGGTGTAAGACAAGACCTACTTAGGCTTAAAGTTAAACTGGATTGCAGACTAATATATCATTTTTTTTAAATACATGTGCATATATAAAAAGAAATGCATGGAAAAATAATCATGCAAAGTTTATATTTATTTGATTTTGGTTTGATTTTTTTAGTTTATATGTGTAATGTTGAATTCCTTCTTAAGTTATGACATAAGAGTATATATGAATGAATTTAAGCAGGTGTTATATCCTTTTCAAATGAACTATACACTTTGCAAATCTTATACAATTCTATGTTAAAAAAGAGAGGAAGAATCACATAACATATTTTATACTCACATGCAAACTTATAAATAATTATAAGAATATTTATTATGATATTTGATTTATGAGTTTTGAAAATATTTAATAGTCATAATAATTTATTCATATTCTTACTTTAGCCAAAATATGCAATTGATATAAGGAAACTTTTCATTTTAATTTGATTTTAAAAGCATGAATATATGATTTTCATGACATACACATTTAATATAGGAAAGAAATAAAGTGATGTAAATTCATTCACCATAATTAATTTCTAAAGACAATCTAAAGATAGATGTTTTAAATCAAATTTGATTTTAAAGAAATTTTGTTTTATTTGAGTTTGATTTGAATTTAAGAAATGTGAAGAGGTTTGCTGGTCTTAACCCATTTCCTACATGTATATGCTGTTATAGTTTAATTTTAGAACCATTAGATGATATATATATATATATATATATAGGTTAATGTGTGAATTAAATGCATTAATTTTTACTACAATTTTAACATATTTAATCAAATAATTATGAGCCAATGTATTTATAAAAGCACACAATGAATTTAAGATATAAATGCACCTAGAAAGAAAATGTCTTAAATGGCTCACAATTAGTGATTAATTAAGCTGGGTTTAATTTATTTCTAATCCTCCCCATACATGTAGGTTGGATTTTGATTTCCTTTACTTAGGTTAAATACCCAAAGCACCTACCCAAGATGAATTGGTTAAGTTCCGGAATGTTTTGATTTTGAAAATTTGATTAATAAGCCATTCAATTAATTTGCACATTAATTAGATTTTTTATCCAAATGAAATAAACTTAGGAAAAAAGATATGGGAAAGAACTCCTAATCTCATTCCCTAAGTCCATTCAATTTCTAAAATAATTAGCAAACTTAATTAATTGATATATCACTATTTAAAAGGTTAATTAATTATTTAATTGATTAAGAGGGCAATTAGGAATGACTCAAGCAATTCCTCTAATTAAATCATTAATAAATTCTAAGAAAATTAGGGGAGGCAGAAGTCATCCCACTAAATGCACATGAAAAATTTGGAATTAATTAGTGGGATAATTAGAGAGTAATTAACATAATCACATTTCAATAAAACCCAAATTCAGAAAATATCACTATTCAAAATCAATTGAAATTAATTTTAGATTATTCTCTTTTTGAATTATCTTCACAATGCTTTTTATTTTGAATTTTTCTGATTTTTCTATATATAGTTATGAATATTTGAAGATTCAGTGATTAGCAATTAATTAAAACCCCTAATTATTAACTAATCCGCATGTGACCGCCGATGCAAGGCGCGCTTTCCATGTAATGGGATTGTTATTTAAGTTGTCACATTCAAAGTCGTGCCGCGAACGCGCTTTCTAGATCTTCCGACAGGATCGACGGTTGATCGAGCCCCATTTTAAGGGATTAATCAGAGGATCTCACGCGGCTTGATCAGGACCATCCATCCAAAATGCACGGATGTACAGTCCATGATCCGTCACTGAGCTCGCCTGCAGGAGAGGGCAACCGTCCACTCCTTAGGGCAAGATCCGAGCTCGATTGAGCTCGGATCGAGCTCAAACTCAACCCACACCATCAAGAGGTAAGGGATGAAGATCTAACGATCAAATTCTCATGAGGTGAAACTTTCTTTCAAAAAGGACCAAGAAAAATTCAAACTATGCTCAGTTTTGAATAGTACCTCGACGAAGGCTATCACCGACGTTCCCAACCGTCGAGGTAGCTTTGTCTAGTGGAGACGAAACCCTGTTGAATGTTTGAGGTGTTGAGGTTGAGTGGATCTTCCTATGGACCAAACTCACCTTCAAATGTTTATGGCCTTGATCAAAGTCCCCTCTCCCTTGCCTTTGAAGCTTGGAAGAAGACTTGGATGAACTCGATTGGGTTCCCTCAGAGTGCTTGCAAGAGGAATTGGGTTGATATTGTGTATTGGATCAGATTGAAAAATGGTGGAGCTCCCCTATTTTCGGCTTGAAGAAACCGAGAAATGGAGAATTGGAGATGGCTCTAAGAAGCTTGGGGAGACTTGTAATTGCTTGCTCTGAGTTCCTTAGCTTCAATCGAGTGTGGAGTCTTGAATTGAAATGAAATTTGGGGGAGTATATCTCCCCCTTGAAGGATCGGACGGCCGTAAACTCTCCTTCCTTTTTTGATCAATTGATCAGATGCAATGGGTTTGTTAGGTTGTTTGAACTTGCACATGGTTCGTTTTAGCCAGAGAGAGGTAGGAGGAGTTGCCATGTGCAAAAAAAGGTGTGGGAGTGATTCCCATGTGCTCAAAATAAGAGGAGTGGTTTGACCTTGGGTTGGGTTTGGCTGACCCAAACCTAATGGGTCAAGTGCACCATGCTCACTAGTGTCAACTTGGTCCATTAAGAGAGTTCCAAGTGGCCACTAGAAGGATATGGCCAAATTCCAAGTGGAATTGGCCATAGGTTAACCCTTGACCTAGGGGTAAAATAATCATTTTGCTTGGATTTCAGTTTGAATATGTTTGGTATGATTGAAAAATGGGTTAAGCCAAGTTTTAATGAATTTGGAGTTGGTTTGATATGATTTGACCCATTTAGGTCAAAATCAACTTGGTCAATCAAGTTGACCAATTGGTCAAATTGGGTCAAACCAAGGGTTGAGTCAAGTTCATATGACCATATGAATTGATTTGGCATCTTCATTTTCAATCAATTTGATTTATATTTGGATTTGATTCATTTGATTTTATTTAGGTCAAATGGGTTAAGTTGATCAATTATTTCAATTTGTTCGTCAGGTTGGTTTATGTTTCATTGGTCATATGAAATGTATTGGTATTTTTGTTTCCAATCAATTTTGGTTTAATTTGATTTTGACTCAATTTGAGCTTTTAGGCAAGTTGGTTCATGGCCATTGGATCTTAATGAGGCTTTGTCAACAAGTGATTTGGAATGAACTTGACCCATTGGTTTCAATCAATTGACTTAGATCAAATTTTGACACATTTTTTTTAGGTCAAGTTGGGTCAAGTCAATTAAAGTTAGGCTCAAATGATGACTTGGTCAAGTTCAAACATTGATCATGAATGAGTTTTGATCAATCAATATTAATTTTGGCTAATTTAGGCATGATTTTAGTTAAGTTCTTGCCAATTTAATTTGAGTGATGATCATCTACGATGATTCACAATGTGAGCTTGGGCTTAATTTAGTCCAAGTGTAGGATTAGAGTTTGCTCAAAATGAGTACTTTGGGTCAAATGAGCGGTGAGGTCAATTGACGATCAATGCCAATCAAATTTGATTGAACTCACATAAAGACTTATGATTAAAATATAAATCCATTTGCAAATGGTTTGAAATCAAATGAGTTTTGATTTATTTGATAATTTTAAATTCAAAGGGTGAACATGAGTTTGACTTGGGTTTGATTTTTGAATTTAATTTTGGTTTGATGATTGTAGTTTGTATTTATATTTAGATTCATGATTGAAGGATTGATTGAATCATGAAGAAAAATTAAAAGTTTGGCTTGATTTAAATTTGATTTAGCTAAGTTTAAGAATTTGACTTGAATGGTAGGTTAAATTTTGATTGAATTTGAGTTTGAGTTTTGAATTGATTTTTGGATATTTGAATTTATATTCCATTTATATTCACAAATATAAATGAGAATATAATTGAGTTATGAGAAAATTTCTTGAATTTGAATTGATTTGGGGTTGATTTTAGGCTAAGTCCATAAGATGAAATCAAGATGACTTAGGAAAGATTTTTTGGAATTTGGAATTCAATCATAAACTTCAATCATTTGAAATTGGTTCATAATTTGAGAAAAATCAATCAAGTTGGAATTGATTTAAGGTTTGAGAAAATCACTCAAGTTGGAATTGATTTGAGATTGACTTGAAAGAAGTAAGTGAGGATTTGGTTCAGGCTATGGGATAGACAAATTTTCCTAACACCCCTAAGGCATGACCTATTTATATGGCTAACCGTCCCGTCTGGCTTGCTACATGTAAGAGAACTTGCAGTGAAAAGAACTTCCAATGCATCGAAGCTTTCTACTCATGCTTGGCTTGAAGACTTCTCGATCAATCCCTTTGCCCCTCATTCTTCGAGAACTAGAAAGATCCTTTTAGAGTTTGAATTTGTTCATTTGGAATCTGAGCTCTTCTATCTTCTATTCTTATATATATATATATTTCTTTTTAGATCAAAAGCACTATGTGAAATCTTCGAGTTTTCCTCCTCCTCTACCCCTATATCCCATACTTTCCCGTTGCTTCCCTCAAAGTCGCTAAGATCCCTATCGAGTTTCCCAAGGAGAGGAGGTATATACCGGCTCGACTGAAAGGTGGTTCCTTCTAAGACTAAGTTCTCCCTTCGCTTTGTCAAAGAAAAAGAAAGTGCATTATAAGAAATTCATAAATCAGTTAGATATTCAGGAACCAAAAACTCGTGAATTCCATCGAATTTCTTCTTTGAGTTTGTTGAAAGCTTTTGAAATTCCTTTACTACAAAAAATGATCTTTCGGCCATTGAGAAAGAGCAGAAAGTCTTCAAGCCAAGCATGAGTAGAAAACTTCGATGCATTGGAAGTTCTTTTCACTACAAGTTGGGGAACTTCGAATCATCCTCCACAACCCTAACCTTACAACCCAAATTCTCTTTTTAGCTATGATTTGAATGTCTAAAGTTTGTCTTCAACCTCCCTTGGTTTCGACATGGGTTCAAAACTCAAGGTATGAGCGAATTCGTCTATCACAGGTAGTCGCTCACCCGCAGGTCTTTCTCATATCTAAGCTAAGTCAGAACACGGGCTCTTCTAAGTCTCTAGGACTAGGTTGAGTGTTCACCTAATCACTATATGTGTCTAAGACTAAGAAACTCTTAAAGTTTAAGAGAAATCCTATGTCTAAGATGAAGGGGTTGAAAGTTCATCCTAAAAATGAGGTCAACAAAGATTTACACACATACCATATAATTCTTATGTATTTACATATCTAACACATAAAGTTAAATTTTTACTTATTTAATACTTTCTTATGCTTAAAAGGTGTATTTCACTTTTAAAAAGTGAGTGATGATATTTTTGATGTGATATTGATATATATATATATAAATTAAAATTTTATGTGTTAGATATGTAAATACATAAGAATTATGTGATATATATGTAAATCCCCTATATTCATTTGCAACTGAGCTTTGGAATATTCAGTGTATGAATTTTTTTGTGATGCTGAGCTGAGCTCATAAAAAAGGATCTGAAGGATCTGTTTATTATGATCTCTTTTCTGTGAGTTTGCAATGATTAAAATAGGCTTCACCTTATGCCCATTTGATTTACTAATAAATTGTCATTTTTTTTTTTTTTTTGTAATGTCCTTTATAGACTTTAAGCCTTCGATTTTCTCTAGGAAAAAAGTCTTAAGGGGCCATTGTTAGTATGAATTTGTTGTTATGCAACTGAGTTTTGCTTATTGACCTACAATTTCTAGATTGTTGGAATTCATGATCAAAGCTTCCTCTTACCTGCAAGCTGCAAGGATCAATTTTGTAATTTTACTTCTCTGTAAACAACAGTTGTTTGACTCGTTTTTTTTTTCTTGTTTTTTTTATGTTATAATATTGCCACTATTACTAGTGCTAGAGCATTGTGTTCGCTATAATGGCCGATCTTGGAAACCTTTTGTTGGGAAAAATATTGGGGAGAAGACGTTCTTTTGGAGAAATCTTGATTGCATTTTATTGTAGTTTGTGCTACCAGTGGAAGGTGTTTTATATTTTTCATCTTTAAGATTATTATTTCTTATTTATGTTTATGTTATTGATTCATTATTGTTTGCTTAGACACATTATTAGAAACTTGTGTTTGTGCATTAGAAGCATAATCTAAAGTGTGTTATAATGGAATTGGATTTGATAGGATTGATTGCTTACAAGTTATTTTGTTTAGTTTGTTATGTAGATTGTTAGATTGACCCATTCTATTATGATATTTTGTGCTAAAAGTGCATGTGTATGCATGCAGTATTATTGGAAATACATAGAGAGAGGTTTGAATTTGTTTCAGAAATTTATGTATCTTGATTTATTTTCTTTAGTAAATTTTGTTGTGGAACTCTAGAGATGGTTGAGCGAGTGTCACTTAGGAGTGAGATATCAAAATAATATTTTGTTTGCCTAACTGAGGAGTTAGAAAATCAATCAATAACTCACTTTAATATGGATGACTTGCTCAACATTACAAATAAATTTGAAGAGAGGGCTGAAGGAGAGTATTATGATACATAACTAAAAAATAAATTGAATCAGTTGAAGAAAGATTGAAATTTATGGAAGAAGTTAAAATAAGGATTAACAGGTTTAGGTTGAGATTCTAGAAAGAAGACATCGATGTCTCCGATGAGTAGTGGTGAGAGAAGCTACAAGTAAGATATTTGTAATTATTTGGCTCATTTATAGTGTACTTTTTAGTAATATTTATGTGTAAATAAATTGAAAGTCATTTATGTTCAACTGTAGATAATACCAAATGCTAGAAAACTTCAATATTGTGGCATTGATTCAGAGCTAGAAGAGAAGGTAGACCAAATGTTTGGTGGTGTTATTGCAACTAGTGCTCATTCATGGGATCCAAATTAAGTTGTTCATGAAGAAACACGTGCAACTCTAACCATAAAGATACTTTTAGATGATCGTCCTAATGAGTCTACACATTACTCAGTTGTGCATGCTGAATCAAGCTAGTCAAAGCAACAACCTATATTGCATCCTAAAGTTTTGACAAATAAGAAAGCAGGCATTGGATTTGTTCAGAATTAGATTGCTCAATTAGTAAATGTATGCATTACTTGATGTCCACATCGACTATGTCTCATATAACATCCTCTTTTTTAGATGCTATCATAGTGCTAGATTAAATCAAGGAAGTGTTTGAAGATCTTCCTCTTTACTTGCACTCAACCAAGCTCCGTTAGGATGGTAACAAGCGAGAGATTTTCATGGCAATTGTGTCTGAACGAAAGGTTCAATATTTATGTCATTACTTTGAGAACCGTATTATGTAATATTGGTAGATGAATGCATTTTCAATGTTGTGTTTAAGACGTATGCTTTATCAAACAATTGTAGTGTATTGGTACCCTGATGTTCTCTAAAGTTTCATATTATGTCTTGTTGAGTAACCTCTTTACATTTACTCATGATTATGCACATTAATTATGATAAATTTTTAATTATTTGTAGTTATGGATAATATTGAAAGAGAGTGATGTGTGAGAACCATTATTACAACTGTATGTTTAATTAATAATTACTATGAATCTTATATTGTTAAGACTCAATGCATGACATCTTCTTTAATTGGTGAAAAGTGGATTGTTGAATTGCTGAATGGCCATCCTGAGATTCCATAACATGTTTCATATGTCACAGTCCATTTTTTGGATCTTCTACTTGAACTAGAAAAGTTTTATAGGCTTCACGGATCTTCAAGGACAACAATAAAAAAAAGGTTGGCCTTAATATTATATTTTATCACACAATGAATCTAACAGAGTAATGAGCGAACAATTTTAGCACCCATCTGAAACAATAAGTAGATATTTCTCAGTTGACATTGAAGCACTTATTAGTTTGCTAACTAAAAAAGGGAAGCCTTCAAATTCAACATTCCAAAATATGTCGAAAAAGATATGTCATGATTGTCGGTATATGTCATACTTCAAGATGATTTTCTAAATTATATTTTCTAATATTATTCATAAAATAATAAGCAAATCAAATTATTAATTGATATAGATTATATTGGAGCCATCAATGGGACACACGTTGATGCTCATGTCCCGAATAATAAAAATATTGCATACATTAGTCATTGTGACTCCCCCATAAAAAATATAATGATAGCATATGAATTTAACATGTACTTCACATTCGTCATGGTTGGATAGAAAGGCAATGCACATGACAACCGTATCTTTAAATTTAAAATGCAACATTCACAATATAATTTTTCTATGCATCCTCTAAGTTAGTTGTCATTGCACTTCTTTATTAATATTGAATAAATGTCATAATCATCAATGTTATTAACTTAAACAAATAAATGTTATCTCGTTGACGCTAGATACCCAATGCAACGAGGGTTCCTTAAGCCATACTTTGATATGAAATATCATAATCTTGATTTTGAAAAGAGCATCTAAATAATTCGAGAAAAAAAGATATGTTTAATAAGCGACACTCATCACTATGTGGTGTCCTTGAGGGAGCATTTGGAGTTTGGGAAAAGAAGTGGGTTATACTACGTGATATGTCCACATGCTCTTTCCAAAAATAGGTTAAAATAGTAGTAACTACATTGGATTTACATAATTTCATCCACTAGCATCATTCGCAACATGATACTGAATTTAATATTTTAGGTGAAGATTAGTCATACTTCCCGCCGGAAGTGTGTGAGTATTGAATATGACAATCAATGTTAGCACTTAATCAAAAATTATAGACTTAGAGCCTCATGATAGTGAAAGAGCTAAGGAGATAAAATAGTTACGAGAGCTAATTACAAATGCTTTGATTAATGTTTAGAGTAGAAGTAACTATTATTTGTAATTGACTTATATTTACTAATATTTTTTGCTGATAATTTAAACTCTATATGCCGATATCTACTTAATAATTGAAGCAAGTTATCTTTATTATATTACGTATTTGACAAGTTTTTTACCATCTTTTTGCTTAGTTGCCATTTTGGTAATATTTTATAATTTTATTTTTTTTTATATGTTAATTGTTTTAACTGTTATTACATATTTATCTCAAAAATATGAATTCAAGGACCTCAAGTGTATCAAGAGCTATCTATTGCAATTATAGTTTGCAATGCTATATATTTACTTCACGAAGAGAAGTAAATTATGAGAGAAAATTTAAGTGTTCTAAAAATCGAACAGTTGATGATTGCAATTATTACAGATGAGTTCACGAATATAAGAATAGCATTGGAGAGAAAAAATTTTAAACAACTTGATCAGCAATAAGATAATAAGTTTAATATTCTGATCATATTAGTTATTACACTTTTTTTTTTAATATTACTATTATTCAATATAATGTAATGCAACAACACCTAATGTTAATTAGTACAAGTATGGCTAAATATGAATTTCATAAATTTTATTTATTTCCATTATGTTTCATTTAATTTTGTACATGAGGACATTCTAGCCTTTTATGCATAAATAGCTACAACATAATAGCTGCACAAATAGCAGCAGTTGCCCCAAATGGTCTCTAAATCTAGACTTGCTATGCATGAGAGAGTCATCTGCTAAACGATTTCCAATCCTGCTCACAATCTTGGAAACCCCATTAGAGCTAAGTTAAGGAGCTAAATTTCTCTTTAAACGATTTCCAATCCTGCTCACAATCTTGGAACCCCATTAGAGCTAAGTTAAGGAGCTAAACGATTTCCAATCCTGATCACCAAAGTGGCAAGTTAAGGATTTTAAACCAAAGAAGTATAGAGCTAAATTTCTCTTTAATCGATCTGAAGCCTAGAGACCATTTCTTAAGAATGAAGGTTTCCCAAACAAAAATAATGGTCCTCTTGACCAGACTATCTTGTAGTCTTTTGGCCTCGAGAACTTGAAAATAAAAATTTTCTTTGAGTGAGAGTAGAAATAAGGTACCCTTAAACCTCCATACTTGCTTGATGAGGGTTGCAATGGCTTCATTGTAGGGTATTTTAACTATGGAGTAGCCCACCAGAGTGTATTCCCATTCTTTGGCTTTTGAATCGTTCTCATCATCAGAAAATGTGACTGCATCACTAGAAAAAGGGATGAAACTGACTGGGAAGTCAGTGGTGGTGGGTACATGAGAAGATAAAATCTCTTTCTAGTTAAGAGAAGAGCTAAGCGAAGGAGGAAGAGAGGATCTGATGGAAGAGATATTAGAAGCCATGGAAGGGAAATCTTGTGATGAAAAGACATTCAAGGAGGAGAGAAAAGAAGAAGTGGAGAAGGCCGGAGACAACATCATCTAAGGGCTAAAATCAGAAGATGAAAGTTGGTGAGGAGGGAAGGAGGGGATATGTTGGAGAGGCTTTTAAGATGAGGAGGAAAGATTTTATGAAGAATCATAAAGCAAATCTTTGACTAGAGTCGAAGAAGCGGGAGGTGGAGAGAAAATAACAAAGAGGCAGGCAAGAAGCGAAACCCTAGCACCCGATCTCTCTTGAATATCCAGTGGTTTTATCCCGAAGTACTAAAAAAATAAAAAAATAATAGAAGGCTAGTTTATGCCTAACATTTTAAAAATAGTAATGTAGGAACAACATTTAAATCATTTATATCAATAATATTAATAATTAAAAAAACTTTAAATTTATTAAATTTTCATCTAATTCCTAATGAAGAGTTTATAATTTTCTTTCATTACGAATTTTTTATTTCTTGATTTATTTGGAACGAACAAATCATAATTTTATAAATAAAAATGAAAGGCTGTCTCAAAATTTAAGATAAGGACTTCAATAAATTGCATATTTTGCAAGTATTAATTAGTAAAAAAATAATTAAAAATCATAGAAATGATATTTAAGCTTGTTATTTCATTTCTTTTCAGGTCATTTGGGAAACCTACAATACGACCTTTGAGAATCCATGGGAATTGAAGGCCTTCTCTCTCGTTGCTAAAACGCCAAAAGAAGAAATCCAAAGCTTTGACAAATAGTTAATCAATAATGTTGCATGATTTTTGAACTTCTTCATTAGAATATTAATCTGCCATTATAATTACATTTTGAGTACTCATGGCCAATACATGATTTTCTTTTCTTTAATTAATTTCAATTACTATTTTTTTTCACTTATGAAGTTGTTTATTTGCATGATAGCGATCTTGCTCATGATTATTGACTTAAAACCAAAACATATCCCTTATAAAGTATTTTATTAACATATCACCTAAAGTTGGGGTCAGAAATACGGTAAATCAAATCAGGATTTTAACTTTTGGTGTTTGGTCAAGAAATTAAATTTTGATGAATGAATGTATTACAAATACATTACAAATATTATTTTGGTGTATTTGGAATTCCCTGATTTTGAAGAATTTCAAATACACCGGCCAAAGTGGGTGTTGCCGACCACCACGATCAGCCGCCATAAGCCGGCCACCGGCCGCCACCGCCACTGCCACTGGCCAGGCCACACATAAGGGCGCCAAAACCTTCAATACTTTACATTATATTTTTCAACCAAATAAAAAAAGAATTTATAAAACTCTCAACAAAACAACTGTAATCTGTTAATTAAATTTCTTTTATCATTCTTTTATATGATTCAACCAAATTCTCTAAGTCATTGAGTATATAAGTTATGTTCTTTCCCTCCTAAGTTTGTAAGGTGGAGCTTTATTATAATTTAAGCGGGATTCGAATTCAAGACCTTGGCTACAACTTTCATGATCCTTACTAATCAGACTAATTATCACTCGTGAATTTTATAAATAGTCATAACATACTGAGTTTTTTGTTAAATAACTGATGAAAATATTATTTAAAAAATACTCATAAAATTATCCCAACTCTTCCTACACCACATGGCATAATTAGAATGGGTTTAACTAAGTAGTCGTTAATATGAAAACATAAATTATTAGGATGATTGACTTGGGCCAATGATGAACAAATGCACTTAAGAAGCCAATTAATGGGTTAAGCTTCCAAACTATTTATGGTTTAGGCTAACCAAATTTGCTTATTTTTGCTTTTGTGATCCTCTAAATAGGCTTGGGATCCTAATTGGGGCATCATCAATGACTATCGCAGTCTTCATTCATACATATATTATGAATCGATTATGTTCTATAAGTTGTCGTAGCCTAATCATCATTATTTAACTGAGGGGTTGTTTAACAATTCCTATTATAATAATAAAAGAACAAGTTAGTATTAACAATTTTATAATCCCATTTTTAATATTTGAGAAGAAGAGTGGAGTTGTATAATTTCAAATATATAGTAGATTATTTTGATAGAACTATGTCTCATGATTTTTTTATTATTTTTATCACATTTATCAATGTGTGCACTGAATATTCAGTTGAGCTAAAACTTAATTTTTCTTTAACACTAAAATTTTTTTGGTATGCAATAATCTTTTAAGAATTTTGGTTCTAATGTGATCATTTTTGTTATCAACTTATTATAGATATACTAATTTTGAAGCCAAGGTGGTAAAACTTCTCCAATTAACCACCAGCTACAAGGCTTAATCTTAAATTCTAAACCTTAAGACCTTAAAAAGTAAGTTAAATTTTTTTTATAACTGCAAAACTACCACATTCTAGCCAATTTAATTATTAAAATTTTATTACAAATATAATATTTAGAAAAATATATTATAATCAAATATAAATATGATAGTTCCTTCAAAAATTAAATTATGAAAAAAAAATAAAATTTATGTTAAGGCAACCCATTAACAAACATCCTTGTGAAAAAACAAAGCTCAATGATGTCTTAATATTTAAAAAAAAAAAAGCCTTGTGAAAAATCAAATATTTTAAAACTATTATAATATATTTTATGTCTTAATATTTTAATACAAATTTTCTCTTATCAATCACCCACAAAGCCCAATGATGTCCCTTTACCTTGCAAGAAAAATTCAATAATATTAGGGCCCTATTTGATTGGTTGAATTTAAAATACAATGTAAAAGAAATATAATATAAAATGAAACTTAGATATTTAGATTAAATTATTTGATTGAAAATACTATAAATGTAAGAGTTTTTTTAGTAATGAAATGTCACAATAAAAATTAATCAGATCAAATACAAATCTCAAAGTAATATACATATTAAAGTCATAAAAATTTTGATTTTAATAAATTTATAGTCAAATGAGTGTCGTAACGAGATGAGTCCAAAATCGTGCTTATAATTGAATCGAGTGACTTTGATGAGAAAAATTCAATGCCAAAGATCACTCAAATAAAATAAAATAAAAATCATTAAGACACTTTAATTTGAAATAAATATTTACGACCAAAAGAATTAATATGAATGATTCAGTGAAGTGTTTTGGGTATTGGTTAAAGTTATGTACCAAAATGCTTCGTCCCAATAGTTAAAAAAAAATCAAGAAAAAATTAAGAGCTAAACTAAAAAGTTTGAAATCAATAACTACTAACAAGCATCACTGATCATGACCAACAATCATTATTGACCTTTGAAAACTATCAAAGCCTAATTTTCATGATATAATCGTTGTAAAATTACACTAAGGCCATTGTTACTTAACTTTTGTACAATCACAATGATGTAAACCTTTATCCACCATCTTACGGGGCTGTTTGGTTCCAAGTAATTACGGTGTAATGTAATCCAAATACGCTCATTTTTTATTTTTCCGTGTTTGGTACGCTGTAATGTAATTACCGTAAAATTTCAATTGCTTTTCCTCTTTAGCCTATTTTCCAAATAAATACGCCAAAACGAAGATTTTGAATTCACGCTGAGCGCTGAGCGAAGCGCTGAGGAGGAGCAACGCCTTTACTCGCCAGCCGATGTCGTTCTTTTACCTCTATATAATCCCAGAAACCGCTTCGAAGTCTAGGTGCTAAGAGTTCCATGTGCCATGTAGTTGTAAACAAGGATCATCTCCCCTGTTCTCCTCGTAAGATCCCATCAAGGAGACGATGCCGATGGAGCTTCGAGCATCTCAATCTCGCCGAACTCATGAACGCAACATGGGATTTCTCGCTTGATCGCCACCTTGGTGCCATCATAACTCGCCATGATACACCTTTCCTCAACCCACCGACTCCAAGTGACGCCTCATCAAACTTGTTCGTGGCGCCTCAATCTCAAAGACAGAGAAATGGCGGCAGAGGTTCGATGGCAACGACGAAGCATAGCTTGTCTGCTCACGACGAAATGGGAGTTTTCAAATAAAGAGGAAGCCGAAGGACCATCGCCGCCAAAGATCCTTCCCTTCTTCTTCTTCTTTCTTTTACAAAGAACAAGCGAGGAAATTTTATAATAAATTATATTATTTTAAAATATTATAAAACTTAATTATTTTGAATATTTTAAAAATAAATATTTGACCTAAAAATTATGTAATTTTAATATATATATATATATATATCTTTCTATGAAAGCAAAATAAAAAAATATTTTAAAATAAATAATAGATATCATTAAAATAAATTTATTTATGAGTTATATAGAGGTTTATCATGTTGTTCAATTTTCTACTTTTAAAATAAATATATTATAATTTTTTTTTAACTAAATAATAAATTTTATTTATAAAATATTTATATTTTAATATATAATTAATTAATTTATTTAATATTTCAATTAATGAAAAAAATTTCACTAATTTCTAAAAATATATAAGAGTATTCACAATAAATATTTATTTTACTTACATACGCTCAACCAAAGAAAATATAATTTTACATGTATTTACTTTACATAACCAAATAATGTAAAAATATTCGTAATTATTCAATTTTATATCAGATTTCACTTACATGATTCTAAATACAAACCAAACCATCTTAGAATAATAGTTGAATTTTATAATTCAAAATATATAGTGAATCATTTGAACTGGGCTAGGCTTCTTGATTTTTTTTACCTTTTGTGAGATTTTTCACATTAAAATTATGGTGTTTCCTAAATTCCATCTAGTTATGTGTATGTGTGTTGATTTTTTATGAAAATCTTAGATTTAAAGATTTTTAACTTTATTATCGTGAATTTACTAGCTTGCAATAAGTAAAATCAGTAATTTAAAGAAATCCATGATTTTGATGGTGGGACGATGGTAGCGGCCTCAGGAGGCGAGCGATAGGCAGTAGTCGATCGATGAGCAACTAGCTTCACTTTACACCAAATAATATATTTGGAATTAGAATACACTAAATTTGAACTATAAGATGAATTTGAAAATGCATTTCAAAATTTTCAATTTGAATATCAAAATTCTTAAAATCTCTACATTTCAAATACTTTATAATATTTTTTCATCAAATAAACAACCCCTTTAATTATGCATGAAATTATCTCATAAATTATTCATAAGGCTACTTCTAACTAATCCGTATTAATTAAATTTAATTTATCTAAACTTTTTACAATAATCAAAATTCATTAAATTATCTCATAAACTATTACTCAATTGCACATTAAAAAAAAATTAAACATGCATATTAAGTCATTTCTAGAATCACAAAAAAAATAAATAAATAAATAAATATACAAATATTATCTTGAAAATATAATAATGAAAAAAAACCCACACGTGAGAATTACGCGAAAATCAAGGAGTTATTCATTCTTCATTGAATCACTCAACAATTATTCTAACCTCAGATCGAGCGGCCTTCATTCCTATTGTGTCGGAACCTATTGTTTCTGACATAAAACTCATCGATTTCTGTTATTTACGGATTAATTGAAAAAAATAATAAAAAACAATAAATTTAATTTAATTAATAAAATAGTGACAGACTTTAATCTAATAACAAGGGTATAAATATTAAATAGAGGATAGGAAAGGTTAGAATATAATTGAATATTAAAAGTGATGAATTAATCTTTGTGAAATCATTATAATTTCGATGTATTTAAATAAATTTATTTAACTTTCTCATTTATTATAATTTATTATATAATATTTAATAAATTATTTTTTTATAATTTAAGAATAATATATTATCATATAAATAATATTACATCAATACATATCATATTTTGTATGTAATAATCTCTTTATATTAAAATTTATTTGATAAATTTTTTTAAGAAAATCAAAATATATTTAAATTACTTTTATATTTCTTATTTTCTCGAAAATGTTGAGATAAAAAAAAACGCGTGATTAAATGATGGCACCATCCCCAAAAAAAAGGGAAATCTATAATCATTGAAATAATTAAACAGCCATTTATTATAATATTAATGGAAAACAAATTTTGATGAGAATCATAGGATAATCCAAAATAAAATTAAATTCAAAAAGACAGAAAACCTATAAATATAAGCAAATACCGTAACAACATATTTCCTTCTCAGACCAAAAAACTCGTCACCATGTCTTCGAAAATATATAAGGGAAAAGCGCCATCCGCCGCCGGCGAGTCTCCCGCCGTCGACCCTACTATATGGAAAGCACTCGCCGGCATAACGCCAAACTTCCCTCCCGCCGGATCCAGCGTCTATTACTACGTCGGCGGCCACGCCGAGCAATGCTCCTCTCCTCTGCCGGACTTATGCTCCCTCGCCTTCGAATGCCACCTCGCCGCCGTCAACCTCCACGCCGACCCCACCACCGAGGAACTCTTCGCCACATTCACTCTCAACACCGAGTTCGCATCTCCGGCCACGCCAAGAACCTTTCCCGGCGGCGGCGGCGGCGGGAGAGTCACTTCCGTCGCGACAACTTTGACGAAGAGCGAGACAAACTACAATGGAGAAACGTTCTTACAGCTTCCGGAAAGTTCGAATGACGTATTCCGTTACTCGCGGCCGGGGGATGACGTGGACGTCTATGATTTGAGTAATCGACGGTGGACGTTTGGCCATGTCGTCAGAGGAAGCCCGCCGCGACGTTTGTTGACATCTGGTTGGAGCCATTTCGTTTCAAGCAAGATGCTCGTCGCCGGCGACGCGGTGGTTTTCGTACGTGATGATGACGGAATAATTTTCGTCGGCTGCCGGCGTTGTGACGATGATGAAGGCATTGTGAGCCAGGCAAATATTGAAGCGTCCAGCAGGTTTTCTTATCAGATATCACGATATAATTCCTTTTTTCTCAACATTTTTCTAAAAAATTCACTCTACAACAATTATTTTTATTGAGAAATTTGTTCTTTTTCTATCGACGTACGTGGTCATTTCTAATCAACAAAAAACTATTTTGAATTAATTATATATGCGTTCGATCGAGTTGCAGGATAAGCACGAAGAAGTTAATGAAGAAGAGAGAGGATGCAGAGATGGTTATTGAAGCAGCGCGGTGGGCGGAGGAAGGCGGCGAAGGAACGGTGGAAGGAAGATATTACCCTGACAGTAAGCTTCCGGTGTATGTGGTGAAGAAGGAGGTGGTGGAAAACGCCATGAGGTTTCAGTGGAAGCGAGGAATAAGAGTGATCAAGAAGTTGGAGATGCACGATGGGTTTAAATATTGGCTAGTGGGTACTGTGCTTGCTGTCTCGCCGGACTCAGATATCACACCATGGCGTATGCTTGAGGTATCTCAAACTACATAAATATATATAAATATAAATAAATAAATAAATATACATACATATATAATGATAATAATTTTATTGATATTTACAAAAACATATAATTGTAAATTAGATTTCACTAATGTAAACTTATGAAATCAATGATTCATATGATTCTTTTTATTTGTAATTTCATACATCTAAGATTATTAAATCGGGGTAAAATAAACCTCATCCTATACATTCGTCTATTTGAGTCAGGTATAGCTTTTTGAAAAGCTGATTATAAAGCTGTTATGGAGAAAAGAGTTTTTTGAAAAAACTACTTTGTGTGTTACAAAAATTTTTCTTTTAAAAAAATTCAAAAATCAATTTTATAACAACCATCACATTCTAACAACTCTGATTCTTAAAATAATTTTTTTTACCACAAAATATTCTAAAAAATAACCAAAAAATTTGTAGCCAAACGAAACTGCTTTTTGAAAAATCAGAACACCTAGAAAGCTATCCTAAATACATTCTTAATCACCACTGCTTTACATCCTCAATTACTAAAAAATAAGGCTAGTTTAGGGCTAACATTTTAAAAATAGTAAAGTTGGAGTATCACATTTAAGTTATTTATATCAATAATATTAATAATTTAAAGCTTTTAAATTTATTAAATTATCATATAAATTCTAATGAAGAGTATAACAAAATTATAATTTTCTTTTATTAAATTATTAGATTTATTTTGAATGAACAAATAAGAAATTTATAAATAAAAATAACAATCAGTGTCAAAATTTAAGATAAGCACTCCAATAAATTGCACATTTTACAAAGTGAACATTAATTTAGAATCATAGAAGTGATATTTAAGCTTGTTCTTTCATTTTCTTTCAGGTCATTTGGGATGAAACCTACAAGAAGACCTTTGAGAATCCATGGGAATTGAAGCCCTTCCCTGCCATCAGTTAAACGCCGGAAGAAGAAATCCAAAATCTTTGGACTGATAGTTAATTAATACTGTGACATGATTTTTTTTTTTTTAACTTCTTCATAGAATTTTAATGCGTTTATTGATTTTGAATATTCATGGCCAAGACTTACAATGAATCAATTCTAATTACTATTTATTTATTTATTTGCATTTATGAAGTTGTTGATATTTTATGTGTATAAAAATTGATTTATTTCTTATATCCTGACCATGAAAAATTTTAGATTTTAGAATTGATGATAGATATGACAATAATAATTGATAAGAATTTAATAGTAAATTTAAATTTAAAGCTAGATTTATGTATTTTGATTTCTCTCTCTCTCTTATTATTATAAATAAAGAGTTTCTTATGTTGACCTCCATGCATGCGCCATAAGTAAAGTCAAACTCACAAGGTGAATTCGACGAGCTTCAAAATGCAAATCGGAGCTAAAATACACTCAACGACACCGAAAATCAATCGAAACAAGACCGATCGATGAACAGACTTTGCCGTCACGTTCATAATGTCTAAACTAATCAAAAAATATATATATTTCACAATTCGACAGTCGATCGATCAAGAAAGAAGTTCGTCAACGTGTTGATACGTATATCGAGGTCGAGAAGCCGCGATATTGCCCAAACAACCTCCGTTCGTAAAATTGATTATCCCGTTAGCGTTGAAACATCAAAATCTATTAAATGAGACTATTCGTATTCAATTTTGATGAGTTTACACGAACATCAAATGGTCAGAAACCATAATGCGCATTTTTGAACTGAAAGTGACCATTTCGACTCTGAAGTTGCTCAAATGACCTCCGTTTACGAAACGGACTATGCCATTGCATCTTGAACGTTGAAATTACTTAGAATATATATCAAATTTGACTAAGATTGTTGTGCAAAAAATTTCATCAAGATTAACACTTATTTCGAGATAAATCTATCTGATTATCTCTTTGTTACACCTAGTCAATGTCTTGGAACTTGTAGCCGCCCTCACCCACAATCAGCCACCCATGATGTTAATCTAAGTCGCCACAGGACTTTCCCATGCACAAACCTTTTTTTTTCCCGCTCTTCTTCTTTTCGCAGGAGATCTTTTTCTCCCAGCCGAAGGAAGAAGCTCCTCGCCGGCTCTATCCCTACTACCAGCCAAAGGCCCAACTCCTGTTCGATCTCCAAAGCTGGACTAGCTTCCCTTTCTTCTCTTTTGGCTTCAATTCCAAGCTGCAGTCAGAGTAACCTCCCTCTTCTCTGGGAAATATTACGTCCGAGTTCGCGACGTAGCTTTACGCATGGACTCCAATCGAGACACGCATTGTAACGACACCAAAAATGACGCCGTAAGATGGAAACGGGCTATTTTCCATGGTTACCGCACCGACGACCTCGATGTTTACCTCGTTAAACCTCGGGAACAAAATATCTGCTGATTCTTTCTTCTTCAGAATACTGAGTTTTCGACGAAGAGAGTTTCGAGCTCCTTGTCGGTCGGCCCACCTCCTCGCTCGATCACTAGCTTAGGGCTTCTAAATAATTTTAAATTGAGGTATTCTCGTTGGTTACACGGGTATTTCCACATTCGTCAACTTGAAAGATTTTAGGGTTTTCTCTTGTCCATTACAATCCATCAAGTGTTTAGGTTTCTTTATGGCATTTTTTCAAGATATACCGCTCATCAGTGCATTCTATACCTCTCACATCGACCTCCTGGATATTGAGACGATTTTTTGCTTTTTGTTGATTGTTCGGCCTGTACCCTTGTACTCTCCGAAACCCAACAGTACCCTCTATACTTTCTTGAGGGTATGCACTCTTCATGGGGGTTCTCCTGGGGATCACACTAATACCTTATCCATCTTCCTGTGCAGATTAAATTCGGCTCAGATATCCCATTATTTTGACAAAGAACCCAAGAAATGGCCGCTTGAAACGGAGCGCAATCCGATCAAGATCGGCATGTTCATTTGCAAATACATGGAGGCTATCGAGAAGCCAACAATTAACAATTAACTGGCTCAACAAGGACTGGGACAAAAAATGAATAGAATGACTTTATTTATGCGATTTTTTTTGGCCTCAAAAAATACTTAAATAAAATTTGATGCTTGAGTTGTTCTACAACACATTCGCTTTAGGTAGGGATCTTGTTATTTGGTTTATGTAGGATAATTTGTTCTCTGCCATTCTAGGCATGTTCATTTGCATTTTGAGGTGCCGAGTATAGACGATTTTTTCCGCTTTTTTTGGTATTTTTTCCGTGTGGAGCTCTTCCTACTCATGTGCTTTGATGGTTGCCGAGCCTCAAATTTGTCTTTGTTGCCTATGATGTTTCAACTGGTTTTTGGCAATCGGTTGGTGGTTTTGAGGTGATACAACAGACTATGATGAGACTAAGTTTCTTATGGAATTTTATATTCTCTTTTGATTTATGAGCTCCTCCATAGTTGTTAAGTGGTTGCAACCCGAGGATCCTGTCGATCTGGTTATGGTTTTTTTTTTCTTCCCTTGTGGAGTTTTGGTTATTGAGAGCTGGTATCACTGAGAGTCGCATAATTGGTTCTGTTGAATTTCTTCCTTCTGAATCATATTCGAAGTTTTTTGTGGCTGTTTTTTGTGGGAAATGGATTGGGTGTCTCATGGTTTTATCTTGATCCTTGCCCTTCCTCCATTGGATGGTTACCAACCTGGGAGCTCTATCTGCCGGGTGTTTTGATAAATCGCTAATTCGTCCCCTGAAGTCCCGATTATATATATGTTCTTGATGTTGTTATTTAAATTTAACCCTTATCCGATTTCTTTCTAGTCATATTCTGTAATTCTCTTTGAATGAAATTTGGGCTCACTCAACTTTTCCACAAAAAAAAAAACTTTCTATAGTGTTGTGATCATGGTATTTTGAGGTCTCGCTCTCATTTTGGAGATTCTGGTATTTGTACTCTGTGTTTTGTTTCACTTTCTACTGGTTGTTCGTAACATGGTAACTAAATCCCAACCAAGCAATAAGGTGGTCGCTCAATGAATTTTAGAGATTGCATCTGCATTCTCAGCACTGTACTCTCTGCACTCACTGTATCTCCCTGCACTGCACTGCACTCCCCTCAGACTCTATACCCCTGCACTCTGCACTGCATACCTCTGCATTCCTGCACTGCATCCTGCACTGTCTCAGACTTTATCTATGCAAATTTAATAGACAATTTTATGCAAATTAAAGATTTATTTCTCCAATACTTTCTTATATTTAAAACAAGATATTTTATTTTTAAAAAGTCTCTTGATGATAAGAAATGTTTAAATAAATATTTATTAATTTTATGGTTTAGAGAGCCTAGATTTTGAGCTCCACAATAGACTTATTGAATACATATCGAATTGAATATTGTGCTCATCACTTGCCTTTATATCACGGATGCAGAAAGGCTGCAAATGGCCAATTTTCTCTTTTTTTGTTTGTTTTTTGTATGTACATTTGGTTAAATGCTTGTATTTTGTTATATTTTCAAATACATGGTTATGGTATTTCTTATTAGAATTTAATTGAATATATGTTTTAACCATTTAATATATGTTCCATATGAGAGAAATGGTAAATAGTATTTTATAATCAAACTCAATCGGAGGCAAAAAAATAACCTTAAATACATGAAATGCATCTAGTTGGATCGCTTTTATCCCGAGCATAGAAATAAATTCATCGCTTAGAAAATATGTTTAAAAAAATATACAATACAAGACATTCTCGATAGCCCATACCGACTTTGATCAAGAATATCTATAGGATGCCTTCCACCCATCAACAAGAAATGTCCAATAACCATGTGAATGACTCGATGGTCTCTTCCGACAAAAAAGGCTTCAATAAGACGCTTTTGCCAATGATGATTCACTCCAACGAGTACGTATAAGATTATATTTATTGACAAATTAGTATAAAAAATTATCACATCCCCAAAACAATCAAATTCAACCCTGACATACCATTGCTCCAAAAAAACTCACCAAGCAATCGAGACAAACAACATCCCATGCAAACATCTCGACGCTTCATCAACCGAACATCCCATGCAAACATCTCGTCTCCGCTTGTCTTTCCTCAATCATAGATATTGCTATCACCACTTGCAATCCGTGACCTTCGCTTCTTCGGATGAAATTGAAAGCATCTCTTTGGTGAATCCAATATTCTCTACCCCACCAACTTCTCGAGAACAACGCTGACTAATGCCTCTCTATCATCTTCAAAATCGATGCCTTCTCATCAAGAACGACCGGTGATCTCGAGAAGATGCAGATCACCGCCTTGCCTGAATGATTATGGTTTCTATATATTTTTTAACCAATTCCCTCTCCAAATCCACAATAATCGAATCATCGAGACAACCACCTCAGACGCTTTTCTTGAATTTTGTTATATGGTTTAGATTGACGTTTTTCCGACTGCTGCACACGTAAAATCTCGATTTCAATTTCTTAGAGTTTGAGAATCAATGATTTTTTTTTCTAACACTGCTTTGATGTGCATAATCAAGACAAAATAAAGATTTGCTTATTATGCACAACCTTGCCAGATACCCCAAATTTAATCATTAGATAAAACAACTTCATCATCGATTACTTATTCACCACATTCATCTCAGGAAAACATAGAGTCCAAAAGCTCACGATAATAGAGTACAGATGAAACAGAGAGTACAGAGAGCATAGACGTTTAGTCCGTGAGAGAGTATTAACAAAAACCCAAAAAATCGCTCAATGTACCAAAAGTTGCAACCTGACAGAAGAGGTACAGAGGTATAGAGGTAAGGTATGAGGGTACAGAGTAAGGGCAGGTATATGCAAGATGCAGGTATGATATATGACAGAGGGTATGAGCAGAACAGTAACGAGTACAGAGGCAATGAGGCATGGGGTAAGGTACAGAGGCATAGGCATAGAAATGTCAACAGATGAGGCAAGAGGCACAGAGGCTGTGAGACAGAGGCATAGGCACAGTAGAGGTACGAGGTACAGAGGTACAAAAGTACGATGTACAGAGGTGCAAATCTAAAATCCATCGTACCACATCATTGCTGATTGGGATTTAGTTATCATGATCCAACAACTGCTACGTAAAGTGAAACAAAACTGAAAAAATCGCCTACACTGAAAGACACTACGAGAGTACATATGTAAAAAGCACTAAAAATTAATCAAACAACCACCATCTCCAAGGATTACATTTGAATATGTTTTCTCCGAACTTTACAAAAAAATCATGAAAAATAAATATGAATACAAAGGATTACAACTCCTTAAAAGATTTCGATCCATTTTTATTTACGATCATCATCTATTTCAACGCTCCATTTCCGATTCATTCTCCTTCTTCATAGTTCTTCGACTCGCAAATAAAACAATACCCACCGCCTAAATGAAGATATTTTTAATTTTTCCAGATATACTCATTCCCCAGCTTTGAGCGCTTAAACCGCCAAAAAAATAGCGCTCGCCTTACTTGCCATTTTTTTGCCAGATACTTTATATCGATTGGAGCTCGCACGTATGGACCGGCAATATTTTCCCCTTCTCCTCTTGCCATCTCCGAGTAGCACCAAGTTGCCGCCGGGGTTATTTTTAAATTAGACATAATCCTAATCTTAATTATCAGTTTAAACTTTAAATTCTTTTTTTTTTAAAATAAGATTCTCTAATTACCTAGGCCAAAGATGTCATAGCAGTCCATCAAACCGACAAATGAATTTAATTTTTTTTTTCGATGGTTTTAGGAAGCAGGGAGAGAGAGAGCGGTTTTATTAATATTTTTAATTAATATAATTATTTAAAATATTTAAAATATATAATTTAAAAATTATTTTTATAAATATTTAATAATTAAATATTTATATATTTAGTTATTAATTTATTTATATATATATATATAATTAAATATATAATTTAAAATATTTTTAATTATATATATAAATTTATAAATTTATTTAATATTTATTAATTAATATAATTATTTAAAATATATAATTTTATTAATTTTTGTTAATACAATAATATTTAAAATCTACAAATAATTTATAATAAATAAAGGAACAAATTATATAAATATTTATAAATTATATAATAGTGTAATTATATATATATATATATATATATATATATATATATATATATACATATATTATCATATATATATTATAATATATATGTTAGATATATTTAAATTATATAAATATTTTAAGTTATATAAAATAATTAAAAATATTTAAAAATATAAACAAAAATAATAAATAAACAAAAAA
Organism: Cymbidium sinense; assembly: GCA_021442155.1. NCBI lineage: Eukaryota > Viridiplantae > Streptophyta > Magnoliopsida > Asparagales > Orchidaceae > Cymbidium > Cymbidium sinense. The sequence goes on along the minus strand of CM038225.1, from coordinate 44,793,791 downwards.
AGAAAATAACAATTATATAAATATTTTATAAATTATATAAATAAAGTTATTATATATATATTATTAATACATATATAATATATACATATATATATATATATATATATATATTTATTTATTTATTTAGTTATTTATATATTTAAAATTATATAAATATTCTTAAGTTATATAAATAATTTAAAATATTTAAAATATATAATTTAAAATAATTTTATAAAATATTTTTTAATTATTATATAAAGTCTACATAATAATAATAAAAAAAAAATACAAAAAATATAAAAAAATAAATAATTAAATAATTTTTAATAAATAAATAAAGAAAAGAATAAATATATAATAAATAAATAAATAACTAATTATATATATATATATATATATATGCTTTGTTTATATAATTAATAAAATATTTATATAATTTATTCCTTTCTTTTATATTTATTAATTATTTATTTATATATTTTAAATATTTTTAAATTATATACAAATTAATAAAAATTATATATTTTAAATAATTATATTAATTATAAAATATTAAAATTTATAATTTATATATATTAAAATATTTTTTAAATTATATATTTAATTATACATAATATATATATATAATTAAATATATAATTTAAAAAATATTTTTTAATTATATATAAATTAAATTTATAATAATTTTATTAATTAATATATATTTAAAATATATAATTTATTAATTTTGTTAATAATAATTTAAAAATAAAAATATATAAATAAATAATTTTAAAAAAGGAACAAATTATATAAATTTTAAATTATATAAATAAAGTAATTATATATATATATATATATATATATACATATATATATATATATATATATATATAATATATATTATATATATATACATATATATACATATATATTATATTATTTATTTATTTTATTTATTTGTTTTAGTTATTTTATAGAAAATTATAAAATATTTAAGTATAAACCAATTTAAAAATTTTAAAATATAAACAAAATAATAAATAAAAAAAGAAAAGAAACAAAATTATAAAAAAGTAATTATAAATAAATATAATATTATATATATATATATATATATATATATATATATACACATATTATATATATTATTATATATATATATACATATTATATACATATAAGTCTTAATAATAATAATAATAATAAAAAATATAAAAAAAAATAAAAATAAATAAACAAAATTTTAATTTAAAAAAAATAAATATAAATAATAAAATATATATATTATATAACAACTAAATATTTATATATTTTATTTATTTATTTATTTTAACTAATTATATATTTTAAAATAAATAAATATTTTAAACAAAAAATAAATAAATAAATAACTAATTATAAAATATATATATAAATAACATTTTTATATATATATTTTAAAATTATTTATATAACTTAAATATATATATATATTATTTTATTTATATAATTAATAAAATATTTATATAATTTATTCCTTTCTTTATTTATTTATTAAAAATTATTTATTTATATATTTTAAATATTTTTAAATTATATATTAACAAAAATTAATAAAAATTATATATTTTAAATAATTATATTAATTAATAAAAAATTATTAAATAAATTTATAAATTTATATATATAATTAAAAATATTTTTAAATTATATATTTAATTATATATATATATATAAATTAATAAGTAAATATATAAATATTTAGTTATTAAATATTTTATAAAAAATATTTTTAAATTATATATTTTAAAGATTTTTAAATAATTATTTTAATTAAAAAAATTAATAAAACTGCTCTCTCTCTCCTCCCGTGCTTCCTAAAATCACGGAAAAAAAAATTTAAATTCCGCCTATTGCCCGTCTGGCAGTAGTCCGGACGATTAGGCCTATTTTCATAAAAAAAAAAATTTTAAGTCTAAATTATTAATTAAGATTAGAATTATGACTAATTTAAAAATAATCCCAATTGCCGCCCACACTCACTCAACTTTCTCGTCCCTGGTCATTCTACTGGCTTGATAAAGAAAAACAAATGGAGAAAGAGGGATGCGACGGTAGATGGGAGGCATGGATGTGAGCAATCTCCGATCCCTGAATCTAAAGTTCTGTCCCATACCTTTCAACCAGCGTTCTCTCATTCATCCAAAGTTTAATTTGCCGCCTCCATCCTACCTGAGAGAATGAGCAGCTGTTGTTCGCATATTCCTAGACAGCAACCGAACTCCATGAAACTGAGTCGCAAGCTCCAGTCTTCCACCTTCCTTTGGAGCATTCCGATCGATAAGGGATGTTCGTTGCTTCCTCTCTCTCTCTCTCTTGTATCTCGTTATGGTTGGAGGTTTTCTACCCCAGATCTGGTCATCTGCAACACAGCAACACATGTGCTTGTGATGGCGAATAGGTTGGAGAAGGCTCTACGGTTCTTACATCGAATGGAGAGTGTTGGGATTAATCATGATGTGATCACTTTTAATTGCTTGATCAGATTCTGTTCTGTGTGGCATTAGAAATGATGAGATGCCTTTAAAGGATGTTCTCCAGACAAAATTAGGTATTATACAATGATCACCTTCTTATGCAAAGAGAAGAGGGTTGAAGAGGTTAGAGTTTTGCTACAGAAGATGAAGGATGATTCTAATTTGATTCCAGATAAAGTCACTCACAATCTGCTGATCCATGTTCTCTCGAAGCATGAACATAGTGATGACGCTCTAGGGTTTCTTCATGAATCATAGGAGAAAGGATTTCGTGATGATAAGGTTGGCTATAGTGCCATCATTCATTCCTTTTGTAGAGATCAAGAGGCAAAGAGATTGTCAAATTAATGATCTTAAAGGGCTGCCTTCCTGATGTTGTGACATACACTGCAGTTGTCAATGGATTCTGTTGCATAGGAAAGATGGATCAAGCAAGAAAGTCGATGGCTTATATGTGTAAGAAAGGATGCAAGCCAAATGCTGTCATCTACACGGTTATAATTGATGCATTGGGAAAGCTTGAAAGAATTGAAGAAATATTAGAACTCATTAAAAATATGCTAAATAGAGGTTTAGTTCCCACACTTGTCACTTACAGGACATTTATCCATAGGTATTGTGTGAGGGGAAGCATTGATGAGCTACTCAAGTTGCTTGATAAAATGCTACCAAGGCAAGGGTTTAGGACTGCTTATAATCAGGTTATTGAGAAGCTTTGTGGTTTTGGTAGACTTGATGAGGCTTATAAAGTTATAGGAACGGTTTTAAGGACTGCCTCAAAGATAGATGCTGACACTTGCCACATATTGATGGGCTGCTTTGTGAAGAGAGGCCTTCCACTGTTGGCTTATAAATTGACATGCAGGATGTTTAGGAGGAATTTGATTCCAAGTGTTAAATTGTGTCAGAAAGTGAGCAATAAGCTTCTTTTAGCTAGAAAATCAGATGAGGCAGGGAGGCTTATGGTAAAATTTATTGAGAGGGGGGCATTCTTTGGCATAACATCACTGCTTGAGCCGATTGTCAAAATGGGGCTTTAAAAATTTGGTTTGTTGGTCCGTGAAAAGTAGTGCTCTCCTATTTGAAGAGTTAAGGGTGTTGTATCCTATTGCACCTTCTAATGGAGGTCGAAGTAGTGAGTTGATGAATGTGGCCATATCATTGTATTTATAAAGAGGCCGGTTTCATGATTCAAAATTGGTACTTTCTGATTACACTGAGATCTGATTAAGATGCCTTATTTATGAGGACACTCAGAAGGAGTTAACCCAGGTTTACCTTCTAAGGAAAAAGATGCAGCCTCAATAGCACTGGAGTCTAGGTGGCCATATGCTTATCTTTCTAAATCAAGAAATGTGGCTTATGAGGTGCTTGTATTTGTTGCCTTCCTCGTGATATTGTTATGCAATATGATGGGCATCTGCATGCTGGTTTATCTCCTCGTCTTGGATTCCTTGGATCTGCGAGAGATCAACCAAAATACAGTTGAAATCGATGAGATCCCCTGCAATGATTACTATAATGAAGGAACATCACAGATTTATAATCCAAATTGTCAAGATTCGAAGAGGAGTTCGGATGTGTCGACGAAGCGGGGTTTGATATCGTTTTGCAACATGATCAAGGATGATTCTCCTTCCATCATCAACGACATCAACGAAGCGGCAATTGAAATTTCATCTCGTGGTGATGGAAGAGATACAGATGCCAATCTTTTTGTCCATAGAAGCTTAACCCAGCTGTATGCTCCATTGGAGAGTGTAATTCATGAGTAATTGAATGCTAAGTAGCCATCGAATTTTGAATGATTTCAGTTACATCAACATCCAATTGTAGTGACTACTTTTATGAACATCTTTGAAGGATCCTTGCTTCACAATAGCTACGACATTATGCTCCATAGGAATGCCGTCTATATCAAGCACTACAAATGATCTCACACTTTTTATGCTTGCTCCTTTTATGCAGGTGCTTGCAGACCTTGTTATGCTCAGTAGAGCTAACAGGTAGAAGACCACGACCGCAATGTCACAAGACATTGGCCGCTATGCTCAGTAGAGCTGATGGGAAGGTTGAATAGCTCCCGATGCAGCCCCCTATGTGGCGAAGACACCGGGAAGCTGTCGAAATTCTGGTTGACAAAGGACTTAATTAATTTAACTCAAAATGAACTCTAAGCTCAAAATTAAATCATGAATTGAAATTGCAGGTGTTTGAAGATCCTGTTATGCCTGTAGAATTTGGCGAAGGTTAGAAGACCACGATGGTGTGAAGACACTAACCTGCTCTTTCGGAAAACTAATGGAAGATCGAATAGCCCGATGCGACCCATGCGGGACAACATCGGGAGGCTGCCAAATTTTGGATTGATGGGAGACCTAAACAGGAACAAATAAAAGTGTTGACGAGCTTAAATTAAACTTATTTGAAAATGATAAATTAAAAAATAAACCTACATATATGCTCTTTTATACCCTATTATGCTTAAGTACGATAGTTAGAAGACCATTATCATAAGACATTGATCGTTATACTCAATGGAGTTGACAGGAAGGTCGAATAGAACCCGATGCAACCCCCTATGCGGGGACGACACCGGGAGGCTGCCAAATTTTAGACTGACAGGATATTTAAACTAGAACAAATTAAAGTGTTGATGAGTTTAAATTGAACTTAATTGAGTATGATAAATTAAAGAATAAATCTACATATAAAATTCTAAAAGTCTTTAAATAAGAATGATCTCGATAACTTGTTGATCATAAATAAGATTTTAACTTGAATTTGTCTCCTAATAAGAATAAAATTTAGGTAAAGCTTCTGATTATCTTGATAGTTGTCTACGAGCACAAACAAAACTTATAGTGGATTTGAAAGCTTGTCCTTCAATCAGAACAAAGATCAAATATAACGGTTTAGAGCAAAAAAGAATTTGCATGAGACTTTTGATGAGCCTATGAGTTTCTCAGTGATCACGAGCTAAGTTTCATTGAAACTAAAGAACTCAATGTGCTATGAACTAAATGCATATAAATTAATATTAATTTAAATAATTAAACAAGACTAAAATGCCTTACGCCACCGGATTCTCAACACATTGTACAAGTGAACAAAAGGTGATACTAAATTAATTTTGCATAAATTATGGAGCAAATTATCACTCAATTCAAGTGCTTCAGAATTTATACAATTATTTGAAAGAAATGAATTCTTGTATGAAATACAAAGCAATTTACAATTCAATTTGATTTTTTCAAAATTCATACAAGTATTCTAAATAACTCACATGGGCCCCGACACTACGAATGCTTAAACTTAGTGTCTAAGGATGTCGTGGGTTGATTCTGTTGTCTTGACGGGTTACTAACAAAACCTAAAATCCAATAATTATATCATAATATTTTTAATCTAATAAAATCTAAGAGAATTTTTGTCATGACAAGATTTAATCCTCTATTATTAAATTAATATAGTAGATTTGAAACAATAAACTAAGTGATAAATACCCCGACGATGATCGGTGGAATATTTCAACCGAGGGTTTTCATAATAATAATAATATTCAAATTCTAATGGCAAATCATTATTAAATGATCAAATATTCAAAAAAAATATAAATTAAATAAAATTAATTATTTAAATTTAAAGTAAAAACCCATCCACCCATCCACGACCATTTATCGAGGGTAACAAATTAAGAAAACTTTTGCTCATAAAGAGCTAATGTCAAATCAAATACATAACTATTTTCACACTCAAATAATCTTAAGCGTAGTGACCCATGTCCTTTGTCCGTGTGGTTTTACAAAATGACACCACATAAATGAGCTGACCGAGCCCTTTTGGTGGTTTGTGCGATATGACACCACTAAATTACGAGTCACGTATGTTCCCCAACGGCTTTGCTTTGATTGGTGAACTATATAATGTATTTTATTTGGGCAAAAAGCCCTATGTTAGCTAATGTTGACTTGTATTTATTCCCTTAGATAAAATCCCCCAAGGTCAATAAGGACACCTTGGATGACGTAACCCATGTGTTGCTGATAAGGATCCTTCGGTCAGGTTGGGTTGACTACCTCCTCTAACTAAGCAGACTAAGGACCACGACAGCCCGGGATGATGGAACCATGAGATCTAGATCGGACGCGTTATCGTTTCCCCAACCATCCACTTTGAGTTAAAATAATGAATTTCATAAATCTAAATTTCAAAACTCCACATGCAGCTACTATACGCTACACATTACGCGACCTAATGACTAGCCTTAAATGAAAGTTCTCTCTTAGCATTGGGAGGGGTAATTAACTATAGGTGCTTGCGCCTATAGGAAACTTGAAATCATATCTAAAGTCCTCACAAAATGAGGGTGAAATCTCAGGTTCTTATCTACTATTCCATCGCCTTAAAAATTACATCGACACTTAAATCACTCTCTTCATCAAAGAGGTCTGGTGAATTTGAGCCCAGATTCGACGTTGGGAACGGGTTTCCTTTCCATCTTTGGCTAATCAATATATAGTAATAGTGGAGTAAAATAAAATTAAAATTAAAATTAATTATTAATGAAATTAAATTTAAATCAATCATATTCTTAACTAATATGTTTGTTCTCTATATCGATGGATCTTCATAACAGCTCATCATGCTAGTGCATAACCAACATCCGCCTAGCTAATGCTACAATCAATCCGGAGATGTTGGAGCTACCATCCAATTTGAGAGGAGGACAACTAGAATGACAGTTACCGAGGTTTCTTGAAAGAGATTTTGTATTTGAAAGATTGGGTCATTTCGAGGCCATTCATGAAAAGAATCCTGGAAAGTTTCAATTATTTACGTGAATCACCACCACTCGCCGGTTGAACCTTTAACACTGGGAAGGTATGATCAAAGCCTCCTCTGACGAAAAAAATTGAGTAAGACAAAGGAGAAGAAACACTAAATCATGACTTCTTTGCTTGAATCGCCGACCATGCAGACTTGATAAAAAGTGTTCCCACTCACAAAAGTTTGAAAATCTCAAGTGGGTGAAAAGAACAACTCTGGTGATATCAAATAATCATTAGGGTGACAAACTATAACCCCACAAAGGAGGCATCCAGACTCGTCCTAAAGTGCATAGGGAGTTGAAAGTTGTCAAGGAGAAGTGTCTTATGAAGAAAAAATATGAAGGCCTGATTATTAGAGAAAATAAAAAAGCTTCATAAAAGAGGCTACTCTTAGTGGGTAATGTTTAAGACCATCCTAAATAATTACTGCATGGTGAATATCGGGGCGTGACACTAAACCGCGTGTTCGGGAATCCGCTACCGAAAGGTCCTGACAAAAAGAAAAATAAATATTGAGGCCGAAGCCTCGAGAAGAAGTAGCGACATAGGAGCTTCTTCATTTGGAAGCAAGCAAACCCAAAGATAACGGAGAAAGAGAAATACTGAATTGCGTGCTCAACAATCATTATTTAAGCAGAATATTGTATAACCAACTATGAAACCAGAAGCAAGTGTTCTAACTCATAACATGTTTGACAGCTTGAGATGGGTCAAATCAAAATGTCCTTCTAGACCTGACAACATCAAGTCCACCTTCTCCGAGAAATCAGAATCTGAAAGAGTGCAGGTCCTCAAAGTAAGAAAGAAAAGGACCGATGAAAAAATATCAAAGTCACATCGTGGGAGGCAGAGTTGCTCCTCCAAGGAGACCTCCATCAACCTCGCAAGATGTTAACCAATTCATTGCGAGCATCGAGGCATGACACTTGGACCACAGGTCCAAGAATTCACCGTCGAAAGGTCCCGATAAAAAGGTAAGCAAATTTGGAGGCCAAAGCTTCAAAGTGAAACTACCTTAAAGAATGACAACGACGTGACATCCAGACTGTACTCCCATAAAATTCACTCCTGATGCGATGGTATTTGGAGCTAAAGCAGTCTTGCCACTTAAAGTTGAACTACCTTCACTCTGAGTAGCCATTCAATATTATCTCACTCAAGAATAGAATGCCCGTCTATGGATCGAAGAGCTTGATATGGTTGACAAAGCTAGGTTCCATACTCAATAAAATTTAGAAGTCTACCAAGCGAAGACATCCAAAACATTCAATCATATAGTACGTCATCGAGCTTTTCAAGAAGGAGAATTGATTCTGGTGCTGAGAAGACTAATTATTTCTCACTGTCATTACATGTGTAAGTTTTGCTTGGAAATTCTCTTGTAATATAAGAATGCATTTCCGAAATGAAGAAAAAATCCCTTTGTTAGACATAGGGCATTTTTTAAATTTTACAACAAAATGTCAGGCTCTCCCTGTGAAACAAGGGGCCTTATGTTCTATTTGGGTTGACATCACGCCTAAGGCCGAGATCCCCATATACATGTTCAAATTATGTATTCAAGTTCTCAAGTCTCAAAGTCTTACCGACTAAAAAGAAAAAATTTTAAGTATGTAAACTACAATAAATCAAATTGGAAACACATCTTCCATCCATACATCAAGTCCAAGACTCAAGTGGGTGCATAAGGTCAAATTCAACAGGCCCAAATATGGCCAAGTCATTGGCAGGTCTGCTTACTCAACATGTCACAAAGGCCGCAGTAAGAGATCCTCCTACTTCGTTAGTTCAAAGACAAGAGCATCTAAATCTCCAAATCCTTCCAACTTGGTGAGTTCAAGTGGCCCAGACTGGGAGATCATCCCTAATGGTCGTAAGGACATTTTTCAAAAGCCAACAAAAAGATCCTCACTCGAGAAGGCACTGAGTCGAGTTTGGTATCAATATCAAATAAGAAATGTCAACTCCTTCAACAAGTCTGTTAAAGCAGAAAGCAAAGACTGAAGGAAACTCTTTTTTACCAAGTCCAAACAAGCAAAAAGCAAGAGACCAAATAAGTCATCCCAATATTCATACAGAGCCGAAGGTTGAACTAAGGGAGTCATGTCATCAATATGTTCGTTACACACAAAGCATATGACTGATGATTCTTCGCCATTGACCCAGCACAAGCTCTGAGGGCTATGTCACCGGCATACATCCTTCTATAAGCCCACAAAGCGTAAAAGTCAAGGTAACTTTGTATCACCTGGTAAGCCTTCAAGACAATTCAGGACTTTCCTCCATCAAATTCATAAGCCTGGATAGAAGGAAATACAAGATACGAATCTCCGAGATGGAGTCTTCAACAAGTTCGTTAAAGCACAAAGCATAGGGTCGAAGACATTCTCATCTCGCCAACAAGTCATCAAAGTCCACCAAAGCACAAAGTCAGGATAAAAAAAAAATACAAATTTCAAACTCTCAAGAGGAAATTTTCTACAAGTCCGAGAGCACAAAGCATAACCAAAGACATCTCAAATTCTCTCAACAAGCATTACAAAAGCTCCCCTATTAGGCAGGGGCATTTTATATGTTTATTTGAGTTGATATATTGCTTTAAGTCGAGATCCTTAGATATATACATATTATGATTGAAAAATTATATCATGTTTATTTTGCAGCAAAGAAAATCAAGCTTTGTAATGTATTTCTAAACTAATTTGCAATCCCCTTGTTAGATAAGAGCATTTTTTTATGATCAAGATTGTTCAACCTTCTCCTATGAAACAAGAGGTCTTCTTGTATATATATTCAGGTTAACATCGAGCTTTATGTTGAGATCCCTAAATATATCTACAACTGTTATTGTTAAAGTTACAGACTCTTACAAAAATAAAAAAATCTATTTCTACGTATGAAAAGATAGCTCTAAACAGATCAAAAGTTTGTCTTCTAGATTTATTAAATTCTAAAGATCAAGTCAGAAGAACTCTTAATTTTAGAAGCTTCATTCAACTAAGTTGTAAAACCATCAACCTCTATATATTCAAGTCTAAGACACAGACGAGTTTTAAAGGTCAGACTCAACAAGCCCACAAATGGCTAAGTTACTGACGCTCTCCTCACTCAACTAGCAGCAAGAAAAAGCCGTAGTGAAAGTAGTATGGCGATGAACAAACCACAAAGCCATTTTGTTGAAGACTGAAGTTCTATAGGGTCTGACTCAACAAGCTGCACAAATGGTCGAAGCCGACACTTTCCTCACCTTCAATCTTAATTGCCGTAATAAAAAGGCCATAAAGGAGCGTTTGTCAATCCAATCCAATGATGTTATTCAATCTCAAATCGTGATCCAACTTAGTGACTATAAGCAATCTCTAAGAGATCTTTCCACTTGACTGATGGACCAAGATAATTTAAGAAAACTTTAATTCAAAGCCGCTCTCAAATCAATATATTGCAGTGTTAAGGTTATCTCAAATCTTTCAAATGATTCATACAAGCACAAAGCACAAATCAAAATAAATTTTCTCTCATCAAGTCCCCAAAGTGAAAAGACAGTGATCGATGAAGTTTTATAGTTCATAGCAAAAGAATGCTCAATTTAAAGGAATTTCATGGTATTCAATTCAATGTATCCACATTGCTAAACTAATAGCTCAACATTGACCTAATATAGGTTTTAACTAAAACCTTCAACGAAAGAACCTTCAAATGAAAGTAAGAAGCAGGACTTTAGGGCTATACACTTCCCTCGACAAAGTTAATATAGAAAAATTAGTCAATCCTTCATCAAAGTCCATCAAGCTTATATGAGAATTCTAAATCTCAAGCAAAGAAATCGGATTCCTCCATCCAACCCGATCAAATTAAAGTAGGGTCGAAGAAAATCCAAATATGAAGACACAAAAGAGAGAGACTTTTAGCTAACCCATCAAAGTGTATAATAAAATGGCTAAGAAGCTCTTCAAAGGAACCCATGGAAGTTGAAATCAAGTGATCTAAGACTGCGACGCCTACTCAACAATCTAATTTTTCACAAACATGACTCGCCCATGCATGAATCATATTTATTGGGGTCATTATCGCCATAAGCCAAGTTAAACTCAAGCGTGAATTGACCATCGGACAAAATCAATCAAAATCCAATTCCTCCCATCGATTTTCACGCCTGCCGTAATGTCCAAAACTAATCAATATACATATTGCACATTATTAAATAATCATCAAGAAAAAAGTTCATTGATGCGCTGATATGTATATTGAGGAAAGTGAAGCATGATTGCCAGAATGTGCATTCTGCTCATTTTAAATCGATACGCCATTAATACCAAATATCAAAACCTATAAAATGCTCACATTCAATTTGGATGAGTTTACGCAAACGCCAGGGAAGTTTATATGCGCATTTTGAACCGAAAGTCTGTCATTTCACGTCAGCCGCCAAACACTTTATAATAATCGCCATCATGTACTTTAATCAAAATTACTCTGAATATATCTAATTTGATATTATTAAAAATTTCATGATTAATCACATATTTCAAGATAAATCTACCTGCTTATTCCTTATTATAGTCAATGTCTTTGGGACTTGTAGCTATGGCAGCCTAAGTCACTGTAGGGCCTCCTGCGGAGCCAAACCCCTTTATTTTTTTTTTGGAATGGTATTCATCCACTCCCACCCCACCCCTCGCATAGCGATATCATGGTCTATCTGCATACATTCATCAATCACATTGGATCCCCATTTATTTTCTCCACCTTAGGTATAGACGATAGGATTAGAACTCGGTCCGAAACCCCCCTTTATTTCCTACTCTTCTTCTTTTCGCAGATCTTTTTCTCCCAGCTGAAGGAACAAGCTCCTCGTCGGTTCTATCCTTGCTGCCAGCTGAAGGCCCAACTCCTGTTCGATCTCCAAAGCTAGACGAGCTTCCTTTTCTTCTCTCTTGGCTTCAACTCCAAGCTGCAGCTATCACTAGCAGCAACCCCCCTCTTCTCCTCCTTGCCATCTCCGAGTAGCACCAAGTTGTCGCCCATACTCACTTGACTTTCTCGTATCTCGTCATTCTACTGGCTTGATAAAGAAAGATAAACAGAGGAAGAGGGATGTGACGGTGGATGGGAGGCATGGATGTGAGCAGTCTACGATCCCTGAATCTGAAGCTCTGTCCCATACCTTTCAGCCCACGTTCTCTTATTCATTCGAAGTTTAATCTACGGCCTCCATCCTACTTGAGAGAATGAGCAGCTGTTGTTGTCCACCTATTCCTAGATAGCAACCAAACTGCATGAAATCAAGCCGCAAGCTCCAATCTTCCACCTTCCTTTGGAGCATTTCAATCGATAAGGGATGTTTGTTGCTTCCTCTCTCTCTCTCTCTCTCTCTTGTATCTCGTTCTGGTTGGAGGCTTTCTACCCCAGATATGGTCATCTGTAACACAACAACACATGTGCTTGTGATGGCGAATCGGTTGGAGAAGGCTCTGCGGTTCTTACATCGAATGGAGAGTGTTGTGATTAATCCTGATGTTGTCACTTTTAATTGCTTGATCAAGGGTTTTTGTGATGTCACCGTGTGGAAGATGCATTGGAAATGATCAGGGAGATGTCTTTTAAAGGATGTTCTCCAGACAAATTAGTTATACAGTGATCACCTCTCTTATGCAAGAGAAGAGAGTTGAAGAGGTTAGAGTTTTGCTACAAAAAGCAAGGATGATTGAATTTGATTCCAGATCAAGTCACTCACAATATGCTAATCCATGTTCTCTCGAAGCATGGACATAGTGATGACTCTCTAGGGTTTCTTCAGGAATAAGAGGAGAAAGAATTTCATGTTGATAAGGTTGGCTATAGTGCCATCATTCATTCCTTTTGTAGAGATGTGAGGATGGAAGAGCAAAAGAGATTGTCGAATTAATGATCTCAAAGGGCTGCCTTCTTGATGTTGTGACCTACACTGCAGTTGTCAATGGATTCTATCGCATTGGAAAGATAGGTCAAGCAAGAAAGTCGATGGATTATATGTATAAGAAAGGATGCAAGCCAAACGCCGTCATCTACACGACAATTATTTGTGTTGAATTGAATTGATTGAGAAAAAGATATGTTGAACAAGAGTGAAGAAGAGTGGTGGACACCAACTGCTATCAGCTACAGTGTTGTGGTGCATGGACTTGGGAGAGAGGGCAAGGCTTGCAGAGGCTTGTAATCTGTTCATGCAAATGATCAAAAGTGGTTTTCCCTACACTGAAATTAATCAACTCCATGCACTCTGCAAGGATGGAAATCCCATCGAAGCTAAGAAATTTATGGAGGATTGTCAGAGTAAAGGTTGTGCTATCACTGGTGACCTTTTTATTAATTCATGGATTTTGTCAGGCCGACGATCTGATATCTATATCTTTGCTAGACGATATGTTTCTCAGTAATAGGCGTCCTGACGTCGTGACATACACGGTTATAATTGATGCATTGGGAAAGCTTGAAAGAATTGAAGAAATATTAGAACTCATTAAAAATATGCTAAATAGAGGTTTAGTTCCCACACTTGTCACTTACAGGACATTTATCCATAGGTATTGTGTGAGGGGAAGCATTGATGAGCTACCAAGCTGTTTTGACAAAATGCTACCAAGGGTTTAGGACTGCTTATAATCAGGTTATTGAGAAGCTTTTGTGATTTTGGTAGACTTGATGAGGCTTATAAAGTTATAGGAACGGTTTTTAAGGACTGCCTCAAAGATAGATGCTGACACTTGCCACATATTGATGGGCTGCTGAAGAGAGGCCTTCCACTGTTGGCTTATAAATTGACATGCAGGATGTTTAGAGGAATTTGATTCCAAGTGTTAAATTGTGTCAGAAAAGTGAGCAATAAGCTTCTTTTAGCTAGAAAATCAGATGAGGCAGGGAGGCTTATGGTAAAATTTATTGAGAGGGGGGCAGTCTTTGGCATAACATCACTGCTTGAGTCGATTGTCAAAATGGGGCTTTAAAAATTTGGTTTGTTGGTCCATGAAAAGTAGTGCTCTCCTATTTGAAGAGTTAAGGGTGTTGTATCCTATTGCACCCACTAATGGAGGTCGATGTAGTGAGTTGATGAATGTGGCCTTATCATTGTATTTATAAAGAGGCTGGTTTCTTGATTCAAAATTGGTACTTTCTGATTACACTGAAATCTAATTAAGATGCCTTATTTATGAGGACACTCAGAAGGAGTTAACAAAGGTTTACCTTCTGGGAAGATGCACATGAAAAGGCAGCCTCAATAGCACTGGAGTCTAGGTGGCCATATGCGCTTATCTTTCTAAATCAAGAAATGTGGCTTATGAGGTGCTTGTATTTATTGCCTTCCTCGTGCTATTATTATGCAATATGATGGGCATCTGCATGCTGGTTTATCTCCTCGTCTCGGATTCCTTGGATCTGCGAGAGATCAACCAAAATACAGTTGAAATCGATGAGATCCCCTGCAATGATTACTATAATGAAGGAACATCACAGATTTATAAATCCAAATTGTCAAGATTCGAAGAGGAGTTCGGATGTGTCGACGAAGCGGGGTTCGATGTCGTTTTGCAACATGATCAAGGATGATTCTCCTTCCATCATCAACGACATCAATGAAGCGGCAATTGAAATTTCATCCCGTGGTGATGGAAGAGATACAGATGCCAATCTTTTTATCCATAGAAGCTTAACCCAGCTGTGTGCTCCATTGGAGAGTGTAATTCATGAGGAATTGAATGCTAAGTAGCCATCGACTTTTGAATGATTTCATTTATATCAACATCCAATTGTAGTGACTACTTTTATGAACATCTTTGAAGGATCCTTGCTTCACAACAGCTACGACATTATGCTCCATAGGAATGCCGTCTATATCAAGCACTACAAATGATCTCACACTTTTTATGCATGCTCCTTTTATGCGGTGCTTTCTTGGCCGCAAGAAATTTAACGGTGTAGAAGATCACCACCGCAATGTCAGCCAAAAACATTACCGCCATGCTCAAAGAGAACTGATTGAATATTCCGATGCACTAATGTGGCGAAGACACCCAAAGCCTGTAAAATTCTACAGGACTTAATTAATTTAACTCAAAATGAACTTCTAAGCTCAAAATTAAATCATGAATTGAAATTGCGTGTGTTTGAAGATCAGCATATGTTTCTGTTAGCAGATAAGACTGACACCCAGGTCGTAGACACTAACCTTTATGCTCAGTAAAACTAATGGAAAGATCGAATAGCTCCGTCACTGACTCCCTCACGTGGGGACAATACGAGGTTGCCAAATTTTGATTGATGGGAGACTAAAAGAAAATAAAGTGTTGTGAGCTTAAATTAAACTTATTTGAAAATGATAAATTAAAAAATAAACCTACATATATGCTCTTTTATGCTATTATGCTTAGAGCAATGCGATCATAGTCTAAAGACACCGATCGTTATGTCAAAGAAGTCATACGTGTCAAGAACTGATGCAACCCCTATGCGGGACGACGGAGCCCAATTTTGGACTGACGGGATATTTAAACTAGAATAAATTAAAGTATTGATTAGTTTAAATTGAACTTATTTGAGTATGATAAATTAAATAATAAACCTACATATAAAATTCTAAAAGTATTTAAATAAGAATGATCTCGATAACTTGTTGACGATCATAAATAAGATTTTTAACGAACTTGATAATTTGTCTCCTAATAAGAATAAAATTTAGGTAAAGCTTCTGATTATCTTGATAGTTGTCTACGAGCACAAACAAAACTTATAGTGGATTTGAAAGCTTGTCCTTCAATCAAAACAAAGATCAAATATAATCGTTCAAAGCAAAAAAGAATTTGAATGAGACTTGTTATGAGCCTATGAGTTTCTCAGCGATCACGAGCCAAGTTTCATTGAAACTTAAAGAACTCAATGTGCTATGAACTAAATGAATACAAATGAATATTAGTTTAAATAATTGAACAAGAGCTGAAATACCTTATGCTACCGGATTCGCAACACATCGTACAAGTGAACATAAGGTGATACTAAATTAATTTTGCATAAATTATGGAGCAAATTATCACTCAATTCAAGTGCTTCAGAATTTGTACAATTATTTGAAAGAAATGAATTCTTGTATGAAATACAAAGCAATTTAAATTCAATTTGATTTTTTTCAAAATTGCACAAGTATTCTAAATAACTCATGCCCACACTGTTGAATGCTTAAACTTAGTGTCTAAGGATGCTGTGCGGGTTGATTTCTGGTTTTGTCTTAGGACGGGGTCCGGGTTAACAAACCTACAAATCCAATAATTATATCATAATATTTTTAATCTAATAAAATCTCTGAGAGGATAATTTTGTCATATGACAGTAGATCTAATTCTCTATTATTAAATTAATATAGTCGATAAAATCTATAGCAATAAACTAAGTGATAAATATCCCGATGATGATCGTGTTGATTGAATATTTCAACCGGAGGGTTTTCATAATAATAATAATAATAATTTATTCAAATTCTAATGGCAAATCATTATTAAATGATCAAATATTCAAACAAAAAATATAAATTAAATAAAATCAATTATTTAAATTTAAAGTAAAAATCCATCAACGACCATTTGTCGAGGGTAACAAATTAAGAAAACTTTTGCTCACAAAGAGCTAATGTCAAATCAAATACATAACTATTTTTACACTCAAATAATCTTAAGCCCGTAAGGACGCGACCCATGTCCTTTGTCCGTGTGATTTTGCCACAAAATGACACCACATAAATGACGGTTACGACCAGAGCCCTTTGACTGGGTGGTTCGCCGTGATATGACACCACTAAATTACGGTCACAGTCCCAGCCCATATGTTCCCCAATGGCTTTGCTCATTAAGCTGTGAACTATATAATATATTTTATTTGGGAAAAAAGCCCTATGTTAGCTAATGTTGACTTGTATTTGTTCCTTTAGATAAACTCCACCCCAGGTCAACAAGGACACCTTGGATGACGTAACTCATGTGTTGCCGATAAGGATCCTTCGGTCAGGTTGGGTTGACTACCTCCTCTAACTAAGCAGACCAGGGACCACGACAGCCCGGGATGATGGAACCATGAGATCTAGATCGGACGCGTCATCGTTTCCCCAACCATCCACTTTGAGTTAAAATAATGAATTTCATAAATCTAAATTTCAAAACTCCACATGCTACTATAATGCCACATACACGACCCAATGACTAAATTTTAAATGAAAGTTCTCTCTTAGCATTGGGAGGGGTAATTAACTATAGGTGCTTGCGCCTATAGGAAACTTGAAATCATATCTAAAGTCCTCACAAAATGAGGGTGAAATATCTGGGTAATGTCTTATCTACTATTCTATCTGCCTTCTGAAAATTACATCGACACTTAAATCACTCTCTTCATCGAAGAGGTCAGTGGTGAATTTCGGAGGCCACAGATTTCTGACGACTCCGTTGGGAACGGGTTTCTATTTCCATCTTTGGCTAATCAAATATGAGCTATAGTAATAGTGGAGTAAAATAAAATTAAAATTAAAATTAATTATTAATGAAATTAAATTTAAATCAATCATATTCTTATAACTAATATGTTTGTTCTCTATATCGATGGATCTTCAGAACATCGTTCATCATGCAGCTAGGTCGCATAACCAACATCTGTCTAGCTAATGCTACAATCAATACTGGAGATGCTGGAGCTACCATCCAATTTGGGAGGAGGACAACTAGAATGACCGTCAATGTTACTAAGGTTTCTTGAAAGAGAGCCTTTGTATTTGAAAGATTGGGTCATTTAGAGGCGCCATTCATGAAAAGAATGGTCACTGGGTAGAAAGTTTCAATTATTTCTGTGAATACGACCACTCTGCCAGTTGAACCTTTCGCACTAGGAAGGTATGATACTGAAGCCTCCTCTTTTGACAGAAAAATGAGTAGAAGGCAAAGGAGAAGAAACACTGAACTGCGAGCTCAGTAGTTGCTGCTTGAATCGCCAGCCATGCTACTAGACTTGATACTAGAAGCAAGTGTTCCCACTCACAAAAAGTTTGAAAATCTCAAGTGGGTGAAAAAGAACAGCTCTACTGGTGATATCAAATAATCATTCTAGGGGCAGCAGCACCAAGCTATAACCCCACAAAGGAGGCATCCCGAGACTCTGTCCTCTAGAGTGCATAGGGTGTTGAAAGTTGTCATGGAGAAGTGTCTTATGAAGAAAAAATATCAAGGCCCAATTATTAGAGAAAATGAAAAAGCTTCATAAAAGAGGCTAATCTTAGTGGGTAATATTAAAGACTATCCTAAATAATATCGACGGTGAACATCGGGCGACACTAAACCGCGAAATTTAAAAGGTCGACAAAAGAAAAATAAATATGGGCCCCTCGAGAAGAAGTAGCGACGCAGAAGCTTTTTCATTTGGAAGCAAGCTAACCTAGAGATAACGGAGAAAGAGAAATGCTGAATTATGTGCTCAACCATCATTATTTAAGCAGAAAATTGTACAACCGCTATGAAACCAGAAGCGAGTGTTCTAACTCATAACAGGTTTGATAGCTTGAGATGGGTCAAATCAAATTGTCCTTCTGGACTTGATAACATCAAGTCCACCTTCTCCAGAGAAGAAACTGTAAACTGTATATGCAAGAGTGCATTAGGTCCTCAAAGTTGCTAAAGAGAAATGACCGATGAAAAGAAAATATCAAAGTCCTGTCATCAGGGAGGCAAGAGTTGCTCCTCCAAGGAGACCTCCAACCTTAGCAAGATGTCAACCAATTCAATTCCTGCACGGTGAGCATCGAGGCATGACACTTGGACCACAGGTCCAAGAATTCACCATCGAAAAATCCCGATAAAAAAGTAAGCAAATTTGGAGGCCAAAGATTCAAAGTGAAACTATCTTAAAGAAGGACAGCGACGTAACATCCATACTGTACTCCCATAAAATTCACTCCTGATGTGATGGTATTTGGAGCTAAAGTAGTCTTGTTACTTAAAGTTGAACTACTTTCACTCTGAGTAGCCATTCAACATTATCTCACTCAAGAATAGAATGTCCATCTACGGATCGAAGAGCTTGATATGCTTGACAAAGCTAGGTTCCATGCTCAATAAAATTTCAAAGTCTACCGAGCGAAGACATCCAAAGCATTCAATCATATAGTACGTCATCGAGCTTTTCAAGAAGGAGAATTGATTCTGGTGCTGGGAAGACTAATTATTCCTCACTGTCATTACATGTGTGAGTTTTGCTTGTAAATTCTCTTATAATATAAGAATGCATTTCCGAAATGAAGCAAAAATCTCTCTATCAGACATAGGGCATTCTTTAAATTTTACAACAAAATGTCAGGCTCTCCCTGTGAAACAAGGGGCCTTTATGTTGTATTTGGGTTGACATCACGCCTAAGGCCGAGATCCCCATATACATGTTCAAATTATGTATTTAAGTTCTCAAGTCTCTTATCGACCAAAAAGAAAAATTTTTAAGTCTGTAAACTACAATAAATCAAATTAGAAACACATCTTCCATCCATACATCAAGTCCAAGACTTAAGTGGGTGCATAAGATCAGATTCAACATGCCCAAATATAGAGTCACTGGTAGGTCTGCTTACTCAACATGCCACTAAGGCCGCAGTAAGAGATCCTCCTACTTCGTTAGTTCAAAGACAAGAGCATTTAAACTCCAAATCCTTCCAACTTGGTGAGTTCAAGTGGCCCAGACTGGGAGATCATCCCTAATGGTCGTAAGGACATTTTTCAAAAGATAACAAAAAGATCCTCACTTGAGAAGGCACTAAGTCGAGTTTGGTATCAATATCAAATGAGAAATGTCAACTCCTTCAACAAGTATATTAAAGCAGAAAGCAAAGACCGAAGGAAACTCTTTTTTAGCAAGTCCAAATAAGCAAAAAGCAAGAAACCGAATAAGTCATCCCAATATTCAGACAGAGTTGAAGGTTGAACTAAGGGAGTCATGTCATCAATATCTCCATTACACACAAAGCATATAATTGATGATTCTTTGCCATTGACCCAACACAAGCTCTGAGGGCTATGTCACCAGCATACATCCTTCTATAAGCCCACGAAAGCAGAAAGCTGGGGCAGAAGGTAACTTTGTATCACCCGGTAAGTCTTCAAGATAATTCAAGACTTTCCTCTATCAAATTCGTAAGCTTGGATAGAAGGAAATATAAGATACGAATCTTCAAGATGGAGACTTCAACAAGTTCGTTAATGCACAAAGCATAGGGTCAAAGACATTCTCATATCTCCAACAAGTCATCAACTCTATAAAGTCCACCAAAGCACAAAGTCAGGACAAAAAAAATACAAATTTTAAACTCTTAAGAGGAAATTTTCTACAAGTTCGAGAGCACAAAGCATAACCAAAGACATCTCAAATTCTCTCAACATTTACTACAAAAGCTCCCCCTATTAGACAGGGGGCATTTTTATATGTTTATTTGAGTTGATATAATGCTTTAAGTCGAGATCCTTAGATATATACATATTATGATTGAAAAATTATATCATGTTTAATTTGCAGCAAAGAAAATCAAGCTTTGTAATGTATTTCTAAACTAATCTGCAATCCCCTTGTTAGACAAGAGCATTTTTTATGACCAAGATTATTCAACCCTCTCCTATGAAACAAGAGGTCTTCTTGTATATACATTCAGGTTAATATCGAGCTTTATGCTAAGATCCCTAAATATATCTACAACTGTTATTGTTAAAGTTGCAGACTCTTACAAAAATAAAAAGAATCTATTTCTACACATGAAAAGATAGCTCTAAACATATCAAAAGTTTATCTTCTAGATTTATTAAATTCTGAAGATCAAGTCAGAAGAACTCCTAATTTTAGAAGCTTCATTCAACTAAGTTGGAAAAACATCAACCTCTATATATTCAAGTCTAAGACACAGATGAGTTTTAAAGGTCAGACTCAACAAGCCCACAAATGGCTAAGTTGTTGATGCTCTCCTCACTCAACAAGCAGCAAGAAAAAGCCGTAGTGAAAGAGCCTCCGTTAATTAGTATGATGACCAAACCACAAAGTCATCATAGCTTAAGTTGAAGACTCGAGTGAGTTCTAAAGGTCGGACTCAACAATCCCACAAATGGTCGAGTCGCTGACACTCTCCTCACCTCAATAAGCCATAAGAAAAGGCCACAGTGAAAGAGCCCATGTTCATGAATCCAATGATGATAGTTGTTCAATCTTAAATCAGATCCAACTTAGTGACTACAAGCAATCAGAATCTAAGGGATCTTTCCACTTGATCGATGGACCAAGATAATTTAAGAAAACTTTTAATTCAAAACTGCCTCAAATCAATCTATATATTGCATGCAAGGTGATATCTCAATCTCTTTTCAAATTATCTGATCAAGCACAAAGCACAAATCAAAATAAATTCTCTCATCAAGTCCCCAAAGCAGAAAGCACAGGATCGATGAAGTGATTCCATAGTTTACATAAAGGCAATGGCTGAACTAAAGGAATTTCATGGTTATTTAGTATGTTAATGCACATATTGCTAGACTAATAGCTCAACATTGACCTAATATGAGGCAGAAGGTTGGGTCAAATATATGCACCCTTCAACGAGTCCGTCAAAGCAGCAAGCACAAGACTTAGGGCGTACATACACTTTCTGACAAGTTAATATAGACAAATTAAGTCAATCCTTCATCAAAATTCGTCAAGCTTAAAGCTATGACAGAAGGAATTTCAGATCTCGAAGCAAAGAAATCGATTCCTCCATCCAACCCGGTCAAGCACGAAGCTAGGGTCGGAGAAAATCCAAATATGTGAAGATACAAAAGAGAGAGACTTTTAGCAAACCCATCGAAGTAGATAATAGATGGTTGAAGAAGCTCTTCAGTGAGCCCATGGAAGTTGAAATCTAAAGTGATCCAAGATCTATGATCAAAAGGTCAACTAATTTTCAACAAACATGACTCGCTCCACGCACAAATCATATTTATTACAGGGCATTTGTTAACCTCCATGCATGTGCCATAAGTCAAGTTAAACTCACAAGGTGAATTTGACGAGCTTCAGTGTGCAAATCGGAGCTAAAATACACTGCATGCGAAAATCAATCGAAATGACTGATCAGACTTTATCGTCACGCGAATGTCAAAACTAATCGAATATATATATATATATATATATATATATATATATATATATATATATATATATATATATATATATATATATATATATATATATATATATATATTGCACAATTCGATAGTCGATCGATCAAGAAAAAAGTTCATCGACGCACTGATATGCACATCGAGGTCGGGAAGTCATGGCATTGCCTAGACGACCTCCGTTCGTGAAATTGATTGTGTCATTAACATTGAAATGTCAAAACCTATCAAATGAGACTGTTGACATTCAATTCGGATGAGTTTACGTGAATGTCAAACGGTCAAAGGGGATAATGCGCATTTTTAAACTGAAAGTGGCCTAATTTGATGCTGAAGTCGCTCAAACGAACTCCGTTCATGAAATGGATTATGTTATTGCGTATGGAATGTCAAAATTACCTAGAATATATATCCAATTTGACTAAGATTATTATGCTTAAAATTTCATCAAGATTAATACATATTTTGAGATAAATCTACTTGATTATCTCCTTATTACACATAGTCAATGTATTGAGACTTGTAGGCGTAATCAAGCGCCACGTAGGCCCTCCCATAACCAATTTTATTCCTCGCTTTCTTTTTTTGGAAAAATTTGAGGCATAAGCCCAATGTATTCCAAAATGTAATGTATCAAGTAATGAGAATCAGAAGAGAAGACTATAAGAAAGTAAGAAAAGAAACAGATTACACAACAAACTTAAGACAGCCTACACACTGTTAACAAGAACAAGACTACACAGCAAAATTGGATTGCCTCAACTATGTAGAAAACCCAAAACAATGGACTTAGGATTATAGTTCGACCGCAGATCCGCCATCCGATCATTAACAAAAAACCATTTGGAATGGGTAGACTTACAAAGAAACCGCTGCAAATGCTTAAAATCAAAAAATAATAAAACCATAAGCATATGCACATCAAGACCATTTCAAAACCATATTTCCTGTGTAAACCCAAATAAAACCATTTAGAATGGGTAGACTTCCATAGCAAAACCCGGTTGCAAATACTCCAAACAACTGCAACAGAAATAAACACCATTAGCATGAAGCACATCAAGTCCATTTCAAACCATATTTCCTGTGTAAACCCAAATAAGAACAGGCCAGTCCTCTCTGTCAAAAAAAAAAAAAGAAACACAAAGTATTTTCCGGCCATAACAACCCATACACCACGCCTCTTATACAACCAAATTAACAATATCAAGCCATAGGATAAAGCCAATCCAATCCAATGAGCCAATACCAACATCAAGAATCCAAAAAACCTCCAACCCAGATGTGAAGGAAGCATCCCTCCTCAGAAATAAAGACAAAACAAAACTCCACCCATATAGAAGCAAACAATAACCGTAAGGAAGGAAGTATCTCTCCTTATAAACAACACAAACAAATCGCACACACAATCTCCATCATAAGATTTATAAATAATAAAATATGGACTGACTTTGATAAAACCAAAAAAGAAAAAACCATCTCAAGCATACATGATGAACAGGCCACCAATCTCCAGGTTGGTGAAGCTTAACTCCATCCAAGGTTCTAATGAGCATCCGTGCCGTGTTAATATTTGAATACCCTTGGGTAAACATAAGTGTCATCATCGCCAGATTGCATGATACCGCAACCATGTCCAAAGGGTCCGATTCGAATGTTCGACGCAAGCGCGATAGTACAGCAGAAAATAATCAAGAATGGCAGGGATTAGGGATCCTATTCCTCCAACTTAAGATGATTTGCATAACACTTGTGCCAGACTCATTAACCTTCCATCTTGCTATTTTAAAGGAAATTCTATCTTTAATATGATCAAGTAAGTCGTGAGAGGAGAAACAAGTGAGTTATAAGCCTTTTATTTCTTTCTCTCCAAATACAGACTAAAACAAAGAAGGAAAGAAAGTGTATTCTTTTGTCGATTTTATGCACATTTGGTTCTAAACTATTTAGAACTTGTTGCAAGGTAGATTGCATTAAAAAGAAATTGCCATTGGGTAGAATACTTCTAATCGATGCATCAAAATGGACATTCAAAGAAGAGATGTGAATGTGTTTAATCATTAAAACAAAACTCGATATAGTTTGGATGCCGAGCCCTCTTTAGCAAGCAAATCAAGTTTTAACCCACCAAGATAAGCCATCCAACAATATAAAGCATAATTAACAAAGACAAAAAACCGGATAGACTTAAACCAATTTACGGTAAGTGCTCAAAGAGACTGTTGAAATCTCGATTAGTGGGATTACGCAATAAACCCCAAGTAATCCATCACCACCAATATAGGTATAGAAACAATAGAAGCATATAACGGGATATTCAACAAAGAAGGATGGAATTCTCCAATTCCCATCAGAAATAAAAGTGCAAAGCTTAGCATTTGTATAAGTTTGTTGGTGATATTATCATTCCTCATGTTCATCATAGATTTATTCCCACACCAAGGATCAGAAAGCAAAGAAAATGAATGGCCATTTCCTATGTGATAGTTTAATTTATCACAATAGCGATTTGCATACAATTTCATTTCCTTCCACATAGAGGAGACTTTGTGTATAGAGGGATTCCAAATAGAACCATATTTCTGATTACACCATTTCAAGAGAGATTCCTTTAATGTTTTCCACATTGTTTTGATTTTACATAGAGAATTAAGAGAAAAGCCAGAGAATGCCTATTCCACCTTTCTCCTGGAGATGTTTTATCCCAAGATATAGTAGTAAGTTTGTTTGAAACTCCATTATGATAGAAGAATCTTGAAGTGAGTGAGTAAATTTGCTTTAAAACATCTTTGGGAATGATCATAGATCTAAACCAATAAGATATGAAGTTGTTAACAGATGATCTAAGTAATTGTAATCTTCCTCCAAGAGAAACTTACACTTCCAACCAGCAAGCCATCTTTGCAATTTGTCAAATAAACTTGAGAAGTTCATGAGTTTAGGAGATCCCAAGGTTAGGGGAAGACCCAAATATTTGATGGGGAAAACACTTTGAGTAATATTAAGAATACTACAAAGGTTGTCCACCTCCCTTGAACCTTTAGAAAAACAAATGAGGGATTTGTCCAGATTAACGACAAGTCCTGTGTATTTTTTTAATATCTCAAGACAGGATTTCAGGGAGCCCACTGAATGGATATCTGCAGTTCCAGTCACTAAGAGATCATCAGCGAAAAGCAAATGAGAAATTTGACAAGTTCCAGAATCGATCAGTATCTAAATAAGTTAACCTCTCTTTCAATTAAACAGAAAAGGTGTATGGCTATGGTAAAAGTGAATGGGGATAATGGACAACCTTGCACGAGACCAAATTTTGAAGTAAAGTAACCTTTGATTTCTCCATTTAGAATGATTGAGAAAGGGATATCGATACATGCTTTCACCCAATTAATAAATCAAGGAAACCCAATAGATTTCTATGTAGAAGAGCATCCTCGTTAATAGAGTCAAAAGCCTTCCTAAGATCAAGTTTGGCTAGAAAACCCCATGTGATTTGCTATGAAACAACTCATTACAAATTTCACTTGCCATAGTGATATTATCTCAAATGTCCCTTCCTTTAATAAATGCGATCAAGTTAATTAAAAGAGGAAGGACTTTCTTCATCCTGAAGCAAGAACTTTGGCAATAGCTTTGTAAAAGTGTTGCAAAGAGATATAGGTCTCAGAATGTAAATTGAGTTGGAATGTTTAACTTTAGGAATCAAAGTTATCAAGGAATGTATGGAGCTTTTGGGTTTTGAAAAGTGACGAGTGCATTTAAAAGTTTCGAACTTCCCAAGAGGCAGAAAAGAATTTGGAAGTAAAACCATCTGCACCTGGAGCTTTATTCTCACTTATACTATATAAGGCATCTTTAATTTCTTGATCACTAATATCAGCCTCCAAACTCATGATAGATTCAGTAGAGAGTGAATTGCCAATTGGGATATCCCAGAATGAAAGAGTCGAGGAGTTCTTGTTAAAGAGAGTGAATAGTACCGCTAAACTCCTCGCCTATGGAATCGATATAAAAACACCATTGTCAAGAAGAAGCTCTCTAATCACATTAGAGCTTCTCCTTTCTTGAATGGAAAAGTATAGAAACTTAAGATCGCCATCGAGGAAGTAAGCCAATGAGCCTTAAAGACGTTGTTTAACCCATGCATCCTCCATATGAAGTAAATTAATGTAAGATTCTTTAATAACCTTAGCTTCAGCTAGAAGGAGATCATCAGTTGGATGCCTTTCCAATTTTTCAAGAATTTCTTTTTGATTCCATTTTGCTTTTTCGATTTGGAGTTGTAATGGTGATGAGTCTCTCATGGCTTCTTTGAGTGCACTCTTGACCTTGGATAATTTGTTTGCAAGTACAA
The DNA here is from genome assembly GCA_021442155.1 of Cymbidium sinense. NCBI lineage: Eukaryota > Viridiplantae > Streptophyta > Magnoliopsida > Asparagales > Orchidaceae > Cymbidium > Cymbidium sinense. Next base: position 44,766,940 of record CM038225.1, on the reverse strand, counting down.
AGATAGGGTCACCAACCACAAAGTTCTTCCAAGCATCTTTGATAACTCCCAAGAAATCAGTGGGGTCCAATAATTTGAACATAAACCGATTTACCCGAAAGCAATGGTGCATGAAAATGATGAGAGAGAGTGATCCATGAGAGAGGAGGAGGGACTTTATAAAACGAAGAGGGAATTTATCCAACCAAGCAAGATTGCAAAAGGCCCTATCAAGTTTAATATGGGATTGTTGGTTTGTTGATTGGACCAGGTATAGAGTAAACCTGCACTGGAGCTCGAAGTTCAGTCTTGGACACGTGAAGAGAAGGAGAGGGTATTGGTAAGAGATAGGGGTTACCACCCATCTTATCTTTATGGGAAAGACCACAATTAAAATCACCCATCAATAACCAAGGATCCGTAATAACAAAGAATCTCCTGGGAGCTCCAGAGATGGTTAGATTGAGAATCATTCTCATAGATACAGTGTAAGGAAAAAAGGGGAGTTCCCATTAAGAGACTGAGCCGTGAATAAATTGATTAAAGCCTAACGGTTGGAAATTTATACGCCGTAACACCATTTAATCCAGATTCGCCACCACCGCCAACTTCAAATTGGAACGACGACCGTAGGGAAACATCAAAAACTTTCGTAAAAGAAAAGGGTCACTATAGGATTCAGAATTAATCTTAGTTTCCAGAAGACAAAATAGATCCAACCTGAATTCTTTGATAAGTCTTAAGCAGTCCTGTTTACGACCTTGAGCAGCTAGGCCTCTCACATTCCAAATACCTAGTTTAGGAAAATCATTGGGAAGGGAAAGAAGAGGGCTTTTATTTTTTTTTACCTTTTGATTGGAAACAAGAACATTAGAGCTTACTGTGGTATCTCCTCCATCCGTTGTGACTTTGAAGTCGAGATAGGATTCTTTCCTTTATCCATACCACAACCGATCATATTGCTTGGGGAGAGGAGGAAGGAAGATCGTAACAACACCAAGCTTTAGTGGATCACCGGAATGGCTTCTAAATATGTATCACGGGGTGGAATGATCAAGCCTCGATGCGGTGAGTGAGAAAGAGTGGGAGGTTGATTGAGATCGTAAGAGGACAGCTTTTGAGATCACACCTCCATTGCATTAAGAAGAGTTTCATCTTCCATGATTTCGCCTTCTTCTGATAAGGCAGAGAAATTGTTAACAAGAGAAAGTACATTATCTGGTTGGCGACTACGGCTCCTACCCCTGTTCTGGATACGCTTCGCAATCGGTTTTTGAGGTAAGGCTTTATTCGAAGGACAAGAGGTATCACCGTGTGAAAGTATTACATTGAGTACAAGCCGACGGCTTCCAATCAGATAATTGGTTGAATTTCTTTCCATTCAAATTGATAGGAATCGAAGCCGAAGAACGGAGGAAGTGTTACGCATACGAGACGGCAACGCGTGATCCTAGCTTTGGAAGCCGTTAGGTTGTCAACAGCTAGGGGAATGCCAATCACACTTCCGATCTTCGAGAATCCATTCTCGTTCCAACAGCATAAGGGAAAGTTAGGTAGCTTGATCCACAATGGGATCTCAGTCACTGGATCATTTGACGGCCGGAACTCCACTGAATATAAACCACGTTAAGAAAACAAGGCCCGCCGCTCCAAATCGCATTGTAATCTTCGATAGTAAATTTGAATAAAAGAAATCCCCTTCAAGTGATAACAACTCAAGATTTCCTTTAAACCGCCATATTTTCTTTACCGCAGCCAACAGAGATCCATAAAACGGACGTTTGCCAATAGCATGACCAACTAGAGACAAATTCCACTCCTGCTGGCCTTCCAACAAATCTTCCTCAGAAAAAGACACTCGTGAGGAAACTGGTGGAATGAAGGAAAGTGGGAAATCCTGCTTTTCATTTTGAGCGTAATGCCTCTTTCCATAATGTCCACGGATCCCTCGGAAGGCCTGACCATTGACGGAGATAAAGAAGAGAGAGGCGGAAGGAGTGATTAAGAGTACCCATTGCTAGAAAAGAAAAAGAGGGACTGACCCGGCTAAGAGCCAGAGGTCAGATGGAGAGATGATTGGTAGGCAGGAGAGGAATGTTGGATTTTAAGGGAGAAGAAGGAGGAGGAGGATGAAGGCGCCGGCGTCGAACTCCCACACTGAAGAAGAAGCCCTAGAACCATTCGCTCTCGAAAATTTTAATTTTGTTTACAAACAAACTTTTTCCCTGCTCTTCTTCTATCCACAGATCTTTTTCTCCCAGTTGAAGGAACAAGCTCCTCGTCGGCTCTATCCTTGCTGCCAGCCGAAGGCCCAACTCCTGTTCGATCTCCAAAGCTGGACGAGCTTCCCTTTCTTCTCTCTTGGCTTCAACTCCAAGCTGCAACTATCACTAGCAACAACCTCCCTTTTGTCCTCCTTGCCATCTACGAGTAGCACCAAGTTGTCGCCCACACTCACTCGACTTTCTCTATCTCATCGTTCTATTGGCTTAATAAAGAAAGATAAACGGAGGAAGAGGGATGTGACGGTGGATGGGAGGCATGGATGTGAGCAGTCTACGATCCCTGAATCTGAAGCTCTGTCCCATACCTTTCAGCCCACGTTCTCTTATTCTTCCGAAGTTTAATCTGCCGCCTCCATCCTACTTGAGAGAATGAGCAGCTGCTGTTGTCCACCTATTCCTAGATAGCAACCGAACTGCATGAAATCGAGCCGCAAGCTCTAACCTTCCAGCTTCCTTTGGAGCATTTCAATCGATAAGGGATGTTTATTTCTTCCTCTCTCTCTCTCTCTCTCTCTCTCTCTCTCTCTCTTGTATCTCATTCTAGTTGGAGGCTTTCTACCCTAGATATGGTCATCTGCAACACAGCAACACATGTGCTTGTGATGGCGAATCGGTTGGAGAAGGATCTGCAGTTCTTACATCGAATGGAGAGTGTTGGGATTAATCTTGATGTTGTCACTTTTAATTGCTTGATCAAGGGCTTTTGTGATATTCACCGTGTGGAAGATGCATTGGAAATGATCAGGGAGATTCCTTTTAAAGGATGTTCTCCAGACAAAATTAGTTATTATACAGTGATCACCTTCTTATGCAAAGAGAAGAGGGTTGAAGAGGTTAGAGTTTTGCTACAAAAGATGAAGGATGATTCTAATTTGATTCCACTCACTGCTAATCCATGTTCTCTCGAAGCATGGACATAGTGATGACTCTCTAGGGTTTCTTCAGGAATCAGAGGAGAAAGAATTTCGTGTTGATAAGGTTGGCTATAGTGCCATCATTCATTCCTTTAGTAGAGATGTGAGGATGGAAGAGGCAAAAGAGATTTTCAAATTAATGATCTCAAAGGGCTGCCTTCCTGATGTTGTGACCTACACTGCAGTTGTCAATGGATTCTATCGCATAGGAAAGATAGATCAAGCAAGAAAGTCGATGGATTATATGTATAAGAAAGGATGCAAGCCAAATGCCGTCACCTACACGACATTGTTGTGTTGAATTGGTAGTTCGATTGAGGTCAAAGATATGTTGAACAAGAGTGAAGAAGAGTGGTGGACACCAACTGCTATCAGCTATAGTGTTGTGGTGCATGGACTTAGGAGAGAGGGCAAGCTTGCAGAGGCTTGTAATCTGGTCATGCAAATGATCAAAAGTGGGTTTTTCCCTACACTTGTTGAAAATAATCAACTCATTCATGCACTCTGCAAGGATGGAAATCCCATTGAAGCTAAGAAATTTATGGAGGATTGTTAGAGTAAAGGTTGTGCTATCACTGTGGTGACCTTTACCACATTAATTCATGGATTTTGTCAGGCCGACGATCAGATATCTGCTATATCTTTGCTAGACGATATGTTTCTCAGTAATAGGCATCCTGACGTCGTGACATACAAGGTTATAATTGATGCATTGGGAAAGCTTGAGAGATTTGAAGAAATATCAGAACTCATTAAAAATATGCTGAATAGAGGTTTAGTTCCCACACTTGTCACTTACAGGACGGTTATCCATAGGTATTGTGCGAGGGGAAGCATTGACGAGCTACTCAAGTTGCTTGATAAAATGCTAGCACGGCAGGGGTTTAGGACTGCTTATAATCAGGTTATTGAGAAGCTTTGTGGTTTTGGTAGACTTGATGAGGCTTATAAAGTTATAGGAAAGGTGTCAATGACTGCCTCAAAGATAGATGCTGACACTTACCACATATTGATGGACTGCTTTGTGAAGAGAGGCCTTCCACTGCTGGCTTATAAATTGGCATGCACGATGTTTAGGAGGAATTTGATTCCAAGTGTTAAATTGTGTTAGAAAGTGAGCAACAAGCTTCTTTTAGCTGGAAAATCAGATGAGGCAGGGAGGCTTATGGTAAAATTTATTGAGAAGGGGCAGTCTTTGGCGTAGCATCACTGCTTGAGCTGATTGTCAAAATGGGGCTTTAAAATTTGGTTTGCTGGTCCGCGAAAAGCAGTGCTCTCCTATTTGAAGAGTTAAGGGTGTTGTATCTGATATGATCCCAAATCCTCAAAGCACCAAATACAGCCACAAATGATTCATAAACTCAATATACAGAGACCACTGATGATGTAACAATGCCAAGAAACTACAAGATCAGCCAACCTCCAGCACTAAAACAACCTCAATTACAACAATTCCATACGCTTCCTTCCACAAAACACCAATCAACAAAGAAAGAATCCAAATAAACAGCCAATAACAAATCAGAGTGCTCCAACTACATTACTGCAAGAACAACAACAATCACAGGTATGTACCCATCCTCACTCCGAAATTTCCTTTCCTCCTAGACAACAAACTCAACACAACAATAGGTGAAAGTTGATAGATTTAATGGAGAGAACCCTGAGGTTCGTTAAAGCAGACAATTTTTTCAATATTATAGCCTTTCGAAGCTAAATTCTTAATAACATCTGTTATATGGACTGACCAGACTAAGTTGGTACCAATGGATGCATCTTAATCACCAATTACACTCATGGATACAATTTAAAGAGCAAGTTATTCGAGATTTGGCCCTCCTTGTATAGAGAGATTTAAGAGGTGAACTTGCAAAATTACATAAATCTACAAAGCAATTTTATAACAATTTGAGGAATTAAAACCGGATATCGTGTATTCCACCAATTCTTACATAGTTGTTTTGAATGCTTTAAGGCAAGATATAAAAAGAGAAGTAAGAGCATTGAAGCACTACAAAGAAGCCTTCCAGTTAGCTAAATTGATGGAGGATAAAGCCAAGATATAATAATGCCCAAATTACAAACACCAAGCTCAACAGAGTAAACAAAATCAAAACTATCAACCACGCTTATTGCCATCACCTCAGAATTCCGTGATTCAATCAAAACAATGGAATGCATAATGACAAAACAACCCCATCCGTAAACCGACACCAATACAAATAGATGAAAGAAGGGATGTTTTAATTGAGGAAAAATATCACAGCATATATGCCAAGTTATTTGCCTTCATGATAATCAATGAGGACCAAGAGTATCAAAGACATGTACTCAACCAAAGAAGGTGGATTCAAGAAGAAGCATTAGCAAGCTTCAACTATCAACCTTTCAATCGTGCTAAGGCAAATGACATGTAGATTGTATTAGTATACACATGATAAATAGTTCTAACCACTAACTTAGCTTAGATTTTATGTCGATATAACCCAATTATATATAGAATAAGATAGTCCATAGTAATAAGTCACCGGCACAAATCCTTTACACCTCAAATAAGATGGACAAGAAAGATACATAATACTACCACATACAAAGGAGGATTCATTTTCGATAGGTTGATAACCATCTAAATCACGGGGAAGCTCACAAACAACATGAAACAAATGACAATATAAGAGAGCTTCAATCCAAGATTTAGATAATCAAATGCTTTTACACTACAATCAAGAAAATTACCAAATCACTCGAAGATGGGCGATAGTAATCAAGCTTGTTAAAAGTTTAGATCAAAGAAAAGTACTAACGGAGAGCCACAAATTAAAGAAATATTAAAAGGGGATTTCTAGCCACGTAAGCTTGGGATATCAAAGAAATACGTAAAGCATCTCAGATTTTGACCTTGAGGACAAGGTCAATGTGAGGAGGGGAGTAATGATATGATCCCAAATCCTCAAAGCACCAAATACAGCCACAAATGATTCATAAACTCAATATACAGAGACCACTGATGATGTAACAATGCCAAGAAACTACAAGATCAGCCAACCTCCAGCACTAAAACAACCTCAATTACAGCAACAGCCCATACTGCCTCCTTCCACAAACACCAATCAACAAAGCAGCAATCCAAATAAACAGCCAATAACAAATCAGAGTGCTCCAACTACATTACTGCAAGAACAACAACAATCACGTATACCCATCCTCACTCAAATTTCCTTTCCTCCTAGACAACAAACTCAACACAACAATAGGCCTGTGAAAGTTGATATGCCAAGATTTAATGGAGAGAACCCTAGAGGTTGGCTGTTTAAAGCAGACCAATTTTTTTCAATATTATAGCCTTTCAGAAGACCAGAAATTCTTAATAACATCTGTTTATATGGACGGACCAGCACTAAGTTGGTACCAATGGATGCATCTTAATCACCAATTACACTCATGGATACAATTTAAAAGCAAGTTATTGAGATTTGGCCCTCCTTGTATAGAGATTTAAGAGGTGAACTTGCAAAATTACAAATGTAAATCTACAACAGCAAAGAATTTTATAACGAATTTGAGGAATTAGAAACCGAATGTATTCCACCAATTCTTACATAGTTGTTTTGAATGGTTTAAGGCAAGATATAAAAGAGAAGTAAGAGCATTGCACTCACTACAAAGAAGCCTTCCGCTAAATTGATGGAGGAGCTAGTAAGATATAATAATGCCCAGAAATTACAGAACACACCAAGCTCAACAGAGTAAACAAAATCAAAACTATCAACCACGTTTATTGCCATCACCTCCAGGAATTCCAGCATTCAATCAAAACAATGGAATGCATAATAGACAAAACAACCCCATCCAGAAACTGACACCAATACAAATAGATGAAAGAAGAAAAAAAGGATTGTGTTTTAATTGTGAGGAAAAATATCACAAAGGGCATATATGTCAAGCCAAGTTATTTGCCTTCATGATAATCAATGAGGACCAAGAGTATCAATGATACTAAACAAAGAAGGCAAGGATTCAAGAAGAAGCATTAGAGCAAGCTTCAACTATCAACCTTTCAATCCAAGCAAGGCAAATGACATAGAGATTGTATTAGTATACACATGATAAATAGTTCTAACCACTAACTTAGCTTAGATTTTATGTCAGATATAACCCAATTATATAGAATAAGATAGTCCATAGTAATAAGTCAGCTGGCACAAATCCTTTCTGACCTCAAATAAGATGGAAAAGAGGCGTATTACATAATACGACCACATACAAAGGAGGATTCATTTTAGGTTGATTGAACCATCTAAATCATGAAGCTCACAAACAACATGAAACAAATGGTATAATATAAGAGAGCTTCAATCCAAGATTTAGATAATACGTAAATGCTTTTACACTACAATCGAAAATTACCAAATCTCGAAGATGGGATAGTAATCAAGCTTGTTAAAAGTTTAGATCAAAGAAAAGTACTAACGGGGAGAGCCACAAATTAAAGAAATATTAAGGCAAAGTAAGGATTTCTAGCCACGAAGCTTACGGGATATCAAGTAAAGAAATACGAAAGCATCTCAGATTTTTTATTGAGAGGTCAAGTGAGGAGGAGTAATGATATGATCCCAAATCCTCAAAGCACCAAATACCAACAAATGATTCATAAACTCAATATCGAGACCAGCGATGATGTAACAATGCCAAGAAACTACAAGATCACAACCTCCAAAGACTAAAACAATACAAATGTCATACCGCTTCCCTCCTTCCACAAACACCAATCAACAAAGCAGCAATCCAAATAAACAGCCAATAACAAATCAGAGTGCTCCAACTACATTACTGCAAGAACAACAACAATCACAGGTATGTACCCATCCTCACTCCGAAATTTCCTTTCCTCCTAGACAACAAACTCAACACAACAATAGGCCTGTGAAAGTTGATATGCCAAGATTTAATGGAGAGAACCCAGAGGTTGGTCTTAAAGCACCAATTTTTCAATATTATAGCCTTCGAAGACTTCTTAATAGCATCTGTTACATGGACGGACCACTAAGTTGGTACCAATGGATGCATCTTAATCACCAATTACACTCATGGATACAATTTAAAGAGCAAGTTATTCGAGATTTGGCCCTCCTTGTATAGAGATTTAAGGGTGAACTTGCAAAATTACAAATGTAAATCTATAGTGCAATTTTATAACTAATTTGAGGAATTAGCAAACCGGATATCGTGTCCACCAATTCTTACAGAGTTGTTTTGAATGGTTTAAGGCAAGATATAAAAGAGAAAGTAAGAGCATTCAGCTAAATCACTACAGCAAGCCTTCCAGTTAGCTAAATTGATGGAGGATAGGCTAGCTGAAGATATAATAATGCCCAGAAATTACAGAACACACCAAGCTCAACAGAGTAAATAAAATCAAAACTATCAACCACCTTTACTGCCATCACCTCCAGGAATTCCAGCATTCAATCAAAACAATGGAATGCATAATAGACAAAACAACCCCATCCAGAAACTGACACCAACACAAATAGATGAAAGAAGAAAAAAGGGATTATGCTTTAATTGTGATGATAAGTATCAAGGATACACATTTGCAAATCAAAACTGTTCAATCTAATAGTGATCAATGAGGATCAAGAACAGTATGTCCAGCAAGACTCTGAACCTGAATTGCAAGAGCTACAAGAAGAATTATCTCAAGAATATCCTCTTTTCCCTGTCTCCCATCTCTTCTTCTTCCACAAAGAAGTTCCACGGTTGATCCTCACTGGAAGGTCTCTCCCAAAATCACTGAACTCCCTCCGTTCCTCTTTTCCCCGCTTTCTCTGAGTAATTCGATTCAGACACAAGGAAAGAATCAAGTTAGGTTAATTCAAAGCTTCATCCAACGACCAAGAAGCAGCAGCGCAATCTCAAGCAACGGTTCAGATCCGGTCAAAGGATCAAGCCGATACAAGGGCAGCACGCGTAATCCACTAACTCCTTTAAAGACTGAGAACCACATGATCAAGAAACAAATCCAAGGGCAGATCAGACAACAAGGCAATCAGACGGTTCAAGATCGACCCAAGTGAAACTCAATCCAAGTGCATAAGATCCACCAGCAAAATCAATGGATCGAAAAGCACCGCCATTCCCACAGCAAATAATCCACTCAGCCGGGTTCCAACACTCAGGACTGAGTCAACTCAGAACGGATCAAACTCAAATCTCACCAAACAGACTCAATTGACACTGTTCCAGACACAAATCAGAAATTAAGACCTATCAGTATCCTACTGCATCCACTAATGGAGGTCAAAGTAGTAAGTTGATGAATGTGGCCTTATCATTGCATTTATAAAGAGGCTGGTTTCATGATTCAAAATTGGTAGTTTATGATTACACTGAGATCTGATTAAGATTAGGGGTGTGCATTATTTTGTTTTAACCAAAAAATCAAACCGAACCAAAGTTTTTGAGTAATTTAGTTCGGTTTTGAACATAGTAATTTGGATTTTGGTTTTTGATTTTTGGATTGGTTTGTTAAATAAAATTTTGGATGGAACCAAATAAACCAAAGTAATTATATGTAATACAGTATTATTAATTTATGTATAATAGGCTTATCTATTATACATTTATTTTTGAATACTTGGTAGGTATTTTTTTAGAGGACCATTATCTAATTTTCTAAAATATTTTGGTCTCATTATATGGTAATATGGTTTCATCAACTTCTAAGTTCAAAACATCATTCAGGTAAGTAAAAATCAGTTATAAATATTTTTTTTAGTGCATGAAGTAGTTAATTGTATTTTTGATTATTTTTATGTTATTTTACTTATTGCTTGTTCATTATACAATACAAAATTATACAAATAATTTTTAAATGTAGCCAACTTCGGTTTATCCAAAACCAAACCAAAATAATTGAACCAAATTATTATTCGGTTTATTTGATTTTGCATTTTATTTGGTCGGTTTAGTTCAATATTTTTAGAAATTCAAAACTAATTAGTTTTAAAAATTTATCATCCAATCCATCCAAATCAACCAAACGCACACCCCTAATTAAGATGCCTTATTTTTGAGGACACTTAGAAGGAGTTAACCAAAGTTCACCTTCTGGAAAGATGCACATGAAAAGGCAACCTCAATAGCACTGGAGTCTAGGTGGCCATATGTGCTTATCTTTCTAAATCAGGAAATGTGGCTTATGAGGTGCTTGTATTTGTTGCCTTCCTCATGTTGTTATTATGTAATATGATGGGCACCTGCATGCTGGTTTATCTCCCCGTCTCGAATTCCTGGCTCTGTGAGAGATCAACCAAAATACGGTCGAAATCGATGAGATCCCCTGCAATGATTACTATAATGAAGGAACATCGCTGATTTATAATCCAAATTATCAAGATTCGAAGAGGAGTTCAGATGTGTCGACGAAGCGGGATTTGATATCATTTCACAACATGATCAAGGATGATTCTCCTTCCATCATCAACGACATCAATGACATCAACGACATGAACGAAGTGACAATTGAAATTTCATCCCTTGAAGATGGAAGAGATACAGATGCCAATCTTTTTGTCCATAGAAGCTTGACCCAATAGTGTGCTCCATTGGAGAGTGTATTTCATGAGGAATTGAATGCTAAGCAACCATCGACATTTGAATGGTTTCGGTCACATCAACATCCAATTATAATGACTATTTTTATGAACATCTTTGAAGAGGATCCTTGCTTCACAACAGCTACAACATTATGCTCCATAGGAATGTGTCATATCAAGCACAACAAATGATCTCACACTTTTTATGCTTGCTCTGTTTACACAGGCGCTTGAAGACTCTGTTATGCTTAGTAGAGCTAACAGATAGAAGACCACGATCTTAGTATCACAAGATACTGACCTTTATGCTCAGTAGAGCTGATGGGAAGGTCGAATAGCTCCCGATGCAACCTCCTATGTAGGGAAGACGCCGGGAGGCTGTCGAAATTCGAATTGACAAAGGAGTTAATTAATTTAACTCAAAATGAACTTTAAGCTCAAAATTAAATCATGAATTGAAATTGTAGGTGTTTGAAGATCCTGTTATGCTCAGTAGAGCTGACAAGTTAGAAGACCACGGTCGCAGTGTCGCAAAACACTAACCTTTATGCTCAGTAGAACTAATGGGAAGATCGAATAACCCCCGATGCAGCCCCCTACGTGGGGACAACACCGGGAGGCTTCCGAATTTTGGATTGACGGGAGACCTAAACAGGAACAAATAAAAGTGTTGGACGAGCTTAAATTAAACTTAATTGAAAATGATAAATTAAAAAATAAATCTACATATATGCTCTTTATACGCACTTCTATTATGCTCAAGAGAGTCGAGTTAAGAAGACCATAAGTCGCAAAGACACGAATTATGCTCGTAGAGTGAAGTGAAGGTCGAATAACCCTCAATGCAGTCCCCTATGCGGTGATGACGCCGGGAGGTGCCAAATTTTGGACTGACGGGAGACTTAAACTAGAAAAATTAAAATGTTGATGAGTTTAAATTGAACTTATTTGAGTATGACAAATTAAAGAATAAACCTACATATAAAATTCTAAAAGTCTTTAAATAAGAATGATCTTGATAACTTGTTGACGATCAAAAATAAGACTTTAACGACTTGAGAATTTGTCTCCTAAAAATATAAAATTCAGGTAAAGCTTCTGATTATTTTGATTGTTGCCTACGAGCATAAACAAAACTTATAGTGGATTTGAAAGCTTGTCCTTCAATCAGAACAAGGATCAAATATAACCATTCAGAGCAAAAAAGAATTTGAATGAGACTTGTAATGAGCCTATGAGTTTCTTAGTGATCACAAGCTAAGTTTCATTGAAACTTAAAGAACTCAATGTGCTATGAACTAAATGCATACAAATGAATATTAATCTAAATAATTGAACAAGAGCTGAAATGTTTTAGGCCACTGGATTCGTAACATATCGTACAAGCAAACAGAAGATGATATTGAATTAATTTTGCATAAATTATGGAGCAAATTATCACTCAATTCAAGTGGTTCAGATTTTGTGCAATTATTTGAAAGAAATGAATTCTTGTATGAAATACAAAGTAATTTTCAATTCAATTTGATCTTTTCAAAATTCATACAGGTATTCTAAATAACCCGCATGGGCGCCGACACTACGCTGAATGCTTAAACTTAGTGTCTGAGGATGTTGCGCGGGTTGATTCCCAGTTTGGTCTTAGGACCGGGTCCGGGTTAACAAAACCTAAAAATCCAATAATTATATTATAATATTTTTAATCAAATAAAATCTCCGTGAAAGTAATTATGTCATATGACAGTAGATCTGATCCTCTATTATTAAGTTAACAGAGTTGATAGGGTCTGAAACAATAAACTAAGTAATCAACACCTCGATAATGGCCGTGTTGACTTAATATTTCAACCGGAGGGTTTTCATAATAATAATAATAATAATAATAATCTATTCAAATGCTAATGTCAAATCATTATTAAATGATCAAATATTCAAACAAAAAATATAAATTAAATGAAATTAATTATTTAAATTTAAAGTAAAAATCCATCCACCCATCCATAACCGTTTGTCGAGGGTGGCAAATTAAGAAAACTTTTGCTCATAAAGAGCCAATGTCAAATCAAATACATAACTATTTTCACACTCAAATAATATTAAGCCCGTAAGGATGTGGCATGTGTCATCTGTTCACGTGATTTTGCCACAAAATGATGCCACATAAATGACTACGCACGTAGCCTTGACGGAAGGTTTCGATATTACCATTAAATTATACAACCGCAACCCATATGTTCTACGGGCTTAGAACTATATAATATATTTTGATTGGGCAAAAAGCTCTATATTAGCTTGTTGACTTGTATTTGTCCCCTGACAAACTCCACCCTGTGTCTACAAGGACACCTTGACGACAACCACGTGTGAGGATCCTTCTGGTCCGAATTACCTCCTATGACTCAAGGCATCGAGACCACAATGCCAGATGACGTAACCATGAGATCTAGATCGGGCGCGTCATTGTTCCCCCAACCATCCGCTTTGAGTTAAAATAGTGAATTTCATAAATCTAAATTCCAAAACTCCACATGTTACTATTATACACTACACATTAAAGCGACCTAATGACTAGCTTTAATCGAAAGTTCTCAGTATTGGGAGAGGTAATTAACTATATGTGCTTACGTCTATAGGAAACCTAGAACTAGATCTAAAGTCCTCACAAAATGAGGACAAAATCTCTAGGTAGTGTCTTATCTACTATTTCATCCGCCTTCTGAAAATTACACCGACAGTTAAACACTCTTTTCATCAAAGAGGTCAGTGGCGAATTTTCGTAGCCTAAATCTTATAATATTAAGCACTCAATTTAAATAAAGAATTATTTTTTGAGATTTTAACTCTTATTGTATTTTCTTTTACCCAAGTAAAGGGCCTCTTAATTTGATTGAGACAGTCTTTAATGAATGAAATATTACCACCATAATGAAGGGTTGCTCATTGGAAGTAATCTTCATTATCAAAGATGATATTATTAATTAGTCTAATTTCCACCATTGAATTTTTTTTCATTATAATTTCATCCATTTTATTTATACTCTTTTTTTATATAAAAATGATCAAAAATATCATTTTTATTAAACTTATTAGCTCTTATGTAAAACAACACTAATAAATAGTCATATCATATAGAGTGCTTAATTAAATAAATGATGAAAATATTATATTTAAAAATATTGACAAATACTATTCCAACTCTTCATATGCCACAGCCTTTAGCATGGCCTTAATAAATCATCATTAATATGAGAGCATAAATTAACTAGAATGGTTTACTTGGGGCAATGATGAGTTAATGCGTTAAGCTTTAATTTCAAGTGGACCACTTTATGATTTAGGCTAACAAATTTTGCTTAATTTTGGTCTTATTATCCTCTAGGTAGGCTTGGGACCCTAATTAGGATATCATATAAGTTAAGAGTCATATTTGAGGAAGTTGAAAAATGAGATTTAAGCTAAAACAAATATAAGATTATTTAAGATTTAAGAAAAATTAGTGATCGATGATTACTTGCCCGATAAGGGTGGATAGCAGATGACGAGCGAAGACTGCGACCATATGAGTGCAATATGAGGAGTTGAGACAGAGGAAGACATGAGCATTATAATCATAATTGTGTGAGTTTTTCAATGTTTTTTGAGTGCTAGCAAATTGGGTGATGATTTATCTCTTATAGTAAGAGAAGAAGATAATACTTTCAAGAGGAGATAATGCTTTCATAGTGTGCCTCCATTAAAATGATGAACAGATGATGACAATGATGCCATGGCAAAAAGACAATGATCGACTTCGATAACTTTAAACATTATAAGTTTCAAATAGTAGGTGATTCAAATCACTTGTCAACTACTTGTTTAACTCAATCTAAATTTTTATAATAATGTGATTTATCCAACCCATGAAAAGCCACAGGAGATGCTTGTGCATAAACATTGGAGATTGATCTAGGAAGACAGCAGCATCCTTATGGAATCAAGGTGTGGGAGAGCCTTCCTCCGGCTGCCTCCTTGCTTGCCCATCCTCCCATGGCTTCAACGGCAGGTAATAATATGATATTATTCAATAATAAATTTTTTTTTGTTACTCGCATAACACTTCTTAAAATAATTAATTAATGGATAGAAAATAAGAGCCGTTTCCTTTATTAAATTGCTGACAGACTAATAATTACTTTCTTCTACCATATATTAACCCAAAAAAAAGTTGACATCATTGCTAATTTCTGCACAGAGATTCTCTTTTAAAACATATTTTAATTACTAAAACATTACATTAAAAAAGGGCATAACAATCATAACAAGATAAATAATTTATTGAACTTACTATACAACTAGTCCCAATCTCTGAAACTCTGAGCCTAATGCAAGCAGTTTATACAATACAATGATCACATAAAACAGCAGTCCTCACCCTTTCAACCACTACTGAAATTTCAGTTATTATAGAAACATCAACAAACACAACAGAGACTACGATCAAACTAGCCGTTGCTTTTTAAATCTGTTCTGTAGAGTCAATCTCAAATCCGAAGGCCAGTTCATTTAAGATCCCATAGTATAAAGGAAACGAAGTAAAGCAATATATTAACAGAACAGATGAATATAAACTTTCACAGGAGGCACTACAGAACCCATTAGGAGACAAAGATGATAGAAGGATCACAGCAGCACTCATCAATAAGGCAGCAGCAGCAGAGAGCAGCAAGACTGTAACAAATACCATAAATAAAGTATGTATATAATGTATGTATGTATAGAGAGAGGGAGATGAGAGACATTAATTGAATCATACCATCCTTCAAGAAAGCCAGTTTGTCTCCGAGGTGGTGGAGCTGCATAATAGTGAGGGGGCGGCATAACCGGAGGACCCTGATAATACCCTGCAATCGTAGAATAATACATATATCAGAATTGCTGCAAAACTTTTACACGGAATTGTACACTAGAGAAAGTTGTTTCTTTGTCAGAAAGAGTAGAAATCAATCAATATGAAAACTTGAACAAGGGGTCAAGATCCTTTTTTTTTGTTGGAATAGCTCAGTAGCACCTAAAATTATTATCAGCTAACTTCCTTGCAAATGGTTCTTAATGGGGCAATCAATAAACCATTTCAACTGAAAAGCTGAGCTGAACCAAAACAAAAATCATTTTCTTTGATTCTAGTTTGATTAAGATCAGCTTTATTTTGAGTTTCCTTATTGGATGAACCTTGGTGTATGCTTTTTGCTGATGACATTCTTCTTGTTGATAAGATTAGAGAGGGAGTCCAACAGAAACTTGATTTATGGAGGTCAACTTTAGAGTCTAAAGGTTTTGTTTAAGTAGATCTAAAACTGAATATATGGAGTGTAATTTTAGTTGTAGAAGTTTTAGTGATAGTGTTATGACTTTTGGTGATCAATATTAAGAGTGGCGATTGAGATATTTAGGCTCTATTGTCCAAAATGATGGTGAAATAGAGGAGATGTTATGTAGAATTCAAGTTGGATGGTTGAAGTGGAGGAATGCATCGGCCATTATGTGATAGAAAGTTACTTAAACAGGAAAATTTTATAAGATGGTGGTAAGACTGGAAATGACTTATTGCAGAATGTTGGCCAATAAAAGCGAAAGACTAAGTTAAGTGTTCACAGAGATGAGGATGCTTAGGTGGATGAGTGGCTTTACTCTTAGAGATAGAATGCAAAATAGTATGTTAAAAAAAGTTGGAGTAGCTCATGGTAGATAAGATTAGGGAGAATTAGCCTTAGATGGTTTCACATAAAAGCGTCGTAATGAGATTAGGAGAGTAGATTTAGATTTGCCTTATGTTAAGAAAGGTAGAGGTAAAAGACTTGGTTAAGATGTATAAATAATAATCTTGGTATCTTGAATTAGATATTTGACACGTAATAGGACACATGAGCAAGGATTCATGCGACACCTAATGGGATTAAGGCTTGTTGTTGTTGTTGTTGTTGTTGTTATTGGATGAACCCATTGGATTTTGTAGGCAGAGTCATCTAATTGCAAAATAAAAGGTTTGTTATCAATTCTAGGAACATTTGAATCTCTTTTCTATTTCCATATTATGTTAATACTAAATCAACCATAAAATAAATCAAGTTAAACAATGCCAAGCAAGATTCACACCAAATTTTCTTGGAATTCTAAACAAAACTCCAATTAAACTAAAAAAAAATCAAATTAAACTGAACCAATCGTTAGTTTAACTCGTACATTCAACTTTCAAATCTAAACAGAAACTTGAGCCTCACATTTCGTTTTATTTTTTGTCCGTTCAACCAAAAAAAAAAAATAAATTAACAGAACTGAGCAAATCAAGTCACAATTTTGTTGATTTCAAGATGAGGATGCTCAGGTGGATGAGTGGCTTTACCATTAGAGATAGAATGCAAAATGAGTATGTTAAAAAGTTGGAGTAGCTAAATAGATAAGATTAGGGATAAGATGGTTTGGACATAAAGCGTTGTCCTGAACCGATTAGGAGAGTAGATATTAGATTTTATGTTAAGAAAGGTAGAGGTAGACCTAAAAGACTTGGTTAAGATGTATAAAAAATGATCTTAATATCTTTAATTAAATGAGAACTTGACATAACATATAAATGGCTAATTATGTATAATTTAGTGGGATTAAGGCTTGTTGTTGTTGTTGAAATCTAAACATAAACTTGAACTCAAAGAACAAAACTGAACATTTTGGTTCAATCTGGTTTCATTTGTTGTCAGTTAAAATTCACTTTCCACCCTTAAATAGTTAATTAGATCTTGTTCAGTTTCAAATATGATCTGTTTGAATCCAACCAAAGTGTGCCAGCCTCAAATCTATTCAATAATAATTCAAAAATTTCCGAGCGACATCTGGCTTTCAAATTGAACATTTTCTAGTCAAATTTGTCATAAATGCTCATCTTTAACTTCATAAGGTATCATTAATCCTGTAACTTACGTGAAAACGCAAGCAAATGAAGACAATATTTATAACATATGCTCTGATCTTCAGAAAATAATTTAAATTAGCATCACTTCTACAAAATAAAGTAATTATAATAACATTTTCAAATAACAATTTCATCCAAGCCTAGAGTTTAATAGAGATTCTAAGGAAAATTGACAATTGTATTATTTATTATTTTTAAATAATAAAATGGTCGTTGGATGTTAATTTCTACATAGTCATGAGTAGCTGTTACCTAGTCATCAGTTACAACTAGCTAGTCAATGTAAATCTCTACAGATTTCCGTATAAATAGGAATTGATCCCAATAAAAATAACACAGCATTTTTCTTATTTCTATCTCTTCCATATGGCATCAAAGCCACCCTCCTTGGCCCTTATCTAGCTGGCGCACCCTCTTCTATCATTAAAACTCAAATATGGCACATATTGTTCAGCCCTAGCAATCGCCTTAACAAAGAACCACAACAATTCCAAGGTGATCATCCTCTTTGCCATCCATACATTGGTTATTGTCAAATATGTAAATAAAAGGACCTCTGCCAAGCCACACCCATCATTTCCCATCCATACCTTGGTTCCAACTTAGTAGGCAAAAAACCTTCTCATGCTTCTCATCATGAATCATCTAATTCCTAGCAGCCTCGAGCCCTACTTTGTTGCCATCAATGTCTCCACAGCTCCTTTATGGATTTTCAACAATGGTAGCTTCACATCATGTCATTGTTGACTTGAACAATCTCCATCTACATTCTTCCTACAGTTGTTCTAACAAGGCTTTGATCCGTGCAACGACCCAAGTCATGCCATTATCTATTATACTCCAAACTAACTTACTTCTACTACTCTTTGCTTTAAATAATGTCATTTGTATACCAAATACGTAAAAGACTTGATTAAAATTCTCAATTTGCACAACCGGTAATGTTTCATTGAATTCATACTCCCTTTTTTGTAAATGAACTAAACAAAAGGGTGATCCTTCTGAAAAAAAAAAAAAATGAACGATGGAGTATATATGAGCGTTAGTTGTCTAGTAATGCATCTTCTCCACTTCTTGCTTTCTATAGGGTCAAGACAACATCATCTAAGTGGTAGCATAAGGTATGTCACCTTAACTTTTCCATTCTCCAGCACATTGTCTCCAATTATAAATTAGATGTGTCATCCTCAATATCATATGATTCTTTTTGTAATGTTTTCAATTCAATAAAAACTACAATCTATCATTCTTTATCTCCTTCTAAACCTATTTAACTCATATTTTTTATTGTATGGATTTTGGCTATCCTATGTTAAGTTCAAATATTACATTATCTTTGTTGATCACTTATTTATCTATAAATACACTTGGCCTCTCACACAAAAATTTGAATCCATGCTATCAACATCAAGTTCAACACTACAGTGAAAACTATTTTAAAAGCAAAATGATCACACTTTACTCTATAAATGTTGGTACATGTCTTGTTCTTGTGAATATATCTCAACACATGACATCTCTCATCTTACAATACCACCCCCATATATTAGAAAGCCATGGTGAATCACATGAATGACATCATCACATTATTGAAAAGGGCCTCAATCTTCTCTTTGATCTTGTCCTCTATTATTCTTCTAGTCCCATGCCTTCTCCGGACTCCACTATAGTTTATGTCATCAATTGTATGCACACATTCACTCTCAATCTTTCCTCACAAAACAACTCATTGGCATTCCCACTCATTGAACCGTAAGGTCTTCGGATGGCATGGTTATCCTCAAGTTCGACCATATTCCACTGACAAATTTGATTCTTATTAACTTGTCTTCCTTCATGAGATATTCAATCGCTCAAAGTGTATTTTTTTTATCACTCCAATTCTAGAATTTCTCTCCCATCATATCAAATTCATTAGAGTATATTTTTTCATTTTCCAATTACCATGTCCTCAACCCACCATGTCTACCGAAAGGTTATATCAATCATTAGTATTCCATCAAACAATATGTTGACACTACCATTCACAATGCCAACCCATCATGAAACCTTTTTCTCAGCTCTCACATTATATCTCTCCACACCTCTCCAATTTACCTCCACTAGTCACTCCCAATTAACGTGAGAACCCAACACCATTACAAATCACAATTCCTCCATTATCCTTACAACAACCCAACCACTCAATGCCCACAAAATGATAACCCAAGCCAAAAATGACATTCAAAATCAATCTAGAAATTAAACATTTGCCCAACTCTTAGATCTTAACAGTAAACCAACCATTGTAATCCAATCACTCAAAGATCATAAATGGCATCACACAAATTCTAACAAATATGACACATTTGTTCGGAATGGGACGTAAGAGTGGGTTCTATTTGATCGAGTTCACAATCTTATTAATCGTAAATGGCATTTTCGAACTTAATGTCACTTTAATGGTTCTATTAACAAATTCAAGCCAACCTCCTTGTCAAATGCTTCTACCAATGGTTTGGTGTTGATTATAATAACACATCTAATCCTATTGTTAAACACAACATTATCATCAGTTATGTGTGGACTCTACAACTAGTTGTAAATATTATCTTTCAACAACGATATCTCTTTGAAAATGTTTATATGGCATAACCATCAAGTTTTCTTCATCTTAATTGATACTCTCATATTTGCAAAGCTTCACAAAGCTATATATAGCCTCAAACAAATCACGTGAGCTTGGCATCACAAACTTCGTTGCTTCCTTATAACAACCCTAGCAGTCACTATATTTATCTTCTTGTAAATTTTCATGAACATTATCATCACATATGACAATGACACACTTGTTGGAATGTTTGTTGACAAATAAGGAAAACTACAATACTTATCACCTAATATTTGTTATCAACAAACTATCCTAATTCATGGATTGACCAACTATTGATCATTGTGCATGCCAAGTGCTTTCTTCGTTATCTAGGTGGTATGTTTGATCATGCCATTCGTCAACACCATGATTCCCCATTATCTTTACACGCTTATATGTCATCTAAGTTGATAATAAAGATGATTACTCACCCACTACCATATAAATCATCTTTTGTGTCACAATCTCATGCTGCTCTAAACAACAACACATTATTGTCCGATCGTAAACAAAGATAGAGTACAAATGTGTCATCACCATTCCTATTGAGCTCCAATGGGATTGCTCTATCTTGGTTAATGATGGCATCAAGAAGTGAGAGATGGCTCTCGACCTCAATGATTTGAGAAGACTCTATATATAGCTATGTATAATCTAAAAATGTTACCCTTAAATTATATTACGCTCATCTATATTATAAAGTTTTTGCCTCCTCCCTCCTAATTTGTGGTTGAAACCTCTTTGGTCCCTTTCACTTATAATCCTAATGTCATTGATCTTGATTGAACTTAGACTTCTGACTCCACAATGCCCGGACTTCTATTACAACAATATTAGAGCTGCTCATTTCTCCACTAACTCATTCTCACCTGGAACATGTTATATTTTCTGATTTAATTTGTGGCCAAGTCCAAAATGGAACACTTTGAGCGGCTCATGTTTCATTATAGGATCAACTAGTAGATATTCACACAAAATCTCTTTTATGAATTTAGTTTCTATCACACTAGAACAAGATTATATTGTTTCATTAATTAGAACTCCATCTTGAGAGGGAATGATGGAGATTCTAAGAAAATTTTAACAATTGTATTATTTCCCATGTTTAAACTATGGCTGATCATTAGATGTAAATTGCTAGCTAGTCATGCGTTATTGCTGACTAGACATGAATTATTGGCTTATTGCTAGTTATTCATTGCTCGTTGCTAGCTAATCATAAGTTATTACAAGCTAGTTAAATCTATACAAAATTTATTTATAAAGATTAATCCAAATATAAATAATGCCATACTTTCTCATTTCTATCTCTTCCTTAGATTTGTTGAGTTGAATGCTGATAACATGCAGCCACCAATGAAAGCTAATATGACTTCAATGGTTTGATCATCCCCGACGTTGAGTTCATAAATTTTGCAAGTTAAACACAAGGAGAATTAACATAATTAAAATCAATACACCAAAATAACCAGCTTTATGAAGGTAGATAAAAGATCTAACATAATTAAAATAAACATAAACTTAAAAGAAAAATCAAATATTTAACATGATTAAAAGTTCTCTTAGCTTCATCGAACAAAATAAACAAAAAAAGCAGTTGGTAGCCCTAGCATCCATGGAGCCTAAAGAAGCAAAAAATTCCAAGTGGTTATTTCTTCAAATTCGCTTGACGAAATCCCAACAAAACTCCAGATTCATGACATAGAAAAATAGATTTGAGCAGTAATAAGAAACAGAACTCAGAAGAATCAGAGGCAGAATCGAAGGATTGCAAGACTTTTCCGGGCTTGGAGGCCTTTATAAGCCTTCATAAGAGAAAGGAAAGCCGGAAAACCTGACCCCCGTCTTCATTCCTATTCGATGGATAGCATTATTTTTCTTTCCAACGAAGTTATCCGCAAATTTTATGAAAACTTTAACTGTAGAGCAGGTGATAACGTTTAAATATAAATATAGGGAAGATAATAATATTTTCTTCACCTTTTATATTAAAAAAAGTACATTCAAAAATTAAATAGTGGGGTATTTACACCAAAAATACTAATGTTTTTTTATATTTAATATTTTAAAAAATAAAGAGCAAATTTATGAATTTACACGTGCAGCAGTCAAACCACGCAATCAAATTTCAAATATGTTGAATTAAAAGATAAATATTTATTAAGTTATGAATCTACTATCCAAAATTTATATAAGTGCTCCATATTGAGCAAGCACTTTTAGCCAACTTACTTAAAATAAGTTTCCGACATGCCTTGCTCAATTGACTTAGTTAACTTCGCTATTCAAAAGATTTTTTTACATAGTTATATATATTATTCATGAAATATGAATATATTAAGTTATAACTATTAACTAATATAATAAGAAATATAAATCAAAATTTATTTATCTTTATTTTCACACATTAAATGTCATAGCTTCTATAATATATATAAAAATCTACAAGATTTAATATTGTTGTCATGAATGATATCAAATATTTTTTCAAAAAAATACAAATACTTTTAAAAAATGCGTGTCCATGCACATAAATTTTTATACTTTATTCAAATATTTCAAAATTTGCAAACCTTCTTCAAAATATGTGTCACCATACATGTGATCTTCATAACCCATGAAAATACCTTTTAAAAATGTGTCTACATGTATATAAATCTTTATAAATCATGAAAAAATGTAATTCTTGCCAATATTTTTAAAATATCTATGTGCATATAAGTCTATATAATTCATGCAAATATCTGTATTCATGCGTGTAATCCAAGCATATATTTCTAAAATTTGAATCATGAAATTATTGTATGTTTGTTCATTTTTATTGTCACTACTCCATCATTCAAACAAAATGTTTATCATGCACATACTCATCTTCACCTATAAATATGAGAGGAAATATGGGTCTTTCATGTAAGAAATATTTTGTGAGATAAGTTTAGTAGTGAAGTAAGGAGAGAAGGGAAATTAATATTGTTGGGAGGAAAAGGAGAAAAGTAGAATAGCAAAAAGGAAGAAGCTTTTAAAAGGTCTCATAATTCCACTTTAATTGACAATCTCTTCGACTATCACTAAAATTTAGTAGGTAAAATATTGTTTAGTTTATTCATTTGGATTTTCATATATTAACTTAATTTATATGATTTCAATTTTTCTACTTATGATGTTGTTGACCTCATTTTAAGAATGAGCTCTCAACCTCTCCATCTTAGACATATGACTCCTCTTAGACACTAAGAGTTCCTTAGTCTTAAGACACTTCTAGTGATTAGGTGAATACTTAACCTAACCCTAGAGACTTAGAAGAGTTAGCCATAATAATAAGTCATGCCTTAGGGGTGTTAGGAAAATTTGCTTACCATATAGCTTGAACCAAATCCTTACTTCTTCTTTCAAGTCAAACTCCAAATCCAAGCTAACTTCAAATTCAAATCAAATTCCAACTTAATTGATTTTCTTAAACCTTAAATCAATTCCAATGGATTTTCTCAAATCATGAATCAATTCCAAATGATTGAAATCCATGATCAAGTTCAAATCCAAAATCTTTCCTAAGCTATTTTGATTTCATCTTATGGACTTAGTTCAAATCAAATTCAAAGCACTTCAAACTCAAGAGGTTTTCTCATAACCCATTTATATTCTCATTTATATTCACAAATATAAATGAAATATAAATTCAAATAACCAAAACCAAATTCAAAACTCAAACCCAAATCTAATCATAATCCAACATATACCCTTTTAAGTCAAACTCTTGAACTTAGTCAAATCAACCTCAAATCAATCCAAGCCTTTAGATTTTCTCTCCAAACAATCAATCATTCAATTACAAACCAAATTCAATCATAAACTTCAATCATCAAACCAAAATGAAATTCAAAACTCAAACCCAAATCTAACCTAAAACCAACCTATACCTTTTCAAGTCAAATTCTTGAACTTAGCCAAATCAACCTCAAATCAATCCAAACCTTGAATTTTCTTCATGATTCAATCAATCCTTCAATCATTAAACCAAATATAAAAATAAACTTCAATCATCAAACCAAAACTAAATTCAAAACTCAAACCCAAATCAAACTTGTCTTCATCTTTTTAACTTGAAATTGTCAAATGAATCAAAACTCATTTGACTCCAAATCAATTGCAAATGGATTTATATTTCAATCATATGTCCATATGTGAGTTCAACCAAACTTGAATCAAGCCTTGATCAAGCCAATTGACCATTTTAGACTCACTTGACCCAAAGTGACCTAAAGCACCTTTTGAGCCAAATTCTAATCCTACCCAAATTGGATTGAACTAAGCCATCTAAGCTCACATTGAGCAACAATCATCATGATCAATTACTCAAATTAGGTCAAACCAAGTCAACTTTTGACCAAGTCAACACTTAATCCAAATGAAACCTAAACTAGCCAAAATCCACCATAGGACAAATTGATTGAAATCATTGATCTAAACCAGTTTATGATCAATGATTGGACAACAAGCCATCATTTGAGCCAAACCTAGCTCCACTGATTGACCCAAGTTGACCCAAGTTGACCTAAAAGTTAAAATATGTCAAATCTTGATCTAAGTCAAATTGATTGGAACCAATGGGTCAAATTCATTCTAAATCACTTGTTGAACTTGACCAAAGGCTCAATTGACCAACTAGACCCAACCTAGCCCAATTGACCATGAACCCAACTTGACCTAAATGGTCAAATCAAGCCAAAATCAAATCAAACCAAAATTGATTGAAACAAAGCTTAAAATATTTCAAATGACCAACCAAACCTAAACCAACCTATGACCTATCCAATTGGGTCAAATGGGTCAAAATCAAACTTGACCCATTTGAACTCAAATGAACCAAAATCAAATTGAACCAAACCAATGATACCAAAATACTCTAAATGGTCATATGAACTTGACCCAACTCTTGGTTTGACCCAATTTGACCAATTGGTCAACTTGACCCATTTTGACCTAAATGGGTCAACATGAGTCAAATCATATCAAATAAACTCCAAATTCCTTGAAAATTGACAAACCCATTTTTCAATTATTCCAAATCTTCCCAAATTGAAATCAAAGCCAAATGACCATTTTACCCTTGGATCAAAGGATAACTCTTGGCCAAATTCACTTGGAATTTGGCCAATTCTTTTTCATGACCACTTGACACCCTCTTAGTAGACCAAATGGACACTAATGAGGGTGGTGAACATGACCCAATGGATTTGGGTCAGCCATGACCCAACCCATGGCCAAACCGACCACCTAATGGAAAATGAGCACATGGAATCACTCCATACTCTCATTTAACACATGGGAAACTCCTCCACTACACTCCCCTGCCAAAACCAAATCA
This sequence comes from Cymbidium sinense, assembly GCA_021442155.1. NCBI lineage: Eukaryota > Viridiplantae > Streptophyta > Magnoliopsida > Asparagales > Orchidaceae > Cymbidium > Cymbidium sinense. The sequence continues at coordinate 44,741,224 of CM038225.1, read as the reverse complement.
CATGGAGCTTGTAACAACCTAACTAAACCCATTCAATCAAACCAATTTGATCAAAATGACATGTAGTTCACGGCCGTCCGATCCAAGTAGGGGGAGATATACTCCCCCTCATTCCATTCCAATTCAAGTCTCTTGCATTCGATTGAGCCCTAGAACCCAAATAGAGCTTCCCCAAGCTTCTCTAAGGTTTTCCAAGCTCATTCAAACTTCCCATTCTTGATTTTCCTTAAGCCAAAAATAGGGGAGGTAGGAGAATTTTCAAACTTACTCATCACTCCACCAAAGTCCAATTACTCTTGCAAGCACCATCAGGGAGGCAAGTCAAGCTCACCGAAGGTGTTTTTCAAACAACCAAGCCACAGGAAGGAGGAGCTAGACCAAAGCCGCAAGCCATTAAAGCAAGCTTTGGTCAATAGGAAGATCCACTTCATCTCAAGCCTTCAAACCTTCATCAGGGCTTCGTCTCCACTAGACGAAGCTACCTCAACATTTGAAAGCATCGGTGATAGCCTCCAATGAGGTATGCTTTAAAATTGAGCTTAGGGTGAAATTTCTTTGGTCCTTTGTGAAGGGAATTGTCATCCCAATCAAATTTGACCATTGGATGTTCTTCCCCACACCTCTTGATGGTGTGGGTTGGCTCAATCCGAGCTCAAGTGAGCTCGGATCAAGCCATGGAGGACGGATGTTCTCCATCTTGCGCAGGTGAGGGCAGGGATGAATCACAAATCATCCATCCTGTGTATTTTGGATGGATGGTCCTGATTAATCCGCGTAGATCCAAAAATTTAATCCCTTTAGATCCACGGTTTTATCCTCGACTCCGATCCTTGATCGATCCCAAGGAGAAAATGCGTAGGCCGTGACCAATATTTGATTTGACTACTTAAATAACTAATCCCACGCCATGGAAAGCGCTGCCGCATTCACGACTGATGGGATTAGTTATATAATTAGGGGATTTAATGACCTATTAATCACATAAACTTCAAAAATTTATAACTAAATGTAGAAAAAAAATAAACTCAACTTCATTTTAAAGATAATTTAAAGGGGAATAATATAAAATTAAGTTTAATTAATTTTGAACAGTGACATTTACTCCATTTGAGTTTTATTGGGGATATAATTATGTTAATTGCTCCTTAATTATTTGAATAATTAATCCCAAACTCCCTAGGGTTAATTAGTGGGATGACCTTTGCCTCCCATGATTTTCTTGGAATTTATTATTGGATTAATTTAAGTAATTGCTTATTTCATATTTAATCACTCCCTCAATCAATTAAATGATTAATTAACCTATTAAATGGTGATAAATTCATTAATGAAGCTTGTTAATCATCTTGGAACAATAGATAGACTTAGGAAATGAGATTATGATGGCTTTTCTAAATCTTTTTCCCTAAGTCTATTTCATTTGAATGAAAACTTAATTAAGTTACAAATTGATTAATGATTTAACCATTTCATTAAATAGCTTAATTAACCAAACTCAAAATAAAAAAATAATAAATAAAAATAAAAAAATTTGAAACTTAATCACTTAATCAATCCCTTTCTTGGGTAGATACTTAGGTGTTCAATAACCTAAGTGCCTTTTAAAGAAATCATTTTCAACCCACATGTGTGGGAAGGTTATGAAAGTACTTAATTAAATCCTTTAACTTAATTAATCAATAATTATGAGCCAATTGCATTTGGCCCCTTTCTTTCTTAGGTGCATTGCTGATTTAATTTATATGTGGTTGCATATCATATGTTGGCTCATAATTGTTAGAATAATTATGTTAAGGTGGTGTAGGTAAGGGGTAATTAATGAACTTAATTCACACCTTAACCTAAATAAAATATAAAATCAATCTAATGGTTCTAAAATTAAAATAAATTGATTCACCTATGTGGGAGATGGGTTAGGACTAGCAAACCTTTTCATATTCCCTAAAATCAAATCAAACTCAAAAATTTAAAAAAAAATTCTTTAAACAATTTTGATTCACTTTAAATGATCTTATTCCATAAGATTATCTTTTGAAATTGATTAGGGTGAATGAAGTCTTTTCAAGCATATTAAATGTGGTTTATCATATGAAATCATGCATTCATACCTTTTGAAAAATCAAATTAAAATGAAATGTTTCTTTTATGTCAAATGCTTTGGCTAAAGTAAGAATATGAGTGGCTATTATCACTACTAAATCAAAAATTATTTTCAAAACTTATAAATCAAAGACTATAAATGAATGTATGCTATAAGTATTTATAAGCTTGCATGTGAATATAACTTAAAATGTGTTATGTGATTTTCTTCTCTTTTCTTAACATGATTTGTATAGGATTTGCAAAGTATATAGTTCATTTGAAAAGAACATAACACTTGTTTAAATTTATTCCTATGCACTCCCATGTCATGAATTAAGAAGGACCTTCACATTTACACATGTAAATTGCATAACCAAATCAAATACATAAATCTTTTGCATGATTCATTTTCCAATCATTTCTTTTTGTGCATGCACATGTATTTAAGAAAAGTGGTGTATTAATCTGGACATCCTGGGGTTGTGAGGTTTTAAGTAGCCATAAGGAGATCTTGTACCTTATACCCTTGGTGTAGAAAATAATGGTATCATACTCACTTATGTCTTTAGTACATGTAAATGTGCATTTGATTAATGGATAAAAGAGCTCTTCTTTTCTACTTAACAAAACCATGCATTATGAAGCATCCAAATTTTCTTAAACAACATCTCCTTGCATTCATCATTAAGGTGTACTAAATATTTGTATTGCATGTATAGATATGCTTAGGATTTATTCATATGCATGATACATGTTGGAAAGAAATAAATGGTTGTGTGTTTTGTGATAGTAACTCACTTTAATTAATATTAATGCCTTTCCTATTGAATAGGTTTATTTAGAGAAAATCTAAACTTAGATTAATTAAAACACATAATAAAACATTCACTAAAGAAAAGTCACTAAGGAATCTACCTTAGAAATTACCTAAGGTAGGGAGGAAAGAGAAGTTCTCATCTCTTTTTCTCTCTTTATAACACTTAGTAATTAAGTGTAAGTTCAATCAAACCAAATCAATTCATCAAATAAAATTAACAAATCAACTAAATCACTTAAATGAAATCACCCTCTAAGTTGAACCCTTCATACTTAGAAAATTTCAACATTAAAGCCTAGCTAAGACATATCACACAAGCCTTAAATGACACACACATTAGGCTAAGTCACCATTTCTAGCTCTATGTTAGGGCGGTGCATGGTATGATGCTTGATTTTATTTTGTGATGTGATATTTTAACCTGAATGTTAGGGTGTATGTGCATAGACGGATGATGGGGATGATCTTAGTCTAATCATTATCTTCAGGAGATTAAGGGCTTTATAATAAAAATAATAAATGCTTTTGCTGTGCAGGTTGCTTATACCCTTAAGCATAATTCAAAATAGGCCAGGTGGACTTGGTTATCCATGTGTGGGATGCTAAGTCTGATTCATTCATATACATGCTTGGAATTGTGTGGTTTGTTTAGCTAATCCCTATTTTGCAGGTTTTAGTTTGATTTACATTTCCCATTTTCATGTAATTTTATAATTAAGATTTGGAATGAATGTTATGGGGATTAGGATAAACATTGGTTATAAGACTATGTCTTATGCACCATGTGAAGTATTTAAAGCAACCATATTCCAACCAACCAAAAGAAGAAAGAAGAAAAAAGAAAGAAGAAAGAAGAAAGAAAAGAAGAAATGAAGAATGAAGACCCCCATAACATAAATTCTTTTTTTATTGTAATTAATTCATTAGTAATCTGGGTTATAAGGGTAGAGCTCGGCTACCCAATTTCTTTTTGGGTTTGTATGGTGGAGCCAGACCACAAAGACCTTTTATTCTTTTGCACTAGCTTTATAAATTATTTGATGTTTGTTTAGCTTGTGCATTAAGATGACATATTTTTCCTAGTTTATTCCTTTCTTTCATGAATCTGGATGCAATTAGGATCTTAGAAAAATAAATTTTTTATCTAATTGGTCAACTCAAAATTAAAATTTAATAACTCATAACCTCACCTAAAGCTTGGGTTATAAATCAAGATAAAAGATTTAGTAACCCCTTAGCTGGATGTTGTATTTCACATCATGCATAAAAAACATCTTGCTTATAGAGGGCTTTCACCTTTGCCAGGGAACTTGGCTTGACCTTTAAGAGCCATGGTGGAAATACACATCCTTCTTGCTGATTTTAGCCCATAATCAAATTTCTCATGCATTAGGCATATGAATCCCATAGCATGTGTCAAATCAATTGTCCAAAAATAAAAATAAAACATAACAAAAATTTGTATTAGATTTAAGTCATTAATCATGCCTTACATGATCTAGTCTCTTAAGGAGTGTGTTTAAGGACTTAGTCTCTTTCTAAATAAATAACAACCTAGCTATCTTGCAAAAGTATATGACTTGCCTACATGTATTTAAAATTGTAGGAGGAGTTAGTTGGCGGCCACCCCTAGGCGGTTATAAGTCTAAACAGTAGGGTGATTTATCCTGACTTGTGGAGGTGAACTAAATACCCATTTTGCCTTAGATTTAGGTCATGCTTCAGCCCTCGCCAAAGCTCCCTAGATTTAGGTTTAGAGGTTGTTACTTTCCATTGCGGGCTACTAGCATAAATCCTCACCTCTTAGGCAAATCTATGATCTTGTGGTGTGGAATTGTGAGCCCTAGATTTTTAATAAAAATTCAACTCAAATAAATAAATCACTTCAATTTCAAAATTATAAAGCCCAACCATAGGATAGTTTGGGATACTTATTAGGCTTTCTAGAATCATAAGCATCCCGTACTTATCTTTCTTTGGTTTTGATAATAATTCCCCACTTGATCTTCTAAAAATAAACTAATTGATTGATAGTCATATCTTTGAAATCTTTGGAGACAATGATCATTCACCTTAATCGAGAGTATTCTTAAGGAATCTCATTCCTTAAGGATGTAATTAACTATGGGGGCTTGCCTCCATAGGGAACTTAACGAACCTAATTTAAAATAAACCTTGCTTCACTTTTCCATATAAAGTAGGAGAAGAATCTCTGGTACATCCAAAGACTCGTTATCCTTAGAAGTCCTTTTTGAGGTGATTAGGTCCATTGTAGGATGGTGACTTCTGTCTCTCAAGATAGTACATCATTCCTCAATGTCATACCCGTTAACCCTAATGAGAATATCTACAGATCCACGTGGTGTCACACAAGAAGTTGTTATTTTTTGTTCTTCATTTATTTTTCTTAAAAGATAGATGAAGAATGAAAATAATTTCACCACAGATTTTTCTGGCGGCTTCACTGGGGATGGTTCCTCTCTCCATCTTTGGTAAATGAGCGTTGTCTTTAAGTATCGATAGAGGATTTGTACTTTGTATAAGTCTGAGACTATCTTTCTTTTCCATTGAAACTTAGTTTATTTCATCATTAAGCTAAGCTAGCCAACATCCTTTAGGTTTTAGGACCTTACTCAGTGTAGGTCTTAAAACCCCTATTAGGTTTTCCAATAGGTGAAAAATAAAAATTTAACAAAAAGAAATAACTAAAGACTTCCTTCTTACCATTTCCATGGTAAGGTAAGGTTCATTCAAAAAATAAAGAAAAATAAATCATTTATAAAAGCATCAATTTCCAAAAAAGCACTTTTTCAAAATACACATAATAAAATGTTTGCACAAAAATTTTCATAAATCAACCTCATCTAACAATCTTCATGATTGGTATATGTAGGATCTTTTCAAAAATCAAAATCAACAATCATTATTTTCAAAAAGCACAAATGAACATCCTCATTCAATTTATTGAATGAAGATTTCATTTTTAAAACAAAATCAACAATCATCTTTTCAAAAATAAAATCCAAAATCATATTTTCAAAAAGCACAATGAACATCCTCATTCAATTTATTGAATGAAGATTTCATTTTTTTTTAAAATCAACAATCATCTTTTCAAAAAAAAAAAAAAACAAGCAAAATCAACAATCATCTTTTGAAAAATAAAATCCAAAATCATATTTTCCAAAAGCATAAATGAATATTCTCATTCAATTTATTGAATGAAGATTTCATTTTCAAAACAAAATCAACAATCATATTTTGAAAAATAAAATCAACAATCATATTTTCAAAAAGCACAAATGAACATGCTCATTCAATTTATTGAATGAAGATTTTATTTTCAAAATAAAATCAATAATCATCTTTCCAAAATTAACAATCATCTTTGCAAAAAAAAAATATCAAAACAACATTTGATCTTTCATTTAGCATACAAATTTTCTAAGTAAAGATCCTCTTTTCAAAAATAAAAAATTGAAACACATTTGGATCTTCATTTAGCATGCCCAAATTTTCTAGGTGAAGGTCCTCTTTTCAAAATAAAAAAAATCAAACAACACATGAATCCTCTATTTAGCATACCTAAATTTACTAAGTAAAGAATCCTCTTTTCAAAATCAAAAATCAAAACACACATGGATCCTTTATTTAACATACATAAATTTGCTAAGTAAAGAATCCTCTTTTCAAAAATCAAAACAAAACACATTTGGATTTCTTTAGCATACCTAAATTTGTTAAGAATCCTCTTTTCAAAATCAACAAAACAAACACATTTGGATTTCTTTAGCATACCTAAATTTGCTAAGAATCTTCTTTTCAAAAATTATCAGAACAAAACACATTTGGATTTCTTTTATTTAGCATACCTTAATTTGCTAAGTAAAGAATTCTCTTTTCAAAAATCATCAAAACAAAACACATTTGGATTTATTTTATTTAGATACCTAATTTGCTAAGTAAAGAATTCTATTTTCAAAAATCATCAAAAATAAAATACATTAGGATTCTTTATTTAGCATATCCAAATTTGCTAAGTAAAGATCCTCTTTTCAAAAAATAATAAAACATTTGGATTCTTCATTTAACATACCCAAATTTGCTAAGTAAAGATTCCATTTTTAAATTCACACATAATTCACAAACAAGCAAACAAAAGAAGAAAATTATTTTCAAACACCTCACTTAGCATACCCAAATTTGCTAAGTAAGTAAATTCCAAAATTACAAATAAAAAAAAATTAAATTGATCCTTTACTCTAACATACTCAAATTTGTTAAATGAAGGGTCCTCAAAACACAAAGAATTGAATTCAAATACGAATGTATGGAAATATTAATCTCTCCAAAAATATTTGAACCCATTTTCAACATACACAAATTTGTTGAAAATGGATTCTACATTCAAAAATCTCCTTTCCAATCAATTCAAAATCTCTCTCCAAAATCAATGAGCTCCACTTAACATATCCAAATTGTTGAGTGTGAGTTCAAAATTCTAAAATCAAAATTCAAAAGTCATACAAAAGCAAAAATTTGATTCAGCTTTATTTTCTAATATTGCAGGCTTTCAGTTAGTTTAGTTTAGTTCTAAATGGCAGCTCAGAAGTACATGTTTACTTTCCTTTTGGGATGGATTTGGCCTTAGATCAAGGCATCCTCCCACAGACTGACTTCGCTCACTTCATTCATTTTGGCCGAGGTTTTGAGGGAGCTAGGATAACTTGTGAGGGGACCACCCTCAACCGAGAGTGTGGTGACAGGCAAAAGCGGTCATCATGGTTGATGCCATCGACTGAGTTTCCCTCACTAAAGAGGAAGGTCGTTCCCATACGAGCGCTTTATGCTAATGCAGTGCTCGTGGTTCCCCTTTCTACCCTAGTACGGGCTAGTACCCACTCGTTGGCTCCTTCCAAGGGGAAGGCTACCCTATCTTTGGGGATAGTCTCCCCCACCTACGAGGTTAGGTCTAGTTATCATGCTACCCCTCCTAGTAGGACTCAACATCATAACTATTGCCGCAAGATCAAGCAGCATCACGACCGCATAGCCAATGAGCTAGAGGTAGTCTGCAGCAGAGGAGTTACCTAGGATAGTGTCTCCTCTTATCACAGAGAACAAGTTTCACCCCCTCTCTGGTTTCGATGGAGAGGAAGACATTAGGAGGATCTCAGCTTCACCTCCACCTAAGTATAGTTTAAGGCTCCTATTAGAGAGAGAAGAAGGTCGTATGCTAGCCTTAAATCAATTTTGCGTGGTAGGTGAGTATAGATGATCGTGAGTGTTTAATCGACTTACGTTGTCATTCCTCATACATACAGTGCAGAGAGGGAGGTCCAGAAGTATAGTCACCAGAAGGAGGTATAGAGGCGTAGAGACTCATCGATTTTCGATGGTGATTTTGATTCGATCATCGAGATTCACCGATGGTAACCTACCATAGAGAGGAGCTCCTTGAGAGAGGTGGTCTCCACCACACCTACTCCATGCCCACCATCTCAGTACAAGTTCCATCATCCACTGCTCCAAAGGCCATGAAGGCTATCCGGAGAAGAGAACCCCACTTGTGATGCGACTACGGCCAAGAGATCCCATTCCATCTACACCCTTGACTGAGGCAAGGCCGAGCTCTCCTGCTCGACCTCCTACCCCAATTATGGTGAAGAGGGAATGGCGACCTCAGAACATTATAGTTGTGCCATCACCACCTCACCAGATAGAGTATGGAGATAGCAAAATGAGGAGGAGAGGCAACCCCCCATGGCCATAGATCCTCCTAGGAGTATTACTCAACCCAGATCCAGTGAAAGCCAGGAGCATTTTTCTTCTAGTGAGTGTAGCCCTCACAGAGTTAGCTCTCCAATAGCAGGGGAGGTTAGATGTCTCTCTGTTCATGATAGTGATCCTACTACCAGTCAGCCTCGATCTTTTATACATGTTCAATTCGTCTATTCTCTTGATGATATTGTAGTCTAATATCTAATTGAGGAGAAGAAAATTCTATGTTACGCCTTGTCTGACCTAGAGGATGAGAAGATCAATTTTGATCCTAATGAAGATGATCTGTTGGAAGATTTTGTATGAATGCACAAGGTAGACAACGGGGGTTTGTGGTGAAATTTTGTTCAATTCATCTAAAAGAAAAAGTATACTTCCATCTTCACCTATGCAGGATAAAATGTAGATAGAAATATACTTTCTCCTTTTTTATGCATTTTGACACCACATAGGTCCGCGATGTTCTTATTAAGGTGATTGAGTATGACATTGAGGTGAAGTGTACTATCTCAAAAGATAGAAGTCACTACCCTACAATGGACCTAATCACTGAATACTCTAAGGACAATGATTTTGCATGTACCGAGATTCTTCCCCGCTTTACATGGAAAAGTAGAGTTTATTTTAAATCGGGTTGTTTTAGGGCAAGCCAAAGTTAATTACATCCTAATGAAGGGATTCTTAGGAATACTCATTAAGATAAATGATCATTATCTAGAGATTTTAATGTAGACTATCAATTGATTTTGAAGATCAAATGGGATTGATCAAAGAGAGGAAGTTATTATTGAAGCCAAATGAAGATAAGTAGGAGATGCTCACGATGCTAGAAAACCTAGCGAGCATCTTAAACTATCCTTTGGTTGGGCTTTACATTTTTGAAATTGATTTAATTTATTTGAGTTGAATTTTTCATTAGAAATTGAGGGCTTATGATTCCACAACACAAGATTATGAAAATGCCTAGAAGGTGAGAGTTTATCTTATACAAGGGAGAAGTAACTTAGAACCTAAATTTAGAGCTAGCAGGGATAAAAAGCATAACCTAAATCTAAAGCAAAATGAGTATTTATTTGCCTCCACAAGAGGACAAACCACCACCCTTGGACTTACAACCGCCTGAGTACAACTAACTCCTCTCATTTTAAATTCATGTGGACAAGTCTTATGGTTTATGCAAAATAAGTATTTATTTAGAAAGAGACTAAGTCTTAAACTCACTACAGAGACTAGATCATGTACATAAAAATGACCTAGATCTAATGTAATTCATATTACATTTTATTTTTATTTTTGGATAATCATTTTTGACTCAGGCTTATAGGATTTATATGCCTAATTTATGAGAAGTAAGATTATTGTCCAAAATCGTGAGAAGGAGGAGGTGTTTTCACCATGGCTCAATGGTCAAGCCAAGTTTCTCGAAAGGTGAAGCCCTCTAATCAAGAGTAAAATAAGATATTTTATGTATGATGTTATAAAAGAAATACTCATCCAGCTAAGGGTTGCTAATCTTTTACCTTGATTTTAACTTAGGCTTCAAATGAGGCTATGAGTTGTTTATTTTAATTTTGAGTTGATTAATTTGGTAGAATATTTATTTTTCCTAAGAGCCTAATTATCATCCATGTCATACATCAAGCAAGGAAGAAACTAGGAAAAGAATGCCACCTTAATGCACAAGCTAAAAAAACCATCAATCAATTTATAAAGCTAATGTAAAAGAATAAAATACCATTTATGGTCGGGCACCACTGCACAAACCCGAAAATAAATTGGGTATCAAACTTTACCCTTATACAACCTAGATTACAAATGAATTAAATACAATTAAGCAAGGAATTCATTATTATGGGGGTCTTCAAGCTTCATTTCTTCATTCTTCTTTTCTTCTTTTCTTCTTTCTTTTCTTCTTTATTCTTTGGTTCCTTCTTTTGGATGGTTGGAAGGTGGATGCTCCAAAGGCTTCACATGATACATAAGGCATGGCCTTATAACTAATGCTCATCCTAACCCCATAACAATCATTCTAAAATCCTAATTAAAAAAAAATACCTGAAAAGGGAAAATGGAAATCTAACTAACATCTGCAAAAGAGAGATAAGCTAAAACAAATCATACAATCAAGCATGTATATTGACTTAACACCCACACATGGGTGACTAAGTCCACTGACCTATTGGATTATGCTTGGGTACAAGCACTATAACAAAAGTATTTATATTTTTATTTATTACAGACTCCTTAAGCAATCCCTACAAAGATAATGGTTAGACCACACATACACCCAAACATCCAGTCTAAAATATTACATCACAAAATAAAAGTAAATATCAAACTATGCACCGCCCTAACTTAAAGCTAGAAGTGGTGACTTAGCACACTTTATGATGCATGCTAAATAAGTTACTTAAGAAAATTTAAATGTTTATGATGCATGATTTTCATTAAGTAGAAAAGGAGTTTTTATCCTATTTTCACATGCACATATGAATGTATGAAAGGCATAAGTGAGTACAATGCCATTGTTAGCACCAGAGGTGTATGGTACAAGACCTACTTGCACTACTTAAATTCTCACAACCTCGAGATTGTCCAGACTAATATACCACTTTCCTTAGATACAAGCATGTGTATGAAAAAAATGAATGGAAAAGAAAGATGCAAAAGTTAGTATTTGCTTTATTTTAGTTTGTTTATTCAATTTATATGTGTAAGTGTAGGTCTCCTTCTTAAGTCATAGCATAAGAATGAATAGGAAATGGAATTAGACAAGTATTAATTTGTTTTCAAATCAACTATACACTTTGCCAAATCCTATTCAAAACTATACCAAAAGTGAGGAGAAGAAAAACTACACTATGCACCTCTTTATGTTCTACTCACATGCAAGTTATAAGTAATATATAAGTAACACACTTTCTGTTTTGATAATTGATTCATATATTTTAAAAATAATTTGGATTTAATAGTGATAATAGTCACTCATATTCTTACTTTAGCCAGAACATGCAATTTGACATAAAGGAACTATTTTCATTTTGAATTTGATTTTTGAAAAGCATGAATGTATGAAATCATATAATACACATATTTAGCATGTTGGGAAAGAACTAAAGTAATGAAAGAATGTAAAGACATTCACCTTAATTAATTTCTAAAGATAATCTTATGATATAAGAAAGCTTAAAGCAAATCAAATTATTTTTTGTGATTTTTGTTTGATTTAATTTAGAAAATGTGAGGTGTGTTTACTATTTCTAACCCATTCCCACATGTGTTTGATATTTTTATTAAATTTTTAGGTGATTAGATTCATTTTATATTTTGATTAGGTTAAGGTATGAATTAAGCATGTTTACATGTTACATTACACCTTAGCATAATCAAATAATTATGAGCCAATGAGATGACATAAATCATACAAGGAATTTAAACCATCAATGCACCTAGGAAGAAAAGGGCCTAATGCAATTTGACTCATGATTAATGATTAATTAAACTAAGGGGTTTAACTTAAGTAATTTCAAAACACCCTCACACATATGAGTTGAATTTTGATTTCTTAATTGTACTTAGGCTCTTGAACACCTAAGCATCTACCCAAGAAGAATTAATTGAGTTCTGGAAAGTTTTAGAATTTTATGAAATTAATTAAGGGATAATTAGTGAATTAACCCTTAATTAAGGATGAATTAAGGAAGAAAAGGGGTTTAGGGAATATCTCAAGGAAAGTATCCCAAAATTATTCTCTAAATCTCACATTCACTTAATCAAAACTTAATTGACTCAATCAGAGGGTCAAACAACTAATTATTTTCTTAATTAAGCTTAATTAGATTAAGAGAATGATTAAGGAATGAACTAGCAATTCCCCTAATTAAGCTACCAATAAATCCCAAGAAATTTAGGGGAGGTAAGTCATCCCTCTAATTATATCCAAGAAATTTGGAATTAATCAGTGGATTAATTAGAGAGTAATTAGCAAATTAATATTCCCAATAAAACCCAAATTTAGAGAAAAGAACTATTCAAAATCAATCAAAATCAATTTTAGAATATTCTATGTTCAATTATCTTTCTAATGCAATTTATTTCATATTTTTTGATTTTTCTATGTTGAGATTTGAATTTTTAAGTTGAGGTGATTAATTAGGAATTAAATAATCTCAATCATATTAATCCCACGCCATGCGCCGCTAACGCCGCTTTACACATGGCGTGGCTTGATGAAGTATTTAACCCATCACATCGTAGTGCCACATGGCGCGGCTTACATTCTTTCTCCTCGCCCAATCAAGGATCGCTAAGATTAAAGCGTGAATTAGGGAGAAAAATATGGATATTATACCCAAATCCATCCAAAATGCTTGAATGGACGACTAGAGATCCATCCTTGCCCCTCTCTATGAGCCATGGAGACCGTTCATGTTTGAAGCCATGATCCGAGCTTGATTGAGCTCAGATTGGGATGAAAATTAACTCACACCATCACCATGCAACATAGATCACATCTAATGGCCAAGATCCTATGAGATTAACATTCACTTTACAAAGCTCCAAACCATAGCTAGATTAAGCTCAAAAAAATGGCTAACCTCATCGGAGGTGATCACCGACGCTCATTTCCCTCGTCAAAAAAATGGCTAACCTCGGTTGAGATGAAGCTTTGCTAAGAGTTTCAGGGGTTGAGGTTGAGTAACTTCTTCTATGGACCAACTCCTCCTCCAATTGAGCTCAGCATTGGTCTAGAATACTCCTCCTCTGCCTTTGGAGCTTGGGAAAGAGTTTGGCTGAGTTATTGAGCTCACCGATGGAGCTTGCAAAAGGGATTGCATTGATTTTGAGTATGGAGTAAGTTGGAAATCAAGCTGAGCTCCCTTATTTTCAGTGTATGAAAATTGAGAAGATAAACTTTCAATCTCCCTCTAGGAAGCTTAGGATCACTTGCAAATGGCTCCTCTGGCTTCCTAACACTCAATCAACAATGGCTCTCTTAGAATGAGAGTGAATTTGGGGGAGTATATCTCCCCCTTTGGCAATCGGATGACCGAGCAAGGAGAAGCCATTTTTGATCAATTGCCTTGATTCAAAGGGTTTGTTAGGCTGTTTAAGATGTCCTTGAATTTGGTTTTGGCCAAGGAGTGGAATGGTGAAGTGGTCATGTGCTTCAATTGAGTGGGAAGAGGTTTGCCATGTGGCCATTTCCATGCACATGGTTAGTTTGGCCATTGGGCTAGGTAGGGCTGACCCAAACCCATTGGGTTAGGTGCACTACACTCTCTAGTGTTCACTTGATCCACTAAGAGAGTGCCAAGTGGGTATGAAGAGGATTTGACCAAATTCCAAGTGGAATTGGCCAAAATTTACCCTATGGCTTAGGAGTAAAATGGTCATTTGAGTGATTTTTAAATTTGGGTATGTTTGGTATGTTGAGAAAATAGGTTTGGCCAAGTTTCATTAAATTTTTAGTTGGTTTGATGTGATTTGGCTCATGTTCACCCATTTAGGTCAAAATGGGTCAACATGGGTCAAGTTGATGAATTTGTGAAATTGGATCAAACCAAGGGTTGGGTCAAGTTCATATGACCATTTGAAATGTTTTGGTGGCTTTGGTTTGATTCAATTTGGTTTATGTTTGGTTTTGGTTCAATTGAGTTCATTTAGGTCAAATGGGTCAAGTTGACCAATTTGACCCATTTGACCTATTTGAGCTAGGTCAAGGGTAGGCTTAGGTTTGGTTGGTCATATGAAGTGGATTGATGTCCTTGTTTCCAATCAATTTTGGTTAAATTTGAATTTGGCTCAATATGTCCCTTTAGGTCAAGTTGGGTTCAAGGTCAATTGGGCTAGGTTAGGTCTAGTTGGCCAATTGAGGCTTTCAAGTTCAACAAGTGGTTTAAATGAACTTCCCATTGGTTTCAATCAATTGGCTTAGATCACATTTTGATTTTTTTAGATCAAGTTGGGTCAACTTGGGTCAAGTAAAGTTATTAGTTAGGTTGTTCAAATGTTGATTGATTCAAACATTGAATCAATCAATTTATGATGAATTGTTGGCTATGTTCATTTGACTAGTTTCCTTTGATTTGACATCATGATTGATTGATCATCATCGATGAGATAATGGGCTTAGTTCAATCCAATTTGGTTAGATTAGAATTTGGCTCATAAGGTACTTTAGGTCACTTTGAAGGTTAAGTCAAATGGATTTATCAAAGCTTGATTTGGGTTTGATTGAACTCACATATGGACTTATGATTGAAATATAAATTCATGTGCAAGTGGTTTGAAGTCAAATGGGTTTTGATTCATTTGACAATTTCATAGTTCAAATGAACATGAGTTTGATTTTGGCTTGATTTTGAATTGAGTTTTGGTGATTGAAGTTTGTATTTATTTGGATTCATGATAGAAGGATTGATTGAATCATGAAGGAAAATCAAGAGTTTGGCTTGATTTGAAATTAATTGGCTAAGTTCAAGATTTTGACTTGAAAGGCTTAGGTTGGATTTTGAATGAGTTTGAGTTTGATTTTGGAATTGGTTTTGGTTATTTGAATTTATATTTCATTTATATATGTGAATATAAATGAGAATATAAATGGGTTATGAGAAAATTTCAGGAATTTGAAGTGATTTGAAGTTGATTTAGGTTAAGTCCATCAAGGGAAATCAAAGGACTTAGGTAAGATATGGATTTTGGAATTTCAACTTGGAATTTGATTTGATTGATTTGAATTTATATTTCATTTATATATGTGAATATAAATGAGAATATAAGTGAGTTATGAGAAAATTTCATGAATTTGAATTGATTTGAATATGATTTAGGCTAAGTCCTTAAGAGGGAAATTAAGGACTTAGGAAATATTTTGAACTTGGAATTTCAATCATGGGTTTCAATCATGGGTTTCAATCATGGATTTTGATTTGAGTTTGGAGAAAATCAATTAGGCCGAAATTGATTTAAGTTTGAGAAAATCAATTAGGATTGATTTGGAATTTGACTTGAAGGAAGGAAGGTGAGGAGTGGTTCAAGCTAAGGGTAAAATTTTCTAACACCCTAAGGCATGACCTATTCCTATGGCTAACCCTTCTAAGTCTCTAGGCTAGGTTGAGTGTCCACCTAATCACTAGATGTGTCTTAAGACTAAGGATCTCTTAATGTCTAAGAGGAGTCATATGTTTAAGATGGAGGGGTTGAGAGCTCATCCTAAAAATGAGGTCAACAAAGGGCACCCAATAGGTGTGGTGTGATTGACAAGGAACACCATATGTATGGTGTCACAAATGATCAACAACTCGAAAGATCACAAGCACTAATAAATAATCTACCTGCAGGTGTAAGGAATCGAGCTTAGTGCAATGTGGCTCTACCTATGTCCAAGACATAAAAGAGAGGGAGGAATCCACTAAGGGATAGAGTAGGTGAACCTTCCACTAGAGAAGCAGGTTCAAGTCATCCACAAGGGGATGTGAGATTTGATTTGAGTCTCACTAGGGAGAAAAGGATTTGTTTGAGTTCTGTTGGGGAAGAGGGTTGAATTTGTTATTTGTTTAATTTGTGTTTGTTTTTACTCCACAGGGGATATAAAAGTGAACGCTCCACTTGGGGAGGCAAGTTCAAGTCATGACAAGGGAGGGGTGAAATCGAGGATTAGAATTCTAGATCTACTGGGGGACTAGAAAGATTTTCATCTCACTGAGGAGAAGCAAAAGATTTGATTTAGATTAATTGGTTATTTTATTTCTTTATTTCATTGGATTTGTTTGTTTCAGATTTTTAGATTTTGGATTTTGAGATGGACCCTATTGGTTTGCGATGGATCGCATTGAGTAGGAGTCACAGATTCCTAGTCCTAACTCAGATTTACTAATCCAAAGGGGTAGTCTACTAAACACATAAAGGAATAGCCAACCAAAGGGATGCCTTTCAATATGCAGTAGCTGTACTAGGAAGAAAGCATAATAGACTTACATCCTCTAAAGTAGGGACCAGTTGTTGGGGTAATATATTGGCAAGGCAACAAATTGAACCTGACCTAAGGCTGACTATTGAGTGAATGCCGCTAGGGGACTTAAATCAGCTCAAAGATAGTCAAAGGTAAATTTCATTTTTAGATTTTGTTTTTGGAATGGTCTATTTTTGAATCATTGGTTTGTGATGTATCGCACTGAGTAGAGACCATGGAGGCCTAGACCTAACTCAGATTCACCAATCCAAAGGGAGTAGTCTACCAACCATAGTAGACTATCCAACCAAAGAAGTTCCTTGAAATGGTCAAGTCTTAAGAAAGCAGGACTCACATCTTCTAAAATAAGGAACCACTAGGGTGATCTGCTAACAATGAACCCACCTATGACTATTGAGTAAATGCCATTGGGGGACTTAAATCAACTCAAAGATAGTCAAAGATTAATTTCATTTTTTTTAAAATTTGTTTTGATAGATTCTGTTGGTTTATGATGGATCAAACTGAGAAGGAGCTCATATTAGTTTATACCTATCTCAGATTTACTAAACCAGTTGCTTCTAGGCCGATTGGAGAACTATCCAACCAAAGGAGTGCATGTTGATTTACAATGATCAATTTAAGGGAAGAAAGCTCGAGGATTCACATCTTTCACTATAGAAGACCACTGGGTGATAGGTTTCTTTGGACAACAAATCGAACCCGACTGGGGCTAATTACAAGGCAGTCATGCTAGAAAGAATGCATCATAGTCTTATATCCAAAGAGGAATGTGGGGCAACCCTATGGAAAAATAGATTGAACCACCTAAGGGCACTAGGAGAGTACTAACCCGGAGATTTATCTTAACTCAAGTAGTCCCCAATGGGATTTCACCGCCCTAAAGATAGATGCTTGGGAAAAGGGGCCCTTTGGGGGCTTGAATTCCTAATCCATAAGTGAAATAGTTTATTTATTTTGTTTAGTTTGTTTTATCATGAACCCTGTTGATTTGCGAGGGATCAAACTGAGAAGGAGCATATATCAGCCTAAACCTATCTCAGATTTACTGAACTAAGAAAGAATTTGTGCATCTGTTGAACAAACTCTCCAACCACAGGGGTGGCTACTAGGGGGATCATCCAATCAAAAGCAAACCTTCTAAATGGGGTCACAAAGTATGTGATCCAAATAGAATGCCTGCAGGGGATGGGGCAACTAAAGGGCTTAATCCAACACCCTGGAGAAGATGACATGGCTAGTCATATATCCAATAGGTATTCCTAGAGAAAGCTCGAGGACTCACATCACAAGAGTGATGTACACATGAGTCGGAGATAGAACATCAACCAACCTAAGGTCATCAATTTGCAACAATCAACCTAGAAAGAAAGCTCGGACTCACATCCTCAAAACCCATATGGGATAATCTATTGAGTGATAGCCATCTTACTAGTGACCACCGAGTAAATGTCATTGGGGGACTTATATTGACTCAAATGTAGTCAAGAGGAAAGGAGCCCCTCCTGGGGGAGTTATCCTAAACCTCAAATATACTCAATCTAGTTAGTGTATGATGTCTAGTTCAAGAAGAAAGTATAGGAACTCACATATTCTTAAGCCAAGTTAACATGAGCTAGCTCACTTCTAAAAGATTTATGTTTATTTTTATCCATGTGTTAAGAGAAATATGACACCTCTTGGGTTCTCTCACACCTATCCTAAACACACTCGGGAGTTTGATGAAATGGTGCCACAGATAGCAGTCGAGATTCCCACTAAGAAAGAATGTCACTCGGGTTCTCTTACACTTAAACTTATTTGTGCTGATCAAAATAGGATGCCTCTTTGCTTCTCTCACACCTATTCTAATAGCACCGGGAGATTGTGTTTATGTTGTGAAAGAGGGATAGGATGTCGCAGGGGGACTCTTACACCTACCCTAAACACATCATGGCGGATACAAAGAGAAACAAACAATGCTTCACAAGAAAGAATATTTTGATGAAATGGAATCAAATTTTTGTTGATTGATAGATTTGCTTTCAAACATGACTTATTTCATGGGGAATATTTCTTTAGGTAGAGCCCATTAATTGGAAGCATCAGGTGTTCCCCTTTACAATCTATGAGCTGGTATGATCCTCCTTGGTAGGCCTTCTCTATAGCATAGGGGCCTTCCCAAGTGGGTTCAAACTTGCCTCCCATCTTTTGATGGGCAATAATTGGTCTCCTTAGGACTAACATAAGTTCTCCTACTTGGAAAGACCTAGGTCGGACCAACTTATTGTGAGCTTGAATCATTTTTGACTTTGTAGAACTCGAGGTTCTAGCAAACCTGTGGGTGGCTCTCCTCCAAACCTTCGAGCTCTTCTAACCATAACTTTGCATTCTGTTCTAAAGTGATCTTGCTACCCAATGCTATCCTTGATGAGAGTTGAACTAGAGAATGGCTGCACCCATACACTAAGGAAAACAGGGTAGATTGAGTTGGAGTTCGGTATGTGATGTGGTAGGCTCACAAGGCTTCAACCAACTACTCATGCCACTATCATTTGTTATCATTAAGAGTCTTCTTTAATATTTGGATGAGAGTTTTGTTGAATGCTTTCGCTAAGCCATTTGCTCTAGGGCAGTAGATGGTAGAGTATCTCCAATCTATAATGTGTCTTCTAATGAAGCTGTTGATCTTGGTGCTTTTGAATACAATACCATTATCATATATAATTCATCGAGGCATCCTAAAACTATATACGATATGATTTCTGAAAAATTGAAGCACATGGTTGTGACCTCGAGTGGGATTACCGCCAGAAAGTAGGCGGAAGAATGAACCAAAGGACCCTTGGAAGAAGGAGGATCGATCGAACCCACAATATTGGTACCCCAACACTCAAATGGCCATGAGGACAATGTAGGGTGTAGAATATTGGGTGGTTGGTGGAGGACCACACTATGCACCTAACACTGATGGCATCTCCTAGCTACATCCATACAGTCTATAATCATTGAAGGCCAGTAATATCCAAGTCACTTGATCTTCATCTTCATCTTTATAGCCGATGTGCTGCAGACACGAATGTACCTGCCATTACAATACCATGTTTGTCCAAATAACGTAACCACATTTGGTCAAAGGACTTGTGGTACATGGTGCCATCAACGAGAGCATAGGAGAGAGCTCTCTGTTTCATCTGATGGGCTTGTGACTTTTCTTGAGATAGTTTTCCAGTGTTTAAATAGTCTATGAATGATTGCCTCCAATCCAGCTCCTCATTCTTTTTGGCAACGACAACCTCCCCTTTAAGAGAAAGTCTCTCGATGAGTTCAACATCAATAAGGGATAGGACTTGTCTATTTTTGACCCTTATTGAAATAGACTCATCTTCTAGACATGCTAGTTCCTTGGCAAGTTTGGCCAAAGCATTTGCTTACGGGGAAGTCAAAACAGGCAACACCTCAACAACTGATCATGTAGCGGCCTCCATCTCCCTGACAATGTGTGTATGGTACCACTTAATCATGCGATTTTTATTCCTCCTCTGAGTCCTGGTAGGGTGAGTGGAGTAAGAGCTAGACCCAACCTCAAAAGTTGGGGAGACAATCTCTGGGATCAGAGGAGCCTTACCCTTGCTAATGAGTGGGTGCTAGCCCTCATTGGGGCAATACAGGAAACCATAGGGTTCACTAGCATATCAGATGTTGCACAAACACTAGCCGCCAGAAATCACCGCTTTCCTCTTCAGTGAGGAGATATTAGAGTCTGATGGTAAGTTAATTTGAATGACCAGCTTATGCCCCGCCACCGCCAATAGTTGTGAGGGAGTGCCCTCAGTAATCCTGCCCCTCAAACCTCTACCAAAATGAATGAGATGGGTGTAATCATGGGGAGATTGGCACCTGGCCAAGTCCATGCCGTAGGGAAAGTAAACACATACTGTGAAGTTGCCATTATAGTCAACTAAAAAAAAATTGAACGCTAATTGAGAGGCGCCGAGAATGCAATGTTGGAAACAAACTTCATTTTTGTTTTGTTGACTGAATTTGAATTTAAAATTTAAACCCACATCCAACATCTTGGAAGTGTTAAGTGGGGTTCAAATGGATTTAGGATAGATTTAGAGATTTGATTGGAAAAAGGAATTTGTGATGATGAATCCACTTTCAACAAATTTGGGTATATTGAAAATGGGTTCAAATATTTTTTTAGGAAAGATGCTTCCATAGGTTCATGTTTGAAACTAGATTTTTGATTTGAGGACCTTTTCCTTTAACAAATTTGAGTATGTTAAAGTAAGGGTCAATTGATTTTGTTTTTGATTTTATATTTTTTTAGAATTTACTCACTTAGCAAATTTGGGCAAGCTAAGTGAGGTGTTTGAAAATAATTATTTCTTTTTCTTTGGTTGCTTTATCTTGTGAATTATTAGTGATTTTGAAAATTGAATCCCCACTTAGAAAATTTGGGTATGCTAAGTGAAAAACCCAAGTGTGTTTTATTTTTGGAAATTTTTTGAAAATAGGATTCTTAGCAAATTTGAGTATGCTAAGAAAATCCTAAAGTGTTTCATTTATTTTGGATATTTTGATTTTGAAAAAATAGGATCCTTAGCAAATTTGGGTATGCTAAGGAAATCCTAATGTGTTTCTTTTTGATTTTGATTTGTTTTTGAAAAGTAGGATGATTAGCAAATTTAAGTATGCTAAGGGAATCCTAATGTGTTTCTTTTTATTTTGATTTATTTTTGAAAAGCAGGATCCTTAGCAAATTTAAGTATTCTAAGAGAATCCTATTGTGTTTCTTTTTTTGTTTTGATTTATTTTTGATTGAAAGTGGAGACTTCATTTTAGCAAATATGGTATACTAAAAATGAAGTTCCACTTAATTTTATGAAATGGAAATTTCACTTAGCAAATTTGAGTATGCTAAATGAAATTCCAAAAGATGTGTTTAAAATTTTGTGTTTTTTTATTTTGAAAATGAGAATTCACTTTAGCAAATTTGGTATGCTAAAGAGTGGAGTTCCAAAAGTGTTTTTAGAAATTTTGTGAAATGAAAATTTCACTTTACGAATTTGAGTATGCTAAATGAAATTCGAAAAAGTGTGTTTCAAAATTTATTTTTAGAAAAGGGAGACTTCATTTTAGCAAATGGGACATGCCAGAATGAAGTTCCAAATATGTTTTGAAAATTTTTATTTTTGTTGATTTTTAAAAAGAGATTTCCATTTAACACATTTAGGTATGTAAGATGAAATCAATTATGTTTCATTTTCCAAAGATGTATATTTTGTGTGTGATCATTGCTTTTGAAAGAGGAAATCCCAACCTAATCATATGTGGAATATGTTAAGTGGGATTTCAAAATAATGTCATTTTATTTGGAAATGAAATCTTCATTCAATAAATTTTGGGTATATTGAATGGAGATGTTCATATGTGCTTTTTGGAAAATTTAGTTTTGTTTGAAAATGAAACTTCCATTCAATAAGTGTGGGTATGTTGAATGGAGAGATTCATATGTGCTTTTTGAAAATTTGTTTTGATTTTGTTTGAAAATGAAACATCCATTAAATAAATGTGAGTATATTGAATGGAGGTGTTTCACATGTGCTTTTGAAAAGTTCATTTTTTTTTTTTGTGTGAAAATGAAACATCCATTCAATAAATGTGAGTATATTGAATGGAGAAATTTCACATGTGCTTTTGAAAATTTTATTTTTGATTTTATTTTGAAAATGAAACAACCATTCAATAAATGTGAGTATATTGAATGGAGGTGTTTCATATGTGCTTTTGAAAAATTTATTTTGATTTTGTTTGAAAAGGTGAAAATTCCAACTTAACACATTTGAATGTGTTGAATGGAATTTCAAAGTTGTAATGATTTTTTTTTGTTTGAAGATGTAACATCCATTTAACACATTTGAATGTATTGGATGGATAAACTTATCTTCAAATTTTGTGCTTTTGCAAACATGATTGCTGAAATTTTATTTTTGAAAATGAGGTCTTCACCAAAAATGAATTGAGTGGAGAAACTCATTTGTGCTTTTTAGGAAATGTGATTGTTAGAATTTTATTTTTGAAAATGAAATCTTCACCCAAAATGAATTGAATGAAGGAGTTCATTTGTGCTTTAGCAAAGGTAATTGTTCAAATTTTATTTTTTAAAGATGATCCTACATATAACAATCATGAAGATTGTTAGATGAGGGTGATTTAGGAAAGTGTTTGTGGAAAATATTGAAAGAGTGATTTTTGAAAAGCAAGATTTTTACGAAAGATTTATTTTGACTTTATTATTTTAGAATGAAATTTTTCTTATCATAAAAATTATGAGGAAGTCTTTAAATATTTTCTTTTTATTAGATTTTTAATTTTACCCATTGGAGAACCCAAAGGGGGTTTTAAGACGAACACGGGGTAAGGTCCTGAAACTTAAAGATGTTGGTGAGCTTAACTTAAGGATGAAATAAGCTAAGTTCCAACAGAAAGAAAGATAGTCTTTGATTCATACAAAAGTATAAACCCACTATCGATACTTAGAGACAACAATCATTTACCAAAGATAGAGAGAGGAACCATCCCCAACGAAGTCGCTAGAAAAATCTGTGGTGAAAATTTTTTTCAGTTGCTCTAAAAGAAAAAGTATACTTCCATCTTCGCTCTATGCATGATAAAATGAAGATAGAAATATACTTTCTCCTTTTTTTATGCATTTTAATACCATGTAGATCTGCAGATGTTCGTATTAAGGTAAGCGGGTATGACATTGAGGAGAAGTGTACTATCTTTAAAGATAGAAGTCACTACACTATAATAGACCTAATCACCTGAATAAGGACTCCTAAGGACAATGGGTATGCATGTGTACTAGAGATTCTTTCCCTACTTTATATGGAAAAGTAAAGCAGGGTTTATTTTAAATATAGTTTATTAAGTTTCCTACAGGGGCAAGCCCCCATAGTTAATTACATCCTAAGGAAGGAGATTCCTTAGGAATACTCTTGATTAAGGTAAATGATCATTATCTCTAAAGATTTCAATAGGTAGGACTATCAATCATTTAGTTTATTTTGGAATATCAAATGGGATTGATCAAAGAGAGTGAGTCATTATCGAAGCCAAATGAAGATAAGTAGGAGATGCTCACGATGCTAGGAAACTTAGGGAGCATCTCAAATTATCCTATGGTTGGACCTTACATTTTTGAAATTGATTTAATTTATTTGAGTTGACTTTTTCATTAGAAATTTATAGCTTATGATTCCACAACACAGGATTATGAAAATGCTTAGGAGGTGAGGATTTATACTTATGGCCCTTAAAAGGGAGAAGCAACCTCAGAACCTAAATCTAGGGTGCTTTGGCGAGGGCCAAAAGTACAACCTAAATTTAAGGTGAAAATGGGTATTTAGTTTGCCTCTACAAGAGAGGACAAACCCCATTTGGACTTACAATCACATGGGGTGGCCGCCAACTCCTCCTACAATTTTAAATTCATGTAGGCAAGTCTTATGCTTTATGCAAGATAGCTAGGTTATTATTTATTTAGAAAGAGACTAACTTTAAACTCACTCTAAGAGACTAGATCATGGACATGAAAAATGACCTAGATCTAATGCAATTTATTACATTTTATTTTATTTTTGGACAATCATTTTTGACTCAGGCTTATAGGATTTATATGCCTAATGCATAAGAAGTAAGATTATTGGCCAAATCAATGAGAAGGGAGGATGTGTGTTTCCACCATGGCTCTCGAAGATCAAGCTAAGTTTCTTTGGCAAAGGTTAAAACCCTCTAATCAAGAGTGAAATAAGATGCTTTTGTGCATGATGTTATAAAAGAAATACTCATCCAGCTAAGGGGTTGCTAATTCTTTTATCTTGATTTTAACTTTGGCTTCAAATGAGGTTATGAGTTGTTTATTTTTAATTTTAAGTTGATTAATTTGGTGAAGATTTATTTTTACCTAAGAGCCTAATCATCATCCAGGCCATACATCAAGCAAGGAAGAAACTAGGAAAATGATGCCATCTTAATGCACAAGCTAAACAAATCATCAATAAATTTATAAAGCTAACACAAAAGAATAAAAGGTCAATTATGGTCGAGCATGACATCACAAACCAAAAAATAAATTGGGTAGCTAAGCTTTACCTTTATACAACCCGGATTACAAATGAATTAAATACAATTAAACAATGAATTCATTGTTATGGGGGTCTTCAAGCTTCATTTCTTCATTCTTCTTTTCTTCTTTCTTCTTTCTTTTCTTCTTTCTTCTTTGGTTCCTTCTTTTGGATGGTTGGAAGATGGATGCTCTAAAGGCTTCACATGGTACATAAGGAATGGCCTTATAACCAATGCTCATCCTAACCCCATAACAATCATTCCAAAACTTAATTGCAAAATTACATGAAAAGAAAAATGGAAATCTAACTAACACTGCAAAAATTAGCTAATAAAATATATAAATCCAAGCATGTATATTGGACTTAACACCCCACACATGGTGACTAAGTCCACCGCCTATTGGATTATGCTTAGGTATAAGCACTGCAAGAAAAGCATTTATATTTTTATTTATTACAGACCTCTTAAGCACAATTCAAGATAATGGAGACTAAGATCGTCTACCATTCATTCTACACATACACCCTAACATCCGCCTAAAATATTACATCATAAAATAAAGTAAGCATCAAACCATGCACCGCCCTAACCTAAAGCTAGAAGTGGTGACTTAGCCTAATGTGTGTGCTTTTAAGGTTTGTGTGGTATGCTTAACTATGGCTTTAAGTTATAGTTTTCTAAGTGTGAAGAGTGTTCAACTTAGATGAGGGTTTCATTTAAGTTGTTAAGTTATTTTGGGTTGATTTTATTTTATGTTTTGATTTGGTTCAAATGAATCCTACAATTAATTACTAAGTTGTAAAGAGATGAAAAGAGAAGAAAACTTCTCTTTCCTTCCCTACCTTAAGTAATTTCTAAAGTGGATTCATATTTTAGTTTTGTTTAGTGAATGTCTTATTATGTATTTTAATTAATCCTAAGTTTAGATGAACTCTAAATAAACCTATTCAAAAGAAAGGCATTTTAAGATTAAGTAAAGTGAATTAAATTCACAAAACACACATCACTTCATTTCTTTCCCAACATGTATAACATGCATATGAATGAATCCTAAGCATATCTATACATATAAATGGAAATGTTTAGCATACTTTATGATGAATGCTAAGTGAGTTATTTAAGAAAATTTAAATGCTTTTGATGCATGATTCTCATTAAGTAGAAAAGGGGTTTCTTATCTAATTTTCATATGCACACATGAATGTATGAAAGGCATAAGTGAGTACGACGCCATTGCTAGCACCAGGGGTGTAAGGTACAAGAACTACTTATGGCTACTTAAAGCCTCACAACCACAGGGTTGTCCAAACTAATATGCCACTTTTCTTATATCTGAGTGCTATGCAGAAAGAAATGCATGGGGAAGAAAGAAAGTATACTTGATTGTTTGATTTGTTTATGCAATTTATATGTGTGAATGTGAAGATCTTTCTTAAGTTATAATGGAAAGGGATAAAGTGAAGATTTAAGCAAGTGTTATGTTCTTTTAAAAGAACTATACACTTTACAAATCTTATTCAAATCATGTTACAGCAAAAGGAAACAACATAGACATTTTTATATTCACATGCAAACTTATAAATAAACTATAAAATTCTTTTAGTTTTGGTAGTGATTCATATATTTTGAAAATAATTTGGATTTAATAGTGATAAGCGACTCATATTTCTATTTTAACTAAAACATTGACATATAAGAAAATATTTCATTTTAATTTTGATTTTTTGAAAAAGAATGAATGCATGAAATTCATATGACATACAAATTTAGCATGTTAGAAAAGAACTAAAGTGATGAAAGCATATAAACATTCACCTTAATTAATTCTAAAGACAACCTTATGAAATAAGAAAGCTTAAAAACAAATCAAATTATTTTTTAAAGAATGTTTGATTTTATTTTGAGTTGATTTAATTTGAAATGTGGTAGGTTTATTCTAACCCATTCCCATGTGTTTGTTATTTTATTTTTAATTTTTTAGATGATTATATCAATTTAATGCTGGTTTGGGTTAGGGTATGAATTAAAGCATGTTGATTATCACTTACATACCACTTATAACTAATCAAATAATTATGAGCAGTGAGATGACATAAAATATCACAAGGAATTTAAATTTGTAATGCACCTAGAAAGAAAGGGGCCTAATGTAATTTGGCTCACGATTAATGATTAATTAAACTAAGGGGTTTAAGCTTAAGTACTTTCAAAACCCCTCTCACACATTTGAGTTGGATTTTGATTTACTTAATTATACTTAAGCACTTGAACACCTAAGCATCTACCCAAGACATATTAATTAAGTTATGGAAAGTTTTTGAATTTTATGAAATTAATTAAGAGGGTAATTAGTGGATTAACCCTTATTAAAGTTAAGAGGAAGAAAGGGGTTTGGGGAATATCTTGAAGGAAAGTATCTAAATTATTCACTAAATCTACTTTCATCGTGACTCAATTGACTCAGTAGAGGTTAAACCACTAATTGTATGTAGTAAACAATATAAAGGGATAATTAGGAATTAATCAACAATTCCTCTAGATACTAATAAATCTCAAGAAAATTAGAAAGGCGAAGTCATCCACTAATCATGCTCAAGAAGTTTGGAATTGTCGATTGGTTGTAATTGGTAGGTAGCTTGCAATTAATATTCCCAATAAAACCCAAATTTAGAGAAAATAACTATTCAAAATCAATTAAAATCAATTTTAGAACATTCTAGATTCAATTATCTTTCTAGTGCAATTTATTTCATACTTTTTTGATTTTTCTAGGCTTAGATATGAATATTTGAAGTTTCCTTGATTAATTAATAATTAAATAATAAGTTTAATTTTATCCGTTTAATCATATGTGGTTTGATGCGACATGATAAAGATTGGATCTTTTATCGCATCCAGCGGCATTAGCGGTGGTGCTATAAACTTTCTCATTATCGAAGGATGGGAGATTAAAGATCTTGGATAAGGGAGAAATGTGGATCTACATAGATTAAATCTCGACCGTTCATCCAAAACACGTGGATGGATGGCCAGATATTCATCCCTGTAATTCTCTGTATAAGATGGAGATGTCCATGCTTTAAAGAATGATTGAGCTCATATTGGATGAAAATCCTTCACACCATCTAAGCATGAGGACAATACATATGACTAGATCAACATGGGATTGAAATCCACTTCACAAGGACCAACATACATTGAACTTAAGGCTGAATTTAATGGCATACACCTCACGAGAAGGTGATCACGTCTTGATTCCCTTAAGAAGCTTCATGCAGGAGAAAAAACTTTGTTGAAGTTTGGAGGTTTGAAATTGAATAGATGCTTCTACAAGAGATACTTTTGTCTTGGCTTGAAACCATGCAGGGCACTCCTCCCTTGAGCTTGTATGAAGCTTTGGAAGCTTTGGAGCTGGGTGGGGAGTATATATATCCTTCTCTAAGCAATGGATCTGACAATGGAATGGCCTCTCACTTGATCTATTGAGAAGGTGGGTGAATTTAGAATATTTAGGGTGACATGAGTTCAGTTTTGATCCCTTGACCAAGGGGTGGAATTCCTGGTGAACTTGAGTTGCTTTGCTTGGTGGAAAGGAAGGAATTCCATGTGCACCATTTCAAGGCATGTGGTCGGTTTGGCCATTGAGCTAGGTTGGGCTGACCCAAACCCAATGGGTTGGGTACACCACACTCCCTAGTGTTCAGTTGATCCACTAAGAGAGTGCCAGGTGGTTATGAAGAGGATTTGACCAAATTTCATGTGGGTTTGGCCAAAATTTACCCTTTGACCTAGGGGTAAAATGGTCATTTAACCTTGATTTTAGTTTGGGCATGTTTGGTATGATGAGAAAATAGATTTGGCCAAGTTTCATTGAATTTGGAGTTGGTTTGATGTGATTTGGCTCATGTTGACCCATTTAGGTCAAAATGGGTCAACTTGGTCAAGTTGACCAAATGGTCAAGAGGTCAAACCAAGGGTTGAGTCAAGTTCATATGGCCATTTGAAATGTTTTGGTGGCTCTGGTTTGATTCAATTTGGTTTAGGTTTGAAATTAGTTCAATTTAGTTCATTTAGGTCAAATGAGTCAAGTTGACCAATTTGACCCATTTGACCTATTTGAGCTAGGTCATGGGTAGGTTTAGGTTTGGTTGGTCATATGAAATGGATTGGTATCTTTGTTTCCAATCAGTTTTGATTAAGTTTGAATTTGACTCAATTTGACCCTTTAGGTCAAGTTGGGTTCATAGTCAATTGGTCTAGGTTAGGTCTAGTTGGCAATTGAGGCTTTGGTCAAGTTCAATAAGTGATTTGGAATGAACTTGACCCATTAGTTTCAATAAATTTGGCTTAGATCAAGTTTTGACACATTTTTGACTTTTTAGGTCAAGTTGGGTCAACTTGGGTCATTAGTTGGGTTAGGCTCAAATGTTGACTTGGGTCAAGTTTAAACATTGGTCATGAATGAACTTAGATCAATGGTTTTAAACAATTTGGCCTATGGTGGATTTTGGCTATGTTAGGTTTCATTTTGGCTAAGTGTTGACTTGGTCAACCCTTAGGTTCGACTTGGTTTGACCCAATTTGAGCGATTGATCATCTTATGATGATTGTTGATCATGGTGAAAGGTTTAGATGGGCTAAGTTCAATCCAATTTGATTAAGATTAGAATTTAGCTCATAAGGGTACTTTAGGTCACTTTGGGTCAAGTGAGCAAATAGGTCTTGGTCAAAGCTTGATTTGAGTTTGATTGAACTCACATATAGTCTTATGATTGAAATATAAATCCATTTTCAAGTGGTTTGAAGTCAAATGGCTTTTGGTTCATTTGATAATTTCATATTCAAAGGGTGAACATGAGTTTAATTTGGGCTTGATTTTTGAATTGAGTTTTGATTAAGTGATTGAAATTTGTTTTTATATTTGGATTCATGATTGAAAGATTGATTGAATCATGAAGAAAAATCAAGAGTTTGGCTTGATTTGAAATTGATTTGGCTAAGTTCAAGATTTTGACTTGAAAGGCTTAGGTTGAATTTTGAATGAATTTGAGTTTGATTTTTGGAGTTGGTTTTAGTTGTTTGAATTTATATTTCATTTATATATGTGAGTATAAATGAGAATATAAATGGGTTATGAGAAAATTTCATGAATTTGAATTGATTTTGGCTAAGTCCATAAGAGGAAAATCAAAGTGACTTAAGAAATATTTGGAATTTGACCATGGATTTTGGATTTGATTTTTTTGGGTTTAGTTTGATTTTATTTGAATTTATATTTTATTTCTATATGTGAATATAAATGAGAATATAAATGAGTTGTGAGAAAATTTCATGAATTTGAAGTGACTTAAGGTTGATTTAAGCTAAGTCCTTAAGAGGGAATCAAAGAACTTAGGAGAGATTTTGAACTTGGAATTTCAATCATGGGTTTCAATCATGGATTTCAATCATTTGATATTAATTTGAGTTTGGAGAAAATCAATTAGGATATAATTGATTTAAGTTCAATGTTGATTTGATTTGAAGTTTGATTTGAAGGAAGGAAGTGAGGAATGATTCAAGCTAAGGGTAGGAAAACAACCCTAAGGCATGACCTATTCCTATGGCTAACTCTTCTAAGTCTTTAAGACTAGGTTGAGTGTCCACCTAATCACTAGATGTGTCTTAAGACTAAGGAACTCCTAAAGTCTAGGAGAAGTCTTATGTCTAAGATGGAGGGGTTGAGAACTCATCCTAAAAATGAGGTCAACAAGGTTCCCTCCTTTATGATCAACAGGGCTTGGAAAGTGTTGTGGCAAGCAGGATGACACAACTCATTCAACCCAACACCTCCTTTAATAATTAAAATAAAAGGATGAACAAATCGATAGGATGGGGAACAGGCTTAAAGATTTGCTTAGCGGATTTTTGGCACTTGACCAAGCCTCGGCGGTGCATCTACTATCACGAAATAATTGGCTGAGTTATTGCATGTCTTGGATCAAGCCAAGACTTCACATCCGATGAAGCGACTGTATAGGAAGATAGTAGATAGTACATCCGTACAAGAAAATGACATTGAACTCATGGTTGAGCAGCAAGTGAGAGAAGCATTGGCACAAGCTGGAGGAGATCATCAGTTCCAAAGGGTAGACCCTATCTAGAGCAATTCGATGCCATCCACTATCCTAAGGGTTTCGTGCCACCTTCTTTTAAGAGCTTCGATAAGCAGAATATAGCACACTTTAGGGCTAGCTAATTACCCATCTTTGGTGGTAGCATGCTCTTATTTTGACTTTTGTCAGTAGCTTAGTAGGCATAGCCTTTGATTGGTACGTTGAACTCCCCAACAGTTAAGTGAAGACTTTTGTTAAGTTGGAGCAACTCTTGATTAAGAGATTTGTTGGAGCTCGAAAAGGTGATGGGCGATCTCGTTGTGGCTCATACCACGGTGAGTCCCTTGATTATATGATGGCATTTGAGTATGAAAATGTGAACCACCAATACATGTCATTGAAATTCTACTAAAAGAATATTCATGGCGATCACTTCATGCTCAAAGGTTTTACCATCAAGACATTTGAAAGCTAATCAACAAGGCGGCTCTTCAAGGAGAAGCCAAACAATTGTCTTTTGATCAATCAACAAAGCCAAGCACAAAAGCTTATGAAAAGAAGCGGGGTAGTGATAATGTAGACAAGGGGGCGGCCAAAGCGTATGAGAGAGACCTGAGCTCTGCTCACTTCCACCTCCTCTACCACCACTTAGGCCATCCTATAGGTAGCCATAGCAACCTCCACGGACTTTATCGCCTCCTCCTCAGCCATACTCATAGCAGCAGTGGTACACATACCCTCCGCCAGGTAGCTACCATCCACCTACTATTTTGGATAAACTAAACAAACCTTATTCATTTAAGAGGTAATCAGAAAATCTTTAAGAATCTCTTAAAGAAATGATTTTTTAGCTACAGAGCTAGAAGGCGGAGGAAGTGGGCAGAACAATGATCCTAACTTTTGCCCCTACCCTAGGCCATGTTTTGAGGATTGCTTTACATTCAAGGACTGGCTTGAGCATACAAGAGGCACCATAGTTATCCTCAAGGAATACCTTATGGAACAACCATCTAGTTCCATTAAGGTAATCCTTGGGGATACCTGCGATCCTCTCAAAATCAAAGAAGGTTGGGATATCTCCTTATCTTGAACCTTTAAAAAGATTGTGTCAAAAATCAAGAAACTTTCCTTGCAGTGCACAGGCTCAAACCTCCAACATCAAGAAGGTTTGCAAGTTCAAAGACAACTTGGGGAAAGGGGAGCTCAAGTAGTAGCAGCCACACCGGTCGGGATAGCCAAGTAATAACCAGCAGTGAAACCTAGCCTCCATCCATTCTACTATTTCAGCTAGCTCTTCTTCTAGTAGACATCTTGTATCAGTGAATGAGGGCATCAAACCCCTCACCCCACTTACTTTACTAGATTTTTACTATGTACCTCCTTCAAAATCTAAGAAATCAAGAAATAAAACTAGT
Organism: Cymbidium sinense; assembly: GCA_021442155.1. Classification (NCBI taxonomy): domain Eukaryota; kingdom Viridiplantae; phylum Streptophyta; class Magnoliopsida; order Asparagales; family Orchidaceae; genus Cymbidium; species Cymbidium sinense. The sequence goes on along the minus strand of CM038225.1, from coordinate 44,708,938 downwards.
TTGAATTACATATGTGTCACTTCTGATGGGTTGTCTAACTCTACTCTTTTTGAAAACTCTCTATATTTAAATAATAATTATAACAACTCCGATCTTCCTCTTTCTGATTCAGAGTTGAACTTTGCTTCTCTAAATACTACGGGTTCACCTCTTGAGATAGACTTGGAATCATCTAATTCCGAGGGTCCCATAGGAGAAAGCTAGGTGAGCTTGGCGGTAGAATCTTCCACTAACACCATAGAGATCACCAAAGTCAACCTCCGTAGTGGCAAGGTTCTACCTCCTAGGGTAGCACCTCAAGATAAGTTGAAACAAGTCATTGGTTTAGATGACCGAGAAGCCCCTCCACGGGATGATCCACCCTTGGATATGCTTATGGAGGATCAACCTAAGGTAGATTATAATGTCCTGTCTCACCTAAGAAAGTTTCCATCTAAGTTAAGCATATATGATGCCTTATCTTATCCAAAGAGATGAGAATCATTAATCAAAATCTTCTTGATCCAGATATGCTTAGCTTAGTGACCTTGTTGGAGAGGAGGCACATTATTCCGAGAGCCCGGAGTCACTTTCACAAGATGAAGACCTTCTTCTGGGGACATGGAGCAATCCTCTATACATTACATGGGAAGATTCATTTCAGGGTTCTTATTGATCCAAGCATCGGTGAACATTATGAGTCTAAAGACCCCTTGCTTGAGGATTGACATCTCTACACTCTGAGGAGATCAAATGATGTTGAGAGGATTCAATGAACAAGGTGAGAGGGCTTTAGGTTCCATAGTGTTACCTTTGGAAATAGGTGATTGGAAGATTGAAGCCAAGTTCTATATCATTGATTTGAATACTTCATTCACTGCTTTGCTCGGTAGGCCTTGGATACATCAGAATAAGATGATTCCATCCTCCCTCCATTAGTGCATCAAGTTCCAAAAGGATGGAATTGAATACTATGTCAAAGGAGATGAAAAGCCATTTTTTGTTAGAGAGGTCGAGATATATGAAGATGCGACCTACTATCTTCCTCAAAATACCTTTTCTCATGAACTTGGTCAAAATTCAAATGCAAAAGAAAAGAAAAAAAAGCAAAAGAAAAAGAAAAGAAAAGAAAAGAAAATGAAAATACAAGTGAGCGAGAAAAGGATATCAAGAAGAAGTAGAGCATGTCACATTCCACCCATAGTTCATTCCATCAAATGGACATATGGGTAGGATGACTCACCTCCACCAGGTGAGGTAGAAAGAGCGGTTCAGAGGTGGAAGACCCTAGTTGGCAAACATGGGTTATGTTCAGTTCATAGGGTACCCCACTATTCACATAGACTTGGAATCCATCGGAGGATGAGTCTAATGTGATTAGCATATACCAACCCCCGGGTTTCATTGGAGGTGACACTCAAGCAGATGATGAAGACCGGGCCTCCAAGCACATGAATGTATTGAATCAATTTATGTGAAACTATCGCAAGTTAGGAACCTTAGCTCTAACCTCACTTTCATCTCAAAAGTTGAAGGTTTAGTAGTTAAGGAAGCCTCGGTCTTCCAGATGTCAAGCCAAGAGATTCTTTGGGATCATCATCCTCAAGTCCAAAAGCGATGTAGGACTTGAGGATAATTCATATAAGAATTAATGGAATTACGATTGGTACTCATCTTGTGTTCTTAATCTTGCAAAGAAGGTTTGATTCCTTATACATGGTCTAAGCACAAATAGTACTTCAGAAGCTATGGACAATAGAGGCATGGATGCACAATCAAGATTAGGACTAGGATTGGTAGTGGTCAGTCGATGATGATGATTCTTAGTTGTCACCAATCATGAAGTCGATAGGTTCTTTTCAACCACACTAACTCTTATGAGGATGTGTGTTTAGAAACTTAGATGATCGATGATCTCCAAATCAAAATGCACCAAAATTTGAAGAGGAGATCCATTCAATAATTGACAAGCTTAAGAAATCAACCTGGGATAGAAAATCCCACATACATCAGTTCATTCTTGAATGAAGAAGAAACCAATGACTTAGTTAGGCTATTTGAGTTTAAGATTGCTTTCCATGGAGCTATGAAGAGATGCGGATTATCTCCGTAGTAGTCCACAAACTAGCAATAGTCCCAACATCTACCTATCAAGCAAGCTCCTAGATATGCGATTAGAAATCAATATTAGGTCATTTTTTTAAATTAAGATTCGATCTTTGGTTTCATCGGGAAGAAAAATACCCTACGGTTAGCTGTCATGTTAAGAAAAGAATGGCCAAATTCACATATGTCAATTTAGGGACTTAAATAAGGCATGTCCTAAGGATGAGTTTCCTCTTCCTATACCAAAATTAATGGTGGACATCACCTCATCTCATGCAATTTCTCCTTCATGGATGGGTCATCATACAACCAAATCAAGATGGCCTCACAGGATGAAAAGAAACACTACTTTTGAACCCGATCAAATCTATTATTATAAGGTCATGCCTTTCGACCTTAAAATCTGGTGCTACATACCAAGAGCCCTCAGATCTTCAATGAACTCATTCATCATCGTTGAGTGCTATGTTGATGATCTAGTAGTCAAGAGAAAGAAAAGGAAGACCATCTCTTTGACTTGAGAGTAGTTTTGAGGTTAAGATAATATAACCTCAAAATGAATCACAGTGTGCATTGAGTAGCTTGGAAATTCCTTGGTTTTGTTGTTCAATGGGGAATAGAAATAGATCTAGAAGATCAAAGCTATCTTAGAAATGCCACCTCCCAAAGTTTAACTCCATCTTTCCAAGGGTTGTTGCATATCTAAGATGCTTTATCTCAACCTAGAGATGCAAGCCATTTTAGCACTTGTCAAAAGGATGCCAAGTTCAAGTGGATGATGACAATGTGAATGCCTTTGAAGATATCAAGTATTTTGGTGAAGTCGCCGGTTCTAGCACCCTATCTCGGGCCACTCATCCCATTCTCACATCCTCGGCTTTGTTAGCCAAAACTGAAGGAAGGAGTGCTCTTTACTACCTCGGTTTCATCGATCCTGTTTGAACTACCCACCTATTGAGAAACATTGCTAGCATCTTTGCATCCCAAAACTATATATGCTTTCTCATAAGGTGAACTTGATTTTAGAACCAATCCACAGTATCTCATGACATAATGCTATCGAACATTTGGCACGTTGGTCCATGATTCTCTCACGGTTTGGTTCACATTCGTACCCCTTCGTGTGGTGAAAGGACAAGCACTTATGGATTTCTTAGCAGCACACCCACTTCCTGCTGATTCCTCGCTTAGTGATGATCTCCCTGACGAACAAATCATGAACTTAGGGGAGGTTGACAGTAGCCATTGGGAGATGTATTTTGATGGTGCAAATTTCTTTCAAAAAGGAGAAGACCATGATCTACTCTTCAAGGAAAGCGAGGGTAAGAATAGTTCTCACTCTGCGATGTGATGAGATTCTCATACTATCTCCCAATCCATGCACCAACAATGAAGTGGTATGAGGCTTTGATTGGATCCAGTTAGCCATTATAGTGTGTTCATAGCATCAACATCTTAGGGATTCTGGTTGGATCAACCAGATTATGGGTCCTAGGTTCTAAAACCAAGCTTCATCATTATGAGTATACCATGAAGCATTGGCCCAAATCCACGAGGTCACCATCTACAAGGTTCCTTGAGAACGCGAGGATGCTTTGGCCAAACTTTCAAGACATGTCGAAGATGAGTCCATTCCAATAAGGTCCAAAAAGACAAGTCCTATCCCTTATTGATGTGAACTCATCGAGACTTTCTCTTGAAGGGAGGTTATGCCTGCCAAATATGAGGAGAGGGATTGGAGGCAACCGTTCATAGATTACTTGAACACAAACTACCTCAAGAAATAATAAGCCCATCGATGAAAGAGCTCTCTCTATGCTCTGATGGCACCTTGTACAAAATCTTTTTTATGTGGTTATGTTGTTTGGAAAAATATGAAGCCCATAGGATCGTGACTGAGGTACATTCAATTCTATGTGAAGCACATCAATCCGGTCTGAAGATGAAAGAAAAGATCAAGAGACTAGGATATTACTAGCTGTCGATGATTATAGACTGCATGGATATGGCTACGAGATGCCACCAATGTCAAGTACACGGTGTGGTCCTACATCAACCACCAAACATTCTACATTCTACTTTGGCCTCATGTCCATTTGAGTGTTGGGGTACTAACATTGTGGGTCCTATCCATCCTCCTTCTTTCAAGGGTCATCGGTTCATTCTAGCTACCACCGACTACTTTTCCAAGTGGGTGGAAGCAATCCCACTCAGAGAGGTCATAGCTCAACATGTGCTCCAATTTTTCAAAAACCATATCGTATATAGGTTCGGGGTGCCTCAATGAATTATATCGATAATGGTACGCATTCAAGAGCACCAAGATTAGCTTTGCCAAGACATGTATAGAGAGATACTCCACCATCTACCTGAAAATGGCTTAGCATAAGCATTCAACAAAACTCTCATCCAGATACTAAAGAAGATGGATGACAACAAAAAATGGCATGAATGAGTAGTTAGTTGAAGCCTTGTGGGCATCGCACCACATCTACTCCAACTCAATACCCTATTCTCCTTGGTATATGGGTCAAGTTATTCTACCCTTAGAAGTTCAACTCCCATCACTAAGATAGTATTGGGTAGAAATTACTAGAAAATCTAAGTTAGTTAGAAGAGCTCAAAGGTTTGGAGGAGACGCTTCGGGCATGCAACCTCAAGTTGTACAAGGCCAAAATGATTCAAGCTCACAAAATTGGTCATGCTAGAACTTTTTTGTAGGAGAGCTTTGTTAGTTCTAAGGAGATCAATTGTTGCCTGAAAGATGGGAGGATAAGTTTGAAACCCAGGAAGGCCCCTTTGTCATAGAAGGCTTACCAAGGGATCTTATCTATTGATTATAAAGGGGAACACCCGATGCTTCCAATTAATGGAATCTATTTAAAGAAATATTACCCATAAATCATGTTTGAAAATAATTATCATCAAAAGAACAAAATTTCATTTCAATTTATCAAAATCTTCTCTTCATTCGAAATGTTGTTTGCTTATCTTGCAAATCAGCCATGGCGTATTTAGGATAGGTGTAAGAGAACCCAAGAGGCATCATATCCCTCCTTTACAACATGAACACAATCAAACACAATTCATTTTCTAGAATAGGTGTAGAGAAAGAGGCATCTTGATTAGCATAACTAAGTTAGGTGTAAGCAACATCCTTTCTTGGTGGGAATCTTAGTTGCCATCCATGATACCATTTCATCAAATTCCCCAAGCGTGTTTATGGTAGGTGTGAGACAACCCAAGCGGCATCCTATTCCCTTTAATGTAAAAATAAACACAAATACATATCTTTTATCTTGGGCTATTTTGATGTGAGAGCAAGCCCCCTGTGGCACTCACTCATTAGCTGCTCTAGGTCGGGTTAACATGCTACCTCACTAGCTGTCACCCGGTAGTCACTGATGTGAGTCCACGCTTTTTCTTGACCATTTGCAAAATAAGCCTTGTTAGTTTGATAAACTTCTTTAAGAGCTACCTCATGTTGATTTTATTTAAGAAGATGTGAGTCCCTGTGCTTTCTTCTTGAACTAATCATCATGCACTAACTAGGTTGAGTATATTTGAGGTTTAGGATAAGTCCCCCAGAGGCTCCTTTCCTCTTGACTACTCTTGAGTTGATATAAGTCCCCAAGTGGCATTCACTCAATAGTTGCCCTAGGTCAAATAACACCTGTTGAGCCGAAGACATACTATCCCAACAATCAGTTTTGCTATAGAACGATGTGACTCCTCGATGCTTTCTTTCTAGACTGATTGTTGCAAATCAATGGGCACCTTAGGTTGGTTGATGTTCGTTATGTTGACAGTGACTCATGTGGTGGATACACCACTCTTAGCAGATGTGATTCCCCATGCTTTCTCCTTGAGTTGGCCACCGAATACATATGCAAATTATCTTCTCTAAGGTTTTAGATAAAGCCCTTAGCATCCCCTCTCCTTATGGGCACTATATTTGGATCACGTCATTTGTGACCCCATTAAGATACTACCTGGGTTACTTTTGGATTGGACAGTCCCCTTTTCTTAGTAGCCACCTCTGTGATTGGATAATTTATTCAGTGGATGTGCAGCTTCTCCCTTAGTTTAGTAAATCTAAGATATGTTTAGGCTACTATAAGCTCCTTCTCAATATGATCTCTCGTAAACTAATAGGGCCCACAATGAATAAACAAAATAAACAAAATAAACAAATAAAAGTATTTGCTTGTGGATTAAGAATTCAAGCCCCCAGTGGCCCCTTTCCCATGCAGACATCCTATCTTTAGGGCAGTGTCAGTAGAACTCCTTATAAAATTGCTACTGAGTTGAGTAAGTCTCGTTGACACTCTCTCAGTCGCCTTAGGCGGTTCAATCTATTTTTTCACAAAGTTACCCTAGTCATTCACTTTGGAAGATATAAGTCTATGCATTCTTTCTAGCATGATCATAATTGATGGGCAACCCTAGGTTAGTTAACATGTTATCTCGCTAATGTGTCATCACAGTGGTCTTTTATTCAAGAAAGATGTGAGTTTCCATGCTTTCTTCCCTGAATTAACCATTATAAATTGAAAGGCACCCCTTTGGTTGGATAGTTCTCCCTTCGGCTGGGAAGCTACTCTCTTTGGATTGGTAATTCGAGCTAGATAAGCCTTCTATCTGATCCATCAAAATAATGGATTCATAAAATATAATTAAAAATAAAATTAATCTTGACTATCTTTGAGTTTATTTAAGTCTCCTAGTGACATTCACTCAATAGTCAGCCCTAGGTCGGGTTTGATTTGTTGCATAAGAAATCGATCACCCCAATGGTTCATTATTTTGGAAGATGTAAGTCCCCATGCTTTCTTCTTAACTTGATCATTGCAAATCAAAAGGCAATCCCTTTGGTTGGATAGTCCTACTATGTGGTTGCTAGACTACTCCTTTGGATTGGTAAATTTGAGTAGCCTACATTTTTACTGGTCATCAAACCATAAAGATAGGATCCATAAAAATAATTAAAAAATAAAATTAATTTTGATTATCTTTGAGAAAATTTAAGTCCCCCAGCGGCATTCACTCAATAGTCAACCTTAGGTCGGGTTCAATTTATTGCACAAGCAACCTATCACCCCAATGGTTCCTTATTTTGGAAGATGTGAGTCCCCGCGCTTTCTTCTTAAACTTGACCATTACAAACTGAAAGGCAATCCCTTTGGTTGGATAGTCCTACTATGTGGTTGGTAGACTACCCCTTTGGATTAGTAAATCTTTAGATTGGTAAACTAGACCAAGGCCAACAAGCTACTCTGTAGTCCATCGAAACCATGGATCCATAAAAATAAAAAATAATTAATTTGACTATCTTTGGTGATTTAAAGTAGTATTCACTCAATAATCGACCAGGTTGGGTTCAATCATTACTCACCAACATCACCCATTAACTAATCCCTACTTTGGAAGATGTAAGCCTACTACACTTTTTTCTTAGTATAACTATTGCACATCAAAAAGCATCCCTTTGGTTGGCTAGTCCTACTATGTATTTGGTAGACTACCCCTTTGGATTGGTAAATTTGAGTTAGGCCAAGGCATATATATCCCTGTGGTGAAAAATTTTATATATATCTCTATCTTCATCTATCCCCTTTCCCTTTTGAAAAAGAAGGATAAATGAAAATAGAAATATATATAAAATTAATACTTTGGATGCCAAATCATGAGATGTTCTTATTAAATTTGATCTCACATTGAAATGTACTATCAAAAGATAAAGTCAAACAATGGACTAATCACCTTAATAAACTCCTAGACTATGGGTCTTAATGTACAGATTCTACCCTACATGGAAAGTAAAGCAATTTATTTTAAAATTTGATTTTAATTCTATTCATAGTTAATTCATCTAAGGAATGAGATTCCTTAAGATTTCTCATTAAAATAAATGATCATTGTCTCAAGATTTTGAAAATAATTTATCATATATTGGTTTATTTTTAAAAGCCAATATCGATCAAGAGGAGTTCTTATTGAAGCCAAATAAAAATAATGAGAGATGCTTGAGATCTAAGCATATTAAGCATCATTTCCTATAGTTGGGATTTATATTTTAAAATTGAATTAATTTTTTTGAGTTAAATTTTTATTAGAATCATTATAATTCCTGATACAATCATGGAAATGCTAGATGAGGATTTTGCTCTTCAAAAATCAACCTCATAACATAAATCTAGAGCTTTTCACTTGACAAATCTAAGGCAAAATGGATATTTGGTTAACCTTGAGATAAACCAATTTGTTACAATAAATTCACTAACTCCTTCGATTTTAAAATATGTAGGCAAGTTAAATGCTTTGCAAGATAATAACATTTGTTTTGTTTAGAAAAGATTAAGTCCTTAAACACACTCAGAGACTAAATCATGTATGGATGCTTTAATGACTTAAATCTAATGCAAAATTTTCATATGTTTTATTTTTATTTTTGAATCAATTTGACAATTTAATTTATATACCTAATGCATGAGAAATTAGATTATCAAATCAAAAAGAAATGAGGTTTGTTTTCATGGCTCTAAGTCAAAAGTTCTCAAATGAAACTCTCTAATCAGATTGAAATAATATACTTTTTTATGCATGATAGAAAATAAATAACATCAAAAAATTGCTAATTTTTTTTGTCTTGTTTTATAACCTAAGATGAGGTTATAGTTATTTATTTTAGTTTTGAGTTGATTAATTTAGAAGATTTATTTTTCTCTAAGAGCCTAAAATCATCACCATACATCAAAGCAAGGAAGAAACTAGGAAAAGATGTCATCTTAATGCACAAGTTAAACAAAATTAATCAATTTATAAAATTAGCTCAAAAGAATAAAAGGTCATTTGTGGTTGGACTCCACCGCATAAACTTGAAAACAAATTGGGTAGTTGAGCTCTACTTTTATACAACTTGGATTACAAATGAATTAATTACAATTAAGTAAGAAAAATTCATGTTATGGGGGTGTTCATTTTTCATTTCTTCTTTCTTCTTTCGGTTCTTTCTTTTGGATGGTTGGAATATAATTGCTCCAAAGGATGAAATCTTATGATCAATGCTCATCCTAATCCACCATAACAATCATTCCAAAATCCTAATTATAAAATTACATGAAAATGAGAAAAGTAAATCTTAAGACCTAAAATGAGATTTGCCTAAACCATAATCCCAATCATGATATATATATATATATATATATGTTAGACTTAACACCCAACACATGGGTAACCAAGTCACATTTTGATGCTTGTATAAGCACATATTCAGTAAAATAATTTTATAATTACGGTCAAGCACAATCCTGTAGAAGATAATGATTAAACTAAATCATCCACCAGTCAATGATACACCCAACATCTAGACTAAAATATAATATCATAAAAAGTAAACATGAAACCATGCACCACTAACCAAAAGCTAGAAATGGTGACTAATGATTGTGCCATTTATGATTTGTTGGTATGCATATGGCTTTAATTTAGATTTTCTGTATGAAAATGTTCAACTTAGAGGGTGGTTTCGTTTAAGTTATTTAGTTGATTTGGGTTAATTTTATTTTGTGTTTTGATTAGATTTGAATGAACCTAGGATTAATTACTAGGTGTTGTAAAGAGAGGAAAAGAGAAGGGAACTTCTCTTTCCTCCATACCTTAAGTAATTTCTAGGGTAGATTTATATTTGATTATTGTTTGATAAATGTTTTATTATGTGTTTTAATTAATCCTAAGTTTATACTTTCCCTATATAAACCTATTCAAAAAGAAAGGCATTTTAAGATTAAGTAATTGAATTAATATCACAAAGTACACATCATTTAATTTCTTTCCCAACATGTGTAACATGCATATGAATGAATCCTAAACATATCTATACATGCAAATGGAAATGTTTATCACACCTCAATGATGAATGCTAAGTAGTGTTACTTAAGAAAATTGGGATGCATTATGATGCATGATTTTCATTAAGTAGAAAAGAGGGATTTCCTTTATCCATTTTTCATATGCACACTTACATGTAAGAAAGACATAAGTGAGTACGATGCCATTATTAGCACCATGGTGTAAGGTACAAGTCTTACTTAGGGCTACTTAAAGCTTTGCAACCCCGAGATTGTCTAGACTAATATACCACTTTCCTTAAATACATACACATGTACTAAAGAAATGAATGGAAAAATAAAGATGCAAAAGTTTGTGTTTGTTTGTTTGATTTGCTTATGTAATTTATATGTGTAAGTTTGGATTCCCTTCACAAGTAATAACATATGAATGAATAGGAATGGATTTAAGCAAGTGTTGTATTATTTTCAAATGAACTATACACTTTACCAAATCTTATTCAAAATTATGTAAAGAAAGAAAGAAAGTCACACTATGCATCTTTATATTTATACTATGCAAGCTTATAAATAATTATAAATACATTTTAGTTTTGATATTGAATTTATAAATGGAAAATAATTTTTTGGATTTAATAGTGATAATAGCCATTCACATTATTACTTTAGCCAAAACATGTAATTTGACTTAAGGAAATATTTCATTTTTAATTTGATTTCAAATAACATGAATGCATGAATTTCATATGACATACACATTTAGCATGCTAGGAAAGAAATAAAGTGATGAAAGTAAGGTAAATTCATTCACCCTAATTAATTCCTAAAGATAATCTTATGAATACGATTATTTAAAGTAAATCAAATTTGTTTTAAAGAGAACTTAAATTTTGTTTAAGTTTGATTTTAATTTGAGAAATGTGAGATGAGTTTGCTGGTCCTGACCCATTCCTCATGTGTGAGTTATTTAAGTTCAATTTTTAGGTGATTAGATCAATTTTATGCTTTAGTTAGGTTAAGGTGTGAATTAAGTGTATTAATTATCCCTTACATACACCACTTTAATATATTTAATCACTAATTAACATGTATGACAAAACCACAAAAGAATTTAAATAAAATTCACTTAGGAAAGAAACTAATGCAATTGGCTCATAATTAGTAATTAATTAATTTAAAGATTTAATTTAAGTACTTTCTAACTCTTCATACATGTGGGTTGGTTTTAATTTTTTTTTTAAGCTACTTAGGTTATTGAACACCTAAGCACCTACCCAAGATGAATGATTAAGATCTGGAATGTTTTAATTTTTTTAAATTTTAATTAATTAAGCCATTTTAAGTTATTAAATTATTTAATTAATTTTGCACCTTAATTAGATTTTAATCCAAATGAAATAAACTTGAGAAAAGATATGGGAAAGAAATAATACATTTATGTCTATTTTGAATCTCATAGATGGTGATTACCAAGAAAGATCTTGCTTGGGTTCACTTACACCTAACTTAGTTGTACTAGTCAAAAAGATGCCTCTTGGGTTCTCTCATATTTATGTAGGGAGATTGGGTTTGATTGTGTTGTGTTGTGAAAGAGGGATAGATGCCAGACTCTTACACCTATCCTAAACATGTTATGGCATTAAACAAGATAAGCAAAACGCTTGAAAAGAGAAGATTTTGATGAAATGGAATCAAATTTTTATTCTTTTTTATTGATAATTATTTTCAAACATATTTAATGGGTAATATTTTTCAAATAGAGCCCATTAATTGAAGCATGTGTTCCCCTTTACAATTAATGATCCTCCATAGGCCTTCTCTATGACATAGGGCCTTCCAAGTGGGTTCAAACTTGCCTCCCATCTTTGGCAACAATTCTCCTTAGACTAACATAAGTTCTCCTACTTGAAGACCTAGGCAAAATAACTTGTTGTGAGCTTAAATCATTTTGGCTTTGAACAACTCGAGGTTAGCATGCCAGAGACTCCTCCAAACCTTGAGCTCTTCTAACAACTTTGCATTAGGTATATAGTGATCTTATTACCCAATGCTATCCTTAATGATGAGTTGAACTTCTAAGGTTGACGCTTGAGACCCATACACTAAGAAAATGGGGTAGTTGGAGTTGGTATGTAAGGTTGGCCCACAAGGATTCAACCGACCTCATTCCACTACTGCTTATTGTCATTAAGAGTCTTCTTTAGTATTTGGATGAGAGTTTTGTTGAATGCTTCTGCTATGCCATTTGTTATGGGGTAGTAGATGGTGGAGTATCTCCAATCTATACCATGTATTCTGGTGAAGCTGTTGATCTTGGTGCTTTTGAATGCAGTATCATTATTGGATATAATTCATCAAGACACCATGAACCTATATATGATATGGTTCCTAAAAAACTGAAGCACATGCTGAGTTGTGACCTCTCTAAGTGGGATTGCCTCCACCCACTTGGAAAAGTAGTCGGTGGCACCTAAGATGAATCGATGACCCTTAGAATATGGAGGATCGATGGACCCACAATGTTGGTACCCCAATACTCAAATGGCCATGGCCAATGTAGGGATAGAATATTGGTGGTTGATATAGACACACCATGTACGATATGGCATCTCCTAGATACATCCATGCTATAATCGCCAAGTATTCTAGTCTCTCTTCATCTTCATCTTGAACATTGATGTGCTCAGACACGAATGTATATTGGATATAATGCCATGAGCTTCATATTTATCTAAATAACATAACCACATTTGATCAAAGGACCATCGGTGCCATCAACGAGAGCATAGGAGAGAGCTCTTTCTTTCACTTGATGGGCTTATGACTTTTCTTGAGGTAGTTTTCTTTTGTTCAAATAGTCTATGAATGGTTGCCTCCAATCCATCTCCTTGTCCTCATAGGCAACAATAACCTCCCCTTTCAAGAGAAAATCTTTATATGAGTTTAACATCAATAAGGGATATGACTTGTCTATTTTGGACCCTTATTAGAATGGACTCATCTTCCAGACATGCTAATTCTTTGGCAAGTTTGTCCAAAGCATCTACTACTGCGTTCTCTACTCAGAGAACCTTGTAGATGGTGACTTCAGGGATTTGGGCCAACAGCTACTTGGTATACTCATGGTAATGATGAAGCTTGGGTTTGAGAACCTTGTAGTCCATCATTGATGACGAGAATCCCCAAAGATGTTGATGCTCTTACACACTATGATAATAACTCCAAACCGATAATCAAAGCCTCACTCAACTTTTGTTGGTGCAGGATTGAAAGATAGTATGAGAATCTCATCACATCACTAGAGTTAAGAGAACTATTCTTATTTTTTCGGAAGAGTAGATCGTGGTTCTTCTTCTTTATGAAAAGAAAGCTACACCATCAAAATACATCTCTCATTGATGGTTGTTAACCTCCCCTAAGTTCATGATTTTTTCATCAAGGAGATCGTCACTAAGCAGAGAATCTACAGGAAGTGGTGTGCTACTAAGAAATCTGATAGTGCTTGTCCTTTTACCGTACAGAGGGGTACAAATATGATATAAAATAATGAGAGAATCATGGACCATCATGCCAAACATCCAGATAGCATTAGTCATGTCATGAGATACTACAGTGGATTGGTTCTGGAAATCAAGTTCATCTTATGGGAAAGCATATAGTGTCATAGCATTTGGGATGCGAAGATCAAAGCTAGGTAATGTTTCTCAATGGGTGGATAGTTCACTTCAGCAGGGATTAGATGACAGTTGAAGTAGTAGAAAGCACTCTCTTTCCTTTCATCATTTGCTTGAGCCAATAAAGCATCGAGAGAGTTGTCCAATGCGGTAAGATGAGTGGCCGAGATAGGTGCTAAACTTCACCAAATCGCTTGATATATTTAAAGGCATGTATCATCCCACTTGAACTTGGCATCCTTTTGATAAGTGCTGAATAGCTTGCATCTCCCGATAGGTTGGAAATAAAGCATCTTAAATATGCCAACCATCCTTGGAAAGATCGAGTTGAGTTAAACTTTTAGAGGTGGCATTTCTAAGATAGCTTTAATCTTTTAGATCTATTCTATTCTCCGATGTCGGACAACAAAACCAAGGAATTTTTCTAAAGCTACTCCGAATGCACACTTCAGGGGATTTATTCTGAGGTTGTATTATCTTAATAGTTTAAAAACTACTCTCAAGTCAAAGAGATAGTCTTCTTTTTTTCTGCTTTTGACTATTAGGTCATCAATATAGTACTCAATTTGATGATGGATGAGTTCGTTGAAGATCTGAGTCATGGCTCATTGGTATGTAGCAGATTTTTTAAGTGAAAGGCATGACCTATAATATAGATTGATCGGGGTTCAAAATAGTGTTTCTTTCATCCTCGGGGCCATCTTGATTTGGTTGTATAGATGATCCATGAAAAGGAGAAAATTACATGAGATGAGGCGTGTCCACCATTAATTAGTATAGGAAGGAAACTCATCCTTAGGACATTCCTTATTTAAGTCCCTGAAATTGATGCATATGTTAATTTGGCCTTTCTTCTTCTTAACTATGATGACACTGGTTAACCAGGTAGGGTATTTTTCTTCCCTGAAGAAACCAGCATTGATCAATTTCTTGACTTCAGAAATGACCCATGGTTCGATTTGTAATCGCATGCATCTAGGAGCTTGCTTGATAGGGTTAATGCTAGGATCTATTGCTAGTTTGTGGACTATGTAAGAGATAATATGCATCTCTTCATAACTCCTATGCGTCTTAAACTCAATCAATAGCCTAACTAAGTCATTGGTTTCTTCTTCATTCAATGATGTATGTAGCGATTTTCTTCTCCGAGGTTGATTTCTTTAAGCTTGTCAATTGTTGAATGATATCCTCTTCAAATTTTGTGTGCATCTTTGATTTGGAGATCATCTAGATCATCTAAGGTTTCTAAACACACATCCTCATAAGAGTTGGTTTGATGTGAAAAGAACCTATCAGACTCTATGATTGGTAAACTAAGCGGTAATCATCATCTTGGACCTTGTAATCCTAGTCATCTTGATCATGCATCCCTATTGTTCCATAGCTTTTGAAGTACTCCTATGCATGTGAATAAGGAATCAAACCCTTTTTTGCAATATTAAGAACATAAGGAGAGTACAAGTCAAAAGGTAATTGCATTAATTCTTTATATGAATTATGCTCAAGTTCTACATCAACTTCAAGACTTGAGGAGGATCCCAAAAAAGAATCTCTTACTTATCCGGAAGACTGAGGGCTTCCTTAACTACTATACCTTCAACTTTTTTAGATGAAAGTGAGGTTAGAATAAGTTCCTAACCTGCCTAATAGTTTTACATACATGATTTGAATACTTTGCTTTTTGGAGGCCTAGTCTTCATCATTGTTCAGTCACCTCTAATGAAACCCCAGAGGGGTTATTGGTATACTAATCACATTAGACTCATCCTCCGAGCTGATTCCAAGTCTATGTGAATAGTAGGGTACTCTATGAATTGGAACATAACCCTTGTTGGTGATGGCCCAATCTTCCACCTCACCTCTATTTACTCTGCCTAGTGGAGGTCGAGTCATCCTACCCACATGTCCATATGATGGAATGAACTGTGAGTGGAATGTGATATGCAGTTCTATTTCTTCTTTAATTTCCCTTTCTTGTTCCCTTGAATTTTCATTTCTCTTTTCTTTTTCTTTTTCTTCATTTTCTTTTTTTTTTCTTTCAAATTTTTTCCAAGTTCACGAGAAAGGGTGTTTTAAGAAAGATAGTAGGTTGCATCCTCATATATCTCAACCTCTCTAGCGAAAATGGCTTTTCATCTCCTTTGACATTACTCAATCCCATCCTTCGAACTTGATGCAGATGGAAGGAGGATGGAATCATCTTGTTCGATGTATCCAAGGGCCCAGCAAAGTGAATGAAGTATTCAAATTAATGATATCAAACTTGGCTTCAATCTTCTAGTCACCTATCTCCAAAGGTAACACTATGGAACCTAAAGCCCTCTCACCTTGTTCATTGAATCCTCTCAACATCATCCAATCTCCTCAGAGTGTGGAGATGTCAATCCTCAAATAGGCAAAGGTCTTTAGACTCATAATGTTCACCGATGCACATGGATTGATGAGAACTCTGGCAAGTCTGAATGTACCCATGTCCACTATAATATAGAGGAGACAGTTGTGCTCCATGTCCCCCAAGAAGAAGGTCTTCATCTATGAAATTGATCACCTAAGCTTCTTTGGAATAATGTGCCTCCTCTCAATAGTGTTGGCTAAAGCATATCTTAGATCAAGAGAGCCTTGATTAATGATTCTCTCATCTCTTTGGATAAGATAAGGGCATCGTATATGCTTAGCTTAGATGGCAACTTTCTTAGGTGAGAGAGGACATTGTAGTCCACACGATCCTCCACAAGCATATCCAAAGAGTGGAGCATCCGTGGAGGGCTTCTGATCCTCAACCAATGACTTATTTCCTCTATCTTGAGGTGCTGCCTAGGAGGTAGAACCTTGCCACTATGAGGTTGACTTTGGTGATCTCTTGTGGTAATGGAAAGATTCTACCACGTCAGCTCACCTACAGCTTCTCCTATGGGACCCTCAAAATCAGATGATTCCAAGTCTATCTCAAGAGTTGAACCCGTATTATTCAAAATAGAAAAATCCAACTTTGAATAAGAAAGAGGATGATCATAATTATTATAGTTGTTGTTTAGACTTGAAGAGTTATCATTAGGAATAGATTTAGATAACCCATCGAGTGACACATATAATTCAAAGCTTTATTCTTCAATTTCTTAGATTTGATAGGAGGTATAGTAGAAATCAAGTAAAGTAAGAGGGTGAGAGATTTGATGCCTCATCTACAAGATGTACTAGAAGAGAAGAGCTAGAAGTAGAGGTATGCTAATGTAATAGTACAATGGTGTGGAGGTGGACTCGATTAGTGGTTGCTACTGCTATCTGCAATGGGGCCGCTTCTTCGAGCTCTCCTTTCTAGTTGGCTCCAACTTGCAAACCTTCTTGATGTTGGAGATTTGAGCTGGCTCAACCACCTGCAAGGAAAGTTTCTTGATAATCGAGATAATTTTCTTAGAGATTTTAGATAAGGAGATAACCCAACCTTCTTTGGTTTTGGAAGGATCACAAGTATCCCCAAGGATTACCCTAATGGAATTGGATGGTTGTTCAAGGTATTCCTTGGGATGACTATAGCACCGATCTTGAAGCTATGTTCAAGCCATCCTTAAATGTGAAGTAATCTTCCAAAACATGACCTAGCATATGGTGGTAGGGCAAAAGTTAAGATCATGGCTTTTCCCACTTTCACTTCTAGGTTGGGTAGCTAAAATCGTTTCTTTAAGAGATTCTTAAAGATCTTCCAAATTACCTCCCTCTTAAATGAATAAGACTTGTTAAGTTTATCCAAAAGAGTAGGTGGACCATAGCTACTTGGCGGCACATATGTGTACCACTTTTGCTGATGATGTAGCTGAGGAGGAGGTAGTGCAAGTCATGGAGGCTACTGTGGCTACCGGTAGGGATGCCTTGGTGGTGGTAGAGGATGTGGAAGCAACAGATGTGAAGCACCAGGTCTCTCAAACTACTCTCTGATTGATTGTTTCCCCTTGTCTACTACTATCACGCTTCTTCTCATACCTTGTGGCTTTGGCTTTGGTGATCTTGAAGGCAACTATTTGGCTTCTCCTTACAAGCTAGCCGCCTTGTTGATTAATTTTTCAAAAGTTTTGATGGTAAAACCTTAAGGCATGAAGGCGACCGGGCCATGGATATTCTTAAGTAGAATCTCAATGGCGTGCTATTCAGATAGTTGTGATTCACATTTCATACTTAAATTATTCCATTTGAGAATGTAATCAATGAGGGACTCACCAGGATTTTGTTGAGCCATAATGAGATCACGTGACCCTTTGAGCTCCGAAACCTCTTGATGAAAGTTGCTCCAACTTCAAAAAGTCTTCATTGAACTATTGGGAAGTTCATAGCATCAATTTCTATACCACTAAGTTCATGAAGAGAAAGAGTAAAGCATCACGCCACTAGCATTGCAACTAGCTCAAATGTGTGTCGCCTTTCCCACCCATCAAAGCTCTTGAAAGAAGGAGGCAAACCCTTAGAACTTATGATCCTCTCGGGGAGCCAATGCTTCCTCTCACCGCTCAACCATGTTCTTGATATCTTTTCTTGTATGGAGGTACTTCCACTACCTTCCTATACATAGTGGTGCTACCTTGCTCTATTGAGGTAAAGTCTTGTTGGATCCAAGACATGCACCAACTCGTCTTATAGTAGGATGAATTATGCTTGGTTTGTTTCTAAGACTTGCTAGCAATCTTTGAGCCTCTTCTTGATCATCTATTTTTTCATCCTTATGTTTGAAGGAGGTGTTGGGTTAGGCGTGTCTTCACCTTTCGGCCTACCTTCATAGTCTCGCTCTCTAAGAGGGATCCTCTATACCATGCAAACCTCAATCTCCCAATAAATCATCTTCATTGGGATCAAAGCTAACTTCTCCTCATCGACTATCATATCTAGATATCTTTCTTCTCCATGAGATAATGAGCTACTTATCATCTAGAGAACTATCATCGAGCACAAATGACTTGGCTGGTGGGATCACTATCATGTAATGTGAGGCACGGACCTCCCCCCTACTAGAGTTAACCAGGAGGACTC
Source organism: Cymbidium sinense (assembly GCA_021442155.1). Taxonomy (NCBI): domain Eukaryota; kingdom Viridiplantae; phylum Streptophyta; class Magnoliopsida; order Asparagales; family Orchidaceae; genus Cymbidium; species Cymbidium sinense. The sequence continues at coordinate 44,690,313 of CM038225.1, read as the reverse complement.
TGGAGAAATATGCTCCTGATTGTCACTGAATGGTGGCACTCCTAGGAGGCTCTATTATCATAGGTGCAATTGAGCTGTCACCTTCTCCCTTGGCAACTGCTGCAACCATCCCCATGTCCTGTTGTGGTGGTGGGGGTCAAGGGATGACCACTATGCTTCAAGGTCACCATTCCTTCTTCACCACTACTGGGGCAGAAGGTCGAGTAGAGCTCATCACCATGGTGGTGGTGTAGATGGATGGGATCTCTTGGCCATAGGATCACTAATGGGGTCCTCTTCTCCCTCAATATGGCCTTCATGGCCTTTGGTGGAGATGTTGGAACATGGATCGGAGATGGTGGGCGGGGGTGAAGAGTGTGGTGGAGGCACCACCTCTCTCGATAGGGGCTTCTCTATGATGTAGTCCCCATAAGCAGAATCTATCTCGGTGTGATGATCGGTAGCATCCGATCAAGAAAACCAAAGTGCAAAGACGTGCACCTCGCCTCTCCCGTGATGAATGAGGTATGGGCCTCCCTCCCTCTCTAGTGCTTCCCCACTATGGGATAATGAATCTCAAATCAAAGAGCCCCGGACTTAGATCATTTGAGCTCCTACTAGGCATAAATAGATGGAGGCGGCATATGACCTCCTCCTCTCACTAGGGTGAAACGGCTGGTGAGGTGAAGCAAATCCTCCCATACTCTTTCCGACCCAGAGAGGATGAACTAGTTTTTGTAACCAAGGGAAATAATCATGGGCAACTCTCTACATAGACTACGGTAGCCTCCATCTCCTGGCTGTGATCCACTTTATCATTTCTTATTTCTCCTTTGGGTTGGTAGGTGCAATGTAAGAGCTAGACCCAACCTCAAAAGCAGGGGAGACAATCCCTAGGATTAGGGGAGCCTTCCCCTTGGAAGGTGCTAAGAGTGGGCTAGCCCTAACTAGGGCAGCATGGGAAACCACAGCACGCATGGTCGGCATTGCTGTTGTGGGAATTGCCACCGCCTTCCTCTTCAGTGAGGGAATCTTAAATCGGACATGTTAACCAATGGCTCGCCTCACTATGCTCCTACTAACAGTTGTGTGGGAAGTCCCCTCACATGTAATCATGGCCCCCTCAAAACCTCTACCAAAGTGGATGAGGTGGGCATATTGTGGAAGGTTGGCGATCAGGAGTCCATCCCATGGGGAAAAGTCAACACATACTGAGGTTGCCATTTGAATCAAACTGCAATTGACTTAAAAACTTGATTGAAATTGCAATGTCAAAAAAAAATTTGAACCAAATTTTCTTACTTCATTGATTTTGAATTTGAATTTAGAATTTGAACCCATACTCAACATCTTGAAAGTGTTAAGTCAAGCTCAAAGGATTTAGAAGAGATTTTGAGATTTGATTGAAAAGAGGAATTTTTTGGATGTAGAATCCACTTTCAATAAATTTGGATATGTTGAAAATGGGTTCAAATATTTTTGAAGAGATGCTTCCATAGGTTCATATTTTGAATTTTGATTTTGATTTTGAGGACCCTTTATTTAACAAATTTTAGTATGTTAAAGTAAAGGGTCAATTTGATTTTGATTTGAGATTTTTTAGAATTTATTCACTTAGCAAATTTAAGTATGCAAGGTGAGGTGTTTGAAAATAATTTCTTCTTTTTCTTTGTTTTCTTTGTTTTGTGAATCATTTGTGTTTTGAAAATTGGAATTCTCATTTAGCAAATTTGGGTATACTAAATGAAGAATCCAAGTGTGTTTTATTTTTGAAATTTTTTGAAAATAGGACTCTTAGTAAATTTGAGTTAAGAAAATCCTAATGTGTTTCTTTTATTTTTTTTAGAAATTTTTATTTTGAAAAATAGGATCCTTAGCAAATTTGGGTATGCTCAGGAAATCCTAATGTGTTTCTTTTTATTTTTAAAAAATGGAGACTTCAATTTAGCAAATGTGGTATGCCAAAATGAAGTTCCAATGTGTGTTTCAAATTTAGTTTTGGATTTTGTTTTGAAAATAGGATTCTTAGCAAATTTGGGTATGCTAAGGAAATCCTAATGTGTTTCTTTTGTTTTGGATTTTGTTTTTGAAAATGGAGACTTCACTTTAGCAAATGTGGTATGCTAGAATGGAGATCTAAATGTGTTTTTTGAAATTTTGTGTTTTGATGATTTTGAAAAGAGAGATTTCCATTTAACAAATTTGGGTATGTAAGATGGAAATCAATTATGTTTCATTTTTCAAATATGTATTTTCGTGTGTGGATATTGCTTTTTGAAAGAGGAAATTCCAAACTAATCACATATGGAATATGTTAAGTGGCATTTCAAAATAATGTCATTTTATTTGAAAATGAAAACTTCATTCAATAAATTTGGGTATATTGAATAGAGATGTTCATATGTGATTTTGAAAGTTTAAATTTGATTTTGATTGGAAATGAAAACTCCATTCAATAGATGTGGGTATATTGAGTGGAGTGGTTCATATGTGCTTTTTGAAAGTTTATGTTTGATTTTTATTGGAAATGAAATCTCCATTCAATAAATGTGGGTATATTGAATGGAGAGGTTTCATATGTATTTTTTTTTTGAAAAGGTGAAAATTCCAACCTAACACATGTAGAATGGATTGAGTGGAATTTCAAAGTTATGATTTTGTTGTAAGATGTAATATCAATCCAACACATTTGGATGTGTTGAATGTAAAGGCCCATCTTCAAATTTTGTGCCTTTTAAAAACATGATTGTTGGAATTTTATTTTAAAAATGAAGTCTTCATCAAAATGAATTGAGTGAAGAAGTTTATTTTGTGCTTTTGGAAAATATGAGTGTTGGTTTTATTTTTGAAATGTTTCTACATGTAATAATTATGAAAATTATTTGATGTAGTGCAAATATTTTAGTAAGTGCTTTTGAAAAGCAAGACTTTTATGAAGGATTTATTTTATCTTTATTTTTAGAATGAACCTTTCCTTACCAAAACAAAATGGTAAGGAGGAGGTCTTTAATCATATTCTTTTGTTAGAATTTTATTTTCACCCATCGGTGAACCCAGCGGGGGTTTTAAGACCAACACGGGGTGAGGTCTTAAACCTTAAGATGTTGGCTAGCTTAACTTAAGGATGAAATAAGCTAAGTACCAACGGAAAGAAAGATAGTCTTAGATTCATATAAAAGTACAAACCCACTATCGATGCTTGGAGACAATGATCATTTACCAAAAATGAAGAGAGGAACCATCCCCATCGGAGTCGCTAGAAAAATATGTGGTGAAAATTTATAAATATATATATCTCTCCCTTCATCTATCCCCTTTCCCTTTCAGAAAAGAAGGACAAATGAAAATAGAAATATATATAAAATTATGCCTTGTTGGTATGCCACGCAGATCCGCATATGTTCTTATTAGGGTGATTGAGTACGACATTGAGAAGATGTGTACTATTTCGAAAGATAGAAGCCACCACCCTATAATGGACCTAATCACCTCAATAAGGACTCCTAAGGACTATGGGTCTTCAGAATGTACCAGAGATTCTTCCTCCACTTTACATGAAAAAGTAAAGCAAGATTTATTTTAAACCGGGTTCATTAAGCTCCCTATAGGGCAAGCCCCCATAATTAATTACATCCTAACGAACGGAATTCCTTAGAAATACTCTTGATTAAGGTAAATGATCGTTGTCTTCAAAAATTTTGAAAAGGTAGGACTATCAATCAATTAGTTTATTTTTAGAAAGCTAAGTAAAAATGATCAAGAAGAGGGAGTTCTTATCAAAGCCAAATGTAAACAAGTAGGGGATGCTTGAGATACTAGGAAGCCTAGTAAGAATCCTAGACTATCCTATGGTTAGGCTTTACATTTTTGAAATTGAATTAATTTGTTTGAGTCAGATTTTTATTAGAATGTTAGGGCTTATAATTCTATGATACAAGGTCATGGAAATGCCTAAGAGGTGAGAATTTATGCTCATAGCCTGCAAAAGGGAAGTAGTAGCCTCAGAATTTAAATCTAGGGAGCTTTGGCGAGGACCAAAAGCACGACCTAAATCTAAGGCAAAAATGGGTATTTGGTTTACCTCAATAAGAGAGGATAAACCATCAGACTGTTGGACTTTCAATCGCTTGGGGTGGCTGTCAACTAACTCCTCCAATAGTTTTAAAATATGTAGGCAAGTCATATGTTTATGCAAGATAGCAAGATTATTATTTATTTAGAAAGAGACTAAGACCTTAAACACACTCCCTAAGAGACTATATCATATAAGGGCATGCTTTAATGACTTAAATCTAATGCAAAATTTTCATATGTTTTATTTTTATTTTGGATAATCAATTTTACACAAGCTTTAGGATTCTTTATGCCTAATGCATGAGAAATTAGATTATGGGCCTAAATTAGCAAGAAAAGGAGGTGTGTTTCCACCATGGCTCTCACATGTCTATGGTGAAAATTTTTATTTAGATTTTCTAAGAATGTATACTTCCATCTTCAATCTATGTGGAATAAAATGAAGATAGAAATATACTTCTTTTATGTATTTTGACATCATGTAGATCTGTAGATGTTCTTATTAAGGTGATCGGGTATGACATTGAGGAGAAGTATTATCTCAAAGATAGAAGTCACCTACAATGGACATAATCACCTAGGACTCAAGGAATATGGTTTGCATATGTACAAGATTCCCACTTTACATGAAAAAGTAAAGCAAGGTTTATTTTAAATCAAGTTCATTAAGTTCCCTACAAGGGCAAGCCCCCATAGTTAATTACATCCTAAAGAAGAGGATTCCTTAGGAATACTCTCGATTAAGATAAATGATCGTTATCTCCAAAGATTTCAATAGAGTATGACTATCAATTAATTAGTTTATTTTATAATATAAAATGGGATTGATCAAAGAGAGAGTTATTATTGAAGCCAAAGAAAGATAAGTAGGAGATGCTCATGCTAAGAAACCTAAGCATCCTATCCTTATTACATTTTTTGAAATTGATTTAATTTGTTTGAGTTGAATTATTTATTATTAAAATTTGGGGCTTATGATTCATAACACAAGATTATGGAAATGCCTAGAGGGAGGATTATACTTATGACCATGGGGAGAAGCAATCTAACCTAAATCTAAGGGAGCTTTGGCAAGGGCCAAAAGCATAACCTAAATCTAAGCAAAATGGGTATTTGGTTTTCCACAGAGGACAAACCACCCCATTGGACTATAACCTGGGGTGGCCTAACTCCTCCTATGATTTTAAATTCATGTAGGAGTCATATGCTTTATGCAAGATAGAAGTATTTATTTAGAAAGAAGACTAAGTCCTTAAACTCACTTCCTAAGAGACTACATCATGCAAGGGCATGAAAAATGTCCTAGATCTAATGCAAATCATATCATATTTTATTTTCATTTTTGGGCAATCATTTGACTCAGGCTTATAGGATTCATATGCCTAATGCATGAGAAGTAAGATTATTGACCAAAATCAGCGAGAAGGGAAGAGGTGTATTTTCACCATGGCTCTCAAATGTCAAGCCAAGTTTCTCTGGTAAAGGTGGAAGCCCTCCAATCAAAAGTGAAACAATATGCTTTTGTGCATGATGTTATAAAAGAAATACTCATCCAACTAAGGGGTTACTAATTCTTTTATCTTGATTTTTAGCCTAAGCTTTAAGTGAGGTTATGAGTTATTTATTTAAATTTTGAGTTGATTAATTTGGTAGAAGATTTATTTTTCCTAAGAGCCTAATCGTCATCCAGGCCATACATCAAGCAAGAAAGAAACTAGAAAAATATGACATCTTAATGCACAAGTTAAACAAAACATCACACATTTTTTAAAGCTAACACAAAAGAATAAAAGGTCATTTGTGGTCGGGCACCAATGCACAAATTCAAAAATAAATTGAGTAGCCGAGCTCTACCCTTATACAACCCAGATTACAGATGAATTAATTTATGATCAAGCAAGAAAATTTTTGTTATGGGGGTCTTCATTCTTCTTTTCTTCTTTCTTCTTTCTTCTTTCTTCTTTCTTCTTTGGTTCTTTCTTTTGGATGGTTGGAAGGTGGTTGCTCTAAAGGCTTCATAGGGTACATAAGATGTAATCTTATGACCAATGTTCATCTTAATCCACCATAACAATCATTCAAAAATTCTAATTGCAAAAATTACATGAAAGGGAAAAGTAAATCTAACTAACACCTAAAATAGAGATTAGCTAAACAAATCATACAAATCCCAAGCATGTATATTGGACTTAGCACCCCACACATGGGTAACCAAGTCCACCTGGACTATTAGATTATGCTTAGGGGAATAAGCACCTGAACAATAAAATATTTATATTTTTATTACAGCGCCCCTTAGGCACAATCCCCTGCAAAAAATAATGATTAGACTAAGTCTTCCTATCATTCATTCTACGTACATTCACCCGAACATCCAGACTAAAACAAAATATCTTAAAATAAAAGTAAACATCAAACCATGCACCGCCCTAACCTAAAGCTAGAAGTGGTGACTTAGCCTAATGTATGTGCTTTAGAAGGTTTGTGTGGTATGCTTAGCTATGGCTTTAGGGTTTGGATTTTCTAAGTCCGAAGATGTTTAACTTAGATGGGTAGTTTCATTTAGGTGTTTAGTTGATTTGATTTGATTTTATTTGATGTTTTTTTTAGATTTGAATGAATCCTATAATTAATTACTAAGTGTTGTAAAGAGAGAGAAAAGAGAAGAGAACTTCTCTTTCCTTTCCTAATCTAAGTAACTTCTAAAGTAGATTCATGTTTAGTTTTGTTTAGAAAATGTCTTATTATGTGTTTTAATTAATCCTAAGTTTAGATTTTCTCTAAACAAACCTATTAAAAAAGAAAGGCATTTTAAGATTAAGTAAAGTGAATTAATATCACAAAATACACATCACTTCATTTCTTTCCCAACATGTATAACATGCATATGAATGATTCCTAAGCATATCTATACATTCAAATGAAAATATTTAGCATACTTTATGATGAATGCTAAGTGAGTTACTAAAGAAAATTTGAATGCTTTATGATGCATGATTTTCATTAAGTAGAAAAGAGGTTTTCTTATCCATTTTTCATATGCACACATGTATGTATAAAAGGCATAAGTGAGTACGGTGTTATTGTTAGCACCATAGGAGTAAGGTAAAAAGACCTACTTAGGGCTACTTAAAGCCTCCCAATCGCGAGGTTGTCCAGACTACTATACTACTTTCCTTAAATACAAACACATGTACAAAAAAATGAATGGAAAAAAGAAAGATGCAAAAAAGTTTGTATTTAGTTATTTGTTTTGTTTATGAAATTTATATGTGTAAGTGTGGATGTCCTTCTTGATTAATAGCATAGGAATGAATATGAATAGGATTAGGCAAGTGTTGTGTTCTTTTCAAATGAACTATACACTTTGTCAAAACCCTATTCAAAACTATGTTAAAAGGAAGAGAAGGAAAACCACACTATGCACATCTTCAAATTTATATCCACATGCAAGCTTATAAGAATAAGTAATATTTTAGGTGTTTGATTTATAGATTTTAAAATAGTTTTGATTTAGATGAATTCATATACAATTTAGCCAAAACATGCAATTTGACATAAAAGAAACATTTCATTTTTGATGAATGTATGGATGAAGATAAAAACACATAGCCCCCTTATTCAAATGTTAAGGAAAAGTTAAGGTTAATTGAATTCCTAACCCATTCACATAGTTGTTTTAGTTTAATTTTAGGTAATTAGATCAATTTTATGTTTTGTTAGGTTATGTTAATTATCCTTTCCAATACCACCTATACTTAATCAAATAATTATGAGCCAATGAAATGACATAAAATCACACAAAAAATTTAAATTAGCAATGCACCTAGGAAAGAAAGACACCTAATGCATTTGGCTCATGATTAATGATTAATTAAACTAAGGGGTTTAACTTAAGTACTTTCATAACCCCTCTCACACATGTGAGTTCGGTTTTGATTTTATTTATGTACTTAGGCTCTTGAACACCTAAGCATCTACCCAAGATAAATTAATTAAGTTTTGGAAAGTTTTAGGATTTTATAAAATTAATTAAGGGGGTAATTAGTAAATTAACCCTTAATTAAGGTGGGGTTAAGGAAGAAAGGAGGTTTAAGGAATATCTTAAGGAAAGTATCCAAAAATTATTCTCAAACCTCATAATTCACTAAAAACTTAACTCAATTAGATTAAACTACTAATTATACCCTTAATGCTTAATTACTTATTAAGGAGTGATTAAGGAATGAACTAGCAATTCTTCTAATTAAGCCATCAATAAATAAAAAAAAATTAGGAGAGAGTCATCCCAGAATTAAGAAGATTAAATCAATGGAGAAATGAGAGGGTAATTAGCAAAATAACATTTCTAATAAAACCCAAATCTAGAAAAAAATACTATTTAAAATCCATTAAAATAATTTTTAAAATATTCTATGTTCAATTATCTATTCAATCCAATTTGTTTTCATATTTTTTTTCTAGGTTAGATATGAATTTAGAAGTTTTATGATTAATTAGAACATTTAATAGCCTAAATATTTTAATCCCTTCCGCAATGGACCACGTACCGGCATGCTTTCCATGGCATGATGGGATTTGATATTTAAGTTATCACATCATATACCACGTCGATACGCTTTCCTCACCCATCTGATCAAGGATCGGATGACTGAGGTTAAAACTATGGTTCTAAAGGGATAAAACGTGGATGTTATGTGTCTTAATCACGACCGTCCATACAAATTATGTGGATGGAGGACCCATGATCTATCCCTGTATTTCCTTATGAAGAATGGACACCGTCCATCTTCTAGGGGATGATCCGAGCTCAATTGAGCTCAGATTGGATTGAAACTCAACCCACACAACCTAAGCACAATGAAAATCACATCTAATAGCTAGAATTCCATGGTATTAAAGTTCACTTCACAAAGCTCCAAACCACATTGAAATTAAGCTTAGTTCAATGGCTAACCACACTAGAGGTGATCACCGGTGCTCAATTCCTTTGGAAAAGCTTTGTCTAGTGGAGACATAGCTTTATTGAAGTTTGGAGGCTCTGAGATTGGGTAGATTCTTCTATGGGCCAACTCCTCTTGCACTTGAGCTGCCTTGATCCCCTTTCTTGCCTTTGGAGCTTGGGAAAGAACTTAGTCAACTTGACCCCATGAAGCTTGAAGAAGGAATTGGGTTGATGTTGAGGTAAGTTAGATTTGGAGCTCCTTATTTTCAAGCTATGAAAAGAGAAAAAAATGGATTTCACTCTGAATTGGAATCACTTGGAAAAGGCTCCTCCGGCTGCTAGCTCAATCAGTATGAGGTGTAGATTGGAATTAGGGGAGTATATCTCCCGGGAAATTAGATGGCCAGCAAGGAGATGCCATTTTGATCCAATTGAGCTGAGGGTTTGTTAGCCATTTGATGTGTCATTGCATTTGATTTGGCCAGAGGGAGGTAGTGGAAGAGTGACATGTGCTTGAAATGGGTGGAGGCATGATTCCCATATGGCCATTTTCAAGCACATGGTCAATTTTGGGTTTGGTTTGGGTGACCCAAACCTATCATGGGTACTAGGTCCATTAGTGACCATTTTGTCCACTAAGAGGATGTCAAGTATCCATGAAAGGAATTGACCAAATTCCAAGTGATTTTGATTTTGGGTTACCCTATGGCCTAGGTGTAAAATGGTCATTTGAATTTGATTTTAGTTTGGGCATGTTTCTTATGATGAGAAAATAGGTTTGGCCATGTTTCATTGAATTTGTAGTTGGTTTGATATGATTTGGCTCATGTTGACCCATTTAGGTCAAAATGAGTCAACTTAGTCAAGTTCAATTATCAAATTGGGTCAAACCAAGGGTTGGGTCAAGTTCATGCGACCATTTGAAATATTTGGTTTCATTGGTTTGGTTCAATTTGATTTATATTTGAATTTGGTTTATTTGATTTCATTTAGGTTAAATGGGTCAAGTTGACCAATTTGGCCCATTTGACCTATTTGGGTTAGGTCATGGGTTGGTTTATGTTTGGTTGATCATTTGAAATGGATTGGTATCTTTGTTTCCAACCAATTTGGTTTATATTTGGATTTGGCTCAATTTGACCTTTTAGGTTAAGTTGGGTTTATGGTCAATTGGGCTAGGTTGGGTCTAGTTGGCTAATTGGATCTTTGGTCAAGTTCAGCAAGTGATTTGGAATGAACTTGATCCATTGGTTTTAATCAATTTGTCTTAGATCAAGTTTTGACAAATTTTGGCTTTTTATTTTAGGTCAAGTTGGGTCAACTTGGGTCAAGTGGCCAATTGGGCTAGGTTAAACTCAAATGATGACTTGGTCAAGTTCAAACATTGATCATGAATGAGTTTTGTTCAATGGTTTCAATCAATTTGGCTTAGATCAAGTTTTGAGACATTTTGACTTTTTAGGTCAAGTTGGGTCAACTTGGGTCAAGTGGCCAATTAGGCTAAGCTAGGCTCAAATGATGACTTGGTCAAGTTTGAACTTTGATCATGAATGAGTTTTGATCAATGATTTCAATCAATTTAGCCTATGGTGGATTTTGGCTAATTTAGATTTCATTTTATCTAAGTGTTGACTTAGTCAACCCTTAAGTTTGACTTGGTTTGACCCAATTTGATTGATTGATCAACTCATGATGATTGTCGATCATGATGAGAGGTATAGGTGAGTTTGATTCAATCCAATTTGGTTAGGATTAGAATTTGGCTCATAAGGGTACTTTAGGTCAATTTGGGCCAAGTGAGCCTAAGTGGGTCAAATGGCTTGGTCAAAGCTTGATTTGAGTTTAATTGAACTTGTATATGGACTTATGATTGAACTATAAATCCATTTACAACTGGTTTGAAGTCCAATGGGTTTTGATTCATTTGAAAATTTCATATCCAAAGGAAGAACATGAATGGATTTGGGGTTTGATTTTTGAATTGATTTTTGGTTAAGTGATTGAAGTTTGTATTTATATTTGGATTCATGATTGAAGGATTGATTGAATCATAAAGGAATATCAAGAGTTTGGCTTGATTTGACTAAGTTCAAGATTTTGACTTGAAAGGCTTAGGTTGAAATTTGATTGAATTTGAGTTTGATTTTTTGGAATTGGTTTTGGTTATTTGAATTTATATTTCATTTATATATGTGAATATAAATGAGAATATAAATGGGTCATAAGAAAATTTCAAGGATTTGAAGTGATTTGATCATGATCTAGGCTAAGTCCTTAAGAGGAAATTTAAATGACATAGGAAATTTTAGAGTTTTTGATTTGATTTTTGAGTTTAGTTTGATTGATTTGAATTTATATTTCATTTATATATGTGAATATATAAAGAAGAATATAAATGTGGAAGATTTATGATTTGAATTTGATTTGAATTTCATTTATGTGAATATAAATGAGAATATAAATGAGTTGTGAGAAAATTTCATGAGTTTGAATTGATTTGAATTCAATTTAGGCTAAGTCCTTAAGAGGGAATTAAGGACTTAGGAAATATTTGGAACTTAAAATTTCAATCATGGGTTTCAATCATGGGTTTCAACCATGAAGTTCAATCATGTGATATTGATTTGAGTTTATAGAAAATCAAATAAGAATGATTTGGAGTTTGAGAAAATCAATTAGGATTCATTTGGAGTTTGACTTGAAGGAAGAAAGGTGAGGATTGGTTCAAGCTAAATGTAAGCAAATTTTCTTAACACCCCTAAGGCATGACCTAATCTTATGGCTAACCCTTCTAAGTCTCTAGGACTAGGTTGAGTGTCCACCTAATCACTAGATGTGTCTTAAGACTAAGGAACACTTAAAGTCTAAGAGGAATCATATGTCAAAGATGGAGGAGTTGAGAGCTCATCCTAAAAATGAGGTCAACACACCCCTAAGGCATGACCTATTCCTATGGCTCCTCTAAGTTCTAAGTCTAGGTTGAGTGTCCACCTAATCACTAGATGTGTCTTAAGACTAAAGAAACTCTTAAAGTCTAAGAGAAATCCTATATCTAAGATGGAGGGGTTGATAGCTCATTCTAAAAATGAGATCAATAAGCCCCTACTCAGTGTGATCCATCGCAAACCAACAGGGTCCATCTCAAAATCCAAAAATTTAAAAATCTAAAAAAAATTCAACCCTTCTCCCTTAGTGGAGTCCAACTAAACAAACAAAACAAATCCAATCAATCTCCCCCAGTGGAGTCAAATCAAACAATCAAATAATCAAACAACCAAACAATCTAAATAATCAAATCAATCTGCTTCTCCTCAGTGAGATGCAAGTCTTTTCGATTCCCTAGCAGATCCTGAGTTCTAATCCCCTAGCAGATTTCACAACCTCTTTTTTCCTCTAGTGGATGACTTGAACATGCTCCCCTACTGGAGAGTTCACATTTTTCATCCCCAGCGGAGCACCAAATCCTAAATTAACAAATTGAATCAAATTTCTCCCCAGTGAGACTCAAATCAAATCAAATCAAACCTCTCATCTCCCGGTGGATAATTTGAACCTCTTCCCCTAGTGGAAGGTTCATATACTCAGTCCCTAGTGGATTCCTCCTTCACTCTCTTATGTTATTGACATGGGTAGAGTTACATTGCACTAAGATATTGATTCCTTCTACACATTGGGTTAAGAGTAGATCATTTTTGTTAGTGCTTGTGATCATCTAGTTGATCGCAGTGTATTGTCACACACCATTGGGCACTCTTTGTTGACCTTATTTTTAGAATGAGCTCTCAACCTCTCCATCTTAGACATAGGACTCCTCTTAGACAATAAGAGTTCCTTAGTCATGAGACACTTATAGTGATTAAGTGAACACTTAACCTAACTTTAGAGACTTAAAAAAGTTAGCCATAGGAATAGGTCATGCCATAGGAGTGTTAGGAAAATTTGTCTACCCTATAGCTTGAACCAAATCCTTACTTCCTTCTTTCAAGTCAAACTCCAAATCCAAACTAACTTCAAATTCAAATCAAATTCCAACTTAATTGATTTTCTCAAACCTTAAATCAATTCTAATGGATTTTCTCAAATCATGAATCAATTCCAAATGATTAAAATCCATGATCAAGTTCAAATCCAAAATCCATTTTGATTTCATCTTATGGACTTAGCTCAAATCAAATTCAAATTACTTCAAACTCAAGAGATTTTCTCATAACCCATTTATATTCTCATTTATATTCACAAATATAAATGAAATATAAATTCAAATAACCAAAACTAAATTCAAAACTCAAACCTAAATCTAATCAAAATCCAACCTATACCCTTTGAAGTCAAATTCTTGAACTTAGCCAAATCAACCTCAAATCAATCCAAGCCTTTGGATTTTCTATACAAACAATCAATCCTTCAATCACAAATTAAATTTAATTATAAACTTCAATCATCAAACCAAAATGAAATTCAAAACTCAAACCCAAATCTAACCTAAAATTAACCTATACCCTTTCAAGTCAAATTTTTGAACTTAGCCAAATCAACCTCAAATCAATCCAAACCCTTCGATTTTCTTCATGATTCAATCAATCCTTCAATCATGAAACAAAATATAAATACAAACTTCAATCATCAAACCAAAACTAAATTCAAAATTCAAACTCAAATTAAACTCATGTTTATCCTTTGAACTTGAAATTGTCAAATGAATCAAAACCCATTTAACTCCAAATCACTTGCAAATAGATTTATATTTCAATCATAAGTTCATATGTGAGTTCAACCAAACTTGAATCAAGCCTTGATCAAGTCAATTAACTCATTTAGGCTCACTTGACCCAAAGTGACCTAAAGCACATTTTTGAGCCAAATTCTAATCCTACCCAAATTGGATTGAACTAAGCCGGTCTAAGCCTCACATTGTGAGCAACAATCATCATAAGATGATCAATTACTCAAATTAGGTCAATTCAAGTCAAACCCAACCTTTGACCAAGTCAACACTTAACCCAAATGAAACCTAAACTAAAAAATCCATATTAATTGAAACCATTGATCTAAACTATGATGATCAATGATTGGACTTGACCAAGTCATCATTTAAAAACCCAGCCCATTGTTGACCTAAAAAAGTCAAAATGTCAAAAATCTTGATGAAGCTAAATTGACAACCAATAACAAATTCTTATTCTAAATCACTGTTCAGCCTCAATTGTCAACTAGACCCAACCCAGCCCAATTGACCATGAACCCAACTTGACCTAAAAGTCAAATCAAGCCAAAATCAAACCAAAATTGATTGAAAATATTTCAAATGACCAACCAAATCTAACCAACCCATGACCTAACCAATTGGTCAACATGGGTCAAATTGGTCAACTTGACCCATTTGACCTAAGTGAACTCAAATGAACCAAAACCAAATATAAATCAAAATGAACCAAACCAATGAAATCAAAATACTTCAAATGGTCATATAAACTTGACACAACCCTTGGTTTGACCAATTTGACCAATTTCTCAATTTGACCCAAGTTGACCCATTTTGACCTAAATGGGTCAACATTAACAAAGTCATACTAAATAAACTCCAAATTCATTAAAAATTGGCACAGCCCATTTTTAAATTATTCCAAATCTACTCAAATTGAAATCAAAGCCAAATGGCCATTTTAGCCATGGGTCAAAGGGTAACTCTTGGCCAAATTCACTTGGAATTTGGCCAATTCCTTTTTATGGCCACTTGGCACCCTCTTAGTTGACCAAATGGACACTCATGAGGGTGGTGAACATGACCCAATGGGTTTGGGTCAGCCATGACCCAACCCATGGTCAAACCAACCACCCAATGGAAAATGAGCACATGGAATCACTCCATACTCTCATTTAACACATGGAAACCTCCACCAAACCAAACTAAATCACATGGAGCTTGTAACAACCAAACAAACCCATTAAAGCAAACCAATTTGATCAAAATGGCATGTAAGCTCAAGTCCGATCCAAGTAGGGATATACTCCCCTAATTCCATCTCATTTGAGCCCTAGGAACCAAAACAGAGCTTCCCTAAGCTTCTCTAAGGTTTCCCAAGCTCATTCAGACTTCCCATTCTCAGTTTTCCTTAAACCGAAAATAAGGGAGGTAGGAGAATTTTCCAACTTACTCATCACTCCACTAAAGTCCAATTTCTCTTGTAAGCACCATCAGGGAGGCAAGTCGAGCTCACCCAAGGTATTTTCCAAGCAACCAAGCCACGGGAAGGAGGAGTTAGACCAAAGCTACGAGCCATTGAAGCAAGCTTTGGTTAATATGAAGATCCACTTCATCTCAAGCCTTCAAACCTTCAACAGGGCTTCATCTCCACTAGATGAAGCTACCTCAATATTTGGAAGCACCAGTGATAGCCTCCGGCAAGGTATGCTTCAAAACTGAGCATAAGGAGAAATTTCTTTGGTCCTTTGTGAAGGGAATTCTCATCCCAATCGAATTTGACCATTGGATGTTCTTCCCCACACCTCTTGATTGTGTGGGTTGAACTCAATCAAGCTCAAGTGAGCTGATCAAGCCATGGACAGATCTCCTCCGCCTCAGAGTGATGAATTGGATCATCCATCCCATGTGTTTTAGATGGATGCCCCTAATTAATACGAATTCATAATTTAATCCCTTTAGATCCATGGGTTTTATCCTGATTGTCCGATCCTTGATCGGACGGTCCAAGGAGAAAATGCGTAGTGCTGCTGGTTGACGCGACATTTGATTTGATTACTTATTTAACCAATCCCGTCATGCCACGTGGAAAGCATAGCGTTAGTGATCCACATGGCACTGATAAGATTAGTTATATAATTAGGGGATTTAATGACCTATTAATCACATAAACTTCAAAACTTCATAACTAAATGTAGAATAATCCAAAAAATGCAAACTCAACTTCATTTTAAAGATAATTCAAAGGGGAATAATATAAAATTAAGTTTAATTGATTTTAAATAGTGACATTTACTCAATTTGAGTTTTATTGGAATGTAATTATGTTAATTACTCCTTAATTATTTCAATAATTCCAAACTCCTAGGGTCAATTAGGGATGACCTCACCTCCATGATTTTCTTGGAATTTATTATTGGATTAATTTAGGTAATTTGTTTCATTCTAATCCCCTTAATTAATTAAATGATTAATTAACCTATTAAATGGTGATAAATTCACTAATGAAGCTTGTTAAACATCTTGGAATAGTAGATAGACTTAAGGGAATGAGATTATGATACATTTTCCAAATCTTTTCCTTTAAATCTATTTCATTTGAATGAAAACTTAATTAAGTTACAAATTGATTAATGATTTAACCATTTCATTAAATAGCTTAATTAACCAAACTCAAAATCAAAAAAAAAATTAATCAAAACTTAATCAATCCCTTTCTGAAAACCAATAATTTTAAGGAAATCATTTCCAACCCACATGTGTGGGAAGGTTATGAAAGTGCTTAATTAAACTCTTTAACTTAATTAATTAACAATTGTGAGCCAATTACATTAGACTCTTTTCTTTCTTAGGTGCATTGCTGATTCAATTTACATGTGGTTGCAGATCATATATTGTCTCATAATTGTTAGATTAATTATATTAAGGTGGTATAGGTAAGGGGTAATTAATAAACTTAATTCACACCTTAACCTAAACAAAACATAAAATCAATCTAATGGTTCTAAAATTAAACTAAATTGATTCACATAAGTGGGAGATGGGTTAGGACCAACAAACCTTTTCACATTCCCTAAAATCAAATCAAACTCAAAAATTAAAATAAAATTTCTTTAAATAATTTTGATTCACTTTAAATGATCTTATTCCATAAGATTATCTTTATGAATTGATTAGGGTGAATGAATTCATATGCTTACATCACTTTATTTCTTTCCAAGCATGTTAAATGTGATTTATCATATGAAATCATGCATTCATACCTTTTGAAAAATCAAATTAAAATGAAATATTTCCTTTATGTCAAATTGCATGCTATGGCTAAAGTAAGAATATGAGTGGTTATTATCACTACGAAATCAAAAAATTATTTTAAAACTTATAAATCAAATGCTATAAATGAATGTATGCTACTTATAAGTATTTATAAGCTTGCATGTGAATATAACTTAAAATTATGTGGTTTTCTTCTCTTCTTAACATGGTTTGTATAGATTTGCAAAGTGTATAGTTCATTTGAAAAGAACATAACACTTGCTTAAATTTATTTCTATGCACTCCCATGTCATGAATTAAGAAGGACCTTCACATTTACACATGTAAATTGCATAACCAAATCAAATACAAAAATCTTTTGTATGATTTTTTTCCATTCATTTCTTTTTACACATGCACATATATTTAAGAAAAGTCATATATTAGTCTGGGCATCCCGGGGTTGCGAGGCTTTAAGTATCCCTAAGAAGGTCTTGTATTTTATACCCTTGGTGTAGAAAATAATGGCGTTGTACTCACTTATGTCTTTCATACATGTAAATGTGCATTTGATTAATGGATAAAAGAGCCCTTCTTTTCTACTTAACAAAACCATGCATCATGAAGCATCCAAATTTTCTTAAGCAACATCTCCTAGCATTCATCATTAAGGTGTACTAAATATTTGCATTGCATGTATAGATATGCTTAGGATTTATTCATATGCATGATACATATGTTGGAAAGAAATAAATGGTTGTTATTTTGTGATAGTAATTCACTTTAATTAATCTTAAAATGCCTTTTTTATTGAATAGGTTTATTTAGAGCAAATCTAAATTTAAGATTAATTAAAATACATAATAAAACATTAACCAAAGAAAAATTACTAATGAATCTATCTTAGATATTACTTATGGAAGGGAGGAAAGATAAGTTCTCTACTCTTTTCCTCTATTTACAATACTTAGTAATTAAGTGTAGGTTCATTCAAACCAAATCAAATCATCAAATAAAATTAACAAATCAACTAAATCACTTAAATGAAACCACCTTGTAAGTTGAACCCTTTATACTTAGAAAATTTTAACCTTAAAAGCCTAGTTAAGACATACCATACAAGCCTTAAATGATACACACATTAGGCTAAGTCACCATTCCTAGCTCTATGTTAGAGCGGTGCATGGTTTGATGCTTGATTTTATTTTTTGATGTGATGTTTTAACCTGGATGTTAGGGTGCATGTGCGTAGACTGGATGATAAGATGGTCTTAGTCTAATCATTATCTTTTACAGAGATTGTACTTAAGGGGCTATGTAATAAAAATAATAAATGCATTTTATTGTGCAGGATGCTTATACCCCTAAGCATAATCCAAAATAGGCCAGGTGGACTTGGTTACCCATGTGTGTGGTGCTACCAATTCATTCATATACATGCTTGGCATTGTGTGGTTTATTTAACTAATCTCTATTTTGTAGGTTTTAGTTAGATTTACTTTTCCTATTTTCATGTAATTTTGTAATTAAGATTTTGAATGAATGTTATGGGGGATTAGAATGAACATTGGTCATAAGACTATATCTTATGCACCATGTGAAGCCTTTGGAGGAACCATATTCCAACCAACCAAAAGAAGAAAGAAAAGAAGAAAAGAAGAAAGATAAAATGAAAGAAAAAGAAATGAAGAATGAAGACCCCCATAACATGAATTCCTTTTTTATTGTAATTAATTCATTAGTAATCCGGGTTGTATAAGGGTAGAGCTCGGCTACCTAATTTCTTTTCAGGTTTGTACAGTGTAACTCGACCACAAAGGCATTTTATTCTTTTGCACAAGCTTTATAAATTATTTGATGTTTGTTTAGCTTGTACATTAAGATGGCATATTTTTTTCTAATTTCTTTCTTACTTTGATGAATGGCCTGAATACAATTATTCTCTTAGAAAAAGAATAAATTTTCTATCCAATTAATCAACTCAAAATTAAAAATTAACTCATAACCTCACCTAAAGCCTAGGTTATAAATCAAGATAAAAGATTTAGCAACCCCTTAGCTGGATGTTGTATATTTCACATCATGCATAAAAAGCATCTTGCTTCACTCTTGCTTATGGAGGACTTCTACCTTTGCCAGGAAACTTGGCTTAACCTTTGAGAGCCATGGTGGGAATACACCTCCTTCTTGCTGATTTTAGCCCATAATCAAATTTCTCATGCATTAGGCATATGAATCCCATAGCTTGTGTTAAATCAATTATCCAAAAAAAGAATATAAAATATAACAAAAATTTGCATAAGTCATTAATCATGTCTTACATGATCTTCTCTCATAAGGAGTGTATTTAAGGACTTAGTCTCTTTCTAAATAAACAACAACCTAGCTATCTTGCAAAAGAATATGACTTGCATACATGTATTTGTGGGCTCCAAAAATTCACCACCGACCTCTTCGATGAAAAAAGTATTTTAAATATATCGGTGTAATTTTCAGAAGGCAAATGAGATAGTAGATAAGACACTACCCAGAGATTTCATTCTCATTTGGTGAGAACTTTAGATCTAGTTCCATGTTTCCTATAGGCTCAAGCCCATATTGTTAATTACCCCTCCCAAGAAGTGAGAAAGAACTTTTACAAGGCTAAATAAAATCGCTAATATACATAGTAGTAAAGACATAGAGTTTTAGAATTTAGATTATAAATTTATCATTATAGCTTAAACCAGATGGTTGGGGAATGATAATGTTCATCTAGATCCCATAGTTCCATCATCGCAGGCCCCTAGTCTTTTAGAGATAATCACCCAACCTAACAAAAGATCCTCATCGACACATTCGCCCAAGAAATCCTTGTAGACTTGGGGTGGTGTTTGTCTAAGTACATAGGCTTAAGTCTATCTTTATTGATAGAGGGTTGTTTGCCCTATCAAATATACCCTGTGATTCACAACTCAAAGGGTATAATCATTGGGGAACATATAAGCTACGGTCGTGATTATAATATAATGGAGTCAGACTGGCCAAATCACCCATCGGGACTCGTCATACATTTGTGGAGCCTACCGGCCAATCCATAAAAGTTACATCATCAGATTGATTGAGAGTGAACATAGTAGAACACTTGATTTGACATTAACTTTTTTGTGAGCTAGAGTTTTTTTAATTTGTCTCCCGACAACAGAAGGTGGATAGATTGAATTTTATTTTTAAGCTTTTAATGATAGAATTTCATTTAAATAGTTTAGATTGATATTTGATGAGTTAATTTGATTAGAAATATTGATTAATTTGAATATGTTTAAGAGTTCTAGATCATGTCAACTCTATTTAGCTACTAACAGAGGATTAGATCTACTATCATCTGACAAAATCAATTTCTTAGATATTTCACTAATTTGAAACTATTATTATAGCTTTTTAGGTTTTGATAACTCAACCCCAAGACTAAACTAGCAAAAGCAATATCCTCATACACTTGAATTTAGGCATTCAAGATAAGGTTGGCACATGTGTATAGTGATTTCGTAATTTTATGTTTGAATTATGAGATTGATTGATTTCCATTTTTTATTCAAATTAGCTCAGTAGCATTTTCTAGACATTAAAATTTGTACTTGAAATCTCTGTCCAAGCACATGCGTGTTTATAGCTTAGCTATTTTTTATCTAATTAATGAGATCAATGATTTTGAAAATCATAATTAGAATAAAATTCCTTAATGTTTGATTAAAGGAAGTCCTATGATTTTTGTAGATTTGATTTAGTATTGCCTTCTATCTGCTTGTACAAAGGGTTACATATCCGGTGGCAAAGAAGCTGTTTTGAAGCTATAAGTTCAAAGGAATAATTTAATTTGTCATTTCAAGATGAAGATTTACTTCTCAAAGTAATTCTCATTTTTCCCCTCTTTTATTCAAATTTAATTTCCCCCCTCTTTTATACTTCTTCCAATTTCTATAAATAAGGCTAAGGGGAGTTATTTATTCTATTCCATTTACTTAAAAGGTTAGAGCTAGGATATTTGAAAGGGAGCGGTTAGGAACATTAGTGGGCTTTCAATCCTACTTCAATAAATTTTGTAAGTGATTTTCATCTTTCTTTTATTTTATTTTTCTTTAATACCTGTTGTATGTCATTCTACTTTTCCCCTCTCTTTTTTTAAGTCTAGAATTTAGACAAAACTTTGGACCTCCTGTCATCCCTCAGATCGGTGTTTTGGCTACTCTCAGACGCCTTGAGATAGCAGTGGTGTCTTGTACAACACCCACAGGTTTTCATCTCATCGCTGCACCTTGAGCACAAGGCCTTTAAACCCGAAGACACATACAATACAATATAAATTCATCCCCCACCCTTTTTTTCTAACTCGAAATTAAAAAAAATTTCATCTAGAGGAGAGTGACATCTCAAGTGTTGGCTTACTCAGACTTTTGAGGAATTGTCTCTACAATTATTTATTTTTCATCCTCACATTGAGCACAACGAGGTCTTCAAACTTGCAAAGAAACACAAGCATATATATAATATATTCACATTCATAGATCCCACATGTTCTGACTTATTTTGCAGACGCCAATTCTAAGAAGGAACGAGGTTGGCTCAATGTAATAAGTGTGATTTGAAAATAAAGAAAAGAATTCACCTCTGATATTCTTTCCCGATTTTGTAAGAAGGTAGAAGGCTACGGAGTGCAATCAAAATCGAATGATGAATTTGCCTCTGACGTTCTTCACCATTCAATCAGCAAAAATTGAAGTACGCATGTGACGCCAAAAATCGAAAGAAGAATTCTCCTACTGATGATGTTCTTCCCATTCTCTAGAATAAAACCGAATGAGCGCGACATCAAAAATTGAAAGAAGAATTCATCTCTTGGTGATGTTCTTTCCTGATTCGCGGCATAACAAAAACTAGAAGGACTACGGGGCGTGCGACGCCAAAAATCGAAAGAAGAATTCACCTCTTGATGATGTTCCTTCCTACAAGCAAAAATGGGACAGCAAATCTGGATTGCAATTAACGGCCGCAAGGAAGGAGGTTTGCTAACCGACAAGCTATTCGAGGGAAGAATCCGGCCTTTGAAGGGAAGGAGGTCTGGGTCAAAGGCTTGGTCGAATCCTAGCTCTAACCAACACTTCGAATCAGATGTTTGTAGGTCGGATTCACAGTCTATTTTACCCAAGGCAAAGGGTTTACAAATGCCCAGACCGATCGCGCGGATCACACGTAATGACCAAGATGGGCAAATCCTGGCCTCTAATCGAAGAGGAGTGGGCCTACCACGTCACATGGTGGCGGAGTGGTCACAGCACGCATGGCGTCCAAGATGGGTCATTTTTAGGCAGCGAGCGATTTACGGATGGTAGGGACATATCTAGCTGCCAGAGTGCTACCGTTTCGGGTCAATGAATGGCTGGCAACCATGCTGCGCTGGTTGAGACTGACGCCAAGGGGCCAGGATGGGTCATCAAGGACCACCCAAGTTACCGCAGCATGCAGAAGTTCTGAGGCTGGATGCTAAAGGGAAATTGAGCCGGGCAGAGCATGATGACTGTTGCTTTGGTGGCTGATGCAGGAGATTGAGGTCACAGGCTGGAATTGAGCTGGATTGAAACATGGAAATTGAAAGTTCAAAAAAGGGAGAGGAGAATTACCTTTTCTTGGACTTGAGAGGGAAAATCAGGAGAGAGAAATGTAGGAGAGAAATGAGGAGGGAGAATGAGAGAGTGGGGAGAAGAAAGTGGTTTTCTTAGTTTTTTTTATTTCTTTTTGGCGCTTTTAAACCTAAAATAGAGGAAATTGAGCAGGGTAATTTAGAAATTTTTTAATAAATTTTGAATTTATTAAACAGTTTAAATGTGGATTTTGCATCGGTAAGTGTACATAGTTAATATATATCAATTTAAGATAATTCTGTTATTCTAAACGTAATGGCACAGTCCGTTTCACGATCGGAGGCCATTTGACTCAAGTCGGTGCCTAATTGAGTCCCTTTCAGCTCAAAATGTGCGTCGTCACTTTCGCTCACTCAATTTTGGCACAGACTCATTTGAATTGAGTGTGAATAGTCTTACTTGATAAATTTTGATGTTTCAAAGCCAATAGCCTGATCAATTTTATGAACGAAGGTCATTTGACTTACGCCTGCCTCCACCTCGATATGTATGCGGGATGATTGAGCGACTTGACGTTGCTCATCAAGTCATGCAATATCACCAATTTCCATTCAACTCAATGACAAAGTCTGTTTATCGATCGGAGGTCAGTTGAGTTGATTTTGGCGAAGTCCAATGCATTTCAATCTTGATTTGCATTTTGTCACTTCAAATCACTCGATATTTGCACAGACACGTCCAAATTGAGCGTGGATAGTCTCATTTGATAGTTTTCTATATTTTGAAGCTAACGACATAATCAATTTCATGAACAGAGGTCATTCGGATATCATCATAGTTTCCCGACTCTGATATGTGTGTCAACACATTGATAGCTCGAGCGGTTAATCGATTGATCATTAGATTTTATAATATTTATATTTCAATCAATTTCAATGTTCTGAATGCGATGGAAAAGTTATTCATTGATCAAAGGTCATTTTGAGCCTCAATTTGGGCACTGTCACCTCTGAAGTCTGTCAAATTCGATTTGTATGCTTGATTTGATTTATGACACATATGTGGAGGTCAATAAATGCCACACCCCCAATAAATGTGATTCGTGCATGGAGTGAGTTACATTTATTGAAAACCGGAGCACCACGCCTTCTTGATTTTATAAGAATTAGCATTAAAGTATTTGTAAGTTTCTACAATAAAGATCAAAGTACCATCATAATTGCACATGTCTCAAAAAAAGTTAGGAAAATTTGAGAAATCATCATAATATTAATCAAAGATTGATTAGGCTTGAAATTAAAATTAAGCCTAAATCAACTTTGACACGCCCAATTGATCGGAGAAGAACTCTCTCAACTTAGCCATATTATTAGAATTCAGTCCAATTCACGTGGCTCTTTAGCACATTGACAAATGACACATCTTTGCAATGCATTCAAAAATTAACTATGGTCAAGGATATATATATGAATAATGCTTGACTCTTACACCAAAGCGTATCAAAAAAGGACCATCATGGCACTATTATATTATCATTTTTTAGGTTTTGGTAACCTTGACCTAGTCTTAAGACTAAATCGGAAAGCAACCCACGCAGCATTCTCAGACACTTGAATTTAAGCATTCAGCATAATGTCGAGGCACATGCGGGTGTATAGTGATTTCTAGTAATTTTATGTTTGAATTATGAGATTGATTTCAGATTTTTATTTTTTATTCCAAATTAGCATACACAAAGATTTTATTATTAAAATTTACACTTATTTGAGCACATGTGTTTATAGCTTAGTATTTTATCTAATTAATGAGATCATTAATTTTGAAAATCACAATTAGAATAAAATTCCTTAATATTTGATTGAAAGAAGCCCTATGATTTTTGTAGATTTGATTTAGTATCGCCTTCTGTCTGCTTGTACAAAGGGTTGCATATCCGGTGGTGAAGAAGGTGTTTTGAAGCTATAGGTTCAAAGGAATAATTTAATTTGTCATTTTAAGATGAAGATTTACTCCTCAAAGTAATTCTAATTTGTCCCCTCTTTTATTTAAATTTGATTTCGCCCTTTTTATACTTCTTCCAATTATAAATAAGGCAAAGGGGAGTTGTCTATTCTATTCCATTTACTTGAAAGGTTAGAGCTAGGATATTTGAAAGGGAGCTGCTAGAACTTTAATGTTTTCACCCGCTTCAATAAATTTTGTAAGTATTTTTCATCTTTCTTTTATTTTATTTTGCTTTTATACCTAATGTCATTACTTTCCCCTCTTTTCTAAGTGTAGAATTTAATAAAAATTTGTAGCCACCACATCATCCGTGTAGGGTCAGTGTGCTAACTGGTACCCACTGAAGTAGTAGTGGTGTCGACACCACATCCAATTTTTCATCTCGTCGCGCCCTCTTAAGCACAACGAGGTCTTTAAACCTGAAAAAAGAAATACAATACAATATATATTTATTCCCCCACCCCCTTTCTTTTTCTAAGTCAAGAAATTAAACAAAATTTCAGCAGCATTTCATCTAGGGGAGCGACATCTAACAAGTGTTGGCTTACTCTGATACCCTCTCTTGAGCATAACGGCGATGTCTGCGACACCACGTACTATTTTTTTTCATCCCGTCAGCCTCTTGAGCACAACAAGATCTTCAAATCAGAGAAACACAAATATATATATATATATATATATATATATATATATATATATATATATATATATATATATATATATATATATATATATATATATATATATATATATATATATATATATATATTAACATAGATCCCACATATCTTATTATTTTACTTTTCTTGAACGGCAGGAGGGAATGAAAAGGTAAGAGTGTAAAAAAAATCGAAGAATTTCTGACGATGTTCTTCCGATTTACTGAGAGCAAAAAAAATGGACAATCAAAAATCAAAAAAGAATTTGCCTCTTAACGATGTTCTTCCCCCGATTCGTGGCGTAGTGAAAATTGGAAGGGCTACGGGACATACAACGCTGAAAATTGAAAGAAGAATTCACCTCTTGACGATGATCTTCATTCACTGTATAAACCTGAGGCTATGGCATGCAACGCCGAAATTGAAAGAAGAATTCACTTGATGATGTTCTTCATGATTTAAAAAACCGGAGGGCTACTAACTGACCAAAAATCAAAAAAGAATTCACCTGACATGTTCTTCCGATTGGCTAAAAAAATGGGACATGGGCCAAAATAGTATTTGGATTACGCCGGCCAAGGAAGGAGGTTTATTAACACAGCCATTCGGAGGGAAGATATTTCAAATTTGAAGGAAGAAGGTCAAGGTTTGGGTGGGAAGGAGGTCGGGCAAGTTGAGGGTCTGAACGAATCTAATGAGGGTATATGGTGGGACAAGACTAATGAGGTGTTTGCAGTCGCTTTGGTCTAGTCTGGTCAGTACATGAAAACAGTGGTCAATCACCGATCGTTATAGAAAGTGGCACAATGAAAGCCAGATTCGACGTGAAGAGAGAAGCCGCTGGTCATGGGATGGCAGCCGGAGTGGCAATAAATGATGGTCCGGTTGCAGACACAGGTGGTCAAATCTCTCATGAGATCGAAATTCGCAGTGAAGGCTGAGTGGTGTGGCTGGCCGGGTCATCTGACAGTAATGGGTTCATGGGTGCCAACCAGTGACAGTTCAACGATCAGATTCAGTGCATCAGCGAAATGTGGCAGATCCCGCTGACAAATGAGTGGCTATGGCGGAGGGTTCAGAGGGACATGCTAAGCCGGAAATTAGAGTGGCAATGAGCCAGATCTGATGAGCTTTTTCTAGTGGATGCTTAAATGGGAGATTGAGAAGTCCTGGTGGGAATTGAGCGATGATTGCACAAAATAGGAAATTGAGAAGAAAATTCAGAAAAAGGGTGAGGAGAATTACCTTTTCTTAGACGGGAAAGGGGAAATCAGGAGAGAGAAATGTAGGAGAAAAATGAGGAGGGAGAATGAGAGAGTGGGGAGAATGGGGAGTGGTTTTCTTTAGTTTTTGTATTTCTTTTGCGCTTTTTGAAAACTAAAATAGGAGGGAAATTGGTGAGCAGGGGTAATTTAGAAATTTTTTAATAAATTTTGAATTTATTAAACAATTTAAATGTGGATTTCACGTTGGTAAATGCACATAGTTAATATATTTATCAATTTAGATAATTTGTAACATAATAGCAAATCCATTTTATGATCGGAGGCCATTTGACGAATGGTGAATTGAGTCCATTTCACTCAAAATGCTCAGAACCACTTTCGCCGCCGATTTTTTGCATGACTGCTCAATTGAGTGTGAAGCTTTTACTTTATAGATTTCGATATTTCAAAGTCAATGGCATGATCAATTTCAAGAATGGATGTCGTTTAACATGCATTGGTGCCTCCCGATATGCATGCATATTGATGACTCGAAGCTGATCTTTCATCAAGTCGTGCAATATTTATATCCTAACCAATTTTGACATTCCGAACGTGATGGCGAAGTCCGTTTGTCGATCGGAGGTCATTTGAGTTGATTTTGGCGACGTCTAATACATTTCAATCTCGATTTGCATGTTGTCACTTCAAATCACTCGATATTTGACGTATTAATGCCCTCAATTGAGCGCATTCTCATTTGATAGTTTTTGATATTTTGAAGCTAACAACACAATCAATTTTATAAACGGAGGTCTTTTGAATATCATCACAGCTTCCCGACTCTGATATGCATGTCAACACATTGATAGTTTGAACGCTTAATCGATTGATCATTAGATTTTGCAATATTTATATTTCAATCAATTTTGATATTATGAATGCGATGGCGAAGTCCGTTCGTCGATTAGAGGTTGTTTCGATCATTTTTAAGGACATCCAGTGCATTTGAGCCTCAATTTGGGCATTGTCACCTCCGAAGTCCGTCAAATTTGATTTGTAGGCTTGATTTGATTTATGACACATATGTGGAGGTTAACAGTATTTAAAATCGTAGGAGGAGTTAGTTGGCGGCCATCCCTAGACAGTTGTAAGTCCAAACAGTCGGGTGGTTTATCCTCTCTTGTAGAGGTAAACCAAATACTCATTTTCACCTTTGATTTAGATCGTACTTCGGCCCTCGCCAAAGCTTCCTAGATTTTGGTTCAAAGGTTGGTACTTCCTTTTACGGGCTACAAGCATAAATCCTCAGCTCTTAAGCATTTCCATGATCTTGTGTTGTGGAATTGTAAGTCCTTGATTTCTAGTAAAAATTCAACTCAAATAAATAAATCACTTCAATTTCAAAAATATAAAGTTAACCATAGGATAGTTTGGGATGCTTATCAGGCTTCCTAGCATCATAAGCATCCCCTATTTATCTTCCTTTGGTATCGATAATAACTCCCTCCTCTTGATCAATCCACTTGATCTTCTAAAAATAAACTAATTAATTGATAGTCCTATCTTTGAAATCTTTGGAGACTGATCATTAATGTCGAGTATTCTTAAGGAATCTCATTTCTTATGATGTAATTAACCATGGGGGCTTGCCTTCATAGGGAACTACCGAATCCGGTTTAAAATAAACCCTTTTTTACTTTTCCATATAGAGTAGGGAAAAAATCTATGGTACATCCGAAGACCCATTGTCCTTAGGAGTCCTTATTAAGGTATTAAGTCTATTGTAGGATGGTGACTTCTGTCTCTCGAGACAGTACATCATTCCTCAATGTCGTACCTGATCACCCTAATGAGAACATCTGCGGATCTACGTGGTGTCATACAAGAAGTTGTCATTTTTTGTTCTTCATTTATTTTTCTCAAAAGATAAATGAAGAATGAAAATAATTTCACCAGAGATGTTTATCTTATTATGCATAATTATCTTCTTCAAATTAATTTAGTTGTGATGTATTCTAATATGAGAAAAGTTATTTTGTGGGCACGAATATGGGCAACAATTTAGACTGCTATAATCAACAATTTTGATTGGGAGTATAGTGAGCCCAACCCATTCCATTCATTTGAGCCAATTTAGAGGCTAAATGATTTTTCTAGTATCTAATATTTATATATTAGATGAATAATGGTACAAAATTAAGCCTTTACAAGCTCTTTGAGGTCATTTATATTTGGTTATGTTTAATTTTTATTTAATTTTGGTTAAGTCGTTTAATTTGATGTGATTTTAATTAATAGCAGGGTTTATGATTATGATCGTGTAGTTTGAGTTTATTGAAATTGTGGAAGCATGTAATAATTTTTGATAATGAGAAGAAGATAATTAATTTTTTGAGATATATCCAATTTTTTTAATTATGGAAAGTACCTACCTTTATTTTTTAAATTTTTCAACATACTTATTTAATTGTATTTATGTTTTTGGTAGTTTCTTATGATATTTTGACATTCTCGTGTTAGGAAGGTTATTGGGCACATATAGATTGCCCAACTTCACAATATGATAGAGAAGATAAGAAAAACAAAAAGGCTATGATGAGACATAGCTTAATCTTGTGGAATCATGCAAGCTTGGATAACTCTTGCATATGACAAAGATGATATCCAAAACAAGACTTTTTTACATCCAAAATGGGATTTAAAACTTCATTGCGTGTAATAAAATAAAATAAAATAAAGCCAACTACCCTCTTGATGTAGTAGAGACTAGACTTACATCCTATTTGGATTAAGAATGTCATCTACCCATGGAGTCTTATATGAGAATGAAAGGGTTAGTCAAACCTAGATGTAGGATAAAGGCATATATATACTCTAAAATGATTCGATAGAACATAAACTTATATGTAAATGTGGCTGTGTTATTTATCATAAAGTAGATCATCTCATTATATAATATAGGTGTTGGCAAGGCTAAAGGTTAATATGGCCTATATGTGAGTGATGTGGCCATAGACTTCTACTTGTCATAACAAGAAACCCAAATAACATCGATATTAGTTGCAATACATCATATAGATTCATTATGAAACAATACATGTAATATAGGGAGATAAAAGTAGATAGAAGGAGAGTAAACATCTTTAAACTTTGTATGATACATTATAACACGAGATGCATGAAGAAAATAAGTTACCACTAAATTAAATTACTTCTTATAATTTATTTAATATTAAAATTAAACTTAATCTTTAATAAAATAATAATTTAGTCTAATTTAAACATAATATTTTCTTTTTAAATACGACAATGAAATGCATGCAAACAGCAATCAAAATGATATTTATGAATTATATTTAAATCCTCACCATCATCTTTGTAATGACTTTAAAAGTAAAAGAAGTTTTAATATTAAAGCATTAAAAAGTATAATTTAATTGAAGTATAATAATATAAAAAATACACTCAAAATATTTTCGATAAATTTTGCATGATTATTAAATTTATTTTCCCATGATATTTGAATATTAGATTTGATACTAAACACTAAAAGAAAATTGGCTTAATGAACATATCAAAATAGAAATAGTTTTAATAAATTAATATTTCTATGTAACTTCTAAGCCAAATTTTCCATTAAATTTTTTTTTAATTTCGACATCAAATATATAATAAAAATTTTAAAATTATATAAACATCTCATTATTAAATTATGCTAATTTTATGCAAATTCTACTTATTAAAAGTTAAATAAAACTTCTTAAATATCAATGGTCGTTTGAGAAAGCTATTCATTTGTTGTTTGAAAAAACTAATACTTCAAGAAAATCAGTCCAATTTTAGTGACATGCAAGTGTAAAAGAGTCAAAGACAAATTCAAATGAGTCCTAAATCA
The DNA here is from genome assembly GCA_021442155.1 of Cymbidium sinense. Classification (NCBI taxonomy): domain Eukaryota; kingdom Viridiplantae; phylum Streptophyta; class Magnoliopsida; order Asparagales; family Orchidaceae; genus Cymbidium; species Cymbidium sinense. The sequence continues at coordinate 44,659,974 of CM038225.1, read as the reverse complement.
AGTTTGAGCTTGAGTTTTACTTATAAATTTTGAGTTAGGGTTTGTTTTGTGGAACTGAAAAAGTTGTAAAGTTGTAGAAAATAATTTTTTTAAAAAAGTTATTATTATTATTACAATAATTTTTCTTTTAAAAAATTCAAAATTTTCTAATAATCCATTTGTTTCAAAACTATTTTTTCATCACAAAATATTCTGAAAAATAGCCAAAAAACTAGTAGCCAAGCGAAAGTGTTTTGCTTTGTAGCAACTTTCTAAAAAAACAAATAGTAAGAAAGTTGTCTCAAGTATACCAAGATATATAAGACCTAGTTGCTTTCATTAGATCTCAAATGCCTTGCAAGTGGGTTCATTTAATATGAAAGAAATAAAATTATTCTTATTCAAATAATTATGATAATAAAATGGTAAAAATCAAAAATTAAAAAAAAAATTATTTGAATCAAGAAAGTTATATATAATTTTTGAATATTTTAACAAATTTATACTTAAATTATTAAATTTTAATATATTTTAAATATATTTTATATTAATAGTTTAAATTTGATTTTTTTAGCTCATTTTTTATTAAATTAAATATAAATTAGCTCATAAATTAATTTGATTCACTTATATTTTTAATTTGACGGCGAACAAGGACAAAGATTTACTTTTTTTTTTCGTTATTAATTTTGACGTGGTGCTTAGGTGCGTAGGTGATGATTAGATATTCCTATTGTGCAGCTTGTAGGCTATTTAATCTGATATAACCAATATATAACACGAATGTGTAAATGTAGACAAAAGATTATATAAGAAATGGTTTTGGCTTTTAGGGCTGCAGGTGTTCGTGGCAAGGGAGGAGTTGCATGTACATAGAGATGGCTATACAGCAAAAGAGTCACTATACGCGAATGAAGCCAAAGCTTTTAGGGTGGAACATAATGGCGATCATGAAGCCATAGAAGTGATCAAATAATGATCTCAATTGTTAGAAATATACACATGAAAATAGGAATCTTGATTATCACAGCGACATGTCGCGTCAAGAAATGGAGATTATGATCATGATGAGATGCATATTATCAGTTGAAGAATACTATTGCACCAAGACACATAAGACACCTAATGAATATTATGATCATGAAGAGATATATGATTAAAGGGGGATCGTGATTGTAGCAAGATATGAATAATTGGATAAAGAATATGATTGTGGGGAGGCATGCATAATCGAACTAAGATTGTGGTCATGGTAAGGCATGCACGATTGAATGGAGATTGGTTAATTGTTCAGCTCAATATGAATCAAACTAAGTGAAAATGGGGTGGCTCGAATGTGTCAAACCTTTAGTGTATGCTAAACTCAACGAATGGGCGAGGGTATGTGTGCAATGAAAATGTGAGCCTAATAGGGAGAGTTAAATTTGAACTATTTAGTGTATCTAGTGATATGATCCTAAATCCGCTAAGTACCAAATTATCACATACAGCAATAAGATTACAGAGAACTATTTTACAAAGAAATTAGTACAATAAACAATAGATACGTAAGATGAAGGTAGCATTAGAAGCAATTCTAATATCGCAGAGAAAGGAATTGTTACACAATACAACACAAGTACTCCAAGTAAACATCACAAGAGGGTCAGCAGATATTGCAGCGGTCCGGTGCCAGAGAGTTTCCTGAAGCTCTACAATAATCAAGAAGAAGAGTAAATAACAGACACCTCAACTAACTAATATTCCAAGAAACGAACGAGAACCCTAACGTAATATAAGTAAAAGTTACAAAAGACTAGAAGGCAGAGATCTTGCAAGAAAAGTATAAATAGAGATCAAAAGCCAAACAGAAAGGGGGTAATCAAGAATTTCAGAAAGGAAACTTATCTTTCTTCAGCCTCCTTCTTCGTCTCTTCCTCCTGTGCATCTTCTTCTAGGTTTTCCTCGTCGGAAACCACCGCCTTCCATCGGAGAACCTCGCTTTCTCCGATCCGCAAACTCTAATTCCTCTCTAGAGTGCTTGCTTCAACTGAGCGAAGAAACAAAAAGAAAATAGGTTAAAGACGAATGATTATCCCAGAAGACTAATCAGACGGCCAAGACAGAGCCAGCGCAAAGGCAAACTACGGTGAGATTTCATTCCAGGATACAAAGATCAAGGCGCATCCACCACAAGCAGGCTGGATTCCACTCAAGAAAGATCAAGATCCAACGCCCAATTCAAGAACAAGCACAACTGAGTGCTGGCATCCAACGGCTAAGGGTAAAAGCTATCCACGACGGCATGTCTTTCCCGAGATTACTCACTGGTAGGGTTCATCCACTACTTAGTCACTTCTCAAGAAACCGGATCAAGACCCAAGCGCAGACTGCACTGCACCAAATACGTAATTTACGATTAATCTAGTAGCATGTTGATTGAGCCAAAGAACTTGAAGTCAACTAAAAGATTAAACTCAAGTTTGAAGAAAGTGACATCAACATTAAAAAGAAAATTTGCTTAGTCATCGAGAAAATTAAATTATATTTTTAAAAATAATATTGATTATTCTTATGTATTATATGATTTTGAGTCCTTAATTAATTACCATATCCTTTAATCAATCTTATCAGGCTTCCATAAAAAATAAAAAATAAAAAAACTCTTTAAAATGCCTCCCTTTTAATAACATCTTTTTTTATAGACTTTTTAGTGGTAACAATCATTCATAAGATACACATGATCGTTCTAATAATGATATAATTTATTGAAGATCATTCTCATAAGAGGTGTTCAAATCTTGCTTGAACATTTGAAATATTTATAATAATAGATAGACTCAAATGAGTTAAAATAGCGAAGGGCAGGTAAAGTTTGGAGATAATTTTAGTGAGAGATTTTTTGTGATATAGAACCACATTACTCATGGAATCTTCGAATAATTATTATAAATTTTTTTTTATTTTTTTAAATTATTTTTATAGTTATCTCATTATTTTTATAAACTAGAGAAAAGTTTAATGCAACTGTTAAGACCTATTCTTTGATAAATTCTTTATCATTTATACATTGATATATTTACTTCAGTTTCTTTGATATAGAATCATGCATATCATTTCTAATTGCAAGATAATCGCCTATGAACTTTTAGATTATGGCTAATTTGAGAATAGATCTATATTAATTTTTTTATTAAATTAAAATTTTTTTATTTTTTCTCTCAAAAGTGAAGGATAGTTTGATAGCTCTTTCTTAGCTCTTAGTAGTAGGAGAATTATAGTAGAAATTGGTTTTGAAACTCTGTATATGAAGTTATGCTCATTGGGTAAAACTTAAATAATCATTAAAGTGTGTATGCATTATTTAATTATTAGAAGCACTTAAGATCCTAACTTAAAAAAATCTTAAGGATTTGTGATGATTATTATGGTAGAAATTTACATGTGAAAGATAACATGTATGAAGGTAAGGGTGCTTGAGCAAGACTAGCATCCCTGGTAAGAAAAATATTTTTCTAAAGCTTTTATTCAACTTCACTTCAAAAAAATGATAAAAAAAGTAAAAAGTACTACTTTCAATTTTGGAGTTTTTTTAGTCACAATCACTATATTATTTATTCCTACACATTAGCAATAATGACTCATTGCCAATTATCAAAAAAATTATGGCAATTTGTTAACCTTAGTCTTAAGTGATCAAATTACATAAGAGTCATACATTCTATCACAGGCAATATTTCTCAATAAATCATAAATTTAAGGTCCAACTGTATATTAAGTGGAGGGTATTATTTTCAAAATTTGATCACCAATTACTTTTTAGTAGTATTGTATTCTTATAAAAGCACCAATAATAGCTAACATTTGAATTGAGACTTAATTATGATTAAGAGGGTAAGACGAACGTGATTGACTAATTTAAGAAGAGAAAGAATGAGGATGAGAGATAAGACAGAGAAAAAAGAAAAATAATTCTTAAAATTATTTTGTATAATAATTATTAAATATGTCTAAATCTTAATAAATTGATTTATAACTTAATACATTATTTCTAGGAAATGAATAAGAGATTTAACAAAAATTAGAGGGAAAATATTATTGTTGAATTTAACACAAAAGTGCTTAAGAGATTAGATGATATAGGAAAAGAGAGCTTCAAATGAAGCTCGCCAAAAAGAAGATTGTTGGGAGCAAGTAACAATCAAAAATATCTTTGAAGTTTGCTATTAGGTAAAGAGCTCATGAAAATAAAGGGATAAAGAAGATCATGACATACAACTTAGGACTTCATTAAAAATAACAAGTGATAAAGAAGAGGAGAAGATAGGAGGCCTTAAATATTTGTAAAGAGGAGAATAGGAGTGCACAAGTGAAGAGGAGATAGTAACTGAGAAAGCAAATCTTTAAAACTATGTTAAATATGACTATTCATAGAGACAAAGGACATTTAACCTTACGATTAGATGATCAAAGAAAATTTTTAGGGTTTAACTTAATTTTTAGTTGTATCTCACTGGCTGAATTTCCTTTAAAGCAGTTATAGCATAAAAAAGTATAAGAAAATAACATATTATCATATTAGATATGAGATAATTTAGAGTGAGCCTAATGAAAAATAATAATGCTGATTGCAATATCTACTTAAAATATTATAAACAAAATCAACCACTTTCTATAATCTATGGAATATTAGAATCTTTCTTCTCTCAAACAACAAAATTAATTAGAATTTTTATCTAATTTCTTATTCTTATTTTTATGATTAGTCGGTGTGAATAGGGATAGAGTTACAGTGAAGGAACTAGGAGCTCAAGCCTCCACTGGAGGCATGGAAGCTTGAGCCCACTAAAATTAACTTTTTTTAATAAATGCATTAATATGTATCTAATTAACCCTAGTGCTTACAACCTTACTCACCTCAGCTATCATCGTCTTACAAATGAAACAATCCCAAGAGCGTTTGAGCTAGTAGAGCCACCGAAGCCACTGCGTATCTTCCACCATCGAGCTTTTGCCTTCTCTGCACAGTTGTACGTTTTAATGGCGGCCTACCATCCCGAGCCTAACAAGTTGTTGCTAGGGTCCTACACCGAAACCGCTATGGTAAGCTAAATAACTTCAATTTGTTGATTTTTAGATTTCCTTAATTAAATTGAGAGTTAATCATCACTCAAAATTTTTCTCATCAAATTAGCAGGAAAGACTATACAAGAAAAGCTTCCAACATATCAACTCTATATTTTTATAAGATCCAATAGTTACAGAAAACACATTTGAAAAAAATATATCTATGTAAAATATATGATAATTTGTTCCTTTTATCACCATAAATTTTATGAATATTTTAAGATTATATTATAATCTTTTTATATGATTATATTTTAGTGTATTAATATAAAGAAGAAGAGATATTTTTGTTAATATCTTAAGTGATCCATTAAAATAGAAAGAAAAGATAATTTTCTTGATATTCATTTATATTAAATTTACTATATATATTATAATAATTAATGATTGTTTAATTTATATATAAAAATGATATATTTGAAAGTATGGAGAATGAACTAACTATATAACTGTTTCAAACTATAAAGACCCAAACGGAGAAATTATTAGTAATTCTATATTTTGTATTTTTTTATGGCATATATTTTAATTATTTATAATAAAATATGATATTTTTAAATCACCAATTTCACTATATTTGTTATAAGCCCGAATGAACAAAGTTGAGAGTATTTTTAAGTTTTTAGTGCTATTTGGTTGCTAAAAAAGGAATGCAGTATAAAAGAAATACAATATAAAAGGAATATAATGTATTTAGATTATTTTATATTATTTGTCTGAAAATAATATAAATACATGAGTTTATTATTATTTTTTTAGTAAAATAAATATAATGTAAAGTATTTTGAATATTTTAGGTGGTGGTGGTGGCGGCTGAAAACATTTTATATTAGAATTATTTTGAATTCAATATTTAAATTCCAAATATCCTAAAATTTAACTTTCTGATGAATTTCAAATGCATTACATCACTTTAAAAGTTTACTTTGTATCGTGACAAACTCAAAAAAAACTGAAATCTCTACATTTACTTTATTTTACTTTCCAACCAAATAGCCCCTTTGATATATATACTCAAACAACAATAACAACAACAATCCCACTAGGTGGGTTACATGAATCCTTCCTCTCCATGTGTCATATTATGTCAAATTCTCATTTAATTCAAGTTTACTATACATTTTTTACATCTTACCAAGTCTTTTAGTCTACCCTACCTTTCTTAACATAAGGCAAATCTAATGCATCTACTCTCCTAACCGGTCATGGACGACACGCTTTATGTGGCCAAACCATCGACTCTCTAATCTTATCTGCCACTGGTGCTACTCAAACTTTTTCGTGAACATACTCATTTCGCATTTTATCTCTAAGAGTAAAGCCACTCATCCACCTGAGCATCCTCATCTCTGTAACGCTTAACTTAGTCTTATGCTTCTTTTTTATTGGCCAACATTCTACACCATAAGTCATTGCAGGTCTTACCATCATCTTATAAAATTTTTCCTAAAGTTTTAAGTGGATTTTTTCTATCACACAATAGGCCAGATGCATTCCTCCACTTCAACCATCCAACTTGAATTCTACTAGTAACATCTCCATCTATTTCACCATCATTTTGAACAATAGAGCCTAAATATTTGAATCGCTCACTCTTATTTATGACTTGTTCACCTAATATCACAATGTTATTACTATAACTTCTACATCTAAAATTACACTCCATATATTCAGTTTTAGATCTACTTAAATGAAAACCTTTAAACTCTAAAGTTGACCTCCATAGTTCAAGTTTCTCTTGGACTCCCTATCTAGTCTTATCAACAAGAAGAATTCGATCACCAAAAAGCATACATCAAGGCACATCTTCTTGTAAATGCCTAGTAAGAACATCCATAACTAAAGTAAAAAAAGATAAGGGCTTAAAGCTGATCCTTGATGTAATCCAACTAAAATAGAAAAATATTTTATCAATCCTCCCTATGTTTGGACACATATAACAACTCTAGTATATATCCTTAATGACTTGAATATAACCAATATTAACTCCTTTATGTTCTAGAACTCTCCAAAGAACATCTCTTGAAACATTATCATAAGCTTTCTCTAAATCAATAAATATCATATGTAGATCCTCCTTACTTTCTATATACTTCTCCATCGAACCTCTTAACAAATGTATAACATCCATAGTAAATCTACTTGGCATGAAACTAAACTGATTGTGAGAAATTTTTGTATCACATCGTAACCTATGCTCAATTACTCTCTCCCATAATTTTAATGTATGGCACATTAACTTAATTCCTCTATAATTTTCACACTCTTGTGCATCACATTTATTTTTAAATATAGAACCAACAAACTCTTTCTCCACTCATCTTTTCTTTTTTAAATGACATTAAAAAGATTTATAAGCCAAGAAATTCCTTGATCTCCTAAACATTTTCACATTTCATTTTCTTTAAAGCTTTACTAATTTCAAATTTACTAATAATGATAAAATGAAATTTCTATTTTTTGTAGGTATTAAGGTGCTAAAATCAATCGTAACTTTCAGATACTTCATTGAAAAATTTATCAAAATACCTCATCCACCTATTTTCAATATCATTTTCTAAAAAAATATTTTATTATTTTCATTTTTAATACAACTCACTTGAACTATATCTTTGATTCTCTTATCTCTTTGATTGGTTAACTTATACATATATCTTTTACCTTTTGTATCTAATCTATCAGATAAATCAAAAGTTAAATTTTCGTATAATATATTTTTTCTTAATCTCTACAGGTCACTTTATATTTTTCTCAATTCTCCGAATTTTTACATCTAAACCAAATTTTATAATAATACTTCTTATTTAGGCTCTGTCGAAAGAAAACTTTAAAAAGAATTATTTATAAATTCATAAATTTAAATTATACAATTTATAATTTATCCTACATCATTTAAAAATAACAAATATAAATGATAAAATAAATAAAATTCAAGAATCAGGGAATAAGGGATCCTCCCCTTAGTATTTATTTATTTTTAATTCGATAATACGTCGGTAAGACCGATGAGCTATATTATAATAAATTTTCAAATTTTAATCTTAACTTGCTGCCAAATTATAATTACGTTAAAGAGCTTAATCCGTGCAAAGAATCCCGAACCACCCGTGTGCCCGAGCGGGTAACCCGCCGCTCACCGAACCGGTCAACCACCTATCGCGAACCCACCTCCACCGGCTATCACCAGTCATCTGCGGTTTGAATTTCCGTACATATCCGCACCCTCTCGGGTGTACAGTGGTCCCCAGACCACTTTAATTTCGCTTCCGAATCTCATCTCCATTTCATTGCGTCCGTCTCTCTCCGGTCCGGTCGTTACAAAAACTTCGCCACCATTTCTCTCTTCATCACTTCCCTTCTTCGCCGCGGCAGCCCGCCGACCGCCGCCGAAGTGATATTCTGTACACTTTCTTTCTTCCTCTTCTCCGTCCATAGTTGATCGGCTATTTCTCCACGCTTTTTAAGGAGGTATTCCGGTCTTTTAAGCAGCGCTATTTTGGAAAAATCGCATATTTATCAGTTTTCGATATTTTTTTTCTTTTCCATTTTATCGATTCGCCGCAGATTTTAAATTTCTCGTGCACCATTATTTTTTTGATTTTTCCTTTTCTCTTCTCGAAGTCATTTTTTAATAGTTGTTTTTTTTTTTTATTTACTCTTACTCGCAGCCTATAAGAGTGAGGGAGCCCTAAACTTCGAAGCCTTCGCCGTCTCCCTGTTTATTCGCCGATATACATGGGCTTTCCCGTCAGCGTTGCTTCAACGGCGGCCGACGTCGTCGCCGAGCTTCTCGTGTTAGCCGCCACCGACAACGTCACTCACTTCCGCCTTGCCGCCGCGCGTGAACCCGCTGCTGTTCACATCTCCGGGCATTGGTACGGCCGCTGCCTGCTCTCCTCCCGCATGACTATTCTCCGTCGAACTCCCCTCATGGTCGCGGCTGCCTTTGGCAGCCTCAACGTCCTCCAACTTATCCTCTCACTCTCGGCTGCCGTCGACGTCGATGTCGACCTCCGCTGCGGCCCCGACGGCGTCACCGCCCTCCATTGCGCTGCAGCCGGCGGCGCCCCCAGCGCCTCTCTTGCCGCCACACTCCTCATCATTGCTGGAGCCGATCCCAATGCCCTCGACGCTGCTGGCCGCCGCCCCGTCGATCTCATCCCAACTTCATCCATTCTCTCCTCTTTACGTTCCTCCTTCGAAGCGGTTCTCGGTAATGGCTCTCCTCCAGTCACTCCCTCTTCTGACTCAACCTCCTCTTCCTCTTCTCCTCCGGAAAAGAAGAGGAATTACCCTATCGATACCTCCATTCCTGACATCAAAAGCAGCATTTACTCCTCGGACGAATTCCGAATGTTCTCCTTCAAAGTTAAACCTTGTTCCCGAGCCTACTCCCACGACTGGACGGAATGCCCCTTCGTGCACCCCGGCGAGAACGCACGTAGACGAGACCCGCGGCGGTTCAATTACAACTGCACACCCTGCGTCGAGTTCCGGCGAGGTCAGTGCCCAAAAGGCGATCTTTGCGAGTACGCACACGGAGTGTTTGAGTGTTGGCTTCACCCAGCCCAGTACCGCACGCGGCTCTGCAAGGACGGCGCCTCTTGCAGCCGCCGTGTTTGTTTCTTTGCCCATTCGACTAACGACCTCCGCTCTCTGCCAAGCTCTAGATCAATGACACTGCCTCATCTTCTGGTTAGAATTCCCCACAGCAGTGAATTTGCGCCTTCGAGTTGTGCTTCTCCCAGGTTTCATTCTGATTACATCCCATCAAACTTGTCGCCGATAAGCAGAAACCTGCAGCACAGCATTCTCACTCCAAGAGCTGTGAGTTCCCTACACTGTGTTTCTTCTCCTCACGGTATTTCTCCGCAGGGAGTTGCCATGGGTTCTCCAAGTTCTCTCTATGGTACTCTTGCTTCTGAAAGAGGGAGCCTTGAACTGCAGTTTCAGCAGCAGCAGAACAGAACCTCCGTTGCTTCGAATTTAGAGCAGTATTCTGAGAATGTGAACCAGGAACTGGTTGGAATCGAGCCAGATCTTTCATGGGTTCAATCTCTTGTTGGAAAGAATGAGATTGGCAAAGGTTGCTGTTTGGGTGATGGAAAAGCTCTCAGTTCTACAACTAATGAAGAAGAAGCAATTTTAGGAGCTTGGTTGGAGCAACTGCAACTTGATCAGAAAGCTGTTTTATGAAGGTTCTGATTTCTGCTTATTGGCTCGAGAATTATTTTTTCGTTGATTTCACCACAATAAGATTAAAAAAAAAAAAGATCAAGCCGAGGATGATTCAGACATTCAACGTTTCAGAATTTTTTTTTTTTTTTTACCGTTGAATTTTTAGTTCAGATTGGTGAAGTGTCTTTACTTTCTTCTTAGGCGCTTGTCCCATTAATCTGTAATGGGATCTCTTAGGTACAAATGATTTATTACAGATGTTCTTCTATTCTAAGTTTTTTTTTTTTTTTTTAAAATCTTGGTAGAGTGGTAACAAGAACAAAAAGTCTCTTGTTAGTGCTCTCCCATCTGGTTTATTCATATCATTTTTAACTTTATTATCTGTAAACATTTTATTTTAATTCTATTTGTTTTGATATTAATTACAGTTTGATTCATCTTTCACATTTCATGGGATCTCTTTGGTACAAATCCTTTATTTCAGCTTATTGATGTCCTTTACAATTCCATCTTCAGTTTTTTCTGAAAAAAAAAAAAAGATTTTTATTTTCTTATCTGTAAGTTCACTGATTGTATATTTATGATATTTCTGTGCTTGGCTTTTCTCCCTGCTTTCTTCATATTGTTTATTATTTAAAAAAATTTTGTAAAAGGATTCATGGTATAGAGTCATAGAGTTCGGCTAAGGCTGTATCTATTTGAGGTAATTTTCTGCTAAGGCTGTATTATTTATTATCTAAAACTTACTTTCTTAATTTTATAATAATTTAATTTAGAAAAAAATATTTTTAATAAAATAAAATAAAATTAGTACTCATAAAAACTTTGACCAAAATAAAAAAATTACATAAACTATATCGGACGAAACTTAATGCTGAAGCTTTTAGATTGCTTTTTGTGGTAAGAAAAAAAAAGTCTATTTAAATGAAGAAATTATAATTTTTTTTTATAAATTTGCTTTATAAAAGTAGCTTTTTTTTTAAAGTAGAATAAAGATTTTGATTAAGAAATTATTTTTTAAAAATTCTTTTATATATATATAGAAGTTTTATATACATATCATATAAATTTTATATATTTACCTATCTAATATTCTAAAATTAGATATTTATTTATTTAATATTTTTCTATGCTTTAAAAAGTGTATTTCATTTAAGATTGGGATGTTATATATATATATATATATATATATATATATATATCTACCCAAATGAAACCTAAGACTGTTAGGTGGTTCATCTGCTCGGAGGATTGAATGGACAAATGTGCTTTGAAATTGTGAATGCTCTATTAGTTCTATAATTTGTCAAGAAAGGTGAAAGAAACTTAAAAGATGTGACTATATTGTTTAATGGAATCTCATTCCTTTTTTTAATTTTTATGACGACAAAAGTCGATGCTATAAGTTGAATTTATTGAATGGCGGTTGTGGTTTCCTCTTTAAGTTCCATGAAGCATTGTCCAGCTTAATTTGTCCAAGTTTTGGACTTTTGTATTTTTATGATACTACATTATATGGTCCAATTGGATGTACTTAGGGTTGATAAATTAGCTACATCAAATTGATTGAGCATGTGTTCATGACAGTTGCAGATTACCTGAAAAAATAGTGATGCAGATGTTGCAGAAGAAGGTGATGTTCAAAAAATTGCAGTGATTATAACAAGAATTTAGACATATTATTAGAATATTAATTTTCTTGAAAGTCTAAGTTTATATCTAAGTTGACATGCTTAATTTAATGAGAGCTCTTTAGAGAAAATGGCATTTAAGTACCTAAATCTATCACTTGGTTTCTTAGACATGAGAGTTAAATTAAATTGAATTTGACTTTAGAATTAGCTTTCAAATGTCCCCCTAAAGAAGAGTCGATAATAACCATTTTTAATATATGAGATTTATTGATTGATAAGTCCATGGTGTTGGTGCTTATGAGTAGTTTGAGGGTGTAAAAACTAGAAAACTATCAGAAATCTTTTGAAAAAATTATTTTGTGTGTTACAAATATTTTTTTTTTGAAAAATTCAAAAAGCAGCTTTGTAACAGCTACAACACTCTTACAGTTCTGGTTCTCAAAATAATTTTATCACCACAAATTTTTTGAAAAAAAAGCCAAAAAGTTAGTAGCCAAATGGACTTACTTTGCTTTCTGGCTATTTTTTGAAAAAAACAAAGCAGCCAAAAAATTATCGCAAATGGATCCCAAGAAAGGTGATACAATGGCTAAGCTAATATCTCACATGAATTGATGGGTTGGAAGACTAGGGAGAGTTGCTTGGTTCCAACCTGACAATTCATATGACATGATATCCTACACTTAACATGTAAGTGTAGACTATGTTTTCATGAGAGAAGCTGGAATTAAGATGATTGCATTGGAAATATATCGTTATGAAGCTTTTTGAGAAGTTAATAAGATGTAAGAAGAAATCATGAAGTCAAGAAGTTGTTAATGTAGGCATTAAAATGTGAATTCATAGGATAAGACATGTCTTTGAGTGTCAATGCGAAATCATTAAGATGAGAGTTCTTAGGACATAATGGCTAGAAGCTATATGGGAAGTCACTCAGAGGAGAGTTTTTGAGTTGTAGAATTAGGCGCTAAGAAAGGGATGCTAAGAAGGCTGCGAGAACTTGCTATCAGAAGATTTCTCGGAACAAGTTCTCAATATCTTAGTGAGAAGATTTACGAAAATCATCAAGAAGAGACTTCTCAAGATAAGACATTGATGAGATGATAGCATACACTATACAAGGGATGTTGTTAGTCAAGTGTTGATTATAAGAGATAGCATTAAGAAGCCGGTGTGAAGCACCAAGGCAAGGATGTTGTTAGGCAAGGAACTGCCAATCAAGGTTCTAATAGAATAGATAACATTAAGTGCCTAGGGAAATGTTATTGGGTTATTGGTTAAGGACTGATTAGTTGAGATGTTGATGATAAATTAGTGTTAAATGCAAGGGTGGGGATGTTGTTGGATGGGAAGTCATCAACTAAAGATTGATTAAAAGAGATGGTGTTAAGAAATCAATTTATATAACCAAGGTTAAGATTTATTTGAGTGGGAAATTGTTGACAAAGGGCTAACTAAAAGAAATAGCATTGAGAATCAAATTTTTGAGTAATATCTATTTGAGCTGGATCAGTTTGTATCAGACCCCTCAAATATGACTTATTATCCTTAATTTACACCCTATGCTCATTAATGAACAACGAAAAAAATTAATGTATTTATAGCCTCTCATTTTTATTTCTTTTTTAATCTAAAAAATATATATGTGACATCTATGAAATATTTAAAGAATTGTAAATAAATAGAGTGAGAGATATTATAGAAGGAAAGAAAGTGCATATGGTAAAATAAAAATATCATCACTCTCATCTAGTGATTTTAAAATTTTCAAAAAATTATTTTACTAATCTTAAATAAATCTAATGATTATAAATTTATCCCTATCAAACTTGCATCATAATATCATAGCCTAAATTTTCTCGAGGATGTCGCTTAACTAGGGTTTGAACCTAATAAACATGGCTTAACTAAGGTATACTATTATTAAGAAAATTAATTACTATATAAATTAATCCAAATGTATTGGAGGGTAGATCTTAGTGCTAATTGTTAAAGATAGTAAAAGTTTAATAAAAAAAAACAAGCTCATTAAATGAAGTAATTAATCAAAAGTAAATAAAATCAGAAGAAAAACCAAAAACCCAACACTAACATATTAACAAATTTGAAGTTTCCAAGCAATAAAAAAAAAATCAATTGTCTTAAAAAAAAACGCATAATATCTGTCTCATAACTAAGAAATAAAGCCAACATAAAAATAAATAAATGCAAAACATATATATATATATATTGCAAAATATCTTCAAAAATTAATTATTAATCTTCATTAATGATAAGTAGATTCTTTTTCAATATCTTAGAAAAGATATAAAATCAACACCTAAAGTCAAGCGGTAAGAATAAAATGAAACTTTGAAGAAGAAGAAGATATCTATCTCAACTATTGCTTAGTCGAAAAGATTTCTGCAAATAGAAAGAATGTGAGAATCTTATAATAATTATAGTTATAACATTTTTCAAGATACATAATTAATTAGATGAGGATTTTATATCAAGAGGTCTTAAAAGAAGAAAAATTATGGGACCAACCAAGATGCAAAAACTAAGGGCCTATTTAGAGTCAATATTAATGTGTTCTTATTTTTATGTTATTTTTAAAAGAAATATGTTTTTTAGTATATTTTTAGGTGTTTTTATTTTTTTTAAATCATATTATTTTAAAAAAACATTCAAAATTTTTTTTATATATTTTGAATATTTTTGAAAATAATTATCACTATCAAATATATTTTATTTTGAATCAAAATATAAATATAATAAAATAAAAAAATAAAAAGGATCCCAAATGGCCCCTAACTAGTTATAAAATGACATAGAAATTGTCCTACCAACAAATTCAAGGAATGCAAGTACACTTTGCTTTTGACAATAACCTAAATGAGATAAACAAATTTAAGAATATTTTTGATAACAAATACATATATTGACTATAGTTTGGACTAGGGGTGTAAGCGAGTTAAGCAGCTCTTGAGCTGACTCGAGCTCGGCTCGTTAACGAGCTCACAAGCCAAGCTTATTGAGCCACGAGCTCGAGCTTGAGCTCACAAACGAGCTCGAAAAATTTTCTAGCTCGAGTTCAGCATGATTTGACTCAACTCGATAGCTTATCGAGCTGACTCATTTATATAATGACGAACTACAATTATCGTGTATCACATTATCAATTCAATAGTTTATCGAGCTCGAGTTTGACTTTCTTTAAATCGAGTTGAGCTCGAGCCTGATAATTGAGCTAGAGCTCGAGCTTGAGCTCAACAAAGTTTAAACAAGTTTAGCTCGATTGAGTCAAAACTCGACTCGACTGGACTCGTTTAAACCCCTAGTTTGGACAAATAAGAATAATAATTGGATAAACAATACTTTTGAAATAATGTTAACATAATTGTTGATATCCTGAATTGAATCTAAATGAATTAAGATGTGTTATCATAACTGATGCAAATAATATCTTGCAGTATACAATATCTCATGATTTTTTGACTATTAGATTTCTCTTATGGGCTATTTGAGATTAATTTTATTTTCTATATTTTATTTTTATTTTTATTTTTATGTTATTTTTTAAAAAATATGTTTGTTTAAAGTATTTTTATGTATTTTTATTTTTTATTTTAAAAAATAAATAATATTTTTCGAAAAAAATATTCAAAATAGTTTTTAAATATTTTAACTATTTTTAAAAATAATAGATACAATCAAATAAATTTATTTTTAAGTAAAACTCAAATAAAATAAAATAAAAAATAACCTTAATTTACGAGACAAGTTTTTTTAGCGACCTTTTAAATTTCTCAGACGATACATCTTAGTCAATAAATATCACATCAACTAATAGCAACTATTGTATTCGTTGATAACAAGTGTCACACTCATTAATGGTGTGCGATAATACATCAATCCACCATAAATATGTTGTCTATTATCCATCTCTTAGCTCAGTTGGTGGGCGAGCACGGCCGGAAATCTCCGACCAAGTTCGATTCCTCTTGAGCGCGCTAAGCGAATGGTGGGAAAGTAAGTACACACGCACATGTGGTGATGAATGTGATTACAACGATCTCCACCCACGCATGACGATGGATGTGTTGGATACCCATTCCCAAAAAAAAAATATGTTGTCTATCAACACAAAAGCAACATGCCCTAATAAAATTAAATTTGAGGATTATTTAAAAATTTGGAGTGGACTATTATAATCATAGATTAATTTAATTTGTATGATTATTGGATTATATTGCTTATTTTGTACAATTTAGGTAAGATGTATAAATTAGTACTTAATTAGATAAAAACTTTGCCACTTCCAATAGTCATTATATATGATATCATGAGAGAGAGAGAGAGAGTTATGAATTTTTCAAAAAACAATCATAGCTGCATTTGGCTACTAGCTTTTTAACTATTTTTTAGAAAATTTTGTGATAAAAAACTGCTTTTAAGAATCAGAATAATTAGAGTATGATAACTGCCAAAAAATTTTTATTTGAATTTTTTAAAAATATTTCTAATATCCACAATAACTTTTTAAAAAATTATTTTTCTATAACAGTTTTATAATCAGCATTACAAAAAGATGCAGCTATTTCAAACGAACCATTAATATAAGCTCATACGAGTTGATTTTGGATTGGACATTCAAGCATAAATCTATAATGTTTGATTTGATCCCCTTTAAAAAAAAAAGCTAAATAAATCTATAAAAAATAAATAGTTTCCTTTACACAAAATAATGCAGCCTTCATTATTGTGCTAGATTTAGAGGGTGTGGCCCAATATAATTGCCGATGAGTTGGAAAGAAATAATTGATTGATAAGAGCTATATTGTTGCTGCCTTGCTGGTGTTATTTACATAGAAATGATTCTTGTAGTGTAAAGAGGGCAACAATCAATTTTTTTGTATAATAAATGCAAACTTAAATTGACAATATAAACAGCAATAAAGCTGCTGTTGCTCATCCCAGCATTTCTCTCTCTCTCTCTCTCTCTCTCTAAACCCTAAACTTAAAATTTCAAATAAAACATTTATGATAAAAGATATTTATATCATAAATAATAATTTCTCTAGATATTTATATCAAAATATTCATTAATGTCGGCCATTTCTAGGCATTTTGACTGGTTGGTGGTTGCCCAGCGCAAGCTGTCTTCATTAATTCATTCTTTAGCTGATAATTTGTCCGGTTGGAAGGTTAGTTAATGGATAATGATCACTCTCTAGAAGAGGATAAAGCTATATCTTTGAGAAAATTTAGGTTATGATATTATGATGCAAATTTGATGGGGGATAAATTTATAATCATTAGATTTATTTAAGTTTAGTAAAATACTTTTTTTTTTGATGATTTTAAAATCACTAAATATGAGTCATAATAATTTTCTTTTAGCATATGCACTTTATTGCTTTCCACAATCTCTCTCTCTCTCTCTCTCTCTCTAATTATTTTACAATTCTTTAAATGTTCATAAATATCACATATATTACTTACTTTATTAAAAGAAATAAAAAAAATGAGAAGCTATAAATATATTAACTTTTTTTCATCTTCATTCATGATCGTAGAGTGTCATTTTAGCATAATAAGTGAGATTCCGAGAGTTTGATACCAATTTGATCCAACTTGAATAAGTATGACTCGAATTTGACTTATTTATTAAATGAGTCAAAAACTTTAATTTGAATTTACCGCCTACAACTTGATTGGCTTGAACTCAACTCGAGTGACTCAGGTGAACTTGTATTTCAAGTCAAAGCTGGATCAAAATTATCAAAATGGAGTAAAATTCAAGTTTGCGAGTGAAAATCGAGTCAATCTCAGGTCGACGATATAAATTGAGTCAAATTCAAGTTGATAAGTGAATTTTGGATTGGTGTATCAATTTTGAGTTAATTGATCAAATTGAACTTAACTTAAAAGTTAAATTGATCATACTCTTAAACCATAACTCATCATAAAAGTGAATTGAGTCAATCCAAATCTAGATTTTATTGGGTTGAGCCTGCATTGAATTGTGGTACCAAGTCAATTATTGAAATCCTTATATGAGTGGATTAAGGCATTAATAAGTAGACAAGTATAACCATTAGTGAAATTGCCATATGATATGACTCAACTTGCCTACCAACCCAACTTAAGAGATGTCAAAAAATAAGGAAAAAAAACTTATCAACCCTCCTTGTTTTTAGCCTCTCTTTATTTTATCCACTTAGATCAAAGTATTTGTAAAACATTGAAATTTAACAAAGAATCATAGTGTAGAGGAAGAAATTATAATAAATATGTGTCTGAATCTTAAAATAGCTATCAAGAATATTTTTGACTCACCATCAATGTTTCATATATTTGCAATTATAATTAGATGAAAATCAAAAGAATAATGCCCTATTTTATTATAATAACCACACTAAAAAAAATTTATATTTGCTCTTACCTCCATTCATTTTCTCAATTTCATTCTCTATTGTTACTCATTAACACACACTAATTTAACTTAAAAGGAAAATCACACAATGTTGATAAGAAGTGCAAAAGAGTTGAGTCAAGCTCGAGTCACATTAAACTCAAGCTCGTCTAGAATATCCAACTTTCAGCTCCAGCTTATAAGGTAAGCTTGAGCTCGGCTCGTTAAGCTTACCTCATGGGAGAGAGAGAGAGAGAGAGAGAACTTTTGCTATAACAGCCAAGAGGTAGAGCCATGGTGATAGAGAAAGGGAAGGGTGGAGGTGGAGGAGGAACGCCAAAGATGTAGCGAAAGCAGAGTGCTAATCTCCACTCTCCTTCGAGCAGGAGCAAAGATTGCACCAGTTAATATTGGATATCGCTTGAGAGTTTGGGTGGGAGGGTTACGTATAATAAAAGCATGAGTAGCTCGACAAGCATTAAGCATTAGAGTTGAATAAAGCAAAACTTGAGATCGAGCTCGATTACTAACGAGTTATATCCTGAGTTGGCTTAATTTTCAAATTATGCTTAATTAAAATTCTAACTAGCTAATTAGGCATTTTTAAAAAAATTTAAAATAGCAGTCCATCCAGCAATTAACGCCGACGTCGTTGTCAGCCAGGCTGACGCAAGCTCATCCTTATTATTTTGCCCCAAATTGAAACCGAGAGCCAGATCTCGGTTTTTCCATTCGGCTTTCCGTCCATCCATGAGATCTATCACAAGATCGCCGACCGCCGCGTGCCAGGACAAGGAGAAGCTTGCAACGCATTTTCTTATTTTTTTCCGCCGATTTAGGTATTTATAACCCTAAATGAGAAATGTGTGTTAGATCTTAATTTATATGAGTTTAATTGGTATGATGAAGTTATTTAGTTTGATTTTATAAAAAATGTGCGTGAGATCTCATTTTAAATGTGGTGTTTATTTTTTTTTTCCGTCGATTTATGTATTTCTAACCCTAAATGAGAAATGTGTGTTAGATCTTAATTTATATGAGTTTAGTTAGTATGATGAAGTTATTTAATTTGATTTACATAGAAAATATGTGTGAGATCTCATTTTAAATGTGGTGTTTATTTTTTTTTGCTGATTTAGGTATTTCTAACTCTAAATGAGAAATGTATGTTAGATCTTAATTTATATGAGTTTAATTGGTATGATGAAGTTATTTAGTTTGATTTCCATAGAAAATGTGTGTGAGATCTCATTTTAAATGTAGTGTTTATTTTGATGTGATGAACTTGTTTAGTTTTTGTTCGCCGAGATCTCTTTTTATGGTAGTATTTGCAGAGATTTCACTTGTAAGATAATCATTCTTTTGTTGGTCCTCTTTTTCCATATTTAGTTGTTTTTGCTGAATTGATTGTTATCAAATATGGGGGTTAGTTATGTCTTTCAATGAATATAAGGAATATTTGGATTGAACTGGATAGTTTATTTCTTATATGTTATATTAATTTTGATGAAAAGGGTAATGCAAAAACGTTTTACTTGCTTAATAATGTTAGAAAGATCCTTTTCTTCCCTTAATTACAGGATCTGTCATATCTCGAGAGAAGATAATATTTACGCTGATTTTTTTGGCTAAATTAAAGGTGATTTAGATGTGTTTCATTGAATTCAATCATAAAAATATTCTCATACAACTTTGTGTCATAATGTATCATAACAAAATTTGTTTTCTTTTATGTTATATACAATTAACTTATTGTAACTCTAATGAACTCTGTCTTTATACAGATATGATATTACTAGTTATTTAAATAAAATTTTTTATTGTGTCGCTATTTTTTTTTGGAAAAATGATAGAAGTTCCCCTCAAATGTTTTGTTATTCTATCGATCTTATATTGCATTTGTTGATATATTAATTAGTATGAGTATGAATTAATTTTCAACGTCATATATTTTAAACCTTCATTTGGATGCTAATTATAATGTTTTCTGGTAATGTCATCAATCATTAAACTTATGACTAAAGAAGTTTTGAATTGTTGGATTTTGCTTTCTAATAAAATTTGACTGGTTATTTGTTTTGGTGAAGAATGTATTTTGTGTATGCATATTAGGAATTTGGATTTACGATTTCTCCTAATTTGAATTATGTACATTGACCAGATGAGACGAAAGATTACTGGTGTTGTGTTATTGTTAATTAGAAATTAGTTCGGATCTCAGATCTTTATTATGACTAACTCAATGTGTGACGATTTCATTCCAACGATGTTGGTTGGAAAAATCATCCAATCATCCTGTATGGATTAAATTTGAGGAGTTAGAGAAATAATAGGTCGTTGAAGCTTAGATCCAACAAAGTTCTTTGTTAATGTCATGGTCATTTTCATTGGTCCGGATTTATTGCAACTCACATTAATGATGAAGAAGTCCGTGAAGTGTAATTAATGCAAAGACGCGGTATCCTCTATTGTGATTTATGTTGAAGTTGAGGAACTATCGTGTGAAGATAGAGAGGTTAACAATATTGAGGAATGTCAGAGAGCTCGAACCGCACAGTACATCACACCAAATACTCGTGGAATAAGTCCGCACCAACGTAACATGCTTACTTTCGGGACAAGTTGCCGACCTGAAGGTGATCACATGAATTCACTATCTCCTAAAGATATTGGATATGAAACTATGCCTAGTGGAACTAGTAGTGATGATATGAGGAGGATGATAACAACGTAGAGCATGCTGTTTTAGGGGCCATAAAACCATCCCACATGGTCAAAGACCTAATTGCAGAATACTCAATTATAACAAGTCATACTGAAGAGCACTTGATATGTAACAATGAGTATATGTGTAGTGCTCAAACAGCTAGAGAATGAGATAAGGACCTTACATTTGATGGCTCGTCAGATGAATCAACCTTTGAAGATGAGAATTGCATCTCAGATGAATTGCTTTAAGGTATGTGTTTTCATGATAAGAAGCGCTGCCATCGCTGTTAGTCTATCATAAATAATGTTGAGTATGTCATATATGCTTCAAACTAATTAAAATTCACTGTACTGTGCAACCACCATTCTCACCTAGCTAGACCTTGTTTGTGGCACTTACATGCAAGCTCAAGTAAGAGATTGGGTGGTGCTTGGAGGATTGGTATCATTGGCTCACCTCATACTTGTAGTCATTCAGTGCTTAATGCTAGATACAAATAATGTACATTACAATTCATCAGTTATTTCATCCAACCCGCAGTCAGACGTCAAGCTAGATTTAAAGCCCAGAGAAATTGTAGTCCGATTGAGTCCAAATTTAATATAAGAGTGTTTTATATGAAGGCCTGGGATGTGCGTTGAAAGATAATTAAGGTAATATTTGACAGTTTGGAGGAATCTTATTGATCATTAGGAAATTCATGGTTGTTGTATGTTCATCTATGTCAGGGTTAGTATACGGGTGCACTCAGCAGAATCGAACAGGTTCCAATGACTATTCTGGTCATTTGAGCCTTCAATTAGAGGTTGACAATATTGTCACCCAGTTCTATACCTTGATGGGACTTTTCTCCTGGGTAAGTATAGAGGAATCTACTTAGTACAGTTGGTATCGATGCCAACAACTTGTTCCATTCTCATAGCCAGGAATCGAGTGTATTGAGTCGTAGTTTGGTTTTGCGACACTACTCTTGATCTCACCGGTGTCTACAAGAGGTGATCTCTCATTTAGATAGAACGCAGATCTAGTTCTGCGGGAGGCATATTTCCGCGATATCGCCGCCACGCCATTTGAGGGAGAATTTCAAAAGAGCTGTTAGACAATTCGGCATAAATGATGTTGACTTTATATGTCAGAAGATGTATGTTGCAGGAAATACTGATGACATTCAAATTTTTAAAAGGTACATGACTGACATCAAGAATATCAAGCAGGAGGCATACGATTGGCTTATTTCAAGAGATGTTCAACAGTGGTCTCTAACTCACGATGATGGCTATAGCTATGATACAATGACCACAAATGCAGCTGAATTCTTTAATGGTATGCTTAAACGGACACGTGATTTGCCAATTCAAGCCTTGATTATAACAGCATACTACAATATAGTATCCCTGTTCATGAAACGCCTTGAATCAGCTACAAGTCTGGCTAACCAACAGGAATTCATGTTTTCTCCACGTGTTAAGGCAACGCTGCAGTCTAAAGAATGAGAGGCAAGGAGATTTCCTAAGCCAGTAAGGATAAGCATGAATGAGTACCAAGTGTTTGATGTAACCAGCAGAACTTTCAAGGTTGACCTCTTAGAAAATAATGAATGTAGGTGTACATGTAGACAACCACTATCTTATCATCTGTTATGTGCACATGTGATTGTTGTTTTGGGTCAACGACATCTAAACCACGTGCAATATGTCTCAGCCTACTACAGTTTACAATACTACAGTTTCACCTGCCAGGGTGAATTTCATGTGATACATGATCGTGAAGAGTGGCCAGAACACATCATTGTTGCCACACACCCATAGTATAATCCACCAAATATTAAAAGAAAGTCTAGTAAGCCAAGGACAAACAGATTCAAAAATACTATGGACAAGAACTACAAGAAGTTCCAAGGTTTATAGTGTATGCAAGACTATTGGACACAACAAATCGACGTGTAATCAAACTCGACCGCATAGATTGTGATATGGTTCAGTTTGTGGGTTAGTTGTAATCTAGTTTTGTTTAAATAAGTCACATTTTGTAAAATATTATATTTCTCAAATGTTGTCTGGGCTTCACGTACAATTGAACTATGAATTAGGTATTGTTTGATTTGTTCTGTTAATCCATATTTTGTTATGTATAATGTAGTTGTCTTGTTTTAGAATTTTGTGTAGGTTTGAGATCAAATTACTGTAATTAATTGTGTTATTTGGGCTTTCAGTACAAAAAATAAGTTATTCTGTATTGTTTGAGCTATTTTATAAGTACATGACTTGCTTACGAAGACAGTGTGTTTGTGATGTATAATCTAGTTTTGTTTGAATAAGTCACATTTTGCAAAAAAAACTTGTTATGCAGTACTCTTATTTATTAAGTTGCTCAGGGGAACTTATATATTACTGCTTGTTGATCGCTAGAATTATTGTAGGAAAGATGTCCAGTGATGATGCTCCTCGTCCAGCATGCAAAAGGAGACGACGAGCTGAGGAGACAGTTGTGGACTACGGCCCACCACCGGCTAAAGTTCACCCTAGCATAGCTATCACGTACAGAACAACGCATCCTGATTTGATAAAATTTTATTTAATAAAAGCTTCATACACATGTAGTTGCTATACTGTCACATATTAAGTATAATTCATTGTGGTTGCAAGTTTCAGTGCTTGAGGCTGCTTCGCACTTACTGATGTTTAGAGATTGGCCTGTTAATTGTCCAAGATTTATGGGTGTCTTGCGAGATGCCGGCCTAGATAGTGTCTCACAGATGCAGTACATTTGTTTGAATCACCACTTGCTCACAGCATTCGTGGAGTGATGGTGTTCGCAGACCAATACCTTTCACTTGGCCACTGGAGAAATGACGATTACACTACAGAATGTTGCGATGATTCTGGGTGTTCGGATAGATGACCCTCCTATGATTGGCAGAATTATTGTTGGTGGCCAGAAACGATTGGCTTCTTGGCCAGATTACTGTGATGAGTTGATTGGAGCATATCCAGAGCCACACACCATGTACCATGATCCAGTCCATCCGCATGTCACATCAGAATTTCGAATGGGACAGGCTCATGCACGAACTTTTTTGCCCCTACGATGGCTGTGATGGACATACTACAGAGATTCGTACATAGATCTCCCAGAGCTTCAATTCACTATGCATGTCAAAGCATACATAATGTTATTGGTTCTTTCCTTTTGCCAGATACATCGAGTTCTGAGGTTCACCTACAGTATCTGCCATTACTTGAGGATATTGATACATTCAGGGAGTTATCATTGGGTTAAGCTGTGCTTGCTCATTTATATAGGGAACTACATGTGGAACCAAACTGAAGCGCACAAATATTGCAGGATGCATTCATTTATTGCAGGTATGGGCCTCGGAGCACATTCATGTGGGAAAACCATCATTACGTATGCCATATCCTACAGACATTGATGGGCTTACCGTAGGATGTTGGTAGAATGAAGGGTTCGTTCGGGAAATGCCAGCATCCCACCTCAAAGTATATAGAGATGAGTTGGGCGGACTGTTGCAGAGTCAGGTATGCTGCATTGGTATAATGTTTATTTGCTTACTCATTATGTGTTTACAATTGAAATAGTAATTTTTGCAATATTTACAGGTCATATGGAAGCCATATATATCGATTTGTAATGCGTCACGATATATGTTTCTGGAGAAGATATATGGCTTAGATAATGATATGTTGGAAGAGGGTAGAGTGGTACCGCTTGATCGCGGTGCTCGACAGCATGCTACCTTTATGGTTGATGTTGCACGATAGATCCATGTTCATACGAATTGATGCGAGGAAAAGCCGACGTTGATTGGATCGATTACCACCACTCTTACGTTGCACAATGAGAGGGCAGATGTGAGACAGTTGTAGTGGTAGATTCATCATAGCAGGACCGGGAGCCAGCGATCAACTGATACATGAGGTGATATCATTCTTGGGCTTCACTTTACATGTTGAAGGCTCCAACAATTCCTCCTGACATCTATTACCCTCGAGCTCTTAGAGAACGATTGATGATTAGTCTATATGCAAAGTATTACAAATTGGTTTTCCTATAATAATTAAACCTTGATCTAAATTTCTTTATTTGCAGCGTGAGCACATCTTGAATACTGAGGACATATTTCAACGCTATTTCGGGAGAGAAGATGATACAGAATTTCAACAATCTATCAACAATCACGAGGGATTGTGCGTGGAACTGAGAGGCAATATGCATATCTCTGATAGTCGTCAGGATCGACATTCCGATATCCGGCATCGCCAGCGGATGTGTCGTCGATGGATGTGGGTCCATCCTACACCGGTGGTCGGCGATCATATACATTCACGGTCCTTAGTATTCATATCAGGAAGCTATGTGGACTCAGATGCACCCATGGCAAGCACCAGCCACATATGGTCCACCGTCATTCCATATGACACCGCCATGCGGAGTGTACCACAGGTATTCGTTGCCTACTCAAGCTTTGGCTGATGTACCTCATGTTACACACTTAGGATATTCACAACAACCTGCCGAGCAAGTTGAAGAGGAGGAGGACCATCAATAGCATCATCTACGCGATCGGCCACGACGACCACCAGCCCATTATACTCCTGGTAGTGATGTGATTCTACCACGCATGCATCGACGAAGATAGACGTGTTATCTTTTTTATACAGTGGATGTCATGTATTTCTGTCAATTTTCATTTGTTATGATTACTTATTCAGTTTCACAGTTCTATTACTCTTAATTGCATAATCCTAGTGTTGTTTATTATTTGTTTATTTTGGTTGGATTACATCAGAGATCGACATTAGGTTCATATGCATTTAGTTAAATTCAATTTCTTTACATCACATATTGAGATGAGGTTGTGTGTTAATGTATGCTTTTTTATGATGATATGTCTTTTCTCTTAAGAGTTTGTTAATTACACTTTAATAAGAGTGTTTTAGTGCAGTGAGATATAACAAATTATGCAATGCTTCATTTGGTTGACTTTTAAGAGTGAAAAATTCTCTTGATTTCACTATTTTGAATTTCTTTACAAAACTGTGGTTACCCAGTCATTTGTTAACGTGGAAGTTGTAGAAATTTTTATTCCATTTCCAACGATATCAAACGCGCTAAAATCCGAGGATGAGCGTCTGACGGAAACGGGACCGCAATATATATGTTTTTTGCACCTTAAATATTCATACATTCCCAAAAACTACGGTTATCCGGGCGAGAATCGTAAAATATTGTCAACATGAAAGTTGTAGTATTTTTTATTACCTTTTCAATGATACCAAGCACACTAAAATCCAATACCGGATGAGCCCGATAAGACCAAAAAACGGGGGCTGTCACAATATCTTTATTTTTTGTAACTTAAATATTCATACATTCGCCAAAACTGCGGCTACTCGGGCAAGATTTATCGAAAGTTGTCAACATGAAAGTTGTAGTACTTTTCATTACCTTTCTAACGATACCAAGCACGCTAAAATCCGACACCGGATGAGCCCAATACGGCCAAAAAATAGGGGCTGCCGTAATATCTTTATTTTTTGTAACTTAAATATTCATACATTCGTAAAAACTGCAGCTACTTGGGTGAGATTCATCGAAAGTTGTGAACATGAAAGTTATAAAATTTTTATTATCTTTCCAACGATACTAAGCATGCTAAAATCCGACACCGGCTGAGCCTGATATGGCCAAAAAATGAGGGCTTGTAATATCTTTATATTTTGCAACTTAAATATTCATATATTCAAAAAAAGCTATTACTCAGTCGAGATTCATCGAAAGTTGTCAACATGAAAGTTGTAGAATTTTTCATTATCTTTCCAACAACACCAAGCATGCTGAAATCCGACACCAGATGAGCATAATATGGCCAAAAAACAACTGATGTGTGTTTATTATTATTTTTTTAAACAAAATTAAAGGTCGCCCTCAGCGACGGGCGGCCGGTCAGTGATAGTCTGGATGATCGGCGCCTATTTTAATTTTTTTTAAATGCCTAAATAGTTAATTAAAATTTTAATTAAGCCTCCTGAACTCGAGCCCGTGGTTCAATAAGCCGAACTCACAAGCTCAAGCCTGCTCGGTCTACTTACACTCTTAGTGTTGTCATTCAAAATTATTTTAAAATTTATAAATATTTGTCTAATTTAGTAATTTTGATTAATGTTATTTATTTTATCTTATCTTATCCATTTTATAATGTAAAAGCTCCTAAACAATAGTTTATTTTATCTTATCCATTTTATAATATTTTCTTCTTCCTGCTTCTATTTATTTGCATAACAGAAACTGCTTTAAAACATTCAATAGTTTAAAGTTCGGCTTCATATAATGACTTTTAGAAGATTTTTTTATAAAAGTTTTTTTTTAATTTAAACTTTTATTTCATAAATAGATAAATTTATTATTTTGTAAATAATCTTAGCTTAATGATTATGAGCTTAGATTATAAACCAAGAGATCTCAAAACGTGCGTATATGTTATATGTGAATTTATCATTAAATTGACTCAAATGTCTCAAAAAAATTATTATTTTAATTAGTTAAAAATTTATTATAATAATTGAAATTTATAATAACATTTATTTCAATCAATTATTCATTTACATTATACAGTATTAACTTTTTAGTAAACTACTATGACTCTTTTTAATATTTTAGCTAATAGTGTAGACAACTATTTATCCATTTTACTTTGCAATAACATTACATAATATAACATAATTCAAAAGGACAATATCTTAAAGGCCTTCATTGTTTTTATATTATATGATTAAGTTGTATCTACCTTTGCGGTCCCAAGTTCGGACATGAAAAGTGGAAGATTGTGATATGTAGTCGACAACCAACATAAAACTTATCAAAATAATCATGACATGAATCATTTAAATCATTGTGTTATCAAGCGTCCCAGCGGCGTCTTTGTATGACTTGAATCTGATGAAAATATGCAAAAGCAGATTGCAGGGTGCGGTGTTAAATAAGCAAGGTTCCTTATGAGCGGAGGCAAAGAAGTTAGTAATGAAACTAAAATTAGGTTAAGATCTTGGAATATAGGTACTTTTACAGGTAAATTAATGGAATTAATAAATATTATGGTTCATAGAAAGATAAATATTTTATGTATTCAAGAAATTAAATGGGTTGGGGAGAAAGCAAGGAGATTGATAATTTATGTTTTAAACTTTGGGGTAGAAGTCGAACTAGAAATAGTGTGTGTGATTATAGATAAAAGTTTGAAAGATAATATTATAAATATTAATAGATGCGGAGATAGAATTATAGCTTTAAAGATTATTATGATCTTAAGATTATCAATATAAGTATTTATGCTCCTCAAGTAGGATTGGATGTAAGCTCAAAAAATTTTGGAATGAATTAGAGAGATTAATACAAAAGACACCTCTTGAAGAAAAAGTATTTATTGGAGGAATTTAAATGGATATGTTGATAAAGTGATAGAAGATTTTAAAAATATTCATAGTGGTTATGAATTTGGAGTGACTAATGAAGAAGGTAGGACTATATTAGATTTTACCTTAGCTTATGATTCTGTAGTTGCTAATACTTTATTTAAGAAAAGAAATGAATATATTATTACTTATAAAAATGAATCTAGTAAAACATATATTGATTATTTTCTGATAAGAAAAATAGATCGTTTAGATTGTAAATATTGTAAGGTCATTCTAAGTAAAAGTTTAAGTACCCAACATCGATTGTTAGTTTTAGATTTTAAGATGAAAGATTGTAAGATGAAAAATAAATCAAATTATTGTCCTAGGATTAGATGGGGATACTAAAAAACACAAATAAAAATATTTTTAAGAGCAAACTACAAGAACTTAGAATTTGGGATATTCATAAAGAAATTAATGTTATGTGGGAAAAAGTAACAAGTGAAATTAAGCAAGCTGCTAAAATATGCTTGGAGAATCAAAAGTAAAAGCTTTTTTTTAATAAAAATAGTTGGTGGTAAAGTCAGAGTGTGCAAGAAAAGATAAGAAATAAGAAGCATTATTATAAAACTTGTTTTAGATGTAAAAACTCGGAGAATTTGAAAAGATTTAAAGTGGCCTCTAGAGATTCTAAGAAAACAATATATTATGCAAAAAATTTAATTTTTAGTGATTTATACAATAGATTATATACTAAAAGGTGAAAGATGTATATATAAGTTAGCCAACCAAAGAGATTGGAGAAGTAAAAACTTAGTTCAAGTGAGGTGTATTAAGGATGAAAATAATAAAGTGTTTTTCTTAGAAAATAATATTGAAAATAGGTGGATGAGGTATTTTGATAAACTTTTCAGTGAAGGATCTGAAAATATGATTGATTTTAGCAATCTTAATACCTAAACACAAATAGATAATTTTATTTTTATTCATTATTAGTAAATGAAGTTAGAAGCTTTAAAGAAAATAAAATGTGGAAAAATAATAGGACTTGATGATATTCCAATAGAAGTGTGGAAATGTTTAGGAGATCTAGGAATTTCTTGGCTTATAAATCTTTTTAATGTTATTTTAAAGACTAAAAAGATGTCAGATGAGTAGAGAAAGAGTTTGTTGGTTCCTATATTTAAGAATAAAAGTGATGCATAAGAGTGCGCAAATTATAGAGGAATTAAGTTAATGTGTCATACATTAAAATTATGGGAGTAATTGAGCATAAGTTACGATGTGATACAAAAATTTCTCATAATCAGTTTGGTTTCATGCCAGGTAGATCTACTATGGATGTTATACATTTGTTAAGAGGTTTGATGGAGAAGTATAGAGAAAGTAAGGAGGATCTACATATGATATTTATTGATTTAGAAAACTTATGATAAAGTTTCAAGAGATGTTCTTTGGAGAGTTCTAGAATAGAAAGGAGTTAATATTGGTTATATTCAAGTCATTAAGGATATGTATACTAGAGCTATTACTTGTGTCCAAACACAGGGAGGATTGATAAAATATTTTTCTATTTTAGTTGGATTACATCAAGGATCAGCTTTAAGCCCTTATCTTTTTTACTTTAGTTATGGATGTTCTTACTAGGCATTTACAGGAAGATGTGCCTTGATGTATGCTTTTTGCTGATGGCATTCTTCTTGTTGATAAGATTAGAAAGGGAGTCCAAGAGAAACTTGAAATATGGAGGTCAACTTTAGAGTCTAAAGGTTTTCGTTTAAGTAGATCTAAAACTGAATATATGGAGTGTAATTTTAGTTGTAGAAGTTATAGTAGTAGCATTGTGACATTAGGTGAACAAGTCATTAATAAGAGTGAGCGATTCAGATATTTAGGCTCTATTGTTCAAAACGATGGTGAAATAGATGGAGATGTTATTAGTAGAATTCAAGTTGGATGGTTGAAGTGGAGGAATGCATCTAGCCTATTGTGTGATAGAAAAGTTCCACTTAAACTTAATGAACAATTTTATAAGATGGTGGTAAGACCTACGATGACTTATGGTGCAGAATTTTGGCCAATAAAAAAGAAGCATAAGACTAAGTTAAGTGTTACAGAGATGAGGATGCTCAGGTGGATGAGTGGCTTTACTCTTAGAGATAAAATGCGAAATGAGTATGCTCGAGAAAAAGTTGGAGTAGCTCCAGTGGCAGATAAGATTAGAGAGAGTCACCTTTGATGGTTTGGCCACATAAAGCGTCGGCCTTCCGATGGACCCGATTAGGAGAGTAGATGCATTAGATTTGCCTTATGTTAAGAAAGGTAGAGGTAGACCTAAAAAGACTTGGTTAAGATGTATAAAAAATGACCTTAGTATACTTGAATTAAATGAGAATTTGACACATAATAGGACACAATGGAGACGAAGGATTCATGTAGTCGACCCCACTTAGTGAATAAAGGCTTGTTGTTGTTGTTGTATATGATTAAGTTGTATATTAATTAGAGGGTTCACAAAACTATCCTACAAACTAATCATTTTTTTATTTTACACCAATAAGCAACATATTAGTAAATGCTTTATTATATGCTAGACACACACATACACATAATCTGAATCTAATGCATATACTCTCCTGACTAGGTTAAGACAGCCAACATTTTATGTAACCAAACCATTTAAGGTGATTCAAATCTTATCTGCCACTAGAGCTACCCCAACCTTCTCATGAATATATTTGTTTCACATTTTGTCTCCAAGTGTAAAGTCACTCATCCACGTGAGCATCATCATCTTTGCAACACTTAAATTTATGTTTCTCTTTTACTGACCCATTATGTTCCATAAAGCATTGCATGGTACCATCATCTTATAAAATTTCCCTTAAGTCTAAGCGATACTTTTCTAGCACACAATAGGCTCGATGTATTTCTCTACTTCAACCATCCAACTTGAATTCTACCATCCCTTTGATCAATGAGCCCAAGATGTCTAAACATTGACTCTTTTAATAATTTGAATACCTATTATCATAACGTTACCACTAGAACTAAAACTACTAAAATTATACTCCATGTATTTGGTTTTAGATCTACTCAAATGAAAGCTTTTGGAGACTATGGTTGAACTCATAATTCAAGCTTTTCTTGAATTGCCTCTCTAGTCTTATTAACATGAATATCATCAACAAAAAGCATATACCAAGGTACATCCTCTTGTAAATGTTTAGTAAGAACATCCAAATCTTAAAGTAATATATATATATATATATATATATATATATATATATATATATATATATATCTATATATATATATATATATATATCAACCCTCCTTGTGTTCGAACACAACAGCTCCAATATACATATCTTTAATGACTAGAATATAAGCAATATTAACTCATTTATTTTTCAAGAACTCTCGAAAATATTTCTAATGTACTTTCTCTAAATCAACAAATATCATATGTAGATCCTCCTTACTATCTCTATACTCCTCCATCAAACCTCTCACAAATAAATTTGCACGCTCTTCAACATCACCTTTATTATTAAAAATAAAAATCAATAAACTCTTTCTCCACTCATCTGATATTTATTTAGTAATTAAAATAATATTAAAAAGTTCAATAAACCAAAAAAATTATTGATCTCTTAAGAATTTTAACACTTTTATTAAAATATCATTAAATCCTACTAATTTTTTACATTTCATTTTATTTAAAATCTCTCCAACTTCAATTTACTAATAAGATGATAGAAACATAAAACTCTATTTTCATTTAGGATACTAAAGTTGTCAAAATCAATCATATTCTCACACCTTTAAAGAAAAATTTGATCAAAACATATTATTCTGTGTTAAATTCCTCTTCTAAGAAAATCATGTTTTAATCATCATCATTAATGCACTTCACTTAAACTAAATATTTTACTTCTTTTATCTCTGCACTTTGCTAACTTATCCAAATATCTTTCATCCTATTTAATATCTAATTTAATATATAGATTATTAAATGTTAAATTCTTTGCATTACATATTACTTACTTAAAATCTTTACATATTACTCTATATCTTTCCCAATTATCATAACTTTTACTTCTAAACTAAATTTCATAACAAATCTTTTTATTTTTTTAATCTTTCTTACATATTTTGGCTTGATTACTAATTATTTTTACTATTAGAAGTTTTTTCTTTGGATTTTTCAAACACAATTTGCACAACTTGCTTAATATCATGTTACATGCTACTTTTCCTACATTACATTAGCTTCATGCACATCACAAGTTTTAAGATCTTGTAATTTACTCTTAAAAATATTTTTGCTAATAATCATTAAGTACTCACATCTTATTTTAAGATAATATTTCATTTTATTTTTCAACTTCCAATATCTCATCTTAAAATCTAAAACCAATAATCATTATTAGAAACTTAAAACTTTCACTTAAAATGACCTTATAATATTTACAATTTAAATGATTAATTTTTCTCATAAAAATAATTAATCTATATTTTACTTAATCCATTCTTATAAGTGATAATATATTTATCTCCTTTCTTAAATAAAGTATTAATAATTATAAAATTATAAGCTAAAATAAGATCAAATATTATCTTATCTTCTTCATTAATCACTCCAAAACCACAATCATATGAATGCTTTTAAAATCTTATATTATTCTAATAATATATTCATTTAAATCTCATCCAATAAAATACTAATTATTCAATAAATATTCTTTATATTAATTTTTCTAGATCATTCCAATTTTTTTTAAAACATACATTCAAACCTACTTGAGACATTCCAATTTATAACATTATCAATCTTAGCATTAATAACGATCTTTAAAATTATAATTCTATCTCCAATTCTAGTAATATTCACAACATTATTCTTCAAATTCATATTTATAATCACATCTACACTATTTCTATTATGACTCGAGTCATCTGAATACCAATATTTAAAACCTAAATTATAAATGTTCATAATATTTTCCCCAACACATAATTTCTTGAATATATAAAATATTTATCTTCCTATGATATACTATCTATTAATTTTATTAATTTACCGATAAAAACACCTATATTCTAAATTTTTTCCTAATTCTTAGTTTCATAAACTAGCTTTTTTGCCTTCACCCATCCAACAAGAACTCTTATTTATTTAGCATTGCACTTCTGAGTGTCGTTGCAAAAGCCCTTGCACACTTTCTGCTATATTCAAGTCATACAACAAATCTCTTCTAGAAAACACCCTATCATTAACAAAGTATTAAATGATTCATGTCACGCTTTCCCATAAGTTTTCTAATGATTGTTGACTGCCTAACACCAATGATAAGGTTATATATATAAAGTCATAATAGGAGAGCATCACTGCCACCGGCATTGCAACAACTAGCCCTGAAATACGTTATGTGCTGCCTTAGGTTCCCACTGCCATTAGAGCTCTTGAAAGAAGGTGGTATGAAACCCTTGAGATATTGGATGGCATCGAATTCCTCTGGTTAGGGTCTACCCTTTGGAACCGATGATCCTCCTTAGGCTTGAGCCAACGCTTCTCTCACATGCTGCTCAACCATAGTTTTAATATCTTTTTCCTATATGGAGGTACTATCCACTATCTTTCTACATAAGCTCATGCTTCCTACTCTATTAGAGGTAAAGTCTTGGCTGAATCAAAGACATGCACCAACTCTGGCTGACTAGTCTAAGCTATAGTAGGATGAACTGTCAGGGCTTGATTCTAAAGTGCTAAAATAACTGCTAGCAAATCCTCAAGTTTATTCTCCATCTCATCTATTTGTTTATCTTTTTGCTTCAATTCTTAATAAAGTTACAAGACATGTTATTCCTCATGACATTCTCCGCACACTGCCCATCATAAATTTTCATCTAATAAGATTATAATGTAGTTTAAATAAAAGAGAACATGAATTTATAAAGGCAGAAGAGGCAACAAAATCTAATAGAAAAAAAAATTTGATTGCAGCTACCTTTTATTTCTTATACAGCAAATCAGACCAACAGATTCCTTCATTACAAATGCATCAACTTAAAATGCAGCAATAAAAAGAGCTCAAAAATCAAAATCAAAATCAAAACATGATACAATAAATAATCCCTTCCAAAATACCTCATACCTGTGATTTTGAATTGAACTATAAATGTATGAAGCCAGTTGTTTCACTAAGTCAGTTCCTGCTCCTTCAAAGCTGCTAATCTTACACTGTCGCGGTCCCGCTTGAACACAACATACAATGGAGTATAAAACAAAGAGCACAAACCAAAAGGCACAGTCATCATTGATAACAAACCTCTTGAAAGCGCAATTGCCTGTCTAACTGAACCATTTGCAAGATCAGAATTATATCCATACACTCTCTCTGTAAGAAATCCAACCGCTGGTGCAGCAAAAGAAGAGAATGAGCCCTCGAAGGCCCTGTCAAAGGCATAGATCATCGTCCGATGCTTGATTGGGACAACTTCGGCGAACATGGGGTTATTAGCACAGGAACCACACCAACTGATGGTGATGCCCATGAGGAAGAGAGTCGCGGCATAGGAAGCCCAGCTGTTAACTGATTGAGGAATGACAGAAAAGAGCAGCAATGAGAAAGGGATGCCCATGAATGCGCTGAACTGTGCGCATGTGGTTCGGCCTGTGTCTGGATACAAAATGGAGGCTCGGTCAGCGAGAAATCCTCCGAGAAAAGAGCCGCCAGCACAACCAATTGCAAAGAGGCTGGTGAGTGCAGCTGAACTCTTGTTATCAAATCCTGGGGTGGAAATACAGAAGCTTCAGAAATGTAGAATGAAACATTTTCTATTTGCAGATAATCTGTGTTTACCAATGAGTTCAAACCACATGGTAAAGAACACCATGGCAGTCCATGGCAAAGAACCAACAATTCCCTGCAGGACTATTATCTGAAATGTCTTTACTTTCATCACGCTTCTCATTGCAGAACAGGAATCAGTCCAGACGGATGGCGATAACGGCAAGACCTTCACAAGCAAACTGCTGCAGGACAGATGAACATAACTAGTTTGAGAGTGTAGGATAAACTTGTGGGCTAAGATTAAAAGGAAAGCAATTATTCAAGAGTTACTACATTCGACTTGAGTTGTAGTGCATAGATCTACAAGGGAATGAATGAATGGAGACTGATTCATTTTTGAAACTATGTAGATGAACAAATGGGAGGAAGGTAATTGACTAGTACTATTATGATACAATTTTTGCCAAAAATCTTTTAGTTCAGATCATAAGAAAATCAACTGAAATATAAATGTTTTCACCATCCATATCAAACTTGTGAACATTGCAAATGTTTCATTAGATTTTTCACCTTTTGAGTAGAGGATAAAACGCATGCAAAGTATGCACTACTAATTTAGCACATCATTTGCCTTATCCCCACATTTTGGGATAGGCTTTGACTCTTTCTTCACTATTAGCTTCTGTTTAGTTTAGCATGAAGCAGTAAGTTTAGCTTTACACTATTTTTTTAATCCTAACTTATAGGCTCTAACCAAGTTATCTTTGATCCCTAACTATTTCTTCCAAAATCATACCTAGAGCAAGGTACCATCTCCTCCATGAAATTCATATTTTCTTATCCTTATAATTTCAAAGAAATTTTGTGAGCCTCCATCACATTTGAGACCAAATTAGTGTCGAAGTAGTAGCTCCAACACATAGGATTTTATTACAGCTTGAGTGAGATTAAGTTAAATCTAGAAAACTCTATTTAGTTAAAAACCCATAAATTGATAAGAACAAATTAAGTGAAAAACTAAAAGAATTGAAAGTATTTTTGCAATCCCACAAATCATAGGATTAAGCAAACTACCCAATCAAACTTCCATGTTAGCCACTTAAAAGGATTGTTGTCAAATTGGAACAACTAGCATAGCATGAAGAAGACGAGAGTAAACTACCAGAGGAAGCTCAAGAGACCAAACATGATATTAGGAATAGTTTAAATAGATTAAGGAGATAACTTATTTTATGAAGATGCTTCAAAAGAAGAAAAAAGAGGAATTTTGTGTATGTTAATCCTTTTATACAAATGCAATTAACAGTTTGGGATAGTACACCAACTTCAACTTTATTCAGGATTGATCATTCTATGATCAATCAAAATATAGCAACCACATCTGAAGGTTAGGAAAATCATGCATGTAGGTTTTGTCAACAAAATTGATTACTAGATGGAATATTCAAATAAAAAAATTATTTAGCTTGAATATAAAAATATTCTAGCTCTACATAAAAATGATTAGCCATGTGTTGATCTTATTTAAAGTTATCATTACTCTTCGATTAATTGCACTTGCAAGAGCAATGACATAAAAAAGAAACTCAAGATAAAGAAGCTCTTAATAAAAATAAAATTAAGTTTAACATTGAAATTAATTTTTTTTTACAAATAAAAATTGGGGGATTAATTGCAATATTAGAATTTATAAATTAAGAGGCTAAATTAAGATAGGTAAGAATTTTATGTGGAGAGATTCAATAAAACAATCAAATATTCTCGATCTAATTTTGTTTACCTGTTTCTACATGGAGAGCCACCTAAGAAATCCAAGGGAAGAATCACTTGAATTTTTTTTTAAAATATTATCAGACAAAAATATAAAAAATTAGGTCATTTCTCAATTTATGTGTATCATCCATTGATTTAAACTATGATTATCCATAGTTAGAATGAATGTAGGAGATTTAAGATAAAAATTCATGCATTAATGCATTTACTTTGAATTGTTGGCAAACATAGATTGACCCATAGTTTTCTATAAATAGGATTCTCCAAGATGTAACAATAAAGCTTGAAGATATTGAATAGATTTTCTCCTCAAATTCTCCTTGTCTTCAAAACTCAATTACTTTCTCTCTCTAGCAAATATCCCATTCCAAACTCCTAAAAGGTATGGTTCCTAAGACCAAAAGCCACTAGATCATCTCACTTGCTCTTTTCTCTCAATCACATTACTTAAAACTCCTCTTCTTCCAAAGTATTCCTCCATTGTCCTAGTATTTTCTTGTCAATGGAATGAGTCTTTCGCATGCCCCCAATACTATTTCAACAAATTGAAAACAATTATCATCAAGATGGAATCTTATCATATTAGTTAATAATTGGTATTACATTTAAGTGCCAATGTTTTACAAATCCTAAAATTTTTGAAAATGATAACATATTGTACCGAGTGAACATTTTGCATGCCACATAAATTATAAGGTCCGATGTACACTACAATATTGGCAATTTTAGAAAAAATACAATAAATGTTTGGTTTGGTTGATAAATTTAGTAAGATTATTTCAAATCATGAACAATAAATTTATATTCTCCAAAAAAAAATTAACTAGTAAAAATAATAATAAGGCTTCATGTGACAAATGAAATAAAAGAAAATTTACATGAGTACATATAGTGTGGCTCCTTTATGAAAATTTAACTTTTGTATACTAATCCCTAAGTTTTCAACCTTTTGAAAACAAGGACAAAAAAAAAAAAAAAAAAAAAAAAAAAACGAAATAGCATCGTAGTTTTACAACCATTTCATCAAATCTTAATAATTTACTAAGAGTTGTTTGGTTGGCTAAATTTGAAATGTAATATAAAGTGAAAGTAATGTATTTTTTAGATTGTTTGGCTGAAAATACTAAATATATATATATATATATATATATATATATGGTAAAATCAAGTAATGTAAAATAAAATACTAGAGGTTTTACGATGTGACGGCGACAACAAGCGAGAGATTGCGATGAGGCTAAGGCGAAAGCGAACATATGGACAAGTGGTGGGTGGGGCCCACTATGGGTAATTACAATGGCCACAATTTTGGTATATTCAAAACTCGGTTAAAATTGAGCGAATTTGAAATTCATCAAAAACAAACTACAAGGAGAATTTTGAATTCATTAGAATTTTATACTGTATTCCAAATTTTCTAAATCAAATACCAAAAATCTTAAAATCCCTGCATTCCAAATACGTTACACCCTTTTTCATCAAACCAAACAACCACTCTGCCTTATCAATATGATTATACAATCATACAAAAAACTTCTACCTATAAGAATCGAGTACAAACCTCTAATATGAGTGGTAAAACCTGAAACCCTAAACTTAAGGGAAAATTTAGGAGGTGGTTGAATAAAAGGTCTAATAATAGAATTTGTACTGGTAGGGGTTTTTTCTGAAGCTCTACTAGTTTCAGGACCATTTTGTTTAAGCATCTGATCAATTTTAACTTCTAAGCTAAAAAGATGATCCAATCTTGTATTGTAAATTATTGGATAAAAATACTGATTTTTCTTGGAATGGTGTTAATCCCCATTCACTTTGATGAAAGTATAAGGCATTTCTTTATATAGAATGGTATGGTTCGTTGAATCACGAACATGGTTAATTTCAATACACTTTAGTTATGTTAAAATTTTTTCATAAGTCTCTCTAGAGAGATTAGATTCAAATGGGAAAAGATTGTTTCCCAATTTAGGGTTTTAGGTTTTACTCGATTCTTATAGGCAGAATATTATTTTAATTATTTTTTGTCTATATATAACTATATATTTATACAACTATTTGTAAAACTAAAAATAAATAAAAATTTACAAAACTTTCTTGCTCTGATACCAGTTTTGGCTGGGAGATATAAAAGATATAAAAACACAGAATATTATTAATATAAGATTTAAACTTACACGATTATAGGTAAGAGGAAGGAGGGATGAAGGAGGAGAAGAGAGGAGAAGAAAACTAAGCACGTCTGATAGATAATGCCTTTATATAGAAAGAGCGAGAGAGAAACTTTGCTGCAGGTATAATAGGCAGAATATCTCTAATGATTTCAATAATGTGGCTGCTTTCGAGGTGGAAAGTTGCATTATTTCATCTGGTGGGAATGCTTTATGAGTTGTAAAGTAGATTCTCTGCTGGTGGAGATAATGACATCCACTTTTGAGTAAAGAAAGCGCAGTGGAGGTAATAATCTTTCCTTTTGAGCTAAGTAAAGTGAAGCGATAATTTCTGCATTTTTGGAGCCATTAATTTTCTCGAGATTCTCATTCGATACCTTGACTTCATGTGTCCGGATGTAGATAGGGTGATTCATGGCGAATGATTTTTAAATCTTCTTGAGGCGTTCTATGTTGGATCTCATTCACGTGAGGGTACGTCTTTTGATGCTTTGAAGCATCAGTAGATAGCTCAAAATTAAGTAATTTTTGAGGTCATTAATTTAGAATAGCTTTAATAATAGTTTTAATTTATTTGAGTTTATCATCGCCAATCGCGATTGAATTCCACCATTTTATAAAATTATCTTTGAAGGACTGATTAAATAGATTATTCCAAGAATAACATTTGACTCAGATCCAGATTTTGATCGTAAAGAATGAAGATTTTGTCCTTGGATCATTTTCTTGGATTAATAGCCTCATTTTGGGGTTCTTATCAATCATTAAAATTTCTTTGATTGGTTCGGAAGAATGTTTAATTTGGCTTTAAAATAGTTGTCTCAGAAGCCATTTGGAAGGTCTACGTTAATGATTTCTTTGTTTATTATGAACATCAGGGAATGGTTTATCGTTGATAACGAAGAATGCACGCTGCTTTTACATGCTTCGATAATTTACTCCAATCTTGTGTTGTAAATTATTGGATAAAAAATCTTGATTTTCTTGGAATGGTGTTAATCCTTCAATTTGATGAAAGACCTTTTCATAAGGCATTTAATATCTGAGAATGATATGGTTGTTGAATCGCGCATGGTTCAACACACTTTAGTTGTGTTAAAAATTTTTCATAAATCTCTCTAGAGATATTAGATTCAAATGGGAAAGGATTGTTTCAAATATCTTTCAAGTAAAGTCCACAGATTATTTATTGAATAATTTGAGAATTAATTTCAATAATATTTTGTTTTACTTCTTTTGAGAAGTAAGGTTCTTGACGTCTTTTAGGGATGGTGTTCTGCTAGAGGTTTCACCTTTAAGTAGTTAAAGGAGGCTGTAAAGATAAGTTTTCAAATCGATCGTGTCATAAGTTGACGATCTTCCATCTCTGACCCTGACTTCCCAGAAGAGTTACCATCTCGATTAGGAGGTATCCTTCATATGGGGTGATCCGACCGTCTGGAATTCCACGGGTTAGAAAATCGTGAAGAGAATTTTCATTCTAATGAATTGATGCGAAATCGAAAGGCGTGATTGTCGAGATCTGAAAATTTATTTTGAAATCGATTTTTACATCTTGTTCAATGATATATTTGATTGAGAGCGATGTCTGAAGAGAAAATGCTGATTAAGTAAATCATCTTGGAATTTTGAGATGCACTTAATCACAGAAAGTATTTTTTTTTTATAATAGAATATTTTTGCTGCGTAGGATTCCATCTACCGTAAGCGGTTAATTCTTCGAATTTTTTATTTGTTTTAGGATACCTTCATAGCCGCTTACCAGGAGGCGTCGGTTTAAACAATTTTGAAGCTAGTGGGTCATGTAAGGCAGGGAAGATTTTGAACCCTTTGCTTAATTTGCGTCGCAGTATGAATCTCGAGACCGTGGTGGGATTCTTTTAATCTAAAGAGTGGGGCCGTCCTTTGTCAGTTGTGATAAAATCAACTACGTAATTAAAATCTAAGAATCTTTGTAAATTTGCTTATCTAAAATCATATCAAAATTTGTTAAGAATTCAATACTTCTATTAATTCCAGATAATAAACATTGATATACATGCGATAAAAAATCTTATTTCGCTTTAAAATAATTGATTTGGCTCAAATAACTAAGCCATTTTTTAAAATTAACCATTTAAATGTTTTTAAATAGTTGAAGTGTTATGAATTGACAATTACTCCTCGGAAATGTAAGATTATGTTATGACCACGTAAAGAAAAGAGGGACCGAATTGTAATTAATTACAAAGTTCGCTAAACAAAGTTTTAAAATAGATCGATATTTAATTCTTAATAAAAGGGATTTATTAAATAGATCGATAATGAAAAAATATTTTCTAAATTTGATTTAAAATCGATATATAGATCCGATAAAAGAATCGGATCGCTATAAAACAAAGATTTACTGCACTTTGGACATTACGAATGGAACGTAATACCCTTTGGTTTAAAAAATGCGCCTTCAGAATTTCAGCATATCATGAATAATATATTTAAATATTATTTTAAATATATTTTAGTTTATATTGATGATGTTCTTGTATTCTCAAACACTATTAACGAACACTTCAAACATTTAAAAACATTTAAATGGTTAATTTTAAAAATGAGTTAATTATTAAAAATCAAATTATTTCAAACCAAATAAGATTTTGCCATAATATATCTAATGCTTCTATTATACCAATTAATAAGTTGAATTCTAACAAATTTTTTGATATTATTTTAGAAAAAAACTACCAAGATTCTTGTGACAATTATGTAGTGATTTATCACAATCCTGAGCGAGGCCCCACTCTTGTGAAAGTTAATCACCACGGTTATATTCATCCGGCAAGACGCAAAATTAAGCAAAGGGTTCAAAATCTTCCCTGTCTTAATCTTGTGAACCCCACTAGTTTCAAAATTGTTGAAACTGATGCCTCTGGTAAGGGCTATGAAGGTATCCTAAACAAATAAAAAATTGAAAAGAATTATTTTCGCTTTCACGGTAGATGGAATCCTACGCAGGTATTCCATTATAAAAAAATTTCTACGTGATTAAGTGCATCTCAAAATTTCAAGATGATTTACTTAATCGATTTTCCTTCAGATTGACCCTCCAAATATATCATGAACAAGATGTAAAAATCTAGTTTCAAAATAAATTTTTCATCTTGCAATCAGCCTCTGTCTT
Source organism: Cymbidium sinense (assembly GCA_021442155.1). Classification (NCBI taxonomy): domain Eukaryota; kingdom Viridiplantae; phylum Streptophyta; class Magnoliopsida; order Asparagales; family Orchidaceae; genus Cymbidium; species Cymbidium sinense. The sequence goes on along the minus strand of CM038225.1, from coordinate 44,617,651 downwards.
CGATTTTGAGAATTCATTAAAGGTAATGAAAATTATCTTCCGATTTTCTAACCCACAATTTCGCAGACGATCATGGTCACCCCATGGAAGGGATGCTCCTCCAATCGAGGTGGTAACTCTTCCGAGGTCGCTCGCCGACTAATGGAAAAGATCCTCCAACTTAATAATGCATGATCGATTAAAACTTATCTTTATTGCATTCTCTTCAACTATCAAAAAGGGTGAAATTCTAAAAAGAACACCATCCCTAAAAGATGTCATTCAGAACCCGCTTATTTCTCAAAGAAGTAAAATAAAATATTATTAATTCCTCGACATAAATAATCTCGTGACTTTACTGAAAGATATTTGAAACAATCATTTCCCATTTTGAATCTAATCTCTAAAGAGACTTATGAAAAAATTTAACCACAACTAAAGTGTGTTGAAATTATCCATGTTTGTGATTCAACGAACCATACCATTCTATATAGCAAATGTCTTATACAGAAGATCTTTCATCAAATTGAATGGGGATTAACATCATTTCAAGAAAAATCAATATTTTTATCCAATAATTTACAACACAAGATTGGAGTAAATTATCGGTGTGTGTATGATGAAGGCATTCTTCGTTATCAACGATAAACGACGACATTCCTGGATGTTCATAATGAACAAAAAATCATTAACAGAGACCTTCCAGCTTAGTTCTACATATGGTGGAACTATTTTGGAGTCGAATTAAACATTCTTACCGAACCAATCAAAGAAATTTTTAATGATTGAATGGAAGAAGCCTCCAAAATGAGGGCTATTAATCCAAAAAAATGATCCAAGGACAAAATCTTACTCATTTTTTACGCCACAAATCTCATGGATCTAAATAACGTTATTCTTGGAATGATCCATTTAATCCTTCAAAGATAGTTTTATTAAAATCATAATTCAATCGGCGTTGAGGATAAACTCAAACAAATTAAAGTTTATTAAAGTTATTACGAATTAACGACTCTCAAAAAACTACTGATTTTGAGCTATCTATTGATGAGGTGCTGCATCAAAGACGTTACAGAATGAGATCCAACATAACGCCTCAAGAAGATTTCTGAAAATCAACTCACCTGTTTAATCACCCTATCTACATCTCAAGGACAATGTAGTCTTGACCAGATCGAAGAATCCACTGAGAAAATTAATGGACTTAACGCATAAATTATTCACACTTTGCCTTTACAGCGCAAAAGGAAAGTATTATTACCTCCACCAAACCCGCTTTACTTACGCTCAAATGCGCATTATCTCCACCCAGAATCTACTTTACAACTTATAAAGCATTCCCACAGATAAAATAATGTTACTTTCCACCTCGCGCCACATTATTGAAACCACTGGCGATATTCTGTCTAAATTATTGTACCTTTGCAGAGTCAAGTTCTCTCTGCTCTTTCTATATAAAGGGCATTATCTATGTTCAGACAGGCTTTTTCTCCTTCTCTTCTCGCCTCCTTCATCTCTCCTTCTGGTCTACTACTGTCTATAATCGTGTAAGTTTAATATATTTCTATATTTCTTAGATAAGATAACTCATAGTTGTTAAGTATGATTCTCAAGCCAACGGAATAAATATCATTGTTCTTCCCATTTATGTTAGCGAATGCCAGAAGATCCATAATGATGTAAGCATAAGATTTTAATTAGAATTATCTCATTTAAAACACCATCTCCTTTGAATATAAGAATGACAATCATTTCCAATATATATTACAATAGGTTGGATTGTATGAGAAGCAATCACAATGTAAATCTAATGCAGAACCTAGCAATGATGATGCATATACCCTCTTAAAACAATTGAAATGAAACACATGAACTATACATGTTCAAAGTTCATAATCTGAGAGTTGTCAAAAAAACTTTTGATAGAGGGATTGATAGAGAGAGTATGAATATAACACAAAAAATATGCAACAACGAGCATATGATTTCAGAGCAGTTTAGTTAAATGACCTACATCTATCATGGGAATCTAGGGAAGACCTCTTATTATGAATGAAAAGGTACACTTCATGAGAGTTTAATTTCTTGTTGTTTAAAAAAAAGAATGTTTTGAGTGGAAAAAAATTACCTTAAATGTAAAACTCTCTTCTCCTACCAAAGATGTCCCTCTTCGAAGTCAAAACTTGAATAAAGTGAAGCAAGTTTGGAATAGCTGCGTAACATGATAAGAAATGCCTAAACAGATGGAAGTGTGATGACTTTCAAGTGGCAAGTAGCATGGTTTCTAATAATAAGATGGCATAGTAATTGAGATAGATGCATCAGTAGTTGGCATAGAGAGACTACCATCAGGTAACTGTTGACTTACATCAAAGGCTATCATCAGGTAACTGTTAGCTTACATCAAAGGCTACCAGGTGTCTCGCCCACATGATTATAGTGCAATGTAAGTGTGGGCTGACAATGGTTGATGCAAAAGCCCAAAGATCTAGGGCATGCTGGCATAACTCAATACTACTTGTGTTAGCAAGGAAAGGTATTTGACAGATAGGGCTCCCATCTGACAAATGAAAATCTAAGGCTAGATAACCAAACCTGATTTGACCAAATTGAGGTCAGCTGAGAGGAAAAATGAGATTGGGCAGGGTTCACCATATTAGGGCCTAGGTCATATGACACTTGGACAACTAGGATGAGAGTTCAAGAAATGAAGTGCTCATTTATAAAACATTTAAGACCATATAGCAAGCCTGCAAGTTCAGATTAACATCCACATGTTTTGCTATGAAATATTTAAAAAGTGGTTCAATGAAACCAAAAATGAGAGAAATTTTGGCAAGCAGGCGGAATTCATCATGTCATGGGTTGCCAAGGTCAATCTTGAAACTTAATCACTAAAGGACTCTTTCTTTTTATGTTCAATGCTCAAAATGACATGTGGTGTCTTTAATGGCCTCTACAATAATAAAACTCATCAAAGGAATGAATATTGCCAAGGATGAATGGTAAAATCACCTTCACATATACTTTTAAAGTTTCCAAAAAGATTTGATAATTGATAACGTCAATAACAACCTCTCTCTCTCTCTCTCTCTCTCTCTCCTCCCTCCCTCTCTCCTCGCCCTTGCTCACGCACTCTCTGGTTCTCTTTTTCAAATGAGCTGAGCTCGAGCCTAAGTTAGAGTTAAAAGTTGGGTGTTCAAGTCGAGCTCAAGCTTAGTGTGACTCGAGCTCGACTCGACTCATTTATACCCTTACATAGCCCCTATAACACACATTTTTTAATTTAGATGATATAAGGTTATAAATAAATATTTGTATTATTTATTAATTATTTTTTAGTTTTACTAATCCCTTTATTTTTTATGTGTATCATATGTTGTAATACACATTATTTTATCAAGTATTTTGTGGTTGAATGTATGATGCTTAATTTAAGTATTTCGTTGTTGGATGTATGATGTTGTTATGAAGGAGAATGTGTGATTAACAAGGAAAAAGGATGATGAATCAAATTTAAATATATATATATATATATATATATATATATATATATATATATATATATATATATATATATATATATATATATATATATATTATTGGTAAAAAAGATTAGACATGGAGTATTATTGCAAAAGCCAAGGATATTTATAAAAAAAATACAATATTCTAGAGCAATTTAAAGGCAAATAGAAGAAATCTTCATCCATGTTTAAGAGTTACAATTGATTACAAAGATGGTGAGGGTGACAAACAAGATTATAATTTTAAAGATAATAACAATATGATGAAGGTAACGAGACTTTGTTGACTAATGATGATGATAATTCTCAAGATTAATAGTTTAAATTATTAAAAAAATCATTAAAATTAAAACATAATATTTTAAATTTTGAGTGGTTGAGACATTGAGTAATTGAACTTAAACATCACTTTAGATGTTTTTATTATCATGATAATCTAGCTATAATCTTTCATATTTAGCTTCATTTTTATTCATATTTTTTAATATTTTGCATCATGTTTAGAATAATGGGTATTGTACCATGTATATCTCCACAAGATTCTTAACATTATTTGCCATTAACAAGTATGCCTATCAACTCTGTCTCCTTGGAAAAATAGGAAGAAGCTAGACCTCATCTCCAAGCAAAGAAGGGTCTATTTGTAGTAGCCATATGATAATATGGGGGAGAATACTTAGGCAGATGGATGCATGGTAGTGGTTGGTCAACAAGTGTCATAGTATCTGAGACTAAGGTGGTAGATGACAAATGAAATAGGCGTGAAGCAACATGTGACAATCGATGTAGAGAGGTGCCATCATGTAGCCATTGGCTTGCGTCAAAGGCTATAAAATCCCATACTAGGACAACATGCTACAAGTGACAACAATGAATGTGAAACATAAGAGCTCTACAATACTTAAGCAAGGTGAGGCATCTAGTGGATAAGGCTTAAATTGTTGAACTACAAGTCAAGACCAGTAGGTTGAAGCAATAAGCAACAATAGGATCATTAATCTAATCAGACTATGATAAATGTAAGGTAATGTTGATTGCACAATCAACCCTGCTAGTGCCCAAGGGATGCAACATGTGGACAATCAGGACAAGTGCAAGAAATGAGGCGTTATTAGTTATAACAACTAATTATAATTAAAAGTTCTCTCATAATCGAGTAGAGTAATTAACTACAAGAACTTGCTTGAGAAGTTTCAAATTAGAAATATGAAGTTCTCCAATTCTACATCAAGTACAAAAAACAGTTTACAAAGAGGGATTCTAATCACATTAGTATGGCAACCACTTAAACATTACAGCATTTTTGAGGAATCTCAAACTTAAAACCTAAAACCTAAGCATCCGATGTCCCATAAGTTTCAGCAATAAACTGGAAATAACCTAGTATGAATTGCTTTAAGAAAAATTAAACCATTTTATGAAGCTTAACTCCAATCGTATTCAAGAAAAAAAAAAAGTCCCTCCAAAATGTGTATCTATTTCAACACCTTACATCCATGCAATAGTTAAATAAACAAAAATAACAACTTGTAATATGAAAGCTCATTGCTTGAAATTAGTAAATGTACTTAAATCTGTACATATGACAAAAAATTCTGCAATCATGGCAATATCTTTCTCTTTCAAAATAAAAATAAGTCAAGCACACATGAGCATTGCATAAGAGAAAACTTCAGCATATTGGATATAAAAGAATAGAGTTAATAATAAAAATCTAACACCTAAAAAATCCTTATAGCTACCTCTCAGAGTCCTCGTTAGTTCCAAAGGCAATCCCGGAGGTATTTCTGGGATCAGTAACGAATAAAAACACAAGAACTCCAATCAGTAAACTCAATATTGCCATCATGATGAAGGCAAATCGCCATCCAGGGATGCCCCAATAATCCTGCCCAGCCATAATTGTTGCTACTACACCACCTCCTATCCCTCCAACTGAACCTACAAGGTTCAGCATGCCAAACCCTGTACCTCGTGAGCCTTCCATGTAACTATCAGCTATGAAAGATTGGAGCGCTGGAATCACAATGGCTAATCCAAAGCCATTTATCGCTCTCCAAAATGCCACTTGCTGAAAATGCTGACTAACTCCCACCGCAGCTGTTGACAAGGCCCAGAATGCAGTGCCCAGTGCAAGAACAGATGGACGGTTATAGCGAAGAGCCAAAACCCCTGCCAATGGAGATGATAATGCCTGAACAAAATTTCTTATGAAAGTAAGATACCCAAGATCTGTTGGACCAGCATTAAAAGCTTGGCTGACTTCTTTGTAAACAGCTGGAAGAAGATTTTCATCAGCACGCTCCATTATCGATGCCATGTTGATAAGAATAAGTGATATGGATACCCAAAATCTTCTTTTGTCTGGAACAGTAAAGAAAATTTGTAAGAACAAAGTAAAAACATGGCTGGAAAAACAAGGAACCACATAGAAACACATGGCTGGCTCACAAAATAAGTTTCCTTTTATAACCACCTTCCGCCATCTAATTTCTCTATTATAATTAAGAGTTGAAGGATGAAAACAAAAAAAGAATATATACACTTTCACTTTTTTTATTGGGAGTTTTAAAAGATAAAAGATAGCTATTATTTCATTCTTTATTGGGAATTGAAAGAAACGGAAAAAATATATTTTCAGTTGATACATATACCCTCAAAAGATAAAAATAAGTTAGGATCAAGAAAGAATTAACTTTTATTATTTTACTAGGATGTGCATAGTTTGTATATTATTAAAAGTTTAAATTTCAACTCTTTATTTCCTGTTCATTTTAAACAACAACAACAAACCTTTATCCCACTAAGTGGGGTCGGAACATGAATCCTTCTGCCTCATCATATTATCAAATTCTCATTTAATTCAAGTATACTAAGGTCATTTTTTATATACATCTTAACCAAGTCTTTTAGGTCTACCTCTACCTTTCTTAACATAAGAAATCTAATGCATCTACTCTCCAACATCATTGACGTCGACTTTATGTGGCCAAACCATCTAAGGAGACTCTCTAATCTTATCTGCCACCTGAGCTACTCCAACTTTTCCGAACATACTCATTTAGATTCTATCTCTAAGAGTAAAACCACTCATCCACCCGAGCATCCTCATCTCTCACACTTAACTTAATCTTATGCTTCTCTTTATTGGCCAACATTCTAAGTAAGTCATTGCAAGTCTTACCACCATTTTATAAAATTTTTCTTTAAGTTTAAGTGAAACTTTTCTATCACACAGCAGGCCAGATGCATTCCTCCACTTCAACCATCCAACTTGAATTCTACTAAATAACATCTCCAACTATTTCACCATCATTTTGAACAATAGAGCCTAAATATCTGAATCGCTCACTCTTATTAATGACTTGTTCACCTAATGTTACAACACTACAACTAGAACTTCTACAACTAAAATTACACTCCATATATTCAATTTTAGATCTATTTAAACGAAAACCTTTAAACTCTAATATTGACCTCCATAATTCAAGTTTCTCTTGGACTCCCTCTCTAGCTTATCAACAAGAAGAATGTCATCAGCAAAAAGCATACACCAAGGTACATCTTCCTGTAAATGCTTAGTAAGAACATCCATATAAGGGCTTAAAGCTGATCCTTGATGTAATCCAACTGAAATAGAAAAATATTTTGTCAATCCTCCTTGTGTTTGGACACAAGTAATGCTCTAGTATACATATCCTTAATGACTTGAATATAACCAATATTAACTCCTTCGTCTAGAACTCTCCAAAGAACATCTCTTGAAACTTTATCATAAGTTTTCTCTAAATCAATAAATATCATATGTAGATCCTCCTCCATCAAACCTCTTAACAAATGTATAGCATCCATAGTAGATCTACCTGGTATGAAACCAAACCGATTATGAGAAACTTTTGTATCACATCATAACCTATGCTCAATTACTCTCTCTCATAATTTTAATGCATGACACATTAACTTAATTCTTTTATAATTTGCACACTCTTGTGCATCACCTTTATTCTTAAATATAGGAACCAACAAACTCTTTCTCCACTCATCCAAAGATCTTTTAGTCTTTAAAATAACATTAAAAGATTTGTAAGCCAAGAAATTCCTGATCTCTTAAACATTTCCACACTTCTATTGGAATATCATCGTCCTCGTTTTCTACATTTCATTTTCATTAAAACTTCTAACTTCGATTTACTAATAATGACGATAAAAATAAAATTCTATTTTTATTAAAGTTATTAAAATCAATCGTACTTTTAGATCCTTCATCAAAAGTTTATCAAAATACCTCATCCACCTATTTTCAATATCCTTTTCTAAGAAAAGACTTTTATTATTTTCTTAATACACACCTCACTTGAACTGTATTTATTTCTCCTATCTCTTTGGTAACTTATACATACATCTTTCACCTTCTTCGTATCTACTCTATCAGTATAAATCACTAAAGTTAAATTTTTCAGATCATATATCGCTTTCTTAATCTCTACGCAACTTTATATTTTTTCCCAATTCTCAAGTTTTACATCTAAACCAAATTTTATAATAATCTTCTTATTTCTTATATTTTCAGACACTCGACTCCCCACCAACTATTTTTATTAAAAGAAATTTTTTCCTTTGATTCTCCAAGCATATTTTTAAGAACTTATTTAATTTCACCACTTTTTTCTCACATAACATTACTTTCCTTATGAACATCCCAAATTCTAAAGCTCTTGTAATTTGCTTTAAAATATTTTATTTGTGTCCTTAAGTGTCATCAAATCCTAAAATAATAATTTGATTTATTTTTCTCTTACAATCTTTCATCTTAAAATCTAAAACTAACAATCGATATTAGACTTAAACTTTCACTGAATCTAATCTTACAATTACAATCTAAACGATCTATTTTTTTTATTAAAATAATCAATCTGTTTTACTAGATCCATTTTATAAGTAATAATATGTTCATCTCTTTCTTAAATAAAATATTAAGAACTATAAAATCATAAGATAAAACAAAACTAATATACCATACCTTCATTACTACTCCAAATTCATAACCACCATAAATACTTTTAAAATCTTCTACCACTCTACCAACATGTCCATTTAAATCTCCTCCAATAAATATTTTTTCTTCAAGTAGTATCTTTTGTATTAATCCCTCTAATTCAATCCAAAAAAATTTTTTTGAGCTTACATCCAAACCTACTGAAGATAAACACTTATAATATGATAATCTTAAGATCAACAATAATCTTTAAAGTTATAATTCTATCTCCACATCTATTAATATTTATAACATTATCCTTCAAACTTTTATCTATAATCACACCTACACCATTTCTAGAATTTCTACGAATATCAAAGTTTAAAATCTAAACTATCAATCTCCTGCCTTCTCCCCAACCCATTTAGTTTCTTGAACACATAAAATATTTATCTTTCTATGAACCATAATATCTATTAATTTCATTAATTTACGTAAGAGTACCTATATTTCAAGATCCTAACCTAATTCTAGCCAACTAACGCCGCATCCATCCATGACATGGGAACCTTTGCTTATTTAACACTGCACCGCCGATGCACGTTTTGCACATTTTTCATCAGTATTCAAGCCATACAGTCATTTCGGAGACGCCCCAAGATTAACACAATGATTTATTTCATGTCATGATTATTTCGACAAGTTTTATCTCGTCGACTACCTATCGCAACCCTCCACTTTTCACATACGAACTTGGGACCGGCAAAGGTAGTGTTAAAAGATTACCTATCACCCTAGCATTAACCTATTCCAGTTCATTTTAAAGAGGAATAAAATTATTCATAAAGAGAAAAATTTTCCTTTCTTTTCCCTCTTATCTTGTCATTCAAACTCCCACTCAAAATACAAAAAATACTTCCTAATTCTTTTCTTTTTCTCTCCAACTTGATTGGGAATTAGAATTTCCATAGAAAAAAAGAATTAGAATAAAGTAAACAATTATTTTTTATTGTGAGTTTTAAAGGAAATTAAAACAATAAAGTGAGAAAAAAATCCTCTATATGAAGGATTTACCAAAACGAGTAGAAATAGAAAGGAAGGAATTTTCTTTATGTAAAATTTGCTAATACCCAAACTACCCATATTTAAATAAAAAAATCTATCATATATTTATTTATGTTAGGGTATATATGTCAATTTGATTGTAATATTTCGATTCCTTTCCTTTGTTACAACTTTCAAAATAAATTGAATGAATAATTTGCTTTTCTCTCTTAAACTTCCAATCAAAAAGACTATAAAACTTTTTTCTTTTCTTTTTTCTCACTTAAATCTTTTTCTTTCATCTCACAACTCATAATTTGAATGTAATGTCTAACTCCCACTAGAAATGCTAGAGCATAGCAGGAGTAGATGTTATGTTTGATAAAAAAAAATACCAGAAAGTAAACGTCAAACAGTGAAAAGATCCTTCCACAACGTTTCTAAAACCAATTTGGGATATTTGGTGAGTTAAAATTTGTTCTCCAACAGTACACTATAAACTCACATTAACATGAGTATTATGCATAATGTTCAAGTAAAGGTCCTTTTAAAAAATTTCCACTTGTTTGTTGTTTGCGAAAGGTTTTTGTAGGCCCAAATTATAATTTATTTGACAGGCTTCAACAGTCCACAGGTAGAGCTAGATCCAAACGATTATGGTATTAATGCAAGCCAACCAATTGCTAAACCCATTGACATAAATTCAAATTATTAAATATGAAACATCATGTAGAGGGCAACAGGCCAGAAATCAGTAAAAATGATATGGATTCTCCAATTTCACATTGCAAATCTTATTGTAGAACAATGTTCATCCAGACCAAAAGAATATCCATGTTTTCCATATTTACCATGGGATGATTAACTATATCCTTTGAGAGCTCAACCAGAAGGGACTGAAGACTGATTTTTCACATTCAAGAAACTAAAAAAAGAATGGAAAGTAATAGCATCAAAAGTTAAGATATTATAATCATCAAGGATCCCTATCAACAAATACTAATACTAATAATAATACTAATAATAATAATAATAAGTATTCTTATCGATGTTTTAGAAAAATTTATGTTGAGATGTAAAAGGGCATGCTAAATGTATGATGCTCCCAACAATGCAGCAACTTAAAAGAAGTTGATGTATGCAGCCTTAACCTTGCATTGCTAAGAGGTTGCAACAATGATTCAAAGAGGTAATATCAAAGCCAACATGGAGGTAACTTAAAATTGCTCGAAGAGTCCCTTATTTTATATTAACATGCAAGTATGTAACAAAAAGATTATCACTAAAACTAGCATTCATCCATAGAGGATTTAAAAAAGAAGAATAAGGAAATGGAGTTGTACATGTGTTAAAGCACAATAATCTCCTGCCCAAAAAAGATTGCAGATTCATACAACTACTTAACTGGAAATTGAGGCTCCAATATCTAATTAGAATTCTAACTGGGTTGTGCAAAAACAAATAAAATAAAACCAATAAGTGGATATGATGCTCGGGCATTTCCTCAAAGAAATTTGTGATAGAAAAGAAAAATCATAATGGAAAAAAGCTTGACTATAAGAATTATAAAATGTTAGTTCAGCCTTATGAAGAACGCTATAAAGCAATGACGAAAAAAAAATTGGCATTTTAGAGAAGCTAACTGTGAAACAAGGATGATCATGTATTAGTAACTATAGCAACAAGTGCCACCTTATTTGTATTTATAAAACAAGAAAAGAAAAAAGACAGTTGCCAACCAAGATAAACAAGCTCACTTGTTCTTTTTCTTGTTTTTCAATCAGCTGAAAACAGAAAGAAACAAATGTAGCTGAAAAAAGTACAGAAAGGATGCAAGAGCGTCCTTAATCCAATACTTGTTGTTGCGCATAAGTTATTCAGTTTGGTATGAGATGGGTAAAATTAATTCAACCAACACAGTAGAAGGAAGATTAGATTTTGTTGGGTTGGCCAGATAGGACAAGTAAATCATCCACACAAACAAGTTAGGAAATCACTTGACTGGACTAGACACTTCAAATTCATGCTGAAGCCTCACTTAATCTCAAAAGAAAACACGCTTAAAGGCCGAGGCAAAACATCGGCATCGTTAACTTTGGACCAAAGATCAAATATAACATGTACTTTGCATCAACACTGAAGACAGTAAGCATCATTAAAATGAAATCACAACAATAAAGCCCCAAAACTTGTGATTTTAACCAAAATAGTAAATCAATTGGTGTGTAAAGATAAAATCATCAATACGTTTTCTCCATCTATGCAACCAATACCACATCAATCAAGTCCACTTCCAAGCAATAGGTTATCTTACTTCATCTTTGTGGATGAATCCGAGGAAGAAACCCTAGACAGCAGACTTCCCCTGTGCCTCATCGCGAATCGCTGGAGTCCACAGCACCTTACTCTCCTGCGTCTCCTCCTCGTGCGACGGCATTGGTCAATACGTATTTTAAAACCAAAACTCAAGAGGGAAAAACAAACAATTTGCTAGTCAACGGAAAACGACGGAGGAGAAGATTTTATTTCTTTTTTAAATGAAATAAAAATAAAGATTTCTTTTTTCTTTCTTTTTTTATATTAAATAAAATCAGTTTGGAGCATTTACATGCATAATCATCCTATTTTTTATATTTACAAATTAATTATCTTCAATCTGAATTTTTCAAATTAATTTAAAATCTTAAAATTTTGTGAACTAGGACGGAATTTGGAGAGCGTGTTGAAAAGTTAAGAGCAACTTTAAGGTAAGGATATAATTAAAATGATTTATTTTATCAAAGATAAAAAAATATTTAAATTTTGAATATGTATAAGCTAATTATTTTTAATTTTATTTTAAATCTTCATTCAAATATTAAATTTTATGATAAAATTTTAACTAATCTTTACATTTTATTAAGGGATGTATTTGTGGTAGCAGTCGCAGCACATTATGGTGCAAAATATATTGTATTATCATTTAAAAATTAGTCATATTTTAAAGAATATGTAATCAATAAATTATATTTTTAACCTAATTTGTTAGAGTATGGTGACTTTCAGAAAGTTAAAGTTTAATTTTTTAAAATAAAAAAATTATAATAATCATTATAACTTTTTAGATGATAGATTCTTCTATATTAGTTCCATTATTATTTTTTCAAAATGTGTTTGAAACAGCTTTTTGAAAGATTTGCTTTAAGAAAATAACTATAATTATATTTAACTATTGATTTTTTGTGTTATTTTTTAGAAAATTTTGAGATAAAAAGTTGTTTTGAAAATCAATATTGTTAGAGTGTGGTGATTGTCAAAAAAATGATTATTTGAATTTTCAAAAAAAAATTATTTATAACACTCATAATAGTTTTTTAAAAAACTATTTTTTCCATAATAATTTTAAATCCAACTTTAAAAAAAAAAATTGGCTCAAACGAACCCTCAAATAGCCGTAGAAGCTCAAAACTCACCTTAAATTTCAAGCAATTTGAACATAACATATTCAAATATATGAATTTAATCATTAAAAAGTTAATATAAATATTTGTAAGATTTAAATAATAGGTATATAATTTTTCATTTTTTATCATATTTGTTTTAAATTTCTATAATTATATTGCTTCTTATGTTCATATTTAAACAATTTCAAAATATTATTAATATCAATTAATTTAAAATAAATATATGTAAACATAAATTAAATATTAAAATATCATATAAATAAATATGAAAAATTACTATAAAATATGCAAATATCAACAAAAATAAAATAAAATAAAATCTGTGATATTAATATAAATGTAAAACAAATTTCCTCCCGAAGAGTTGCAGTTTATATTCGAAATTGCGGAAGCTCTTGCTTGCTTCCACATGGAGGCAATTCTCGCTTGTATAGCCATTAGTGTAACTGAGACTTCAAAGCTAGCTGGTTAGTGGCTACATTTAAGGCTATAAGATTTGGCCCATTTGGGTTATAATGTCATCGTTGATACAATTATACAAACCTGATATACCTGTTATTTGTTGAAAGTCAGACCAGAGCTCTATATTTTTAAAATTCATTTATTTATTTAATTATTTATCGAATTTTAAATGAGATTAATAAAATATAAATTTAAATTTTCGTTCAAACGTATTTATTAATTTTAAATTAAATTTGAGTCAAATTTAAACTTTAATCGAGCTTAATTAATTATAAATTTGATATTAAAATTTTAAACACTCATAGCTTAATTAGTATTCATAAGTAGAATTATAGAGCGTAATAAAAATTGATATAATTTATTATGTGCTATTTAAATTATTTGATGAAATATAAATATTAATAAAAAAGATTTCAATCTATCTAACCATATATTTGATATTTTAGTTATACATATATCTAATATTATACATAAATTTTAAAATGTGTCAATTAAAAGATGATATAATAATGTAAATAAGTTATTAAATAAAAAAAAGTTAAGTTAGCATTAAATAGATATTTTATTGCATTTTTATTTAGTCACTTCATAAACGACAAACAAGTAATTAAGCATTGAAATTTATTTATTTATATAACAAGCTTTTAAAATTATATTTAAGCTTGTTTAATTTTATAAATAAATGAACAATATATGAAAAAATATAGAGTTATTTATTGAGTGTAATCACTTATTATCATGATTATTGTTATAAAAGAATTAAAAAGTGAAAAATAGCTTTTGGATATTTTCATCAAAATTTTTATAACATAATATTTTAATTAAATTTTATATTCTATATCTTCTTAAAATAAATATAATAATTATAAATTTATTCAAATTAAAATTTTAAAAGTATGCTAGCTCGAAAGTTTTTATTGGCATTTACATATATAGCACCCAATTATTATATATTTATAAATCAAACATCATCTCATCTCAATTTTTTAAATTATTATTTAAATATTAAAATTCACTATAAAAAGTATTTTTTTTATTTTTAAAATTTTGATTATGACAAATATATATATTTAGATTTGATAGATCAATATATATATATATATATATATATATATATATATATATATATATATATATATATATATATAATTTATAAATATAAAAACTAGTTGATATGTGGGAGAAGATAAGTCAAGCAACATAAATTAGATGATGATAATTATTGATAATTGTCATTAAACTTCAAGAGTTTTTCAAATTTTCAACTTATCTTTAAGTTAAAATCTACTATGATAATTGCTTCTATAGAAATTAGATGTATTTATAATGATCTAATTTTTGGATGTAGTTGCATATTTATTATGTGTTCATTGATTTTCTATATATTTTGAGTTAATTTTATATATTGTTTATTCACAAATTTTCGTAGTTTTATTTTTATCACTATGTTATAAACATGATATTCCATTTATTAATTATATTTTCATTATTTTTTAATTACGTTTTTAAATATATAAAGAATTTATAAAAAAATATCATATGTATTAATAATTAATTAATAACTATTATATTTTTATGTAATAAATATAATTCTTGTATAAATATCTTCTCCACTTCTTCATTTTCCCATCCTCAACCTGTGAGCAAATTTTAGAGAGAGACTTTGAGAGAGAAAAGAGAGAAAGAGGAGAAAGAAAATATGAGTGCAAGACATCTTAGCCTAGTGGTTGAGAGCTTTGACTTTCAACCAAGACGTCTTTGTTCAAGTCTTTGTATACATACATATATATATATATATATATATATATATATATATATATGATTCTTAGATTTTAGAGCTGCTTTCATCCATCAACTAATTGAGAAATTTGTTCAGCTCGAGATAGGCTATCATTTTCTTACTTCACATTTCAATTTTATCACTTGTGTATATATTTTGAATATTTTATTTAGTTTGATTTTATTTAAACTCAAATTTATGGAGATTCATAAATTTTTCAATGTGTAAATTTTGATATGTTGCAAAATAAATTATGATAGACATATTAACATAGAGAAACAAAATTTGCACCGAATATTTTGTGTTATATAGTATTTTATGTACTTTAGTGATTACAATGAACTCAATAAAATTTGCTATTGCACAAAAAAAGCTTCAAAATATTATTCTATAGACATTACATATAAGTGATTTTGCTAATTATGAATGTTAATATATAAACATTAATTTACATGTAAATTTTTACTATCAATTGTACCTACTAATATTTACAAATTTTTACATGATGTCCAATTTATATATGTTGAAACTGGTGATGTTCTATACTTATATCAAAGTATATGTATAAGAAGACAAAAAAAAGATTGGAAAGTGTAAGTGATTAGATGATTATATTTTATGTACAATCAAATGGAGTTATAAGAGTCAGTGCACCTATACAAGTATCTTTCTATATATTTTATATGCTATGAATAAATATAAATATTAGTGAAAATAGAGATATAAGAAGAAAATAAGAAATATGAACAAGTGGACGTATAAGAGATGAACAAAATTTATAAATATTCTAAATAAAAAATAAATTATTATTTCATGCTATTTTATTTTATTTTGATATCATGCTATTTAAGATGTTGATTGATATTTGCTTACTATTGACATTAATTCTTATATTGACACTGTACTTAATAGACATAATATTTGATATGTTGAGATGTTATTTTAGTTTATTTAAAGCACATTTTATTATTTTTCAGATAGTATTTTAGCAAATTTTTTTTTTTTGTGTATTGAAAACTATAGTACAGATTTCTTGTAGCCTACTGAGTTGTGATTGTTCACCCTTATTTAATTTGTATGTATTATTTAAAAAAAGGATAAGATTCATGGTGAGTAGAGACTATTAGTTATTATTGAAAGCCTTACCTTAAGTATGTTGATTCTTTAGATCTGATTTTTTGACAATCATGATATATATTTTGTTGATGGAAAATTTATATCATGATTGTTGTGTACACTCCTGTTAAGTATATAGTTGTGATATTATTTGAGTAGATATTAACTATTTTTATTCAATGATATTTTGATGATAGAAGTTGTTATATGTTATCAAATTGAATAAAACAAATTTCCTTTCTAAATAGATCTTAAGTATTTAATAAATTATTATAATAATAACACGATATGGCTTGTTTAATATGATGATTTACATTGTGTAGGGTTGTAACATTCCCTTCATATGAAAAATGTGAGTCCCGTTTATTATTTTTGTGTGTGCCATTTTGATTATCTTAGTGAAAGTTTTAAAAAATTACATCAAACAGTTAATATTATTTCATTATTTCATAAGTTATTCATTTAATATTTAGATGTCTTAATGACCTCAAAATTATGTGATTGTAGACTCTTTGAGAGTTTTAATTGGCAATCAATTTTAGAATTTAATTTTGAGTAAAAGTTTATTAACTTTTTTTGTCAAACATTATAAAAATATATTTAAAATATATTTATATTGCTTGAATGTAGATATTAGCATTATATGTTGATACTTACATATGATGAGATTCAGAAGTTCAATTGAAATTGCATTGAATACTATAATAAATATAAAATTATATAAATAATATTTAAATGGAAAAATAATGATGCAAATATGTTATATAAGTAAAATATAACTATTTCATAAAATGTATAGTATGTAGGAGAAATGTTTTCTATAATTATATATTTATGCATTTTTAATTCTAACATAATTTCAACTTACATATTATAATTTTAACTACAATTGAAGACTAAGAAGATGAATTGCAAATAGAGGAAAAAGTAGGAGGCTAGATTTTTTTTTCTTGTGTCTTAAGTTTTAAGAATTTACTAAAATTATTTAATTCAAAATTAAATTATCATTCAATGACAATTTGATTAGAATAATAATGATCTACCCGTTCAATAACATCATGATCGATTCACTAATTCGATCGCCAATTTAGTCGGTTGTATGCTAGAATAATTTATTAATGGATTAAATCAATAAAAAAAATTAATTCACAATTAAACAAATTGAATTAGTAGATTTAATCCAATTTTAAAATCATTGAAGACACCATTAGTCACTTCCTAATTTAACATTAATTAGTTTAACAACTTCAATTTTAAGATCGAGATGAGCTAAAACATTAAGATATGGTATTAAGGTATAAGACAAGATAACATCCAATGTAAATTGGTAAACATGTTTAGTTATTATGATGAGTTCAAAGTAATGGTGCCTAGTTCTCATATATCAAGCATTGAAGGAAATATAAGTGGTAGATAAATAATGTGTTAATATGACTAGTCTTGTTAAATTTGTTGGCCTTTGGTGCCAAGGTGGGCACTATTTACTAATTAGAAACTAATATTGTTGCGTGCTAGAAAATCGGTTGCGGTGAAAGTTTACGTTTACTTTTGTGATACACACAGTATTTAAAAAGTGAACAAGAAAACTCCAAAAATTTTCACGTGAAAAATCTCAAACGAGGGAAAACCACGGTAAATCTTCCACTATGTATTTGTTTTGGAGTACAAGTTTTCCGATACGGGATTATAAAATTGTATATGAGAAGGGCTAACAATGGGAATCCCAAAATCAGGCAACAACAACCATATAGTAATGGTGAACAATGACTGACGATGAAGGTCGTCGGGATGGTGACCGGCGAAGATGGACGTCAAGGATCGGCGGTGGACGTCGGTGGCGATGATGGCCAGATGGTTGAACGATGACGACGAGGGCGGTCGGCGGTGGTGTGAGATTGACAACAAGGATCGGGAGAATGGCGCGGCCGGAGACGCAAACAGGATGGTCGTGGAACGTCGAGTGGTGGCGATTATGCCGGAGGATTTTCAAGCTCTCTTCTCTCTCTCTTGGCCTCCTCTGTCATATCATTGCATCTATTTTGGATGACATTATCTCAATCATCCAAAATATATATATCAAATACTGAAAATAAAATTCTTCAATGAAATTTGAGGGTCCATTAACCACACATTTTGAGAGATATTCATGAGAGCATAAGATTATGACTCAGATCCGGTCGGATGTGTACTGTAGTCGAAAAGGTTAACTCATGAGTAATGGCGTGGCCTCATGAGGCGACCGTCATGCACGCAGTCGGGTCAGGGTCGTGAACGGATCGTGGGCAGTCAGTGCGTCGGGAGCTGGTTGCTGGCCGGGCTCGCTGGCCGGGACGGGTCCGCTTGCGAGCGGTGAGCGCTGGATGGGTCAGTGGGCTCAGGGGCCATTGCAGCGGGCGGGGACCGCAGAGCCGCTGCTGAGTCCCTTGCACATGGCTAAACGCCCATTTTGCCCGTTTTGACCCATTTCCACCAGTTTTAAGCGGTTTTGTTTTTGACTTTTGACTTTTTTGCCCCTATAAAGGGTCTATAAAAACCTCCTATAGTCAAGGGAGAAGGCACCTTCTCTTCTTCTTAAGAGAATGTCATTTGAGGCATCCCGTAGTTCATACCTCAATTTTGTCTCGAAGAGGTGTCAACTAACCTGGTCGGACCAACCGGGTTTGGAGGCGCGTGGTTCATATGACAAGGCTCAATTTTCCCTCGAAGATGTGTGACCCGTCGACGACGAGGTTTGAGGCGATCAAGACCCGTAGTTCATACCAAGGCTCCGTTTCCCTCGAAGAGGTGTCAACCGACCTCGTCGGACCGACCGGTTGAGGTGATCAAGACCCAGTTCATAGGCTCTAGTTTTTCTCGAAAGAGGTGTCAACCTCCTCGGACCGGCCGGTTTGGAGGCGATCAAGGCCCATTCATACCGAGCTCTAGTTTTCTCTCAAAAGTCGGTCTGACCGACCGTTGAGGCGATCAAGACCATATAGTCAACAAATATATCCTTGTCTTGTCCAATGAATCAAGCATATATGAATAGAACAAGCATTTTATCATAATCCATCCTTTCCATTTTTATCAAATTTTCAATAATTTGATTGTGGCATACATAAATACATGAGTTCTGATATTAAAAAAATGGTGTAAGTGATATTCTATAAATACATAAGTTTTAGGTATTATCTATATAATTGTTTATTTTATTATTTTTTATTAAAAATAACTAAGAAGAAATTTGATGAGAAAAGCTAAAAAGAATTTAAAAAAAAAGATTATCAAGAATGTTGAAAATTGTGGGTCTAAATTGAACATGTTGTTATAATTAAAAAGACATTTATTAGCTAAAATTATATTAAATGAGTAGACAATATTGCTAGTATATTAAGAATTCAATTATTATTTTATTTTAATGTGAGATTATTTTTCACTCATACATATATTTCAATAATTTTTTTCGCTTGGACAAATAAAATTTGCACCAAGAGCTCACATGAAATCTATATTGAGTCACCTATTATTGACCTTTAATTGATTATAGTAAAAGTTATTAAAAATAATGTTAAAGAGTTACAAACTGCATAAACTACTTGATGGATTTTGACATCACTTATTAGGAGAGTGAAATACAAGTGAGCAAATTTATGCCAATAAACTAAAGGATAGTTATCAAGGAAAAAAGATTAATTAATAGATAAGTGTTATTGCAACAATATTAGAAACTTAACTATTAAATATTTTCATTTTTAATAGATAACTATTTTTCACTATCCGAGGTATGTCAATAAATTATATTTTCTTAATAATAAAGTCTCAAATATTATAATTAATTCTTTTTTTAATTCAAAAAGATAGTTCAATTCATTAATTGCTAATTCTAGAATAAAAGGATATTTTTTGTGATAGAATTCAAAATTTTAAAACTTTATTATGATTGCTTGCATGTTCAAATGTTCAATATATATAAAGAAAGAAAGGATTATGTACATGTCTATATGACCTATAAGAATAAAAACATATATATTTTAAGATTAATCTTATTTGATCATTGTTTAAAGAATGCTCACACTTTATAGCCAAATTTATGATTGTGAGATCAAACATTAAATAAATCAACTTGTTTGTGTCCTAAGCCCCATTTCTTTATTTCTTTTTTTTTTCTCTTCCAAACATAGGTACTAATGTATCCCCCTAGCAATGCACTCCATTGAGGTATTTCTCCCCTCTTTATCTAATCCCTTTTCACCTTCCTTACTCCTTGCATCTACATTGACTTTTCTCTCACCAACTAGCTTTTAGTCATCACCTCCTACTTTTTCTGATCTATCCTCTCATTGATGCACTACCTCGCCTCCTAGCTCCTACCTTTTTCCTCCGCTCCTACCATCCACTACCTCAACCTTTCCACCACCTTTTGCCCTTAAGTAATGGCCACTAGTCCAACTTTCTTTTAGAATTTAGGTGTTCATTTAAATCAGTGTAGCATTGGCTTTATGTTAGATCTAGGTCCACACAATCAATGTTCCATTTGTAGTTAAGGATAAATTTAATGAATTTGTTGTTGTATATAGTTTTTTAAATAATTCAACCCCATGACGATATTTTGAACACCATATCTCCATTCAATTAATAGTTAAACTAATAATAGCTTGACTCATTAGTAAAATATATTTATTTGATTAAGTAAAATGCAGAAGACTTAACTTACATTATATAATCAATTGTTAGGAGAAGAATGACCTTTTTTATTAGGTGTGGCCAACAAAATAAATGAATTATCTAATGCAACAACTACATTTTATGAAGGAGGTTTTGAAACAATTAATCATCCATCCTTGTCTCTTCATTCACCATCTATTGTGTTAGAGCCAAAATATATTATTATATTTAACTTAATAGATTTGATAACTTATATTTTATTATTATTTTTTTACTTTTGATTAATATAGAAGATATACCTAACTATCATGAATGAATGAATTTTAGATAGTACCACTTATTTATTAGTTCATTAGAAATATTGAACAATTCATTACTCTTATATTCTTATGAAATGAAACTATATCAATAAATAGCTTAAACTTCTCCATTAAAAATGAGTTCTTCTAACTAACCTATAAGAAGAAAGGGACCAAAGAAAACATTGATCTTTCACTTTTATGCAAGTTACTTTAAGCATGAATTAAAAACTACATTGCTAACTTTCCGAAAAATAAATAATATGTATTATATAGAAAATAAATAAGGTGGCAATGACCTATAAGAATGGTGTGTAGGGTGCTACTCAACATGAGTTCAAACTGGATGCATAGATGAAAATTATTAGAACTAGATAGAGGCTACGAGGTGTTGACCAAGAGCTACATTTATAACTTTCATTAGACAAAAGTTAGTACTTTCCACCATATAGGGATAAAAAAGGGTCCAATATCAATGGCAACTAATTAAGTGACAAAAAGTCTATGAGATCATGTGGTCCAGACTAAAAGAGTTGCAACAACAAGGTGCTTTATGTGGTTGTCATGGTATTGATGTTGATGACATGGAGTAGAGCTATATTTACTTTATGTAAAGTTTTTTATTTCATTTGAAAATAATTATTATAATTATTGTGTAGAAACTCTTGGACTAGATTTAGTTTATCTTTTTAACAAAATTTAGTTAATTGAAAATAATTACACATATGATTGAGTATCATGTACTAAAATTGAGTTAATTGCATGCTTAATTTGAGTCAATGTTATATGAAGCTATTATGTAGACATATATATTTTGTATTTTCAGATTATACAAGTTCAAAATGAAGACAATTAATGGTTGTTCTATTGAGCCATTACGAAGTCAATCATTGAGCAACAACATCGATCGTTAACCATCTTATGACCATTTAGCCAATCATAGATCAACATCAATCCCATTGTGCATAGTTTAGTTCTTATTCAAGTCTAGGTTGCAAATCATACTAACTATTTCAACATAAATTGATTTGTTCATCTGTGACTCAATCAATCAAGTTGTATATAGTGCATGACTCTTGTTTAGACTAACTACAATGGTCTTTCTCCTATGTAGCAATAGCATTAATACACGGAGTGCGACTCTAACCCAGGGAGGAGAGGAAGAAATCCCAACCAATTGCTCCTGCGCTTCGGTTCTTTTAATGAATTAGTAATTTTATGACATTTATATGTGTGATTTGTACTTCACCACTCAACTTTAAAAAAATATAAAAAATTCTGTCCTGACCTAATTAGCAATGTGTGATTTGTACTAAAAATCATTTTTTTACAAATGCAAACTAACAATACAAACAATAGTAACACATAACATGACCGCATCTGGTAGGCAAAACCAACTAATCTTTTTCTCTGCTAATTTCAGCAGCTGCCTCTTCCTCTTCTGAAAGCTATTAACAGTATCTAAGTCCCCCATAAGCCATAGTATCACACTAATAATCCTTATCTCGTTAACTAATACAAGCTAAATTAGCAGTCTTAAAACTGGAATTAGTTAATCACATCCCAAAGAAATCATCTCCCCATCCCATCCAATAGTCACTGCACATAAAATCATGGCTGAAGGTAAAGCATTCTTGCTCTTCTACAGCATTAATTTCTTCAGCTGCTACTTGATAATTGACAGCTGACAAGGAGGAGCTTGAACTCTCCAATGCTCTAAGATCATTTTGATCTCTATTCATCCCAGTTGATAGCCTTTTTATTTCCTCTTCAGTCTCTGACAGCTTCTCCTTCAGTTTCAGCACCTACATTTGTCAATTAAAATGCCACATAAATGAAGGTTAATATGAGAAAAAAAATTAGTGAATATTATCATTATTTTTGAGCTAGCTAGCACAAGTAGTTGCAACTTGTAAGAAAGTAGAACACCAAAAGGTATCACATTGAGCTCAATATACGAGGCTACTGTCATTAATTACAACCATATTAGAAATCTAAGTCATATTTTATTTTTGACAAATGGGTTTATTTTATATTTTATGTTCGTATGCATCTACTCTTTCTCACTGCCTGGAGCTTGCATGAGAGACACTGGCTTTTGAACTTGATCATGATAAAAACTATGAGACTTACAAGAACCAAAAAGTATATAGATGTACGAGCTCTATCATCAGCTCTAATACCAATTATGAGTGGAGTCCAATATATTAATGAATGGAATATTTTCCAAAACATGAAGGTCACTATTACTATATTTAAAACTGAATTTATTTTCTATACATGTGACTATTTTTCATGCATCTCAATGATGATGAAGTTTCATAGAAGAGAACCTCTTTCTCAAGCTGGAATTTTTCATTGACAGCCTCCTCAATCTCAGACTTGAGCCTCTCGTACTCCTCTTCCATTTGCCTGCTTTTCAACCTTGCACGCCGGTTTTGAAACCACACTGCAACCTGCTTCGGATGGAGCCTGAGCTCTATTGCCAGTGACTCCTTCCTCCTACAGTCCAGCTTCCTTTCCCTCCTGAAACTGAACTCCAGTAGCTTAACCTGCTCATCACTTAACCTCTTCCTCTTCTTCGTCTCCGTCACTGCCGCACCAGCCTTCTTTTGCCTTGTACTTGTTCTCTTCTCACCTATTTCTGGAAAAATAGGACTTTATTCTCATCATAAAGACAGTTGAAAAAATTAGATATTGCAAAGAAAATAAATTGAGACTTTTAATTAGCACTAAACAAACCCTGAGGATAGCTATCAACAAGGCCTGAGCTCATAAGATAAGACTCCATCACCTATTTTCCTTAGAAACTATAGAGAACTGAGCAAATTGTGATGTACATTTATAAGAGGGAAACTTAGAAGAAGAGTTAAGCCTTCTAGAAAACAAAGAAACGTTTGTGAGCTTCCAACTATTAGACTATAGGCGTTTCTTTTCCCTTTTTGTTACAAAGAGAGAAGCTCCAAACTTCACTTTTCTCTGAACCCTTTTTTTTTTAATTTAGCATCATCCCTTATCGGTTCAAATTTACATCGCTGTAAAACACTATGATGGTAAGTCTTTGAGGAAAGCAATGAAAGGCGTGCATGCATGGCTTATTTCTATATTAATTTAGAATGACTTCTTTTAGGAGGGGAGAAATTGGTGTCGTGATGAGTTAAGTTTCCTTCAGATGAACTATTGATCGCTTCTTCCCTCTTGATCTTGAAGGTTTATAAACTTCGGTACTCCATTAATAGTAAGTTCAATCATTAGAATTAGAATTTGCAATGCAATCATTTTATTTATTTAATTTTTTGCCAAGTTTCATCATATTGTTCTTTTTGGTGTGTAAATCAATTTTAGAATACCTTATAAGTAGTATTTATTTTTAATTTTCAGTTTTTTTAAGCAAAGAGGGTCGAGTCATTCTCTTTGAGAGCACCAAATAAAACAAGTTCTTAAGAAGAAACAATTAAAGCTAGCACCACACAAATTATGTTGGAAAACAAATGAAACAACCACACATAAGAATAATTAGCCTTCTGTGATTCAAATAAAACTTTAATTTGCGTTCATATTAAAAAAATATTAAGTATAAAATATGAGTATCAAAATATATAGCAAATCCTATGTCATTTAGTGTGTTAACAAATTATAAAAGATAGAACAATGACAGATAAATTGTAGCATAGAGGTTGATGGAGCGTTTTATTGCATGGTAAAACTGATCCAATTTCTGCCTAATTTTCTCATCATGGTGTTATAGAATGATTACCCATTCATATATAAGCATTTGCTTTGTGAACTATATTACTTAGGCATAGTAATAAGAGAATATCTCTACCTTTCACACGATTTATGTATAATATATGAGTATACTACTTTAAGAAAATTTCTTCCTCTTTTCTCTTTATTATTTCTTTTTTGTGAATGCCATACAAGTAAGAAATATATAGTAAAATGTTCATCTTCTAATAATAATTATAAATCACTTTTGAACATTTTTGAAGCCTCTATCATATAAATTTATAATAATCTTCTTTTTAAGATATTATGATAGCTTTCAATTAAGATTCTCTCATAGTTTTTTTTTTTTTTTTACTGAGATTTTGTGGTAGCCTACATTTAAGACTTTTTGATAGTTTTCAATTATGATTTTGTGATAATCACAAAACTTAAAAAAAATTAAGATAAAATTTTATCAAACATAATTTAAAATTTTAATCTCCTTACTTAACTAAAGGCCACATTAAAATGTTGATCAGTGAGGAGCTCCTAGTCAATCAAAGTAATAAACAATAGCAACAAAATTTTGAAAAGCCTAACTTAACAGACTGAAAGGTTTACACTATCAACACGATAACTCATTGGCTAAAGCAGAAGACTTCATCTTTATCATAAAATGACATGTTCTTATGCAGTAAAGTAGTCATTGCACGCTCATAAGAGTATAAACAGTGTTTACAATCGATATGACACTTAAAATACTACTAGTTGAACCACAAATCTTGATGTCAAAAGCAAGTTGATCCTAAGTTGAAACTAGCCGAGATCAAACACTTAAAATATCATTGAAAACTTTGGGATATCAGTTAAATCCCTAAATAGCTCTTAAACATGGAGTGTTTATAGTCAAATCGAGCGTCTTGATAAGCCGGATCTAACAAGCCCAAGATCTCATAATTCTGACTTCATTTGAGCATTCAAATACTTAAAATACATCAAATGATCAAAGGAATCATTTTGAGCCGTCCGATGGAGTGGAGTGGTTCGGATTTTGTATGTATCTAAACGTCGCTCCTCTAATATAAATAGCTCATTCTTCATATGAGCAAAAGAGGAGAGAGCTTTAAAGCTTGAAAACCCTAAGCATAATCGTATACCACCCGCGGTGACCAGTTGTTGCCAACTCGCCGAGGCCCATCGGCATCGCGATCCTCATCGTCAATCTCGTCGCCGGTCGTCCGCCGACCACTATCGCCATCGCCGTCAACCATCATCAGCCATCATCGCCAACCACCGACGCCGGTCACCCCAGCGTCGCCATCGCGCCGATATCTTCACGTCACCATGACGACCTTCATCGTCGGTCGACAGTTCCATCATAGGTGTGCATTTAGTCGGATTGAACGGATCTATTTTTTAATTTTCTAATCCGTTCAATTTGAAATTCATAATCTAAAAATCCGATCCGTATACGATTTAATATAATCCGAACCAATCTAATCCGAAAAAAGTTTGGATTTTTGGTTCGATTTTTAAAAAACCAAAAATATGTAATTAAAATACATAAATATTTAAACGAGCAGTAATAATGATATGATTATCAAACTACTAGTAATTAAAATACCTAAATATTTATAAGACCAGATTTAAGATAAAGTTACTATTATTCTATAGAAACCAGCTGCAACAGCCAACAAACCACAAGGCACAAAGCATCGATCAACCTTCTTATGAATAGTTAAATGGAATCATATTAACAAACATGATTCCACGAACTGCAAGTTTGCAAAACACACTCAAAAGATATAATTTCTCCATACAATAGTAAACAGCCAAGAAAAGTAGAAAACCATACAGAAAAAAGATGTAATTTTGTGAATATTCTGTTATGGATTCCACCTATAAGAGATATAATTAAAATCCAAAACCTGCAAGGAGAAATCCTTTTTGGGGTACAGGCAGATTTTTGATTTGAAAGACTTTATATTTAATAAAAAATTAAATATTAAATATATTACTTAAAGGGCACTAATCAAAGTATAATGAGATCAAGAAAGAATAAGCCAAATGAGAGTAGAAAAAAACTAAAGACCATAAAAGAATCCATGAGAATCGAGGAACCTGCATTGCGGGATCAATCTTGATAGAACCTCGTCCGTGAGAATCGAGGCTACGAGGCAGAGGAGAGAAAACTTAGAGAAGAAGAATTCGAGTTTGGTCTTTCGAGTTCCTATAAGGATTACCAGATTAGGGTTTCCTTGCGGATTGTCAAAGAGGCAAACTCAAAGAGCAACGTGGCATGCCTTGCTATGCGAGATGCCGAGAGGCGAAGTCGAAGATATGAACAAAAGTTCTGAGCGAAAACGCGTTATAGACAAGTAGAGAACCAACCTGCGTAGGATTGCCTTTGCCCTTTTGCCTCCCTTAATCGCTTTTCCTTTTAGGTTTTAACTTTTAAGGATTTTCATTTTAACTTTTAACTTTTGCACGGGGCCACGGGCGGACTGCAGATGGGCTAAATTTTGACTAATCGGCTTTTTGGATTATAAATTTTTAAATCTGATCCATAATCCAAAATCGAATTTAGCTAAAACTAAATCCGAAATCCAAAATAAAATTAAAAAACCTATCCAAATTTAAAATTTTGGTTCGGTTTTAATTGGATTTTCGGTTTAAACCGAATTATGCATAGCCCTACCATCATCTACTACCACTGGCTACTGTTACAACATGAACGTGACTATATAGCTATTATTGTCTGATTCTAAGATTCCCATTGCCAACCCTTCTCATATACAATTTTATAATCTCGTTATCGGAAACTTTTGTACTCTGAAACAGATACATAGTGAAAGATTTTTACTGGGCTAGGCCCCATGATTTTTCCCTCTTTTCAAGGTTTTTTCACTTAAAATTTTAGAGTTTTCTTATTAATTCCTCAAACATATGTGTGTCTTGGATTCCAATAAAGCAAATTTTATTTTTCTAGTTTTCTCACGCAGGTTTGGCCGTCAGTGAGCGACCCCTCAATCACAATTTTATGAACCCGCATCATGGCCAATAGGCTCAATCCTCGTGGCTCGAGCCTCAGCTCCAACTCCCGTCACTCAAAAACCAATCCCAAGGGCGCCAAGCTTCGCCTCACTTCCCCCTGATAGGCATGACCCTGTCGGTGAAGGCTCTACAGGAATCTCCTTAGAAGATCGTGTGCGCCAAATGGAAGTGTCTCAAAATGAGATGATCCGAATTTTATGAGGAACACAGTACACTACCACAACACATCTTCCACAAGATCATCGTTGGCGAGGTCAAAATGCTAATGCGAGGCCTTCGCCATCGGTAGTTCCTCCACTTCCGCATGATGTGATCTCGACACTACTTGTTCTACTCATCCATCACGTGCAGCTCAACCGACTGCTAATCCACCAATTATTGCTGGTAGCTTGGCACGTTCTCATCCTGCTGACTCCACTCATCATGTTATACGTGCAGAATTACAATGCTTGGTACAAGAAGAACTTCATTATAAAGATGAAAATCATCTTCTCTCTCATCGCAGCTATTAAGAGTCTTCACCTCTTTATCTTCAACATCTATTCGTAGGTTCAATCTTTGAGCATCAACTCTTATGATGAGCATATGAACATATCGACCATTATAGGACCATCATGCATATCCAAGCTCGACACCGCTTTGTCGTCTTTCCCCATTACCCTCAAGGGCAAGCTGACTTGGTTCTACTCCCTTCCAAGGGGATCCATCCATACCTTTCAACTTCGCCAAGATTTTTGTGGAATACATTTCTGACCGAAGGATCATCAAAGATTCCTCCCATCTCTCACAATTCATCAAAATGAGGGTGAATCACTTAAGGAATACTTCCAGGTTCTCCTTAGAAGCTCGCCAAATACACAGGTAGCACTAACTATTAAGAGGAGTTTTCCTTGGAGGGCTTCGTTGAGCCTTTTTACTCAATATCTGAGATACAGCTCATATGCCGACTTGGTTCATGTGGAAGCACAAATTTCTCGATGAGGCTATTAATGCCCATCGCAAATAATTTGAACAATCTACAGGAAAACATAAGAGCATCCCAGGGAACACGGACCGACAGTCCCATCAAAAGAGGCAACAAGGCAGTCGTGATCTCCCTCCATGACCCTCACATCAACGACGTGAACCACGACCAGAAAAGGAATACACACCACTGAACACATCTCGTGTTAACATCCTGATGGCCATTCGAGATGAAGAAACTATCAAGTGGTCACATCCGCTGAAACCAAATTCGAAAATCGAGATATTGTCACTTTTTCAAGTCTGGGCATACTACTGAGGCATGCAAACAACTCAAAGAAGAAATCGAGAGGCTCAATCAAGGATATATACGTTGATTTGTGAAGAATCAATCAACTCAAACAAACACAACTCCAACTGGGGGATAACCAGGACAATCATCACAGAAACAACAAAATAGTCATCAAATAGTTGGAAAATTTAAACAATCGTAGGAGGACCACTACTATCTAATCAAGTTCTCATTACCACCTCTGAAGAATCAGAGTTAAAGAAATCTCGTATTGATCACTTCATCACTTTTAATGACTCAGACTTAGAAGGAGTCCATGTTCCTCATCAAGATCCACTTGTCATCAACGCAGGGATCGGTGACCCATGCTATAATGTTAAGAGAATTTTGATTGACAATGTGAGTTCTATTGATGTCTTATTTTACTCCACCTTTCTTAGCATGGGCTTGGTTAGGAAAAAGCTCCAACCCACTGCAGGATCATTATACGGGTTTGATAATCGCCTTGTGTGAGTAGAGGACAATCTGACTCATTCAATCCAATTCATGGTGGTCAAGTCGATTCATATATATCTATCTTGAGCCCCTCAATCAATTTTGGTGATCACTTGATATCTCATCTTAAGATGAAATTTCCAACCCTTGAGTTGGGGTGAATGAAAATCAGCAGATAACCACAATCATGTTACCTCGCTCAATCCGCCTTTGTGACCTTCGACATCGAAGATTTTAATTTTTTGAGATGAAGAAGTACCCCTTAAAACTAGAAGACTTGCTCTGTTGGCATTATCGGATGACCAACCACTAGAAATTAAGTGGGATCTCTGCTCTCAGAAATATAAAGGGAAAAATACATAGACTTCTTGGGCAGAAATCAAGACATCTTGGAGTCGACATATATCGGGTGCGACCCCAATGTGATCATGCACTCCCTCAAGATTGATCCAACATTCAAACCAATCATCCAAAAGAAGCGAGTTTTGCACGATGGCCTCGCTATTGAACAAGAAGTTAACAAGCTCTAGAAGCGGGATTCATAGAGTACATTACCCTACATGGCTAGCAAATGTTGTCATGGTTAAGAAAATAAATGGAACATGGAGAATGTGATTACTGACCTTAACAAAGCTTGCGAAAGATAGTTTTCCTCTTCCTCGAATTGATCAATTGGTTGGCCTTCATACATCATCAAATGCTCAATTTTTTGATGCTTACTCAGTTTACAACCAAATAAAAATGAACCAAGGATGAAGAAGCCACATCATTTCAAACATATAAAGGTTTATCTTTACCAAGTTATGCCATTTGGGTTAAAAAATCTTTGCTACTATCAACTTATGAATAAGGTTTTAAAGACCTATTAGGCGCAATGGAGGTATATATGGATGACATGTTAGTAAAAGCTTGGAAGAATCACAACATATTTCGACTTAGAAATATGCTTTAACTTCGACGTTATAATGTGGAACCGACCAAGTGTGCTTTTGGGGTTACGTTGGAAAATTTCTTGGGTTTATGGTAACCCAGTGGGATAGAGGCCAATCAGAAAATCAAAGCTCTCAAAGATATGACTCCTCCGAAGAATATCAAAGATGTTCAACGTTTGAATGGGGAATTCCCTTATCCGCTTCTAGCCCATTTTGGGGATAAATACTTGCCATTCTTTAAAATATTAAAGGAGCTAAAATAATAATTTTTGATGGTGATGAATGTCATCTGCTTTTGAGCAACTAAGGAGTATTTAGCATCTCCACCCTATCCAAGCCTATTCAAGGAGAGATATTATACTTATATCTCGATCTCTTCCCCACGATAAGCTCGGTTTAGTGCGAAGAAAATGGGATACAACGACCAATTTATTATGTCAGTAAAATTCTCTCTGATATAGAAAGTCGTTATCCACTGGTAGATAAGGTGGCTCTAGCTTTAGCTTTCTCAACGCAAAAATTGCATCCAAACTTCCAAGCTCACACTATCGGTGTTTACACTCATTTACCATTAAAATTCTACGAAACCGAGAGGCATCACGGGAGGTTAATTAAATGGTAGAATTGGGAGAGTTTGATATCATTTCTACCTCGCGATATAAAGTCTCAAATACTCGCAGACTTTATAGTGGAATGCCTTGCCCCAACTCCAAATGAGCTATCTACTACATGCCTTCGTCTCCTCAATGGACCCTCTATGTTGATGGAGCTTGAGAAATCTTGGTGTGAGGTAGAATCTTACTTATTTCCCCCCAGCAGCATAATACCTTAGAGTATGGACTTCACCTAAACTTTCCTACAACTAATAATATGGCTGAATATGAGGCTTTCATCACAGGGTTGAGACTCGCCATGGATTGTAAAGCTCAAAACTTAGTAATCCACACTGACTCTCAGCTTGTCATCTCCCAAATTGAGGGAAACGTTCATACTCATAATCCTCAGCTGGCGCAATAACACAACTTAGTAAAGTCACTTCTTGCCCATTTCAAGACACATCAAATCATTCATATCTGCAGAAGAATACTCAGTCGCTCTCAGCTTGCATCGCTACTAGGGATCTATTTAATAGAAGGCATGTTGAAGAAATATATTTTCCTAGTATCCAAGGGTCATGGGTAATAAAGCAATTGAGATAAAGGAACCGTGGATGGACCCCATCTCTCTTTCTACAAGAAGGGACCCTTCACGAAGACCCAATTGCTCCAACTCTCTAGACAAGCTTTAAACTTTATTATTATCGGAGGTGAATTATACAAACGAGATTTTTCTGGGCCATACCTCAAATGCCTCTCACCATCAGAGGCCGATTACGCATTAAGAGAGGTTCACTCAGGGATATGTGGAGAACACCTAGGAGGAAGGGCGCTAGCCCTTAAAATTATAAGGCAAGGGTTCTATTGGCCTACGATGAAACAAGACACATTGGAGTTCACAAAAAAATGTGCAAGTTGTCAGTTATACTCTAACCTCTCTCATATGTCGCATACAAAGCTCTCATCCCTTCAAATCCGTGGCCTTTTGCTGTGGGGAATTGATATCATGGGACCTTTTAGATAGCATCGAGAGCGAAAGTTTATCATTTTAGCCGTCGACTACTTCACTAAATGGGTGGAAGCTGAACCACTCGCTAAAATAATGGAGGCAAATGCTAAATAATTTATTTGAAAAAATATAGTTTGTCGATTCGGTCTTCCTACAAAGATCATCACTAACAATGGAACCCAATTTACTGGAAAAGTCTTTATGTCCTTTTGCAAAGATCTTCACATTCAACAACTGCATACGGTTGTAGTACATCCTCAAACTAATGAGACGGTGGCTACCAACAGACTATACTCAAAGGACTAAACACATGAGAAGGCGGGGCAATGGGTTGATGAGCTTTCTAATGTTCTTTGGGCTTATCCTACATGAACCCGGTGAGACACCATATAACTTGTGTTTGACGCAGAAATTATACCGGTGGATATCAGTTCCAAGTCCAAGAGTTCAATTATTCGATCATGATGGTAATGAAGAAAACTGACGACACACGGACCCTACTTCGTGACATGGCCCTACTTGGTGCTTCCTATCACCAAAGGGTAGCTCGTCACTTCAGAAGAGTAAAACCTCATCATATATGTGTGACTTGGTCCCGAAGTCTCAGTTGCGGGGCAAAGGCCCTCAACGCAATAAACTATCACCTCTTTGGGATGGCCTGTATGTAGTTATAGCTATGGTCAAGCCATGAACATTCAAGCTCAAGGATCTGGAGGAAAAAATTTTACCTCGAACCTGGAACACTGAGAATCTCCAAAAATATTATCAGTAATTCCTACTGCATAATTTTTGTAATTTTTAGTTTGTCTCGTTTGTCATCTCCTCTTCAAACTCATATATGTATTAAAATTATCTTATGATTGTATCACCGACCTTATCATAGTAATGAATTTATAGCTTTTTTTTAAGCTTGTTGCATATAAACAATCTCCTTCATTTAATCTTCCCACTTGAGAAATGTGCAACTCACATTGTATCTCAGTCGGGGCATGATCAATCCCATGGGGACTTGGTCGGACCTCTTCAATACAGGTAAGAAGTCAAGTAACACTTTGGCTAATACCTAGGATAGGTCAAAAGGTCATTGGTGGATATCCCACGGCCTCTTCCATACAGGTAAGATGTCAAATAATGTTTTGACTAATACATAGGATAGGCCAAAAGGTTTTTGGTGGACTTTCCACGGCCTCATCCGTACGGGTTAGCGTCGTCGAATAATATTCTGACCAATAACCTCGGATAGGTAAAAACAAAATAAGAGCATATCAACTAAAAAAAATTATCATTGACAACACAAACATGATGATATAAGAAAGAATCAAAATTCTGATACAAAATAATAATAATACATAGATAAAAGAAAAAATGCATCCTCAAGTGATACTACATGATATCAAAGTCCTCCTCACCACTAGGAGATGCTCCCTTGGACTCACTCTCGACTCCTTCATCTCCTGAATCTGGCGAAGGGTCTTCAGATACTTGGCTGGGAGATCGATTCTCGATACTAACTCTGATTTTGCGATGTACTAAGTGGATTCCTTTTAGAAACTCTTGGATGAAGCCCTCCTCTAAACATTGGTACTCTAAGTCCTTCACTTTAGCATCAAGAATATGATTACGAGCTTCCTAGACATGGTCTTCAATAGTATCGCGATAAGCCAGAGAGTTCTTAAAGTCTTCCACTTGCCTTCAGGAGATTTCATTTGCTTTGCCGACATTATAAGCTCCTTCTTAGAAAAGCGATCTTGTAATACTTTCTTCTCAGTTAGAGCTTTCTTCTCCCTGCAAGTGTCTTGAGTCTTTTCTCTTTAGTCTCCTCACCTCAATCGCTCATCATGAGTGCACTCCACCTCCTTGGAGAGAAAGAAGTCGACATGTTCTGCTTAGTTCTACACCGCAGCGATCCTCTAGAGTTGCCACTTCTTTGGCCTCAACACTCATCTTTCTCTCATACTCGCCTTGCAGATATTTTACTTTCATAAATTCCATATTCCACTCGTCTAGAGCGACACCCAAATGAGCCATCAACCTAATGTTTGAGCTACCTACAAAAAAAAATCATCACAAATGTTACACAAAGAAAAAGGAAAAGAAGAAAAGAAGGAGGAAGAGAAGACAACGTACTAATTCATCTGCTCGTTGACGTCCAGTGCATACATGCTCTAACACCTCTTCAAGAATGTATGGCTTGAAAGAACTCCCCATTATGAGTTGAACTAAACTCGGAGGCCAGGGGTGAACATCTTCTCCATGAGATATTTGGCGTAGTCACTTTGGCTCTTTCAGAAGAACATTGCTACCACCGTGATTTTGAACGGGCTTCTTGAAAGAATCCTATGAACATGAGGAGACCTTTCATCACCTTTACTTGATCTCTTGGTGGAAGAGCATGAGATCTCCTTCGGATGGAAAGGCCAACCTTGAACATTCTATCTTCAACTATATATTTGTCAATGTGGCGTAACTCATGTTGTAAGCTTCCATCAGGAATATTAAGAGTTGCTAAGATTTTATTCTCCTTGTCGAATGGATCCGGAAGGTCATTCAATCTTCTCATCTCTCGGGAGGCCACTCATTTTCATAAAAAGAATCATTAGACCAATTTCTAGATGGATCCCTTGAAAATTCTATCCAATTCTTTATAGCGATAAAAAACCGTCCACGAGCATCACATGTGAATCACATTCGACACAAGTATTTGATGTTCAAAGTAACACGCTCTTAAAGACAATCAAACCAACGATGATCACTCAAAATAAAATTATGACAAAGCTACACCACATATATTTTAAAGATCTCAATCAACTTCGAGCCAAAGGGAATCGCGGTCACGAAGAATCATCTCGAAATAAAGTATCTGGCGAGAGATGAGCTCGATCGGACTTTTGGCAACCCACCAACTTATTAGGAAGTAAAATTTCTTCTGAAATACCATTAAACTATCGATGTGATAATGGGTATATCGTCGTAGCCGCTATGGGTTTTCTTCGCCATCACCACGTGAAATACATAATAAATAAATAAAGAGAGAAATGACAAAAATCTGAGAATTTTGTGAAGCAACTCACTCACCCCAATACTTGGGCATATCTTTTTCTGACTCTGTCGCTCACGGATAGCTTGGGATAAAATTTTTTGCCTACGATCTGACGAAAAGAATACGCATACATATGAGATCAAAAAAAGAAGAAGAAGTTATTCCTCTTTAAGGATGTTCAAATTACACCAAACTTTCTCGGTCGTTTGAGCGATGGTTCTAATTGCTTCCCGTCATCTTGGCGGTTATCAACTAGAACCATCCATTGAAGTTTCAAAATCTAATTTTCTGAAGAAGTAGGAACTATGGTGCTTGCCTCAAACGGTCGGTCAACGGAGAGTTGGCGCTCTTTGAGGGAAAATCGGAGCCTCGCCGTGTGAACTACGGGCCTTGATCGACTCAACCCGATGATGGTTCGCCTCTTTCGAGGGAAAACCGCGTGCCATATGTACCGGGCCTTGATCGCCTCCCGGTCGGTCGATGAGGACGGTTGACCTCTTTCAAGAGCGAACCTCTATGTACCATGGGACATCATCTTGACGACCTTCTCTTAAGAAGAGAAACACTCGAGCATATGAGAGTGTGCCTTCTCCCTTTTGGAGTTTTATATACCCTATAGGCAAAAGGTAAAATCAAGAAAAATGACTAAAAACCACTGAAAACTGCGAAAAATTGCGAAAAAATGGAAAAAAACCCTCATCGGCGCGGATTACAACCAGCGTACATGCGCGCCGTTCGCCAGCGTCATGGCTGCATGCGGCCTTCCCTCCCAGCGGCCCCTTCGCCCGCCGCGAGCGACACGTCGCTTGCCCATGGCTTACGTATGCATCACATCAGACCTGGCCCCTACATCCATGAGCTCAGCGCGTAAATGGATGGGTCCATGACCGAAACCTTCTTGCCCTGCATACCATACATCCTCGCGCGCTTTTTGTGATCATAATCTTGGGCTCCCATGAAGATCTGTTCTCTCAAAATGTATGGTTAGTGGACCCGCAAATTTCATTGAAGAATTTGCTATTTTCAAAGTATTTGGCATATATTTTGATGATTGAGATAATGTCATTCAAAATAGGGACAACGATATATGACAAAATTTACAAGTCGAAGCGAATCTTGACGTCAAAAGCAAGTCGATCCTAAGTTGAAACTCGAGATCAAGCACTTAAAATATCATTGGAAACTTTGAGATATCGGTTAAATCCCAAATAGCTCTTAAACATGGAGTGTTTATAGTCAAAAGCGTCTTGACCCAGGCTAACCGATCATAATTTCACTTCATTTGAGCATTCAAATACTTAAAATATATCAAATGATCAAAGGAATCATTTTGACCCGTCAGATGGAGTGGAGTGGCTGGTTTGCATGTATAAAAACGTCCTCATAATCTATAAATAGCCTCATTCTTCATGAGGGGAGCCCTAAGAGAGAGAGCTCTAAAGCTTGAAAACCCTCCAAGCATAATCGTTCCACCACTTGACGGTCGCCGACCACCCCCGTTGGTTGCCAACTACCGCCGTCAGCCACCACTGTCAGCCGCCACTGCCGATCCTCATTGTCGTCAATCTCGTCAGGTCATCGACCACTATCATGCCATCGTCGGCAATCATCGCGTCGGTCATCATGTCCAGCCGACTACCATCGTTGGTCACATATCGCCGGATCATCTTGCCGGTCATCACCACGACGCATTCGTCTTGGCTTATTCACCATCTACTTCTTACTACTGTTACAACTTGAACGTGACTATATAGCTGTTGTTATCTGATTCTGAGATTCTCATTGCCAACTCTTCTTATATACAATTTTGTAATTACGTTATTGCGAAATTTTTGAACTCTGAAATAGATACATAGTGGAAGATTTTCTTGGTACGCCGTGATTTTCCTCTTTTCGAGTTTTTACGTAAAATTAGTTTTTCTTATTAATTCTCAAACATTGTGTGTCTGGATTACAACAAAGTATAAATTTTTATTCTACATGGCGGTTTCTAGCGCAACAATAATCATCAAAATTTCATCTTTGGCCTCAATCTTGACATTAATATTTGCTAGATTTAAAAAGAAGCTTATCAAAAGTATCCAAATGATCTTACAATAAAGCACCTTTCTTTCTATCTATAGAATAATTTCCTTCAAATCCTTCACTTATTCCTCCTTAGTGAGATATTTTATAAGGATATATGGCTATGCTTTCACAGTAGAAAGGAAGATGAAACAAGTTGAAAAATATGAAATTAATATTTTAATAAAGTGGATAAACGCATGCTGGTCTTTTTTCACATGCCATGCATAATCGCCAACTCTCCTTATAATAGTTTTGCTTTTACTAACAGTCTCTGAGATCACAAGAGATTAAACAAAGGTGCCGTCCAAATCCCGTCTTGTATTAACTATGCTTCTTAATCTTCAAACTGATCTGTATTGCATGCATGCCTAACCTCTTCGTTACTATCACCAAATTATTTTGTACTGATTTTTTAATATTAACCACATGACCTAATTGCCTCGTGATGCGCAGAACTTTATTAATTAAGAAAATTTTGCGTATCAATCACCTAAATCTTATATATTGATAATTTAACTTTTTTTTTTTTTGTTTTTTTTTTTTTGAATTTTGAGTTCATGCATTTGAACATGATCAAATCTTTAAAAATTTTATAAAAAAAGAAAATATAGGTTAAACTTTTGTTATGAATTTAAATATGTGAGTGTTAATTTGAAATTTTAAGATAGAAGGATGATTAAATTGTAAATATATAAAATTTGTGCTATGTAAAAGCGGGACTTTGGGTTTACTTTTATTTTGTTTTTTTTTACTTTGTTTTGTTCATATTTGTTTTAGAATAAAATAGTTTTGGTGATTATACTTATTTATAAAATATTCTAAACATCTAAAATTTATTTTTTATATTTTTTTAAAAAATAATATTATTTATTTTTAAAAATAATAAATATTGGTGAAACTAGGGATGGTTGAGAGGTAACTTCTTTAATATCATATAATATATTAAATATTCTATCTCTCCAAATTTAAATAATTAATAATAATTCAATATGAATTATATTTTAAATTTAATTATCGTGCATATAATACTTTAAAAAAGATTATCATAATGATTATAATTATCTTAAAATTAAATGCATAATTTTTATATTACTAAAAATTTTTTAAAAAAATTCATTTTAAGTATATACTTAACCTAAATCCCATTTGGATTCTTAATTTTATTTTTATATTAGTAACAAAAAATTTAAGAAAGTAAATAAAGATCACAAGCATAATTTAAGATGCCTAATCATAATGATTAAATCAAAAGAGTCTTTTTTTATTTTATAAAATATGCTCATATTTTTATTTAATTTTTTATTTATTTAATCTAGTTTAAAAATATACAGTTGGTGGTGGAATCAAAATGTGTAAGAAAGATAAAAAATAAGATTTTCTATAAAACTTGGTTTAAATATAAAAATTCAAAGAATTGAGAAAGATTTAAAGCAAATCATAGAAATTTTAAGAAAGCAATATGTGATGTAAAAAATTCAAATTTTAATGATTTATATAAAAGATTTGATACCAAAGAGGAGAAAGATTTAAGTCTAAGTCAGCCAAACTAATTAAGGATGCATTAAGGATGAAAATTATTAAGTATTTTTTTTTCTATAAGAGGATATTGAATATAAGTATATAGAATATTTTGACAAATTTTTCAATGAAAGCTATGAGAATACAATTTATTTCAACAACTTCAGTATTCTAAACAAAAATAAGAAATTTTATTTTTATATTTATATTAGTAAGATTGAAGTTGAAAAAACTTTAAAGAAAATAAAGTGGAAAAGCAATAGGCATGATGATATTCCAATAGAAAGATAGAAATGCTTAAGAGATCAAGGAATTTTTTTATCTTACTAATCTTTTTAATATTATTTTAAAGACTAAAAATATGTCAGATGAATAGAAAAAGAGTTTATTGGTTCATATTTTTAAGAATAAAGGTGATGCATAATGAGTGTGCAAATTATAGAGGAATAAAGTTAATGTGTCATACATTAAAATTATAGGAGAGAATAATTGAACATAGGGTATGATGTGAAACAAAAGTTTCTCAAAGCCAATTTGGTTTCATGTCGGGTAGGTCTACTATTGATGATATACATTTGTTGAGAGTTTTGATGGAGAAGTATAGAGAAAGTAAGGCAATCTACATATGGTATTTGTTGATTCAGAGAAAACATATGATAAAATTTCAAGAGTAGTGCTTGAGAGAGTTCTAGAAAAGAAAGGAGTTAATATTAGTTATATTCAACTTGTTAAGAATATGTACACTAGAGCTTTTACTTGTGTTCGAACACCAAAAGGATTAACTAAATATTTTCCGATTTCAATTGGATTATATCAAGAATCAACTTTAAGCCCATATTTTTTGCTTTAGTTGTGGATGTTCTTACTAGGCATTTACAGGAGGATGTACTTTGGTGTATGCTATTTGTTGATGATATTTTTTTTTGTTGATAAGACTAGAGAGGGAGTTTAAGAGAAAGGTCAACATTAGAGTCTAAAGATTTTTGTTTAAGTAGATCTAAAATTGAATATATGTTGTGTGATTTTAATTGTAGAATATATAATGGTGAGGTTGTGACATTGGGTGATCAAGTCATTAAAAAGAGTGAATGTTTTTGATATCTTGAGTCTATTATTCAAAATGATGGTGAAATAAATGGGGATGTTATTAGTAAAATTTAAGTTGGATGGTTGAAGTGGAGGAATGCATCTGGTCTATTGTGTGATTAAAAAGTACTGCTTAGCCTTAAGGAAAAAGTTTATAAGATGATGATAAGACTTGTACTGATCTATGATACAAAATGTTGACTAGTAAAAGAGAAGCATAAAATTAAGTTAGGTGTTGCAAAGATGAGGATGCTCAGATGGATTAGTAGCTTTACTCTTAGAGATAAAATGTGAAATGAATATATACATGATAAGCTTGGAGTGGCTCCAGTGACAAATAAAATTAA
This sequence comes from Cymbidium sinense, assembly GCA_021442155.1. NCBI lineage: Eukaryota > Viridiplantae > Streptophyta > Magnoliopsida > Asparagales > Orchidaceae > Cymbidium > Cymbidium sinense. The sequence goes on along the minus strand of CM038225.1, from coordinate 44,577,275 downwards.
AGAGAGTCGCCTTAGGTGGTTTGGCCACATAAATCTTTGGCTATCCGATATGTTAAGAAAGATAGATGTACATCTAAAAAGAGTTAGGGCCTGTTTGGGGCGTCATGGGGAGGGTGGGGATGGGGTCGTCTCATTTGCATATTATGGCGGGGCAAGTCCTTCTAGTTAGAAAATGAGGTTTTCTAACTGAGGGCATTCGGCCGCGTTCGCTAATTTCAGACGAAAAAATTTCTCGGCTGCCCTCGCCTCAAACCTGTGATCCCGAAATACATCTCCTTGTGCTGCCTTCTCTTACGTCGTCTTTCGTCCCTCAAGCACTTATGTTATGCCCATTGCAACAGGGCCGCTTTCATAGCCACTTCCTCATTAGAAAATGTGGTTTTCTAATTGAGGCACGGTAATTTATTGTGACGAAAAAAATTTCTCGGTTGCCCTCGCCTCAAACCTGTGATCCCAAATACATCTCCTTGTGCTGCCTTCTCTTACATCATCTTTCGTCCCTCAAACATCTGTGTTATGCCCGTCGTCTTCACTTCTTTACAGTATCACCTACTCTCTATGAATTCCTTCTTTCTACATGGTTTCAATCTTATGGTGTGTTCTTTGTCATCGTTTCCTCCATTTCACCCTACAATTGTGGTTCCCAAAAGGGTCCCGAGTTCTCTTCTATTCTTTCCCATACATTGCAGTTGTTATCAATTTTTTTCGTTTGGTTGTTTGTAATACCTGTCATCGGGATGAGGATTTCTCAGGGGATTTGGGGATTTGCATTCTCTGTGTTGGTACTAACTGAAATGAGTGTTAAGTTGTTCTCTTCTTTCCCCTCTATTACAGTAGTTATAAACAGAACACTATTATTTTCGTTTATGATTTCTATTCGCTGTTACTGGGTAGTGTTTTAGTCGGTGGATTTGAGGATCTGTATTCTTTGTGGGTTTGTGTATTTATGGGTTTGCAGTGAATGTAACATGTTTATTATAGCTATCACTTCGATGTGATGAAAGTCTCTTTAAACTTGCTTAATACATGGTTAAAGGGATTTAAGTCCCTATTGTCTTGCTAGTTTTTGCACTTCCTGCTACATGAAGTATGATTTTGAGTTGCAATATGCTCCTTGGTGGTTTATGCTGATTACACCATGCTTCATCCATGTTGTTCGGATATGATTAATTCCGGATTTGAGAGCTAAACATAATTTATATCTTTTTTGTGGGTTTAGGATAATTGCGGCATGGTTCACTTAATGCTGGTTGGATCTAGTTAATGTTCTGCTTTCGTTTTGTGAAAACATTATGGGGTGGATTTCTTTGTAGCTTGCAACTGTAATTTATTGAAACGAATTGGATTTAATATGTAGTTTGTTGATAAGGAAGCCTATGTGTTAGATTAAAGGCTCTATGTTTGAATTTTTCTTGCCAATGCTTTACATTACATTTGGTAATTTTTCTATACTCTTTTATTTTGTTTAGAAACTTGAGAAAGGTGTTTCTAGAGATGGTGGTTTGAGTGCCACTTGGGAGCAAGATATTAAAATGATATTTTGCGACCCATGCCTAGCGGATATTGAATTAGGAAACCATCTAATAACTCATTTTAATAGAAAGGGCTGGACAAACATAACAAATAAATTTAGAGAGATTACTTGAAGAGAATATGATATGACAGCTAAAAAATAAATGGGATGAGCCGAAGAATGATTAAAAATTATGGAAAGAATTAAAACAATGAACAACAGGGTTAGGTTGGGATGCTAGAAAGAAGACTATTGATGCCTCCGATGAGTGGTGGCAAGAGAAGCTACAAGTAAGCTTTTTGTTCTAATTTATCTTACTTGTGTTGTGTATTTTTACTTATATTTATGTGTAAAGATATTAAAAGTTATATATGTTCAATTATAGGTGGTTTCCAATGCTAAAAAGTTTTGAAATGGTGGCATTGATCCAGAACTGGAGGAAAAGCTATATCATATATTTGGTGGTGTTGTCGCAATTGGTGCTCATGCATGGACTCCAAATGAGGAGGTCCATGAAGAAATCCCCTCAAACTCTGACCATCTAGACAATTTAGATGATCGTGCTGATGCGTCAACACAATTCTCTCATGCACGTGCTGAATCAAGCCAAATTAGACATCAACAGATGTTGTGTCCTAAAAGTTTATCAAAAATTAGAACTGGTGCAGGATTTATATGAAATCAGATTGCTTAATTAGTAACTGCATGCACCACTATGACATATACATCTAGCTTATCTCATACACCACCCTCTCTTTCAGAAGCTATCATTATGCTAGATCAAATCAAGAAACTGTTTGAAGATCTACCTCTTTATTTGCACTCTACCAAATTACTTGAGGACGTTAAGAAGAGAGTGATTTTTATGGTTATGGTGCCTGAACAGAGCGTTTAGTATTTGCATCATTACTTTGAGACATTGGTCGATCATTATTTTCTTAGAGTTTTGCTTAGGTTTTATGACTTCAAAAACACATGCGATGTATTGTTATTTGATTGTCTTTTGAAGTTGCCTCTTTACATGTACTTGTGTATCTATGCAATTAATTGTGATGAGTTTTTTAATATTTGCAGTCATGGATATCAATGAAAGAGAGCAATTGTCACAGTTATATGTTTAATTAATGAGTACTTTAAAAATTACATTTGCAAGACACCTTGCATGACATCCGCTTTAATTGGTGAAAAGTGGATTACTGAATTTCTAAATGGCCATTCGAGTAGATTCCATAACATATTTCATATGTCACAACCTGTTTTTCTTGATCTTCCTTTTGAATTAGAAAGCTTCCATGGGCTTGGATCCTTTAGAACAACAACAAAAGAAGTGTTAGCGTTGACACTGTATGTTTTATCGCACAATGAATCTATCAGAGCTACGAGTGAGAGATTTCACTCATCTGAAACAATAAATAGATATTTCACAGTTGGCCTAGAAACAGTTGTTAGTTTAGCTTCTAAATTTATCAAGCCGGTGGATTCAACCTTTCAAAATACATCGAGAGAGATATCTAATAATTGTCGGTATATGTCGTACTTTAAAGTAATATTTGAAGGTATTTTTCTTATGAATTATGCTTATGTAACTGCAAATATGAGATTATAACTTCATAGAGGATTGTGTTGACGCCATAGATGGGATACACATTGATGCCCGTATCCCAAACAATGAAAAGATTGCTTACATTTGTCGTTGTGGGACCCCCACTCAGAATATAATGGTAGCATGTGATTTCAATATGTGCTTCACATTTGTTATGGTTGGATGGTAAGGCAGTGCTCACGACAGTCATATATTTAAATTTGTAATGCAAAGTCCTCAATATAAGTTCCCAATGCCTCCTTTAGGTTAGTTGTCATTATACTTCTTAATGAGTAAATGAGAGAATGTGACATTCAAATTTATTACTTTTTGAACAGACAAGTACTACATAGTTGATGCTGGCTATCCAATGCAACGTGGGTTCCTTAAGCCATATCCTAATAGAAAGTATCACATACCATATTTTGAGAGGAGCAGTAATGTGACTCGTCGTAAGAATGAGATGTTCAATAAGTGACACTCATCACTATGCGGTGTCATTGAATGAGCATTTGATGTTTGGAAGAAAAAGTAGGTTATTTTACATGATATGCCCAAGTATTCTTTCAAGAAACAAGTTAAGATAGTTGGAGCAACAATGGTTCTACATAATTTTATTAGACGACATCCTCCACGAGATGATATTGAGTTTAATATTGTAGATGAAGATCTATCTTATGTTCTACCCGAGGCATATAAGTTTCGGATAGGTCAATCAATGTTAGATCTCAATCATGAAAATATAGAATTCGAGCCTCACGATGGAGAAGGAGTTGCGGAAATGAAACTATTGTGAGAGCAAATTATAAATGCCTTGTTGCCTTGACTTGCTTCTATTTGTTGTTATTGTTTCTCTTTTGCTAATATAACTTATTGGGTAATCTGATTCATGTTTACTTCTCCGCTGAATATTAAATAGTTCTCTTGAAGTGTTTGGTATTTTTATACCTCTTATTCGGTAAGTGGATTTTTATTTACTTCTCCGCAGTAATGTTATATGCCCCTTGCTCCTAACCTAAACTGGACTACTGTTATTATTATTATCATTTTTTTGCTTGGGTTTATGGTTTGGTGATTGAGCTACTGTTCTTAGTTGGGTCATGATCTGAATGATGCTACATTATGGTTCTCGGTTGGCTGGGTATTTCTGCTATTGGTCCTTGCTTATAGCCTAATATGGGCTGCCACTTCTTTGTTTATTTGATGTTTGGGTGGTTTTTTTCCCCTACAAGGATTGTGTATCTTCTATTTTTGTTAATAAAATTTCTATCATTTTTTTTGGAAAATAAATATTTTGTTGTTCAATTATCAGTTTTAAAATATTTTACAATTTCACTCATCCTCATATTAATATTTTTATTACTTTTATAAATTTTTTATCAGGAAATATGAGTTCAAGGATCTCTATTGACTCTAGAGCTGTGTATTGCAACTGTGGTTTGCAATGTTATGTATTCACTTCATAGAAAAAAAAATTATGAGAGAAGATTTTTCAAGTGTCCAAGAAATAGAAGAGGAGATGATTGCAACTATTTCAGATGGCTTGACGAATACGGGGGTGACACATCAAACAATGATCATGCTAGGAGGATGGCAATGAAAAAAAAAATATTTTAAAAGATTTGATCAACAAGATAGTATGCTTAATATTTTGATCATACTAATTGTTATATTTATAATTGTAATATTAATTTTATTTATTAGGTAGTGTCATTTATAAAGTAATGTATAATCTGTTAATATAATTTAGTTGATTATAATTATATATGAGTGTTAGTTATTCAATTTTATTTCATTCTCCTTAAAATTATTCAACACATATGCTCATAGAGACATTTTAGTCATTTGACAACAAATGTAGTAGAGATTCTCGAACCGAGTTTTCCAAAGTAATCATACTTCAACAACAATGACTTCGCCACCGCCTTATTCCGCAGTTTCACGCTTATATCAAAAAAGTTTACTATCCCAAACAGGCCCTTAGTTATGATGTATAAAAAATGACCTTAGTTTAGCAGAATTAAATGAGAATTTAACTCTTAGTAGGACACAATAAAAAAAAGAAGAAGATTCATATAGCCGACCCCACAGTGGGATAAAGGCTTGTTGTCATCATTGTTGTAATTAGTTTAAACATCAAAATTTTAATTTTAATTCATTTTAGTTGATTTTTAATTTCATCACTACTCTTCTTAAATTCAAATTCTTCTATTTATATATATATATATATATTTAAATTTCTCTTACTTCAAAGGACAAGCTGAATAAGCACTAGTAAGCTGAAAAATGAGTTGTTTATGTGGAGCATTAGACTCCTCAAACTACTTAGAAATGCTCCCTATTTAAAAACCCGAGAAGGTTTTCACTGGAAGACTCGCATTTTCCCAATGTAGACTAAGAATTATTATATTAAAAATCGGTTTTTACAAATCAAACACACAACCTATATGTATTTATAATTTAATTACCTTCTTTTATTTTCTTAAAAATATCAGATTTATGTATTTATTCATGTCACAATTAAATTATTAAAAAATGATAAAAAATGAAAAAAATTATGAATTTATTTACAAATCAACTTTTGTTATGAATTTCAATATTTGAATGTGAATTTATAAAATTTATGTTGAAGATAGTTGATTTGTGAATATATAAGAATTGCGTGATTGTGTGTAAAAGCCTCCTCCCAAAAAAAATTAATTTTTATAAATCAATCACACAATTTTTATGTATTTATAATTTAACCACCTAAAAGCAATTTTTACAAGGCACTGTAGCCACTTTCCATTTTTCAAATCCTAAAAACAGTGAAATAAGATCAAATTGTAGTAACATACAAACACATATACATACATAGAGGCAATTAGTATTCAAGTAATGTTTGAGATAATTTTAAATTTCAGAGCTAAATAAATATAGAAGCTATTAATTGATATCACATAAACAATCAAAATTTTATACAAGTTTGGCTCGTAATTTTTTTATTGCTTGTATTTATCTTATTTTACTTAGAGTTTATTTGAGATTAATTTTATTTTATATTTTTGCATTTTTTTTATATTATTTTTTAAAATATATGTTTATTTGATGTGTTTTTAAGTATTTTTTTTATTTAATAAAATACTCAAAAGCATTTTATAATTATCATCATCAAAATATTATATTCTAATTCAAAAATAAATAAAATAAAAAATAAAACTGATCTCAAAAGGACCTCTTAATATTTTAATGTTTTTTGTTTATGATTAATATATCATCAATTGACTTATTCCTGAACACAACTAAACATAAACAAACATATCAATCAATAGAAACATTTTTAATTTTTGAATAGAGAAGGAAAAAAGAAGAGCCAAACTAAAGAGAGCGCCAATAGAGAACCCACTAGATTTTAACTTTTTTATATTTGAAATAAAATAAATTTAATAGTGATAATTATTTTTAAATAAAAAAATAAAAATATGACAAACAAATATATATTTTAAAAAAAAAACAACATAAAAAATATAAAAAATCTTGTAAATATAAAATAAAATTGAACCCAAATAAGCCTTTAATGTTTGCATTATTTTCATAAAATTTATTAGATTAGTCTTTTATTGCATATTACGTATGTAAATAAGATAGAACTGAATGATACACATATACTTAATTTTCTCCTAAAATAATCAAATTTTATAAACTGAATTGAATTACTTATAAAATGTAAAACTCGAATGACCATTAATGCAATAAAAGAATAAATTAGTGTTTATAAATTCAAATTTAAAATTAAAGAGGTATCAGTGTAAAGGTGTTTTAGGGGATCCACATAGTCATATTTGCAAATAAAAACAAATGAAAATTTTCCTTAATGTTTGATATTTAGAAATACTAATTAGTGTTAACAATTAAAATTTAAATTCAACCTAAAGTCCAATAAAATATAACCAATTTGAATCTTGATATATTTGTTAAATAGTTCAAAAATCTCACTCTAAACCCAACTTGACTAAACCAAACACAAACAAATCATTGAAAAATTAGTGTCATATAGATTCAAAATAAACACAATAAGTAGATGGTGAATTCAAATTCCACATAATTCCTATATATTTAGGCATCTAACACTTCAATTTTAGCACCAACCATCAAAAATAAATTGGATGGCTGATATGCCCTCTATTATTATTGTAATAGAGGGATTTAAATCCACTTCTGCATAAATAGTATTCAACTCAATTCAAAATGATAAAATCGAAAATACTAGTACAATCATACAAATTGTATTCAAAACAATCACGTTAAAACTTCAAAGAAATTGTCACCCCAATTAAATTAAAATTCACATCGATTGTGCTTAGAAGACAATCTTATGACAGCAAAATAACTCTTAAATCAAGTTTCAAATATATATATATAGCAGATTGAAAAGCTCTAATGAAGATAACATTCAAAGGGTATAAGAACAAGCATACAGAGCAGAAAAGTTACTGCAAATCGCATACCCTGAAAAAAACATCAGTGTGGTCTAACAAACTTGGAATTGCCACTAGCCATCATACTCTCTTTGAGCAAATTTGTTTTCTGGATAGAAGATGGCAACCACTTGATTTCCGCCAAATTTCCTTCCATGAAGCCCCTGCCTTGCTTTCATTGATCCTTCTGCGTCCACATATTCCAAAAATACCTACAAACAAAAAAAAGAAAATAAGGTCTGTGTTTTAAAAATATATATATATATATATATATTTAAAAAAAGCAGAATAGAAAATCCAACAGAGGACCTTGACATACAAAAAAAAAAAGTTATGTAATTTCAAGGAAAAATAATATGGGCAGTAAATTACAACTTAAAAAGATGCACATGAAAATAGTAATCATCATTTCAAAGTATTTGCATATGGAGGTAATATAATAATGGCATCAATATTGTGAGAATATATATAAAAATCAAAGTCTTGTTTGAATTGAAGAGAGTATTTGGTGTTCCTGAATATTTTAAAATTACAGAGAAGTATAATTCTTTGTATATGCGAAAATACAAACCTTTCCAACTCCAGGAGTTGTCTCACCATTAGGACTCGGACGGGGGATGACAACATTCACCAAAGTACCTAAGAAAACATTGTTAGTTACTCTTGGCATGCAAATGCATAATGACTATTTAGGTTGGTAAAGAAAAGAAACCAACCATAGTATCTTAAGTGTAAAGCTTGATTGCCAAATAGAACAAGGATTACACATAATCACAACAAAAAAAAAAAAGATTTGCATACATAACACACAAATTTAATGTATTTTCATATCTAACATCTAAACTTTAATTTTGACAAATATAACATCTTAATCTTCGATATCACATCAAAATACTGTCATTACTCACTTTTAAAAGTGAAGTGCACCTTCTTAATTATAGAAAAGTGTTAGATAAATAAATATCTAACTTTGGGTGTTATATATATAAATACATAAGAATTGTGTGATATGTATGTAAATCTTAAAAAAAAAAAAATTCCCAAAAGGGAAAGAAATTTTTAAAAAATCATAAAAATTTGTAAGAAAAATAGATAGTGAAATAGAAGTATCAGATATTAAAGCCATGTTACAAACCATATTTTGCGCCTTCTGCCCTCATGTCTTCCAAAATATCTTCATATTCTTCATCATCCTTCAACTCATCCTCACCGACTACTTGTGTTAAACATATCACCTTACTTGGAAGGGATCCCGCTTGGAAGACCAATTTCTGCAAGAAAAAACAAAAAAACTTCGTTAAGCCATTTTCTGATATCAAGCTCCAACAATGCAACAAATTGAACCCTCAAGCAAGTTAAGACTCCAAAAACAGTATCAGGGAAGTCCTATTACATCAAAACTTTACTTCTAACCCACCATGCAATTAACAAACACATGAATATTTATTTTAACTAATCTTTATTTGCTTTACACCGTTTTTTTTTACCAAACCAAGCACGACATTAATCTATCTTAATTATAGAAAAAAAACATTAATTTCACATTCATTGGTGCATTTCACATGCCATTCATTAGTTTTTTCCTGCCTCAGTCACAACTCATAATGCCAAACAAATCCATAATGAACATCAAATAACTAGTCATCATTGAAACATGTTTTGCTACCAAGGTCAACAAAATATGTCAGAGCTCAAAGTATGTGCTGTATACCCAAAGTAATAGACAGGCTAAAGCAACTTGACGAGTCTATTTACCAAGATAGGCATACTCGCATAAGAGATGCTTGACAATCAAGAATAAGTAAACTCGCCGGAAGGAGTGTCTGATAAGGGAAAGATCAACCTCATTCACGAGCCAAGACTTAGAGAATAATAACCCAATGAACGAGGCATGAATCAACTCGACAATAGGTGCATACTTAAAAGAAATAAGGTGGCTACTTTTCTCGACCAAATCCATACTCGCATACTCACAGGATAAAAGGCTATTCGCACCCATTGTCCGACAGATATATACTCGCTCACATGTATACCTGCCATCAGCTTGGGCGGGAATCAACTTGTACTCGATTTACCTTATCTGTATTTTCTGTGTATAGTCACTCATTTATATTATAAAAGAGGAATTCCTCTCTTACGGGGAGGACATTTTTTTTCTCTCTCTAGGCCCCTAGCTTTTATACTTTGATCTTTAGAAATAAAATATTACAACTTACTATTTCTCTTGCACTTTCTGACTTCCTATCTTTCTGTTTGCAATATTTTTTGCTTAACCATGCTTCCCAAGTATCTCAGAAGGTTCCTCGATCCACAGACAGATTTGGGTTCAACATATGAAGCTAAAAACTCAATGTAAAAAAACGTCCCCAGGGGAATGCCTAGAACTCAAACGTAGCCTGAGCTACATAACTTCGTAAATTTCTAATTGTCTGTAAAAAATTACTATAACAGTTGAGTAATTTGAATCTATAAGGACAGAATTATAAAGACTGGGTGAAGTTTTGGTTCAATATTTTCTATAATAACTTGAAGTAAAAAGCCTAGTTTTCAAAGGGCCAGCACAAGAATGGACATCTCAAGTAGTGGAAACCACAGATTCATGCCAAGGAAAGAAATCAGAATCCCATGTTATCACACGATTTCATGTTAACCAAGGAAACCAAGATCCTGTAGATTTATGACAAGAAAATATAAAATTTATTTGAAAGTGAAAAGTTTATAAGAATGCTATGAAATTAAATTCTACTTGTATACAATCAAAATACAAAGGCTATTTGTATAGCTGTGGATTTGGGTACATTAGTTTCCTTTATTCATCCTATATTGAACTATATATCATCTTAAATTAAGAACTTTAAAGAATAAGAAAAAGTCATTCAATCTCATTCTCCATATGATATCAGTGCCCCAAAACTTTTTTTTCAAGAGCTTAAAACTAAAATTGAAGCCTTCATTATTGAATATACTCCTCATTCATGAATAACTTTTGAATACAGCATTCAACATTATTGTTCCTTCTCTGATTCCAACCACAGTCCTTCCAATAGGCCTTATAATATTCCTTCAAACAACCTTTTTCCTTCCAACTAATATTCCATCTTTGTTGTAAAACATCTTTCAATAGTTTCTTTCCTATTCTGGCCAATCACAATCTACATTAATATGATCTCTCTATCACAGATTCGCAATCTACTTAATCGAAAGATCTACAGTATTCAAAACCTTCCTTAACTCCAATCATGACTCTCTCCAAGAACAAATTTTCTAAAAAAATGTAGTCTTTTCTCTCCAGGAACAAAAAATCATATAAGTCCCGATTCTTTTATCATCACCGTCTCTATTCTCATAGTTATAGCAGCCAAAATGAGAAACTGAGGTATTCAACAGACATCTCAATCTCAAGCTCACCTAACAAAACAAACCAACCACAATGAAAAAAATGAAATAAGGCTCAATAATGAAAAGATCGACTTGAAAAGAAAATTTATAGTACATTATCATTAACCTCTCAAGTCAGTCCCCATTTCCTTTCAAATAAAGTATTCAAAAATGTTCGATTAACTCTTGGGTAATTGATTAAAAATACACATATTATATGACTCACCTCTTAATAATCCAACACATAATACTTCATACCCAAGTAGTAAGAAAGTAAATGTTGCTAATCGCTTTTTTTGCTATATGGCAGTAGGATTGGGAAATATCCATATCACAATTTTTCTAATGTCCTTTATTCTCCTAATTTGTCAGCAAACCTCTATTCAATTCAAATGTCTACGAAAGATCTAAAATATTGGGCGATTAATAATATAAGGATTTTCAGCACGCCACTTGTAAACTTGCGAAGTCCACTCATTTATCCTTTTCTGTTAATAAGTGAAAGAGCTCTCATCCTCTTGAATTAAGCCATAATGAAGTTTTGGGACCATCCATAGTTCCACATGTTTTAAAGCTCATTGATTCATTTCCTTGATCGATACTATTATATTAGAGTTACATGGCTAGTTTGGAACAAAGAGAAATATTATGTTAGTAACAATATTCTCATATTTCATTCTATAATTCAAAATCTATTTGGGGTGAAAATTAAAGACTTAAGGTTCATTTGGGATCAATTTTGTTTTGTATTTTTTGTATTTGTTATTATGTTACTTTTAAAAACATGTTTGTTTAACATATCTTTTTAAGAGTTCTTATTTTTACTATTGATGATAAATCGCTATTTTTAAAAACACTCAAAACATGGAATATTCAATTGTCATCCAGTTCATTTCACTACTATAAGGCAATCAAAGTAAAGGAATATAATCAAAAGAAAGAATTGTCTTACCTTAGAAGCCTACACATATGAAGACCATGCATATTCACTAATAAATAGAAGATCAACATCCAAAAATTGCATGCTTTGTGAAAGAAATCTGGTGATATTTAGGAGCAAAAAGTAAAGTGGTTAAATCTAGCGTTGAATCAAAATTTAAATCTATAGAATACAAAATTTGTGAATTATTATGACTAAAAATCATCATCAATGAGCTGAGTATCAAGTAGGAAAGATTTATGAAGTTGAATTGTGATAACTATTTCACGTAACTACAACATGACTATCCAAAGCACATGGAGATTAATATACACTTCATCAAGGAAAATCTACAAGAAGATTTAATGTGTTATAAATTCTACGTTGTCCAGAAGTCAATTAATAAATGTTTTACTAAAGAACTGAGGGGAATAATATTTCATAAAGTCCTACTCAAACTGGGAATGGAAAGCATCTACTATCTAGCTTGTGGGGGAATGTTGGGACCTATAAATTCAAATCAAGAAAATCATAATCTTCTATATTCATAACAAGAAAGGAAATCAAGATCCCACTAACTCATGCCAAAAAAGGAAATCTAAAACTTGTTTGGGCATCAAAAAGTATGCTATAAGGATTTAAAATCTAATTGTGTACTGCAAAATAAAAAGGTTATTTGTCTGGTTGTAGAAATTTTCATGTTAGTGTAGACAATTTTTTAATTTCCTTTCTAGATCAACCAATATATTACTTTGTATCAAATAATTCAAAAAATAAATGCTTGTGTTCTCCAGAAATAAGATATGAATCCATTAAGTTCCCAAGTAACGGGCAAAAAATTTAGTTGTTTCATCAAATAATAACTCTTTTCAGAATTGAATTTTTTTTTTTTCCTTATGAAAGAGTCTAATAGCTCAGTCATAATTTTGACCAGATTTGCTATCCTTCAGGTATTATTAGTACATGAAGTCAAATTACAAAATAACTTGAAATAAATCACAGGAAACAATGAAGTACGAGGCCGTTTTACATTTAATTGAAAATCAAAAAGCCCAAAATCATCAAATGGACAACATGGACTATAAAGCAACGAGCAACAAAACAGAGTTGCAAAAATGCTATCTTTTTTGCATGCGATCTTTTTTAAATGGCTTTTTCAAATGTCATTCAGTTGATGGAGAATAACGAAGTGATTTTCAAATTACCTGCAAAGCTACCTGCTGTTGTGCCTGCAGCAAAACACTTTCCTGCTCAGGTCTAGGCTGAACTGCACCTTGGTTTGCACGCCTAACAGTAAGGGTTTTATCTCCCATCTTGATGCCATTAAGTGCCGCACATGCAATGTCAGTAACAGAGAGATCTTGGTAAACACAGAAAGCGTAGCCTTTCGAGTTGCCAGTTTCCCTGTCCTTCACAAGGTCAAAACCACGTAAAGGACCAAACGACTCCAGCAACTCCCGCACCTGTGCTTCAGTAAAATAGTAAGGAAGACCACCAACAAAAATACGATCAGGTCCTTCAAGGCCTCCAGCAGAACCAGGCATTAGACCAACAGCAGCAAGGTTAAGGTTAGGATTGGGCTGGCTTGGGCCAAGAGCTGCAGCAAGTGAAGGGTTGTAGTCACTTGGCCTTCTAACCTTTACTGGTGCACCCTGAATCCACATGAGGATCTTAGCAATATATGGCTAAAGAAATGCTAAATAGCTAAACAGAAGAAAAAGCATGATTCGAGTAGATTCAGCTGGATTTATCCTAACCTCAAAAATAATACCATCCAAGGCCATCGCATTGCTTGCTTCTTCTACAGACCTCATTTCCACAAATGCAAACTTCTTCTCATGGTTTATATATACGTTAACAACAGCATCACCTTCAAAATGGCATAAATAGATGAGCATTCCTTTGCAATGAAAGGATAACTGATCAACGAATATGACGTGTAGAGTCTCACCTGGACCAGCAGTGTTCCCACCAATGGCCGCCATAACTTGGCTAAAAAATGTTGCAACCGACTGTAAATAGACACTTTTTAATGGCATTTCAAAGGTACAATTAACATTCAGATCATTGCTAACGCTATCAATAGACTTAATTCAAGCTCATTACTACAGAATTGTGAATCATTCTACGCATTGATCCCTGTGATCGTCTTCCTTTATTCTTTATTCCATTCTAATTTATCAATGCCCAATAAAATAGCTTGAAGTGTGTAGAGAAAAACTGCCAGTTAAACACTGAACTAAAAAAACGACATTTGATGTCATGAAGGAGCGAATAGAGAAAGCTAAACAAACGTCAAAGGCTTTTCCTCACTGGCTGATGAACTGGCTAATGAAAAAGAATGAAAGAAAAAGCAACAAATGGTAGCCGTTATCACTTGTATTATCAGCATGTTTCTCCAAAGCAATCAAATAATTAATAAGCAAACAAGTAAAAATATAGCACCCATACTTTGGTGGGGAAGCATGCTAGAAAATAGGTACAGAGTGGAAAGACAAATCACAGTTGCCTCGTGTTGTTTGCATGAGTTGTGAAGTTCCAAAAACGGCAGTGCACTTTGAACTTCCAGGCTTGATTAGAACCCAAGATTTTTTTTTTTTTGCTTACTGACCAATTCAACAGCTGAAATGCAACAAAGAAGCCACTTGGTTCAAGATCTGCTACCAAACTAACTTTGGTTTAGAACAAAAGTAGAAAACATGAATAGTGATGTAGGCCCAGCACTCCACTTGCTCTACTTTCTTCTGAGAAAAAGACTTTGAGAAAGTTGGTTGCTTCACTGGTGCTTGAAATTTCTTTCACAAGCTCAATATGCCCAAAGAAGACATTATGACCGTAAGTCAACAACTATAACACACCACACCTTTTGCACCTCGATAAACCAGAAACCCATTGATTCTAAACTCAATATATACAATTTACTGCATAAACGAAAGTAAATCCAACAGGTGAAAAGTGAAGCAAAAGATGGCCGCTGTGTCCCTGGATCTCTGTTTCCACTTTTTTTTCAACCGGATGCAAGATTTCAGGATCTTTGATTGTTTTTTTTTTTTTTTTGTATGTACAAATACCCAAATAAAATGCTAGCAACTCAACAAACAACCTAACAACCAATTAGCATGTTGAATATTTATTAACTCTAAATTAGCATGGTGAAGATGGGTTTCGGAAGGGAAGGTACTTGGATCCTCATCACCATCACAAAATGTGCTACATTCCAATGGTTCAATTGCCATCACAAAGCAAGACAAGTAGCTTAAGGCTATACATGGTTCTGACTATTCAGAAACTTCAATCCTGTAGCAAAGATGCCTACATTCACATACTTCTAGCGATTGTCACCACAAACAATTGGCCAATAACTCAGCCTGACATCTCTAATGCCTTTCTCCATAGCACTCTTTGACAGGACCGTGCATATGATATAGCAACCTAAAATTCAAGACCCCAAACAGTATACTCATGTCTGTCGACTAAAAAAAAGCCCTCTATGACTTGAAACAGACTCTTGCCAATGGGTCATCGTATTCTTCACTTCTCTATAGTAATATGGCTTCACCACAAGCAACGTTGATCCATCTCCACTTCTCCACAATAAAAACAATAATCAAGTGTATATAGTAATTTACGTTGATGGCATACACCTCATTGACAACAATGCTAACACCATCACAACTTGACGTCACAATCTCCATGCCAAATTCAACATTAGAAATTTATGTTTGGTCTCCTATTTTCTTGGCATTCAAGATCAATTAAAGCCATATGGAGTTCATCTCCAATCAAACCAACTATGATAAAAAAATTCTACACCGTTAAAATTTGATACACTGCAAACCAACTAGGCTGCATTTTCATATCTTGGTGTGTGAACAAACAACCTAAGGTTATCAAGTCTTCAATCAAAGCTGAATACCAAGTTCTCACCATAGCTATTATGGATGCTGTCTAGCTAAAATGTCTTCTCTATGACTTAAGTATTCCAATGAATCAGCCAACAGTTGCAATAGGACAATATCTCAGCTCTTGTGCTCACCAATAATCCTATTTTTCATGCCAAAACAAAACAAATCAAAATCGACTAACACTTTATTCATGATTACATCAAATCATAAGACATTCAAGTGCATCACATTATACTCAATATCAAGTTACCAACATTCTGACCAAATCTCTTTCCACCAAACATCTATGACTACCATACATGTTAATGATCCATCAATGGCCGACGAAATGATATGCTGCCCGCTAGAGATAAGCATTTAGCAAAAAATAAGCACTGTGCAAACCCTCAACTAACTCTGGTAACCTTGCCATCATTGTTTCACTTGCACAGCATCCATCTTCTCCATAGAGCATCACAAGCATTGATCTTAAAAAACCCCTTAAACCTCAACCATTCGATTGTAAACATTCTGCCATAATCCAATATATCCTGAGCCTAAATATTGTATATATTCAACCTCTATTTAACTTTACTGCAATGAAAAGAATAATAATTAGCAAACTATTGTGCTACTTCTTTCAGCTTCATATTTCTTCTCTCATTTTCATGTATCACTGACAGCATCTTATATTAATGCTCTTATACTTCTACAGATCATGTCAGCTATTGATCGTGAATTCCAAAGCTATCTTATAAAAGAAAATGAATACCCCAAGTGACGATTCACAGATTAATTTATAGAAATCCAATAGTTGTCCAAATCTTGTGAAAGATGGAACAATTTGTCAAAGCAATTTTCTTTTTTTAAGGCTGGGTAAAATTGATGGAACTGGTGTTATCAAGATTATAATTGGCATTAGTCCTTGACTCATTCCTTATTGGTGGCTTTCCTTATTGAAATTTAAGTAGGTCTTTGGCTCTTTGCAACACTATAACCAGAGATTAAAACATTTTTGTTATCAATCTTAAAATGATATTTAACCTCTAACGATGATTTTACTGTCCCTAGATCAATGGAGGTAGTTTCTTAATTACTTTTGGAATTACATAAAGAAAGGCATATAAAGACTTAATTGGTGTACAAATCTTTGTTCTTCAGGATTTTAATTCCTTGATCATTGAGAGACTTAACAGTGAGTTGTATTAAGGATGAAAATCATAAAATACTTTTCTTATAAAAGGATATTGAAAATAGGTGGATAAGTTATTTTGATTAACTTTTCAATGAAGAATCTGAAAATACGATTGATTTTAGCAACCTTAATACCCTAAACACAAATGGAGAAATTTATTTTTCTTATCGTATTAGTAAATCTAAAGTTAGAGAAGCTTTAAAGAAAATGAAATATAGAAAAACAGTAGCGCCTGATGATATTCCAATAGAAGTGTACAAATGTTTAGGAGATCAAGGAATTACTTGGCTTACAAATCTTTTAATATTGTTTTAAAGACCAAAAAGATGCAAGATGAGTGGAGAAAGAGTTTGTTGGTTCTTATATTTAAGAATAAAGGTGATGCACAAGAGTGTGCAAATTACAGAAGAATTAAGTTAATGTGTCATACA
This sequence comes from Cymbidium sinense, assembly GCA_021442155.1. Taxonomy (NCBI): domain Eukaryota; kingdom Viridiplantae; phylum Streptophyta; class Magnoliopsida; order Asparagales; family Orchidaceae; genus Cymbidium; species Cymbidium sinense. The sequence continues at coordinate 44,559,916 of CM038225.1, read as the reverse complement.
TTAAAATTATGTGAGAGAGTAACTGAGCATAGATTACGATGTGATACAAAAATTTCCCACAATCATTTTGGTATCATGCCAAGTAGATCTACTATGGATGCTATACATTTGTTAAGAAATTTGATGGAGAAGTATAGAGAAAGTAAGGAGGATCTACATATTGGATGCTATGGATGTGATACAAAAGTTTGATGGAGAAGTATAGAGAAAGTAACTGAGCATAGATTATGATGTGATACAAAAATTTCTCACAATCATTTTGGTATCATGCCAGGTAGATCTACTATGGATGCTATACATTTGTTAAGAGGTTTGATGGAGAAGTATAGAGAAAGTAAGGAGGATCTACATATAATATTTATTGATTTAGAGAAGGCTTATGATAAAGTTTCAAGAGATGTTCTTTGGAGAGTTTTAAAAAAGAAAAGAGTTAATATTGGTTATATTCAAGTCATTAAGGATATGTATACTAGAGCTATTACTTGTGTCCAAACACAAGGAGGACTGACAAAATATTTTCCTATTTCAGTTAGATTACATCAAGGATCAGCTTTAAGCTCTTATCTTTTTTCTTTAGTTATGGATGTTCTTACTAGGCATTTATAGGAAGATGTATCTTAGTGTATGCTTTTTGCTGATGACATTCTTCTTATTGATAATACTAGAGAGGAAGTCCAAGGAAACTTGAATTATGGAGATTAACCTTAGAGTCTAAAGGTTTCATTTAAGTAGATCTAAAACTGAATATATGGAGTGTAAATTTAGTTGTAGAAGTTATAGTAATGTGACATTGGGTGAACAAGTCATTAAAAAGAGTGAGTGATTCAGATATCTAGACTCTATTGTTCAAAATGATGGTGAAATAGATGGAGATGTTATCAGTAGAATTCAAGTTGGATGGTTGAAGTGGAGGAATGCATCTGGTCTATTGTGTGATAGAAAAGTATCACTTAAACTTAAGAAAAAATTTTATAAGATCGTGGTAAGACCTGCAATGATTTATGGTGCAAAATGTTGGCCAATAAAGAGAAGCATAAGACTAAGTTAAGTGAGATGAGGATGAGTGGATGAGTGGCTTTACTCTTAAAAGATAAAATGCTAAAATGAGTATGTTCGAGAAAAAGTTGGAAAGGCAAATAAGATTAGAGAGTCGCCTTAGATGGTTTGGCCATATAAACGTCACCGTCCATGACACTGGTTAGGAGAGAGTAGATGCATTAGATTGTTAAGAAAGGTAGACCTAAAAATACTTGGTTAAGATGTATAAAAATGACCTTAATATCGGAATTAAATGAGAATTTGACACAATAGGACAGAGATTCATGTACGAATCCTTAGTGGGATGAAGGCTTGTTGTTGTTGTTGTTATTGTTGTTGTGATCATTAAGAGACTTAATGAAGTCTACAATAGTTTATTTTCTTGTATAAGTGTAGAATTGCTTTTCTAGTGATTTCTTTGCCTTCTTTTTTGTACTCTTGTTTATTTTTCTTTTCTATATTTTTTTTCATTATTGGTTTGAAAATAATAATGTGCTTACTCAAATTTGTAATAATATGATTTTATGCCAAGTATGTAAGTTCAAGTGTATCTATCTTTCTTGATCCTTAGTATAATGGTTGATTCATAGTATAAGGCTACAATTCTTCTTTCTTAAATTAATTTTTAGCATTCTTTGGGACTTTATTCATGTAGTCATTAGTTGATTAAGATTAATAGTTTGTATCCAATGAATTTTATGTGTGTGTGTGTAGTGTGTGTTGCATAATTTTAAGTATATCATATCAAATGAGTATTAGAAATTCTAAATCCTACGAAGTCCAATATCTATGAACCACTGATTAACCCCAACTTCAAGACACTAATAAAACCATATCTAATTATTTCAAACACGTTTTTCTTTCTTATCTAAACTATCTAATCACAGAAATCAGATGATTCTACTTAATATGTAGCATTACTAGACCTATTTGAGAATATAAAATAGTGTTTTACTAGCCAAGCCAAGAGAAACGGTATCTGCTTTCTTAAAAGTGCAAATACTTCATTGAAGTCAAAATTTTAATAATTTCATACAAAAATCATACATCTAGCAGAAGCCTAATAAGGCCCAAATTGAGAGCATATTAATACAATGGTAGGATATTAACTCAAATAAAGTGTAATGAGGTATGCTTACTAAATGATGCATAAGATACACTAAATAAAAAGTATGGAAGCCCAACTAACAGTGAAACACAACTCCTATAGGATAATATAGAAGAAAAGCATACAGTCATTGTATAAAATACAAGCCGATATCAAAATAAAAGGCCAAAAAAAAAACTACATTTATAAATGAGAATTTTGAGAAAAAATACTTGATTCTTACAAGCCCATGTCAAAAAAGCTGATAAAAATTAATGGAGAAGATTAAAAAAATATTAAGAAGTACAAAAATGTATGAAAATAATGCAATAATGAAATCAAACTATGGCTAGAAATGCTATAAAACAAGCAAATCATGCAAATTTTAAACATGGTTAATCTCTCAAAAAAAGTACTGAATTTCATAATCAAAGCCCCTGCATGGAGCAACTGCATGTTTCAAATAATACTTTCTTCTAACCACCACTTTATGGCAAAGAAACATGCTGTGTGTACATTGATTCACTTAAATTGATAGGGTATACTTCAGTACACTTCTAACAACATTATTATCAAAGAACATAACTTGAATATGACTACATGCAGAACATGTGTAAGAGAGTACATACCTGTTCATTAGCAGAGGGGGAAAGGCCTCCAACATACACTCGCCGAGCATGTCGAGTTGCCTGAAAATTTCAAAGTTACGTTCGCTAAAAACAAGATAATGAAGAATTATAGAAATGGAGACCATACCTGTTGTGTCATAGCTTGAACTGGCATTACTGGAAGAGGAAACTGCATGAGCAAAATGAATGCATTACATATGACAAAACTACAACAAATGTTCCTCCCTTTTTAAGATAATTAAAATCTGGATGATTTGGTTAATGAGGGTAACAACCTGCCCAGGTGTTAATGGAAACATGCTCGGGAACATCCCAGGAACTGCAGCTGCTGGTGCCCCAGGTATCTGGCCTATATAACCAATTAAATGCCGCAACGGATAAATCATATTACCCAGTGACAAAAAGATAAAAGATGGAAGCAGCATGAGCTTTTTTTGCCCATTGGTGATAACAAATATTTGCCTTCTTCAAACAAGAATTCATTAGAGAAGAAAATATTAGTTAAATACTGAAGAATGTACTCATAAAGACTACCAAAGGAAATAGCTGCCGGTTGAATACTAACAAGATCCACCAAACCGGTGTACTGATTCTTCCTTGTACATAAAAGCAACAGTAGCTGGCTCACGCCCATTGGCAGCACAGTGGGACAAGTAGCCCAACATTGCCTTCTTACGAAAATATTTATATACAAAACAAACAAAAAACCACCAAAACAAAAGACAATTTCTGCTCAGTTACAGAATATAAAATCAAAATACAATAAGAAAAAAAATAAATCATTCAAGCAAATTACTATGAAGTTCCTAATAATCAGAGAAATGCTAAACTAAGCTATAAATAATTATTATTCACCGGTGCAAAATCAAGGAGATTGAAACTAATTTCCTAGTTAGATGCCACTTAAAGCATGCATTTACAAAAGAAAAGCATGGCATAAACAGATGGCAGATCTACCTGGCATAGCAGTACCAGGCATCATAACAGGACCAGACGGTGCCATATCAAAGCCACTAAGACGCTTACTGCATAAGAAAAAAACACAAATTAAAAAAATTAGAAAGAGCACTGCAAAAGCTTCTTAGGAATCAACAAGAAAATTTGGAAAATTAAAACAACTCATGTTTTAAATCATAACAACTCTATAAATTTATAATATATGAATTTAGTTGTAAGTTTTATATTCGTAGTTCAGACCAAATAGAATGGAAGCTTCTCTAAAGTTCATTTAGGGATGTTATAACCCCTTCCCAGGATTCAAACAACACATGACAAGTGCAAATGCACATGAAAAGTAATGAAGGACTCTAATAAGGATTGATTAACAATTATAAGCACAATGATTAGACAAATTATTAGGTGCTACTACATACATAGTTTGACGTGCAGATAATGAGACACAAATGTGTACATACTCCTTATGTACTCCAATTTTTTGAAGTACAAAGTGAATAAATAGTTGTGTACTCTGGTACTTGGCATGTAGAGCTGTGATACACAGTCCGCACCAGATAATTTCTTTTGTTATTGAAAGTCTGCTTTCATAACTCGTTTCCACACAACTTGGATGCAAAAACCATGATACTGTTTCTAAAAAAAAAGGTTGAATAACGATTCTACAATTCACTGTTGAAATTAAGCACATATAAAAATAATTGTTTATAAGCAACTCAAAAGCAATACTTTGTATATGATAGGAAAAAAAAATTTCAGCAGTAAAATAAAAAAACTCTATTATAATAAAGTCCTTGCTACAAAACAAACAGTATGAACAAGCATATTTTCAAGTTAAACAACATAAATATTCTTTTCATTAAAAAACAATAACGTGCAGCAAATTAAATCAGCAAAAGCAGTAAAACATATACCTCTTTGAACTTGAGCGAGAACGAGACCTTGATCTATGTTCAGATCGACCCTTTGACAGGGATCGAGATCTCTGTCTACGGCGACCCTCCCGGTCTCTATCATAGCCCCTATGCCTGGAATAATTTTTCAAGATGAACAAGAACAATCAATTTTATACAAAGAAACATGCATACAATATGCAACAAAGCTCTCCATTTATTTCAAAAAAAATCATAACTGAAAGGGACAAACATGCACAAAAATAGGAAAATGTAAGCAGCCAGCAAACCGGAAAAAGTGGTGATGAACTAATGATGATATAGAGTTAGCTAAAAATGTTTCATCTAGGAGTTGCATTATGCTATACAATCTAGAAACTGCAGTTATCTAATAGCTAAAATCTTTAAATAGTACAAGGGAACTTTCTTCAAGTGCAATAACTTTAATATCATTTTTAGATAATATAAGGGAAATTGCTTCAAAATAAACAACATTAATGTTGTCAGTGGAAAATTTTAAAAGTGAAAGATCCCATTAAACCAAATTTAATCCACGAATCTAAGAAATAATGAAAATTTTTTATGACCAATGCAAAGATCCAAGGATTCTATTTAATTTATTAAAGTTGAATCACATAATTAAATAATTTGTTTTCATGGAACATCTCGCACAAGTGAAAACACTACAAGACTCGCCGGGCACTCTTCTAATCTCAAGAGCATGGGTGAATCTTCTTATATGACAACAGACATAGAACTTCTAGAAGTTTATTATATAGTTTCCTTTAATGATCATCTCATAATCCTATAAAATGTGGGAATTTCGAACTGTGAGATTCTTTTTTTTTTGGCATTTTAAAACTTATCTCTAATTTGGCATAAATGCTATAAGGCACGACAACAAGGTCTATAAGCCAATATTAGCAGATATATATTGGATATGACTTTTGCCAAATAATATGCAAGCTTCTAGAAAATTAAAAAAATTCTAATAACTTCAAAATGCTACTTTATTATCGAACACAAAAACAGGTTTATTGCATTACATTAGGCAATTACATGACATGGAAAAATCACAAATACACCACCAAAGGGCTTGCATATGACTGAGAAAGGAGTGTGGTAACTTGTAGAATGAGTTGTACTTCTATGTTATACATAGAAAATAAAAGAATGATTGAAATTTCACATAAGAACAATTTATTTAATTTGATTTTAGGATCCAACATCCATAAATTAGCTTGTATTATAAAAAATCATTCAATTTTTAACTATTGTAAGCACTATTACGATTCCAATTCGCAAAAACCTTGATCGAGCCAAACTTCTATGAATTTCAATATCCCCTTGTAAGATAACATTTGAACAAGCGGAATAGCAGGCAATGAGGCAATTCCCTAATTATTTGAATAATAATTGGGCTTTACATACACTATCACCCTATTCTTACATATTTACAAATTAACCACCTTTTAACATCAAAATTTCAAATTGACATTCAAATATTGAAATTCATAACAAAAGCCCAACCCATATTTTTCATTTTCGTAAAATTCATAACGATTTGATCATGCGCAAATACATGGGTCTCATAGTTCAAAAAAATGATGAAGGTGGTCAAATTGTAAATGCATATGTTTTAGATGGTTGATTTGTAAATATCCCAATAATTAAACTCAGGTAGTTTTCTTAAAATATTTTGAAGGAATTAATTCTTTCTAATTAAATTAGCAGGATTTTAAACATTAATTCTTAACTAGTAATCAAGGCAACGGTTATAAAACATTTGGGCATAACTTCTACTTAATATAATTCACATATTTTAGTTCAATTGTTGATAAAAAGATATTCAGAAAGAAGTTGATTGCCATGACTATTGTGCAGAAAGAAGGGGGCAAATTTTAGAGGAAATGAGGAAATAAAGGTTTGCTTATTAGCAAAGGTGATTAATTCTCTTAAGAGATATCTTGATTATTATTATCATCATCCTCACCACGAAAACAGAGGAAACCAAAATGAATTAAATCATTATATCGTATGGAGGAAGAATGCATTACAAAATAATTTAGAAATTACACCTTTTTATAGGTGTATGAGGGGTATAAAATTAGTACTCATCATTTTTAACAAATAGAAGTAGAATAAAAGAGTGTTGTCTCTATCTTTAAATCTGTAGAAAAAGAGAAAATCTTGCGAAGCTTTACATTTTTTCTATGTTTCTGACCCAAGGGTTAGAAGAAGTGAAAAAGGCTAATAAGTTGGAATGACATTGGAGAGAAGAGTGATTCTCTTATGTTACTTTTATTTAGTTGGAATATTTCTTTATGAAATCCAATACTCCTATTTTTTTCGATTCCTTAGTCAATAGAGGATGCATGAAATTTCAGGGAGTTAATTTAATGGCTAGCTATAAGGGATAAAAGCATAGGTTATAGAAATCTGGAAGTGTGCCTAAGTCGAAAAGACGGCAACATAGAGAGTGATGATTTTTACAAATTATATTATTGTACATTTTCTTAGTTTAGATATTTTATCTAAAATACACCTATGATACTAGCTCCAGCATGAATAGAAGTATTCTTTAGTATTATAAATAGTTTGTCAAGGCGAAATCACTAATAGAATATCAACATAACCCTATGAATTTCAACCAAACACCTATGGAATTTAGAATCATTACCACAATGTTACTGATTAATTCTACTTTCACTACTTTCTGTTATAATTCCACTATATCATTATTGTTCCTAATATTTCCACAAGTTACTTTTGACATTGATGTGTTTCCTACTATTGTATCATGCTTTCATGCAACTTCCTCCTTTCTGCTATGTTGTGGTTCCTCTACTACCTATCTTGCTATGCTACAACTGTCACCTCCTGTTGCCTTTCACACTAATCCATTGTTACTGCCTTGTACATCCTACTATTACCACTGCAATCCAACACCATGTATGGCATCAGACCCTCAGACACACATTGCTTTAGGAAAGTTTCCTATTTCTCTTATGAAACTTATGGAAATGTATGGGATTTTTGCTAGATGTATTGAAACATATTTTTTATGAGTGGATTTCTACACATTTAGTGTATTTTTTATGTTTTTTATTTATTTTGGGTCATTTGATGCCTATAAATATGACTCATTAAGCCTATAAAAAATCATTAACATCAAATAGTGAAATGTAATTCTAGTTTCTCCACTCTTGTGCGTGAGCATGTTGATTGTGTGCTCTTTAAGTACTTCACATGTGTATTTTGGTGGGAAACTCCTTACGTGCCTGAATCTCAATACGCATTGCTCAAGAAACATTCCTATTTTGCTAGTGGAGCTTATAAAAAAAGATTTTGAGTTACATTGGATATATTGAAATGTGTTGTTTTGAGTGCATAACTACAAATTTTGTGTAGTTTTTTGTCTTTTTGATCCTTTGAAGCCTATAAATAAGATTCCTGAGGATATACAACAAATTATTCAATATCAAATAATGAAATACAAATCAAATTTCATTTCCTGTCTGAGTACTTATTGGACTGTGCTCTTCGAGCACTTCACAAATGTAGATGATTGGTGAAAGAAGGTAGACTCATGTACTACTACCATGATGCTTTTGTTCCCTTTGGGTAGATTTCTATCCTTGTTGTTCTCTTAAATTATTATAATGTTGCAAGTGAGATACATGTTGTCATTTCTCATTGACATGTTAGCTTGATTCATTGCTGAATTTTTATATTTGCGGTTGTTTTCTTCTGAATTTCTTGATTTTGAACTATTGTTAAACTATCGTTTAGAATAAATGGAGCATGACTATTGTCCTCATATCAAAAGCAACAAGTTTTTACAAAAAATACTAATTATCTTAAACATAAAAAGTTCAAATGGACAAAATCTGCTAAGCATGGCTTTAATGACATCAAATAGAAATTTATAAATGCCAGTGCTAAATTACATGGTTTTAAAGGTTTCATGTGATACATCTATAACTTGAGAATTGGAATTATAACTCAAGATGGACATGCAATCGTTCATTTGATAAAAAAATTGAAAGAGACTAACAAAAATATTCTAATTATGATAAGGATTGTATAGTCACTTTGGTATTAGAGGTAATATTTATTGCCCAAGGAGTTTGTATTATATTCAGAACATCATGCTTCATAACATGTAAACTCACAAAAGAAAGTGGGCTATAGACATTCCAAAGGGGTTGAATTTCTATAGGAAGATACATCTAAAACATTATTGAACTAACAAATAAAGATTTTAACAAAATTGTAAGGATTTACAAAACGTAATGATTTAACTAGCACCACACCAATGCTTGATAAATTTCAAAAATAAAGGAGGCTTTCTTTTCACAAATAAATATTTTTTTATTTCCAAAAGAAATCAACTTTCCATCTCTAATATATCAATATATAATTTTCTTGTATTAAAATTGTATGCTAGAGGTGATACAGAAGTCACGGCCATGATTAAATATAGATGGAAAATTCTAAACCAAGTTCTTAAACCATTTATTGAAATTTTTAAGTCATTACTTGATTGACAAAGTCATTTATAATATAACTAAGGTAGAATACCTTTACCATATGTCTTTTTCACGAGCACTTCGATCGAAAAAATTATATAAGTGTGCTTTTCTCAAATAACAAGTTATAATTCATTGTTTTATGATTTTTTTCCAAATGATTAAAACATGATCCACAAAAGGTTAAAGGGTATTTATGGTTCATAAATATTGCTCTATTTTAATGTAAAAGTTCACTGCTTGGCACCACATAATAGTCCCTCATTAGTATCTAAAACACTATTATCATACAAAAAAATCAAAAATTTGATAAGAATAATGGTAATGCTTCACTATCATTTTTTGAATAATGCAATCTATATTCTCCAACAGTAAGAAAGCATCTAAATAGAGTGGCAAGATAAGTAAGGTTTCATGCCGAAAATAGCAAATAGAATAATAGATACGAGCCCGTACACAAAATAAACATACATACCTATCATAATCTCTGTCCCGACCACGATGGCGATCACGATCATCCAATCTTTCACGACCATGCTCCCTCCTTTCACTTCTATCCCTAACATGACGATCACGTTCTTGTTCTTTATCCCTGTCCCGATCCCTGCCTCGATCTCGATCCCTATCCCTATGTCGATCTCTATCCTTCTCCCTTTCCCTTTCTCTACTCTTAGAAGAATCTCTTTCACGATCTTGAGAATCATGCTGCAGTTGCACAAACATATTCTAGTGAGAAACAAATGCAAAAAATAAATAAATAACACCACATTCACTATTCCACAACAATAATAAACATCACTATAATGAAAAGATGGCATGATTCATAAAGCGATAAACATTACATCTTTCAACAACAAACATAGCCATAGGTAGCATCCATGAAAAGTTTTCTATTTGGAAATAATTATCTTACCATCATCATGATGGATAAAGTTGATTGTTACCATGATTATCATTTAAATTTAATAAGAACATAAACTTTAATCTTTATTATGCAAATATAAAATGAATATTATTTCTATATAGAAAGAATGTGTCATTAACAACTTCAATTAATGGGGGCGTAATCAAAACAAATTTTGATCATCATAAAAATAATTATTAGGGTCTAATCTCTTTCCAATGAAAATGGATGATTATTTAAACAAGGAAACATGTATAGATTGCAATTCACCTTCCATTGAAGCTCCAATATAAGGAAAGAAGGTTTAGATATTTTATAATCATGGATCTCTTCAATGAAGTAAGGTGGTAACAAATTATGTAATCAAATCATGAATATTTTGAACCTTTATTTTTCACCATAAATTAACTAGAAATATATATTTTAATGCTTATAAACATGAAATAAGTTATTTTAGAATATCACGTTGATTTTAAATTATGTAAGTGTTGCTCGCATGCAACATAAAGGTCAAATTTCATTATTACTTCCTTCATTAAGACTTTAATAAGTCTCCCATCAAAATTATCTTTACAATTTTTCATATTGTTCTTATAAATAATATCCATCATCTTCTTTATTGATGAATTTTTTTATATTATCAGTGGTAGCACTTTTTATCTTCATTATTTAATTTTAGAGCTAAAAATATGGATATCTGTTGCATGTGAGGTAAAATTTGAAAACTTCTAGTTCTTATATGTTTTAGTTGTGATTCAAGATTCTCCCTCATTGCACTTTCCTATTCATAAATTTTTAAATTTACTTTGCTATCAATCCCACAAGGAATTAAGAACTTGGTGTCATCTTGTGGTGATGCTATTGTAAGTTTCAATTCTCTTTAATATTTTATTGGAAAGGCAGTTTATATTTTTGTGATGCATTTATAATTTTCCTTGGTCACTTATCATTTTTTTATTTCCCTTTAATCCTATAAGAAGTTTAGGACTTGGCTATCTAATGTTGAATCTTTAGTGTCAATCTTTCATGAAGAATTATTTTGAATAAATAACTTGATTTATTGTGTTCAGAGAAGGTAGTCATCCTAGTAATCTTGGTTTTAATATAATTTCTTTGTTTTCTTGCTTTTTTGCATAGTTATGCGTTTTTATTCCACTTTTATTTTTCTGGTTGACATGCAAATAATGCTATGTCAACCAATCACAAGTATTTTAAATTTTGATGATAGATTTCTTGGAAAGTGGTGAATAATAATGCAGAACAAGAAAGTTGTGACATAAATCTAATTTTTTATCTAATTTTTTAGGAAGAATCTAATGTTCAATATGACAATTTTTTTAAGATACCTTAGAAGTAGAGTCATTATCATGTAAGAAAGTTGGTCATCAAAATACAAACATAAAAAAACATAATAATAATCCATTTATTAGAAAAACAATCAACAATTTATGGAAAATTCTCTATTTTTATAATTGTAATGTTACAATCATCATCATTGAAAAAATTTATTCCTATCATGATTATCATTTGAATTTGATAACAAATTCAAACTTCAATGTCATTATGCAAATGAGAAAATAAATATTATTTTATTTATGTAATGAATGTATCATCAACTTATTCAATTAAGGGTGGAACAAACAAGAAAGATTTTGATTATCATAAAAAAAAATTAATAGAATCCACACCCTTTCCAGTGAGAGATGGATAAATTTTACATAATAAAACATGTATGGACATTCACTCCGCTATAATTAAAACTTCAATGTAATGAAGGAAGTTTTAGATGCTTCATAATCACTTATCTCTTCGATTAAACATGATGTCCATCAATAATGCCATTAACTTATGAAGATTTTGTATAGAATTTTTTTACCCCCTTTTTTCTCTATGAAATTATGTAGTTTGTGTTTTAATGCTTATATAAATGGAAAGAGTTGTATTAAAACAACATGTTAAGTTGAAATCAAGTAAATTGTTACTTGTACACAATGAGTAAGTACTTTTTAGATTCCTCCATTTAGGGTTCTTTGATGAGCTTCCTAGACATACCTATTTTATGTTATTGTTCTTTAAAATAATATCATTATTCAACTAATTATCTTTATGTTGTCATGGGTAGCTCACCGTCCATCTGTATTAAAAACGGCTACACTTTCTTTTGTTATTTGTTCACCTCCAAAATCTTCATTTTCTTCCCCCAGATCCCAATCAGAGTGTAAAAAAGCCCTAAAAAACAAACTGCAAGGCACGATCTATATCAAGGACTGAGGTTAAAAATTTGACGTCTGAACCCCGTGAAACCCGATCCTTTTCATGGTATTCAATTATCTTAACAAAGCCAGTAAAAATCAAGACGCTTTAATGCGAGATAGAGATCAGATCAGTTGACCTGATGATTTCCGCGGTCGTCAAAGCCGCTGCTTCGAGTATGCGGTGAGGAGACACCGTAGTCCTGGTAGCCGCCACCGTTACCTTCATATCGCCCCTCGAAGTCCGCCATAGATAATCAATCTCACTCTCTCGCTCTCTCTCTCTCTCTCTCTGAAGTGGAAGAGCAGCCCAGCCGCATCAACTACTAACACGTCTCCTTCGGTTGCTTAGAACCGAGCCTAGGGCAAATTCCCGTCAGGTTAAAAAGAAGCACGAGTGGTTACCAATCGTAAGTAAGCATTTTCATGACTCAATTTTTTGAAGGAAGATTTACATATATCCTACATAATTTTTATGTCTTTATATATCTACTATTTAAAAATATATATTTATTTATTTAATAAATTTTTATGTTTAAAAAATTTATATTTTATTTTTAAAAAGTAAGTGATAATATTATTTTTTGTGACATTAAAGATTTAAGTGTTATATATGTAAATATATAAGAATTGTATTGTATGTATATAAATTCTCCTTTTTTAAAATAAGTATCCTTTAAATTATAATTAATATTTTAAATATTATTAAAAAAATTTAAAATAGATATAGTCACTCATTTAATGGCCAACTTATTGGCCACATCAGCATCTAACTGGCGCAGGTTGCCTGTATAACAGGCTACTTCTCTGTGATTGTAAGTCGCACATCAATTGGACGACTTATTTGTAGACCACAAGATGTCATATAATTAGACGACTTATTTGTAGACAAATTTCTTTTAAAATTAGCTATGAAAAACTATTGTTTTGATTACAATCACAAGTTTAAAATTGTCTAAACAATCAGAGCCATTTGTCATCACAAAAGAAACTAATATATATATATATATATATATATATATATATATATATATATATATATATATATATATATTAGTTATATATTTATAATCAACTCTAAGATTGAAAAATGAAAACTAAAGATGCATATAAACATCTCGATCAAGCATGAATTATTATAATAAGGCAATATGAAACATAGATGCTCAGTTTAACAATATATATATATATATATATATATATATATATATATATACACACGTTAAAGTAAAATGTGATAGTCCAAAACATATAAATATCATAATGTGCCAAACTCCCATACTATCGTCAATGAATTTATGTGGAATCACACCATTTTTTAGGTGTGTAATGATCATTCATATGGTGGACGATCACACAAGTGATGTTGTCCTTTCAATATGTGTTCTTTCTCAACTTGTGCTTCCTCAACATGTGCTGTTGCTTCAAAAGTCTAATTGGAATAATGTTGTGATTCTCCTAGTGGCATCCAAAATGGTGGAGATACTTCATTTGGTGAAGGTGTTATTTGTATATAGAGCTGAGACTAAGAATTATGCTGATAAGTGGATGCTGAGGTCAGTGTATGTTGATGGTCTTGCACCCATATTCGATAGCTCACGTTAGGGAAAAACTTCCTCCTTAGATATCCCATCTGCCAACATGGATTGATAGCGGGTGTCGCTAATATGCATCTGCAACTCATATTCCTCCAAAGCTTCTCGTATTGATTTATAGCCAATTGTATATCAGAATTCCAAAACGACCAACAAATGGTTGAAAAATCTCTTAGTTACCAGGAAGTGCTCTGATTGAATTAAACAAAAGAGTAGATGTTAGACTCAATTATTTAAAAAGATAAATTCATCAAAATATGATTGTGTTAATGACTCACATATGCTTGTTACATGTGCTCTGAGGTAATTAGTGGTGGAATGGTCAATCGAGGCCTTCCATAAGTAAAATGATGCCCATGATCTAAACCACAATATGTAATTATTGATCGTATGCTCTTTGTCTTCGTCCCCATCAGTAATATGAACAATGTGATATCTCTTCCTCTCCCAAGTAGCTATGTATAACTGATGATACTCAACTCAATCGACATCAACTTTTCTACGACCATTGACCATTTTAAAACTAGGATCAATTGATGTCACATCAATATGAGGCAGGTGTCCAACTTGGTGAAAACTCTGTTAGTTAGATGTCACTTCACCCTCTTCCAGTTGATCAAAGGAATGCATGTCAATCAAATTTTATTGCCCACCAAGCAAATGACTGATACACGTAGTCTAATCTGTTAGTTTGATGTATGACTCTAAATAACTTATTTGTGTTACAAGTTAGTAAGACTACAAACTATAATTATGGAAAAAAATTTAATTTATTTTTTGATATTTGTACCTGACTCATGTCATGATTATTTCAATAAGTTTTACACTAGCTGCCAACTATCTATCGCAATTTATTGGTGTGATATAAAAGAGTTTGTTGGTTCCTATATTTAAGAATAAAGGTGATGCACAATAGTGTGGAAAATATAGAGGAATTAAGTTAATGTGTCATACATTAAAATTATGGGAGAGAGTAATTGAGCATAGGTTATAACGTGATACAAAAGTTTCTCACAATCAGTTTGGTTTCATGCCAGGTAGATCTACTATGGATTATATACATTTGTTAAGAGGTTTGATGGAGAGTATAGAGAAAGTATGGAGGATCTACATGTGATATTTATTGATTTAGAGAAAGCTTACGATAAAATTTCAAGAGATGTTCTAGAAAAGAAATGAGTTAATATTGATTATTATGGTATTTACTTTTAATTATATGTGTATGGGGGGACACCATGCAGAGCTGAGGGTGTACTTATTGAGGTGATCGGGTACGACATTAAAGATCGAAAGATAGAAATCACTACTCTATAATGGATCTAATCACCTAATTATGACTCCTAAGGCATGATGGGTCTTCGAATATGCTAGAGATTTTTTCCCTACTTTACATGGATGAATAAAATATGGTTTATTTAAATCTGGTTCTAAAGTTCCCTATAGGGGGCAAGCTTCCATAGTTAATTACATCTTAAGGAAGGTGAGTTCCTTAGGAATACTCTCAATTAAAGTAGACAATTTTTGTCTCTAAAGATTTTAGATAGGACTATCAATAAATTAGCTATGTTTGAAAAATCAAGTGGGATAAATCAAAAGGAGAGACTTATTATCGAAGGAAAAAAGGAGATGAATAGGGGATGCTCATGATACTAGGAAGCCTACTGAGCATCCCAAATTATCTTATGGTTAGGCTTTATATATTTGAACTTGTAGAGAATTATACATTTGAGTTAAAATTTTTTAGAAAACTAGGACTTATAATCTCACAATACAAGATTGTGAAAATGCCTAAGAGGTGAAGATTTATGTTTGTAGCCCGTGCAAAAATAACAGCCTTAGATCCTAAATCTAAGAAGCTTTAGTGAGGGCCAGAGCACATCCTAAATCTAAGGCCAAAAATGGGTATTTTATTTACCTCCATAAGAGAGGGTAAACCATCCATCTTTGGACTTATACCGCTAGAGCGTACAAATAACTCCTCCTATGTTTTAAAATCATGTGGTCAAGTCATATGTTTTACAAAATGGTCAGGTTCTTATTATTTAGAAATAAACTAAAATCCTTAAACCCACTCCTTAAGAGACTAAAGCATGAGTGGTATGAATAATAACTTAGTCTAATGCAAATTTTATCAAAAATTATTTGATTTTGGACTCTTCATTTTGACACATGCTATAGGATTTTATATGCATAAATGCATGATGAAGTAGGTTATGGGCCAAATCAAGAAAGAAGAGGGTGAAGCCCCGTCAACAGGAGTTGCTCTCATAGGTCAAGCAGTTCCCATATGTGCAAGAACGGGGCCCTCATTTCACAAGAGTGGTAGAAGATGTATGTATGATATTAGACATACAACATTCAGCTAAGTTGTTACTAAATTTTTTTAATTATCTTGATTTAATACCTAAGCTTTACATGAGATTATGAGTTATTTAGAAAATTAGCTATGAGTTATGATTGGGGTAAAAAGTTTATTTTTTCCTAAGAGCCTAATCGGATCCATGCCACACATTAAATTATTATACATGAAGAAACTATGAAAATACATGTTATTTCTATTACACAATTGTAAACAAAGCATCAAACAATTTATAAACTCAACATGAAAGAATAATAGGCCGGTGTGATAGGGTACCGTCGTACAACCCGAAAAGAGAAAATAGGTAATCGAGCTCTGCTTTTATACAACCCAATATATGAAAGAATAATTACAATTACAAATGTATAAATGCTATAGGGGGTCTTCATATCTTCTTTCTTCATGTCTCCTCCATTCCTCCTTTGGATTTGCTTACTTCAAAGGCATCACGGGGGCCTCCCGGGACAAAGCCTTCTGGCCTCTGCTCATCCTAATTCCCCAATAACACTAATCCTAATTCTTAATGCAAAATTATATTAAAAATAAGAAAATAAATCTAACTACACCTGCAAAATAAGTGTTAGCTAAAACACCATACAACCCAAGCAGTTATATGTATAATTTGAACTTAGCACCCTGCACATGGATAACCAAGCCCATCTATCCTAATTTAGATTTTGCGTAGGGGTTAAGCAACCTGTAAAAGAGAGCATTTATATTTATTTTAAGCATCCTTTAAGCACAATCTCCTATATAAAATATGATTAGGCTAATAACGATCTAACATCAGTCTACGAAACATACACCCTAACATCTAGTCTACAATAATACATCATAAAATAAACATACATCAAGCTATGCACCGCCCTAACATAAAGCTAGAAGTGGTGACTTAATTTAAGGTGTGTATATTAAAGCTTGTGTGGTGTATTCTAACTAGTCTTTAGAGTTATCATTCTCTAAGTATGAAGGATATTTAATTATAAATGGTGGTTCTAATTTAAATGGTTTAATTGATTTATAGATTTTAATTTGTGTTTTCTTTTATTTCATTTGACCTACATTAAACAACTAAGTGTTTTAAAGAGAAGGAAAGAGAGGATCACTCTCTTTTATCTCTACCTTAAGTCGCATCTAAAGCAAATTGATTAAATGAATTCCTTTAATTAATGTCTAATTACATATTTTAATTAGTCTTAAGTTTAGATTCACTTTAAATAATCTCATTCAATAAGAAATTCACCTTAAGATTAATTGGAATTAATTACTATCACATAACACATGTTGTTCATTTCTTTTCATCATATATAACATGCATATGATTAAGTCCTAAACATAACTATACATGCAATTCATACTTTAGCACACTTAAATGATGAATATAAGCAAATGTACTTGAAATTGATGTTTCATTTGGTTGAATTATTTTATCATATTAATTTAAAACTCTATCTAAATTCTATACAAATACATAAGAAAATAATTCTAAATCATATGACTAATCAATCAAACCACTTGAACAAAATATGAATGCATGTCTTTTTAATAGAAAGATGAGGTTTCATTCATTAGCTAAGTACGCATTCAAATGTATGAAAGTTTTAAGCAAATACGTCACCATTGTTTTGCACTAGGGGAGTGAGGTAAGAACCTCCTTGGGGCTACTTAAAGCATGCATGCTCGGAATATCTAGACTAATATACCCGCTATTCTTAAATATGTATGGATGCATAAACAACTATAAGAATAGAAAAACCCATGCAAAAGTAGAATTTGATTTATTTAATTTATTTGTATGATTGAATTAAAGCTCTATCCCAATTCTAATATCAAGACGCGTAATAATGAAATCAAACGGGTACGTCACCATTGTTCTACACCAGATGAGTGAGTTAAGAACCTCCTTGGGGCTACTTAAAGTCGTGCATCCCTGGAATGTCTAGACTAATATACCCATTAACATTCAAACTTATGCAAATCAACATATGGATATAAGAAAAAGACTTCATTTCATATACTAAGCTTATATTCACATGCACCTCCTGTGCATATGTAACTAAAGTCACAATATATATTATTATTCATTAATAATTTTTTGAAAATATATTTGAGATTTAATAGTGATAATAGCCACACATATTTCTGATTAAGTCAACGCATGCAAATTTGGCATAAAGGAAATCATTTTTTTATTTAATTAATTTTTGAAAGAATTGAATGCATGATTACAAGTGGCATACAATATTTTAACATGATTGAAAAGAAATAAAGCATCACAAGCATGTAATTTCATTCAATCCAACTAATTTTTAAGGACACTCATATTAAATAAGCTTATTTTAAAATAAACCAAAGTTTCTTAAACCCAATTTTGATCTCATGTTTAATTTGATTTAAGAGATGTGAATGCTTGCTAATCTTAGTCTCATTCCCCATGTGTGAGTTAATTTGATTTAATGAAAAGCAATTAAATTGATTTCAAGGCTTAATTAAGTTGAGGTATGAATTAAATTAATTAATTAAACCCTTACCTACATCACCTTAAGTTAATCAACTAAATAATGATGAGCCAATATGAGATGCAACAATATAGAAAAGTAAATTAACAATGCTTCTAAGAAATGAAAAAGGCCTAATGCAATTAGCTCATAATTAATAATTAATTAAGCTTAAAGGATTTATTTAATTACTTTTATGATTTCCTCGTACATATAAGTTAATCATAATTTTATTAAATTTATTTAGACTATTAAACATCTAAAGAACTGCCCAAGATTGATTAATCAAAGTTAGAATGAATTGGATTTTAAAATAATTAAGCACTTTTTTGGTTAATTAATTATTTTGATTTTATTTTAAATAAGATAATGAAGTTAACTTAGGGAAAGATACTAAGGAAAATGCCTCAATCTCAATCCCTAAGTCATTTCAAATAATCAAGTAGGCTCTGAAATAATTAGACTCCCTTATCTTTTAATTGATTAATTAAGTGACTAATTAATTACTTAAACTTTAATTAATTTGAAACAAATGAAGAGGCTTAATGAAATGGTCATAAGGAGTAAACCTAAACCATTTCCCTAAGATTTTTCACTATTAACATATGGAAATAAGCTTAATGAGTGGATTAATTTACTGTTCCAATCACTATTAACAGACGATCATGATTAAATCCCACGGTTAAGAAGAAAATAGAGGAGACCTAAGTGTGATTTGATCATGACCGTCTGTTCCAATCATATCAACAAATACCATGATCCATCCTCCCATGAAGGACAACGACGAGCTCCATTGATCGCTCGATCCGAGCTCACCTGAGCTCGAATCCACTCCAAACTCAACCCACACCTTCGTGCGAAGGATCCATAAGGATCAAATGGCTAGGATGGGCTCAAATGCAAGTTCACTTCGAAAAGTACCAACACATTTTCATACAAGGATCAATTTTAATGGCATACCTCACCGGAGCTTGTGACCGACGGTTCCAATGATTAAGGAAGCTTCATTTGGTAGAAACAAAGCCTTGTTAAGCTACACGAGCTTTGATTTAAGGTGGATTGCTCTAGATACCAACATCCTCCCTTTGAGTGTTCAGTCTTGATCGAACTCATGCTTATAGTGGATTTGGAGCTCGAGAAATGGCTTCAATGTCTTCGATGACACACGAGGATGGTGTGTGCAAGAGGAATTAAAGTTTGATGGAGAAATGGAGGAGTTTGGATCGAAGGCACCGTCCCTCATTTCGGTTCCACACAGAAAGATAAATTCCTATCAAAGGAGGCTTGGGAAGGCTTGGAAATGCTCTGAGGGGTTTTGTTTCTCACTTTAAGACTCAAATGAATCGAATGGTTCAATCTCCATATAAAATGAGGGGGTATACCCCTCAATTGGCAGAGAAGGACGGACGGGATGGGCTTGCATCTTTCGGCTGGTAGGGTGCCGGAGAGGTTACATTCATGTCCACGTGGCTCGACATGAGTGGAAGAGGTAATGGGAGGCTCCCCAGGGCTGATGTGC
This sequence comes from Cymbidium sinense, assembly GCA_021442155.1. NCBI lineage: Eukaryota > Viridiplantae > Streptophyta > Magnoliopsida > Asparagales > Orchidaceae > Cymbidium > Cymbidium sinense. The sequence goes on along the minus strand of CM038225.1, from coordinate 44,539,656 downwards.
AATGGTTTCTTAGCTTGAATTCATAGGGTGCTCGGTTTGTATGGGAGGTGAGTCAACTCACCTCCCATTAGTCCATGGCCGACCTAGGGTGGGTTAGGTGGAGCCTCACTTGAGTGTTTTGAGGGCTGCCATAGTGATGGGGAAGCTGACCTTGCTTCTTAAAGGGAGAATCCAATGGAAGGAAGGCTTAACCAATAGTCCATTGCTTGGGTGGGCCCACTTGGCTTTTGAGATGGCTTTGGGCTGATCAAGGATTAATTTGGTTGTGTTTGGTTAGCCATCAAAATCCTATGGGTTGGTTTTGGGTGCTTTGGCTTCATTTGGTCAAATGGGTTCATATAGGTTCATGTTGAGTTGGGTTGACCAATTGGTCAAATTAGGTCAAACCAAGGCTTGGGTTGGGTTCAAATGATGATTTAAAGAGTTTTGGTTTAAGTGATTTTGATTAATTTAGCTAGGTTTGATTCATCTCATTTGAAATTAAATGGGTCAAATGAGTCAAGTTGACCAATTTGACTAATTTTACCAAATTGGGGTTGGGTTAAGTGTTGGTTCATATTCAGTTGGTTAATTGAAAGTGATTGTATGCTTTGGTTTGATTCAATTTAGGTTTAATTTGTATTTTGGCCAATTTTACCTTTAGGTCAAATTGGGCTAGGTTGGGTCAAGTTGACCAATTGGTCAAATTGGGCTTAATTATGGCCTTGGTCAAGTTCAAAAATTAATTTGTAATGAACTTGAGTCATTGGTTGCAATCAATTTGGGTTAAATCATGATTTGACCCATTTTGACTTTTTAGGTCAATTTGGGTCAACTTAGGTCAAATGGTCAATTGAACTCGGTTTGGCTCAATTAAGAGTTTGGTCATGTTCAATTATTGATTATGAATTGATTTTAATCAATTGGGTATATGGTGGGTTTTGGCTAGTTTAGGTTTCAATTGGGCAAAAGGTTAACTTGGTCAAAGGGCCAAGTTGACTTGGTTTGACCCAATTCAAGATAGTTGATCACCCTAGGATGATTGTTGATCATGATATGAGATTTGGATGGGCTTAGTTCAATCCAATTTAGGTTGGATTAGAACTTAGCTCAAAAGGGTCTTTTAGGTCACTTTGGGTCAAGTGAACTTAAATGAGTCAATTGGTTTGGTTTTAGATTGATTCAAGAATAGTTGAACTCATATATGAGCCTAGGATTGAAAAATAAATATAACTACAATTAATTTAGAGTCTAGTGGATTTTGGCTCATTTGAAGTTTTCAAGTCAAAAAGGCTAACTTGGGTTTGACTTGGGTTGACTTGATTTTAGTTTGATAATTACAGTTTATGTTTATATTTGGGTGAGTGATTGAAGGAATGATTGATTCATGAAGAAATCCTGGGTTTTGAATTGATTTGGATAGGATTTGGCCAAGTTCAAGAAATTGGCTTAAAAGGCTAAAATTGGAGATTTGATTTGATTTAAGTTTGGTTTTTGCTATTTGGATTTATATTTCATTTATATTTGGGAATATAAATAAAAGTATAAATGATTCATGAGAAAATCACTTGAGTTTGGACTGATTTGAAAGCAAATTTGACCAAGTTTAAGGATGTAGGTCAAAAGGGCCTAAGTAGGGAATTGATTTAGTTTGATTTATTTTTGGTCATTGGAGGGTGGGTTTCATTTATATTTGTAAATATAAATAAAGAATAATTTATTTATAAAGAAATCAATTGAGTTTAGGTTAATTTGGGTTGATATTTGATTAAGCTTATGGAGACAATTCCATATGGCTTAAGAAAGGTCTTGATTTGGTTTGATTTAGTTTGAATTGATTTAACTCATTTGAATTTGGATTTCATTTATATTTGTGAATATAAATAAAGGAATGATTGATTTATAAAAAAATTAACCAAGTTTGATTTGGTTTAAAGGGGGTTTTGGCTAAGCATATGAAGATGGTTCATATGGCTTAGGAAGGGATTTTGAAATTTGAATTTGATTTTGGGTTCTAGTCATTTGGAGTTGGATTTCGAATTTGAATTTGGATTTGGATATGGTAAATGATTGAAAGATTGAATTGATCTCTTGAGAAAATCAATTGAATTGAGATTGATTTGAATTTGGGCTAAGTCCATATGATGAAATCAAAGGGCTTAGGATTTTTTTTTTGAAATTTGAATTTGATCATGGGTTTCAATCATTTGATTTGGAATTAATTTATAATTTGGATTTGAATTAGATTTAAGATTTGGTTTGAGGAAGGAAGCATGGATTCGGTTTGAGCCATAGAGTAGATAAGTCTTCCTAAGTCCCTAAGGCATGACCTGTTCCTATGGCTAACCCTTCTAAGTCTTTAGGATTAGGTTAAATATCCACCTAATCGCTAGAAGTGTCTTAAGACTAAGGAGCTCTTAGTATCTATAAGTGTCATAGATCTATAATGATGAAGTTGAGAACTCACTCCAAAAGTAAGGTCAACAAAGGGCGCCCAATAGGTGTGGTGTAACTAACAAGGCGCACCGCACGTATTGGTGTTGACCGAGACGATCAACAACGTCTAAAGGATTGCAAGCACTGATGTAAATGATCTACTCCTAAACATGAGATGTAGACGAAATCAAGATCTTAGTGCAATGCAACTCAACTTATGCCAAGGGCATAAGAGAGGAAGAAATGACCCATTGGGGATCAAGTAAGTGAACCTTCCACCAGGGAAACAGGTTCAGATTATCCATAGAGAGAGGATAAGGGTTTGAGTTTGATTTGATTATATGATATGGGGAGAAAAGATCTATTGGGGATTAGGAATAACTCGCCATGAATGAGTGCATGAACCTTCCACTGGAAGTAAGTTCACATTTGATTTGGAAGAGAGAGAGAGAGAGAGAGAGAGAGAGAATATGATTTGCACATCGCTGGAGAGAATTTTGATTTGATTTAATTAGTGAGCATCCATCCACTAGGGATGAGAATTTGGTTTGGTTTGTTTATGATTGGTGGTTCCATTGGGGAAAGGATGTGATTTTGATTTTGAGGGCACATCTTCTAAAAATATGAGCTTAGATCCACTGGGGATAAGATTGGTTTGATATATAGATTTATGGGGAAGTATCTATTAGGGATAGGAGTGGATGGATTTAATTTAGATTCCATTGGGAAAAGATGGTGGATTTAATAAAATGGACATTGTCGGTGTGCGATGGATCTACTAAGAAGGGGCTAATATCAGCCTAGTCCTATCTTAGATTTACAAATCTAAAGGGATAGTCTACCAGCAATCAGGTAGGACTAACCAACCTAAGGGTGCCTTTCGGTGTGCAATGGCCAAGTTAGGAAGAAAGCTTGTAGACTTACATCCTCTTAAAATAAGAAACCACTGGGGTGATCGATTAATAACACAATATATCGAACCCGACCTAAGGCGACTATTGAGCGAATGCCGCTATGAACTCATATTGACTCAAAAATAGTCAGAATTAATTTCATTTTAATTTAAGATGGACCCTGTCGGTGTGCAATGAATCTACTAAGAAGGGGCTAATATCAACCTAGTCATATCTTAGATTTACAAATCTAAAGGGATAACTATCGGCCACGGGGTAGAGCTAACCAACCTAAGGGTTACCTTTCGGTGTGCAATGGTTAAGTTAGGAATAAAGCTTGTAGACTTACATCCTCCTAAACAAGGAACCGCTAGGTGATCGGTTGATAGCACAATAAATCGAACCCGACCGCGTCGCATCGCCAATGTGGTCGTCGGAGAGAATGCATGATAGACTTATATCTTCCAAAGAAAGAATGACCGTCGGGGTGACCTGTTGGTGGCATAATAAGTCGAACCTGACCTAAGGGCGACTATTGAGAGAGTGTTGACCCGGGGACTTATATCAACTCAAAAGTAGTCAGGCAAATTCTATAGGGAGTTTTGCTGACACTGCCCTAAAGATAGGAAGACTGCTTGGGAAAATGTACCGATGAGGGTTTTGCTCTTAATCCACAAGAGAAGATATATATTTTATTTTGTTTATATATTTGTGTGGACCCTGTTGATGTGCAAGGGACCACTGAGAAGTGGTTTATTTTAGCCTAGTCCTATCTCAGACTTACTGAACCAAGGGAGAATCTGCATATCTGCGAGACAAATTCTCCAATCACAAGAGTGGCTACTAGGAAAGGGGGGCTGTTTAATCGAAGAGTAATTGGGGTAGTGTTTGAATGGGGTCACTAAGGACGTGATCCAAATAGAGTGCCCACAAGGGAGGTGCCGCTAGGGGCTTTATCCAAGGCCCTGTAAAAGAAAGCCTGTAGGTATACAGTGGCCAACTCTGGGAGAATGCTTGTAGACTTACATCTGCCATGAGTGGTGTATCCATCTGGGTCGCCATCATGGCGAGCAAGAATAATTGGATGATAGATAGGACGATGTAAGACTAGACACTGCATCTGGAAGTTGGGAGGAAGGAAGCCACTAGGGGACTTATCCTAAGCCTCAAATATACCCACCCGCCGCATGATGGCTTCAAGAAGAAAGTGTGTAGGCTTACATCCTCTTAAACAAAGTCAACATGAGGTAGCTTACCGACCGCATAATAAGGCCTACCAAACTAACAAGGTGCTCATCGGTTTGCAATGGTCAAGTTAGGAAGAAAGCTTGTAGACTTACATCCTCCAGACAAGTAACCACTAGGGTGATACCCTAGCAAGGTAGAATGTCAGCTTGACCTAGAGCAACTAATGAGTGAGTGCCACAGAGGATTTTATCCCACATCAAAATAACCCGAGATAATAGATATATGTTTGTTTTATGTGGTTATCTGTAGTTTGTGTTGGTACTGCGTGACTAAAGGATAAAATATCACTAGAGTTCCTTACACCTATCCTAAACACATCGTGGCAGATACGCAAACAAAGATATTTCTAACCAATATGAAGAGGTGAAATTTGAGATGAAAGAAATTTTATTGATGATTATTTTCAAACAAGATTTATGGATAATATTTCTTTAGGTAGAGCATGTTGATTGGAAGCACAAGGTGCTCTCCTTTATAATTTATAAGCTGATAAGATCCTCATTGGTATGTCTTCTCTATGGAAAAATAGCATTTCCAAGTGGTTCAAACTTGCCACCCATCTTTCGATAGGCAACAATTAGTCTCCTTAGAACTAAAATAAGCTCTCGTACTCGAAAAGCTCTAGGATAGACCAACTTGTTATGAGCTTGAATCATTTTGGCTTTGTACAACTTGAGGTTCTGGCATGCCCAGAGGCATCTCTCCTCTAAACCTTCGAGCTCTTCTAATTGCAGCTTGGCATTCTGCTCTATTGTGATTTTACTACCCACAACTATCCTTAATGATGTGAGTTGGACTTCTAATAGTAGGACTACTTCAGACCCATACACTAAGGAGAATGGGGTAGATTGAGTTGGAGTTCTATATGTGGTGCGGTAATCCCATAAGGCCTCAACTAACTGCTCATGCCACTGCCACTTGTTATCGTCGAGTGTCTTCTTTAATATCCGGATGAGAGTTTTGTTGAAGGCTTCTGCTAAGCCATTTGCCCTCAGGTAATAGATGGTAGAGTATCTCTAATCTATGTTGTGTCTTGCAAGCTGATTTTAGTGCTTTGAATGCGCATCATTATTGGATATAATTCATCAAGGCACCTCGAACCTATATACTATATGGTTCCTAAAAAACTAGAGCGCATGCCGAATGTGACCTCTCGAGTGGGATTGCCTCACCACTTTGAAAAGTAGTTGGTGGCAAGAATGAGAACCGATGACCCTTGGAAGAAGGAGGATCGATCGAATCCACTATGTCGGTACCCCAACACTCAAATGGTCATAAGGTCAATGTAGGGTGTAAAATGTTGGGTGGTTGGTGTAAGACCACACCATGTACCTAATATTGGTGGCATCTCTTAGCTACGTCCATGTAGTCTATGATCATCGATGGCCAATAGTATCATAGTCTCTTGATTTTGGCTTTCATCTTCAGATCGGATTTGATGCTTCGCATAAACCTGAGAGTACTTCGATCATGATCCTACGGGCTTCGTGTTTTTCTAAATAATGTAACCACATATAATCGAAGGATCACCGATACAAAGTGCCATCCACGAGAGCGTAGGAAAGGAATCTCTGCTTCACCTGATGTGCTAGTGACTTCTCTTGAGGTAGTTTGCCTATATTTAGATAATCTATGATTGGTTGCCTCCAATCCAACTCATTATCCTTTTTGGCAACGACAACCTCCCCTTTAAGAGATAGTCTCTCGATGAGTTCAACGTCAACAAGAGATAAAACTTGTTTATTTTGGACCCTTATTGGTATGGACTCATCTTTCGAACATACCAACTCTTTGGCAAGCTTGTATAATGCATCTACTACTGTGTTCTCTCCTTGAAGAATCTTGTAGATGGTGACCTCTGGGATTTAGGCCAACAACTCCATAGTGTACTTATGGTAATGATGTAGCTTAGGCTTTAGAACTTTGTAAGACCCAACAATTTAATGAAGATATTGATACTCTGGACGTATAATGTAATGGCTAACTCCAAACTGGCAATCAGAGCTTCATATTTGGCTTTGTTGTTGGTGCATGGATTAGATAGATGATATGAGAATTTCATCAAATCGTAGTCCGAAGTTAGGAGAACTATTCCTACCCGTGCCTCTTTCCGGAGAGTAGATCGTGGTTCTTCTCCCTTTTGAAAGGAAGCCACGCCATCAAAACACATCTCCTAATGGTGAAGTGTCCCCTAAGTTCATGATTTGTTCATCGGGGAGGTCCTCACTAAGCAGAGAATCAGCAGGTAGTGAGTGTGTTGCTAAAAAATCTGCTAGTGCCTGTCCTTTCACCACACAGAGGGATACGAAAGTGATGTCAAACTACGATAAAATTATGGACCAATGAGCCAACCGTCTATATAGTGTCGGCCGTGTCATGAGATATTGCAATGGATTAATCCTGAAGATCAGATTCACCTTATGAGAAAGCATGTAATGTCATAGCTTTTGAGATGCAAAGATTAAAGCTAGGCAGTGCATTTCAATAGTGGATAGTTTTCCTTAGCAGGGATCAGATGATGACTAAGATAGTAGAGTGCATTCTCTTTCCCTTCATCCTTGGTTTGGGCCAACAAAGCGCCAATGGAGTCATCTAATGCAGTAGTATATAGTATGAGCGGCTTGCTCGAGATAGGGGCTGCTAAAATTGGCGGTGTCATCAGATAGTGCTTGATGTCTTCAAAAGTATGCTGACACTTGTCATCCCACTTGAACTTGACATCCTTTTTGATAAGTGCTAAAAATGGTTGACATCTCCCTGATAAGCTGGAAATGAAGCATCTTAGATACGCCAACCGCCCTTGAAATGATCTGAGTTGAGTTAGACTTTTAGGGGGTGACATTTTTAATGTAGCCTTGATGTTCTCCGGATTGATTTCTATTCCATGATGTCAGACAACAAACTCAAGGAATTTCTCTGAAGCTACTCCGAATGCACACTTCAGAGGATTCATTTTAAGGTTAAATTGTCTTAACCATTCAAAAATTATTCTCAAGTCAAATAGATGATCTTCCTTTTTTTACTCTTAACTACAAGATCATCGACATAACATTCAACTTGATGATGAATGAGTCCATTGAAGATCCGATTCATGGCCCGCTGGTATGTAGTATCGAAATTTTCAAGGCTGAAAGGCATGACCCAATAGCAAAATATTCTGATCGGGGTTTGAAATGTAGTGCTTCTTTCATCTTTAGGGGCCATCTTTATTTGGTTATAACCAGATGAGCCATCCATGAAAGAGAAGATTGCATGAGATGAGGCAATGTCCACCATTAGTTCTGGGATTGGTAGTAAAAATTTATCATTTGGACATGCCTTATTTAGATCCCTAAAATCAACGCATATACGAATTTGGCCATTGTTTTTCTTAACTGGAACGACACTGGCCAATCAGGTAGGATATTTTTCTTCCCTTATGAAGCCAACATTGATTAGTTTCTTAATTTTAGAAAGGACCTGTTGTTCAATGTCTAATCGCACGCGTTTAGGAACTTGTTTGATAGAGTTAGCACTAGGCTCTATTGCTAGTTTGTGGACTGTTACGTTAGGAGAAAAACCAGGCATCTCTTCGTAGCTTCATACAAAGTAGTCCTTAAACTCAGTCAATAGCCTAACTAAGTTGCTAGTTTTAGTATTATTCAACAAAGAACTGATATATATCGGACGTGGACTATCGGAGAGTGTCGAGTGACCAAGGAATGAAAATGACCACTTACATGAGTGATTTGCTCCATATGATACCTTTGGCCTAAGGGTAGAATGGTCATTTCACATTAGATTTGATTTGACCAGATTTGAAATGAGTCAAAAGTGGGTTAGCCCAAATTTCAAGTGATTTGGAGTTCATTTGATTTGATTTGACTCAATTTAACTCATTTAGGTTAAATTGGGTTAGGTTGGGTCAAGTTGACCAATTAGTCAAATTGACCAATTGGTCAAATTGAGTCAAACTAAAAGTTGGGTCAAGTTCATATGATTATTTGGGATGTATTGGTCTCATTGGTTTGGTTTTATTTGCCTTATATTTGATTTTGACTCATTTGAGTTCAAATGGGTCAAATGGGCAAGTTGATCAATTTGACCAAATTGGCTAAATTGGCTTGGGTTAAATGTTGGTTTGGGTTTGGTTGACCAATTGAAGATGATTGTAGGCTTTGGTTTCAATCAATTTGGGTTTAGTTTTGATTTAGTCCAATTTGATCATTTAGGTCAACTTAAGCTAAGTGAGTCAATTGGGTCCAATCATGACTTTGGTCAAGTTCAACAATCAATTTGGAATGAACTTGAGCCATTAATTGCTATCAATTTAGTTTATATTTTGAATTGACCCAATTTAGTCTTTTAGGTCAATTTAGGTCAACTTGGGTCAAGAGGGTCAATTGAAGGTTAAGTCATGTTCAAATGTTGAGTTTGGGTTAGTATAGATCGTTGGATTCAAGGGGTTTGGTTTAGGTTATAACTAGGCTAGTTTGGATTCATAATGGTTAAAAGAATTGACTTGGTCAAAGGACCAAGTGGACTTAGTTTGATCTAATTTATGATAATTGATCAACCTAAGGTGATCAACAATCATGGAATGAGGTTTAGGTTAGCTTAGTTCAATTTGCTTTGGGGATTGGATTAAATTTTGGTTTAGATAGGTCAAATTGGTCACTTTGGGTCAAATGGACCAATTGGGTTTAGTTGAATTGATTTTGATTTGTTTTGATTTATTTGAGTTTATATATGAGCATATGATTGATATATAAATTCAACTATAATCAATTTGGGTTCAAATGAGTTTTAGTTCATTTGAAAATCTCAAGTCAAAAGGGCTAGGTTGGGTTTGACTTGGGTTGATTTTGGTTTGGCTTGATGATTGTAGATTTCATTTATATTTGGAGAGATGATTGAAGGAATGATTGATTTATGAGAAAATCAATTGAATTTGAGTTTTGGAATGAATGAATTTTGGCTAAGTCCATGGAGTTGGATCATGTGACTTAGGTTTGGATTTTAATTTAGTTTGATTTAGTTTTGATAATTTAAATGTATATTCATTTATATTTGTGAAAATGATTGAAGATATGATTAATTCATGAGAAAATCAATTAAATTTGAATTGATTTTGGTTAAGATTTGGCTAAGCTCATGGGATTGATTCATATGGCTTAGGAAGGGTTTTGATTTAATTTGATTTAGTTTTGATCATTTGAATATATATTTGATTTATATTTGGGAAGATAATTGATGGAATAATTGATCCGTGAGAGGATCAATTGAGTTTGATTTGATTTGAATGGGATTTTGGCTAAGCTCATGAAAGTGGATCACATGGCTTAGATAGGATTTAGTATGATTGTAGGTTTTGGCAAATTGGATTTGGAATTGAGTTTGATTGTAAACTTGATAGATTGATTGTTGAATTGATGTTTGAGAAAATCACTTGAGTTTGGATTGATTTGAATTTGGCTAGGGCTAAGTCCATAAGATAAAATCATAGGGCTTGGGTTAATTTTGAGTTTGGATTTGATCATGAGCTTCAATCATTTGGCTTGAAACTTGTTTTGGATTTAGATTTGGTATTTGAATTGAATTTGAGGTTTGGTTATGGCTTAAGAAGGTGAACATGGATTGGGTTTAGGCTATAGGGTAGGTGGATCTTCCTAAGGCCTAAGGCTTAGCTTAATCTTGTGATTAACCCTTCTAAGTCTCTAGGCTTAGGTTAAGTGTTTACCTAATTGCTAGAAGTGTCTTATGACTAGAGAAATCTTAATATCTAGAATACTCCTAAGTCTAAGATGAGAAGATTGAATTCTCACTCCAAAAGTGAAGTCAACACATCCAATGCCTTCATATAATTTACCTTAATATTAAATTTCGATTACATTTGCTCAATAATCTTCTTTGGCTTTAAATCTATTTGATGCCTTATTACAGGCAATGTGAAATAACTAATGAATTTGGATGTGTAGTGACAATGTCCATTACTTACGATAATGTTAATGCATGTGTGTGCATCACCCAAAGTTGACATTCGCCAAGCGCCTCCCAACTGCTTGCTATGACTACAATGCATGTGCTAATGATATGATCTATTGGGATTATTGTGTTGTGCATATACTAGTGTGAGTTTTTTTTTTATTTGAAGTAATTGTTTTGAACTAAACATTATTATATATTGACTAATTAGTGACTGCAAATTGAAGCTCTTTTTTGTTTAAAAAATAAATGTCTTCAAAAAATGTCATGAGGAATGTCAATATCATTTGAAAAAAATGGTGATTTGAGATTGCCCATCAAAATTAGTCTTCTCATCCAATCTCGTATCGTTTGACAAGCATGCACGTAGTCATTTGTACAAATCATGTGGTCTTCACATTCAATATTTCTAAATTAATAATTTTTAATAAGATCATGACATGCAATATTGTCACTTAAGCTAAGTTGTCCTATTGAAAGGTCATCCTTTCCACTACTACACTCAAATGGACTACTTGAATCAATATTCATCATTTCATAATCATTGTCAAGCGCACAAGATGGTATGGTGGTTTGCTCATATGAATGGAAATCAACAGTCGTTGTGATCCTATACATTAACCTTTCATGTAAAAAATAATTTTATAAATATAATAGTGTTATTAACAAAATAAATTTAAATGAAAGAATGACAAATCATGGCTCTAATTCCTCACAGCTCTAAGGTATCATAGATGTCGAGGGAAAATTAAAGTCATGCGCATAATTTGAAGAATTATTTAACTGCACTGTCATAGTGTCAACTACCGATGAAGTATTATAGCAAGTTTGATTTCGACGTAAAGCACAAAAGTCTGACAGGAAGTTTTATCTAGTATAATATCACAAACTTCATCATCAGAAATTAGTGATACTATAAAAGCTAATCAAACAGGAAAATGTCATGGTAGATTCACTATAAAATTTTTAGTATCATAGTGAAGTTCGAAAATTTTTATTTTAAATCCTCCAAGTTCATGTGTTATAGAATTTTTAGTGGACGATTTCTTACACCGATATAAGTAAAAAATAAAATGATCGTCAACACACAATTGCTCATCATAGAATAAGATTAATAAAATCAACTCTCAACTCATTATAGGAGTAAGTATGATTACATGCTGAAATTAAGATAGTTTCAAATATATTAGAAACAAGGTTGCCTGACAAATTCAACTAAACTCACATTATAATGGATTGTGATTCACATATCATGTGCCAAAAAAACATGACTAGTAAGTGCAAGTAATATACATAGACTTCTTTAACAAATCACTTATCTAATATACATAGTTAACAAATGTGGCGGGGCGAAGTAGGTTTGGGACCAGGTTGTTGGAATTGGGCGGCCAGCCGTCGGATTCACAGGTCCAAGATATCCGGAAGCCGTGGAGGAAGAAAAGTCGAGGGAATATGCTAATGGGGTCGAGTTTAGGGCTGGGATGTTGGAATCGGGGTCGGTGTGTCTGATTCCCGGGCCTAGATGTTGAAGAGTCGCAGGGGAAGACATCCATGTGAGAGAGAAAGAGGGGGAATGAAATAATGGGGCCTGAGTTTTTGCCCAAAGCTAGTCACCCGTGGCTACTAATAAGTTTCCCATTTTGGATGACTTTACTTATTTTAAAATTATTTTAATAATACTTAAAGTATTAATTATAATTTAAAGATGCTTATTTAAAAAAAAATTGCCTTTTCATGATGATTTCCAACATGTTAATATCTTATAAGCCATCTTAATTATTATTGTTAATCAGCTATTAAAATTATTGTCTTATCAATATGCCATCTGATCAAATATCACGATGGATTAATGAAATAAATATTTTAAAAATATATCATAGAAAAATTTAATTATATATAATTAATCAAATATCTCTATATTTATGAGATTTGTAGAAATTAGAGAAATATGCTCATTTTATTTATTCGAAAAATATGTTTGAAATTTTATTTCAAATTAAAATACTTTATTACTTATTTACAATATGGGTTTGAATGAGATTCAAATAAACTTTGTTCAATCCACCTTAAATGTGATTCAAAATGGATTTGATAAAGCTTAAGCAAGTTTTAAATAAGGTTGAATCATTATTCGATCATAGTACAAAGATAGTTTAACCAAGATTCAAATATAAATTATAATGCAAAAATCATAGGTTTGACAGTGGAGAACTTATTTATAGTCGCATGCAACCCAAATCGGTTTGAACAAAGTTTAAACAATTTTCAAACAATATTTAGTTCATGTTCGAAGAATACTCAAATCATGCTTTAACCTATCTCGATTAATGTAGAATCATTTTTGAACTTTATTTAAGTGTTATTTAGATGTCATAATCTTCACTACAAATTAGACATCAATGACTCATCATATTGTATGCAATAATTACTTAAATTAAAATTTCATTATAGTTTCAAATGGCTTATTTTATAATAGCCTTAGACCTAATCTATGGTGGCTCTCCTCTACTCCAAAAAAGATTTAAAGGTTTTATTTTATTATTAATCTTAACTACTCATGCAACTTAGAGAAGTATGTGTCATTGCTTGTAAAGTAGTAATTGAGAAGTTTAATATTTCTATTCATCTTTTACTTATACTAACCTCAACCTATAATATTAACTAATATCTAATTATATTTATAATAAACAAAATACAAATTATTAACTTAAGCATATAACATTTAACATTTCAATATTTTCACAATCATCATTTAAGAAATCCTCGCAACTCCTAATGACTATGAGACTCTTCTATTTTATTTTTGAAAGATTTACATATATACCACACAATTCTTATACATTTACATATCTAACAACTAAAATTAGATATTTATTCATCTAATACATTTCTGTGCTTAAAAATGTGCGTTTCACTTTTAAAAAGTGAGTGATAATAATATTTTTAATGTGATATTAAAGATTGTGGTATTACATCTATAAAAATTAAAATTTAGGTATTATATATATAAATATATAAGAATTTGTGGTTCATCATTGAAAGAATGTTCATTTCATATAAAAAGTTATTTTATAAAGATGGACAGTATTTGAAACTTACAAGTATAATTATAAATAAATAATTTTAATACATACGATTGAAATATTTCAAAAAATGAATTTGAACAAAACAAGAACACAAGGCTTTAGGCGTTGATACTGATCGATATATAGTAAAACTTGTCTAAAGTGATATTGCTGGGACCAGAAGTAGGATATCATTTTAAACAGATTATCACTTTAGGCAGTCTGATACATACTGATGTCATCATTGGGGGAAGTGTTTATCACTTTAGATAGGATATTACTTTAGACAGTTTCACTTTAAACAAGTTTTACTGTATATATATCTTCGTCTTCATCAGCAATTATCATAAGTCATAATTCCAAGAACTCTCAGCCGTTAGCTTTGGAAGTTCATTTTGTTTCTCCAAGTTTAAGGATGCAGAAACCTGAAGGATTTCAATAAAAAGAGTCAGATAATCAGTCAAAGACAGAGCAATCTTAGAAGACAACAAGCGCCAAGCAGAACTTTCACTCTACCGTAAGAATCTTTCTAGCACGCAACAAATATTAACTTATCTAAAGCAATAGACACCCTTTCATGCTTATGTTTTATGCAATTTAAACAATAATGTTATATAACTATAAAAAATTGATATTAGATATCTAAATATATAAGAATTATATGATATATATGAAAATCCTTGCTATAATTTAAGCATTAAGTTTAATAACCTTTATTTGTTTTGCAGATCTCTTTTGAACTCAACTGTGTGTTTGTCCAGACGACAAAGATTTAATTTTTGTCAATCCATTCAATAGTTTTATATCTCTTAGTATAATTATAAGAAAATTAAATAAATATTCTACCTCATGATTTCATTATTTTAATATTATTTAAATGTTATTATTTATAAAATATAAATCTGAAGGTGGCTTCCAAATTCGTATTTTTGAAGCTCACTTCTCAGCTTCATAAATGCGAGTTACTAAAATAATAAGTCAGGATTATTCATCTTCTATCAAATAAACACTTGAACTGTATTCGAAAGTGAGTTCAAATCAAATTCTAACTTTATTTAAACAAACTAATCCTTAATGTTTGAATCAGTCACAACAAACTAATCCTTGAATAATAAGATATTACCTTTAGCCAAACAATGTATTTGAAATTCATAATAGCATTAATAAAAAAAATTAAAATAATTTTAGCATATGCTCAATCTGGTTTGCTAAGAACTTCACACACATCGAAAACAACTTCTATAGATAGATTTCTAACAATGGTTGTTCCTCCCATGGGTGAGACTGACCCTCCATGGCCGCCTATTGATTCAGAAGTTCTTTTCTAAGCATTCAGGTCTTCAGATATTGTCACTGTATTCTTTTATTGAAGCAACGAGTAAGAAGGATATTCTGCCTTCGTCCTCCACTTCTTTTCCTTTATTCTTTTAGTAAGATTCATATTCGTCTCGACATAAGCTGCTTACAACCTTCTATGATAAACCTGCTCTCATTTACTTCAAAGCTGAGATTTTTGGAGTTTGCAGCGCCATTATCTTTTTCATTAGTGGGAAAGCTTCCTTGGGATCATCCCAGTTTGAAGATTATACAGAGATTTATGTACATTCACAATTGGTTGTTGATTACTCAGATGAGCTTGACCCATATCATGTGCTTATCTAATCATCTTTAAAACAAGATTACTTAAGAATCTACTTGCGTGGATCTTTCTATGCGATTGATTTTCCAATGAGTATGCTTAAATGATAAGGAAAATTTACATACATAGCACATAATTCTTATGCATTTATATATATCATACTACATCGAGTCGGTTACATTAATCCTTTTTTCTCCAATGTGCCCTATTCAGTGTCATATTCTCATTTATTCCTAATAAATTAGGTTTGTTTTTTATATATCATAACTAAGACCTTTTAGGTCTACCTCTAACTTTCTTAACATAGGCCAAATCTAATACATCTACTCTCCTAACTAGATCTTTGAACGACTGATGTTTAATGTAACCAAACCATCAAAGGCGACTTTCTATAACCTTATCTTCCATTGGAGCTACTTCAACCATATCATGTATATATTTGTTCCTCATTTTAACTCTAAGAGTAAAGCCACTCATCTACCTAAGCATTCTCATCTCTACAACACTTAAATTTTATGCTTCTCTTTACTAGCTAACATTCTACACCATATAGCATTGCAGGTCTAACTACCATCTTATAAAATTTCACAACAGACCCAATGCATTCCTCCACTTCAACCATCCAACTTGAATTCTACAAATAACATCCTCATCTATATCACCATCATGTTGAACAATAAACTCGAGATAATTAAACATTCACTCTTTTTAACAACTTGATCACCCATTATCACTACTTCGCCACTAAATCTTCTACAACTAAAATTACACTCTATGTACTCGGTTTTAGATCTACTCAGACAAAATCCTTTAGAGTCTAACGTTTACCTCCATAATTTAAGTTTTTCTTGAACACCCTCTCTAGTCTTATCAACAAGAAGAATATTATTAGCAAAAAGCATACACCAAGGTAAGTCCTCTTGTAAATGTCTAGTAAGAACATCCATAAATGAAGCAAAAAAAATATGGACTTAAAGCCAATCCTTGATGTAATCCAACTGAAATAGGAAAATACTTGATCAAATCTCCTCATATTTGAACACAAGTACTAGTTCCATCATGCATATCCTTAATGACTCAAATATAAGCAAGATTAACACTTTTCTTTTCTAGAACACTCCAAAGTAGTTCTCTTGGAACTTTGTCATATGCTTTCCTAAATCAACAAGTATCATATGTAGATCTTTCTTATTGTCTCTATATTTTTCCATCAAACCTCTTAGTAAATGTATAATATCCATAGCAAACCTTGTCATTTTGAATCCAAACTAGTTTTGAGAAACTTTTGTATCACGTTGTAACTTATGGTCAATTACTTTCTCTCTCCCCAAAAAAAAAAAAATTTATAAAATAATTAAGTTAATTACTCTATAATTTGAACACTCTTGTGTATCACATTTATTCTTAAAATTAGAAACTAACAAACTCTTTCTCTACTTATCTGACATCTTTTCAATATTTAAAATAATATTTAAAAGATCCATAAGCCAAAAAATTCCTTAATCTTCTAAGCATTTCCACATCTCATTAGAATATCAAGTCTTATTTGTTTTCACACATAATTTTCTTTAAAGCTTCTCTAACCACAATTTTATTAATATGATGATAGAAATAAAAATCTTTGATTTTATTTAGGATACTAAGATAACTATATTCAATCATATTCTCACAACTTTCTTTAAAAAGTCTATCAAAATATTTCATCCATTTATGTTGAATATCCTATTCTAAGAAAATCACTTATTATCTTCATACTTAAATGCATTTTATTTTAACTAAATTTATATTTCTCCTATTTCTTTGCTCGGCTAACTTATATATATATATATATACTTTTCCCTCTTTAGTATCATATTATTTTGACTCCTTACAGGTTTATCTATATCTTTCCCAAATTTCTAGATTTTACATCTAAACTAATTTTTATAATAAATCTTCTTATTTTTATTATTTCTTGCATATCTTGACTACACCACAAACTATTTTTACTAATAAAAGTTTTTTTTATTCTTCAAGAATTTTTTTTTTAAATTTGCCTAATCTCACTTGCTCCCCCTTTTCTCACATAACATTTGTCATTAGCTTTTTGATGAAATTTAAAATTCTAAGATCTTGTAGCTTACTATTTAAAATATTTTTATTAGCGTTCTTTAAATAGGACACAATGGAGAAGAAGAATTCATGTAGCCGACCCCACATATTAGGATAAAGGCTTGTTGTTGTTGTATTATCGTTCTTTAAATACCTTCATCTAATGCTAAGACAGTGTTTTAATTTATTCTTAATCATCCAACCATTTATCTTAAAATTCAAAATTTGTTGATGTTGGGTATCTAAATTTTCACTCAAAATGACCTTATAATCTTTACAATCTAAATAATTTTTTTTTCTTATTAGAAAATAATCAATTTGCATTTTATTAGATTCATTATTATAAGTGATGATATGTTCATCACTTTTCTTTAATAAAGTTTAGTAATTACTAAATCATAAAATTAAAGCAAATTTAATATAGTCATACCTTCTTTATTAGTCACTCCAACTCATAGCCGTCATGAATGTTTTTAAAATCTCTACTATTCTACCAACATATATATTCTTATAAGTGATGATATGTTCATCACTTTTCTTGAATAAAGATTAGTAATTATTAAATCATAAACTAAAGCAAAGTCTAATATATCATACTTTCTTTATTTGTCACTCCAAAGTCATAGCCGCCATGAACGTTTTTAAAATCTATACCACTCGACTAACATGTATATTTAAATCTCTTCTAATAAATACTCTTTCGTCAACGATATCCTTTGTATTAATCTTTACAGGTCATTCAAAAAAATTTTTTAGAGCATTTATAATATTAATAATCTTAGCATCAACAATAATCTTTAAAGTTATATTTATATCTCCAATCAAATTAATTTTCATAACATTATCCTTCAAATTCTTATTTATAATCACAACTACACCATTTCTAGTATAACTCTTACCAAAATATTAAAGTCTAAAACCCAAACTACCAATCTCCTTAACATTCTCCAATCCATTTAATCTCTTGAATATCTAAGATATTTGTCTTCCTATTAATCATAATATCTATTAATTCCATTAATTTACTTATAAGAGTACATATATTCTAAGTTCATATCCTAATTCTAGTTTTATGAATTAACTTTTGCCCACATCCATCCATAATGTGGGAACCCTTGTTTATTTAACACTATACCTGCAAGGCACACTTTTCTTTTTTGTATTTAAGCCAAGTAGTGCGTCGCTTCCAAAAACACATTAACATTGACACATATATTAAAGAATTAATGTCATAATTTTTCAATAAATTTTACATTGGCTGTCGACTACCAATCACAACTTTTGACTTTTCTCATATGGGATTTGAGACCAAGTAACGAGAGTGTTTTATGCATTTATATATCTAATGCCTAAAAATTGATATTGTAAATATAACACTTTTTCCATGCTTGAATATGTGCATTTCATTTTAAAATGTTAATGATAGTGATACTTTTAATATAATATAAAAGAGTTGAATGTTATTCATATAAATATTAAGGATTTAGATGTTAAATATATAAATATATAAAATTGTGTTATGTATGCAAATGCCTTTAAAAGATAATAGTTGCTTCCACTAGTTCAAAGAATTATCTATAACTCTAATTCAAGTTATTTTTCTTCAACATTGAGTTCACTACTTTAACCAACCCACTCTATATTCTCTTAGTTTTACACTTGGTACATATTATGTTGCTATTGCATCCACTTTATATCTTTGTTGTCTGAGAATAGGGTCTTAATTGAAATGAAGTAGTATTCTTTTGGAAATATAAATTTCGATTGATACACATTTAAGTGGGTATTGACACAAGATTGAATTTAAGAACATTTCTTCTTAATGTTCATCTTGTAACATTTTGGCCGTAAATACTCAAATTGCTTTAAGACTTGGTCTGAAACGTGGAAATCATCTTATGACAATCAACTTAACAGAGATCATTCAAAAGATTGTTGTTCCACCAATCCAGTTTAGATCTAAAAGTCAATCAAAATTTAGTGGCATCTATAAGTCTTATAATGGAATCTACGTCATTTTATAATTTTGATGCATTTGCTTAAAGTTTCAAGGTATGGTAGGAGCCACCCATTCATGCAACAACATTGGACTTTGACCCATTAGTAAAGATAGGACAAACTTTGCATAATCATACAGTTATTCATGCAAGTGACCTGTAATCTGAGCAAGAATATGCTTCTGACGATACTCTTCATAGCATCGAAATACAAATGAATAAAATATTTGAAATCATGTTGATCAAGTGAGACAAAAAATTAAAAAAAAAAAAAATCTATTTCATAAGGTTTATTGGACTTTAAGACACAATAACTCATCTAATGACTTTGATATTCTTGACTGCCAATGATTTTATGGAATCTTCATCTTCAGATGAAAAATCTCTTCTTTGGTCTCATGTTATCGTTTGTTTGTAATTGCTTTATTTCTTTTCTTGTAGTTCATCCATGTAATCGATTTTGTTGTTCCTTTTCATAGACTGGTTATAATACTTGCTTTAAGAAAAAACCACCTTATTCATTTTGAACCTTCTCCACTAAAGATGGGTTGCAACAACTACACAAGAAGAGATGGAGGCATGGAGCTTATCTAAAATAACTTAATTTGTCCTTGGTTGGTTCGATTCAGCCTCTAAAATTTACTAATCAATCTAAGATAAGTGCCCTTTAAACCTTAATTGAATGTCATCTACCTATGCTAGATCAACAAAGGGGAAGTGTTGAAGGGTTTTGTTATTGATGCAAAAATATAAACAAAGAACAACTTATAGGAGATGAAGGGACATCCTCCAAGCAAGAGGAACAACTTATAGAAGTTAGAAATTACATTGTCCCAGCCTTGGCCTTGGTCCTAATAATGAAGGAGCTGCAAGAAAGAATGGCCAAGCAAGCCACCAGAAATTCTTCAAGGAGGCAACTGGGATGATTGTGACTAGAAGGGCTTGAAAGGTGTAGAAGTCTTCTCGAGGGGTGATAGAGCTTATTTTTGTCATGACTTTTGATGTAAGAGTTATTAAACCCGAGGTAGAATTGCAAGTTCTCCAAGGTGAAATATTGTCCTTAGGCGAGATGATGAAGGCTTTTTGGAATAAATCCGAGGAAGTCGAAAAGTGATTGCCTGAGCTCTCGGTGGAATGAAATGATGTACAAGCCACAGTCCACAACTTGATGAAGATAATTGAAGACACGTTATCCTGGAGGATGTTGAGGTCAAGATATGGCTGAACGATTCTGATGAGCTTGACAACTTCAATAAAGTGAGGTCCAAGGACATTGAACAGGAAGTTCTTTTGATGGCTCGGCTCAGGCATCTGAACTCGAGCATTCTGTTGGATCTAGTAGTCTTGACACTCATTGAAATCACCATAAATGACATTAGGACTTATGTGTTGACGTATATTCTGTCAGGGAAGATGGAAACATTACGAACATCCGAGCCATCTCTGACTTGAGGAAACTATTAGTGAACTTGATAGGTCCCTCAATAAGAGCGAGCAAGACAGAGAAGGAGGCAGACAACTCAGAGGAGAATGTAGGTCTTGACAATAAAGAGATTCTCAATGAGGTGAGACAATCCTCGCCATGAATGAATTTAAAACAAGTAGTTAGCAAGCTAAGTATATGTCATATATGTTTTGATATAAATGAAAGAACTTTTTGTTTTTAATAAGATTGATAATGCTTTATTTTTTTCATTTAAGTAAATAATGTGATATTATAAATTATGACTCTTGAGAAAGGATTTTGAAAGCAGGTAAGAGAGTTCTTGGTAGATTCAGTCGTTGTTTAGCCAAGACCATTGTTTTGTGAGTGTTTGCTCTAATCAGATGTCTTGTGAGGACTGTGTAGTCTTTCTTGAGAAGCGTTGTTCACAAAAGGAGATCATGAAATTGTGCTAATTTCACTGGGGTTTTTAAAGATCCAACATTAAATAAAAAACTTAAAGAAAATCAAGCTTAATTTGAATCAACTGGATTGTGTGATTTATTTCATTAAATTGTTTGACTTTTAAATCATGTAAAGGCAAAGAGAATATTTGCATCCTTCTAAACTCACACTTAAACTTTTGTTTAAGAAGCACGGCTCAAATAAGGTAATTATTAAATGAAAATTATAAAACAACTCTCATATAAAGCTTGATCATAACCACCAAGTAATTTAACCTAAATATATCCCCAAACAACATCATCCTCACAAAAACTATAAAAAATGCCATTAATAAAAAATAATCTGTGTTTTCTCTTAATATTTTATGCCAACTAAGAGCATATTAATCTTTTTCTAACTCAATATTTCATAATAACACAAAGAAAAATAAATTGAATGCAAATCAAAACATGCAATCTTACATAACATATCATTGAGTAAAACTTTATTTAGTTATTTTTTAAATAAAAAGTAATAATTTACCTTAAAAGATCCATTAACCTTTGATTTCCTTCGCCACTCAATCCCTAGCTCCTTTGAAGCAGCATGGTACACAGCCATGAGAATCCCTCCCCTCAATCCACCTGGTCACTGCAAACTCCCAAGCATTTTTGGACAAATCTAAACAAGGCTCAACCACTATCTTCTTCTCTAAATCTCCATGAGTGTAGGCATACCTCATCTTGATCACCCCTGAGCAAAACTCATAACCAAATCCAACCTTATTTGCAGCATTGATGTTTGTTGAACCTGCAAGTGCCATCTGGCCATTGTGACCTAAGGTGTGGGTGTGGGTATAAGTCAGTCTCACTGCTTGACCCATCAAAGCCACCTCATTAATGAATTTGAAGTAGAGATCCTATAAGGAAAAGACAATTCAATTATCTAAGGGGTTGTGTGATTAGATATTATGTAGATGAAAGTGTTATCTAGATAATATTTTTATCTAATTATAGTTTTATACATTGAATATAATTTATTTGTTTCAATGCTAGCTGTGTTAGGCTCATTTGGTTGCTTGTAATTAGAAAATGTGTATTTATTGTGTTAGAAAATTTCTCAACAGTTGAGAAAAATTATATCTTAGCTCAAAAAAACATCCAACACACACACACTGTGATACAGATAGAGACAACATGATTTTATTTAGGTGAAAATCTAATAAGAGAAAAAAATTATAGGGCCTTACTCAGTAAAATCAATTCACTATATGATTTTTATTTTTAATTATTTTAGACAAAACAAAAAATCATTACATTTGAGAGATTTTGAAAGTGCTTGTGTATTCAGAATCAACTGTGATTTCTAAGCACATTTGACCAAATGATAAGATCTTGAAAAATCATTATTTTTTTAAGCATATTGTCTAAATTCAAGTAACAAAGTGAGCCGCCTTTGCCTTTGAGACTATTTGGTTGGCTTATATATACTATTAAATATCATTTTGTTTACACATGTTAACCTATGATCAATTAACATTTTTATATTATTGTTTCATAAAAGATATTCTAATCCTAGCTTGATGACATCTAGATAATAGATTATTTAATGAGTAAAAGAAATAATTGTAAAAAGAAAGATCAATATTAATATTAATTTTTTATAAATAATATTAAATCAAACATACTTTGAGAGATATCAACAACATATGAATAACATTAATCTAAATATATAAGATCATTATAAACATAACATACCTCAATCTAACATTATTTAAAAATATGATAATTATTGTTAATTTTGACTTTTAATTTGATTTTTTTTTTTTTCATTAAAAGAATAATTTTAAAAACAGCTTAATTTATAGTATATAGATATATACAAATTATAGATATATATATATATAATAATATATAAATCAATATACTTAAAAAAATTATATGAAAAAAATAGAAGAAAAATTAAGCAAAAAATCATTATGAAATGAATCTATGAAAAAAATATAAAAATATATAGATAATTAGAAATAGTATGAAAAAATACCATAATTTTTATGTGAAAACCCCATAAAAAGAGGAAAAGATCACGGGGATTAGCTCAGTTCAAATATTCCACTATATATATTTTGAGTTACAATATTTCAATTCTCCTAAGAATGGAATTACAAAGTTGTATGAAAAGTCAGGAAATGACAACCTTAGAATTTGATTATAATAACTGTATGGCGTTGGTGAGGTTGTAATGGCTACTGTTGGTGGTTGCGATGATGGAAGGTGGTGGTCAGCAATGCTCGCGGTAGTGATTGACTTCAAATTTTTTAGTTTAGTTCTTACCACTTCTCCCCCTCATTTATAGGATTTTGAGAGGGACATTTTGATAAATATAGTCAAAATCCCAAAGCACTCTATCGAACGGTCCATATTAATGCCCTTAATCATAAATAATTTTTGAGGATTTGACTATCTTAATGACTTCTAATTTACATGATCTTGGACTCATTAAATTCCCTAGTTAAGCTGCTTGATTCGACTGTAAGCACATCATATTGAAAATTATTTAACCATTTAATTAATATATCGAAGTTTTTAACTATACTTTTGAAGTTGATCACTCATTTGGATTCAAATTAACTCATTTTGGCGCTAGTGGACTCATCTCATTGAGACGTTCAATTCAATTATAATTGTTTTTTTAAATTAGAGTTTGGATCATTTATAATTTAATTTTATAAAATTAAATATATATTGCATCAAGATTCATGCTCGATTTGATAGATTTTAACATAATTCTTTTGTTATTTTATAATTTAAGAAGAATATTGCTCGGTTGCTCCCATTATGACTTAGAAATATACATATAAATCAATAGCAACTAAAGAACCCAATATAAAAAATAAGAGCTTTTAAGAAAAGGTAAAACAGACCTTTTTGGGAACATCAAACATAAGGGAGAAGGCGCCGGGCTTGTGGAGGGAGAGGGCGAGTCCAGTATGAGAGGAAGCATTGGAGAAGGTGGCGTCGGTGAGGGTAGCGGTGAGCTTGAGATCTCCGGAGGTTATGGAGAATGCGGCGGAGGCGGCGCCGCGATGTGCTTCATATTTTCCCTTGACCTTGGCTTTCATTTCTTTTGTCTCTGCGGCGAGGAACAGAGGGTGGTGTAAAGAACAAGAGAGAAGGAAGCAGATGAGGATTGAGGAGGAGAGAAAATTGGTGACATGGTTAAGTTGCAGTGGCGGAATCGATGGGGAGTGAAGGCATGTGAAAGTGAGAAAAATCAAGAAGAGCATGCGAGGTGTATATATATATATATATATATATATATATATATATATATATATATATAATATTGTTGAAATATTTATTTAATCTAAAATACATAAAATATATGCATAAATATTTGAACTCATAATTTTTTGATTGAAAGTAAAGTTTTATTTGTACTATAAGATATATAGTTTTGTACTTCTTTTATATTCATTGAACAAAGATTCAAAAATTATGCTAAGAAAATTTTGATTTTAACTAATAAATTTTGAATTTGAGTCATTATACATATATTATATATATAAATTTATGATTAAATTTATTCAATAATCTAAAAATTAAAAAAATAAAAATAAAAAACTTATATTATGAACAAATAAATCAATATTGATATAAACAAGGAAAATTTATATACAAGTTAAAGTGAAATATATTTTATGCATAGTAAAAATAATTTGATAAAAATTAATTAAAGCAATTAAAAAAATAAACTTATTTTAAGATGAATATGAAATAATAACTAATTAGTTTTTATTAAAATATTTACATTAACAAAACTTTAAAAAATTTAAAATCATTTTCATTAAAATTTGATAAAAAATATTTTGATCTAATTTTTTCTCCAAAATTATTTTTATAGTGCTAAAATATTAGTTTCATGATTCATAATTTATGGCATTTCTTGGCTAGCTATTCATTTTATTTCTTGCTTAATCTAAATATTATCTAATATTTATTTATTAGCTAGGAGTATATTTTGCATTAATTGACTAAGATCTACATAGAGATATGATTATAGTAACATGAATATCATACTTCATTACAATCACATTATTTATTTAAATAATATCAAGCTTAACTTGAACCGATTTATTTTTATTTTTTGTTTGAATTTTTAAAATCATTTTCTTAAAAAAGTAGTCCAATCTATAATTTTTTTTCAAAATTAATTAATTTTTATTAGATTATAAGAGATGTCATTCTATTTTACAAGATAATTCTACCCAATTATAAACATATCCTCCTCTTCAATGACATAATTAAGAAATATTTTAATCACTTGAAAGAGTTTTTTTTTTTCACTTTAACTTTATGATTATAGGTAGAGGTCATTATTCTATTCCTCTAATTAAATAATTCATTAAAGCAAGAATATCTTATCTATAAGCCTTTGAATAATGTTATATCTTTTATCTTATTTAAAAAAATATATATATATGAAGTATAAATATGTTATAAAAAAACAAATTTCAGTGCAAATAAAATCTAAATTTTCACACTTTAAAGGAGATTGTAATGTCATATGATATTCATGTCACTATAATCATATCTCTATGTAGATGTTAATCATTTATGATAAAATATACCCCGAGCTAATAATTAAGTATTAGATAATATTTTAGTGCTATAAAAATAATATTTGGAAAAAAAAAAATCAAAATATTTTTTACTAAAATTTAATGAATATGATTTTCAAAAATTTTAACTTTTAAAAACAAATTATTTATTATTTCATATTCATCTTAAAATAAATTTATTTTTTAAAATCACATTTATTAATTTTTATCAAACAATTTATACAATATATAGAATATATTTTATTCAGTGCATGGCACATAAGTCTTATGCATTTACATATGGAATACTTAAAATTTGACATTTATAAATATAATATTTTCTTAAATAAGAAACATATTTTACTTAAAAAATTTAATAATAATAATATCTTTAATGCAATATTAAAAATTTATATATTATTTATATAAATATTAAATTTCAACAGTTAGACATGTAAATATATAAAAATTGTGTGCATACATTCCCCGAACAATACTAATCACATTTATGGAAAGACAATTTATAAATATTTAAAAATATAAGATATTTAAACATAAATAGAAAAAAAAATACTAGGAACCATTTTTTTCACTGTGCATTTGTTGTTATTTATGAATAAACACCTTCTACAACTAAGCATTTACTACTATTTTTCCACACATAAAAATATATCATAAAACCCTAATATATACTTTTTTTCCAAAAAAAAAAAGTAAATTGACACAACATTACAAAAAATACAACCAATAAACTGTTTACTCAAGAAATTAAAACTTCGTTTGGGAGAGCTTTTTTAGTGCGTTTTACTTTTGAGAGCGTGAATTTTTAATTTTGATCTCGTTTGAATAATATCTTTTGAAGCTGCGTTTTTCAATCTCAAAAGCAGTTTTAAAGAGACATAATTTTTGAAATCTTTAAACCAAACTTTTCAATCCAAAAAACTTACCAAACAGTTCTAAGTCCTTTATCATCATCCAATGCTCATCAATCTGAAAACAAACAGTTCAAATCCTGAAGACAACCATCACCTCATCGATCTAAATAAACTTTAACATCTATGCCGTTATCTATCAGCGACTGAACGACCGCTCTTATCTTCCCCTCAAACTTATCTCGTTCCCTGGGCGTGTAGCTCGCAGTATAGACGTCAGCTTCTCTCGCCCTCTCGGCTAAGATCCTCCCAATGGCTAAGCAAGCGGGAATGTCCGATCGGGACTTGAGAGCCGCCTTAACGTCTTTGGAGTTAGTCCCCGCAACTGCGACCTGCTTGCAGGTAACTCTGTGGGTGAGAGAAGCTGAGACGAATCGCTTGGAGATGAAGACGTCCAGAGTGAATGGTTCCATGTAAGCGATCGTTCGCTGCTTGAATGAAACGTGCTTGTGAAGGCTCTTAGGCTTCTTCTGCTTCTGGTAAGTGTATGGTCTGCTGTTGTCATCATCCACAAAATCTTCTACGCCGAAGAAGCTTCTGGGAGAGGAGAGGACCTAAATGAAATAATGAAAAAAAAAAAGGTTGATGATGATGAGTTTTGAAAATTAGGAGTTGATTGATTATCAAATATTTCCAATAAGCAATCATTGCCATTTAGAATTTGGTAAAATTTCAGGTGATAAATGCGTGTAATACCTTGATTTAACACCAGCTAAAGATGCAAGAATCAGTTTGAACAAAATTCTTTTGTTTATGAATACACTGTCCTGTACTCTGTGATCCATTTTGGATTTTTGCATTAGGAGCTCCCAATCAAACTTTTTTTATTGTATTTATCCCTACAATAGATTTTTTAGTGAAAAGAAAAACCACAACTTTGTTCATATAAATAATTAGAATTGTGATTTTATTTTCTTTGAATCTTTTTATGTGATCTCTGAGGCTTTACTAGAAGTTCATCTTTTTCACTAGTGAACACCTCAGATTATACTATTTTCTTCAACCATGCTTGTACATTCTTTATTCAAAAGATTTATAAGATAATTATTGAAATATTAATATTATTTATCTAAGTGAGGAAGGCTATGTAGGAGGAAAAAATGGTTGAAAAGAAAATCAAGTTGGCTATTGGATGTAAGATGCATTTTTATTTTCCCTTTCTTAAGTAATAGGAGGAAAATATCATGATGACATTGAATTACAAGGGTAGAGTCCATACCTTCACTGCACAATGATAGATTTTACATCGAACATGTGTGAATAATCTCTTCAAACTTCATCTCTCTCTCAAATCTCCACATCATAAATCATGTCTCAAAGCTCTATGTATTATTTAATAAGAGGTAATTGGAGTTCAAATTAACATTAGTTTTTATATATTGTAGCTTGTGCCTCATTACAGAAATTTGGCATGTTTTTACTTATTGCAGCCAATCTTATTGTTCATGTTAATGATGCTATGCTAATTCCAATGTTAAGTGGTGCTAATTTTTTTTTACTGGAAGACAGTTCTCTTTACACTCTTGATTATAAGGATCTTGGCCTGGCACCAAGTGTGGATAACCCCCAACCCATATCATCTAATACGCAACAACAGATATTGACAGTTAAGAAAATGAATAGTACTATAAGGTACATTGAAAAAAGGACAATGTGTGTCTATTTGCTAACTTTCTTCAAGAAAAAGGTAATATTTTCTCAATAACATAATGCCAGTGCATCACAATAAAATGGTGCAACAACAACAACAAGCCTTTATCTCACTAAGTGGGGTTGGCTATATGAATCCTTCATCTCCATTGTTTCCTATTATGTGTCAAATTCTCATTTAATTCAAGTATCTTAAGGTCATTTTTACATCTTAACCAAGTCTTTTAGGTCCCTACCTTTCTTAACATAAGAAATCTAATGCATCTATTCTCCTAAGTCATTGGGATGGTGACGCTTTATGTGTACAAACCATAAGCTCTCTCTCTATCTTACTCGCCAGGAGCTACTCCAACTTTTCCCGAACATATTCATTTGCATTTTATCTCTAAGAGTAAAGCCACTCATCCACTGAGCATCCTCATCTCTGTACTTAATTTAGTCTTATGCTTCTTTATTGGTACATTCGCACCATAAGTCATTGCGGTCTTACCACCATATAAAATTTT
Source organism: Cymbidium sinense (assembly GCA_021442155.1). Lineage (NCBI taxonomy): Eukaryota > Viridiplantae > Streptophyta > Magnoliopsida > Asparagales > Orchidaceae > Cymbidium > Cymbidium sinense. The sequence continues at coordinate 44,510,789 of CM038225.1, read as the reverse complement.
CCTTATGTTTAAGTGGAACTTTTTTATCACACAACAACAATGCATTCCTCTTCAACCATCCAACTTGAATTCTACTAATAACATCTCCATCTATTTCACCATCATTTTGAACAATAGAGCCTAAATATGAATCACTCATTCTTATTAATGACTTATTCACCTAATTCTACAACTTACTAAAATTACTCTTATATTATTTTAGATCTACTTAAACCGAAACCTTTCTAAGTTGACCTCCATAATTCAAGTTTCTCTTGGACTCCTCTCTAGTCTTATCAATAAGAAGAATGTCATCGAAAAGCATACACCAAGGTACATCTTCCGTAAATGCTTAGAAGAACATCCATAACTAAAGCAAAAGATAAGGGCTTAAAGTCGATCCTTGATGTAATCCAATTGAAATGGAAAATATTTTGTCAATCCTCCTTGTGTTTGGACACAAGTACAGTATACATATACATATGACTTGAATATAACCAATATTAACTCATTTCTATTCTAGAACTCTCCAAAGAATATCTCTTGAAACTTTATCATAAACTTTCTAAATCAATAAATATCATATGTAAATCCTCCTTACTTTCTCTATACTTCTCCATCAAATCTCTTAACAAATGTATAACATCCATAATGATCTACCCATGAAACCAAATTGATTGTGAGAAACTTTTGTATCACATCGTAACTTATGCTCAATTACTCTCTCCCATAATTTTAATGTATGACACATTAACTTAATTCCTATAATTTCTTGTCTTGTATTACCTTTATTCTTAAATATAGGAACCAACAAACTCTTTTCTCATCTCGACATCTTTTAATCTTTAAAATAACATTAAAAGATTGTAAGTCAAGAAATTCGATCTCAAACATTTTCACACATTGGAATATCATCATCGCTTATTTCATTTTCTTTAAACTCTCCAGATTACTAATCTGACGATAAAAATAAAATTTTTATTTTTGTTTAGATATTAAGGTTCTTAAAATCAATCATTCGATCATTGAAAAGTTTATCAAAATATCTCATCCACCTATTTTCAATATCTTTTCTAAGAAAAATATTTTATTATCTTCAAATACATCTCCTCACTTGAATTAGGTCTTTCTTCTTCTCTTTGGTTTAACTTATATATACATCTTTTCTTCTTTTGATGTCTAATCTGTATAAATCATAAAATAAATTTTTTTGTATCATATATTCTTTCTTAGAATCTCTACTCACTTTATATCTTTTCCAATTCTCCAAGTTTTACATCTAAACCAGATTTTATAACAATGTTCTTATTTCTTTATCTTTTCATTTCGACCAACTATTTTATTAAAAAAAACTTTTCCTTTTGATTCTCAAACACATTTTAGAACCACTTAATTTCACTTCTTACTTTTTCCCACATAATATTATTCTTTATGAACGTTATCCCAAAGCTCTTGTAGCATCTTAAAATATTTTTATTTGTATTCTTTAAATTTGTTAATCCCACAAGATAATAATTTATTTTTTTTCTCTTATAATCTTTTATCTTAAAATCTAAAACTAACAATTGATGTTGGTCTTAAACTTTCACGAATGGCCTTCAATCTTTATAATTTAAACGATTTATTTTTCTTATTAGAAAATAATCAATCACGTGTTTTCTTAGATCCATTTTATAAGTAATAATATGTTATCTCTTCTTAAATAAAATATTAATTCTAAATCATAAGGTAAAGAAAATCTAATATAGTCTACCTTCTTCATTAACTCCAAATCCATAACCATGAATACTTTTAAAATCTTCTACCACTCTACCAACACGTTATTTAAATCTCCTCCAATAAATCTTCTTGAGGGTATCTTTGTATTAATCTTTCTTCATTCCAAAATTTTTTCAGCTTACATCCAAACCTACTTGAAGATAAATACTTATAACATTGATAATCTTGGTATCAACAATAATCTTTAAAACTATAATTCTATCTCCATATCTATTAATATTTATGATATTATCCTTCAAACTTTTATCACACCACACATTTTTCTAATTCTTACTCAATAAAGTTTAAAACCTAAATTATCAATCTCCTTATTTAGTTTTATTGAACACATAAAATATTTATTTTCTATGAACCATAATATCTATTAATTCCATTAATTTACCAGAGTACCATATTCTAAAATCCTAACTTAATTCTAGTTTGACTAACTTCTTTGCCGCATCCGTATAATGTGGGAACCTTATTTAACTGCGCACGGTAGCCGCTGCCTGCACATTTTTTGTATTCCATACACGTCTAACTACTGCCTGATTATTTAAAAGATTCATGTCATGTGATTATTTCGACAAGTTTTACTACGACTACCTATCGCAACCCTCCACTTTTCACATCCGGACTATGGACCAGCAATGGTAGTGTTTTCATAAAATGGTGCGATTGAAAAAAAAACACATACTAATTAATAAGAAAAGGAGGATTAGTAGTTTTTAATCTTATTTTATTGTTTCCAAATGAATCATTAAATACATTAGCATATGTGCTTTGAACAATATCTCATCTAAACTTATTCTTGAGATTCATTTTAAATAATGTAAAGAATGAAAGCCTAGTTTAAATCATTTACTTAAATGTAATTATTCTGTTGAAATTTTAGTTAATAACCCACATATAAGGAAATTAGATTCCAAAACAGTTAGTGATTGTTCAACTATAAATGACATGGATTTATTGTCCCCATAGTACATCAAATATTATTGATATTAGGAATGTAAAGTTTGTTGAGAACTATGAACTCAAGTATAATATTTCTCTAATGAAATAGAATATGAGCATATTAGGGATTAAAATGATCAACTGAATAAAAAATTTGAATTGATTCACATTCGAGGAGTTCCACAAGCTCACTTTGACGAGCAATCAAATCAAGAATCATTACCATAAAAAGATCCAGTTCACTTTCAACCTATGATAAAAAATATATTTCAAATACAAAAGTATTAAGAAGATCACCAAAGCATAAAGAATAAACAGTTCCTTAATATTACATTGTCTATCGACAAGAGCTTGATTTTATTGTTTGAGGGAATAATAATCATGAGCCATTTTTACAAGTCTTGAATGGAGATATATCTATGATGTGGTATGATGCAATAAAAGAAGACCTTGCATCTATAACTAAAAATCAAGTTTGAGACCTTGGTGAATCAACATAAGGATCTAAAGCTATTGATTGTAATTGGGTTTATAAGACCAAAGGAACCCTTCAAATAATACTAAATGATATAAAGCTTTGTTGCCATGGTTTCACTCAAACAGAAAATATAAATTACCATAAAACCTATTTTATAGATTCTAAGAATAATTCATTTAAAGGTAATCATGGCCTTGGTACTCACTGATTTTAAAGTTGATATTTATAGATCTTTATGGACGGTGAAGTAAATCACTTAAACATTGCCAGATCTTTCAGTGCTGTTATTAGAGTTTTGTCAACTAAACTCCAAGATTGAGTTCATAATGGAGCACTTTTAGGTTAGGTGTCTCCTTAGAAGTTATACCAAGAAGATAAAATCATAAGGCTTGTGACGTCAAAGTGTGTATCATCTTGTTGAGGGAGCTTCAGGAGTGGTGAATTCTATAATGGCTCTTCATGGTTATGTGAGCTCTTGGTGCATAATATTTGATGATGTTATAAGGGAGAGATTGTTAAAACATGTATTATTGTGTCTAGTCCAACATTGGATATTTAAAAAAAATATCTTAGTGTTGAAATTCCAAGTTGCTAATTTTACCCATTTGCTTAAGGTTCAAATTAAAAAAAGATTACTTCACTGGTGTTTCAAGCCAACTTTATTGGTCCATGATCTAAAGCCAAAAGCTTAAGTTGTCGAACCATTTTCAACCTCCCATAGGCAACACTGACCACTTGATATTTCAACACCAAAACTTTTATAATTATTTGACGATGGACTAAACTCAACATATTCATGTGCTTTAAACTACACCAAGAGACAATGTACAGGAAAATTTTATAACCCAATAAGCTTTTGAGAATCATCAAGTATCATATACTAAAAATCCACTTAACTACATGAGGTTGTTGTGGGAATCACTTTCATTGAAACCAAACTTAACCATAATCAAACGTGTCAAGACCCATGGGAGCCAAAAACCTATATGAACCACTTAACCTAACCAAATAACTAACTCTACAACAACAACAACAACAACAAGCCTTAATCCCACTAGGTGGGGTCGGCTACATGAATCCTTCGTCTCCATTGTTTCCTATTATGTGTCAAATTCTCATTTAATTCAAGTATATTAAGGTCATTTTTTACATCTTAACCAAGTCTTTTAGGTCTATCCTTTCTTTAACATAATCTAAAATAGCATCTACTCTCCAATTGGGTCATGGACACTTTATGTGGCCAAACCATCTAAGGCGACTCTCCCTAATCTTATCTACCACTGGAGCTACTCCAACTTTTTCCCGAACATACTCATTTTGCATTCTATCTCTAAATTCTAATTAATGAGATTAAACCTACGGGAGAGTAAATTTATACTCGATACATGCATAACCAAATACATTTCCAACCCAAAAAGTTAAGACCATGGAAGAGATTCAACATCACACCAACTAAACAAAATAACTCTTACATGCCTTAACAATCTCCCTATCGATCATAATCTCAATCATTCACCCAAAAAAAAAAGGAATGAATACAATTAAAACCACATAATAGGATGCATGATAAATTAAATAAACAATAATAAAAGATAAAACTAACTATACAAAAAAATTGAAAAGAAACATGCACTTATAAGTTAGAAGTACACGCGAGTGGGAATCAAGTAGACACCAACGATAAACTACATGATAGTTAAGTAACCACGGGATGGTATATCAACTTACCTTTCCATCATGTAAACTAGTTCTGCAACAATATAAAGAAGAAAGTTTCCCATAGTCTGAAACTAAACTTTGTTTCAGCGGTTTGTTACTCAAGATATTTTTGAACATCTCCAAGATGTCAGGAGATGTTAGAAATAATGTTATCCAACACGCGTAGTTTAATTGTCACCGATGACCTGAAAAACATGCATTGATTAAAGAGCAATAAATCATGTAGCTAATAAAACACATGTATACACACAATTACTTAATCATAGAATATAAAAGAGATGGAATTACAGGCAGAGTGTACTGACGGCCTTTATAAGAATTTCATATCACTAGGATAATCTACGCAGCTAAGAATCTGCTTAATAACATGGGCTTTTTTTTTGTTTAGGGGGAGGGGGTTGGAGGTTTTAGAGAATTCTACTTGTATATTGGGGCAAGTCCTGTACCTTTTTAAATCTATGAGAGGTGATGGAGCTCACCATCTCATTCCCACCCATCAAATCCTTTTCCCCTAATCCACTTTCTTTAGCCCCAGCCAATTTTCCTCTATATCTAAGCATTTATTAAACCTCAAATTGTTTCCTGAAAACCTCCCGATCTCTTCTCCTCTTCTCCTCTTCTCCATACTTCACAAGAACAATAGGAAAAAAAAAAACGACGGAGAGGTGCAAACGAGACGAGATTGAGAGAAAGAAGAGATAATTAAAATCATGCAGAAGAAACGGAAATAAAACAATATCGTAAGAACGACAAATAAATTCTGTAGAAGGAGAGAAATGGCACCTCGAAATCCGACGGTGGCGGCGTCGGCGAGGAAGACAGTGGGGGCAGTAAACAGCGAGGGGAGCGACGCTTTTCAGCCGAAGAGGTAGGTAGGGCTGTAAGAGATGAGCTTGCATTAGAATTGTGCTTCGTTTATCAAATTTGCATTAACATTGAAAATTTTTAATTTAATTTATTATTATTTTTAGATATTTGAGCTAATTTAATAATAAATTTAGGCACAAAATATATATATATAATAAATTTTAAAAACTCTTAATTGACTACATAAAATCTCAACCACTAGGCTAAGACCTTTGATTCAAATCTTATAATGTGTGAATTTATGAAGAATTTTTTAATAACAATAGATCTTAAATTATTAATTTTATTTTTAAATTAAGATTATATATGTTAAATTAATTAAAATTTATATTTTATTTATTTCAAAATAAATTCAATATTTTTTCATTTTTAATTATTTTTAAATAATTAATTTTTGTTTAATTAATAAGCCATAATATTAAATAATTTGTTGGCTAGCTAAATAGTATTTATTGAGTTTACTAATAGTTAGTTTAATCTTACAAGCTTTATTGAGCCTATTAATAAGTAGATTATTGAGCTTAAAAATAAAATTTTAATTGAATTTAAACAAGCCTTTTAATGAGCATAATTGAATAGTTTTTGTTCATGAACAAAAAACCATCTAAAAGAGAAAAGAACAAGACTCTTATAAAATCATATGTTAATAAATTTATAATCAAGTCTTAAATGAGTATATTATCAAATCAAGCAATCATGATATGTAACTTTATTTGAGCTTCTTGATGAACGTATTCACGAGATTACAATGATGATGTTTATCATCATAAACAAATCAAGAACCAAATTACTCAAGTTTAGTGAATTATTAATCAAAAATTTGTAAAAAAAAATTGAGCTTATTCGATTAATTAATTAATTAAGCAATCATAGATGAGCTAACTGAGCCAAGCCATAGGTACTCACAATAATAATGATCACACTAATTACCATTGTTATTTAAAAATAGGTGATGTTCAAAATTGTACTAAACCACATATTATAGTGTGTGCTAAAGCTATATATAAACACTCTGATTAGTGCTATTTGGAGGAAATATTGCTTTTTCCATCATACTATTGGACTTTCATAAGGGATAACTTTTTACTCTCATTATTGTCCATTTAAATTGCCAAAATGGTACCGTATACTAAAGTCCATTTGATTATTTAGGGGCATCTTCATCAAATTTGAACCAATAATAAATTTTGCAAATAGTCTAAACATTATAAATATAACATTTTGACATAAATTTTTTTCTTTCCCTCTTTTCTAGTTACTTAAGAAGAAGTGTTCTTTTTGTGACCATTGTTTTGAATGGCCCGACTTTATTTGAATTATTATTTTTTTCAAACTCTCAAGTTATGAAAACAAACATCAACACTTTATGTTAAATTTGAGATGCATGTATGAGAGAATAGAAGTAAAGGGTTTAGAACATGATATGACTCTTGAGATTAGATTAAAGTAATTCCCTTATTATTATTATTAGGTGGATTGGCTAATTGATTAGAAAAGTGCCATATAGAGAGAATAAAATTACCACAAAAATAATATAACTTTCATATATAGAAGAAACAATATATTAAAATATTTAAGCTTCATGAATCTTATCCACAACAACTAACAAAAACACATTGTCTTCCTCATGACATCCTTGCAAAGGTGATGATGGATTTTCTATTATTATTGACATTTGAATCCAAAATTTTCTTTTATTAGATGATTAGAATCCAGCAAGTATTTTTGTGTGGCATGAGATCACATGTATCTTTAATGTACTCATAAGAGATAAGCTTTCAATATGATTGACTTCATTGGAAACTAAATATTATTATAATTCCTTAAGTAAAAATGTGGCTTGAAATAATTTTGAATAAGATGATCATACATTTGAAAATATTAAAACAAAAAAACTCACTTTAAATAAGTTTATATCATTTTACAATCCAAAAATACATCATCATCAATGTTTTCTACATGTCTAGCTCTACTAAAATCCTAGCAACATATGATCTAAAAAGTGAGGAATCAACAAGATCAAATTAGAGTTGTTGACCGAAGATTCATGCCAAAGAAGAAATGGCATTGTGGTTCATGAAGTGAGGAAAGGAAATCCAAATTGGGAAGATGGGTGATGCTTTATTAACATTAACTTGGGGGAGAAGGCAAGGAGGATTTAATAGAATAAAATTAAGAAGCATTAACATCAAATAGTTGGGAGCATGCAATCGAGAATCTACAACAAGAAAAAAAAATGTTAAATAAAAAAGCCCTTTAACAAAATATGAGAATACTAACATTATTTTGAAGGTGAATAAGAACATGTCCAAAAAAAGGATGACCAAATTGAAATGTTTACATTAATGAATGTTCAATAGCTAATATATGATCAAAAATTTATTAATGAAAATATTGAACTGTATTGTTTCTATTAAAGATAGATGCATCTTTAATTTCACAAGAAGGAGAGGAAGAGATTTTAGAGAGGTGAATCAATATTGTCATAAGTGACAAGTTTGGCAACACCACTATAAACTAATAGAGGGAGACTTGATAGCAAGAAGAAACTCATGATCTCAAGAGAGAAACAACATATATAAGAGCACAATGAAGGAGAGACACTTGTGATTCCTACAACAATTGCCATCAGACTAAAGGGGTTGCTTGCTTGATTGAGAATGCTTGATGCAATGAAATATTTTCAAAGGAGGGAAAGAAAATGAGGCCCATCACTACAAATGCTATGGCATGACTCTCTCAAAGTTTCATCTATATATTTGTTCATTGTGTAGAATTGCTTATTTGATTATTTGAAATAATACAAATAAATTATAAATAAATAACAAAACTTTTAATATTTTATTATTTGATTAAATGTAACATATTTAATAATAATAAAAAATAAATCATTTATTAAAAAATTATTTTTATGTAGTTATATGATATTATGTTCTTTTGTCTATTGTCTCTAAAAATTATATAGTGAGAAGTGATGTTTTTGATGATACATATAATAATAATAATAATAATAATAATAATAATAATAATAAATCATTGTGATGAAAAATTCAAAGCAAGAGTGGGCAATTGTTTTAGGAAAGTTATTCATTGCACCACTCTTCATAAACTGAATACATCTCATTAATTCCTCTATATATTTCTCTCTAATCTCTCATTCACTCAAATTATTCACCATTTCTCTTTCCTTTATCTCCTTCAAATTTCCTTTGAGATAAATTTTGCATAAAAAAGTATCATTTTAATACTATGATGATAAGCTAACGCAACATTCTTACACAATGAGGTTAATCAATTAAATACATATGTCAAAAAATAAATTAAAAGTTAAAGCTTTCTTACCAAAGAGTGAGCCCATTAATTGAATGATCAAAAGGCTAGATTGAATGGCAATTAAAAAAACAACAACAACAATAAATGAATATATTAATGTTGATTGCCTCGTTTGGATTAAAAATAACATCAGATGCCTTTATATATGCTTGAAAAGAAGAAATCATTAAAAACATATATATTAGATTTAAACTACATAGTCATGTTTGGATAAAAAGAAGTGTCTTAGGTCCTTAAAAGGCAAGTGTCCATATTAAATTATTGAGTAATTTATAATTTAATGGAGCCTCAAAGATTATGCTTATGCAATTTTTTTTGATGGACTTATTGTAATGAGAAACAAAATGCGCCAAGGCTAAATAGTATCCAAATCTTTACTTAAAATAAAGTTTATGAATGTTTTTATGCTTGAAAATTAGACTTACATATAATTTATAATTTAATTTTTCTTCCATTAAATGAATTGTGCTAATGCATCCAACTTGTCAAAATGTTCCAAAGAAATTTGAATGCACAAAGTAGTTACAATCTTTGTATAAAAAGTTAAGCAAGAATGTGAAAGAACATGTGGACCATTGGTTAAAATAGAATATTATTTCTCCACCATCACATTTGAATCACATACTTCGCAATTTATTGTTTAATGTTAAAAAAAAAGACTTTGCACTAATATTTATATGAAAATTATGCTTGTGATAGTTTCTTCTAAGGAAAAACATTCTATTATCAAATGAATTATGTGAATATATCTTGCTCGTCAAATGATTCAAATATGTTTGATTGCATTAGAAAAAAAAATTAAGGGCTAAAATTTGAAAATGTATACTAAAAAAAGATAAGAGAATTTGACTTGAAAAAAAGCAATCTTCTTACTCTGCTATTTATTCACATTCATGTGTGTTAATTTATAATTGCATGTATGACAATAAATAGAGATTAATTAACACATATTTTAATGCTTATTCAAATGAGAAAACAATATAGTGATTGATAATGTATTTCACAGGTTTTTTCTCAAGATGGAGTCCTCCAAGAGGACGTCAATTTTAATTAAAGTTATTCAAGGTGATAGCAAAGTAAAGGTATTGGTAGGATCATTGGAAGTTGATCAACGAAAGGAATATGACCAGGAAAGAAACACTTTATACTTTTCCCAAAAAAGTGAAAGTCATGGGTGATGTGATTCAGTTTAGAGTGAAAGATTGGATTTCAACATTATAAGTAGTTGAGGAATATATTTTAGAGACTCCATGAACAAAAGGTAGGTATCAATGGGAAAAAAAAGAGCTATGACAAGTTTGAAAAGATAGCATGAATCCATTTAATAGTGCTATAATGTTTGGTTATTGATTTATAAAAATAAGATAGCTTAATCACGAGAATGTGAAATTTGGTGGGTTGAGAGGGGTATTGGAGGCCATTAATAATAGATTAATACTTAGCATATTGATATGAAAGACATTGAGTAATTGTAGTGTATGATTTGTAGATAAGAAAGTTATGATGTCTTTGGCATTAGCCATATGTATTCATTTTAGAAGGTCATAAATGAGATTACAATTGAAAAAAATCATATTTCGATTATTAAGAGGGAAGTGAGGTATAGAGGTTGGATAATGGGTTTGATAGAGAGTTAAAGACATGGAGTGGGGGTAGGCATTATACATGTTTATTATGGTAAAAAAAAGAATTTTTTAGTGATATTTAAGAGGCAAGAATTTCATGAGCATTTAGATTTAAGAAACAAAAGAAAATATTGAGGGATGTATTTGGGATGGAAGGCATTAATAATTGAGTGTGGTTGGACAATTTTATAAAAAAGATGAGGAAGGTATGAGCATTCTTGATTTAAGGGTGAGATAAATTGAACTAATGTTAAGATGTAGGGATAAATTTTGAGAAAGAAAAAATTAAAGAAGTATGAATAAAGGTTATGAGGTGGCAGTGCAGAAGAGGAGAAGGGAAAGTTATTGTATATTTTTAATTATATTATTAATGAGAAATGAAGGGTAAATTAACCTTAGGAGTTCTTTTGAGTTAGTGTGAATGTTATCTATAATAGTGAGAAGGAAGTGGAGGATTATAGTAAGATTTTAAGGAGAGAAGAGAAGGATTTCAATAAATGTCATATGCCATAAAATAAGTTTTTTTTTTGAGAGATATGAGATGGTGTATAATTTTCTAGGAATTCTAGAAAGCATTTGAAAATAAAGCTAAAGTCAAGGGAATAATTTATATGTTATAATTGGTCTTAACCAAAGAGAATAAGAGTAATCAAAGACATTTAGTTCACTATAAATAGGGGTAAAAAAATATTTTTTTAAATGAAAATTGTATGGAGATAATCATACCTATAAATAATAAGGTATATGATATTATAAAAGCTTAGGGTTAGAAGGAGAGTGGTGTAGCATCATGAAGGTAGATCATGATGATGATATTTAGTGATGAGAAGTCTAGTGCAATCTCCAATATGAACACTTTTTGTGATGGGATATCCAAAGTGAAAGAAGAGATTTTGAAGATCATATGTGATGTAATTAAAGAAATTTAAGTTAAGGATCTAGTATACAATGATGTTGGGTATAAAGTTATGGTAAGGAGCTTAAGTCGTGAGATGAGTTTGAGTAATCTCGATCTTGTGGAATAGTGATGATTTGTGAAGGATGGAAAATAGTGTGTCAAATGACTTATTAACAATATAATTTCCAATTTATTAAAGTAGGGTTGTTGTTAATTAGGCATTATGATGATTTGAGAGAATGAATCAATTGGTTTTGGTGGGGTAGGATGGGTAGTGTTTTGTATATTGTTTGAAGTTGTGATTTGATGATAGTTTGTGGTTTATATTGACAATAATTTTAATTTGAGATAAGTTAAATTATTTAATGTCCCAAAGCTGATGGATTTTTTTCATGAATTCTTTTATTAATATGAGTGAATTTTACAAATATGTATTGTGGAGCAGAGATCTCTGAATTCATTATCATGAACTCTAAAGATTTTGAGTGTTAGGTCATATTTACCAATAGAATGACTAGTAATTATGATGATTTATTTAATGATGATTTGATTTGTTGCATGTACTAGTTGATGGCAACACTATCATTGTCGGGTCCTAAACTCTAGATGAGAAAAAGTAGAGGGTTGCATTAGGTAGTCTACAACTAGCATAAAACTTGTTGAAAAATCATGACATGAATCCTTTAACACATTGTGTCAATAGGCATTCCTAGAAGTGACATATTGTATGACTTAAATGTAGTGTGTGCAAGGTTGCCAAACTCACACTTAGGTGGAGTTTTAAATAAGCAAGGGTTCTCATATTGTGGATGAATGCACAAAGAAGTTAGTTCATGAAACTATAATATGATAAAAATTTGAAATATATATACTCTTATAGGTAAATTAATGAAGTTAATAAATATTATGATTGGAAAGATAAATATCTTATGTATTCAAGAAACTAAATGAGTTAGAGAGAAGGTAAATAAGATTGACAATTTAGTTTTAAACATTGATATTCAGGTAAGAGTTGTACTAAAAATGATGTGTGTGTGATGATAAATAAGAGTTTGATGGATAACATTATAAAAATTAATAGAATTATATATAAAATTATAGCTTAAGATTATTAATGTTATTATGTCTCTTAAGTAGGTTTGGATGTATGCTTAAAGAAATTTTTTTAAAATGACTTGGAAGAATTAATACGAAGGATACCTCTTGAAGAAATAATATTTATTGGAGAAGATTTAAATAAGCATAATTGTAAAGTGATAAAAGAATTTAAAAGTATTCATTGTGACTATAGGCATGGAGTGACTAATAAAGATGATAAATCATTTTAGATTTTTTCTTAGCATATGATTTTATAATTGCTAATACTTTTTTTTTAAAAGAGAGAAACATTTAATCACTTATAAGAATGGGCCTAGTAAAATAAATATTGATATATTTTCTTATAAAAATAAATTATTTAGATTGTAAATATTGTAAGTTCATTTTAAGTTAAATTTTAAGTACCCAATATCGACTACTAGTTTTGAATTATAAAATATAAAGTTGAAAAATATTATCCTAAGATTAGATGGGGTTACTTAAAGAATACTAATAAAAATAATCTAATGAATAACATAGATGATCTTTTGATTTGGGATGTTCATGAGAGAGCTAAAATTATATGAGAAAGAACAACAAGTGATATTTAGTATGTTGCAAAAAATGTACTTGGAGAAAAATTGATTAGTGGTGGAGTTAAAATATGTAAGAAAAAAAAGTTATTTTGTTATAAAAATTGATTTAGAGGCAAAATATTAGAGAATTGAAAAAGATATAGAGTGACCTGCATGAAATCTAAGAAAATAATATATAATGTAAAGATTTCAATATTTAGTTATTTATATAATTGATTTGATACTAAAGATAATGAAAGATGTATGCATGAATTAGCTAAGTTAAGAGATAGGAGAAGTAAAGATTTATTTTAAGTGATATATATTAAGGATGAAGATAATAAAGCATTTTTCTTTGAATATGATATTCAATATAGGTGGATAAAATATTTTGATAAAATTTTCAATAAAGGTTGTGGGAATATGATTAACTTTAGTGATCTTAGTACCCTAAATAAAAATAGAGATTATTATTTATCATTGTATTAATAAATTTGAAGTTGGAGAGGATTTAAATAAAATAAATTGTAACAATTAGTGGGAAGTAATGATGTTCTAATAGAAGTGTGGAAATACTTAAGAGATCAAGGAATTTCTTGTCTCATAATTTTTTTAATATTATTTTAAAGATAAATAAAGATATCAGGTAAGTGGAGTTAGAGTTTGTTGATACATATTTTTAAAAATAAAGGTGATGCATAAGAGAGTGATAATTAAACAAGAATTAAGTTAGATTGTCATACATTAAATTTATGTGAGAGAATAATTGATCATAAGTTTTGATGTGATACAAAAGTTTCTCAAAATTAGTTTGGATTCATATCGGGTAGTTCTACTATGGATGTTAAACATTTGTTAAGAGGTTTCATGAAGAAGTGTAGAGAGAGTAAGGATGATCTACATATGATAATTGTTAATTTAAAGAAAATATTTGATAAAGTTTTAAGAGTAGTGCTTTGGAGAGTTCTTAGAAAAGAAAGGATATGTATACTAGAGATGTTATTTGTGTTCAAACACAAAGAGGATTGATCAAGTATTTTCCTATTTCAGTTGGATTACATCAAGGATCAGCTTTAAGACAATATCTTTTTGCTTCAGTTATGGATGTTCTTACTAGACATTTATAGGAGGATGCACCTTGTGTATGCTTTTTGCTGATGATAATATTTTTTGTTAATAAAACTAGAGAGGGAATTCAAAAAAAATTTGAATTATGGAGGTCAACCTTAGAGTCTAAAGACTTTCATTTGAGTACATCTAAAATTGAATACATGAAGTATAATTTTATTTGTAAAAGTTCTATTGGCTAAGTCAAGATCAAGTTAAAAAGATTGAATGTTTTAGATTTCTCTGGTAAATTATTCAAAGTGTTGAAATAGATGAGGGATGTTAATAGTAGAATTCAAGTTGGATGTTTGAAGTGGAGGAATGCTTTGGGATTGCTCTGTGATAAAAATATACCACTCATACTTAAAGAAAAATCTTATAAGATGGTGGTGAGGCCCTGCAATGCTTTATTGCATCGAATATTGTAAAAGAAAACATAAAATTAAGTGGTATAGAGATTAGGATGCTCAGGTGGATGCGTAGATTTACTCTTACAAACAAAATGTGAAACAAATTTATACGTGAAAAGGTTCGAGTAGCTCTAATGGCAGATAAGATTAGAGATATCTGTCTTAGATGATTTGGTCACATGGAATCTTAGTCGTTTGGTGACCTAAGTATGAGAGTAGATATATTAGATTCTAAGAATGATATAGGTAAACCTAAAAAAGACTTGGTTAGAAAGTTATAATTTTATTTTATTAGACTTAAATAAGAATATGACACTTAATATGACACACTGAAGAAAAAAAGATTCATGTAGTTGACTTAATGTAATAAGATAAATACTTGTTGTGATTGTTGTTATTATATGTAATAGTTGATGGCCTCAATGTTTTTTTTATAAGATAAAGATTTCTTTAAGCAAGTTGATTGTGACCTTGAGATGGTTCGACATAAGTGTTGACTAAGATATTCCATGTTTCTTATAATATATGTGCATGCAATGAAATGTACAAGATACAGGGAGATTGCTTGTTATGAAACATAGGATAAATTGACCATAATTAAGATAGATCGAATTTGTAACATTATTATTAACGAAAATAATTTGTGATGCCCAAGGATAATATCCATCAATGCAGCTAAAAAAAGTTATAACCTACTAGGATGGCATGTGATTAAGTACAACATAATGAGTCATTTATCAAATAGATTAATGATGATATTAGTATTTAGGTTGGAGGAGGTGAGACAAGGAAAGCTGAGTTGGTTGATGATCGGGAGAGAGAGAATTCATGGGATTAGGTAGGGATTGTGATGGCCCTAATACCATAAATTGAAAAAAAAATTATTATAAGACAAATACAATCATATTATCCATTCATTAATTCACATATATGCATGGGAATAGGAAAGTGCATTAACACCTATATTAATGTCTAATCAAATTGCCTTCTTAGGATAAATTAAAAGATAAATATGAAAAGTATACAGTAATATTAACTACTAATCAAATTTTAAGATGCCCTCCTATTTTGGAAAGATACCTAAGGAAACTATATAATGATACATTTTAAGAGTTTCCAATATCTATTAAGAAACTTTAAATTAAAAAAAAATTGGTTGGATGGAATAGCCCAGGATGCAGGTATGCATATCTTTTATTAAAACAATATATTCTTTGATTATTTCAAATAGTTTGGCCGTTTTCTTAATATGACTAATAGAAATAAGTCTATGTACATATGAAATGAACAAAACAATAATCGCACGTTAAAAAGAATCAAAAGTAGTCTGAAAATTTAGAGAAATAGATTAAACATGCAGTAGTCGTGGGCTAATTTGGAAGGTCTTCATTCTTCAATCAGAAAATGTTTTGGCTAAGCTCAATTTGGAAGTTTTTAACAGCAATGGAGATTCTTCACGTCTGTTTTCTAGAATAGGCTAATCTCCTCTAAAAAAGTCGCCATTCTTAAGCAAGCTACAGTACTATAGATTGAGTTGTAACATGAGAATAAACAAACACAAGAAGTTATTATTATTTTCTGAATCACGATGAAGAGACTCCAATTTTGCTGCGGGTCCATCGATACCATTGATCAGGAGTCTGCAGATTTTATACAGCCTTCTGGACTTCGAACCCTCAGCCTTCGGAGCATCCTCCGGAACCGAGTTGGAAACTGCCTTCGCATGCCATTGGGCGGCCGGAATTGAATAGTGCGTTGCTTGAAGCACAACAACGAGTTCAACGTCAAAGAGGCCCGCTTGACACCTGATGGTAAAGCACATAGAATTGGTTCGATAAAAGTTGGGACGAAGATGACATTGATAGACGACGAGCCGCTTTATACGGTGGATAAAGAGAATTTTAGAGGAAGCAATCGTTCTTCATTGACAATTTGCTGCCTTTTGTGGACGTTTATGGAAGTTCAAGAGGTTTACGTTTCGTACAACGATTACAACCGGCGAATCCGGTGAAAGCAGCGGCAGCCTCGAAAGCAGATGCGGCCCCGGAAAGCGGCGGCAGCGGTGGTGACGTCGACGTCAGAACCAACTACTTTCAAGAACTAAAAGTATTTCAGGGAAGCGACTACGACGGAAGCAGCGAATACGAAACCAGCTACGGCGTTGAAGGCAGCGAGTGGGCCGACAACTGGGATCCTACAGTTCATGAAAGCCAGGGGGGGAGGACTTTCAGTGGCTGCAGATCATTGGAATCTAAGAGTAGTACCTTACGATGATTATTCAAATAGTTACTGCATTACAGTTTATTTAGTACGAAGTATGATTAAGCTAAGGGTAGGAAAATAAACACTCGTGAGCTCCTAAGATTTGTTTTTAATGTTAAAATGTAAGATAAATGATCAAAATAAAAGAATATTTAATTATATTTTATCAAATGGTCATATTCTTCAATTTTACATTTTTTTATTGTTCACATATATCATTGATGTACATAAGAACTGGTCGAATTTGATAGTATTTAAATTAATTTAAATATTAAGTACATATTCAATAATAATGATTAATTTGTGGGTCCTTAATTGGATCATTATAAGGGTTTGACAAACACCATAAGGCATAAGAGGAATTTTGATGATGCCATGACATTAGCTCTCATCTCAGGCAACTTGCATCACTTATTCTTTGCCACATCTTTAAGGAATTGGCATGGAGATAATTTGTGAAGCTTCTATCTAATTGTATCTCATCTTTTGATGGGGTTAAGGGTATAAGTGAGTCAAGCTAGTTTGAGCTCAGCTCGATGAATGGTTTGTTAGTTGAATATGAACTAACAAAGCTCAAATAAACTCGAATTTATGAGCTTATGAAGCTATCGTTAATAAATATTAATACAACATTTACTTAAAATATATTAAAATTTAATAGTTAAGTATACATTGTTAGAATAATTTAAAAATTATATCTCATTCTCTTATATGAAGTAATTTCTTATTACTTTATTTTTATTTTTATTTTTTTATCATTTGTATCATAATAATTATTTGAATCATTATTATTTTATCTCTTTCATACTAAATTTGCTCAAACTCATAAGTAAGCTCGATTAAAATCATTAATTAACAAGCTCAAGTTTCAGAGTTGCAACACTCATTTACACCCCTTGATGAGGCATTGAAATTTCATGAAAAATTCATTGCTTCTACTAAACTTTGAGAATGCATTCCATATTAAGAAGGGAAGTAAACTATTTCATACCAATCTTGATTATGATTACCATCTTTGAGCAAGGGATAACAAGGCCTTTAATAGGCTCATAATTTCATTTTCAACCTTGAAGAAATAAGCATGTTGAAAAATATTACTAACATTTACTTCATAGATATATAAAGAGCTAATTAAAATAATATGATTAGCTATAAATTATATCATTTATCATATATTATATAACACATCATCTTGTTTTATTTATTTTATTTTTTATCTACATTATAAAAAATTGTCATTTTTTAGTACATTAATAAATCATTTAATTTTGAGATAAAATGTTAAGATCAACATAAACCAATAAATGATCTAAGTCACAAGTAAATGAAAGTCAACTCATACACATGAGTACTATTTCGAATTTTAAAGTATAGATCCAATTAGTCATTTGATTTCACGACATGGACATATTTTATAATCCAAGGCACAAGAAAATTAAAAGGAACTTCCATAATAACATCAATTTTGCCTCACTTTAAGTTGAAATCACATAAACATTTTTGTTCTATACACAAACCCCTATGTTACAACATGCTAAAAAAGGAATATGAGAAGCACCTCACTCTTATGAGTGTGATTTATGACAATTTCATAAAAGTACAATACAATATGCTAGATTAAAAAATATAATCAAAATTATTATTTTAATATAAAATGATATATTTGAATAAATTTTTTATAATTTTCATAAATATTTAGTATTTTGAGTAAATATTCAATGATTTAACAATATTTATGTACAGGAACTCAAGAATTTTTTGTTAATATAAAAATTATCTTTTCATTGATGATGAAGAGTAATTTCATACAATATACATTTTCTGTTATATTTATTAAAACTTATATTTGAGCAAAGTCTATTGATAATAAATTATGTAAGATCTAATGCACCTCATCATTGTATAGAAAAAAAATGTTTCTTTTTAAAAGGTAATGTATAAGAGATTATTTGCTTTATTGAGATAACTAAATAATAAATTATGATATTCTATTTCTTTTTTAAATGCACAAAAATTAGAAAGAATTTAAAAATATAATCAAAATTATTATTTATTTAAATAAATCATGTTATTTAATATATGATTTTTTTATTTTTATAAATAGTTTAGTATTTTTAAGAAATATATGATTTTAACACATTTATTACATGAGGACTTCAACATAAAATTTTTTTTTTAATATATTAATTTTCTTTCATTGATGATTGAAGAGTAGGATTTCTTATACAATGACACATTGGGTTCTCATGTTATATTTTATTATTTTAAACTTATATTTGAGCAAAGTCTTATTGGATAATAAATTATGTAAGATCTAATGCACCTTCATCATCTCATAGAAAAAAAATGTTTTACACTTTTTTTTGGTCATGAAAGGTAATGTGTATAAGAGATTATTTGCTTGATTGAGATAACTAAATAATAAAATTATGATATTCTATTGGCTAAATGCAATAAAAAATGAAAAGAATTTAACAAATTAACAATAATAATATTATTTATTTAAATAAATAATCATGTTTCTTTAATTTTATATGATTTTGTTTATTTTTCTAATATCTGTTGAAGTTATTGAGAAATAATGGAGGTTTTGAATGAATTGAGTATGGTAGGTTCCTTTGTGGAGATCCTGAGAAACATGTGATGGAGTTACTATTATGGAAGTGGGCTTCAACATAAATATTTTTAATGCTTTTAATTAGGGGTGTGGGATTAATTTATATGACTTATAAATCCATTTGCCATTTTTATTAAAGCCAAATGTGTTTCCATTCACACTCCTTTCTACTTAGAAATTCCTTCATCAATTTCCTCTTGAGGATAACCATCACTATAATGCATTTTCCAATGTTAAGAATGAAGGAAAGAAGATTAATAACATTAAATGTTTGAATCTCTCTCTCTCTCTCTCTCTCTCTCTCTCTCTCTCTCTCTCTCTTTTCTTAGTTCAATTTATATGCTATAATTTCATGCCAATACTAAATTAATCTCTTTGAACCAAAATGGAGAGAATCACCAAACTTTTTGTGGTTGCTCTAACACTAGTAAGAAGGAGCCACATTTCAGAGTTTTACACTACCTTCTGACCTTTCCTCTGAACCACCTTGCACTTTTCGTAACAACATTTAGAGACTCCTTTGAATTTGCATATCCGATGACCCAAATTGTTGAATGTTATGGTCATGAAGAATAACAATGCATTCACCACATCATGGCTTCGCTTCTCAAATGTAATGGTACACATAATGTTGTGATAAACTTTACTAAACAGAGGAACAAAGATTTAACATGTAACAAATATTTAACAAATTGACCCAACACAATCTAATGGGAACTTTAAGTTTGTCACTGGATGTTTGTTGATGTGGGCTATTAATAAGAAGCCAATGAGATTTTTATTCATACAAGAGTCTCCCTATTTATGGTAGTAGTAGTAGCAGCTATGGTGGTAAAAGCAACAATAGTGGTGGTGGATACTTGACATTGACGATTGTAATGACAATGATGATTGGCAAAAGTCTAATGATCCCTGATAAGCAATGGAAGAAGTATATGAGGAGGGTTATATACTAGAAATATTTGATTCTAAATCACTTTTGGATGATTAATTTAGTTTGTCAAATCATTTCATTTATAAGTTTATTTAGCAAGATATGAAATTGTATAATATAATAATAAATAAACAAGAGAAATTTATCTTGTGTTAAACTTGTAAAATACATGATCAAAATGTAAGGATATTTAGTTAAAAAATATTTATCTTGGAATAAAGGTTACTTTTATTATTTTACAAAATTTATCAAATGTTCATATGCTTCTATTTTGATGATTTACCATATATTGTTTAAATAAAAAGCATCAAAAATTATTTAAGTCATTAGTATTTTACTTATTATACTTTTGAATACAGAGTAAAACTTCAAAGTAATGAATTTCTAAATTTTTAATAATGTTTAAAAATATTGATTAATTAATGAACTAGATAATTAATTGATATTATATGTTTTTTTATGCATTATTTTGTATGTGGACTATCTTAGTGGTTTAATATTTTTTAATTGTGCTAAATTCATAAAGATTTGTTACCATTTCAATTTATGTTATTAATTTGATGAAGATTTTAAAAAGCATATGCTATGTAAAAGAGTTTCATAAAAAAAAAAATAGAAAGATTTTTTTTTTAATTTATTGATGAGTTTATTTTTTTGGTGAATTAAAAATTGATAGTGAAAATCATTAGAACCTCAGTTGCAAGAATCACTAAGCACACAAAGAAATAAATAGAAAAAGGAATATAAAAAAGACTTAGAAAATCTAGAGAGAAAATTTTGAGATTTATTAGATTATTCAAAGTATAAGTTTGAATACACAAGACTTTGTATCACTATCCTCTACTTTAACTCCTTATTCATATAATAGTGCTATCAATTTTATAGTTATATGAATATTTATTTAAATGGATAATAAAAATAGAGAGTGGATAGTCAATCTGCCTTGCACTATTACATAGGTGTGTAGTCTTATAGTAATGGATAATTCACTATTCTTTTGTGATTGACGATCATGTGCCATCAAATTTGTTGAAATTGTGATATGAAGCTACAAACTAGTTGGAGGAAGTTGTCACTAAGATGAGGTTATTGACTTAGACAAAATCATATTGGGTGAAATCATCAACTTGTTAGAGGAAATTAATGCTTGATAACATTTTCTTCATTATACAACCTTGTCACTTTTGCTTCTTTGTGTGTTTTGTTGCAAATCTAACAAATTTGAGGTCATCATTTCTCTTGTTTTGTTAGATTGTCTGGTGCAAAGCTAGACTCCTGAAATATTTGACTGTGCATTTGATTTCTTTTATTTCATTAAGAGATAATCTATAAAAGAAACAAATGAATAATAATAAAATATTTTTTTTCCATCAAATTGAAGATTTGATCAAGATTTTGTATGTAGGAAAACAATGAATTAATGATTTCTTGTAGACACTTGAAAATTAATAAAATCATATATTTGCTTATCTAATGATTAATCTATTTGATAGTTAATTGTCATTTCAATTTTATGACAATCCAAAAATTTTTCTATTATTTGAATAGTGTAAGTAATTTGTGTCCTGCTTCATTTTTGGAGATTCAATGGTTATTATTACATGGACTTTCTATACATTAATTGGTCATCCTATTTGGGTTTGGTGATTCATTAGTATATAAATTATTGTAAAGTAAGTAATCAATCATGAGTCCTCCTTAATAAACCTAATTAACTAAATCACAATAAATGTATATTTTCACTTTTTAAGAGTTTCTCTTTGAGATGTCATCGAGTGTAATGAACTGAGAGGAGCTTAATCCTTTTATGAGATCGAATAACCTAAATTCCCTAATTACATTTTATCAACTTGATGATATATCCTTAATTAAATATTTACTCTAACTTTAGATGAGAGATAATTACCCCCAGTTGCTTTATCTCTCTATCTCCTTTCATAAAATATTCTATTATAAACTTATATCATCAAATTAACATTTTTCCTACACCAATTACAAAATAAAGTATCTCTGCCTCTCTCTTTATATATATATATATATATATATATATATATATATATATATATATATATATATAGATTATTCCTCTTAGCTATTGTGTAAATATTATAATTTCTAAAGTAACTTTTAATGCACACTTTACTATATTTATTTTTCTATAAAATATACACAAATATTTATGTTTAAGTGGTCTTATTTACTTTTTAAAAGTATGCTTTAAATGAATTCATCATTGTCGTAAATAGACCTCACCTTTTTCCAAAGCATTTTATTTTTTAGCTATAACCATTTTAGACTTGCTAACTAGAAATGACCCTCACACAACTCAATGCCTTTTTTACGAAGAGAGATTTAATTTCTATGTCATTTTTGATATTAGTGCAACACAAGAATAAGAATCTCTCAAAGACTGGTAACAAATTTTTTGTACATATGATAATTGTTAAGTATAAACTATGAATTTGAGATGAATGGATGTTAATTTTCCTAAGTAATTTGAGATAAGTTGATCATGAGCCTTACTATAAAAATTGAACAAATGAACTTGTAATTAAAGAATAAGGACATTCAAAGGATTATCTTGAGAGTTGTCCATCTTATTGGAAACATTTTCTACCAATTCCTAAAGAGATGGAAGAAGAAGAAGAAATAAAAATAAGTGAATAGCAAGTGTGTGAGATGAAGAAACAACCCTAGTGTAATTGCTTATTGGAATGAACTCCTTTGAATTATACTCTTTTGTTTATTATAAGTGACATTTGAAAATTGAGCAAGTTTTCATATGGTAGATATAGGGGATAAACATAAGCCTTGTGAGCAAAGGAGCCAAATAATGTGCAAAACATAAGTTCATATATGACTGATTAAATGGATTCTCCACCATTTAAGGAGATGAGATTATGAACAAGCAAGACAAAAATAGTGGAAATATGAACACTATCTTCAACAAATGTTAGTTTAGATCTAGAAGCAATAAGAGGGTCAATAGCAACAAAAAAGCTTATTTTGTTGATAATTTTTGAGAAAACAAGGTTTGACTGGCAAACATAAGAGTAGCTTGAGCATTTTGAACAAAATGAGAGAGTCCTTAAAATTCTCTTTAATGGGTTTGAAATAAAATATCAATTTGTTACAAAATAAAAGGGGCCTTCCATTGAATAAGAAGGAATCCCCATTACATATTATATCAAATTCATCAACACATGTAATTAAACATGAAGAGGGAGAATCCATCAAAAAAAAAAAAAATTAATAATACCTTTAATTGACCAAATTTTGTGAACAACTCTAAAGAGGTTACCATGAAAAAATGGCACTAAATAGCCTAGCCAACCATATTGAGGTTCCACAACTTAGCTCCTACATTGACTTCAAAGTAAGAATTATTGAGGACAAGGGAGGTTAGAAGTCTTTTTCAGTTCAAAGAGAATTTTGCAAGTTAACATTATGTGAAAATGAACATGGGAAGGGTGTGGAGAAGGCCTAAGAAGATAGAAGGAGAAATGAGTGAGGCAACATAAATCATGCCCAATTCATTCTCAAAAAATCAGTGATAAGCTCTTTAGAAGAGAAGGGCTAGATTGGAAAGAGAAAAACCATTTTTAGTAGATCTAAAAGAGGAAAGTTCTTTATAATGGTTGTTGACACTAAGCTAGGCCATCTTATAACCTTCAAAAATGGCAAAGAAGGGGTTAATTTCAGTAAGTTGGACATTATTATTATATTTAGTAAATATCTTATATTCACGAAACAATTATTAATGGAGAGTTCATATAAATTTTTTTATTCCTAAATGATTAAAATCATTTTGAGTTTAAGTGTAGAATTTTGATACATTTATCTATTTAGAGCTAAAGCAATAATTTTAAGTACAAGTTTGCACAAATTCTTGTTGGATAATTTGTGCATAAAGGATAGTTAATCATATATCTCATGGGAAAAATAATATTACCCGCTTCTCTTTTTCATGATAAATAATGTGCATAAAGACTTATTTTACATTTTGATCAAAATTAAATGGGTTTTAATTTAATCTTCTTGACACTTAAAAATTCTTTTTTTATGTTATTTTCCTCTTGAGGCGAGCCAATGCAATAATGCTTCTTCTTTTGCTAAAAAAAAAGGAGGGATAATCATAACATTAAATGCTTTGGATCTTTTTTTAATTTGATGGTAACCTTTTAGTTGATTCTATAAATTGATATTTATGTTCTTAAAATAATTCAAGTGAAGAAAAAAATTATAATACATTGGCTCTTTCTTGGAAACATAATGAATAGATTTATCAATATTTACCACTATCACTCCAACATCAATCTAGAGGAGTTGAGCTCTATGCCTCATCTAGAACCACCTTTGGAGCCATCTTTGGAGCATCATTTTGAACCTCATTTGGAATAGATTTGGAGTAGCCAAGTCTTCAAATATTGTGTGTAATGATGAGCCACCAACAAATAGAAATGATCCGCCTCTTGATTTCTCATTTGAAATTAAAATAAGAAAAAATGAAACCTTTTTAGATTTGCATCATTTGATTATAGGTATTAGAGATTAATAAGAAGTTATCAATATATGTGCAAGTACATACGAGCTTCTAATGGCAAGTAGGTTCTTTGTTGTGGTTGTCAACGTTAAGCTGGACCTTCTTATGGCCTGTAGAAATGGAGAGGAAGGTGTGGTGTTCAAAGATAATTTATTGAATGAGATTACAATCATTTGTGTAATATCTTGAGTAGACAGTGTAGTGATTCCCATCTTATAGCTATAAACATCAAGATATGTATTTTTTTAGCCAATTTTGAGATTCTTTTAAAATAAATTTCATTTATATGATTGTATGGCATGTGGGATATCAATATTTTTGAGTGCCATGATATTTTTTATGACCAAACATTATAATTAAAACATGATTAATATATAATTGTGATTAATACATTACCAAGAAAACTTATCTGATCAAATATGAGTCTCAATGCAATCTCTGGGTCATAATGTTTTAAGATTAATTTGAAAAATATCAAAATTTTGATTCAACAAACTTAAAGTTGAATTAAATATCTTAAAAAGAAAAGAATTCAATGATACCAAAAGTGATCTAATCCTATAAATGTGTTTAAATCAAGCACTTATAGTGGTTAATTAAAACTTTAGGATATTAGTTGAAGGGTGAAGCGATCTCAGAATCTTGCATGTTTATAATCAAATCAAACGATTTGATGTGAGAAACTCAATGTGTACAAGAT
Source organism: Cymbidium sinense (assembly GCA_021442155.1). Taxonomy (NCBI): domain Eukaryota; kingdom Viridiplantae; phylum Streptophyta; class Magnoliopsida; order Asparagales; family Orchidaceae; genus Cymbidium; species Cymbidium sinense. The sequence goes on along the minus strand of CM038225.1, from coordinate 44,484,953 downwards.
CACTCAATTTTGAGGTTATTATTACTCTAAAATGTTGAATGAATTATCTATTATTAAGGCAATTAGAGAGCCATTTGATGGAGTGCACTAAAATTTTTGTTACAATAACTAAAATGTTAATCTCAAAAACTATAAATAATATTACATTATTCATATTTGGGGATACACTTAAATTGGATAAGAGTTTAGAAATCAGAAGAACTTTTGAGCTTTTCTTGATAATTGATGCCAACAACAACCACTGGCAATCACAATAGATTTATAATGTGAAAACAAATCCACCTACATAGAATAGTATTTAACCTCTTCTAAAAGAAAAAAAATATATTAGAAAGAGAAAATTAGGAGGTGTGAGATTTTCCTTTATCTTTAGAGAGTAATTATACTTGAATGAGTAAAAAGGAGTTATAAATTTTGGAGGAAGGGAGATACAAAGTTTAAAGATGAGAGTTACATCAATCTTCAATATGAATAGTTAAAAATATTGAACAAATAAAGAAATAAAATTTAAATACGAGCACAATAGTTAATTTCTATTATGAAGATTTACTATGATGTGATATAATATACATCAATAATAATGATTATATGAGTTGACATCATGTGACAAATGATTAATTCCACATAGTTTTTTCTTTATTGTCATCAATTTTCAGACTCAAAGAATATGGCATTATAAATTAGGAGAAAATGATACGTTATCAAAAATTTATTCAATTAAGTCTGAATCCTGATGCAATCATTAAGTTAACAAGTTTTTAAATTAAATTTAAGTTCATCCCAATTTTTATTTCAATAAACTTAAAGTCGATTTAAATGCCTAAAAAGGTAAGCCCATTGACATCAAAAGTGGTATGATCTAAGTTCACATGAGCCTAAATTAAGCACTTATAGTGTGGTTAAAAATTATGGGGCATTATTTGAAGAATCAAATCATTTATGAATATTGCATATTAATAGTCAAATTGAGTGACTCGATGAAAGGTATTCAATAAACCTAAACTAACTTGATTTCTAGGTCATTAAAGCACTTACATAGTAAATGAATCACCTATGATTAAAGGAATCACAAGAACAATCTGATTAAGTAATATAAAACTTTTACCAAAATGATTAAAATGTTATTATATATAGACCCCTATTTTTTGCATTAAGGGCTAACATCGATTAGAAGAGTGCTTACTAATCTACGTAACTTTAGAGCTCTGTTTGATGACTTACACCAATAATTACCACCAACAATCACATTAAAGCTTGTAAGGGAAAATGTGATCCATTTACATAGGATATAATTTATTCTATTTTAAGAGAATGAATTAGAACCTATAAAAAGATATTTGAGAGTTGTAAGGTTTCCCCTCACCCATGAGAAGCATTTAAACTTAAATAAGTGAAAAGAAGTTATACATATTTGACAAAGGTAGTTACAAAATTTAAAAATGACAATTACATCAAATCTTCATTATGGATAGTTATAAATATTGGATGAATGAAGTTACAAAGTTTAACAAAAAGTTACATTACATCTCTCAAATGTCTCTCAAATGAATAGTTATAAATATTAGAGGAATGAAGTTAAAAAGTTCTGAGATGAGTTACATCCAATCTCCATTATAAATAGATATAAATATTGGAAGAATGAAGTTTTAAAATTTAAAGATTGATGCAATAATTAATTTCTATCATGAAGACTTATCATGATGTGATATAACAAAAATCAATAATAATGATTAGAAGAGTTCACATGAAGTGGTATATGAATAAGTTTGCATAACTCATTTTTCTTTTCAAAGACATTATATTTAGACTCATGAATATGAAAATGAATACATCATAAAAAAATTCATTAGATTAAGCACAATTCTTGATGTAATATTTGAAAAAAACTTTTGAAATTAATTATAAGAACATGTCAATTTTGGCTTCAACAAATTTAAAGTCAAAATTAATTGCTTCAAAAGGATGAATTAAATGTCACCTCAAGTGGTTTCGTTTGAGTTCAAATGAACCCCAAATCAAAGACTTATATTATTGATAAAAGCTTGAGGATAATAATTCAAGGGTCAAAGGATATCTAAATCTTATCTAATTATAATTAAATTGAGTATCTTGATGTGAAGAATCTTCAAATTTAAGATCACTAAATTCTGAGATCATTATAACACTTAAATACTAAATAAATGCTCTATGATCAATGAAAAAAAGTTTTCCGATGGAGTGCTCTATTTTATATTAAAATAATTAAAATGACACTCTTAAAAATTATAAATAGAGCACAATTTACCCATATAAGTGGTTAGATTGGGAGAGAGAGTTTGAAGATCTAGAAAACTCTAGAGCTCTCGTGAACAATCAACACAGACAACAATCACCAACAACTACCATCTTTTGACCATTTGTTGCCATCTCGACCATTGCCTTCTAGCTAGCCACTATAATTCAATAGTTATTACCTGATCACAACAGTTCAATTGTCATTATTGACATGTCATCATCCAGCCATTGTCTTTCAATCATAATCAACATTTTCCAACTATCTCTTACTAACCATTGTTGCTTAGCCATCATCAATTGACCACTAATATTCAAACTCTGTTATCTAGCAACCATCACCTAGTCATGATTACTTGACTATCATCATCACCCTCAATTACTTTTCTATAGTCACAAGAGGCCTTGTAAGTGCTTCTAATTTTCTAATCTTGTCTTCTTTAATTTTGTCGAACAACAAACTTTTATAACCTCTTACACATGTAAAATTCCTATTATCTTATATACTCTTTTCATTTATCTATGTGCATGATCTTCATACAAAGCTAGAATGTAAACTCCTTTCCATTACCAAAATTTTTTTAGTATGCAATAAGGATACATCACCAAAAAAAGTTACTTAATGAATTTTGACAAATTGGGATTAAAAAATTTTTAAAATAAAATTATGGACCATCCAAACACTGATTTCAATATATTAATATTTGAACTAAACATTTTGATGATCTGAATCCATCGCCAATAAAAGTGATCAAATCTAAGTTCAAATGCTCAAAATAAATTATGTCAACATCTCAATACTCACAAATTCATATGTCATGATCAAGTCAATTTTGATAATTTAGATTGAAAAAAAAGTATTTTTTAAGACTAAAGCTAAAATAACATCTATGGAGATTGTTTGATTTTCATATAGAATTAGTGTGAAAATCAACGTCAAATGTGAATACAATTTTTTGCAATTGTATTGAAGAGGTCACTTGATTTCACTTGGACAAGGCTATATTATGTTAAGCCAAGTACATGAAAATTAAGAAGCCGTAATTTTTAATAACAAAATTAGCATTATTGTACATTGTTATTTGTAGCAAAGGATTTATTCCCTTCTATTTATCTCTGTTATACGAAAAAATAAAAATAAAAATAAAAAGCTCATACTATAAAGTGCTAAATGGGAAATAAATTATACAAGAAACTCTTCACATTAACTTTTATAGGAGTGGCAGCCATTCCCTCATAACAGTAATATATTTCGTAAAATACAGCATAATATGTTGGATATTAAAATTTATATTCAAAATTATTATTATTTTTATTTAAAATCAGCTTATATTTTAAATAAATGTCTTATAATTTTTATGAATATTTTCTTATTTTGAGTAAATATCTTATATTTTGACACATTTATGTTTGATACATTTTTTTAATCTAAAATGACTATTTCATTGATTTTAGCTCTTATATTTTTTTGTTAATATTTTATTATTGTAAGTAAATATCCATTATGTTTGATACATTTATGTATGAGGAGCACAATCAATTTTTTTTAAAAAAATCTAAAATGATTATTTTCATTGAGGATTAAATTGTAGAAATTTGTATTATACAATTGATATGTTATTGGAAAATCTCCTAGGTGAAGCACAAATCTTGATGTGAACATCACTTAGAATCAGATTCTTAATCTTTGAAACTCTCTATTGATCATTATAGAGCTACTATTAAACACCATGATTAGATCGAGAGCAATCTGACTCTAAGTCCAGACTAGCCTAGATCAAGCACTCAAAATATAGTTGAAAACTTTAGGATATCAGTCAGATCCCTAAATAGCTAATAAATATGAAATGTTTACAGTCAAATCGAGCATCTTGACGAGCCGAATCTAACAAACTTAAGATCTCTTAATTCTGACTTCATTTGAGCATTCAAATACTTAAAATATATTTGATAATCAAAGGGATCATTTTGAGCCGTCCGATAGAGTGGTTTGAATTTTGTCTGTATTTACAGAAATGTCACTCCGATAATCTATAGCCCTCATTCTCGCACATGGAGGGAAGCTAAAGTCAAGAGGAGAGAGTTCAAACTTAAAGAATCTCGCCATCCCCCTGACCGTTGGACACCACCGCCACCACTACCGGGCCACCGCCACCACCGCACATCACGGCCACCACCACAGCCACCATCGCCGATGGCGATCACCGTTGGATTATCGCTGGATCCGGCCATCGCCCGCTGACCGCCGCCATCGGATCACCACTACACCACCGGGCCGCCATACCCGGTAAGAGCCGATTACCACCACTCGCCACCGCCATCACCACTACCACCGCCGACATTCACACTCACTGGCCGCATCGGTCACCAATTGTAAACCAACCGCCATCCAACATCGCCGTTGTCATGGATCGATTACCACTTCAAGCGAGCATTGTTCCCGATCCTGAAGCTTCACACAGAACCTACTCTTATAAATTATCCTTTTCCAATGTTGAAGATAGGATAATAATTGTAATAACTTCTAATATAATAAAATTATTTCTAAGTGGGCTTGGCCCCATGGTTTTCCTTTCTTCGATTTTCCACGTAAAAATCCTGGTGTCTCTTAACTCTTTTACTCTGTCTGCAGAACTTTTGTGCAACGCTAAGATAATAAATTCTCCAACTCAAGAATCTTTCGACGCATAGCTTATGCTGGGAAAGGGAATCACAATCACAATCTCATGAACACGCATATGGCCAACAAGCACATATCCGCAAGAGCCTCCCACTCTAACTCCTAGCATTCCCAAAACCAATCCTTAAACCAAGGACATCAAGCTTCTACCTCATTTTCCGATAGCGTTACCCCATTAGTGTAGGTGTAGTAGGAACCTTTTTAGAAGATCATGCTCGTCGAATAGAAGAGTCTCAAAATAAAATAATTCAACTTTTACGTGAAACATGACAACCACTACTGTAACAAACGCATCTCCCCCAAGATCGACGATTAGCTAAGATAGGTCAAAATGCTTACACGGGGCCTTCTCACCATCAGGCTGAAGTTCCTTCGCTTCTAGACCGTGATGTCGACCTCCTTGACACTGCTAGTTCTACTCATTTATCACTTGTAGCTCAACCGATCGCTAACCCACAAATTATTATCGATGGCTTGGCACATTCTTTCCCTATTGATTCCACCCATCATGTTATATGTGCGAAATTACACATTTAATGCGAGAAGAATTTCACCTTAAATATAGAAGTCATCTTCCCTCTCGCCGTGGCTATTAGGAGTCTTCACATTTAGTTGAAGCAATTCTTTAACATCTTATTCCAGTATGTTTCAAGCTTCCAAACATCGACTCCAATGATGGGGCAACTGACCCATATGAACACATCAACCATTACAGAACCATCATGCACATCCAACGAGCTCCTGACACACTGCTTCCTCAGGCCTTCCCAGTCACCCTCAAGGATCAAGCCGCACTTGATTTTACTCTCTTCCAAGGAGATCTATCCATACCTTTGATGAACTCACTAAGATTTTGGTAGAATAGCTTAATATGAACCAAAAGATCATTAAAGATTCCTCTCATCTCTCAAGAATTCATTAAAATGAAGGTGAATCACTTAAGGAGTACTTCCAGAGATTCTTCTTTGAAGCTCGCTAGATATGAGTGGTGGACCCTAAATTACTAAGAGGAGTTTTTCTTGGAGGGCTCCATCCTGGGCCTTTCTATTCATCACTAATGCGTGAAATAATTCACTTATATGTCGACTTGGTTCATCATGTGGAAGCACAAATGTTTGCTAACGAGGCTATCAATGCACATCAAAAGCAGTTCGAGTATGGGGAACGATCATGGACTGGGGAGGTAACCCTTATTATAACCTCGAAAGATTATTCATGCAAATATCTATGGAATTGATATGATATTCAATTTCTTTGTCCACCTACTTGATTACCAGTCAAAAGATAAGCAAGTCAAGATTGTGGAGTAGCTTCACCTTTAAATTTGGATACACGTGACAATCACCTCATACCAATCAAGGTATAATCGATCCCAAGGGGATCTGATTCGATCCCTTCCATACAGGTTAATATCATCAAGTAACACTTTAACAAACAATCGGATGGGTCAAAAATCCTTGGTGAATTTTTTTTGACCTATTATATATGGGTTAACGGCGAGTAACATCATGACAAATAACTTAAGATAGGTCAAAAATCCTTCATGGATTTCTCTCAACCTCATCCATACAAGTTAATGTCATTGAGTAACACTCTGATGACTAATGTTGGATAGGCCAAGAAATTTTAATGGATTCTTTTCGACCTCTTCCATACAGGTTAACATCATCAAGTAGCATCAAGATAAATAACCTTGGATAAGTCAAAAATTTAAGATGGGTTTATTTTGGCATGATTCATATCAAGTAAATACCACGACGAATAACCTTAGATGGGTTAAAATTATCAGTAGAAAATTTAGTCTATCCGACAAGGACATCTAACGTCTTTTTTGAGGGAAAAATGGAGCCTCGCGTATGAACTATGGGCCTTGTTCACCCCCAAATCCGGTCAGTCTGACGAGGATAGTTGACGCCTCTTTCGAGGGAAAATCAGAGCCTCGTCGTATGAACTACAAGCCTTAATCACCTCCAAACTCGGTCGATCCGATGATGAAAATTGACACCTTTTTTGAGCGAAAATCGGAGCCTCGTTGTATGAATTACAGGCCTTGATCACCTCTAAACCCGGTCGGTCCGATGAAGATAGTTGACACCCCTTTCGAGGAAAAACTGGAGCCTCACCATATGAACTACGGGCTTTGATCGCCTCCAAATTTGGTCAATCCGATGAGGACAGTTGACGCCCCTTTCGAGAGAAAATTGTAGGCTCATCATATCAACTATGGGCCTTCATCGCCTCCAAACCCAGTCGGTCCTACAAGGATAATTGATGCCTCTTTCGAGAAAAATCAGAGCCTCACTGTATGAACTATAGGCCTTGATCATCTCCAAACTCAACTGGTCCGACGAGGACAGTTAACGGCTCTTTCGAGAGAAAATCAGAGCCTCGTCGTATGAACTACGAGCCTTGATCACCTCCAAACCCGGTCGGTCCGACAAAGATAGTTGGCATCTCTTTTGAGAAAAAATTGGAGTCTTGACGTATGAACTGGTTTTAATCAACAAAGCAAATAACCTTCTTTTAAAAAGAAAGTTAGAGCTTTGCTAATAAAAGAAAAAAATATTTTTATTACCCTTAGCCCCTGAACTTTTGTTGGATAATTTCTCATCCAATGTAGGAGAATATTAGAGCATATGGGAAAAACTGTATCTCCTTACTCGACTTAAAGAGGGTTATTTATAGATCCACAATAAAGGCAAGAAGGGGAGAAATTTGGAAATATTTAGATAGATTTTAAATTTTTTGCCCTCAATTATATTATTCCTTTTAGAAAAGTAAAAAATAAAAAAATTCAGAATTTTTGCTATTTGCTTAGCATGTTTTGCTTACAGCATGTTATGAGATTATGCGCGACACAGAACGCCAGCTCCTTTGGCCCTGAGTGCTCGCATGCTAAATTAACCCTTAAAATCAAATTCAAATCAAACACGTAATTAATATACTAATTAATTTAATCACACCTCTTAAATGAACTAATTAAGTCAATTAAATAAATCATATTAAATGTAAGCTTAATCAAAGATAAATGCAATTAAATACCAATCAAATCCTAAATTAAATATAAATCATTAAGTCATTAATTACATCATTATTCTAAAACCTCATTTAATTTAATAATTAACTTAAACACACTTCTTAATTAAATTAATTACCCTTAAGCTAATCCAATTGAATAAACACCTAATTAATGCAAACCTAATGAATTAATCCATCAGCTTAATAAATCAAATTAACTTTTCTTTAAATCAAATTCAAATCAAACACCTAATTAATCTACTAATTAATTTGATCACACATCTTAAATTAAGTCAATCAAATTAATCATATTAAACTTAAACTTAATCAAACATAAATGCAATTAAATACTAATCAAAACCTAAATTAAATCTAAATTATTAAGTCATTAATTACATCATTAATCTAAACAAATATGAAATCAAATTGAAAATTAAACAATACTTTATAAATAACATAAATACACTTCTTAATTAAACTAATTACATAATCACATTGAACCTAGCAAACTCATGCCAATCAAATCAAATTACCAAATTAAATTAAGAAGACTCTCATCAATTTAATATGTAATCAAATCTCATTCAACCTACTTAAAGATAAGATAAACTAATTAACTATCCAATGTATGAAATCAAAATACAAACCAAACTTTGATAAACATAAGTGGATGTGATTAAAAATAAAATTCTAATTAGAATCAAACACAATTAAAATCAAAATAAAATCTTAAATCTAATCTGATCAAACTATAAATAAATGAGCCACAATCAAACCAAATAAGCATATAATTAAGTCACATAACCAAATCAAAGAAAATAATTAAATATTAATTTAAAAGGATATTGAATTATCAAGACTTAATTAAACCAAAACATCTAATCTAAAATTAATCAATCAAAAACACATAAATTTAAACAAACTTAAACTTCATTAGATATCAAGGATATTGAATTATCAAGATGTAATTAAACCAAAATATCTAAATCAAAATCAATCAATCAAATACTTAAACAAACTCAAATTCTAAAGTCTAAATCAAATTAAATAAAATTAAATTAAAAGTACACAAATTCAAATGGGCTAATTAAGATACTTAAGGACCTTAGTTAGATTCTTTAGGTGTTAGGGTATAGAATGGGGTGAGTTTTGTCTACAAATGGAATTCATTCTACTCTTCATTCTTGAAAACCTAAACATCATTTTAACCAAATAAAAGTGAAATAAAAATGAAAAATAAATCATTAAATAATTTAAATTGAAACACCCAAAGGTAAAATTTAAATAAATTTAAACTCCAAATTGTAACTTAAACTAAAGAAGCTTAGTATTTTACAAAGCCTTACACACATTATAATACTAAGTCACAACTTCTGCTAAGTAGAATGATGTTGTATTTTATTTTGCTATGTAGACTTGATGTTAGATGTTTTATAGATCGGATGGTAGGTGATTAACCTAATCATATTTTCGTAAGTGTGCTTAATCAGAATAAAAAATATAAATGTGTTTATGTTGCTTAGCCCCATAACTCATGTTAGACAGTGGGCTTGGTTACCCGTGTGGGTGCTAAGTCCAAATTATTCATATAACTTTTAGATGTGTGTTTAGCTAACATTTATTTTGCAGGTGCTAGATTTACTTTTCTATTTTTGATGTAATTTTGCATTAAGAATTGGTGGGATTAAAAGGATTAGATGAATGGGCTTAGTCCCTATGATGCCTTTGATCAAATCAAAAAGGAAGAGAAGTGAAGAAGAAAGACATATATATTATTTTTGTAATCCAGTTGTATTAGTGGAGCCCTACCCATTTTCTTTTCTCTTTTAGGTGTACAACAACAAGACTAGCCTTTTATTCTCTTACGGTAGTCTATAAAATTGTTTGATGTTGTGTTTAGATTTTTCACTAGAACAACATGCTTTTCATAATTTCTTTATGATTGATATTTGAATGTGGATGGTAGGCTCTTAGGATAAAAATAAATTTTCTACCCCAATTAGCTTGCAATTAAAATTTAAAATAACTCATAACCTCACATAAAGCCTAGGAATTAAATCAAGATAATAATTTTTATTTTTTTTGAATGAATGTATATATCATGCATGTCATTCTTCCACTCTTTTCTTTCTGCGAGAATGAAGGCTTAACGTGAGAGCCTTTGATGGAAGAACACCATTTTCCCTCTTGATTTGGCCCATAATCAAGTTCTCATGCATTTAGGCATACAAAATCCCATAGCCTATGTTAAAATAAAAAGTCTAAAAGAATCAAATAAATTTGATAAAATTTGCATTAGATTAAGTCATGGTTTCATACCACTCATGTTTTAGTCTCTTAGGGAGTCAGTTTAAGGACTTAGTCTCCTTTTTAAATAAATAATAACCTAGCCATCTTGCAAAAGCATAAGACTTGCCTACATGGATTTAAAGCATAGGAGGAGTTAACTGGCTGCCACTCCATGCAGTTATAAGTTCAGCAGTAGGGTGGTTTATTCTTTCTTATGGAGTTAAACCATATACCCATTTTTACCTTAGATTTAGGTCATGCTTTGGCCCTCGCCAAAGCTTCCTAGATCTAGGATCTGAGGTTACTGTTTCCCTTTGGGGCTACAAGCATAAATCCTCACCTCTTAGGCATTTTCACAATCTTAAGTAGCTAATAAAATGACAACTCAAATAAATACTCTCTTCAATTTCAAAATATAAAACCCAATTATAGGTAGAATGCACACTAGATTTCTAGTATCATGAGCATTTCTACTTTCTCTCTTTGGATTTCAAAATAAGTCTTCTCATCTTCTTTTTTGATTTTCTAAAATAGTCAATCTTTTGATAGTCTTAACCTTAAATCTTTGGAGACCCTAATTGTTTAATTGAGAGTATTCTTAAAGTTCTTAAGATGTAAACTGGTTTGCTCCATAGAACTTAACGACCAGGCTTTAAACTACTTACTTTTCCATGTAAAGTTGGGGAAAGATCCGGTATATTCACCCATCATGCCTTAGAGTCCTTATTAGGTTATTAGTCCATTTTAGGATGGTGATTTCTATCTTTTGAGATAGTATATCATTCCTTAATGTCACACCTGTAGTGTTTATTTTTGAGGTGTGGGACACCACACAGATCTTAGGGGGTACTTATTGAATCTGATACGATTATTAATGTATCTCAAAAGATAGAAATCCACCCTATAATGGACCTATCACCTAATAAAGACTCAAGGCATGATGGGTCTTATAGAATTTTTCCCTACTTTATATGAAAAAGTAAAGTAGGGTTTATTTTAAGTTGGGTTCATTAAGTTCCCTATGGAGGTAAGCCCCCATAATTAATTACATCTTAAAGAATGGGAATTTATTAAGAATACTCTCGATTAAAGTAGATAATTAGGGTCTCCAAAGATTTCAAGGTTAAGACTATCAAAGGATTGGCTACTTTAGAAAATCAAATGGGATAGATCAAGGTGAAAGACTTATTTTGGAATCTGGGAGAAAGTAGGAAATGAAAGCATTCCAATCTATCCTTTAATTAGGCTTCATAATTTTGAAATTGAAGAGAGTTAATTATTTGACTTGACATTTCATTAGATTGCTAGGGCTTATAATTCCATAATATAAGATTGTGAAAATACCTAAGAGGTGAGAATTTATGCTTGTAGCTCAAAGAAAATAGCTACCTTAGATTCCTAGACTAAAGAGCCTTGGTACAAAACAAATGCACAACCTAAATCTAAGGCAAAAATGGGTATATGGTTTACCTCTATAAGAGAGAATAAATCACCTGACTGTTGGACTTATTATCACCTGGAGTGGCAGCCAGCTAACTCTTCCTATGCTTTAAATCCATATAGGAAAGTTTTATGCTTTGCAAGATAGGAAACTAAGTCCTTAGACTCACTCCCTAAGAGACTAGAGCATGAGTGGTATGAATCCATGACTTAATCTAATGCAAATTTTATCAAATTTATTTGATTCTTTTGGACTTTTTGTTTTGACTCAAACTATGGGATTTTGTATGCCTAAATACATGAGAATTTGATTATGAGCCAACCAAGAGAGAAAGGGGTGTCTTCCACCAAAGGCTCTCATAGGTTAAGCCTGATTCTCTAAGGATGGAAGCCCTCTTAACAAGAGTGGAAGAATATGACATGCATGATATTATACATTCATTCATCCAAAGGGTTACTAAAAAATTTTATTATCTTGATTTAATTTATTTTATGTGAGGTTATGAGTTGTTTTAGAATTTTAGTTATGAGTTGTTAATTGAGGTAGAAAAATTAATTTTATTCTAAGAGCCTACCGCATCTAGGCCACACATTCAAACAATAGTCATAAAGAAATTATCACAAGCATGATATTCTAATGCACAATCTAAACACAATATCAAACAATTTTATAGACTATCATAAAATAATAAAAGGCCGCATCGTTCACTGCAGACACCCAAAAGAGAAAAAGGGTAGCCGAGCTCTACCTTTATACAACCTGGATTACAAAAATAATATATATGCTATGGGGGTATTCTTTTCCTCATTTCTTCATTCTCTTTATTTTGATTTGATTTGCACCAAAGGCATCACAGGCACCCTGTGGACTAAGCCTCTCGCCACCGCCATCCTAATCCCCTATAACACTAATCCTAATTCCTAATGCAAAATTACATCAAAAATAAGAAAATAAAATCTAGCTACACATGTAGCTCAACACACCATACAACTCAAGCAATTATATGAATAATTTAGACTTAGCACCCACACATGGGTAACTAAGCCCACTGTAACATGGATTATTTAGGCTAAGCAACGCAAAGAAAAAGCATTTATATTTTAATTATAGCCCCTCAAGCACAAACCCCAAAAACATGACTAATAATGACCTAACATCCAAATCTAAATATATACACCAGCATCCATAAAAATATTACATCATAAAACAAAACACAACATCATACATACATCGCCCTAACTTAGCACTAGAAGTGGTGACTTAATATTCTAATGTGTGTACTTAAGCCTTGTGTGACAAGATTTTATTAGGCTTTTTTAGTTTAAGTTTTAATTTGGAGTTTGAATTTAAATTTTACCTTTGGGTGATTTCAATTTAAATGATTTAATGATTTACTTTTCATTTTTATTTTAGTTTTATGTGGTTGAAATGATGTTTAGGTTCTCAAGAATGAAGAGTAGGATGAAGTCCATCTCAGAGACGAACTCACCTATTCTACATCCCAATTCTAAGGAATCTAATTAAGGTCCTTAAGTATCTTAATTAGCTCATTTGAATTTGTGTAATTTATTTGACTTGATTTAGGATTTAGAATTTGAGTTTGTTTGAGTATTTGATTGATTGATTTTGTATTAGATGTTTTAGTTTAATTGCATCTTGATAATTCAATATCCTTAATATCTAATGAAGTTTAAGTTTGTTTAGGTTCATAGGTTCATGTGTTTTGGTTGATTAATTTTAGATTAGATGTTTTTGATTTAATTAAATCTTGATAATTCAATATCCTTAGTGTCAATGAAATTTAAGTTTATTTGAGTTCATGTGTTGTTTTGGTTAATTAATTTTAGATTAGATGTTTTGATTTAATTAAATCTTGATAATTCAATATCCTTTTAAATTAATATTTAACTCTTTTCTTTGGTTGTGGTTATGTGATTTAACTTTATGTTTATTTAATTCAATTATGGTTCATTTAATTATAGTTTGATCGGAGATTAATTGAAATTTTATTTTGATTTTAATTGGGTTTGATTCTTTGTAATTAGGATTTTATTTTTAATCACATCCATTTATCATGTTCATCAACATTTGGTTTGTATTTTGATTTCATACATTGGATAGTTGATTAGTTTATCTTATTTAAGTAGGTTGAATGAGATTTGACTTGATTACATATTATATTGATGAGTCTTTCTTAATTTAGTTTAATCTAATTTAATTTGATTTGATTAGCTTTATTGGTCTATGGGTTTGCTTAGGTTCAATGTGATTATGTGATTAGTTTAATTAAGAAGTGTATTCACATCACAATAGCCCAAAAAAATATATGTATATGTGTGCTTGATATGAAGGAATAGGATGCCACTGGGGGACTCTTACACCTACCGTAAATATATCATGGTGGATTCACAAGCAAAAGATATTTCTAACATAGAAGAAATAAAGTTTGAGATGAAAAGAAATTTTATTGATAATTATTTTCAAACAAGATTTATGGATAGTATTTCTTTAAGTATAGCCCATTGATTGGAAGAATCGGGCGCTCTCCTTTACAATTTATGAGTTGGTAAGACCCTCTTTGGTAGGCCTTCTCTATGAAATAAGGACCTTCTCAAGTGGGTTCAAACTTTTCTCCTATCTTTCGACGAGCAACAATTGGTCTCCTTAGAACAAAAACAGCTCTTCTACTTGAATATATCTAGGACAGACCAACTTGTTATGAGCTTGAATCATCTTGGCTTTATATAACTCGAGATTTTGGCATGCCCATAGGCGTCTCTCCTCCAAACCTTCGAGCTCTTCCAACTGTAACTTAGCTTTCTGTTCCGTTGTAATTTTGCTACCCACGGCTATCCTTAGTGATGGGAGTTGGACTTCTAATGGTAGAACGGCTTCGGACCCATACACTCAAGAGAATTGGGTAAATTGAGTTGGAGTTATATATGTGGTATGGTAAGCCCATAAAGCTTCAACCAACTGTTCATGCCATCATCATTTATTATCATCTAGTGTCTTCTTCAATATTTGAATGAGGGTTTTGTTGAAGGCTTCTACTCACCCATTTTCCCTTAGGTAGTAGATGGTAGAATTTCTCCAATCTATGCTGTCTCTGAGCAAAGCTGTTGATTTTAGTACTCTGGAATGCAGTACCATTATTAGATATAATTCGTCGAGGCACCCCGAACCTATATACGATATGGTTCTTGAAAAATTGGAGCACATATTGAGGTGTGACTTCTCTAAGTGAGACTACCTCCGCCCACTTGGAAAAGTAATCAGTAGCAGCTAGAATGAATCGATGACCTTAAGAAGAAGGAGGATCGATCGAACCCACAATGTCGCCAACACTCAAATGGCCATGAGGCTAAGGATGTAGAATGTTGAGATATGGGGACCACACCGTTCGACATTGATGGCATCTCCTAGCTACATCCATGCAATTTTGATCAAGGCTAGTAATATCCTAGTCTCTTAATCTTGGCTTTCATCTTGACGGATTGATGTGCCCCACATAACCTGAGTGTACTCATGATCCTACGGTTTCGTGTTTGTCCGAACGAAACATATGATTGAAGGACTTCGGTACAAGGTGCTGCTTACAAGAGTATAGGAAAGAGCTCTTTGCTTCACCTGGTGTGCCAGTGATTTCTCTTGAGATAGTTTGCCTACATTTAAATAATCCATGAATGGTTACCTCCAATCTGGCTCCTCATCCTTACTGGTAATGGTAACCTCCACTTCAAGAGAGAATCTCTCGATGAGTTCAACATCAATAATGGATAAGACTTGTCTATTTTGGACCCTTATTGGAATGGACTCATCTTTTGGACATGCCAACTCTTTGACAAGCTTGGCTAATGCTCACACGCCTTGAGGAATCTTGTAACCTCCGGATTTGGGCCAATAACTCTATAGTGTACTTATGGTAATAATGGAGCTTAGGCTTTAGAACTTTGTAGGACCCAATTTGATTGACTAACAGAATCCTTAAAGATGTTGATACTAATGCATAGTGTAATGACTACCTCTGACCATAATCGAGCCTCATATTCATTGTATTGTGCATGGATTGGATAGATGATATGAGAATCTCATTACATCGTGGTTCGGAGTTAGGAGAACTATTCCTACCTCTGCCTTCCATGGGATAATAAGTTATGGTTCTTCTCCTCTTTGAGAGGAAGCTGCACCATCAAAGTATATCTCCCAGCAGGGAGCACTAGTATCCCCTAAATTCATAATTTGTTCATCAGGGAGATCATCATTATGTGGAGAATCAGCAGGGAGTGGATATGCTGCTAAGAAATTCGCAAGTGCTTGTCCTTTTACAACACGAAGGGGTACGAATGTTATATTAAACTGAGATAAAATCATGAACCAACGTGCCAACCCGATAAGGTGTCATGAGATATTATGGATTGACTCTAGAGATCAAGTTCACCTTATGAGAAAGCATGTAGTGCCATAGCTTTTGGGATGCAAAGATTAAAGCAGCGCTTTTAATAGGTGGATAGTTTGCCTCAGATTAGACGATGACCGAGATAATAGAGAGCATTCTCCTCCTTCATTGGTTTGCCAACAAAGGGAGTCATCTAATACAATAGTATATAATATGAGCCCCGGATAGCTAGGACCGGCGATCATCGATATTGCTTGATGTTTTCAAAAGCATGCTGGCACTTCATCCCATTTGAACTTGGCATCTTTTTTGACAAGTGCTGAGAATGGTTGGCATCTTCCTATAAGTTGGAAATGAAGTGTCTTAGATACGCGAACTGCCCTTGAAATGACTTGAGTTGTGTTAGGCTTTTAGGGGGTGGCATTCTAATATCACTTTGATCTTTTTCAGATCAATTTCAATTCCCCGATGTCGGACAACAAACCCAAGGAATGTTTTTGAAGCTACTCTGAATGCACACTTCAAGGGGTTCATTTTGAGGTTGTATTGTCTTAACCGTTCGAAAATAACTCTCAAGTCTCTTCCTTTTCTTTGCTTTTGACAAGAGATCATTGACGTAGCATTCAACTTGATGATGAATGAGTTCATCAACAAGGTGTCCATATGTGGCACCATTTTAAGTAAAGGCATGAACTTATAACAATATATTTTGATCGGGGTTCGAATGGTAGTGTTTCTTTCATCCTCTGGGCCATCTTAATTTGGTTGTAGCCAAATGACCCATCCATAAAGGAGAATACTGCATGAGATGAGGCAATATCCACCATTAATTCTGGTATAGGAAGTAAGAATTCATCCTTAGGACATGCTTTATTTAGATCCCTAAAATCAATGCATATGAAAATTTGGCCATTCTTTTTCTTAACTAGATGACACCGCCAAACTGTAGGATATTTTTCTTCCCTAATAAAGCCAGCATCGATCATTTTCTTAATTTTAGAAGTGACCTATTGTTCAATTTCTAATAGCATACATCTAGGAGCCTATTTGATAGGGTTAACATTAGGTTCTATTACTAGTTTATGGACTCTATGTTAGGAGATAGACCGGGCATCTCTTCATAACTCCATGCAAAGCAATCCTTAAACTCAATTAATAGCTTCACTAAATCATTGGTTTCTTTTTCATTCAATAGAGAACTGATATATGTTGGGCGTGGATCTTCTTCAGTTTCTAAGTTGATTTCTTTGAGCTTATCGATAGTATATTTGATCTCCTCTTCAAACTCTGGCAGTGCATCCTTGACTTCAAACTCATTTGGATCATCTGAAGTTTCTAAGCACACCTCATATGAGTTAGCATGATTTGAAAAGAACCTATGAGATTCCAAATGATTGGTGATGACTAAGAATCGCCATCATCATCATCGGACCCATAAAATCCTAGTCCCAATCTTGATTGTGAATGTCTGCATTTATTGTCCCATAACCTTTCAAAATAATCTAACCCGTGTTTAGACCATGCACGTGGAATTAATCCTTTCTTTGCTAAATTAAGAACACAAGGAGAATACCAATCAAAAGGTAATTCTATTAAATCTTTATATGAATCATTCTCAAGTTCTACATCGCCTTGACTTGAGGATGATGCTCCAAGAAAGAACTTCGCACCTTTACATTTGTGGAAGAGTTAGGGGCTTCCTTAACTACCAAACCCTCAACTTTTGTGAAGAAAAGTGGGTTAAAAGTTCCCAAGTGATGCTTCATGTTTCACATATAGACTTGGATACACTTTTGCTTAGAGCCCCTCATCCTTCCGCTCAACTGCCACTTGCATGGGAATCTACCGACCGAAGTGCTAGCTAGCATACTAATCATATATGACTCATCCAACTAGATTCTAAGTCTATATAGATAGTAGGTGTAGTCCCTGCAGGGGGACATAACACCCATTGGATGGCCAATAAGGAGGTCTTCGTCTCTAGCATGTCTGATCCTGCCTCTTCCTCCTGGTGGAGGTCGAGTCATACCCATATGTTTGAATAACTAACGGGTGGAATCTAATGCCGCTCTACTTTATCCTCCAAGTCTATTTCTCGCTCGCTTTTATTTTCTTTCTCATTTCCTTTTATCTTTTCTTTTTCTTTTTCTTTTTCTTTTTCTTTTTACTTTTTTTTTCATTTATTTTTGAACTTTCACCAAGTTCACGAGAATAGACTTGTTAATTTTGAGGGAGATAGTAGGTCGCATCCTCATATATTCTGACCTCATGAACTGTGAATGGCTTAAGATCTCCTTTGACGCAATATTCAATCCCACTCCTCATGAACTTCATGCACTGATGTAGAGAGGATGGAACCATGTTGTTCTCATGTATCCACAGTCTCCCAAGCAAAACATTAAAAGATGTATCTGAGTCTATAATATAAAACTTGGAGGTAGTCTTCCAATCATCTACTTCAAATGGCAATACTATAGAGCCTAAAGCCCTCTCACCTTGTTCATTGAATCCTCTTAACATCATCCTTTCTATTGAAAGTTTGGAGATGTTAATCCTCAAGTAAATGAGAATTTTTAGACTCATAATATTCACTGATGCACCCTGATCGACAAGAACTCTGGATATCCTGTATCTTCCAATATCCACTGTAATGTAAAGGGGGCAGTTGTGCTTGGCCATCCCTAGAAGTAATGCTTCATCACTGAATGTAACTTCTAGAGTATCGTCTGAATTACGAGCCTCCTCTTTAGTAGCGATCAGCTGGGCTAAGCATATCTCCAGATGAAGAAGAGCCTTGATTAGGAATTCTCTCATCTCTTTGGATAAGATAAGGGCATCATATATGCTTAACTTAGCTGGCAGCTTTCTAAGATGTGCTAGGACATTATAGTTAACCTTGGCTTGATCCTTCACAAGCATATCCATGGGTGAAGCATCTTGTGGAGAGACTATCTGCTCTTTAGAACCAATGATTTGCTTACCCTTATCTTGAGGTGCCACCCTAGGAGGTAGAACTTTGTCACCGTGAAGGTTAACTTCAATGACCTCCTAGAATGATAAATTTGTAGGAAATTCTACCTTCTCATCAGATTTACCTACAACTTCTCCTATAGGATCATCAGAGTCAGATGACTCCAAATCAATCTCAATGGGTGAACCTAAATGATTCAGGAATGGAAAATCCATTTCTAAATCAAAAGAGAAATGATCAAAACTAGAGTCATCATTATTATTTTGTAGACTTGAAGAGTTTTCGAGAGGAATAAAATTTAGAGTATCAGAAGTTGACAAGATGTAAGTGAGAGCTTTCTTCATTGATTTCTTCTTAGATTGAGGTACGTGATAGAAATCTAATAAAATAAGCAGGGAAAGGGGTATAGTGCCCTTATCTACTGATAAAATGCTCCTATTGACATAAGAGGAGCTTGTGGAGAAAGAAGTAGTAATGGATGGTGGATGGAGTGCTTAGGCTACTATGCTATCCCTGCAAGTAAGATAAGTCGTCACGACACCTTCTTTATGTTATCTTTGGAAACTTGCAAATCTTCATTGGTGTTGGAGGTTTGAGTTGCTTCAGGCACCTGTAAAGAAAGCTTCTTGATCTTAAAGATCACTTTTTTAGAGGTTCAAGATAAGGCAATATCTCAACCTTCTTTTGTCTTAAGAGGTTCACAAGTATCCCCAAGAATTACTCTAATAGAACTAGAGGGTTGCTATAATTAGTATTCCTTGGGAATAATTCCGACTTGTAGCTACTCGCCGCCTTTAAAGGTGACACAATCCTCCAAGACATGACTAACCATGCTGGTGTAGGCAATAGTTAGATCATCACTCTTTCCCACATCTTCGCCTCGTAAAAGTCGTTTCTTTAAGAGATTCTTAAAGATCTTCCTACTCTTGAATGAATATGATATTCAATCGGACAAGAGTAGGTGGGAACTACGACGTGAATATGAGTACCACAGTATATTATGGAGGAAGCGCCACCACTATGATGGTGGTCAGAGGTCAGGTGGTGAGGACAATGGAGGTGCTGTGCATGAGGTCTCACCTGTTTCTCCTTTTCCACCGACACTACTATCCCTGGCTTCTTTTCAAATTATTTTTGAGGCTTGGGCTTGAACGTTTGGTCTTGAAAAGATAACTATTTGGCTTCCCCTTGTAAGCTAGCCTCCTTGTCGATTAACTTCTGAAAGGTTTTGATTGTAAATCCCTTGAGCATGAAAGCAACCAGGTCATGAATATTCTTGAGAAGAATTTTTATAGCATGCTGTTTGGACAGCTGTGATTCGCATTTCATACTCAGGTTTCACCACTTGAGAATATAATCAATAAGGGACTCATTGGGATTTTGTTGTGATAATGAGATTACACATACCCTTTCTTGTTCCAAAGAAACCTCTTGATGAAGAGGTGCTCCAACTCAACAAAAGTCTTCACTAAACCATGCGACACAATCAAATGTGATGCTCAAACTATTGAAAGAGGAATAGAAGTGCATCGCTACCACCAGATGTAAACATCCGTCCTAAATGCTATGTCAGTGAGGTTCCCACCATCAAAATTTTGAAGGAAGGAGACACAAAACCCTTAGGATATTGGACACCATCAAATTCCTTCAAGTAGGGTCTACCCTTTGGAATAGATGAGCCACCTCAGGCTTGTGCCAATGCATCCTTCACTTGTTGCTCCACTAACTACTTAATATCTTTTTCTTGCATGGAGGTGCTGTCCATCACCTTCCTATGCATGCTGCCACTATCCTGGTCCACGAGAAATGTACTCTTGGGCTGATCCAGAACATGCAACAACCCAAGGTGGTCACTCTAAGGGAGTAGGATGTAATGGAGCTTGGCTTGAAGTGCTAGGACCAAGTCTTCAAATCTTTTCTCCATCTTCCGATATGCTCATCTCTCGCTTGATGAAGGTGTTGGTTGAATGATCTTCTTCCTCAACTACAACACCCTCCGGTTGTTGATCCCATGGAGGGAACCCCTAGTGTTGACCATATGGACTTCTGCTAAGTCCTCCAAGAGATCATCCCCATCCGATCAAAGGACCTAGCATCTTCTTCATCGAGCAATCATCCCCAGAGTTCTCTTCTAAAAAGTACTGAGTGACGATCTCATTCAAAGAGCGGTCTAGTCGTTCAGGGACAAACACTCACCGCATCGGAGGGGCTATACTCACCATGTAAAATACATTGGACATTGCTTACCACCTATTCTAAGAAGACTATTCTCACCGATGTATATCACCCCACCGGTCAAAATGACTATTGGAGGATTTACTGCCTTGGGGACTATAAAATAGTCCCCTTCTCCTTCTATGGATACTGCAGTCACTACCTCTGATGGTGGTGGTTGCGGTGGTGCGACCACGATGCTACGGGGTCGCCACTCCTTCACCAAGACTGAAGTAGGAGGTCAGTAGGGAACTCTCACCTCAATCGGTGGAGTAGATGAAGTGGGACCCTTTGGCCATATGGATCACCAATGGGGCTTTCTTTCCAGATATCTTTTATGCCTTTGTAGGATGGATGGTAATCAGATGGTGGGTGAGGAGTGGATCGATGTGGTGGATACAACACCATTTTTCTCTCCGGTAGGAGCTCCTGGTGAAAGAATGCTATCGCGATGATCGACGTGGGTAGCATGCCGACGAAAGTCCACGAGGGCCACAATCGCACATACCTATGTCTCTCTCCAGTAATGTGACATACCTGGGCCTCCTAGCCCTCTCCTATTTGATGTGTCTGCCCACACTACGAGGGATGATAGAACATAAATTAAATTGAGCCCCGGACTCTGATCGTCTGTAAGCTCTGCCAACTCGGCACAGAACTGATCTAAGGCCAACATATTCCCTTCTCCTATCACTGATAGGAGCCACAAAATGAATTGTGGGCGGAGGTGAAACTGAGATCCTCCTAATGTCTTCCTCTCCATCAGAACTAGAGAGGAGGTGAAACTTATTATCCATGATAAAAGGAGACACTATCCTAGGTAACTCCTCCCATGAGAAGTCGCGCCTCTCTCTCAAGCGGTCATGATGCCGCTTGATCTTGCGATTGTTGTGGTCAGTCCTACTAGAGAGGGAAAGAACTAGACCCAATCTAGTGGGGAGACTATATCAAGATAGTAGCCTTCCTTGAAGGAGCCAACGAGGGTGCTGCATCAAGCGTAAAGGGAAACCAGGCAACCGGCACTGAACTGCTACTTCCACAACCTTCCTCTTCAATGAGGGAAACTCGAGTCGGACATCTCAACCGGATGATGGCCTCACCACACTGCGACAAGAGGGTGGTCCCTCACAGTGATCCTAGCCCCTCAAAACCAAAATGAATGAGGCAAAGTGGCTCTGTGGACTCCCAATCCAAGGCCAAATCCATCTCGAAAGGAAAAGTAAACACGTACTTCTGAGTTGTCATGTGTGAAAATTTAAAAGACTGCACTAGCTGATCTGAGTTGTATGTCTACATTTGTGGAAATAGAACTTGTGTCAAATTTCTGCCTTAGTATTTGTTCCACGCAAGTAATAAAAGTTTAGAGTTTTGAACCCACACTCAACAATTCAAATATGTTAAGTGGGGTTCACTGGAGAGATTTGAATATTGAGGAGAGTCTTTTCCATTTGATTTCGATTTTAACCCATATTCAACCAATTTAGGTAGGTTGGACGTGGTTCTGAAATTTGAGGAGAGATTTTCTTAGAGATATTTATGTTTTGTGCATCTTGTTCAAAAATATTGATAGTTTGAAAGACATCTACTTAGCAAATTTGGGTATGCTAAGAAGAGGTTATGATTGTGTGTTTGAAATACTTTTTCTTATGAAGATTTGATTGTGTGATATTTTGAAAATGAGGCATCTTACTTAACAAATTTGGTATGTTAAGAAGATGCCACATATGTCTGATTTGTGTTTGATGATGAGGCTTTCACTTAACAAATTTGGTATGTTAAGTGAAAGTTAAATGTGATTGTGAGATAAATTTGCTTTTCTTTGAAGATGGGAGTCCCACTTAACAAATTTGGTATGTTAAGTGAAAGCCCCAAATTTCTTTGAGATATATTTATTTTTCTTTGAGGATGAGACTCTCACTTAAAAAATTTGGTATGTTAAGTGAAAGCTCAAGTGTGGTTGGACATGAATAATTGGATCTTTATTTAACAAATTTGGTATGTTAAAATTGGGATCAAATGTGTGTTGAAAAGAGACCCTCACTTAACAAATTTGGTATGCTAAGTCAAAGTCAAATGTGTTTATGATTTTGAAAATGAAACTTTAACTTAACAAATTTGGTATGTTAAGCAGAAGTAAAATGTGCTTATGATATTTGAAAATGAAACTCTCACTTAACAAATTTGGTATGCTAAGTGAAAGTCAAATGTGATTGTGATTTTTGAAAATGAAACTCTCACTTAACATATTTGGTATGTTAAGTGAAAATCAAATGTGTTTATGATTTTTGAAAATGAAACTCTCACTTAACAAATTTGGTATGTTAAGTGAAAGTCCAATGTGTTTATGATTTTTGAAAATGAAACTCTCACTTAACAAATTTGGTATGTTATGTGAAAGTCAAATGTGCTTATGATTTTTTTTTTTTTGAAAATCAAATTCTCACTTAACAAATTTGGTATGTTAAGTGAAATGTGTTTATGATTTTTGATTAATTTTTAATTTGGTTTCATATTTGTTTAGACTAATGATGTAATTAATGACTTAATGGTTTAGATTTAATTTAGGTTTTGATTAGTATTTAATTGCATTTTGATTGATTAAACTTAAGTTTAATGTGATTAATTTGATTAACTTAATTAGTTTGTTTAAGAGGTGTGATCACATTACTAAATTAAGTAAAGATTTGTTTAATTTTTTTTTTCATTTGATTTCATATTTATTTAGGTTAATAATGCAGTGAGTTAAGTTTAAATTAGGATTTGATTAGCATTTAATTGATTTTATGTTTAATTGCTTAAGTTTAATATGATTAATTTAATTCAATTAATTAATTTGTTTTAATAGTGATTAAATTAATTAAAGAATAGGTTTTGATTTGGATTAATTTCAATGTGAAAATTAATTTGGTTTATTAAGATGATGGATTAATTTATTAAGTTTGCATTAATTAGATGTTTGATTAATTAGGTTTGATTAAGAGCAAAATTAAAATTTTAAATTATTAGATTAATAAAGTTTGTTTAATAGATTAATGACTTAATGATTTAGGTTTAATTTAGATTTTGATTAGTTTAATTGCATCTTATTATGTTTGATTAATCATAGGTTTAATATATTAATTTGATTAACTTAATTAGTTTACTTGAGGGTGATTATTAAATTTAATTTTTGATTTAATTTTAGAATTGGCTTTAATGTAACTTATTTAAATTAATTTGATTAATTAAGGTGATGGATTAATTTATTAAGCTTGCATTAATTAGATGTTTGATTAATTAAGTTTGATTAAGGGTAATTAAATTTTTAAATCATTAGATTAATTAAGGGTTTAATTTGAGATTAATGACTTAATGCTTTTAAGTGCTTTGGGTTAAGTATTTTCTTTTAAGTTTGATTTGATGAAAAGATTATTGTTATCATCATTGTTATTAAGTGAATTAATTATTTCATTTCATTAAGTTTGATTATTTATGATTAGAGTTTTATTTGATTTTATCATGTTTGTTTGATTTCATTAACATGTTTGATTTAGTTAAAGTTTGAAATATTAGTTAATTAATTATCTTATTCCAAATGGATGTGATTTAATCATATATTAATTAAGTTTACTTTAATTTTATTTGGTTCAATTCGATTAGTATCAAATGATTAAAGTTTCCTACATTTGTTAGGTTTTGGATTTGATTTATAATTTAATCTTTTAATTGAATTTTATTAACCTAAATAGGTTTGATCACATTTAATTTAATCTCCTTTAAAGATGATATTTTTTTCTAATTTGAGATTTGATTAATGGTTGCCTAAGTGTTATTTCATTTCTGATTTTGATTTAATATTTAAATTATTTTTAGATTATATTTTAATTAACTCCTTAATTGATTAAACTCTAACCTTAAGTGTTTGTTTGGAATTCATTAAGATTTAGAAGATCACATTATTTTTTTAAGAGCCCTAGATATCAATTGAAGTGATTTAAGCCATTTTGAAGATTTTTGTAAATTTTTGAATTTTTATTTAATTTATTTTATTAAAATGAACAATCTGAACTTCAAAATTTAATTTCTCTTAATTTAGAAGTCCTTTCCACTTGAAATTTTTATGGTAGGTTTGTTTTAACCTTAATTTCAATTTCTAAAAATTTCAACTTAATCTGACATATATTTTTGGTTTAATTAATAAATTTTATTTTCACTAAAACTTAAATTAAGCTCACAATACTAAGTACAATTTGGAGATTTTGGCTTTTTTGGATTCCTCTCAGAAAGGCGAATCTTGCGAGCCCTTATTTGAAATTTTTAGTTAGATATTTTATTTTTTATGAATTCATATTCAATTGAGTTGATTCATATTCAATTGGTTAATTGAAAATAAATGTGATCTTTGATTTGAGTTAATTTGGATTTAATTTTGATTTAGGCTAAATTGACCCTTTTTAATTTGGGCTAGGTTGGGTCAAGTTGACCAATTGAAGCTCGATGATCAAATTGAGTTTTAATTATGGCTTTGACCAAGTTCAATAATCAATTTGGAATGAACTTGAGCCATTGGTCAATCAATTTGGGTTAGATCATGATTTGACCCGATTTGGTCTTTAGGCCAATTTAGGTCAATTTGGATCAAATGGCCAATTGGGCTTGGTTTGGCCAATTGATTGCAATTGATCATCTAGGGTGATCAACAATCATGGTGGAAGATTTTGGTGAGCTTGGTTCAATCCAATTTGGGTTGGATTAGAAGTTGGCTCAAATGGGTCCTTTAGGTCACTTTGGGTCAAGTGGACCTAAGTGGGTCAATTGGTTTGGTTTTGGTTTGATTGAGTTTAGTTGAACTATATATGACCCCAGATTGGAATATAAATTCTGACAATCAATTTAGTCTAAGGGATTTTGGCTCATTTGAAATTTTCAAGTCAAAAGAAAGTTGGGTTTGACTTGGGTTGGTTTGATTTGATTTTATTATTGTAGGTTTCATTTATATTTGGGTAGATAATTGAATGAATGATTGATTCAAGAGAAAATTCATTAGTTTTGACTTGATTTGGATAGAATTTGGCTAAGTCCAAAGAATTGGCTTAAAGAGTTTAGATTGAGTTTGGATTTGATTTTCGATATTATTTTGGTCATTTAAATTTGGATTTCATTTATATTTGTGAATATAAATGAAGGAATAATTGATTTATAAAGAGATCAATTGAGTTTGATTTTATTTAAGAGAAGTTTTGGCTAAGCTAATGACTGTAATTCATATGGATTAGGAAGGGGTTTTAAGATTTGACTTTGATTTTGGGTTTCAATTATTTGGAGTCAAATTTTGAAATTAGATTTGGAATTTGAATTTGAATTTGAGATTTGGTTTGAGAATTGAGTGTGGGTTTGATTTGAGAAAGTATCTAGATGGGTGGGTTTAGGCTATGGGATAGATAATTTTCTTAAACCCAAGGCATATCTAATCTTATGATTAACACAGTCTCTAAGCTTAGGTTAGGTGTTCACCTAATCACTAGAAGTGTCTTATGACTAAGAAATTCTTAGTGTCTAGAAGAGTCCTAAGTCTAAGAAGAGGAGGTTAAGAGCTCACTCCAAAAGTGAGGTCAATATTACCCGATCACTTCAATAAGTATCCCCTAAGATCTATGTGGTATCCCACATCTCAAAAGTAAACACCACAAGGACTTAGTCTCTTTTAAATAAATAATAGCCTAACTATCTTGTAAAAGCATATGACTTGTCTACATGTATTTAAAATCATAGGAGTAGTTAGTTGGAGGCCACCAGGGTTGTAAGTCCAACAGTCGGGTGGTTAACCCTCTCTTGTGGAGGTAAACCAAATACCTATTTCTATCTTAGATTTAGGTTGTGCTTTAGCCCTCACCGAAGCTCCCTAGATTTAGGTTTAGAGGTTGCTACTCCCTTTGTGGGCTATAAGCATAAATCCTCACCTTTTAGGCATTTTCATGATCTTGTGTTGTGGAATTGTAAGCCCTAGATTTCTAATAAAAATTCAACTCAAATAAATAAATCACCTTTATTTAAAAATTATAAAGCCCAATCATAGAATAGTTTGGGATGCTTACTAGGCTTCCTAGTATCATAAGCATCCTCTACTTATCTTCCCTTGATTTTGATAATAACTCCCTCCTCTTGATCAATCCCACTTGATCTTCTAAAAATAAATCATTTGATTGATAGTCCTATCTTTGAAATCTTTGGAGATAATGATCATTTACCTTAATCGAGAGTATTCTTAAGAAATCTCATTCCTTATGAAGTAATTAACTATGGGGGCTTGCCTCCATAGGGAACTTAACGAACCTGGTTTAAAATAAACCTTTACTTTTCCATGTAAAGTAGGGAAGAATCTAGTACATCCAAGACCCATAGTCCTTAGTGTTCTTATTAAGGTGAATAGGTCTATTGTAGGATGGTGACTTTTGTCTCTCGATATAGTATATCATTCCTCAATGCCATACCCGATTACCCTAATAAGAACATATGCAGATCTGTGTGGTGTCCAACACTTAAGGTGTTTATTATTTTTGTTCTTCATTTATTTTTCTCTCAGAAAGGTAGATGAAGGATGAAAATTTCACCACAGCAAATTTCATTAACATTGAAGAATTTATTAGTTTCAATTATTTGACATGTATTTTTGGATGATAGAGATGATATCATCCAAAAAATAGGGGGCAACTGATATGTCATTGAAAATCTCTTAGTTGAAGTGCAAATCTTGATGTATATGAACATCACTTAGAATCAAAATCTTAATCTTTGAAACTCTCTTTTAATCATCATAGAGCTGCTATCAAACACCATGATTAGATCAAGAGCAATTAGATTCTGAGTCCATACTAACTGAGATCAAGCACTCAAAATATAGTTGAAAACTTTGGGAATCAGTCAAATCTCTAAATAGCTCCTAAATATGGAATGTTCATAGTCAAATCGAGCATCTTGATGAGCCGAATCTAACAAGCCTAAGATCTCTTAATTTTGACTTTATTTAAGCATTCAAATACTTAAAATATATCTGATGATCAAAAGGATTATTTTGAGTCATCCGATGGAGTGGTTTAGATTTTATCTATACTTATATAAATGCCACTCTATGATTTATAAATAGCCCCTCATTCTTCACATGAAGGGGAAGCTAAAGCTGAAGAGGAGAGAGAGCTCAGATACTTGAGGAATCTCAAGTCATCCCTTGATCGTCATTGGACCACCTCCTGACAGTTGTCGGCCACCACCACCGGTCACCCCGTTGATTCGGATCTCACGCCGATCACCACCCAGCCATCGCCATCATCCGTATCCGCGGCGCCTTGTCAAACGTGCCCGATCTGCCACCGGTCGTAGCCCCACCACCGCCGGCGCCACCGGTCACCACCATTAGCTTACGGTCACGGATGGCCGTCGGTCCACCTAGGTGCAAACCTCATCGACCATGCTCGATCATTATCGTCGGATCGTCAGACTACCACTTTAAGCGAACCCTTCTTCATTGATCCAGTGAAGCTTCTCACAGAACCTACTCTTGTAAATTATCATTTTCCAACTTTGGAGATATGATAATAATTATAAAAACTACTAATATAGTAAAATTATTTCTAAGTGGGCTTGACCCCGTGATTTTCCCTTCTTTGGTTTTCCATGTAAAAATCCTCATGGCTCTCAAACTCTTCTATTGTGTGTTCAGAACTTTCGTGCAATGCTAAGATATCAAATTCTCTTACTCTACTGACCCGAATCTTCTTGCATGCAACAATAATGATACATTGGGTGCTCATGTAATATTTTATTTTTCTTAAGCTTATATCTAAAGAAACTCTTATTGGATAATGTGGTATTTATTTTTAGATTCATTTTGTGTGTGTATATGTGAGGGGACACCATGTAGATTTGAGATATACTTATTAAGGTGATTGGGTATGACATTGAGAGATAGTGTACTATCTCGAGAGATAGAATTCACTACCTACAATAGACCTAATCACCTAATAAGGACTCCTAAGGCATAATGAGTCTTTGAATATACCAGAGATTTTTCTCTACTTTACATGGAAAAGTAAAGCAATGTTTATTTAAACCAGGTTTGTTAAGTTCCCTATGGAGGAAAACCCTCATAGTTAATTACATCTTAAGAAAAGTGAATTACTTAATAATACTCTCGATTAAAGTAGGCGATTGTTGTCTCCAAATAATTCAAAGATAGGACTATCAATAAATTGGTTGTTCAGAAAATTAAGTGGGATGGATCAAAAGGAGAGAGTTATTATCGTTGTGCTCATGATACTAGGAAACATAGTGAGCACTCCAATCTATCTTATGGTTGGGCTTTATATATTTGAAGTTGAAGGGATTTATTTATTTGAGTTAAAATTTTATTAGAAATCTAGGACTTATAATTCCACAATACAAGATTGTGGAAATGCCTAAGAGGTGAGGATTTATGCTTGTAGCCTGCAAAGGAAACAACAACAATCCTATCCTAATCTAGGGAGCTTTGGTGAGGGTCAAAGCATGACCTAAATCTAAGGCAAAAAATGAGTATATGGTTTACCTCCACAAGAGAGAGTAAACCACCCGACTGTTGGACTTATTACCGCCTGGAGTGGCATCCAGCTAACTTATCCTATGCTTTAAATCCATGTAGGCAAGTCATATGTTTTTACAAGATGGTTAGGTTGTTATTATTTAGAAAAGAAACCAAGTCCTTAAACCCACTCCCTAAGAGACTAGATCATGAGGGGTATGAATAGTAACATAAACCTAATGCAAATTTTTATCAAATTTCATTTTATTTAGGACTTTTTTATTTTGACACGGGCTATGGGATTTTACATGCCTAAATGCATGACAAATTGATTATTGGCCAAATCAAGCAGGAAAAGAGTGTTCTTCCACCATATGCTCTCAAAGGTTAAGCTCATTCTATTTGGTAGAGATGGAAGCCCTCTCTTAACAAGAGTAAAATAAGATGGTTATGCATGATATTAAACTTACAATTATCCAGCTAATGGGTTACTAAATATTTTATTATCTTGGTTTAATGCCTATGCTTTTATATGATGTTATGAGTTATTTTAGAAAGTTTAGTTATGAGTTGTTAGTGGGATAAAAAATTTATTTTTATCCTAAGAAATCGCATCAACATATAATCACCAATCATAAACAAACTATGAAAAGACATTCTTTTCTAATGCTAAAAAAATATCAAATAATTTTTATAAAGCTATCAAAAGAACAAAAGGCGATCTTGATGCAGTATCGTAAACCCAAAAAAAAATGTGGGTAGCTGAGCTCTACCCTTATACAACCCGGATTATAATAAAATAATTATAATTACAAATGATGAATGTTATGGGGTCTTCATTCTTCATTCTTCCTTCTTCATTTCTTCATCTTTCATTTCTTCATTTGAGTTACTCCATTTCTTTCTCCTTTTGGCTTGATTTGGATGTGCTTGCTCCAAAGGAATCACATGGTACAAAAGGCTTAGTCTTATAACCAATGCTCATCTAATCCCTCATAACACTCATCTTAATTCTAATACAAAATTACATTAAAAGAAGGAAAGTAAATCTAGCTACACCCCCAAAATAAATATTAGTTAAACACATCATATAACCCAAACAATTATATGAATAATTTGGACTTAGTACCTCACACATGGGTAACCAAGCCCACTTATGCTAATTTGGGTTATGCTTAGGGGCTAAACAACTTGCACAGCAAAACACATTTATATTTTTATTTAGCAGCCCCTTAAGCACAACCCCCTATAGAAAACATGATTAGGCTAATATTAGCCTAACATCTAGATTCGCACATACACCCTAACATCTAGTCTTAAACAATACATCATAAAATAAGCATACATCAAACCATACATCACCCTAACATAAAGCTAGAAATGGTGACTTAATCTAATGTGTGTGAATTAAAGCTTATGTGGTATGTCCTAACCAGGTTTTAGAGTTGTAATTTGCTAAGTGTGAGGGATTTAATTTATAAAGGGGTTGATTTCTCTTTAAGTGATTTAATTGATTTGAAGATTTTATTTAGTGTTTTCTTTTATTTCATATAGCCTACACTTAACAATTAAGTGTTATAAAGAGAAGAAAGAGAGGGAATCTCTCTTTCATCCTTACCTGAAGCTATTTCTAAAGCAAGTTAACTAGTGGATGGTTTGTTATATGTTTTGATTAGTCTTAAGTTTTGGCTTAGCTTAAATAAACTCATTCGATAAGAAAGGTATCTTAAGATTAATTAGAATGAATTACTATCACATAACACATGTTTGTTTATTTCTTTCCATCATGTATGTCATGCATATGAATAAATCCTAAGCATACATGCAATTTAGATCTCTAGCATATTTGAATGATAAATGCAAGGAATTATATTTAGGATTTAAATATTTTATTTGATTAAATTATGAATGCATGTCTTTTTAATAAAAAGGAGGGATTTTTCATCCATTAGCAAAATACACATCCACATGTATAAAAGTTCTAAGTGAGTACGTCACCATTATTTTTCCACCAGGGGTGTAAGGTACAAGACCTACTTAGGGCTACTTAAAGCCTCACAGCCCCGGGATGTCTAGACTAATATACCACTTTTTTAGATACATATAAATGTATAAACAACTATAAAGATAGGAAAACCCATGCAAAGATTGTATTTGATTCATTTGATTTAGACTTCCTATTCATTGGTCATATCACACATACATATGCATAAGAGTCTTAAGTGAATGCACATTATTTTCTACCAGGCATAAAGTACAAGACCTACTTAGGCTACTTAAAACCTCATTAGCCCAGGATGTCCCTAATATACCATTTTTCTGATATATATGAATGTAAAAAAAAAAAGAACAAGAAGTTATACAAGGAATCATATTGATTTGATCATATGATTTACATATGTGATATGAAATTCTTCCTAAGTCTTAACATGGAGATGCATAGAAATAGATTTAGACAAATGTTATGTTCTTTTCAAATGAACTATACATTTGTGAATCTATGTAAGATGAGGAAAGAGAACTTCATATTGTATACCCTATATTATCAACACATGCAAACTTATAGATATTTATAATTAGCATCACTCCATATGTTATAATTGATTCATAGGCTTTTTAAAAAATAATTTTTGATTTAGTAGTGATAATAGCCACACATATTTAACTTAAATCAACACATGTAATTTGACATAAAAGAAATCATTTCATTTTTGTTAATTTTAAAATAAATGAATGCATGACTACACATGGAAAGCAATATTTAGCATGATTGGAAAAGTAATAAAAGAACCTAAGCACATGATCTCATTCATTCCAATTAATTCCTAAGGACAATCATACTAAATAAGGCTACTTAAGATAAACTAAAATTCTTTAAGGCTATTTCATCTTTATGTTTGATTTGAGTTAGGAAATGTGGAAGAGATTTGCTGATCCTAATCACATTTCCCATGTGTGAGTTAATTTTGGTTCAATGAAGAGGTAATTAAGTTGATTTTATGATTTAATTAGGTTATGGTATGAATTAAGCTAATTAATTAACCCTTACCTACATCACCTTAAATTAATTAATTAATTAATAATGAGCCAATATAATATGCAATCACAAAGAAATGAAAGGGGTCTAATGCAATTGGCTCATGATTAATAGTTAATTAAGCTTAAGGGATCTCACTTAACTACTCTTATGGTTTTCTCACACATGTGAGTTAACCATAATTTCATCATCTCTCACTTTGAGTTATTAAACACCCAAAG
Source organism: Cymbidium sinense (assembly GCA_021442155.1). Classification (NCBI taxonomy): domain Eukaryota; kingdom Viridiplantae; phylum Streptophyta; class Magnoliopsida; order Asparagales; family Orchidaceae; genus Cymbidium; species Cymbidium sinense. Next base: position 44,451,879 of record CM038225.1, on the reverse strand, counting down.
AGCTACCCAAGATAGATTAAAGAATTAGATTCAATTGAATTAATTAAGTTCATTAATTAGTTAATTAAGTCTTAATTAACCTTAACCAATCAAAGTGAGGTGGGCTTAGAGAAAGAGACAAAGAAAGGAGTCCAAGTCTCAATCCCTCTTCTCAATTATTAGTTGGGTTTGGGTGAATTGGATTTGTGATTAATCTTGTTAATTAATTAATTAAGGGGTATTAATTAATTACTTAAGGGATTAGAGAAGATTTAAGGCAAATATTGGAAGAGGGAGTCCCAATCTATTTCCCTAGACATCATCATCATTAACAGAGGTTAACAAGCTTAATTGATTGATTAATTTACTATTCATTTATTTAATTATCACTAATTACATTAAGAAAGTGATTAAGACTTAATCTATTGATTTTCCTTAATCCCAAAAAATAGGGGAGATAGAAGTCATTCCCCTAAACACACACAGAAAGTGAGATTAATTGAATGGTTAATTAGGGAGTAATTAGGCTAATTATAATTCTAATTAAACCTTAATTAAGATAAATTTTCTATACAAAATCAATTAACGATAACTTTCCATAATTCTACTCTAAAATATCTTTAAAATGAGCCTAAGTTTGTATTTTTTGAATTTTTCTAGAATTAGTTATGAATTTAGGAAGTTTCAGGATTAAAAATAAATTAATTAGCTCTAATTAAAGCCTTAAACCCGTCCGGTCACATGGCGGCTGAGGTGGCGTGATTTTCCACATGGCATGATGGGATTCACTATTTAAGTTGTCACATCCGAGTGCTGACTCCGATGGCGGTGCACGCGGTATCTCCATGGACCATCGTCTAGATGGGATATTGCCAATCTCATGATTTTGAAAGGATTAATGGGGCTCTAAATATGATTTGATCAGGACCATCCATTCCAAGCATGCGGGATGGGTGGTCCATGATCTATCTCCTCCCGAGTATCAAACAATGGCTGCCATCCATCGATCGCAGCTCGATCTGAGCTCACCCGAGCTCGGATGGAGATGAAAATGATCTCACACCTTCAGGGAAGCACAATAATCAAATCCAATGATGGAAATCACATGACATGAAAATTTCTTTCACAAAATACCAAGCTATTTTCATTCAAGGATCGGTTTCAATGGCATACCTCACTAGAGCTTGTGACCGGCGGTTCCAACGATTAAGGAAGCTTTGTTTGGTAGAAACAAAGCCCTGTTGAGCCGCGTGCTTTGATTTAGTGTGGTTTGCTTGGAAGACCAAAGCACTAGATGTAGGTGGTCAGTCTTGATCAAACTCCACCCTCCGGCCATCGGGATGCTTGGGAAAGGATTTGTTCTTGCTCGTTTCACTCCAAGGAAGGTGTGTGCAAAGTTAATTGCACTTTGGTGGAGATTTGAGCAAATGGAAAATGTGGGTGATCTCCCTTGTTTTGGTTTCACGTAAAACCGAAAATGGAGATTTGGGGAAGCTTGGGAAGGCTTGGAAATAGCTCTAGGATTCCTCTCCTTGGTTGTTAGGGTTGAATCGAAGGTGAGTCTCTGAGTTTGAGTGAGAATGAGAGGGTATACCCCTCATTCCTTGGATCGGGCGACCATGGCTAATTTGGCTTTTCCTTGATCAATTGGCCATTTCAAAGGGTAATGGAGGTCTTTGGGTGGATGATGTGGCTCAGTTTGTTGGGTGAGGGAGTGGAGGTGGGCAAGGAGGAAGTGCTTGTCTTTAGTGGTTTGGAAAGCTCCAATGGGAATGGGAGGTGATTTCACCACCCATGGATCATAATGACCACCTTCAGTCGGTTATGGTCCTGGCTACCTAGGTGGACCTATGATTGGATGCCCAAGTGTCCATGGGGAGAGAATGACTCAATGTGCATGTGTCTTATCTCATGGATGACCTAAACCCAAGGGCAAAATGGTCATTTAGCTATGGATTTGATTTGGACAAATTTGGGTTGGGTCAAATGTGGGTTAGCCTGAATTTTAAGTGGTTTGGTATTATTTGGTTTGATTTGGCTTGATTTGACCTATTTAGGTCAAATTAGGTTAGGTTGGGTCAAGTTGATCAATTGATCAAATTTGGTCAAACTAAGGGTTGGATCAAGTTCACATGACCAATTGGAATGTATTGGTGCCATTTGTTTGATTTAATTTGCTTTGGATTTGGTTATGGCTCATTTGGGTTCATATAGATCAAATGGGTCAAGTTGACCAATTTTACTAATTTTACCAAATTGGGTTAGGTTAGGTGTTGAGTCAAGTTCAATTGGCTAATTGGAAATGGTTGTTGGCTTTGGTTTGGTTCAATATGAAATTAATTTGGATTTTGGCTAATTTGACCATTTAGGTCAAATTGGGCTAAGTTGGGTCAAGTTGACCAATTGGTCAACTTGGGCTCAATTATGATTTTGGTCAAGTTCAATAATCAATTTGGGATGATCTTGAATCATTGGTTGCAATCAATTTGCATCAAATCATGATTTGACCTATTTTGACTTTTAGGCTAATTTGGGTCAACTTGGATCGAATAGTCAATTAGGCTTAGTTTGGCTCAAGTGAAGGTTTGGCCATGTTCAATCATTGATTATGAGTGGGTTTTGGCTAGTTTGGGTTTCATTTGGACTAAATGTTGACTTGGTCAAAGGTTAGGTTTGGCTTGGTTTGACCCAATTTAAGGCAATTGATCACCCTAGGGTGATTATTGGTTATGTTGTGAGGTTTGGATGGGGTTAGTTCAATCCAATTTGGGTTGAATTCGAACTTGGCTCAAAAAAATCTTTTAGGTCACTTTGGGTCAAGTGGACCTAAATGGGTTGATTGGCTTTATCATGGCTTGATTCAAGTTTAGTTGAACTCACACATGAGCCTAGAATTGAAATATAAATCCAATTGCAATTGATTTGGAGCCAAATGGGTTTTGGTTCATATGACATAATTTCAAGTCAAGAGAGTTAACTTGGGTTTGACTCGGGTTGATTTGAGTTAGCTTGGATTTGGAGAACGGTGGTTTATGTTTATATTTGGGTCAATGATTGAATCATGAAGGAATCCATGAGTTTTGAATTGGTTTGGGTATCATTTAGCCAAGTTCAAGAATTTGGCTAAAAGGGCTAAAATCGGGAATTTGATTTGGTTTGATTTATTTTGATTTGGTTTAAAGGGTTTGAATTTGGATTTCATTTATATTTGTGAATATAAATGAATGAATGATTGATTTTTAAAGTTTGAGTTAGTTTGAAGGAGTTTTGACTAAGCATATGAAGGTGGTTCATATAACTTAGGAAGAGATTTTGGAATTTGGACTTAATCAAGGGTTTCAATCATTGAATTTGTCATTGGTTTATGATTTGGAATTTGATTTGAGATTGAATTTGATATTTGAGAAAATCAATTGAATTGGGGTTGTTTGAATTTGGTTAAGGTAAGTCCATAGGATAAAATCAAAGGGCTTAGGAAGAGATTTGGAGTTTGAATTTGATCATGTGTTTTAATCATTTGATAGTTGGATTTGATTTTGGAATTTGGATTTGAATTTGAGGTTTAGTTTGAAAGAATGAAGTAAGGATTTGGTTTGGGCTATAGGATAGGCAAGTCTTCCTAAATCTCTAAGGCATACCCTATTCCTATGGCTAAGCCATCAATGTCTCTTGGGTTAGGTTAGGTGTTCACCTAATCGCTAGAAGTGTCCTAAGACTAAGGAACTCTTAGTGTCTATGAGAATCATAAATATATGATAAAGAAATTGAGAGCTCACTTCAAAAGTGAGGTCAACGGATAATAAATCATATATGATCTAATTTCTCCTTCATCATCTGTCTCACATAACAAAATGTTCTACAAATTATTTTATTATTATTATTGTTTTTTTTTTTTGCTCATTAAAGGTAATGCGTATAATAGATTATTTGCTTGATTGAGTTAACTAAATAATGAATTTTTAATATCTATTACCTGGTTAAATGTAATTAGAAATGAAAGCAATTTAAATAAAAATATGTATATTATTAATAATATTTTATTATTAAATAATTATGTTTCAATGAGGTTTTTTCGGTGCTCAGAAACTATGTGTTGTGGTTACTATTATGAAAGTTGGCTTTAACAAGATTTTTTTTTTTTAATGATGAATGCTTTTAATTGGGGTGTGGGATTGATTAATATGACTTATAAATCCACTTGCCATTTTCATCAAAGCCAAATGGGTTTCCATTCACAGCTTATTTAAACTTTTAAATTCCTTCATTAATTTCTCATTGTTAGGAGTGAAGGAAAGAAGATTCATAACATTAAATGATTTGGATATCTTCTTAAATTTTCAGTTCAATTAATATGGTATAATTCCATCCCAAAATTAAATTCAACCTCAATAATCCATTGAAATCTCAGCAGTTGCAATGAAAAAAAAAATTAAAATAAAATAATTCTGAGACAGAATATAAATTGACATCTAAACCACCTTCTCTGCGAACCAAAATGGAGAGAATCACTAAATTTTGTTGCGGACGTTATGACACTGCAGCTGCGGAGTCGGATTTGGCACAGAGTTCTACACAGCCTTCAGTGCTTCCTTCAGAACCATCTTTGCAGCCTCTTTCAGAACAGCATCCGGAGACACCTTTAGAAATTTGCATATCCGACGAGCCAAATTTTCGAATGTTGCAGGCCAAGAAGCATAACAATGCGTTCAGCATTGAAGCGGCTCGCTTCTCACCTGACAGTATCACACACAAAGTAGTGATAAGCTTCAACGAAGGAGGAACAAAAATGAATCTGAACATAGAAGGAGAACGACTTTTAAAGATCGACGTCAAGACGCAATTTCAAGGGAACTTTAAGTTCAGCGTTGACGCGATGCTGGTTGAATTTATGTGGGATATTAGCAGGATGCCGATGAGCTTTACATTCCACAGAAGAGTTGGCGCCAGTGGCAGTAGGGGCAACTACGACAATAAAAGCAACGATAGTGGTGGTGGCCATGATGGTGAAAGTAGCAACAGCGGTGATGATGGGAAGCTTAAATGGCCTAATGAGCAATGGGATAAGTGCGAGGAGGGTTATTCACTGCATATCTTTGGAGTCTAAATCACTTTGGGATGATTAGGTTTAGTTGTTCGAAACATTTAGTTTGCAAGTTTATTTAGCATTCAGATATGAGATTATAATAAACTTAAGAATAAGAGAAATTTATTTTGTGTTAAACATGTATAATTAATGATTTCATAATTTTTTAATAATTAATTAAAATGCATTATTGGGTAAGTGGACTATTGTTATGATTTAATATTTTTAATTATATTAACTTCTTAGAGATTGGTTACCATTCAATTTATGTTAAAAGACTTTAAGAAACTTAAGCTATGTAAAAAGTTTCATGAACATATAGAAAGTATTTCTTTGGTAGTAATTGCTTAGTTTTTTTTTTTTAATACAATTTATAAACTAGAATAATTAGTTATCATAATTAAGACTTACCATGATGTGATATAATACACAATCAATAGTAATGATAAGAAGAGTTCACATGATGTAGCATACAATTAAGTTTTGTTTAAGTCATTTTTCTTTTGAATGGCATCATAATCAAAATCAAGAATATGGCATCTAAAAATGAGGGACAGATGATATATCATCTGTAAGAATTCATTCAATTAAACACAAATCTTGATACAATCTTTGAATCAAAACTTTAAAATCAAATTAAACACAAATGAGTTCTAATTAGGTACTTATATTGTGGTTAAAGAATCAGATGATCTCTGAATCTTATGTGCTTATAGCCAAATCGAGTGTTACAAAGAGAAGAATTCAACAAATTTAAGATCACTCAATTATGAGAATTTTAAGGTGCTTAAATGCTAAAAGAATGATCTATCATCAAAATAATTAGCAAGAGTTATCTAACAGACAGCTGTAGAATTTTTGCCAAAATAATTAAAATGTTACTCTTAAAATATATAAATAGAACACCATTTTCTGTATGAGTGGCTAGACTTGATTTGGGAGGAGATTATATCTAAAGAGCTCTAGAGTTCTTGATGAGTCGCGCCAAAAATAATTTACTACTACTAATTGTCATCGCCCATCTCAACTGTCATTATCCAGGCATAATCATTTAATCATTAACATTTAACAGTCCATGCATGACTACCATTGTTCAACTACCATTACTTGATTATCATCATTTTCTAACCATCATTGTATAACCGTCATCATTCAAACTAAATCATCTAACCATTGTTGGTTGTTTGGAGTGGAAGCCATTTACTCATAACAGCAATATATTTCATAAAATACATAGTATTTAGATATGAAAAATTATAATCAAAATTTATTTTTTATATAAAATATGTATATATTTTTAATTATTGTCTTATAATTTTTATGAATATTTTATTATTTTGATTAAATATCTTAGATTTTTGCTACATTTATGCACGAGTCACATTTTGCTCAACCAATTATATGAGATTCTGTTCTTTTTTAAAATATATATTGAAATTATAGAGAAATAAGTGAGGTTATTAATGAACTGAGATTCACAGTGTATGTGCTGGAGTTACTATCATCATGGAAGTGGGCTTCAAGAAGTATATTTTTAATGCTTTTGATTTGGTGTGTGGGGTTGATTAATATGACTTATAAATCCATTTGTCATTTTTATTAAAGCCAAATGAGTTTCCATTCACAGCTCCTTCCCACTTGTAAATTCCTTAATCAGTTTCTCTTTGAGGGTAACCATAGTGCAAGTCTGCAATGCATTTACCATTATTAGGAATAAAGTGAAGAAGATTAATAACATTAAATACTTTGGATATCTTCTTAATTTTGTTAGTTCAATTTCTATGCCATAATATCATCCCAAAATTAAAAATGGCCTCAACAATCCATTAAAATGCACATGCAAAAAAAAAAAAATGAAAAAGTGATTCTCAAATAGACTATAAATTGACATCTAATCCTCTCTTTCATCATGCATGAGAAGCAATAAACATAGTTAACCTTTCTTCGAAACAAAATGAAAAAATCACCAAATTTTGCTGCAGCGGCTCCAGCAGCTCCAGCAGTAATGATGAGAAGCAGCATTCGAAGACGCTTTTAGAGACGCCTTTGAAATTTTGCACATCTGAAGGATCGAATTTTCAGACATTGCCAGTCACGAAGCATGACGATGCATTCACCATCACAGCGGCTGGCTTCTCACCCAATGGTATTACGCGTAAAGTTGCAATAAGCTTCAACAATGTTAGAACAATGATGAATCTGATCATAGAAAGAGCAATGGTTATGAAAATTGTTAAAATGAAAGGATATTTGATAAAAATACTTGTCTCAGAATAAAAAAAAAAAGTTCCAGTACTATTTTATAGCCTTAATCGAATACTCAAATACTTCAATTTTGATTACTTTATCTTATATTTCTAAATTAAAAAAATAACAGTATACAATTTTTAAGTTGGACTTCAATTTTTTATATAGTTACTATTTGTTGTCGTGGATTAGTATGTTGAGAGAGGTGATGTTAAAGAAGGAAATTTGAGAAAGAAATAATGAGACTTGAAACATCATATAATTGTGAATGATTGTTGACATCAAAAATATCGATATGACTGTAAATTTATATCGATAAACAACGATCATTTTATTAACTAAGTGACTACCCTAATTAGCCAATTTTGACTAATAGCCCTAAAGATTCAACCACAGGATATTCCTAATATGGTCATGGATAAAATGATCGTTGGAACCACATTACACATGTTTGGTTGAACTTAAGACAAAAAAAAGTCAAACCAATTTTAACTTGGATTAACCTAAATCTCAGGTTGAAGTTAAACCCTTTGAATTGTTGATTGAGTTCATTATTAAATTTATATTAAAAAGAACATTTGCTCCATCAATTGGGTCACCAATTTGATATATAATATCAATTTAATACATAATCTATAACTATCTTAAAGACCATAATCCTATTAAGCTCAATTGCCGCATGGCTCAAGTCCAACCAACCAAATGGGTCAATTTAGCCATTAAGGCAAATACCACTTTTTAGTATTTGATTGAACCAAACTAATTATGATATCAAATTAATTTCTTGAGAGTAATTGTAGCTAAAGATGTCATTCATAAATATTTTATTCAAAACATATTGATTTGACCACATTGAGGTGATTAATTTAACCAAATGGACCAACATTGTCTTTTTAAGTCCCAAATGTTAAAAGTTCATGTTAAATGATGGAAACATAATGTGATCATAAATATAAAACAATCTAATTTTAGCTTAGTATAAAAAAAAAAGTTGTATATATATATATATATATATATATATATATATATATGTTTTTGTAGTACTTAGAAAATTTATATTAAAGTAAAAAATTAACATCCTATTTGTAAGAAGATCCAAGACAAATGATAAAAAAATGTAAATTAGAGTTTTAGATGAAAAGTCAAGAAAAAAAAATCACAAGTTAATTTCTATTGGTAATGATAATAAAGCAACAATATGGCATTATTGGTTAACTTGTGTATATTATAGATTAAGCTTTAGAACTCTCTTCAAACTCCTTTTGTCCCCTCATATAAAGAATAAACAAGCTCATTTTTTTAGGGTGGGCAAATTTTTTAATAATTAAATGAATAAAAATATGTAATATTTGTTTTATTTGAGAAAAATATAAATAATTAGTAAGATAATATCACTAAAATTATAAGAGAATATTATAAATAGATAAAAAATGTGAAAATTATAACCTATAATTTACATTTTGCTCATCTTCTTAGGCTTAAATATATATAAATTAGTACTGTCAAAGATTTTGAGATTAAATTATTTGACTACTACAAAAGTTCATAAAAGATTAAACTACTCTCCATTCATTCTCGAAATAGTAAGCACAAAATAATTGTTTTTTGTAAAAGCTTATGTGAAATAGGCCCATCAAGAATTTATGAATTTAATTAATATTAATATTAATTGATATGTGCATATTAAATGTTCTTAAAAAAATACAACTTTTGTGTAAATATAAATATTGTTTATAAGAAAAATATAACTAATAATATAAAAATTTTAAAAAATTTTATGATGTAACATTAATATAAATTAATAAAATATAGTTTATAATAAGATTAATTACATGCGATTACAATAAAAAAAAACTTAATTCCATTTTAAGATGTGTATACAATAGAATTTGTTTATATTCATCTCAAAATAATTCTTACGGCATGAATTATTTTTTAATAATAAGTAATGAATTATTTTGAGGATGTGCAAAATTATAAAATTCTCTATCTAATTAAATAAAATCAATTTTTTTGGGTGGACAAATATGTAAAATTATAAAATTATTCATGCCATTAAATAAAATATCCATTTTTGTGGGCAACAACATTACTTGGGTCAAGAATGAGAGTTTATTTATATGTTATAGAAGTGACATTTTTAGATATATAAGTAAAATTTAAACCACTCGAGCGAATAATTTTGAATAGTCCCCTAGATAATGAGATATTTTATGTATTTGGAAGCTCGAGTGAAGTCGAAATTAATAGATCTTGTGGTTGTTAGATTCATTTCGACAAGATACTTGATTTGATTATAAGCATATCATTTTTAAAAATGATTTAGGGACTTAAATAATATCAAAAAAATTTAGTTATATTTTTAATGCTTGATCTAAGATCATTTTGAAATAGATTAGGTAATTTGTGAGAAGATTGAGTTTGCTTCTTCGAGATGATTAGCTTGATTATATGTTTGCTAATATTACCTAAGATTTTGATCTCAGAATATATTTAATTGCACATACATCAAAACTTATGCTTAAGCAAATAAATTTTTGACAATACATCAATGCATATATGTATGAATGCATAAAAATTATAAACTGATAACAATATTGTTTTTCTAACATATTTGTTAAATCCGTAAAATTTTTTAAACAAATGTCCTGGAATCTAAGATTTATTTTCATGATTGGTTCTGATTTGTTTCATTATTTTAGAGCCAGTCCCTTTCGTCTTCTTCCTTTAAAATTTCCATGCAAGTATGCATGAGTCTCTAGTGGCATTAAACCTGTGACATTGTACATTCACATCTATGGCAGATTTTTTGTGCATGTTGACGTTAAGCTGTGCTATCTTATAGCTTGTAGAAATGGCCATGGAAGGTGTAGCACTCAACAATAATCTATTGAATTAAAGGTGATTAAAAATTAATTTATCTTGGACTATGTTCTTTGTTCAAGTACTTTCCGAGGCAATAAGCATAAACACTTCAACTTCTGTAACTTGTTAAGCTTCAAAATCTAAATCTGTAAAAGCTATCAAATATGTTCTCGCTCTTAGCAATTAACTTTAATTATAATACCAAATTTGTCGATTTTTTTATATTTTAACTTGTTGACGACAGTTTATGAGGCAAGTACATCTGCTATACCCCACTTATATATGCATAAAATTTATAAAACGAAGTAATTAGTCATCATAGTTAACATTTTGGAGATTATTTTCGCTGTTTATCCTCTGAATTTCTTTAAAAAAAATTTTAATCTATAAAATTGTATTAACAGGTCTCCTGGAACCTGAGATTTGTTTTCATGATAGGCTTTGATTTATTCGCTAATTCTGTGCTGCTCACTTTACTCTTCATTCTTTGAAATTTTCATGCAAGTATGCATGAGTTCATAGTGGTGTGAGGTCTGTGTGGCAATGGATAATCAGATATATGGGACACTTTGTTGTGGTTGCCGACGTTAAGCTGGGCCATCTTATGGCCAGTAGAAATGACAAGGTGTGGTGCTCAAAGATAATCTATTAAAGGAGATTAAAATCCTTTGTGTAATATCTGTTCGAGTAGGCCGCTGTAGAGTCTCCCACCTTAGAGCTACTGAAGTGAGACTATTTTTGAGTCAATTTTGAGATTCTTCTGAGACAAATTCAATAAATATAACTGTGTGACTTGTGTAATATAAGTGCTTGAGTACCATAATCCTTGTTTTACTCTAGTTTTGATCACACATAATTATTGATTGCACTAATGCTATTCTATGATCTGTTGAACTATGGTACAATTAACTTTTATTGTCATACATAATTAAAGCTTTTTTAGTTATTTGGCATGTAATTTGTAAAAAAATAGTAATAATATATTTTAAACTTGGTGTAGTGCTTTGTCATGAATTTATTTGTATTTCTTAAGCATGAGATTTTAATGAGTAATGATTCTTTTGAAATTCACATCTAAACCCTTGCCTATATCATTTTCATTTCTATTTTCAATTTCATTTACTAGCTATTTGCTTATAGAGAAAAAAAGAGACAAAGAGAGGAGAAAATATTACGTGCAGAGTCCGGACGTAGCTTTACGTCCAAACGTCAATCGCTACGCAACACGTGTCCAATATGAAAATATGGCTTTTTTTACTTAACAGTGTTGTAACTTGACAACGCCTTGACGATGTCGTTTACGTTAACTCGGGTTGGGTCCAATAAAAAACATGAGGAGAAAATATTACGTCGTCGTTCAATTCTTCATCAGCTTTAGGGTTTCTTTTTTGAGCAAAATTTTTCTCAGCCTCGCTCTCTCCGTCGTCCGACCTTTAAAAGATTTGCTAAATCTTGGGCATTAAAATTAAGATTATTGTATTTGCATGAGGTATTTCTTCCTGCATTCTTGAACTTTAATGAATTTAGTTTTCTTTGTTGTTCTCACCGTCGAGTAGGAGAACATTTAGAACATTTGAGTTCTTTAAAAGAAAGGAGATTGTTTTACTGGTTTTTGGAGATGTTTTGCATATATACTCTCTGTACTCTCATGATGGTACACGCCTTTATTTTCAAAATTTTCAACTGTGGGGCTTGTCATATGTTTAGTATATCCCATTGTAAGATATTAGGTGTTGTTTCATGAAGGATTTGATGAATTCTGAGGCCTGTTTGGATATAATATTTTCAGTGGATGGCATTACAATTTATTTGTAAGTTGTTTGATGGCTGTTTGCTTCAGTTTTGCATCTATACTCTCGTACTCTCAGGAGAGTGCACCCTATTTTCTCATTTTTTTTAGATTTTTGACCCTGCTTGGATATAATATGTTCAGTACATGGCTTTACAAGCAATTTGAAGGCTGATTGGTTAGTTTTTAGGATTGTTTTGCATGTGTACTCTCTCTCAAGAGTACAAAATTTTAGTTTTTCAACTATTAAACCCTATTTGGAGTTAATATGTTTACTATATGCCTTTAGAAGCAGTTTGGAGACAGATTTGCATGTGTACTCTCTGTACTCTCATGAGAATATTCTCTTTTTTTTCAGATTTTTTTGGCCTGTTTGGAGAGAATATGTTTAATAGATTTATTAGAAGCAATTTGGAGGCAGATTGGTTAGTTTTGAAGGCAGATTTGCATGTGTACTCTCTGTACTCTCATGAGAGTATAAACTATTTTCTCATTTTTTCTAGTTATTTAATCATGTTTGGAGTTAATATGTTTATTAGATGCCTTTAGAAGCAGTTTAGAGGCTGATTGGTTAATTTTTAGGACTATTTTGCATGTGTACTCTCTGTACTCTCATGAGAGTACACCCCATTTTCTCATTCTTTTAGCTATTTCTCCCTGTTTGGATATAATATATTTAGTATATGACATTATAAGCTATTTGGAGGCTGATTAGTTAGTTTTTAGGGTTATTTTGCATCTGTACTCTCTATACTCTTATGAGAGTACACCTTATTTTTCACTTTTTTCAGTTATTAAACCCTATTTAGAGTTAATATGTTTATTAGATGCCTTTAAAAGCAGTTTGAAGGTTGGTTGGTTAGTTTTGGAGGCAGATTTGCATGTGTACTCTCTATACTCTCATGAGAGTACAGTTTATTTCCTTTTTTTTAGATTTTTTGGCCTGTTTGGAGAGAATATATTTAATAAATTCTATTAGAAGTAATTTGGAGGCTGATTGGTTAGTTTTGAAGGCAGATTTGCATGTGTATTCTTTGTACTCTCATGAGAGTACTGACCATTTTCTCTCTTTTTTTTCAATTATTTAACCCTGTTTGGAGTTAATATGTTTATTAGATGCCATTAGAAGCAGTTTGAAGGCTGATTGGTTGATTGTTAGGGATGTTTTGTATCTATACTCTCTATACTCTCATGAGAGTACACCCCATTTTCTCATTTTTCAATTATTTCTCCTTCTTTGGATATTATATGTTTAGTAGATTATAAGCTGTATGGAGGCTGACTGGTTAGTTTTTAGGGTTATTTTGCATCTATACTCTCTGTACTCTCATGAGAGTACACCTTATTTTTTCAGTTATTTTCAGCTATTAAATCCTATTTGGAGTTAATATGTTTACTAGATGCCTTTAAAAGTAGTTTGGAGGCTGATTAGTTAGTTTTGGAGGCAGATTTGTATGTGTACTCTCTGCACTCTCATGAGAGTACATACTATTTTCTCATTTTTTTTGATTTTTGCTTTGTTTGGAGAATATGTTTAATAGATTCCATTAGAAGTAATTTGGAGGCTGATTGGTTGATTTTGAATGCAGATTTGCATGTGTACTTTATACTCTCATGAGAGTACAGATCATTTTCTTATTTTTTATAGTTATTTAACCCTATTTGGAGTTAAATATATTTACTAGATGCCTCTAGAAGCAGTTTGAGGTGATTGATTAATTTTTAGGTTTGTTTGCATCTGTATTCTCTATACTCTTAGAGAGTACAACCCATTTTGTCATTTTTTTTAAAATTTTTAACCCTGTTTGGATATAATATGTTCAGTATATGGCTTTACAAGCAGTTTAAAGGCTGATTGGTTGATTTTTATGACTATTTTGCATGTGCACTCTCTATACTCTCTTGAGAGTACAACTTATTTTTTCAATTTTTTTAGTTATTAAATCCTATTTGGAGTTAATATGTTTACTAGATGCCTTTAGAAGCAGTTTGGAGGCTGATTGGTTAGTTTTGGAGGCAGATTTGTATGTGTCCTCTCTGTACTCTCATGCACCGGGTACATGAGTGGCTTTGTCACTCTTCTAATGGTACGTTCTACATCTTCAGGTTTGTATTATTTGATGCATTAAAGTTAAGTTATATAAATATTCATTGCAAATCTGGGCAGCAGAGCACATAGGCATCATAAGACTGTCATTTCCTTCTGCAAAGTCACGTATGTTATGATAGCCAAAATAAAGTTTACAGATGATTCCTTCACTGGTTTGGAAGGACACCAGGTAACGCAAAATAATTTCACTTTATTTATCTTAGAATGTATTTATTCATATTATAAATCATCATATTTTCTTATTGGTGTAACACAGCTCTGTTTTTCATTTGAGGAGATATCAGAAGAGGAGATCTGACTCCTTGAAACATTGGTCCCTATCCAGCAGACAACCCATATCGAGCACGATAGCAGCCTCCTTCCAAGTCCAAGGAGTGCACCCAATAATCTCCATATATGATCTCCCCTTCCAATGTATCTAGCCCTCTGCTAGTACCCATTTAGAAAGCTTTTAGAGGATACTTGCGGGTTTGCCTGGAGAGAGTATCATGTTCTAAAGCATCAATTATTGGAATTGATTTATCGCTATTGAGGCAGTGGCTGGTAGGGTCTAGCATGGGGAAGCTCACGTGGGCCTGCAGGGGAATCTCTTGAGGAGGCTATTACGGGGCACATGGAGGCTACCATGGGGAAGCTCACTGTACCATAGGGAGGCTCCAGAGGCTACCATGGGGAAGCTCTGTGGAGGCTTCTACTAGGGAAGCCCCGTGGAGGCTTCCTAGAAACTGTGGAAGCCCCTGAGGGGAAGCTCCTGTGGAGCCTTCCATTGGACATGAAGATGTTGCGCAGCCTTTACTCAAACATCAAGCATGGTGAGAAGGCTCGGTAGCTGAGGAAGATGAAAGTTATATCTTCCCCCTTCACACAAACTTACAGGAAGTCACGTTGCAGAATAACTCCTATGGTAGCCTCCACACAGGATGAGTAGACATCATAAGAGGTATTACTTTGCTTTCTTTTTAATTTAACCTAATAGTAGCTGATTTCACTAATTTTTTATGTAGATTAGCAAAGATGCTCCAATATCATTGGATGAACCACCGACTGCTATCATGGTGGTTGAGGAGCACCAGGTGGAGGTATGCATCATCTTAGCAGATTAAGCCTTAATTCACAATGAATCTAGCTCATCATCACTAATTTCATTACTGAGGCACATCATATTGTTGACTTCTCATCAAGAGATGTTCTGCCCAAGCTAATGTTGTAGTGCATTGACACCTCGTGCTCCCGATTAAATGACAAGTAAGTCATTTTTTATTCAACTCCTTATATATACATAAATCACATATTCATTTAGTAATGCTCACATTCCCATACTTCTCACATGCAGAGGTGATATCATATTCATGGTTGGGAATATCATCATTGTGCGAGGCCAGATTGATGAGTTACTGACATATTAGTATCTGTCAGATGTACATATCGATGTCTTCACCTTTTTACTGGTTGAGAAGTACTCTCTATGTCATGGGCTATATGTCCCCTACCTATATCTTTCATGCCTACACTGAGTAAGTTAATGCATGAAATTTTAGGTAATATGATCCATTCCTAGTTTAGATTATTATAAGCCACTAATTATAAACTTTCTCTTGACTTCTTGTAGAGTTATGCTATGGCGTACAAAATGAAAGCAAAATGTTCATCTAGCATGTCATTGCATATAGTGTTTCAAGGGCTAAGTTACTCTTACTTCTAGTTATAAATAATCAGCATTGGACACTCTTGGTGGGGCATATTAAGCAAGCGGCTTAGTATTTTTATGATTCATTGCCAAACCCAACTCATAAGGTCATTCTTCCTGATATTATAAGAATTGTTCTCATTTTTGCTTTGCCTAAAGTACATATTTTATGCTTAATTATTGACTTTACTTTTTACTCTTTAGATCAAATTACTTGTCAAAGATATTGGCCAGTCTTTCTAGGGATTCCACAAAATGGCTAATCAAAGTGATGAGTGGACTACCAGTCCAAGAAAATAATGTCGACTGTGGGATGTTTGTGTGCAAATACATGAAGGCGTGATCAAACTCCTGGTGGTTGGTGACCACCGATTGGGAAAAAGATGAATTGCTTGATGAGTTACACTATTTTCTATTTATATATGGAAAAAATGATTTGAAAAAAATTTAATTGAAGAACTTTGATGTGTTGAAAATTAATTACTTTATAAATGTATCTATATGGTGTGTTTATGGATGCTATTAGAAGCTATTTTTTCAGCTTTTAAACCTTTTATGGAGAAAACATGTCTAGTAGATGTCATGTTTAGTAGATAATATGTTTGGGGCTTTTAAACCCTTTTTTTAGCTATTTTTTCAGCATTTTTACCCTATTTGGATATAATATATTCAGTAAATAGCCTTATAAGCATTTTGTAAGTTGCTTGATGGTTTTTAGTTTGATTTTGCATGGTGTACTCTCTATACTCTCATGAGAGTACAACCCATTTTCTCAACTTTTTTCAACTTTTTTACTCTATTTGGACTTAATATGTTTACAAGATTCCTTTAGAAGCAGTTTGGAGGCTAACTAGTTAGTTTTGGAGGTAGATTTGCATGTGTACTCTTTGTACTCTCATAAGAGTATAAACTATTTTCTCATTTTTTTTCTAGATTTTTGGGTCTATTTGGAGAGAATATGTTTAATAAATTCCATTAGAAGTTGTTTAGAGCTTGATTGTTAGCTTTTTTGAGCTATTTCGCAGGTTACTCTTTGTACTCTCCTGAGAGTACAACCTACTTTCTATTTTTTTCCCAAATTTTTTTGCCTATTTGAAGAGAATATGTTTAATATATACCATTTGAAGTAATTTGGAGGTTGATGGGTAACTTTTTTAAGTAGTTTGGTATGTGTACTCTCTTTACTCTAATGAGAGTACATACTATTTTCTCAATTTTTCTAGTTTGTTTGGCTCGTTGGAGAAAATATATTTAATACATATCATTTGAAGCAATTTGGAGGCTCATGGGTAGCTTTTTTGAGCAGTTTGGCATGTGTACTCTCATAAGAGTATAGCCTATTTTCTCATTTTTCTTCTAGATTTTTTTACCTATTTGGAGAGAATATGTTTAATATATACCATTTGAATCAATTTGAAGGCTGATGGGTAGCTTTTTTGAGTAGTTTGATATGTGTACTCTCTATACTCTAATGAGAGTATAGTATTTTCTCAATTTTTCTATTTTTTTTGGCCTATTTGGAGAAAATATGTTAAATACATACCATTTGAAGCAATTTCGAGACTGATGGTAGTTTTTTTGAGCAGTTTGGCATGTGTACTCTCTATACTCTCATGAGAGTATATAATATTTTCTCATTTTTTTTTCTAATTTTTTTGGCCTATTTGGAAAAAAAAATATGTTTAATACATACCATTTGAAATAATTTAGAGGTGATGGGTAGCTTTTTTGAGCAATTTGGCATGCACACTCTCTGTACTCTCATAAGAGTACATACTATTTTCTCTTTTTTTTTTCCAATTTTTTTGATCTGTTTGGAAAAAATATATTTAATACATACCATTTGAAGCAATTTGGAGGTTGATGAGTAGCTTTTTGAGCAGTTTGGCATGCGTACTCTTTATACTCTCATGAGAGTACAAACTATTTTATATCTTTTTTTTTTTCAAATTTTTGGGTTTGTTTGAAGAGAATATGTTTAATAAATTCCATTAGAAGCTATTTAGAGCCTGATTGGTAGCTTTTTAGAGTTATTTGCAATTGTACTCTCTGTACTTTCCTGAGAATACAAACTATTTTCTCTTTTTTTATATTTTTTTGCCTGTTTGGAGAGAATATGTATAATAGATTCCATTAGAATCAATTTGGAGGCTAATTGGTTGGTTTTGTAGGTAGATTTGCATATGTACTATCTATACTCTCATGAGAGTACAAACTATTTTCTCTTTTTTTCTAGATTTTTAGGGCTGTTTGGAGAGAATATATTTTAATAGATACCATTTACAGCAATTTGGAGGCTGATGGGTAACTTTTTTGAGCAGTTTGGCATGTATACTCTCTGTACTCTCCTAAGAGCACAGACTATTTTCTCTTTTTTTTTCCAGATTTTTTTTGCCTATTTGGAGAGAATATATTTAATAGATTCCATTAGAAGCAATTTAAAGGCTGATTTGTAGCTTTTTTTGGGTTATTTTGCAAGTGTACTCTCTATACTCTCCTGAGAGTACACATTATATATATATATATATATATATATATATATATATATATATATATATATATATATATTCCGGCTTTTTTGCCATGTCTAGATATACTATGTTCAGACATTCCCTAACAAGCAGTTTCGACGTGCACTGTAGTGGATTTAGGGGATCATTCTGAACCAATTTTATTTTCTATTTTATTTAACACTGATTATAATTTGAAATAAAATAAATTTGACATGCTAAAAATGTATTTGAAGTTTTAATAAATATTACATAAATTCTCTATATAAAATAATAATATCTAGCACCGATCGAAGGTAAAATAGTTATTTTTAAAAATATTTACATTAAAAATATTTTGAATATTTTTGAAAGTATACTTTGTTTGTAAAAATCGTAATAAATGATATAGTACAGATAAACGAGTTAATTGAATTTTTAAATATAAAATAATGAATTTAAGATGAAAATATTTAAACACAATTGTGGATACCTTTTTTTGGCTTTATAAAATACGCGCATGATAAGAGTTGTACCGTTTAGTCAAAATAGTTCAGATCCAAACTTACAATCATTCCAATTACAATCATTCCAAGCATGCCTTATAAAGATCGTGCATGTTAAGAGCAATTCCATTTACTTCTACTAATTTGGATCAGATCTGAAAATCATGCTTTATTTTATAATTTTTTTAAAAGAAAAATAGTTTAAGAGCACTACCATTTACTGAAACTCAATGTCACAATCCAATATATTCTAATAATTTATTAAATATTATTTATTATTTCAGTCAGAGAGCTAAAATGAAAGTTCTACAAAAATTCACATAATTCTCTTTCAAACCTGATTGGCTTCTGGTAGATTTTTGGGGCTGTTTTACACATGTACTCTATGTACTCTCATGAGAGTACACATGCTTTTTGGCATTTTTTTTCAACATTTTTACCAAATCTTTCATTCAAATTGGGAGTTCTAGAGCAGCTTTGCATGTGTACTCTTTGTACTCTCTAAAGAGTACACCCCATTTTCCCATTTTTTGTTAGATGTTATGCCCTGTTTGTAGATAAAATATTTAGTATATGCAAATGCAAGCTATTTGGAGATTATTTTGTCAATTTTAGGGGTTGTTTAGCATGTGTACTCTCTGTACTCTTCAGAGAGTACACTACATTTTCCTCTTTCTGTCAATTGTTTAGCCCTGTTTACAGATAAAATAGTTAGTATATGCAAATGCAAGCTATTTGGAGGTTATTTTGCTGGTTTTAGGGGCTGTTTAGCACATGTACTCTCTATACTCTCTAGAGAGTATACCTCATTTTCCCCTTTTTTGTCAGTTGTTTTACCTGTTTGTAGATAAAATAGTTAGTAGATGCAAATGCAAGCTGTTTGGAGATTATTTTGTTGGCTTTAAGGACTGTTTAACACATGTACTCTCTATACTCTCTAAAGAGTACACCCAATTTTCCTCTTTTCTGTCAGTTATTTTGCCCTGTTTGTAGATAAAATAGTTAGTAGATGCAAATGCAAGTTGTTTGGAGGTTATTTTTGCAAATTTTAGGGGCTATTTAACATGTGTACTTTTTGTACTCTCCTGAGAGTACACTCCATTTTTCCCTTTTATGTTAAATGATCTACCCTATTTGCAGATAAAAATTATAGAAGATGCAAATACAAGTTATTTGGAGGTTGTTTCGCCTGTTTGGAGATAAAATGTTCAATAAATTTTGGTTATATAACACAGAATCCGTTGATGGGAATTTTTAGTTATTTATACTACAAAATATCACCACCACATTAAAAATAAAACCAGCAGATGTCGAAGTACAAAGATTAGTCACCAAGTACAACATACTATCTACTAACTGACACATTTTCAATCAAATCGATATTAAAGTATCTACAGTCGAGGAACACACAACTAAATGATATCATGTATTAAAATATTTTCCTGTAATGATATCCATCATCAGCATAGTGTACCCTCAATCGATTGATTGATTGTTGAGCTTGAGTTAAATTCCTAGAATAGAACATCATATTAGTTAATGATATGTAAGAGCATGACTGACGGGTTTTCCATACATACCTCTGAAAAGAACTTTGGCATAACAGAAAAAGATGTTGCAATGGGTGACCCTACAAGTTCTCCACCCCTCTCAGGTTGTTCTTTGGTCTCTGTAACAACAAAAATATTATGATTTAAAGTTTAAAAGTAATATTTAAAGATTATAATTTCATAGGCAAATAGAAAATTACTCTTGGCTTTCTTGGTTCTCTCCCAAAATCCTTTAAGCTTGCATTTGAAACACCCTTTGGCCGCTATTTGACTGGATCCTCTAAAATGTCATTTCCTTTATCTATTATGGTTGACTTCTTCTTCTTAGTTGTTCTATCAGTTGGAGGTAAATTCTCACATAATATAGAGTCGACATTATCAGATAGTTTTTTAAGATCCCAAATATACTCCTCTATCTTATTACCTTTGTGCTTATTTGATATGCATATCGTGATGTGGTTCCAAAAAATAATGTCAATTTTATTTTCATCATTGTCTTACAGATCTTTTAAGTTCCTGTAAGCACTGTCAAAGTAGATATCCCTCTTTGCTCTAGTTGACTATAACATGAGAAGATACTTATCCGGAATGCGCACAATATCTTTCTGACTAAGAACTCGGATGTAGTGGGCACAAAGCAATCCCATCATTTCAAAAAATTTACAACTATAAGTTACATTTAGGCATGTCTTGTCAAAATGGATAATCCATGTTTTGGAAGCATGTTTATTCTTCAAATTTCTCACCAAATACTCCATGGGATTATCATCTGACACATTTGCTACTAATCCTCCAACTCCATGCAAAAATTCTTCCTAAAATATTGTATAAAGCTTTCTTGTGTAAAACATAGCGGCTTGTTTTAGAATTGGACTGGTCTTAATAATAGGAATAATTGCTGACTGGTTGTACTTGAAATCTTCATCATGTTCATTCCGACGTCATGTGTCCATAACCTTCTCCAATTCTAAGAAATAATCTGTGATTGAACTTATTGGTTTAGAGATTCCATGACATACATTATTTGTGGACTCACTACATTATGTTGATAAGATACCAATACAGAATGAGTCTTTGCAGAATGCGGTGGACCACTTGCATCTAATTTTATAAAGCTCAAACAGCCAAGCATGATCATGCAAATTTCCTTCATCTAGCATGGTAGACCAAGCTTGCTCAAACTCTTCCTGTGAGTCACACTTTCTCATGCATGTATAAAATAAACTTTGAACTATCTTATTATTATTAAAGCAATGTACTTTCGAAGGAGCTTTCTTTGAAATATGCCATTAGCATAACCTATGGCGAGTATGTGGTAATGCAATTTTGATATCTCTCATTATTGCCTGATCTTGATCAGTGGATATTATTATAGGATGTCTATCACTCATTAACTGGAAGAATATTTTTAATAGCCATGTGCATGACTCAATTGTCTCTTCTGATAGAAAGGCTACTACAAATAAGATATTTTTTCAATGATGATTCACTCCAACAAAAGGGACATAGACAAGATTATATTTATTGAGTCGATAGTTTGTATCAAAAATTATGACATCCCCAAAACAATCATATTCTAACATTGACATGTCATTGCTCCAAATAAAACTAACTAAGCTATCTGACTCATCAACTTGGACATCCCATGCAAACATCCCATCCTCCGCTTGCCTTTTCTTGAACAATTATATTAATACATTACTATCACCATTCGCAATCCTCGATCTTCTCTCTTTTTGGATGAAATTGAAAGCATCTCTTTTTGTGAAGCCAATATTCTCCATTCTAACTTCACAGCAAAGCGCTCAATTGCTCAATTTCACTCTGTCATTGTCTTTAACACAGTCGCCTTCTCATCACTGATGCCTCTGTATGATCTGAGAAGATGTAGGTCACCCACTTTGCCAATGAATGATTATGACTTTCTATATATTTTTTAACCTTCCAATTCCCATCTAAATTAATAGAAAATATAATCATGGCCTGACAACCCTTCCTTGTATCTATTTTCTGAAATTTGACTGAGCAGTTTAGATTAACAGCTTTCTTCCGACCTGCTTTTGCACATAAAAAAATCCTTTGATTTCAATTTATTAGAGTTTGGCTAATAACTAGTATGATCCTTCCTAACACTGAACCTAATTTGATGTGCATAATCACAGTACAATGCATACGCCTCCTTTTCATTATAAACAGTGGTGCCAAGGAGTTTCCCCACATTTGAGTCATTAGACATAATGACTTCATCATTGCACCGGTAATTTATCTCATTCACCTACTCAAACACAAATATGTCACAAGCAAAATAGCCCCAAAAACTAGGAAATTCTTTATAAAACACCTCCAAACTTCTTACAATGGGACATAATAAACATATGATAAGCCCATAATTATAAAAACTAGAAAAATGGGGTGTGCCCTCATGAGAGTACACCAAATTCTTCATGAAACATCTTCAAATAGATTACAATGTGATATATATGACACGCCCTATAATAGAAAATTTTAGAAAAAACGGTGTACCCTCATGAGAGTACATAGAGTACACATGCAAAATAACTCCAAAAACTACCAAATTCTTCATGAAACATCTCCAAACAGATTACAATGAGATATAGTAAACATATGACATGCCCCACAATTGAAAATTTTTGAAAATAGGGTGTACCCTCATGAGAGTACATAGAGTACACATACAAAATAGCTTTAAAAATCAATAAATTCTTCATGAAACATCTCCAAACAGATTACAATGGGATATAGTAAACATATGACACGCACCATAATTAAAAATTTTAAAAAATTGGGGTGTACCCTCATGAGAGTACACATGCAAAACAGTTCCAAAAATCAATAAATTCTTCATGAAACATCTCCAAACAGATTATAATGAGATATAGTAAACATATGACACGCCCCATAATTGAAAATTTTAGAAAAAATGGGGTATACCCTCATGAGAGTACACATCATACACATATAAAATAGCTCCAAAAATTAACAAATTATTCATAAAATATCTTCAAATAGATTACAATGGGATATACCAAATATATGATAAGCCCCACAATTGTAAAAATTAAAAAATGGGGTATACCCTCATGAGAGTACTCAGAGTACACATACAAAATAACCCCAAAACTAGCAAATTTTTCATGAAACACCTCAAAACATCTTACAATGGGATATCTTAAACATATGACAAACCCCATAGTTGAAAAAATTGAAAAAATGGGGTGTACCCTCATGAGAGTACAGAGAGTACGCATATGAAACAACTCCTAAAACCAGCAAATTCTTCATGAAACCTCTCCACACATCTTCCAATAGGTTATGATAAATAAATTGCAAACCCCACAATTTAACATTTTGAAAAAAATGAGGTATACTCTCACGAGAGCACAGAGAATACACATGCAAAATAGCTCCAAAAATCAGCAAATTCTGCATGAAACATCTCAAAACATCTTACATTAGCTTATGGTAAACATATGACAGGCCCATAGCTAAAAAAATTGAAAAAATAAGGTGTACTCTCATGAGAGTACACATGCAAAATAGCCCTAAAAACCAACCAATCAGCCTCCAAACATCTTGTAATACCATATAATAAATATATTATATCCAAATAGGGAGAAATAGCTAAAAAAAATAAGAAAATGGGCCTAAAAACTAACCAATCAGCCTCCAAATAGCTTGTAATGCCATATACTAAATATATTATATCCAAAGAGGGAGAAATAGTTGGAAAAAAATGAGAAAATGGGGTGTACTCTCATGAGAGTACAAATAGTACAGATACAAAATATCCTAAAATCAATCAATCAGCCTCCAAACTACTTTAAAAGACATATAGTAAACATATTAACTCCAAACATGGTTAAATAGCTAAAAAATGAGAAAATGGGGTGTACTCTCATGATAGTACAGAGGCTACACATGCAAAACAACTCTAAAAATCAACCAATCAGCCTCCAAACTACTTGTAATGCCATCTATTAAATATATTATATCCAAACAGGGAGAAAGACCTAAAAAAAATAAGAAAATAGGGTGTACTCTCATTAGAGTACAGAGAGTACACATGCAGAGGCTACACATACAAAATAGCCCTAAAAACCAACCAATCAGCCTCCAAACTGGTTGTTATGCCATCTACTAAACATATTAACTCCAAACATAGTTAAAAAGCTTTAAAAAAAAGAAAATAGGGTGTACTCATGAGAGTACAAAGAGTACACATACAAAATAGCCCTAAAAATCAACCAATCAGCCTCCAAATAACTTGTAATGTCATCTACTAAATATATTATATCTAAACATGCCAAAAAATCTAAGAAAAAAATGAGAAAATAGTTTGTACTCTCATAAGAGTACAGAGAGTACACATACAAATCTGCCTCCAAAACTAACCAATAGTCTCTAAACTGCTTCTAAAGGCATCTAGTAAACATATTACCTCCAAATAGGATTTAATAGCTGAAAAAAACTAAAAAAATGGGGTATACTCTCATGAGAGTATAGAGAGTACACATGCAAAACAACCCTAAAAACTAACCAATCAGCCTCCAAACAGCTTGTAATGCCATCTACTAAATATATTATATCCAAACTTGGAGAAATAGCTAAAAAAATGAGAAAATGGGGTGTACTCTCATGAGAATATAGAGTACACATACAAAATAGTTCCTAAAATAAGCAAAGTCATCTTGCAAAGAACTACTAATAGTGTACAAAATATACATTAAATAAAAGAATTTCAAAGAATATCACTAATAAACCCTAAAAAAATGTATATATAAAACGGTTCAGAAAATTTACCAATGCATTTTTATTTAATACATCTCGGCTAAATTGGTCGCAATATTATCAAGGTCACAACTTCCAAATTCATTCTCCATCTTCACGGTTCTTCCTGAAAATGAAATGAGATTTTTTGTTTCTCTCTCTGAGCTCGATTTATTTGAAATATATATATAATATGCCCTAAATCTATTTATATATTATTTTTAAATTTCTCTAGCGCATTCAAACGCCATTTCTCCCTCTATTTTACAGACTGGTAGCAGTTAAAAGGCGTCATTAAAATCATAAAATTATACTATTAAATAAAAAAAGTCATATTTTCATATTAGACACGTGCTGCATAGCGATTGGTGTCCGGACATAAAGCTACGTCCGGACTCCGCACGTAATATTTTTTTCAAAGAGAGGGTCTAGAAAGCTCATCTTGGAGGATGTAGATTCTATTGAGTGGTTCAAATTAGTTGAGTAATTAAACATAATAATAATATTATTTTAATAATTTAAAATGAAAATAAAAGAGTGAAAATATTAATCCTAAATAAAAAATTAGAATGAAATAAACAAAAATAGATATGAATTTTACACTAAAAGTATAAGTCCCAACCTCAAGCACTAGAAGAAACTAATTGTAGATTATTTTCTATTCAAATGGACCACTATACTATAAAAAGTTAATTGGATATTCTAATGAAATGTGGAGTCTTCTTATTGAACCCCCACCAATTCAATGAAATTTCTTGAAATGGATAACAGAGTCCATGAGAAGATTAGCTTTGGATATGATATTTTCATGGATAAAACTATGATCTTCAATTTTTCGGAGGATTTTCTCCATAAAGCATCCTTGTCGCATATATCTTTACGAGTGTTGCTGCAAATTTAATCAATTTGATGTCATCATTCCTCTCATTTTGTTATATTGTATGGAGCTTGATCGACTTGATTTTGAGCTACTCCTAAGATATTTGAATGTGCATTTAATTTTTCTTGTATCTTTATGAGATAATCTATTTATAAATAAAAGAATAATAAAAAATATCTTGTCCCATTAAATTAATTATTTTATCAAGATTTTTGTATGCATGAAAAAATGAATCCATGATTTCTTTTAAAGTCTTAAAGATTAATAAAATCATGCATTTTTTTATCAATGATTAGTCTATTTGATCATTAATTGTTATTTCAATTTTATGATGTTTAATCTCTGAAAAAATTGATAGAATGCTTTCTCTTTAATTAAAAAAAAAACTAATTTTAAACCATATATTAATCGCTAATCATTATATTCTAACTTAATTGACATTAAAGCTTAACATTCTTTAAAAAAAACAATTTTATTTCAACTCAAAAAACATCCTCGTGATTTGACTTGTGTAAGTAATTTTTACTATGCTTCATCTTCACGACTTTTTTTTCATTATTTGAGTTTGACATTAGTTATTCAAATGGAATATGTAATCTTAAAAAATTCATTCTTTCTCATAGAAAACATTAAAAAAAATCATTATGTTTCATAATGGCGAGAATTCTCTGTCTCTCTCTCTCTCTCTCTCTCTCTCTCTCTCTCTCTCTCGTGAAGGTATGATCATGGTTATAAAAATCAAATCAAGTAGTTGAACCAGTGAGATCATGAACTGCTCCTTAAAATGGATTCAGTTTGATTTAACAAATGAATTTTAAGAAATGGATATCCATTTAAATGTAATATTTTTAAACTTTTTTAAATATATATACTACATTTTATGATATATATATATATACACACTTATTACCATCATTAAAAATATTACATTATTTAAATAAATTAAATTAATTTTAACAATACTTATTTCATCACATTGCTATCAGACTACACATGCTCATTTATCAAAATAGTTGAAAGCTCATTTTACTTAGCCCTCAAAATTTAAGATAAAATCTGTCTAAATAGTAATTCGCCCGTTGTTATTACTCATGCCACACCAACTTTCACAGAAAACAAGCTGCTTAATTCAATTTCAATTGTTTGCCCATCCAATTATATAGAGTAGGAATTAAGGAACCATTTGAGGCAGCTATAAACCTTTTTCAATTACACTAAACTATTACAAAAAATAAATTTTTTTCACAGCTTCAAAAATTGGATAATAACTTTATTACCAATACCACTTTAATAGATCTGCTTATAAAAAATAAAAATAAATATTGTCCCAAGTCATTATCAAACAAACTGTGATAACTTGCTAAAAATAAAACAATAAAAATTTTTTTGCCACGAGCTAACCTTAAATCTCTCTAAAAGCTGGGGTATGCTCTAGTGTTAGCCACTACATCTACTTGATCAACTTTCATTGCATGGAGGGTGGCTGTCCTATCTCAAATCTTATTTATTAAAAGTATGTTCAAAATGCTCAATCTTAATGCTAACTTTTGTGATGATCCAAGCTCAATTCATTTGAATTCATATCTATTTACACTTGGTTTGAACTCGACTTAAACTTATTCATTTTATAATCAATGAGCTTCAAACAAGCAACTCATTTAAGAAAATAAAAAGCCTTATCTAGCTAAGTAGATTGAGCCTTGATAGATAAATATTGTTAAGCTTAAAAAAACAAAATTTTAATTTAAAGGTCTAAAATTTAAACTTATAATGGCCGAGCAAATCATTCTTTTTTTAAAAATTCATTAAAAATTTTTACATGATTATGAACAACCTCCCACAAAGTGAGAGGTTATAAATTCAACAATTCAACTTAATCCTGTAAAGCAAATGAATAGTATTTTTTTTAAAAAAGTATCAAAATGATGCGAGAGCCTAAATGTAAATAATCAAGCCATAGTTGAGTTTCTTAACTAATTTATTGACAAGTAAATGATATCACTCAACAACAACAAGCTTTTACCCCCACTATGTGAGGTCATCTATATGAATTCTTCTTCTCGATTGTGACACATTAAATATCAAATTATCAGTTAATTCTAATAAAATAAGATCACTTTTTGTACTACCTAATCAAATCTTTTTAAATCTACCTCTACCTTTCTTAACATAGGTCAGATCATAATACACCTATTCTTCTATCTAGGCCATCGGACGCTAGACATTTTATGTGACCAAACCATCTAAAGTGACTCTCTAATCTTATCTACCACTAGAGCTATTCCAACCTTTTCACATATATATCCATTTTGAATTATATCTGTAAGTGTAAAGTCAATCATCCAACTGAGTATTCTAATCACTACAACACTTAATTTTATACTTCTCTACCAATATTATGTGTCATAAATCATTGCTTGTTCATTTCTCTTGAGTCTAAGTGATACTTTTCTATCACACAATAGGCTAGATACATTCCATCATTGACCATCCATCTTGAATTCTACTAATAGCATCCCCAACTATTTCACCATCATTTTGAACAATTGCCCTAAGATACCTAAACTATTCACTATTTTTTAATGACTTGATCACCCAATATCACAACCCCACTACTAAATCTTTTATAACTAAAATTACAATCCATATATTTGATTTTAGATCTACTTAAACGAAAACTTTTAGACTCTATATTTGATCTCCATAATTCAAGTTTCTCTTGAACTCCCTCTCAAATATTATCAACAAGAAGAATATCATCAACAAAAAGCATATACCAAGATACATCTTCCTATAAATGTCTAGTAAAAACATCCATACACAAAAAGATATGAGCTTAAAGCTGATCCTTGATGTAATCCAATTGAAATAAAATAATATTTGGTCAATCCTCCTTGTATCTGAATGCAAGTAACAGCTCCAATATACATATCCGGAATGGCTTGAATATAAGCAAATGAACTCCTTTCTTTTCTAGAATTCTCCAAAGCACATCTCTTAGAACTTTATCATATACTTTCACTAAATCAACAAATTTCATATGTAGATCATCCTTCCTCTCTCTATACTTCTCCATCAAAACTCTTAACAAATATATAACATTCATAGTAGACTTACTTGACATGAAATCAAATTGTTTTAAAAACTTTGGTATCGTATCATAATCTATGTTCAATTACTCTCTCTCATAATTTTAATGTATGGCACATTAACTTAATTCTTGTATAATTTTCACACTCATATGAATCACATTTAATCTTAAATGATATCACTCATATCTATCAACAAATTGTTCACATTTGTTCATTTAACAATCGAGTATTCATAAAATTGTTCAAAATTATTCAATTAATCAATCAATCATAACTCTTGTCAAGTTGAGTCATAAGTAGCTTATCAAATGCTCGATTCATTTGCACCGTAATTACATCATTCCATATCAAGATCAAAGTAGAATGGATAAATGCAACCATATAGGTGCAGCCCTATCAATCATGATATTGGTGGTTTGACTAATCGATGCACAAGAGATTATATAAGTAACTCCCTTGTAATGTACAATGCCAAGCTCTTTATGGACTCAAAATTAGACACAACCCAAAGCATTACATTTGACCTTACCATCTTTAAATTCTTATACTCTTCCAACATTCTATCATGATAAATCTTTTAAAATACTTGTGAAAAAAAGATATATGTTGAAGGTGATAATGAACTGATTCTGACAACATTAAAAAATAGTTAGCATTACATATAACTTTTAAAAATTAAAAGGAATACAATATGATTGCTCAGTGCATTTATTTCATCAACAGAACAAAAAAAACTTTGGATTAATTGATGCAGTTCTACAATGCATGCAATTCTTCTTATTTTATTCGCAGAAGAGAAGCCATGTTTAAATTTCTACAATGCCAGAATGCTCAGAATGCTTTTAACTCATACTTACTTTGCCTGGGATTTCAACTCCAACACCCTCTTCTCTATACTCTTCAATGCATCACCATAAAGGGTTATCAATTGGAAAAAGCACATATAAAAATACTAAAGCATCAGCACAAAAAGATCGTTAAAACTATCATCTAAGTTATTGTGCTAAGACACCTATGTAGCAATAAAGAAAACCCTTAAACCGTTCTAAAAAGAAAATAACATTAATAAATAATCTTGGTTTTCAAATTTCAAATAATGAAAATCAACTAATTTATTGTGCTGAGACAACAAAGAGGCCATAAAGAAAACCACCCTAAACCTGTTCTAAAATAACAAATCAACTAATTTCGAATAATGAATCCATCAAATGCTATTGTCTAACTCAAAAAGTGTTTAGAGAGTACCTCATCAAGTTCTTTTTCAGTAATGATAAGGGAAGGTGCCATCATAATGCTATCTCCAACAACTTTGATTAGCAATCCACGTTTCTGACACTCTGCTCCAAAAATGGATCCAACGCCTGGAGAGCATCGTGATGAGTAATTAAAGGACTAAGTTTAAACGTTTAGTTCTTTCTTCTTTTCGGTACTTACCCCATTCAGAAGGGAAAGCATCATTTGGAGATTTGTTGCCATAAAATCTGTCCCAAGAATCAAGCCTGTGCCTCTAATCTGAAACAACAATATTTTTTGTATTAGATAAAAAAATGTGAACCCATCTGCTTTCAAGAACACTGCCATAAAAAAATTAAAATAACAAATTTGATATTTATTAGCTTGCATCCTTCAAGTTTAAACTCGTAGAGGTCACCATCATCAAAATTTACTTTATCCCAACTACTTAAGATCAACTTTATAAATCCTCATTCTTTATTTATTACAATTAAGTATTGTATGAAATGTTATACTTAATTTGCATAAATCTTTCTGTACAACTTCCATGTTACCATTAGTTCCTTTTTTTATTTTTTTTGCATTAATTTTATCTACTAATTTTATTAGTGCATCACACTAACTTCCTTTACAAGTCCATAACAAATTTTTATTACTTCACTATCTTAATGTCAATATATGCTACACTGACCACCAAATATAAAAAGAATTATTTATCGATCTATTGTGTTATAAAATCATCCTAATATTAGCACTTATGTCATGCTTTAAGTTATCCAATAGATGATAGAAATTATAGAAAAAAACCTATAAATGATAGAAGTGAAGCACCTCTCCAATAATGGGACTATCTGAGAAAGCTTTGATGCCCTCCTGAAACTTCAGGGAAATGGCTCGCACTTGCTCCGCGATATTTCTATCTTTGAAATAAAGGAGTTATTCATATTAGGTATTAAGATATCACCAAGATGTGCATATATAAAACAATAATTGCTAGAAAATATGAACCAACATATTTTCAAACACTACACCTGTAAATCTTGAGAGCTTCTCATGCAACGGCACATGACACTGGATGCCCGAAATAAGTGAAACCAATGCAAAATGAACTTGAGATGTACAGATAACTAAGTTGTATGATAGGGTCTAGGATTTTCTAAAATATATCCAAGATAAAACACAATAACATGCATATATAAATATATATATATATATATATATATATATATATATATATATATATATATATATATATATATATATATATATATATAACAAGATAAGTAATCACAAATAAAGGATGTAGTCCATAGATACAAGGAGAAGACTCCCCAAAAATTGTCAATCAAAACTTGCACCACACTCAAACAAGATGATCCAAGAAGTACACAAATTTGTGCAAAAATAAGAATTTTATTAACCAATTGTTATTATCAATCCTCAAACCTTAGGAAAATTATAGCCCAAAAATTTTTGCAAGTTGAAAAATTGTTGAAAACTAGCAAAAATCACAATTTTTGGTCCTTAGTCCATGCTAGTTCTTAACTAATTGTTAATAGGGAACTCAGCAAATAGTTTAAATGATTAAGAGGTCTAAGGCAAATTGATTTTCTCTCTAATCATCTTTTCATTATTAGTGGTCATTTTATTCACAAATGCTCAAAGCAACTACAAAAAAATGGTTAGATTGAAAGTAGCAAATGTGGTAATAGCAAAACCATCATTAATAGCTGTAAATGAACCTAGCATTTGTTTGGCTCATAATTGGGCTGCAAATGAACCAAGCATTCGTTTAGCATTCAATTTATAGATGACACTATTTTTATATAGTCTATTTCCATTAGTTTGGCTCATAATTGGGATGCAAATGAACCAAGCATTCAGCAATCTATTCCTAGCTCAACTCAATAGGAGCTCCATTCCTGATCATTTGTGCAACAGCGGTTTAAAAAAGAACAGAAAAAAAGAGAACTAAACTGCAGTGTCGGTTTAGAGAACCAAATAGTTTTGGTTTAGTTTTGTTTTATTTTGTTTATTTTTGGTTTAGGTTTATTTTTATTTTTAGTTTAGGGTTTAGGTTTTAGTTTTAGGTTTATTGTTTATGTTTAGATTTTTATTTTATTTTATTTTTAGTTTTTTTTATTTTTAATTTAGGTTTAATTTTTATTTTATTTAGGTTTTTTTATTTTTTTTTACTTTAGTTTAGGTTTATATTTATTTTATTTTAGTTTAGTTTTATTTTTTTATTAAGGTTTAGGTTTTATTTTTTATTTACTTTTAGGTTTATTTTTTAAGTTTAACTTTTTATTTAGTTTTTATTTTATTTTATTTTAGGTTTATTTTATTTTTATTTTACTTTTAGTTTTTATTTTATTTAGTTTTTTATTCTTAGGTTTTATTTATTTTTTAGTTTAGTTTAGGTTATTATTTATTTTATTTTTGTTTCTTTTTATTAGTTTATTTTATTTTATTTTTAAGTTTAGGATTAGTTTATAGTTTATGTTTTTATTTTATTTTATTTTTAATTTTATTTTGGTTTAGATTTTTTATTTATTTTTTTTAGGTTTTATTTTGTTTAGGTTTAGGTTTTTAGCTTTTTTGGGTTTAGGATTTTTTTGGGTTTAGGGTTTTTGGGTTTAGGGTTTATGGTTTAAGGTCTAGGGTTTAAGGTTTTTAGGGTTTAGGGTTTAGGGTTTAGGGTTTAGGGTTTAGGTTTTTGGTTTTAGGTTTTACTTTAGGGTTTAGTGTTTTTTTTTAATAGAGAACTAATTCAGATTCAACATTTCTTCTATTATTTATTTAGTTTATTTTTTTGGTGTTTTAATTTTAGGTTTGTTTTATTTTATAGTTTAGGTTAGGTTTTTATATAATTTATTTTAATTTATTTAAATTTTAGGTTTAGGTTTAGGTTTTAGTTTAGGTTTTATTTTATTTATTTTATTATTTTATTTAGGTTTTAGTTTTTTTTAATTTTATTATTAGGTTTTATTTAGTTTATGTCTTAGTTTTTAGATTTTTAGGGTTTTGGGTTTAGGGTTTAGGGTTTTAGGGTTTAGGGTTTAGGGATTAAGATTTAGGGTTTAAGGGTTTAGGGTTTTAATGTTTAGGGTTTAGGTTTAGGTTTAGTGTTTAGGGTTTAGGATTTAGTGTTTAGGCTTTAGAGTTTAGGGTTTTTAGGGTTTTAGGTTAGCTTAGGGTTTAGTGTTAGTTTAGGGTTTCAGGTTTAAGGTTTATTGTTTAGTCTTTAGGCTTTAAACTTTAATGTTTTTGTGGTTTATGGTTTAGTGTATGGGCTTATTTAGGGTTTAGGGTTTTAAGGTTTATGGTTTAGGGCTTAGGGTTTAGGGTTAGGGTTAGGGTTTAGGATTTAGGGTTAGTTTAAAGTTTAGTGTTTTTTAGGGTTTAGGGTTAGTTTTAGATTTAAGGTTTAGGGTATTTTTTAGGGTTTAGGTTTTTGGATTTAAGGTTTTAGGGTTTAGGGTTTAGGGTTTAGAGTTTTAGGTTTAAGGTTAGTTTTAGGGTTTAAAGATTAGGGTTTAAGGTTTGGGTTTTTTTATTATTATTTTTTAAATTAAGTAAACTGGTAGGTTAGGTTTATTTAGTTTATTTATTTAGGTTTATTTTTATTTTTATTTAGTTTAGTTTATTTATTTAAAGTTTATTTATTTTAGTTTAGGTTTTTTATTTTAGTTTATTTTTTAGGTTTAAGTTTAGGTTTAGTTTTTTTTTTTTGTTTAAGTTTAGGTTTTTATTTCATTTTTTTAGGGTTAGGTTTTAGGTTTTTAGTTTAGGTTTATTTTCTAGGTTTTATTTTTTTAGATTAGGTTTATGTTTATTTTTAGTTTATTTAATTTTATTTAGTTTATGTTTAGGTTTAGGTTTAGTTTATTTTAGGTTTATGTTTAGGTTTTTTTAATTTTAGTTTAGTTTATTTTAGTTTAGGTTTAGTTTTATTTTGCTTTTATTTGAGGTTTAGGTTTTTTATTAGTTTAATGATTAGGTTTTATTATTTATTTATTTTTTAGTTTATTTTTTAGGTTTTGGTTTCTATTTAATTTTTATTTTATTTTATTTTAGGTTTTTTTATTTTTATTTTAGCTTTAGTGCTTATTTTATTTAGGTTTTTAATTTTTTTTAGTTTAGTTTAGGTTTTATTTATTTTATTTTAGTTTAGTTTTATTTCCATTTATTTTCTTTTATGTTTAACTTTAGGTTTGGGTTTAGGATTAGGTTTTTGTTTAGGTTTTTATTTTTTATTTTTTTTATTTTGGATTAAATTTTATTTATTTATTTTAGTTTTAGGTTTTATTTAGTTTAGGTTTAGGTTTTTAGGTTTTTAGGGTTTAGGGTTTAGGGTTTATGGTTTTAGGGTTTAGGGTTTTAGGTTTTAGGTTTAGAGTTTGGGTTTAGTGTTTATGGTTTAGGCTTTAGTGTTTAGGCTTTAGGGTTTAGAGTTTTTAAGGATTTGGGGTTAGGTTTAGGGTTTATGGTTTATGGTTAGTTTAAGGTTTAGGGTTAGTTTAGGTTTAGGTTTAGTTTTAAACTGATTTATGTATTAGGGTTAGTTTATTATTTTGGGTCTAGGGTTTTAGGGTTTAGGGTTTAGGATTTAGGGTTAGGGGTTAGTGTTAGGGTTTAGGGTTTAAGGTTATGGTTTAGGGTTTAGTGTTTAGTGTTTACAGATTTTTTAGGGTTTAGGGTAGGGCTTAGGGTTTATTTAAGGTTTAGGGTTTAGCATTTAGTGTTTAGGATTTAAACTTTAGGGTTTAGGGTTTTAGGGTTTAGGGTTTAGGGTTTAGGGTTTAGGGATTAGGGCTTAGGGTTTTAGGGTTTACTATTTAGGGTTTAGGGTTTAGAGTTTCAAGTTTAAGGTTAGTTTTAGGCTTTAGGGTTAGATATTTTATTCCTTTTTTATTTTTTATTTTTTTTTTTTGAAATTAAGTAAACTCATAGGTTTATGTTTATTTAGTTTATTTTATTTTTTTATTATGATTTAGGTTTATTTTTATTTTTATTCGATTTAGTTTATTTATTTTAGTTTATGTTTTCTATTTTGGTTTATTTTTCAGGTTTAGGTTTAGGTTTAGGTTTATTTTTTAGTTTAGTTTTATTTTTATTTAATTTTTTTAGGTTTAGGTTTTATTTTTTATTTTTAAGTATAAGTTTAGTTTTATTTTATTATTTTGTGTTAAGTTTAGGTTTATTTTTTGGTTTTATTTTTAAGTTTAGGTTTAGGTTTATTTTTAGTTTATTTTATTTTATTTAATTTTGGTTTAAGTTTATTTTATTTTAGGTTTAGGTTTAGGTTTTATTTATTTTAGGTTAGGTTTAGGTTTATTTTAGTTTTATCTTAGGTTTAGTTCTTTTTCTTAGTTCAGGGTCTAGGGTTTTTTTTCTTAGGTTTTATTTTTAGGTTTATCATTTAGGTTTAGGTTTTTATTTAGTTTTTTTTAGGTTTAGTTTTTATTTTATTTAGGGTTTTTATTTTTTAGGTTTAGGTGTATTTGGTTTTAGTGTTTAGGCTTATTTTATAATTTATTTAGTTGCTTTAAGTTTAGGTTTAGGATTTCGGGCTTAGGGTTTAGGGTTTAGGTTTAGGGTTTAGGGTTTAAGGTTTAACATTTAGGGTTTTAAACTTTAGGGTTTAGGGTTAGGATTTAGGGTTTAGGATTTTTTAGGGTTTAGGGCTTGGGTTTAGGGTTTAGGTTTTAGTATTGGGTTTAGTTTAGGTTTTAGTTTATCTTTAATTTATTTTAGTTTATTTTATTTTTTTATTTATGTTTATTTTTTATTTTTATTTAGTTTTGTTTATTTATTTTAGTTTATTTTTTTATGTTTATATTTAGGTTTGGGTTTATTTTTTAGTTGAGTTTTATTTTTATTTTACTTTTTAGGTTTAGGTTTTATTTTTTATTTTATTTTTTTTAGGTTTTTAATTTTTGGTTTATTTTTAGGTTTTATTTTTTTAATTTAGGTTTAAGTTTATTTTGATTTTATTTTATTTTATTTAGCTTAGGTTTAGGTTTAAGTTTAGTTTATTTTAGGATTACATTTAGGTTTAGGTTTATTTTCTTTTATTTATTTTATTTTTATTTTAGGTTTTGGTTTTTTTTAGTTTAGGGCTTAGGTTTTATTTTTTATTTAGTTTTTTGGTTTTATTTTATGGTTTATTTTTTAGGTTCAGTTTTTTATTTAGTTTCTATTTTATTTTATTTTGGGATTATTTTATATTTATTTTCATTTAGTTTTTATTTTATTTGAGCTTTTTATTCCTAGGTTTATTTTATTTTTTTAGTTTTGTTAAGTTTTATTTCTTTTATTTTAGTTTATTTTTATTAGTTTATTTTCTTTTATTTTAAGGTTTAGGTTTAGGTTTTAGTTTTAGTTTTTATTTTATTTTATTTAGGTTTAGGTTTTTTTATTTATTTTATTTTTAGGTTTTTTTTTAGTTTAGATTTAGCTTTTTAGGTTTTTAGGGTTTAGGGCATAAGGTTTAGGATTTAGGGTATAAGTTTAGGGTTCAAGGTTTTAGGGTTTAGGGTTTTAAGGTTTAGGGTTTAGGGTTAGTGTTTAGGGTTGAAGGTTTAGGGTTTAGTGCTTAAGCTTTAGGGTTTAGGGTACTTAGAGTTTAAGGTTTAGGGTTTAGGGTTAGCTTAGGGTTTAGGGTTAGTTTAGGGTTATGGGTTTAGGCTTTATGGTATATGATTTTTAGGGTTTAGGTTTAGGGTTTATGGTTAGTTTATGGTTTAGGTTTAGGTTTAGTAGTTTTAGGGTTTAGGTTTGGGTTAGGTCTGTTAGTTTGGTTTAAGGTTTAGGCTTAGGCTTTAGGTTTTAGGGTTTAGGTTTAGGATTTAGGGTTTGTTTTTCAATTTAAGTAAACTGATAGGTTTAGGTTTTATTTAGTTTATTTTTTATTCATTTTAGTTTATATTATTTTTTATTTTTACTTAGGTTTATTTTTTTATTAGGTTTAGTTTATTTATTTTTGGTTTATTTATTTTAGTTTAGGTTTTTTTATTTAAGTTTATTTTTTAGGTTTAGGTTTAGGTTTATGTTTATTTTTTAGTTTTGTTATAATTTTATTTTATTTTTAGGTTTAGGTTTTATTTTTTATTTTTAGGTTTTGGTTTAGGTTTTTATTTTATTTTTTTAGGTTAAGGTTTTAATCCTTTATTTTAGGTTTATTTATAAGTTTTTTTTAAAGTTTATGTTTAGGTTTATTTTTAGTTTATTTTATTTTATTTGGTTTAGGGTTTAGGTTTAGTTTATTTTATTTTGTTTATTTTAGGTTTAGGTTTTTATTTAGTTTTTATTTTATTTAGGGTTTTGTGCCACCATCCTTCAAGATCTTTGATGGCAGTGGGAACCCACGATAACACATTGCATAATTCAGACTCGGCTGTTGCAACATGGGTGGCTACAATGCACTCTCTACGCCTTTTTAGTTAGTCAAATGTTGTATTTGATTGGTGTCGAGCGCCTTGAGTTGTGAAGACTTTTTGTTGAGTTGGAGCACCTTTTCATCATGAGGTTTGCTAGAGCTCAGTCGAGGGTAAATGTAGGCGACCTCATTATAGAGAAAAAGAAACTCAATGAGTCCCTTGTTGACTACATTCTCAGGTGGCTCAAAGCATGAAATATGAACCTGTTGTCAGAACACCATGCCTTTGATATTCTTCTCAAGAATATCCATGACTCGGTCGCCTTCATGCTTAAGGGATTTACCATCAAAACATTCGAGAAATTAATCGATAAGATTGCTAGCATACAAGAGGAAGCCAAATAATTGCCCTTTCATGACCAATCATCTAGGCCCAAGCTATAGAAGGTGTTTGAGAAGAAGCCACGAGGTTGTGTATTAGGTGGACGGAGGCGACCAGAGTTCAATATGAGACTACGAACTGACCTCCATTGCCACCTTTTATTCCACCACTCATCATACCCAACCGGTCGCCATCGATCATTTTCCCACCTTAGCGACTACCACGGAGATATTCATATCCATCTCCAGGTAGCTACTTTCCACCTACTCTTGTTGATAGATTGAATAAACCATATTCATTCAGGAGGGAGGTAGTTAGGAAAATCTTTAAGAATCTCTTAAAGAAACCTGACTTTCAATTACAAGAGCTTGAGAGGCTGGAAGAAGTGGCCAAGAGCTATAATCCTTATTGCCCGAATGTTAGGCCATGTTAGAGGATTGTATCACTTTTAAGGACTAACTTGAGTGCAACTAAGTTATGAGCCTTAGTTATCCCTAACGAACACTTATTAGAACAACCATCTAGTTCTGTTAGAGTAATCTTTGGGGATACTTGCGATCCTCTTAAGACCAAAGAAAGTTAGGATATCTCCCTATCCCAAACCTCTAAGAAGATCATTTCTAAGATTAAGAAGCTTTCCTTGTAGGTGCCTGAAGTATCTCAAACCTCCAACACCAAGAAAGGTTTGCTAGTTACAAAGGACAAGTCAGGGAGGGTGACAGTAGTAGCGGCGGCGGCAGGATAGTAGTAGCACCCTGAGTCCAGTACTCCCTCCACTGTGGCAATGACCACCTCTTCTATTAGCTCCTCTTCTACCGGCAGGAGCATTGTATCTACGGATAAGGGCACTAAATCTCTTACTCTACTTTACTTGATTTCTATCATATACCTCCACCCAAAAAAAAATTAATGAAGAAAGCTGATTCTACTTATATATTGTCTACTTCTAATGCTCTTGATTTTATTCCTAT
The DNA here is from genome assembly GCA_021442155.1 of Cymbidium sinense. Lineage (NCBI taxonomy): Eukaryota > Viridiplantae > Streptophyta > Magnoliopsida > Asparagales > Orchidaceae > Cymbidium > Cymbidium sinense. Next base: position 44,412,847 of record CM038225.1, on the reverse strand, counting down.
TGATAAGAGTAAGCAAGTCATTGGTTTCAGTAAGCAGATAGCCCCTCCATAGGATGTTCCACCCATGAATATGCTTATGGAGGACCAAGCTAGAGTTGATTACATTATCTTAACTCACCTTAGAAAGTTTCCAACTAAGTTAAGCATATACGACACCATTCTCTTATCCAAAGAGATGTGAAAATATGAGTCAAGGCCTTACTTTATCTATAGATATGCTTAGCTTAGCTGACCACTATTAAGGAGGAGGCATGCCACTCAAAGGACATCTTAAGAGTTACATTCAGCGATGAAGACTTACTCCTAGGGATGACAGAGGATAACCTCCTCTTTATATTATAGTGGATGTTGGCAGATACAGGCTATCCAGAGTTCTGGTTTACCCAAGTGTATCAGTCAACAATATGAGTCTAAAAACCCTTGCCTACTTGAGGATCGACATCTCTAAACTCCAAAAAGAAAGAATGATGTTAAAAGGATTCAATGAACAAGACGAGAAGGCCTTGTGTGTTTATTTTTAGATGTGTGGGCAGTAGGGACACCACACATATCGTAGGGGGAAGGGGGTACTTTTGAGGAGATTGGGTACAACATTGAGGTATGATGTACTATCTCAAAAGATAGAGGCATCACCCTACAATGGACTAACTTAATAAGGACTCTAAGACATGGGTCTTGAATGTACTTGATATTTTTCCCCTACTTTATATGGATTAATAAAGTAGGGGTTATATTAAACCAGGTTCTTAAGTTCCCTATGAGGCAAGCCTCCATAGTTAATTACATCTTAGGAAATGGAATTTCCTAAGAATAATATCAATTAAAGTAGACAATTATCATCTCGAAAGATTTTAAGGTTAGACTATCAAAATATTTTAAGATTAAACTATCAAAAGCCTCTGCCTTCACCTCCATCACGGATCTAGATGAGCTTTGGCCGGATGCTCCATTAAGGTTACCCATTCTTAAGGTTTAAGTTTATTAGGTTTTAAGGTTTATATATATTTTTTAAATTTATTTAGTTACTTTAGGTTGAGGCTTAGGGTTTACAGTTTAGTGTTTAGGGTTAGGGTTTAGGGTTTAGGGTTTAATGTTTAGGGTGTAAGGATTATGGTTTAGGGTTTAGGGTTTTATGGTTTATGCTTTTAGGGTTTAGGGTTTAGGGTTTAGGGTTTAGGGTTTTTGGTTTAGGGTTAGTTTTAGGGTTTTGGGTTTAGGGTTTAGGGTTAGGGTTTAGGATTTAAGGTTCAGGGTTTTTTATATTTAAATTAAGTAAACCTATAGGTTTAGGTTTATTTAGTTTATTTTTATTTATTTTAGTTTATTTTATTTTTAATTTTTATTTATGTTTGTTTTTTCTTTATATTTAGTTTAGTTTATTTATTTTAGGTTCATTTATTAGTTTAGGTTTTTTATTTTAGTTTATTTTTTAGGTTTAGGTTTAGGTTTAGGTTTCTTTTTAGTTGATTTTTATTTTTATTTTATTTTTTAGGTTTAGGTTTTATTTTTTATTTTTAGCTTAGGTTTATGTTTTTATTTTATTTTTTTAGGTTTAGGTTTAGGTTTTAGGTTTTTAATTTAGGTTTAATTTTAGGGTATATTTTCTAGTTTAGGTTTAGTTTATTTTTAGTTTATCTTATTTTATTTGGGGTTTAGGTTTAAAATATTTTAGGTTTAGGGTTTTGGTTTTATTTTTTATTTATTTTTAGTTTTTATTTTTAGGTTTATTTTGTAGGTTTAGGTTTTTATTTAATTTTTTATTTTATTTTTATATTAGGTTTAGTTTTAATTTTATTTAAGTTTTTTTATTTTTTTTGTTTAGTTTAGGTTTTATTTATTTTATTTTAGTTTAATTTTTATTTTTTTATTTTAGTTTCTTTTAGATATAGGTTTTAGTTTAGGTTTTTATTTTATTTCATTATTTTATTTTATTTTGGATTATGTTCTTTTATTTATTATATTTTTAGGTTTTATTTAGTTTAGGTTTAGCTTTTTAGCTTATTCAGGTTTAGGGTTTAGGGTTAATTAAGGGTTTAGAGTTTAGGGTTTAAGGTTTTGGGTGCAAGGCTTAGAGTTTAGGGTTTTTAGGTTTAGGTTTAGGTTTTTTTTTTGGGTTTAGGATTTTACAATTTAGAGTTTATGGTTTAGGGTTTTTAGGGTTTAGGGTTTAGTTTTTAGTTTAGGATTTAGGGTTTTGGCCATTTTTTATCAGAGAATAAATTCGGATTCAACATTTCTTTTTTGTTTATTTCATCAACTAAGTAATACATCAAGTTTTCTAAGACATATAGATCAAAATGATGACGCATAGAGCAAATCAAAGATAGAGAACCATCTTTCTTATAAAGACACAATTCCATGCGACATATCAGTTGGTTCTTGGTTTGTCTAGTTTCCATCGAACCACCACCTCTCGGTAATAGGATCACCATCATATCCCATCTCCCTCCGCCACCAGTTTGTAACCCATCTCTCCTCTTGCCTCCATAACCACCACTTCTTCGACCATCACCTCCATATCCACCAAAAGCTCTAGTTCCCCCATACTATGATAATCGTCACCTCCACCTTCGCCACTTTCTCTAGATCTAGATTGAGCCTGTTTGACAGTGATGCTCTTGCCATCAAGGTTCTGCCCATTCTTAGGGTTTAGGTTTAGGTTTATTATGTTTTAGGATTTATGTTTATTTATTAATTAATTTAGTTACTTTAGGTTTACCTTTAGGGTTTGGGGTTTAAGTTTAGGGTTTAGGGTTAGGGTTTAGGGTTTAGGGTGTAGTGTTTATGGTTTAGGGTTTATGGTTTTAGGGTTTATGCTTTTAATGTTTAGTGTTTAGGATTAGGGTTTATGGTTTAGGGTTTAGAGTTTAAGGTTTTTTAGGGTTTTTTAGGGTTTTTTAGGGTTTAGGCTTTAGGGTTGTAAGTTTAGGGTTTAGGTTTAGGGTTAGTTTTAGGGTTTAGTTTAGGGTTTAGGGTTTAGGATTTAATGTTTAGGGTTTTGTCTTAAAAAAATTGATAAGTTTAGGTTTATTTAGTGTATTTTATATTTATTTTAGTTTATTTTATTTTTTATTTTTATTTATGTTTATTTTTTATTTTTATTTAGTTCAGTTTAGTTATTTTATGTTTATTTATTTTATTTTAGGTTTTTTTTATTTTAGTTTATTTTTTATTTTAGGTTTAGCTTTAGCTTTAAGTTTATTTTTATTTAATTTTTTAAGTTTAGGTTTTATTTTTTATTTTTAGGATTGCATTTTTATTTTATTTTTTTAGGTTTAGGTTTTTGGTTTTTATTTTAGGTTTATTTTTAGGTTTTATTTTTTAGTTTAGTTATAGGTTTATTTTTAGTTTGTTTTATTTTATTTAAGGTTTAGTATATTTTAAGTTTAGGGTTTAGGTTTTATTTTTTATTTATTTTTAGGTTTATTTTTTAGGTTTAGGTTTTTATTTAGTTTTTATTTTATTTTATTTTTAGTCTATTTTATTTTTATTTTAGGCTTAACTTTTTATTTATTTAGGTTTCTTATTTCTTAGTTTAGTTTAGGTTAATATTTATTTTATTTTAACTTAGTTTTTTTTATTTTAGTCTCTTTTTAGGTTTAGGTTTTAGTTTAGGTTATCATTTTATATTATTTTTTTATTTTATTTTGGTTTAGGTTCTTTTATTTATTTTATTTTTAGGTTTTATTTAGTTTAGGTTTAGCTTTTTAGCATTTTAGGGTTTATGGTTTAAGGTTTATGGTTTAGGGTTTAGGGTTACTTTAGGGTTTAAGGTTTGGGGTGTAGGGTGTAGGTTTATAATTTAGGGTTTAGGTTTTTGGGTTTAGAGTTTCAAAGTTTAGGGTTTATGGTTTGGGGTTTTTTTGGGTTTAGTGTTTAGGGTTTAGGGTTTAGGTTTTAGGTCTAGGGTTCAAGTTTTAGTTTAGGGTTTAGGGTTTTGGTTTTTTTTAACAAATTGATTCAACATTTTTTTTGATTTCATCAGAACACTCAAGTATTCTAAAACACAAGCGATGACATAGATCTAAAATGAGCACACTTAGAGCAAATCGAAGACCGTAGATAACTAGAACTTTATTTACTGTAAAGACACTGCTCCATAAACAGCAGATCAGATCAACAATTCTTCAATTTCTCTAGTTCCCATCAGAACCACCTTGGCCTCTTGAGTTGTAAGATCCACCATCATATCCTTGATCTCTCCCTTCGCCACCACCATGGCTGTAACCTCCCGGCTCCTCCCTATATACTACTCACCACCACCATATCCACCGCACCTCTAGTTCCCCACCACTGCGAAAGCAGTTACCTGCCTTCTCCATGCATCTGGAGGATTTGGCGATATGGTTTATTATGTTTTAGGGTTTGGTTTAGGGTTTAGGGTTTAGTGTTAACTTAAGGTTAAGGGTTAGTTTAGGGTTTAGGGCTTAGGTTTAGGCTTTAGGGTTTAGGGTATAGGGTTTAGGGTATAGGGTTTAGGGTTATGGTTTTTATGGTTTAAGGTTTGGGGTTAGTTTAGGGTTTTGGGTTTAGAGAGTTAGGGTTTATGATTTAGGGTTTAGGGTTTAGGGTTTAGGGTTAGGGCTAGGGATTAGGGTTAAGGGTTTAGGGTTTAGAGTTTAGTGTTTTTTTTAAAATTATAAAGCGGTAGAATTTTATTTATTTAGATTATTTTATTTATTTTGTTTATTTTATTTTATTTTTATTTAGTTTATTTTTTTTATTTTGATTTAGTTTACATTATTTATTTTAGTTTAATTTTTAGGTTTAGGTTTATTTTATGTTTAATTATGTTTTATTTTTTAGGTTTAGTTTTTATTTTTTAGGTTTTTTAGGTTTAGGTTTTATTTTATTTTTTTTTAGGTTTAGGTTTTATCTTTTATTTTAGGTTAATTTTAGATTTTATTTTTTAGTTTAGGTTTAGGTTTATTTTTAGTTTATTTTATTTAGTTTAGTTTAGGTTTTATTTATTTTAGTTTAGCTTTAGGTTTATTTATTTAATTAATTTTAGGTTTACATTTTTTTTAGTTTAGGGTTTAGATTATTTTTGTTCAGGTTTTAATTTAGTTTTATTTTATTTTATTTTAGGTTTATTTAACTTCTATTTTGCATTTAGTTTATATTTTATTAGGTTTTTTATTTTTAGGTTTATTTTTTTATTTAGTTTAGTTTAGGTTTTTATTTATTTTATTTTAGTATCATTTTTTTTAAGTTATTTTATTTTTATGTTTAGGTTTAGGTTTACATTATTTAGGTTTAGGTTTTAGTTTATGATTTTATTGTATTTTATTATTTTATTTTATTTAGGTTTTGGTTTTCTTAATTATTTTATTTTTTTAGGTTTTATTTAGTTTAGGTTTAGGTTTAGGTTTAGGGTTTAGGGTTTAGGGTTTAGGTTTAGGGTTTAGGGTTTAGGTTAGGTTTTAGGTTTTGGGTTTTGGGTTTAGGGTTTAGGGTTTAGGGTTTTAGGGTTTAGGGTTTAGGGTTTAGGGTTTAGTGTTTATAGTTTAGGGTTTAGGGTTTAGGATTTAGGTTTAGGTTTAAGGTTTAGGTTTATGGTTTAGGATTGTAGGGTTAGGGTTTAGGTTTAGAATTTAGGTTAGGTTAGGTTTTTTTTTAATTTTTTTAATTTTTTTAATTTTTTAATTTTAAAATTAAGTAGTAGGTTTAGGTTTATTTAGTTTACTTTTATTTATTTTAGTTTGATTTTTTTATTTTTATTTAGGTTTATTTTTATGTTTATTTTGTTTAGTTTATTTATTTTATGTTTATTTATTTTAGTTTAGGTTTTTTTATTTTAGTTTATTTTTTTAGTTTAATTTTATTTAATTTTATTTATTTTCTTTTTAGGTTTAGATTTTATTCTTTATTTTTAGGTTTAGGTTTACATTTATATTTTATTTTTATTAGGTTTATTTTTCTTTTTATGTTTTATATTTTAGTTTCGGTTTAGGTTTATTTTTAGTTTATTTTATTTTATTTAGTTTAGGTTTATGTTTAGGTTTTCTTTATTTTAGTTTATTTTGTTTATTTTATATTTGTTTTAGGTTTAGGGTTTTATTTAATTTTGATTTTATTTTTTTATTTTATGTTTAATTTTTTTTATTAGTTTTATTTATTTATTTTTTGTGGGTTTAGGTTTTATGTTTAGGGTTTAGTTTAGTTTAGGGTTTAGGTTTAGGTTTAGGGTTTAGTTTTAGGGTTTATGGTTTAGGTTTTTATTTAGTGTTAGTTTAGGGTATAGGTTAGGTTTATTTTAGGCTTTAGGGTTTAGGGTTTAGGGTTTAGGGTTAGTTTAGGGTTTAGGGTTTAGAGTTTTAGGGTTTATGGTTTGGGGTTTAGTGTTTAGGGTTTGGGGTTTATATTTATTTTAGTTTATTTTATTTTTATTTTTATTTAAGTTCATTTTTTATTTTTGGTTAGCATTTTTATTTTAGTTTAGTTTTTAGGTTTAGGTTTAGATTTATGTTTATTTTTTAGTTTTGTTTTGTTTTTATTTTTTATTTTTTTTAGGTTTATTTTTTATTTTAGGTTTAGGTTTAGGTTTATTTTATTTTAGGTTAATTTTTTATTTTATTTTTAGCTTATGTTTAGGTTTATTTTATTTATTTATTTTATTTAGTTTAGGGTTTAGGTTTAGTTTATTTTAGGTTTAGGTTTAGGTTTATTTATTTTAGTTTGTTTATTTTTGTTTAGGTTTAAGTTTATTTTACTTTATTAATTTTAGGTTTAGGTTTTTTTTTTTTTTAGGGTTTAGGTTTTTTTATAGGTTTAGGTTTAAATTTAGTTTTTATTTTATTTTAATTTTATTTTGCATTTAATTTATATTTTATTAATGTTTTTTATTTTTAGGTTTATTTTATTTTTTAATTTAGTTTAGGTTTTTATTTATTTTATTTTAGTATAATTTTAATCTTTTAAATTCTTTTATTTTTAAGTTTAGGTTTAGGTTTATGTTTAGGTTTAAGTTTAGGTTTTAGTTTAGGTTTTATATTTTATTTATTTTATTTGTTTAGTTTTTATTTATCTTATTTTAGGTTTTATTTAGTTTAGGTTTAGGTTTTAGGTTTTAGGGTTTAGGGTTTTGGGTTTAGGGTTTAGTTTAGGGTTTAGGTTTTAGGATTTAGGGTTTAGGGTTTAGGGTTTAGGGTTTAGGGTTTTAGTCTTTGAGTTTAGGGTTTAGGCTTTAAGGTTTAGGGTTTTTTAAGATTTTGGGTTAGGGTTTTGGGAAATATAGGTTTATTAGGGTTACAAGGTCGGGATAAACTTAGAGCTTTAGTGAATCTAGTACATAGCAAAAGGTAAGCAAAAGATACAAGTTGATTATATAAGTAAATGAAGGATAAGGGTCAATGTTAGATGTGAGAATTTATGGAGTTTAGGAAAATCACTTTAGCATCCATTTGGTAAAGGTTGATATCCTTATTTTATAATCAAAACCATATCTAGGTAGTTTAGTAAGAATAGTTTAGTTTAATAAGACATTGTCAATGAATTTACAAGTTGTTCATCATATTTTAAAGTAAAGTTTATAAAGCATGATGGTTTGAATATGAATTAGTTAAGATCATCTTTTTATAAGTCTAACAAAGCTAGGCAAAAGATAAGAGAAGCAAGAAATAAAATGGTTTAGGGTTTAGGGTTAGGGTTTTTTCTTTTAATTTTTTTAATTTTTTTAACTTTTTATTTTTTTTAAAATTTAAGCAAGCTAGTAGGTATAGGTTTATTTAGTTTATTTAGTTTACTTTTTATTTATTTTAGTTTATTCTATTTTTTATTTTTATTTAGGTTTATTTTTATATTTATTTAGTTTAGTTTATTTATTTTAGTTTAGGTTTTTTATTTTAGTTTATTTTTTAAGTTTTGATTTAAGTTAAGGTTTATTTCTTAGTTTAGTTATTTTATTTTATTTTATTTTTAGGTTTAGGTTTTATTCTTTATTTCTAGGTTTAGGTTTAGGTTTTTATTTTATTTTTTTTAAGTTTATGTTTAATTTTAGGTTTTGTTTTTTTAGTTTAGGTTTAGGTTTATTTTTAATTTATTTTATTTTATTAGATTTAGGTTTAGGTTTAGTTTATTTTAGGTTTATGGTTTGGTTTTTTATTTATTTATTTTAGGTTAATTTTATAGGTTTAGGTTTTTATTTAATTTTATTTCTTTTATTTTAGTTTATTTTATTTTTTTATTTTAGGTTTTGTTTATTTTATTTAGGTTTTTTTATTTTTAGTTTTGTAGATTTATTTATTTTATTTTTTAGTTTTATTTTTTTTTTAGTTTCTTTTAGGTTTAGGTTTAGGTTTTAGTTTTAGTTTTTATTTTAATTAATTTTTTTATTTTATTTTGGTTTAGGTTTCTTTATTTATTTTATTTTAGGTTTATTTAGTTTTAGCTTTAGCTTTTGGGTTAGTAGAGGGTTTAGGGTTTAGCGTTTAAGGTTTGGGGTGTAGGGTTAAGGGTTTAAGGTTTAGGTTTTCGGGTATATGGTTTAGGATTATATGGTTTATGGTTTAGGGTTTGGAGTTTTTACGGTTTATGGTTTATGGTTTAGGTTTTAGGTCTAGGGTTCATGTTTTAGTTTAGGGTTTAGGGTTTTTAGTTTTTTTTAATAGAGAACAAATTCAGATTAAACATTTCTTTTTTTATTTCATTAGTAACAAGTTTTTAGAGACAATCAATGATATATTGAGCTTAAAATCAAAGACCTTAGATTTAGAGGCATAGTTCCATTTTAGATTGGCAATTCTTTTCTCAGTTATCGACCTCTTAGTTAGACCCACCATCATATATCTCTCTTTTTGGCTATAACCTCTTTAACCACCATTACTGGTACCTTATCCACTAGCACCTTTTTGATAAGCCTCCTTTATTTTAGATCTAGTAGTTTTGATGTTTTAGGTTTACCCATTCTTAGGGTTTAGGTTTATGTCTATTTTTTAATATATTTAATTACTTAGGTTTTGGTTTAGGGTTTGGGGTTTAGGGTTAGGGTTTAGGGTTTAGGGTTTAATGTTTAAGTGTAGGGATTATGGTTTAGGTTTAGGTTTTATTTATGCTTTTTTAAGGTTTAGGGTTTATGATTAGGGTTTAAGGTTTTTTAGGGTATAGGGTTAGTTTTAGGGTTTTAGGTTTAGGGTTTAGGGTTTAGGATTTTTTCATTTAGGGATTTTTTATTTAAATTAAGTGATAGGTTTATGATTTTTTATTTTTATTAATTTTTTTATTTTTTTTTTTTTTTTTTTTTTTTTTTTTTTTTTTTTTTTTTTTTTTTTTTTTTTTTTTTTTTTTTTTTTTTTTTTTTTTTTTTTTTTTTTTTTTTTTTTTTTTTTAGGTTTATTTTTTTTTTATTTTTATTTAGTTTATTTTATTTTTATTTATTTAGTTTATTTATTTTAGTTTAGGTTTTATTTATTTATTTTTTTAGGTTTAGGTTTATTTTTTTATTTTTTAGGTTTTATTTTATTTTATTTTTTTTAGGTTTAGGTTTTATTTTTTTTTTAGGTTTAGTTTTATTTTATTTTTTATTTTATTTTATTTTTTTAGGTTTAGTTTAGGTTTTTTATTTTAGGTTTTTTTTTTTATATTTAGGTTTTATTTTATTTTTATTTTTTTTATTTTAGGTTTAGGTTTTTATTTTATTTTTATTTTTTTATTTTAGGTTTAGTTTTTATTTTATTTAGGTTTTTATTTTTTTAGTTTAGTTTAGGTTTTTATTTATTTTAATTTAATTTAGTTTTTATTGTTTATTTTAGTTTCTTTTTAGGTTTAGGTTTAGGTTTAAGTTTTAGTTTTGGTTTTGATTTTAATTCATTATTCTATTTTATTTTGGTTTATGTTCTTTTAGTTATTATATTTTACGATTTTATTTAGTTTAGGTTTAGTATTTTTAGTTTATTTGGGTTTAGGGTTTAGGGTCAGTTGAGGGTTTAGAGTTTAGGGTTTAAGTTTTGGGGTGTAGGGCTTAGGGTTTAGTGTTTAGGTTTTTGGGTTTAGTGTTTTACAATTTATGGTTTATGGTTTGGGGTTTTTAGGGTTTAGGGTTTAAGGTGTAGAGTTTAGCTTTTAGGTCTTGGGTTTAGGTTTTAGTTTAGGGTTTAGGATTTTGGCTTTTTTTTAATAGAGAACAAATTCAGATTCAACATTTCTTTTTTTTTTTAATTTCATCAACTAAGTAACACACCAAGTTTTCTAAGACACAAGTGATGACATAAATGAAAAATGGGCATGCATAGAGAAAATTAAAGATGATATTTATTACATAGATCCATAAGCGACATTATCGTTTTCTTTAATTTGTTTAGTTTCCATCAGAACCACCCCGACCTCTTGAGTAATAGGATCCACCATCATATCCTTGATCTCTTTATGGTTGTAACCTCTTCCTCAGCTCCATAACCACCACTATTTTGACCACCACCTCCATATCCAGTTCTAGTTATTTTTAGCCATCCACCTTAGCCTCCTTATTTTTGAGCCTATTTGATAGTGATGTTCCTGCCATCAAGGTTCTACCCATTTTTAAGGTTTAGGTTTAGGTTTAGGTTTATTAGGTTTTAAGGTTTAGATTTATTTTTTAATTTACTTAGTTACTTTAGGTTTAGGTTTAGGGTTTGGCATTTAGGTTTAGGGTTTAGCATTATGGTTTATAGTTTAGGGTTTAGGGTTTCGGGTTTAGGGTGTAGTGTTTATGGTTTAGGGTTTATGGTTTTAGGGTTTATGCTTTTAAGGTTTAGGGTTTAGGATTAGGGTTTAGGGTTTAGAGTTTAGGGTTTTTTAGGGTTTAAGTTTAGGGTTTAAGATTGTAGGTTTAGGGTTGTAGGTTTACAGTTTAGGGTTTAGGGTTAGTTTTAAGGTTTGGGGTTTAGGGTTTAGGGTTTACAATTTAAAGTTTAGGGGTTTTTTTAATTTAGTAAAATGATAGGTTTAGGTTTATTTAGCTAATTTTTTATTTATTTTAGTTTATTTTATTTTTTTTTTTTATTTTTGTTTATATTTTATTTTTAGTTATTTTAGTTTATTTATTTTAGGTTTATTTATTTTAGTTTAGGTTTTTTTCTTTTAGTTTATTTTTTTGTTTAGGTTTAGGTTTAGATTTATTTTAGGTTGACTTTTATTTTATATTATTTTTTTTGGTTTAGGTTTTATTTTATTTTTATGTTAAGGTTTATTTTTTTAGGTTTATGTTTTAGGTTTTATTTTAGGTTTATTTTAGGTTTATTTTTTAGTTAATGTTTAGGTTTATTTTTAGTTTATTTTATTTTATGTAGTTTATGTTTAGGTTTATCTTTAGTTTAGGGTTTAGGTTTTGGTTTTATTTATTTTAGTTTAGTTTGTTTTAGTTTAGGTTTAGGTTTATTTTATTTTCATTTTAGGTTTTAGTTTTTTTTTTAGTTTAGGGTTTAGGTTTTATTTTTTATTTATTAATAGGTTTAAGTTTCTATTTAGTTTTTACTTTATTTTGTTTTATGTTTATTTTTATTTTATGAAAATTTTTTAATCTTAGGTTCATTTTATTTTTTAGTTTAGTTTAGAAAATTCTTTATTTTATTTTAGTTTATTTTTATTTTTTATTATATTTTATTTTATGTTTAAGTTTAGGTATTTCTTTTATTTTATTACATTATTTTATTTAGGTTTAGTTATTTTAATTTTATTTTAGTTTTTAATTAGTTTAGGTTTAAGTTTTAGGATTAGGTTTATTGGGGTTTAGGGTTATAGTTTACAATTTAGGGTTTAGGATTTTAAGGTTTAAGGTTTAGGGTTTAGATTTTGGGTTTAGTGTTTTAGGCTTTAGGGTTTAGTGTTTTTTAGGGTTTTATTTAGGGTTTAGTTTAGGTTTAGTTTAGGGTTTAGTGTTTAGGGTTTATTTAGGGTTTAGGGTTTAGTTTAAGTTTTAGGGTTTAAAATTAGGTTTTAAGTTTAGGGTTAGTTTAGGGTTTGGTTTAGGGTTTAGGGTTTAGGGTTTAGGGTTTAGGGTTAGTTTTTCAGTTTAGGGTTAGGATTAGTTTAGGTTTAACATTTAGGGTTTAGGGTTTATAGTTTTTAGGGTTTAGGGTTTAGTTTAGGGTTTAGGGTTTAGGTTTAAGGTTTTTAGTTAGTTTATTTTTTTGTTTAGGGTTTAGTTTATTATTTAGGGATTTTAGGTTTTGTTTTAAAATTAAGTAAGCCAACAAGTTTAGGTTTATTTAGCTTATTATTTATTTATTTTTATTTATATTTAGGTTTGTTTTGTTTATTTTTTTAATTTATTTTAGTTTCTTTTATTTTTTATTTTTATTTAGGTTTATTTTTTATTTTTATTTAGTTTAGTTTAGGTTTTTTATTTTATTTTAGTTTCTTTTATTTTAGTTTATTTTTTAAGTTTAAGTTTAGGTTTATGTTTATTTTATTTTTTGGGTTTAGGTTTTATTTTTTATTTTTTATTTTTAGGTTTAAGTTTAGATTTTTATTTTATTATTTTAGGTTTAGCTTTTAGGTTTTTATTTTAAGTTTATTTTTAGGTTTATTTTTTTTAGTTTATTTTATTTTATTTTGTTTAGGGTTTAGGTTTAGTTTATTTTAGGTTTAGGTTTAGGTTTGATTTATTTTAGTTTAGTTTATTTGTGTTTAGGTTCATGTTTATTTTAGTTTGTTTATTTTAGGTTTAGGTTTTATTTGAGTTTAGGGTTTAGGTTTTATTTTTTATTTATTTTAGGTTTATTTTTTTTAGGTTTAGGTTTTATTTAGTTTATGGTTTATTTTAGTGTTTAGATTTTTAGGGTTTTTTAATGTTAATTATTGGTTTAAGTTTATTTAGTTTTAGTTTATTTTATTTATTTTAGTTTATTATTTTATTTTATTTAGATTATTTTATTTATTTTAGTTTAGGTTTTATTTTAATTTATTTTTTGGTTTAAATATAGGTTTATTTTAGGTTAATTTTTTTTATTTTTTTAGGTTTAGGGTTTATGGTTTAGGGTTTAGGGTTTAGGTTTTAGGGTTTAGGGTTTAGGGTTAGGGTTTAGGGTTTAGAGTTTATGATTTAGGGTTTAGGCTTTAGGGTTTAGGGTTTTTAGGGTTTAGGGTTTAGGGTTTAGGGTTTAGGGTTTATGATTTTAGGTTTGGGGTTTAGGGTTTTAGGGCTTTGGGTTTAGGGTTTAGGGTTTAGGTTCAGGGTTTAGTTTAGGGTTAGGGTTTAGGGTTTAGGTGTTAAGTGTTAGGGTTTAGGATTTAGGTTTTAGTTTTAGGGTTTAAGCTTTAACTTAGGGTTTAGGGTTTAGGGTTTTTAAGGGTTTAGGGTTTACGATTTAGGGTTTAGGGTTTTGGGTTGTAGGTTTAGTGTTGTAGGTTTAGGGTTTAGGGTTTAGGTATTAAGGTTTATGATTTGGGGTTTAAGGGTTTTGTTTTTCAAATAAGTAAACTGGTAGGTTTAGGTTTATTTAGTTTACTTAATTTATTTTATTTTTAATTTTTGTTTAGTTTATTTATTTATTTAGTTTACTATTTATTTTAGTTTATTTGTTTTAGTTTAGTTTTATTTTAGTTTATTTTAATTTTAGGTTTAGGTTTAGGTTTATTTTAGTTATTTTATTTTAGTTAGGTTTAGGTTTTAGATTTTTTTTTAGGGTTTAGGTTTATTTTAGGGTTTAGGTTATTTTAATTTTATTTAGGTTTAGGTTTTAGGGTTTTAGGGTTTAGGATTTAGGGTTTAGGTTATAGTGTATAGTTATTTAGGTTTAGGTTTAGGTATTTTGTTTAGGGTTTTAGGGTTTATAGTTTTAGGTTTAGGTTTATTTTTAGTTTAGGTTTAGGTTTAGTTAGTTTTATGGTTTAGGGTTTATGGTTAGGGTTTTATTTTTTATTTTATTTTAGGTTTTTTAGGGTTTAGGGTTTAGATTTAGGGTTGAGGTTTTAGTTTATTATTTTCAAATTAAGTGGTAGGTTTATTTTTTAGTTCATTTTAGGGTTTAGGGTTTGATAGGGTTTAATTTTTTTTTTTTTAGTTATTTTATTTTTTTTTATTTAGTTTATTTAGTTCAGTTTATTTATTTTAGATTTAATTATTTTAGTTTATTTTTTTTAGGTTTAGGTTTAGCTTTAGGTTTATTTTTTAGTTAAGTTTTATTTTAATTTTATTTTTAGGTTTAGGTTTTACTTTTTATTTTTAAGTTTTGGTTTAGGTTTTTTAGTTTTAGATTTAGGTTTAGTGAAATTTTAATTTTAGGTTTAGTTTTAGATTTTAGATGAAAGGTTTAGGTTTTATTTTATTAGATGGGGTTTTTATTTTTAGAGGTTTAGGTTTAGTTTGGGATGTTTAGGGTATGTTATGTGGGGTTTAGTGCTTTAAACAAGTTTAGATGTTTTTAGGAAAAGCTTTTTTTTAGAATATTGGTGGTGGAGTAGTGTAGGTTAGGTTTTATAGGTTTAGATGTCTTATGATATATTTTTAGAGATTTAGAGTTTTGATTTTAGCTTTTAGTGATTTATTTTAGATGGTGAAAGATGTTATAAGTTTAGGTTTAGTAGTTAGTGAGGTTGATTTTTATTTTTAGAAAAGATATTTAGGTGGATGAGGTATTTTAATAAACTTTTATGAAGGATTGATTAATTTTAGCAACCTTTATTAGTTTATTTTTATTTATTAGTTTAGTTAGTTTTTTTGAAGGATAATATTAGGTTTATGTTTAGGAGATCGAATTTTTATTTTTTTTAATGTTATTTATAGGTTTAGGTTTTGTTGGTTTATATTTAAGTAGGTGATTTTTTATAGAGTTAGTTAATGTTTTTTAGGAGGTTTATAGGTTTATGTGATATAGTTTCTTTAGTTTGGTTTTAGTAGATCTTTTATGGATTTATACATTTGTTAGAGGTTTATGGGTTTAGGTTTATGATTTATGATAAAGTTTAGATGTTCTTTGGAGAGTTTGGGATTTGGTTATATTAGTAGGATATGTATATAGGGTTTTAGGAGGATTTATTTTTATTTAGTTGGATTTAGGTTTAAGTTATCTTTTACTTTATATGGATGTTTTAGGCATTTAGGTGTAGGTATGCTTTTTTATGACATTTTCTTTTTAGGAGAGAGAGTCCAAAGGTTATGGAGGTACTTTAGAGTTTAGGTTTTTTATTTTATTTTATATTTAATTTTAGTTTTAGTTTTAGTTTTTTATTTTAGGTGATCAAGTCATTTAAGAGTGAGTGATTAGTATTTAGGCTTATTGTTTATGATGGTGAAATAGATGGAGATATTTTAGAATTTAGTTATGGTTAGTGGAGGTAGTTTATGTGATAGTTATTAAACTTAGGGTTTTATAAGATGGTTAGATGACTTATTTGTTTTTAGACTAAGTTAGTTTAGATAGATTTTTTAGTATTTTTTAGTATTTGTTTATTAGGTATAAGATTAGAGTTTAGATGGTTTTAGCATTTAGGATTAGGAGAGTAGATGCATTAGTTTTTCTTATGTTAGGTTTAGTGACTTTTAAGATGTTTGATTTTATTTTAGAATTTGACACATAATAGGATTATAGGATTTAGTTAGTGGGATTAGGTTTTTTTTTTATGTTTAGGTTTTAGGTTTTTATTTTAGGTTTATTTTTAGGTTTTATTTTTTAGTTTAGGTTTAGGTTTATTTTTAGTTTATTTTATATTATTTTGTTTAGGTTTAGGTTTAGGTTTAGGTTTAGGTTTTATTTATTTTAGTTTATTTTAGTTTAGGTTTTTTTAGTTTATGGTTTAAGTTTTATTTTTATTTATTTTTAGGTTATTTTAGGTTTCATTTTTTTTATGTTTAGGTTTTATTTAGTTTTTTTATTTTATTTTATTTTAGGTTTATTTTAATTTTATTTTATTTATTTTTATTTTATTATTTTATTATTAGTTTTTCTTCTTTTTTTTTAGTTTAGTTTAGGTTATTATTATTTTATTTAGTTTATTTTATTTTAGTTTTAGGTTTTTTTAGTTTATGTTTTAGGTTTTTATTTTTTATTTATTTAGGTTTAGTTTTTTATTTATTTTATTTTTAGCTTTTATTTAGTTTAGGTTTAGGTTTTAGGTTTTTTTAGGGTTTAGGTTTAGGGTTTAGGATTTTTTAGGATTTAGTTTTTTAGGGTTTTATGGTTTAGGGTTTAGGGTTAGGGTTTTGTTTAGGGTTTAGGTTTTTTAGTGTTTGGGTTTAGGGTTTAGGGTTTTAGGGTTTAGGGTTTAGGGTTAACTTAGGTTTAGGGTTTAGGTTTTGGGTTTGTGTTTTGGGTTTTGGGTTTATTGGGTTTAGGGTTTATGGTTAGTTTAGGGTTATGGTTTTTTTTATTTATTTTTAAATAGTTAGTTAGGTTTAGGTTTATTTAGTTTATTTTAGTTCATTTTATTTTATTTTGATTTAGGTTTATTTTATTTTTATTTAGTTTAGTTTATTTATTTTAGGATTTTTATTTTAGTTTATTTTTTTATTTAGGTTTAGGTTTATGTTTATTTTTTAGTTTAGTTTTATTTTCATTTTTTAGGTTTTGGTTTTTTTTTTAGGTTTATGTTTAGTTTTTTATTTTAGTTTTTTAGGATTAGGTTTAGGATTTTAGGTTTTTATTTTAGGTTTATTATTAGGTTTTATTTTTTAGTTTAGGTAGGTTTATTTTTAGTTTATTTTATTTTATTTAGTTTAGAGTTTAGGTTTAGTTTATTTTAGTTTTCGGTTTAGGTTTTATTTATTTTAATTTAGTTTATTTTAGTTTAGGTCTAGGTTTATTTTATTTTGTTTATTTTATTTTTATTTTAGGTTTAGTTTTTATTTTTAGTTTAGGGTATGGGTTTTATTTTTTTTATTTTTAAGTTTTATTTTTAAGTTTAATTTTTAGGTTTAGGGTTTTATTTTATTTTATTTTAGGTTTCTTATTTTATTTTATTTAGTTTTTTTATTTTATTTAGGTTTTTATAGGTTTATATTTTTTTTGTTTAGTTTAGGTTTTTATTAATTTATTTTAGTTTATTTTATTTTTTTTTTATTTTATTTTATTTTTTTTATGTTTAGGTTTAGGTTTAGTTTTATTTTATTTTATTTTATAATTTTATTTTATTTTGGTTTAGGTTTTTTATTTATTTTATTTTTTAGGTTTATTTAGGTTTAGGTTTTAGTTTTAGGTTTAGGGATTAGTTTTGGTTTAAGATTTAGGTTTAGGTTTTAGGGTTTAGGGTTTATTTTTAGAGTTTAGTTTAGGTTTGGTTTAGGGTTTAGTTTAGGTTAAGTGTATACTTAGGTTTAGGGTTTAAAGTTTATGGTTAGGGTTTAGGGTTTAGGTTTTTAGGGTTTAGGTTAGTTTAGGTTTAGGTTTATTTTAGAGTTAGGGTTTTTAGGTTAGTTAGTTAGTTTAGGGTTTAGGGTTTTAGAGTTTTTATTTAGGTTTAGGGTTTTAGTTTAGGGTTTAGTTTAAGTTTAGGTTTTTATTTTATTTTTTTTTAGGTTTTTTATGGTTTATTTTATTTTTAAGTTTTAGTTTTTTTATTTATTTAGTTTATTTTTTTTTTTGTTTATTTTAATTTATATTTTATTTAGGTTTTAGTTTTTTATTTATTTATTTATTTTTTTTTTTATTTAGTTTATTTTTTTTATTTTTTATTTTTATTTAGTTTAGTTTTTTATTTTAGTTTAGGTTTTTTTTATTTTAATTTAAGTTTTTTGTTATAGTTTATTTTAGGTTTAGGTTTAGGTTTATGTTTAAGTTTAGTTTTATTTTATTTTATTTTTAAGGTTTAGGTTTTATTTTTTAGTTTTAGGTTTAGGTTTAGGTTTTTATTTTATTTCTTTAGGTTTTGATTTTAGGTTTTTAATTTAGGTTTATTTTTACGATTTTTTTTAGTTTAGGTTTAGGTTTATTTTTTATTTATTTAATTTATGGTTTAGGTTTAGTTTATTTTAAGTTTAGGTTTTATTTAATTTAGTTTAGTTTATTTTATTTTAGGTTTATGTTTATTTTATTTTGTTTGTTTTAGGTTTATGTTTTTTTTAGTTTAGGGTTTAGGTTTTTATTTAGCTTTTATTTTATTTAGCGTATTGTGCTGCCATCCTTCAAGTTCTTTGATATGAACCAGGTAACATTTACACTTTATTTGCAACTTGGTTTAGATTTTTTTATTTGTTTCGGTAGTGAGTTGTTGCATTTGATTAGTAGTTTATTCAATGGACACTTTTATTGAGTTGGAGCACCTCTTCATAGTGCTTTGTTTGAGCTCAATAGAGGGTGATTGTGGCGACCTCATTACAAAGAACTCAAAGTCACTTGTTGATTACATTCTCAAATGGCACAACACATTGCATGAAATGCTAACCAATTGTAACAACATGCCATTGAGAATCATCTCAAGAATATCCATGGGTTAGCCTTCATGCTTAGGCTTTACCATCAAATATTTGAAATTAATCATCAGGAGGAATCCTAGAGGAAGCCAAATAGTTTCTTTCGACCAATATAGGCCCAAAAGGAAGGTGTTTAAGAAAGCTAGGGATAGTTGTATGAGAGGAGAAACTAGAGTTTATGAGAGACTTTTAGCTGACCTCCTTTGCCACCTCCTCTTTCCATTGGCCATCATAGGACCCAGTCATAGACCATTTCCACCACCTGTTTTTAGTAGTGGTATTCATATCATGGGCTACTTTCCACCTACTCTTAGATAGATTGAATAAGCCATATTTATTCAAGAGGGAGGTAGTTAGGAAAATCTTTAAGAATCTCTTAAAGAAACTTTATTTTTCTAAGAGGTAGGACAAGGCGGCGATTTTATTTACCACTATATGTTAGGCCATGTCTTAGGATTGTATCACTTTGGACTAGCTTGAGCATTTAGTTGAGGAGTTATCCCTAAGAATACTTATTAGAACAACCATCGGTTATTAGTAATCCTTGGGATACTTATGATCCTCTTAAGACCAAAGAAGGTTAGGATATCTCTCTATATTGAACCTTTAAGAAGATCATTTCTAAGATCAAGAAGCATTTCTTGCGGTGCCTCAAACCTCAACACCAAGGAATGTTTGCTAGTTGCAAAGACAACTCGAGGAGGTGTGACACCATTTACATTACTAGGGATAGTTGATAGGCACCATCCAAGTCAGTACTCCTCCGCATTTAGCTACCACCTAGCTCCTCTTCTGTGAGTGTTGTATCTATAGATAAGGGCACTAAATCCCTTACTCGCTTTACTTGATCATGTACCTCCAAATAGATACTAATGAAGAAAGCTATTTCTACTTATATATTATCTACTTATGATGCTCTTGATTTTATTCCTATTGAAAGCTCTCTGAGTCTAAATAAAAAATAGCTCTAGTAGTTATGATCCTTTCCATTTTGATTCAGAGTTGGATTATCCTTCATGAATCAATTGGGTTACTTCTTGAATTGACTTGAGTTAGCACTCAGATCCCATAGAAGCTATATGCAGATGAGAAGGTAGAACTTTAGATCATTCCAAGTCACTTATAGTCAACACATAATGACATTGTTCTTTGGGTAGCACCTTAGGATAAGGGTAAGTGTGGTTATTTTGTGCAGATAGCCCCTCCATAAGATGCTCCACCCATAGATATGCTTATGGAGGACCAAGACAAAGTTGATTACAATGTCCTAGCTCACCTTAGAAAGTTTCTAGCTAAGTTAAGCATATGACACTTGTCTTATCCAAAAGATGGGAATCTAATTAAGGCCTTTATTTAGATATGCTTAGTTGACACTATTAAAAAATTGCCACTTGAAGGACATCTTAGGAGTTACATTCAGTGAAGACACTAAATGACCGCACTCACTTTACATTAAAGTGGATGTTGGGATACTATCCGAGTTTTGACCCGGGTGTATTCAAATATGAGTCTAAGAACCCTTACTACTTGGATGACATCTCCAAAATCCAAAAAAAAAGAATGATGTTGAGAAAATTCAATGAACAAGAGAGGGCCTTGTGGTGTATTTTTTGGATGTAGGGGGGACACCAAGCGGTGTAGGGTGATGAGGTGGGGTACAACATTGAGGTATGATGTACTATCTTGAAAGATATGATCATGGACTAATCACGTAATAGATTCTTTAAGCATGATGGGTCTTGAATATGCGAGATTTCTCCCCTACTTTACATGGATGAATAAAGCAAGGTTTATATTAAAGCTTAAGTTCCCTATGGAGGCCTCTATAGTTATTACATCTTAGGAAATAAAATTTCCTATGAATACTCTCGATTAAAGTAGACAATTATCATCTCCAAAGATTTCAAGGTTACACTATCAAAAGATTCATTTTATTTGGAAAATCAATTGGGAAAGTTTAAGAAGAAGAATTATTTTTTGAATCCAAATGAAATAAGTAGTAAATTCTCATAATACTATGAAGCATCAGGAGCATTCTAATCTATCCTATGGTTGAGCTTTATAATTTTAAAGGTGAAGAGATTTATATGTTTTGAGTTGAAATTTATTTAGATTACTATGGCTTATAATCCACCAACACAAGTTTGTGGGAATGCTTTAGGTGAGGATTTATGATATAGCTGAAAAAATAGCTACCTCGGATCCTAAATCTAGGGAGGTACATGAAAGCACCTAAATCTAAGAGATAGGTGGACATAAGGGTTTTACCTCCACAAAGAGAATAAATTGTCCAACTTCTACTTATAGGGTGGCCGCTTGCTAACTCCTTGATTTTAAAACCATATAGTTTGGTCTTGAATTGCAAGATAGCTAGGGTAGTTATTTAATTAGAAAGAGATTAAAGTCTAAAACACTCCTAAGAGACTAAACACAGTGGTATGAGCATATGACTTAATCTATAGATGCAAAATACTTTCAAATTTTATTTCATTTTAGTCACATCATTTTGATAGAGGCTTTACGATTTCTAATGCCTAAATGCATGATGAAATAGTTTATAGGTCAAATCAGCTAGAAGAAGGTGTTCTCCACCACAAGGGATGCCCTCACAGGTTAAGCATTCCTTTATCGTACAAGGATGGATATCCTTCATGTTCAAGAGAGAAAGAGTATGCATGCATGATGTGAAACATCATATAATAAGGGGTTTACTAAATCTTTTAATTATCTTATTTATGTCTTAGGCTTTATGATGAGGTTATGAGATGTTTAAAATTTTTTTTATGAGTGATTAGTTGGGTAGAAAAGTTATTTTTTATCCTAAGAGCCTAATCATATCCAAACATTAAAGCATCAATCATTTAAGAAATTGTAAAGCATGCCATCCCAATGCACTGTAAACATAACATCAAATTATATAAACTATTGTAAAAGAACAAAGGTGGTGAGGTTTGGTACCTCATAAGAAGAGAAAAGATGGTAGCCAAGCTCATATACAACCTAGAATATGAAAGAATAATTATAATTGTATTAAATGCTATAGGGGTCTTATTTCTTCATATTTCCATTTCTAATTTGGTTCCTCTTTGATTTGGATGGTGCTTGCTTCAAAGGCATCACAGGGCACCACAAGACAAAGCCTTATGACCATTGCTCATCCTAATCCCCCATAACACTAATCATAATTCCTATTGCAAAAAATTACATTTACATGGGAAAAGTAAATCAAATTACACTTACAAAATAGAGATTAGCTAATATACATATAATCCCAAGCTTGTATTTATAATTTGGACTTAGTACCCTACATAGGTAACTAAACCTATCTAACTTATGCTTAAGGATTTAAGCAACCTATAAGAGCATTCACATTTATTTTTAAGCATCCCTAAGCATAATCCCCTGCAGAAAACATGATTAGGCTAATATTGACCTATCATCAAGTCTAGATACTAATATCAATATAAAATAATACATCATAAATAAAACTTACATCATACCATCCTACTTAGAGCTATAAGTGGTGACAAATCTAATGTGTGTATTAAGGCTTGTGTGTATGTCTTGTTAGGCTATATTTTCTAAGTGTAGAAGGATTCAATTTAACATGAAAGGTTGATTTCACTTGAAGTAGTTTAATTGATTTGAGAATTTTAATTTGTGTTTTATTTTGTTTCATTTTGTTACACTTAGAAACTAAGTGTTATAAAGAGAGGAAAGGAGGATTGCCCTCTTTCATCTCTAACATAAGTCACTTTCTAAAGTATATTAATTTGATTTAGTTCTCTTTAGTGAATGACTTATTAAATGATTTAATTAATCTTAAGTTCACTTTAAATAATCCTATTCAAAATGAAAGGCATCTTAAGATTAATTTAATTGAATTACTACCAAATGACGCATATTAAATCATTCTTTTCCATCACATGTAACATCCATATGATTAAATCCTAAGTATATCTATACATGCAACATATTTTAGCAAACTTAAATAATGAATGTATGTGTATATTTAGAATTTATATTTTAATTGATTGAATTATTTATACATATTAATTTTAAACTTTATCCAAATTCTTATACAAAAAAAGACATAAGAATGAAATTAAATAAGCATGTCATTGTTAAACTAAGAAAGGTTATTTAAATGACCTCCTTGGAGCTAGCTAAAATCATATTCTGGGATGTCCGACTATATACCCATTTGCATTCAAACATATGTAAATTTGTATACATGAACATAGGAAGTAAGCTCCAAATCATATGGATAATTAATTCAACCACTTAGTCAATTATGAATGCATGTAATTTTAATGTAAAATAAGATTTTCATTCACATATACATATACATGTACAAAGATATAGGCAAAGTATGTCATTGTTAAACCAGTGAGGTAATCAAAAAAGACCTCCTTGGGGCTAACTAAAGCCTCATATTCCCGGGATGTCCAAACTATATACTTTCTCTTGGACACACATGGATGTATACATAAATGAGGGAAAGAAAACCATGCAAAGATTGTATTTTTTTATTGAATCATTTACATATATGAATTAAAGCTCTATCCAAATTCTAATGTTGAAATACATAGAAATGAAATCAAATGGGTATGTGCCGTTGTTAAATAAGGGAAGTAAGGTATTCAAATAACCTCGGGGCTAGCTAAAGCCTCGTGTTCCTGGGATGTCCAGAATATATACCCATTACCATTTAATCTTATATAAATTAACACATTAATAAAGGAAAGAGAACTCAACATTCAAACACTTAATCTATAAGCACATTCATTTCTTATGTATTTATAACTAGCATCATAACACATTATTATTCAATTATAAGCTTTTGAAAAATACATTTGGATTTAATAGTGATAATAGCCATGCATATATTAAATTAAATCAACACATGCACGCTTACATAAAGTGAATCCATTTTATTTTTCTTGATTTTGAAAAGATGGATGCATGAATTCAAATGACATACCAAATTTAACATGATTGGAAGGAGGAAAGTCAAATATAAGCATGTGATTTTTTTCAAACAAACTAGTTCTTCAGGACAATCACATCAAATAAGTTTATTTAAAGCAAACCAAAGCTTCTTTATTAATTAATTTTTGAATTTGATTTTATTTTAAGAAGAGAACAGAAGTCATCACTTGTTGTTTTAAACCCACACCCACATTAGTGATTTAATTTAATTTAAGGAAATGTAATTAAGTAGAGTTTATGGATTAATTAAGTTGAACCCTTAGTTAGATGAATTAATTACTCTTACATATGTCACCTTAAAGTAATTAACTAAATAATTATGAGCCAACATGATATGCATGGAAAATAAACTTGCAATGATCCAGGAAATAGAAGGCTAATGCCATTGGCTCATGATTAATAGTTAATTAGATTAAGGGACTTAATTAATTACTATGGTTTTCCACACATGTGGACTTAATTTCATTAAACTCTTTTGGGTTATTAAACACCTAAAGATCTACCCCATGATTTAATTAATTAAGGTTTTAATGTGATTATGATTTCAATTTGATTAAGTGATTTAATTAACTAGTTAAATCTTAATTAATTTCATTTTAAAAGGGTGAAATGAACTTGGGAAAGGGTCCCAACCCATTCCTTAGTCACTTAATGTTGAACAAAGATTAATAAACTTAATTAACTAATTTATTATAGTTAATTAATCATTAATCAACTTAAAGAGTAGTTAAGGTTTAATTAGTCAATTTTCTAATTAAGTGAGCAATAAATCCCAAGAAAATCATGGGTAGAGGTCATCACATTAACCCAAAATTTGGGTTTAATTCTCAAGTAATTAAGGAGTAATTAAACATTAATTAATTTAATTAAATTCAAAATTAGTTAAGATCATTTTTAATTAATTCTCCTCAAATACCTTTAAAATGAGTATATTTGCATTTTTTATTTCTATGATTTTTAAGTTTTAGCCATTAAAATGATTAATTAAACCTAATTAAAGCCAAATCCTATTGGCTCCATGTGGATTTACATGGCACTTTCCACATTGCGTGAGATTGGCTACTTAAAATTTATCCACTTACATGATAGCGATGCTTTCTCATGCCATCAATTTAAGATTGGAAAATTATGATTAATCCAGCCATAGGATTAAATCAGTTGATCTGATCTAATCATGACCATCAATTTTGATCATGGAATGGACAATGCATGATCTAACATCATGAGTGAGGAGAATGGAGTCCATCCCATTGCTCACTTGATTCAAGCTTACCCTAGCTGATCAACTATAAAGGACACCTTCACAACATTGATCGGAGGGGATCAATCACATGAGATGCAAGTTTTCTTCAAAAGCCAACCATTTTTCTAAGTATCAATTTTGGAAGCATACCTCATAGAATCTGGCAAAAAGATTGAGCTTAATATAGTGGAGACAAAGCCTTGTTAGCATTAAATTGGATCAATTCCTCGATGTTCACAGAGCCATGGTGACGATTTGGGACTTTGATCAAAGTCCCATCAGTGCTAGAAGCTTGGGATGATTGCTTAAAGAGGCCTCAGGAAGGTGTTTGCAAAGTTAATTTGAGTTTCATGGATAAATGGGGAAGTTAGGTCAGAAATGGGAGTGTCCTATTTTGAGATGGATGAATGGCATTTTTTGATCGAGGAATGAGCTTGGAAGCTTAGGGATTGGCTCTAGCAGGTCATCTTGGGTAGCTAGGGCTCTGAGGAATGATTTTCTTGTGTTTGAGTAAAAATGAGGGGGTGTATACCCCCGTTCATCTTGATCGGATGGTGGGATCAAGTTTGGGTTATAGTGGCAGTCCGACCATCTCAAGGAGTCGTGGGTGGCAGGGAGGAGGTGAGTTGGCTCGGGTTGGTTGAAGGTGTAGAGGTGGTTCTTGGAGGAATCATGGGTGTCTATGGGTTTCAAATGCTCTAATGGGAGGGTGAGGTGATTTCACCTCCCATGGGTCATGTGACCAACCACCCAGAGGTAGTGTCCTAGGTGCCTAGGTGGACCATTGAGGAGAGTATCAGTGGCCAAAGAAATGACCCTTACATGGGTGATTTGTCTGATGCCTTTGGCCAAGGTAGAATGATCATTTGGCATTGGATTTGATTTGGGCAAATTTGAAATGAGCCAAAAGTGGGTTGGCCTAAATTTTATGTTAATTGGAGTTGATTTGGTTAGGTTTGGCTCAATTTGACTCATTTAGGTCAAATTGGGTTAGGTTGGGTCAAGTTCATATGATCATTTGGGATGTTTTGGTTCACTTGGTTTGGTTTAGTTCGGATAATTTGAATTCATTTAGGTCAAATGGGTTAAGTTGACCAATTTGACCAACAATAATGGCTTGGTTAGTGTTGGTTTAGGTTTAGTTGACCAATTGAAGATGATTGTAGGCTTTGGTTTCAATTAATTTGGATATGATTTTAATTTAGGCCAACTTGAACCTTTAGGTCAATTTGGGCTAAAATGGTCAATTGGTTCAATTGGGTCCAATCATGGCTTTGGTCAAGTTCAAAATCAATTTGGAATGAACTTGAGCCATTGGTTTGCAATCAATTTAATATTTTGATTTGACCTAATTTTTTGCCTTTTAGGTCAATTTGGGTCAACTTGTCAGAGGACCAATTGGGTTTGGTTTGACTCAATTGAAGGTTTCAAGGATTTAGCTTAGGTTTTATTTGGCTAGTTTGGGTTCATATGGGTAAAGGGGTTGACTTGGTCAAATGAAGTTGATTTAGTTTGACTAATTTGATAATTGATCAACCTAGGGTGATCAACAATCATGATGGGAGGTTTTGATGGGCTTGGTTCAATCCAATTTGAGTAGGATGAAGATTTGGCTCAAATAGGTCAAATTGGCCACTTTGGGTCAAGTGGACCAATTGGGTTTAGTTGGCTTAATTTTGGGTTGAGTTTAATTTAGTTGAGTTTATATATGGATTTGGGATTGATATATAAATTTAATTCTAATTGGCTTGGATTCAAATGGGTTTTGGTTTATTTGAACTTTTCAAGTCAAAAGGGTTAAGTTGGTTTGACTTGGGGTTGATTTTAGTTTGGCTTGATGATTGTAGATTTCATTTATATTTGTGAAAATGATTGAAGGTATGAATGATTCATGAGAAAATCAATTGAATTTGGGTTTTGGAATGAAGAATTTGCTAAGTCCATGGAGTTGAGTCATGTGACTTAGGTTTGGATTTTGATTTGGTTTGATTTAGGTTTGTTGATGATTTATATTTCATTTAAATTTATGAAGATGATTGAAAATATGTTTGATTTGTAAGAAAATCAATTGAGTTTGACTTGATTTGGATTAACATTTGGCTAAGTCCATGTGATAGGCCATATAGCTTAGGAAGGGTTTTGATTTAATTTGATTTAGTTTGATTTAGTTTTGATCATTTCAATGTAGATTTCATTCATATTTAGTAAGATGATTGAATATATAAATTGATTATGAGAAAATCAATTAATTTTGGGTTGATTTGGATTAAGATTTGGCTATGTCCATGGGATAGGTCATTTGGCTTAGGAAGGGTTTCATGTTTGGATTTGATCACGGGCTTCAATCATTTGGTTTTGTATTTGGATTTGAATTTGATTTTTGAACTAAACTTGAGGTTTGGTTTAAAAAGGTGAACATGGATTTGATTTGGGTTGTAGGGTCAGTGGATTATCCTAATCTCTAAGGCATAATCTAATCCTATGGTTAACCCTTCTAAGTCTTTAGGCTTAGGATAAGTATTTACTTAATTGTTAGAAGCATCTTATGACTAGGGAAGTCTTAGTGTCTAGAAGACTCCTAAGCCTAAGATGGGAAGATCATCGCACTCCAAAGTGAAGTCAATGACTCCATAGTGTTGCCCTTAGAGATAGATGATTGGAAGACTAAAGCCAAGTTTCACATTATAGACTTGAATATATCTTTGAATGCTTTGCTTAGGAGACCATGGATACATGAGAACAACATAGTTCCATCTCTCTCGGTGTATGAAGTTCATGATAGGTGGGATCATCTAATGTGTCAGGATCTCAACCCATTTAGTTCAGAGGTTCATATGAGGATGTAACACTACCTCCCTCAAAATCAACAATTTATTCTTGAACTTGGCCAAAGTTTAAAAATAAAGAAAAAAAAAAAAGAAGAGAAAAGAAAAGAAAGAAAGAAAATGAAAAAGAAATAAAAGGGAGAAAATAGACTTGGAGGAAGTGGAGCATAACATTGACTTAGAAGGAAGTGGAGCACATTAGATTCCACCCATAGTTCATTACTCCATTCAAACATATGGGTAGGATGACTTGACCTCCGGGAGGAAGAGGCGGTTAGGAGGTCTAGGGGTGGAAAATTTCCTTATTGGCCACCCAATAGAAGATATGTCCAATACCGGTACACGTATCCACATAGACTTAAAATCTAGTTTATAGGATGAGTCTTATATGGTTAGCACACCGACCTATTCTCGATGGATTCTTTGGGGTGACACTTGAGCTAGATAGCAATGAAGATCTCCAAAGCAAACATAAGTGTATCCAAGTCTATATGTGACAATTAGGCATCTATTGAAAGCTCTAACCCACTTTCCTTTTAAAAGCGAGGGTTTGGTAGGAAAGCCCCTAAGTCATCCATGGTGTGAATACTCGGAGGTTCTTTAGAGCATCATCCTCAAGTCAAAGTTGATGTAGAACTTGAGGATGATCCATATAAAGATTTAATAGAATTACCTTTTGATTAGTACTTACATTGTGTTCATAATTTAGCAAAGAAAGGGTTAATCCCACATACTTGGTGAAAGTACAAGTCAGACTACCTCCAAAATATGGAAGAACAAATGCAAAAGCTCTCAATCAAGACAGAGGCTAGAATCCAGTATAGTGGGTCCAATCGATGATGATGATTGCTGTTTAATTATCACCAATCATTTAGAATCTGATAGGTTTTTCCCAAATCATATTAACTCATATGAGGAGCTATGCTTAGAAAAATCAGATGATCCAAATGATTTTAAAGTCAAAGATGCATTGCCAGAGTTTGAAGAAGAGATCAAGTCAACCATCAATGAGCTCAAGGAAATCAACTTAGGAAATGAAGAAGATCCATGCCTGACATACATCAGTTCTTTATTGAATAAAATTGAAATCAATGACTTAGTTAGGTTATTGATTGAGTTTAAGGACTACTTTGTAGGGAGTTATGAAGAGATGCTTGGATTGGCTCCTAACGTAGCGGTCCATAAACTAATAATAGAGCCTACTCCTAACCTTATGAAGCAAGCTCCTAGACGCATGCGATTAGGCAAAGAATAACAAGTCATTTATGAAGTCAAGAATCTAATTGATGATGGCTTCATCCAGGAAGAAACATATCCTACTTGGTTAGCCAACATCATTCCAGTTAAGAAAAAGAATGGCCAAATTCATATATGCATCGATTTTAGGGATTTACATAAGGCATGTCTAAAAGATGAATTTCCACTATATATATCACTTTAAGCAAAAAATAACAATGATGTTCATTTTAATTTTAATATGCTTTCATATAATATATTATCTTACATTACATTCTTAAATGAATCACTTTAAGCAAAAAATTTATAAAGTTTGGTTGAAAAATAAACATTCATTTTGGATGCAAAATTCATTCTTTGATTAAATGACACACCATGTACACAATGATGTTTAAAACTCAGTAATTTGGCCAAATCCATCATCTCAACTATATATAAGTATTTTTTATGAATTATACCGAACAAACTCTACTACATCATACTACAACAAACTAAAATATGCTAAACAACAAGTAGTAATAGACAATAGTATGCTATAATGCATGTCTATGTTATGAAATCTTATATTATAATACACTATAACATATTATATTATTTATATTGCATTTCAGGAATTGCTTAAGATGAAAATCATAAATTTAGTATAAACAATAAAAACTATATATTTTAGATGTATCACTTAAATATTTTAAATTGAAATAGTATATTATGATTCCATTATACTATTATGAATTTAGCCAAATTCCACCATTTTAAAGTCTAAATCAACATTTTTATAAATAATGTATGTAGGCTCATCTTGATTGTAAAATACTAGAAGAATTTAAAATGTGTAGAACAATATATTATAATATATGATGCTATACTATACTACAATATATAATATTTATTTTCAACATAAAATCTTACTTTTTAGACTACAAGTGGTGTAGCACACCTTTGGTACTACAACTTAACTCCCACTTCAAATTTAACAAATTTCATCATCTGATTTATTAAATCAATATTTTTATGATTTATATTAATATAGACTATATGACATAATACCATAATATGCTAAAATATTTCAAAACATCTTATAACATCCAAAAAACACATCCTACATGCTAATATATGATGTTACATTATACTATCATATATGGTAATTTAATATGATTTAATGTTAGGGTTTAGGGTATTCAAATCTCTAATAGTCAAGGGAAAGTCTCTTGAAGACATTTCTTTAGCTACCATAACTATATTAGGATTAGGTCATTCTTTAAATCTACTCTTAAGGACATCTTTATTCAAGGTTTAGGGTTAGGGTTTAGGGTTGTTAGGGTTTAGGGTTAGTTTAGGGTTTAAGGTTTAGGGCTTAGGGTTTAGTGTTCGAGGTTTAGGGTTTAGAGTTTAGCGTTATAGGTTTTAAGGTTCGGGGTTTATGGTTTTAAGGTTTAAGGTTTAGGTTTTTAGGATTTAGGGTTTAGGCTTTTGGGTTTTGGGTTAATGTTTAGGGTTTCGAGTTTTTATGGTTTAGGGTTCAGGGTTTTGGGTTTAGGTTTAGGGTTTAAGTATTAGTTTAGGGTTTAGGGTTTAGGGTTTAGGGTTTAAGGTTTTTTAATAGAGAATAAATTCAACATTTCTTCCTTTTGATTTGATCAACCCAGAGTTTTTAAGGCATACATGACATAGATAAAAAATGAGCACCAGAGCAAATAAAACCTTAGATAAGTAGAACCATCTATATAAAGAAAGTTCCAAAGCGATGGTCAGATGACTCTTTAGTTTCTCTAATTCCCATCAAAACCACCCTTAGTAGTAGTCATCATATCCATCTCTCCCTCCACACCACCATGGATATAACCACCATCCCTCTCGCTCCATAAACACCACTACTCCAACCATCCATATCCAGTTTAGTCCCCACCACCATTACGATAACCAGGCAGCTTTGCTTAGGTAATGGCCTAGTTGGCGGTGATGTTCCTTCCATAGTGCCCATTCTTAAGGTTTAAGGTTAGTTTAGGGTTTATGGTTTAGTGTTTAGTGTTTGTGGTTTAGGGTTTAGGGTTGTAGGCTTTAAGGTTTAGGGTTTTGAGTTTTAGGGTTTCAGGTTTAGGATTTAAGGTTTAGGGTTTAGGGTTTAAGGTTTATGGTTCAGGATATTAGGGTTTAGGGTTGTAGCTTTAGGGTTGTAGGTTTAGGGTTTAGGAATTAGCATTAGTTTTAGGGTTTATTTTTTTTAAAAAGTAAACTAGTAGGTTTGATTTATTTATTTATTTAGTTTATTTTAATTTAGGTTTTTTTTATTTAGACTAGTTTATTTATTTTAGGTTTATTTATTTTAGTTTATGTTTTTTATTTTAGTTTATTTTTTAGGTTTAAGTATATTTTAGTAGAGTTTTATTTTTATTTTACTTTTTAGGTTTAGATTTTAGTTTTAATTTTTAGGTTTAAGTTTAGGTTTAGGTTTATATTTTAGTGTTTAGAGTTTAGGGTTTAGGGTTTTAGTGTTTGGTTTTAGTTAAGGATTAGGGTTTATGGTTTAGGGTTTAGTGTTTAGGCTTTAGAGTTTAGGGTTTTAGGGTTTTGGTTTCATAGGGTAGATATGGATCTATACATTTATTAAGAGGTTTGATGGGGAAGTAAGAGAGTAGGGAGGATCTACATATGATATTTATTGATTTAGAAAAGCTTATGATAAAGTTTCAAGAGATGTTCTTTGGAGAGTTCTAGAACAAAAAGATGTTAATATTGGTTATATTCAAGTCATTAAGGATATGTATAATAGAGTTGTTACTTGTGTCCAAACATAAGTAGGATTGATAAAATATTTTCCTATTTCAGCTAAATTTCATCAAGGGTCAGCTTTAAGCCCTTATCTTTTTTGCTTTAGTTATGGAAGTTCTTATTAAGTATTTACAAGAAGATGTACCTTGGTGTATGCTTTTTGCTGATGAAATTCTTCTTGTTGATAAGACTACAGATGGAGTCCAAGAGAAACTTGAGTTATGGAGGTCAACATTAGAGTCTAAAGGTTTTCATTTAAGTTGATCTAAAACTAAATATATGGAGCATAATTTTAGTTGTAGTTCTAGTGGTAGTGTTGTGACATTAGGTGAACAAGTCATTAATAAGAGTGAGTGATTCAGATATTTAAGCTCTATTGTTCAAAATGATGGTGAAATAGTTGGAGATGTTATTAGTAGAATTAAAGTTGGATGGTTGAAGTGGAGGAATGCATCTGGCCTATTGTGTGATTGAAAAGTTCCACTTAAACTTAAGGGAAAATTTTATAAGATTGTGGTAAGACTATGACGTATGGTGCAAAATGTTGGCTAGTAAAAGAGAAGCATAAGACTAAGTTAAGTGTTATAGAGATGAGGATGCTCAGGTAGATGAGTGGCTTTACTCTTAAAGATAAAATGTGAAATGAGTATGTTCGAGAAAAAATTGGAATATCTCCAATGGTAGATAAGATTAGAGAGAGTCACTTAGATGGTTTAGCCACATAAAGCATTGACGTCCATGACTTGTTGGGAGTAGATGCATTAGATATTCCTTATATTAGAAAGGTTAAAGTGTATCAAAATGACCAATGAAATGAGAATTTGACACATAGAACACGATGAATAAGGATTCATGTAAACATTATTAGTGGGATAAAGACTTATTGTTGTTGTTGTTAACTTTATATTTATTTAGTTTTTTTATTTAGTTAATTTTTAGGTTTTATTTTTTAGTTTAGGCTTAAGTTTTTTTTATTTTATTTTATTTTGTTTAGTTTAGCATTTATGTTTAGTTTATTTTAGGTTTAGGTTTAGGTTTATTATTTTAGTTTAGGTTTAGGTTTATTTTATTTTTATTTTTTTAATTTTATTTTAGGTTTAGTTTTTCTTTTTAGTTTATGGTTTGGGTTTTATTTTTTATTTATTTTTAGGTTTATTTTTAAGGTTTAGGTTTTTATTTAGTTTTTATTTTAGGTTTATTTTAGGTTTATTTTAAATTTATTTTATGTTAGTTTTTATTTTATTTAGGTTTTTTATTCTTAGGTTTTTTTTTATATTTAGTATAGTTTAAGTTTTTATTTATTTTATTTTAGTTTATTTTTATTTTTTTCATTTATTTATTTTTAGGTTTAGGTTTAGGTTATAGTGTAAGTTTTTATTTTATTTATTTTTTATTTTATTTAGGTTTAAGTTTTCTTTATTTTATTTTTTTTATTTACTTTTGATTTAGTTTTAGGTTGTTAGGGTTTAGGGTTTAGGGTTTAGGTTTAGGGTTAGGTTTAGGGTTTTAGGTTTAGGGTTTTAGTTTAGTGTTTAGGATAGGTTTAGGTTTATAGTTTAGGGTTTTTTTTGTGTTTTTTAATGTTTATTTTAGATTTAGGTTTAGGGTTTAGGTTTAACTTAGGGTTTAGATTTTAGTTTAGGTTTAGGTTTAAACTTTCTTTATTTAGGTTATTAGGTTTAGGTTTATAGTTTTTTTGGTTTATTAGTTTAGGTTTAGGGTTTAGTTTAGTTTAGGGTTTAGGGTTTAGGTTTTGGTTAGTTTAGTTTATAGTTTAGGATTTAGGGTTTAGGGTTTAGGTTAAGTTAGGTTTAGGGATTAGGGTTTAGGGTTTTATTTTTTATTTATTATGGGTTAGGATGGGTTTACAATTTAATGTTTCTTAGTTTTAGTTTAGGGTTTTGGATTTAGGGTTTAGGGTTTAGGTTTAAGGTTTAGTTTTAAAATTTAGTAAATAGTTTCTAATTTATTTAGTTTATTTTTTATTTAATTTAGTTTATTTTATTTTTTTCATTTTTATTTAGGTTTATTTTTTTATTCATTTTATTTTATTTATTTTATGTTTATTTATTTTAGTTTAGGATTTTTATTTTTATTTATTAGGTTTAGGTTTAGGTTTATGTTTATTTTTTAGTTTAGTTTAATTTTTATTTTATTTTTATGGTTTAGGTTTAATTTTTTATTTATAGGTTTAAGTTTAGGTTTTCATTTTATTTTTTTAGGTTTAGGTTTTAAGTTATTATTTTAGGTTTATATCATGGTTTTATTTTTTAGTTTATGTTTAGGTTTATTTTTAGTTTATTTTATTTTATTTAGTTTAGGGTTTAGGTATAGTTTATTTTAGGTTTAGGTTTTATTTATTTTAGTTTAGGTTTAGGTTAATTTTATTTTGTTTATTTAAGTTTAGGTTATTTTTAGTTTAAATTTTATGCTTTATTTTTTATTTATTTTTATGTATTATTTTTAGGATTATATTTTAGGTTTAGGTTTTTATTTAGTTTTTATTTTATTTTATTTTAGTTATATTTTTTTATTTATCTTTCAATTTATTTTTGTTTAAATTTTTTATTTATTTTATTTTTAGGTTTTATTTAATTTAGGATTAGGTTTTTAGCTTTTTAGGGTTTAGGTTTTCATATTTTATTTTAGGTTTATTCTTAGGATTTATTTTTTAGTTTAGGTTTAGGTTTATCGTTAGTTTATTTTATTTTATTTAGTTTAGGGTTTAAGTTTAGTTTATTTTAGGTTTAAGTTTAGTTTATTTTAGGTTTAGGTTTAAGTTTTAGTTTTTCTAGTTTAGTTTAATTTAGTTTAAGTTTAGGTTTATTTTATTTTGTTTATTTTATTTTTATTTTAGGTTAAGTTTTTCTTTTTGTTTAGGGTTTGGGTTCTATTTTTTATTTATTTTATGGTTTTATTTTTAGGTTTATTTTTTAGGTTCAGGTTTTTATTTAATTTACATTTAATTTTATTTTAGGTTTATTTTATTTTTATTTTATGTTTAGTTTTTATTTTATTTAGGTTTTTTATTCTTCAGATTATTTTATTTTTTAGTTTAGTTTAGGTTTTTATTTATTTTATTTAGTTTATTTTTATTTTTTATTTTATTTTATTTTTAAGTTTATGTTTAAGTTTTAGTTTAGGATTTTATTTTATTTTATTTTTAATTTTATTTAAGTTTAGGTTTTTTATTTATTTTATTTTTAGGTTTTATTTACTTTAGGTTTAGGTTTTTTGGTTTTTAGAGTTTAGGGTTTAGTGTTTAGGGATTAAGGTTAAGGTTTTAGGGTTTTAGCATTTAAGTTTTAGGGTTATCTTGGGGTTAGGGTTTAGGGTTTATAGTTTAG